>CM061752.1:136543858-137970226 GCA_030979885.1 Lolium multiflorum
TTTTCCTCGCCGCCGCGGCGAGGTGTACAGTGCCCCGTATGTGCACACAGGAGGTGACCAACAAGCGTATGCTGCTGGGGCCTGAGAGACGTTAATGGATACCCATACCCATCCAACAGCAACAGGGTCCACGTTACCAAGCGGGCGATGAATTGCTGACGAACTAGTCACCCTCCATGGAGTCAACTTGGCCATAACTGCTCCTGTATATGCAACCACTTAAAACAATGTAATTGTATATACACCTCCTGAACTAAAATCATGACAAATTGAGAAAGGCTCGGGGTCTTACTCGCCGCACATGAAGTGGTGTACCCAAGTTCGAGCCTGCACTATCTTAGTGAAATACCACAGTGGAACCTCCCACTTTTGGTCTCGTTTTCAAAACCAACAGTATGCATAGTGTGCATTATGTGCATCTCCTTGTGTTGTGCTCAAAGAGAGATTGAAAGAGATGCTGAATTAAACGTATCGTATATGGCTGATTATTCATAGACGACCCACCACGGTGCCGATGGAGAGCGACCATATAGTACGCTAAGCATTTCTGATGTGGCGGAGCTCGCCAAGATAATTCTTTTTTGAGTAAATTCCAGTTTTTACCTCCTATTTTGAAAATTTTGGCACTAATTACTCCATTTAGCAAATTTCATCCTACCTACCCCATTTAGCAAAAGTTACGCCCAAATTTACCACTTTCCAATATTTCGGAGCTACGCCCAAGTTTTCTCTGACTTTTGTTTTTTGTTTTTGCATGGGAACATCTTAGACCATTAATTTACCCATTACCGAACGGGATTTGTCTTGTCCGTGAGCCACACCATGGACATGTTGTTCCACAATCCAATGCCCCTCCCTCCATAGAGTGCATCTATCTATGTGCGTTGACATGCTGCTTAAGCATTTCGGCCTAATCTGTTGACCGGCATTGACCAAAAAAAGGAACTTTGGTCCCTAATTCTACCAGTTCACACGATCTGCTTTGATGAACTTCTCTCACGGTCTGCAATCATGAACTTTTCTCACGGTCTGTAATCCTAGACCAATCGGCGCTTACAATCGCTAGAAATCATCTCTACGAGTTTCCCATTGTCGTAAACTAGTCTTCCCGAATGAAGAAAAAGTGAGGTGAGCAACAGGATATCGCTACGGTACCTTGCGATAAAATCTATCTGCCAGAAACAAAATGCAATTCGTGTTATGTTAACAACAACACCAACCAAATATGCTCAGGCGGCTCAAATGCGACACTGGATGTGAACAAGAAAAGGACCACGAGGATGAAACCGCCTACATGGCACACCACATCGACCTAACAGCCCAAACCCAATAACCTGAATGCTCAAATTATCTTAGAGGGTAAGAACTGGCAAAAATTCCATTAAATGAGGTAGTTAGGATGAAAATATTCTAAATGGGGTAATCACTACGGGAGAGCTCCAGTCTGCCGACGGCCGCCAGCCGTCGGCACAGCAAGGAAGGCCGTCGGCACAGGCTGTGCCGACGGTGACCGTCGGCGTAGCGTCGTCGGCATAGTTCTGCGGGGACTGCCCTCACTGTCGGCACAGACTGGCCGTCGGCATAGATTGTTGTGCCGACGGTTATACCGTCGGCATAGTATTTCAAAATTTTCAATTTTTTTTTTGAAAAAAGATTAAAAATATTTTTTTGAATTTTTTTTATTTTTTCAATTTTCTTCTTATTCTTTTTTACTTGTTAATCTTTCACAATCACACTTACACTTAGTACATCTAATCTTAGGTCAAATTGCACTTGTAGTCAAACTTTCCAATTGGTCACCCATCCTCACACTACTCCCGCCCCAGCACGCTTAACTTCTTGGTTCTCTTCGGATGAGCTTCCATGAAAGAAATGACACCTTGTTGTTAATACTACCATATCAATCATATTAACCCTTTGACAGTGCTGCCACATCTCTATATTTTTTAGTTCTAAACAATTACTTAAGTAAACAACAATGAATATATATAAATAATAATAATATATAATTTGAAAAACAATTAAATGATTTAATTTTTGTCTTTTTATTTAATATGGAATAATTAATATCAGTAAATATGAATTTGGCAAATAATATGTCTAAATTGATCAGAAAAATAAGAGGAATACAAATATGACATCCATATCATATTTTGAACCTACAATTTAATTTACCCAAAAATCATGAGCAATAGATCAAGTACCTCTAGTTTAAATCTGGTTGACTTTATCGAAAATGAGGTGGGAAACGGCCTCGGCATGGCATAGTTTGCCGAAATGAGGTCATATTTGGCACGTGTGTGGGCCCTAGGATGGGAAGCAAGACCCCGGATTTCTAATCCGACCCATGGGCGACCATATTTTCATTTTTAGCGTGCCCAAACGGTTTTTATTTGTGAAGCAGCTACATGGGGCGTATTTTAGTATGACGTGAAACCTCCGTGCGATGATAGTAGACCACCTACGCACCACCTATCACATGGAATGTACACGCGTTAGCTATTTGAGAATCCATGCGGCTTCCGGCGGTGTCCCGCCGATTCCGCTGGAAACTGACCGGATTTGAACTAGGGCTCAACTATCCGTCACTCCAGAAATTCCGGAAAAAATGTTTTTAGTTCTACGATGCATCATTATATGTGCTAATTTTTGTCCGTTTAGTTTGTTCGCGAATGGGTGTACCCGCACGCCCGGTACGGCGATACCGCATGTCCCGGGGGTCCTTGCGCAGTTGGCAAATTAAACGGAGCCAAAAAATCGAGCGGGGCCGCGTGGCGTCATTTTATGTGTCCTGGTAATCACTTTTGTTTGTCAAAATTGGGATACGACAATTATTTTGAAAACCCTTCACGAAAAGGGCTATCACGTCCGAAGTTCTATGTATTTCAGGGAAAATGAGGCGGGAAACGGCCTCGGTATGGCATAGTTTGCCGAAACGAGGTCATATTTGGCACGTGTGTGAGCCCTAGGATGGGAAGCAAGACCCCGCGGATTTCTAATCCGACACACGGGCGACCATCGTTTCATTTTTAGCGTGCCCAAACGGTTTTTATTTGTGAAGCAGCTACATGGGACACATTTTAATATGACGTGAAACTTCCGTGTGATGATAGTAGACCACCTACGCACCACCTATCACATGACATGTGCACGCATTAGCTTTTTGGGAACCCATGCGGTTTCCGGCGGTGTCCCGCCGAATCTGGAAATGACCGGATTTGAACTAGGGCTAACTATCCGTCGCTCCAAATTCGGGAAAAATGTTTTTAGTTCTACGACACATTATTATAAATTAATTTTTCCGTTTAGTTTGTTCGCGAATGGGCACTCGCACGCCCGCACGGCGATACCGCATGTCCCGGGTCCTGCTGGCCAGATGGAAATTTGAACGAAGTCAAAAAATCCGACGATCCGCGTGGTGTCATTTTATATGTCATGGTAACTATTCCGTTTGTCAAAACTGGGATACGGCAATTATTTTGAAAACCCTTCACGAAAAGGGGCTATCATGTCCGTAGTTCTATGGATTTCAGGGGAAATGAGGTGGAAAACGGCTCGCACAGCATAGTTTCCAAACAAGGTCATATTTGCACGTGTGTGGGCCTAGGATGGAAAGGAACCCTGGTGCGGATTTCTAATCCGACCACTGCGACCATCTTTTCATTTTTAGCGTGCCTAAACGGTTTTTATTTGTGAAGCAGCTACATGGGGCGCATTTTAGTATGACGTGAAACCTCCGTGCGATGATAGTAGACCACCTACGCACCACCTATCACATGACATGTGCACGCATTAGCTTTTTGGGAACTCATGCGGCTTTCGGCGGTGTCCCGCCGAATCCGCTGGAAACTGACCGGATTTGAACTAGGGCTCAACTATCTGTCGCTCTAGAAATCCGAAAAAATGTTTTTAGTTCTACGACGCATCATTATATGTGCTAATTTTTGTCCGTTTAGTTTGTTCGCGAATGGGTGCACCCGCACACCCGCTACGGTGATACCGCATCTCCTTGGAGGGCGTTTGGCCAGATGGCAATTTGAACGAAGTCAAAAATCTCACGGAGCCGCGTGACGTCATTTTATATGTCATAGTAACTATTCCGTTTGTCAAAACTGGGACAATTATTTTGGAAAACCCTTCACGAAAAGAGCTATCACGTCCGAGTTCTATGGATTTGTGGGAATGAGGTGGAAACGCCTCGACATGGCATAATTTGCCCAAACAAGGTCATATTTTGCGTGTGTGGGCCCTAGGATGGTAAACAATACCCCGGACGCGGATTTCTAATCCGACCCACGAGCGACCATTTTTTCATTTTTGGCGTGTGTGAAAGCCATGAAACCTCGAACATTATAGCTCATTTATAAGAAAATTTATTTAGGTATTTGAAATATTCTATTTTTGATATTTTTCTATGATAGATCTTGTTTTTCTAAAATTTGATATATTATACTTATTTTCTCAGTTAGAATGATTTAGTTATGCTTTTTTGAAAGACTGAAATAGGAAAGGCACAGTTCTGTAGTGGAAAAAAGGAATAAAATGTTGTGCCGACGGGCCAGACTGGTCCTGTGCCGACGGCCAGAACTGTGCCGACGGTGACCGTCGGCACCTCCAGCCTGTACCGACGGCCAATTTAACGCCGACGGTCATCCTCGTCGCCGCGCTCCGGAGGCTACTGTGCCGACGGCCCCGACATTTGGCCGTCGGCACATCGCCTGGCCGGCGTACGGCAATTCTCCCGTAGTGAATTAGGGTAAAAAATTGTAAAGTAGGAGGTAAAAAACTGAAATTTACTCTTTTTTTTTTCCATGAGCCTTGTAAAATTATTCCTTTGCTAATTCTTTACAAGCTGCGAGGTGGCCTTCCCACTTGTACATAGTTACGCATCTGCATTTATGTATGTACACGGATCTCCAAATTCAGAAAGGACATGCATATCTTATCCGATTGATTTAGATAGCACCTATATTTCCTCCGTCTAGAAATAAGTAAGTTAAATTTATCTAAAATCGCATTTATCGACGCGCTTTAGTGTACGTGTAGATATATACGATTCTAGACAAATAGCTTCGTCTATAGATACATGCGACTTGAAACAAATCCGAGTTATTTATTTTCATAGGAAATATGATATTCCGGAGCTGGCTGATTGAACCGTGCATGCATGACGCCAAGTCGAAATTTGCTGTGTGTTCCTCACCGCCGTGGCGAGGTGTATGGTGCCCGTAACCGTATGTGCGCACAGGAGGTGACCAACAAGTCTATGCTGCTGGGGCCTGAGAGATGTTCATGCAGTCCCGTCCAACAGCAACAGGGTCCACGTTGCGATGAATTGCCGACGAACCAGTCGACATCCATGGGGTCATCAAGGTCAAGGGAGGACCAGCTTCCCTCAACTTGCAGGCCACAGCTGCTGGTCCTATCTCTTATCTCTTCCTCCATTGGAAGAGGCCAGCCTAGCTCTCCCGCCTATAAATAAGGTCTTGGTTTGCATGGACATTCATCCCATCCATCACTTGCACACTGAAGAAGATGGTGTCAAGCATGGCGTCCAAAGGTCTCATTGTGTTCGCTCTCCTGCTTGCGGCGGCTTTCCTCGTCGCCACGGCTGAAGAAACTCGTGAGCTAGCGCAACAAATTCTTTACCGATTCGTTATAGACTACGGTGTAGACTAGGCATATATACGATCACCATGAGAACTCCTGCTGCTACTAACTTGCATCTATGGATACATTTTTGTTCATGCAGAGGCTAAGAAGGAAGAGGCCAAGGCTGGCGTGCAGGGCTATCACGGCGGCGGCGGAGGCTACTACGGGGGAGGTGGAGGTTACCACGGCGGCGGCGGAGGCGGTGGATACCACGGCGGCGGCGGCGGTGGTGGAGGCGGTGGCGGCTACCACGGCGGCGGCGGCGGAGGCGGTGGAGGCTACCACGGCGGCGGTGGCGGCAGAGGAGGCGGCGGTGGCTGTCGGTACAACTGCTGTGGTCGCGGGCATGGTGGCTGCCGCTGCTGCGCGAGCCCCAACGAGATTCCGGAGCCCATGTACCGGGCGGAGGTCCACAACTGATGAACTGAGTACCAGTACCAGATGCAGACGCATACATACCGTGCGAGCGTATATATAGCGCCGTACCCGTACGTGGTGTTGGTGCACGTACGTAGTAAGTAATAATCGTACGTTACGGCCAATAAAAAGGCGGGTGCATGTATGTATGTACACATACACGTACGCGTTGCACAGTAATCGTGATCCAACCTCGTAGTATTACATCAGGAGTCAGGACTCTGTTCCTGTCAGTGTATTCACCCTGTAAGATTTGTCTTTCTTGCTTAATGTACATGCAACTCTGGTGCGTGTTCACGCAAAAGAAAAATTTCAGCACTCGATCTTTTTCTAGTAACGCAAAAGGAAAATTTCACTATTCCCTCCGTTCAAATGCAAGTCGCGGAATCTTTACAGTGAGCAAAACAATGTAAAAGTTACATATTTACCATCATCAATAATTTTGATTTTCCAACAATGGCCATCCTTGCCTAGCTTCTTCCTGGCGGGCTGCTTGCCTCGACAATAGCATCACCCGTCGCCGGGCTCTGTGCAGAATCTACCCCCTCTCGTTCCAGCCCTCCTAGCTAGGAGCGTTAGCAGGATGGATACACCACTTCAAACCACCAATCACCCTCAATCTTTGGGGCCTCGTGCTGGATTTTTTCAGACAAGAACACACGCACCTGACTGTCTCTCCGTAGGATCAACCGCCTCCCTTCAGAAATGATGCATTTACCAACCATTTCAAAAGTGCGAACTGGTGAAAAGAGTTAGATAATATATTGTATTTTTACACTCCTGTCCTAGCTCCCATCAAGATAGCCCCCTCCAGCCATGGCCCTCCCAACAACTGTAGCATGACCAATCCAGCAGCAGGGTGCACCTCGCTAGTTGCCAGCCCCTGCAACAATGGACCTCGCTTCCCATGCGCTTCACCTGCATCTCTCCGTCCGCCGCCACAGTCCGCCGCCACAGTGGGGTTTGCTATCGATGAACCCCTGATTGCAAAGCTGGCGAAGCATCAAAGTAAAAACTGGGGTTGTCAGTTGCATACAGTTTGTTGTCCTGGATGTGAGCAGCCATACCTAAATATAGATTAACAGGAGGAACACATCAGAACAACTAGACCTAAACATAGAGCAACAAGAGGAACACATGAGAGCAGCCAGAACACTGTCCAGTATGACGCCCAACACCTCTCAGTCCCCGTTCTCGCTCACCCAGTGCCTCACGACCCATGTGTTCTTGCTCGCCAAACGCCTCCAGGCCCAAGTGCTCCTGCTTGTCCAGCTCCTCGCTGCCCTAATATCTCTGCAAAGCTCGAGCTCTAGCACGTAAAACAAAAACATCAGTTCTAGTGCTACCCCATTCACCATGACTCCATGAGATATATTTTCTTTTACGTGTACCAAAAATACTCGGTGAAAAGGGGAAAAAATACGCGGCAAAGAATTTGTTGAGTACTACACTCGACACAACCTCGACTGCAAAGATCATGTTGACATTGTCCCTGCGCCGAGTGTATTCCCTCGGGTACTCAGCAAAGTGGCTTTGTCCTGTGTGTGAAGAGGTGGCACTCGGCATAGAAAAGCCACCGGCCGTTAGATGATGGTCTGATGGCCGGTAGCACACTTTGATGAGTCGCGAACGACGGTACATGACAAAGGTGACTTCAGGGTTCGGTGGGTGTCACGGTGAGGCACACGGCAACGAATCCTCCGGACTGACCATGACACGTGGCAAGTCTCTATGCCGAGTGCCTAGAATGAAAATACACGGCGATGATTGGCCCTTTTTCCGAGTGTGTTATGGCCAGAGACACTCGACGAAGAGAGTTGGGCATAACAAATTAAAGGCCCTTTTCCGAGTGTCATTGACTGAGACACTCGACAAAGAGGCCCTCCTTTTTTTGTTTTTTTAATTAAATCCTGCAATTCAATGCATATATATGTTGGTAGAAATTCCATAGGAAAACTCAATTTTCACATGCAACACATAAATATCGAGTACAAGATTCACCGTATGCATGAACACTACAAGTTTACAAATCCAACAACATGTTCCCAAGCAACACATAAAGATCATACAAAAATAAGGTATGCCATCAAATTCAACCCTACAGGATCAAAAATCCAACCACAAGCTGAAAACCATTGCATCAATCAACACATGCAGTCCACAACCACAGGTTCAACAGCGATGCATCAACACATGCATTCCACAACGACTTTGCTCTCCTCGATGCAATCCAACCACAAGTTTGAAAACACATAAACACAAGTTTCACCTTAAGATTACTCACATTATTCTGACAAGTAACAAACTAGTTGAATTTCTGACAAGTACTAATTCGGCAAGCATAAAGAGTACTCACATTATTATCACACGTTAAATTTGACAAGCATAAGATTAATCACATAATTGCCTCAAGTAAAAAAAATCAAAGCATAAGGTTTACCAAAAAATTTCACAAGCATAAATAACACATGGTTCTCAAAAGTTAACTTTTTTAAAAGTTGACATAATAAATACACAGGGAGTAGTTTTGTGTATACTTATTCACTACTAGGAAATACCCTACCGCCGACGCACCTATTTCCCTCATCCCCAGCGTACCAACGCACACCGGTGGGAACATGCACCGGCCAAGTGCGCCAGCGGTAGTCAAGTTACCACCATCTCACCTGTCTTGTGCGCCGGCGATAAGGCCATACCACCGGCGCACCTGGCACATGCGCCGGCGATAAGGCCATACCACCGGCGCACCAAGCACATGCGCCGGCGATAAGGTGTGGAACTAGTGGCGCACATGCATGCATGGGGTAAGTAGAAGTTCTGATGCGCCGGTGGTATATTTTTGGTTTATTATACTTTTAAGTGTATTTATATACCGGCTTGTGCTTCCATGGACCCCTAAATTTAAAACAGCGTAAACCCCCAAAGGGGTATTGTGGTATCGTTTGGGGGTCCATGGAAGAAAAGGCCGGTATAGCATGTATTTATATAGGTCTAGTACATATAATACTTATACAGGTTCAGTACACATGAAGTATAGAAACACATACATTCAAACATGAATTTACGATATCAATACACAAATAGACAAGTCGTTTCCAAATCATGATTCATATCATGTTACAACACCAAACAAAGTAGCTAGTTGTAGAAGTGAGAAAGTTATCAAGGTCTTGACCTAGTTGCTAGTGTCATAACTCGAAGCCTAGCTACCTACCTAAACTACGATCACATAGAGCATCATCACGGTCACGATGAGCATCATCACGATGACGATGGTCTTCATCCGGTTCCTTCTCATCTCTCTCCTCTCTCCCGCTAGATAGCACGCGTATCTGCCTTCCGCCTCCGTCCTGGTCTTGTACCCTTTGTAGATGTTGGCGCTAAAACGATGCTCCTGTCTCCGACAATCCACTACGGGAAAATATATCTTTGCCGTGCAACTATTTGCACGGCAAAGGGCCCTATATGCATGGCAAAGGTCGCACGGAAATGCCATTGACGGCAAAGGCTCTTTGCCGTTTCTTTGCCGTGTGCTAAACATGTTTTATCTAAAAAAAGGACCAAATTGGCTGGTCTGGAAATCGAACCTAGGACGCAAAGTAGGAAAAGCATGCGACCTTGCCACTGGGCTAAGTGTTTGTTTGTTGATAGCTATACCACACCACACCTTTTGAGATGAGAATAAATCCAGTTTTTACATCTTTGTCGTGCGCTTACACTAGGCAAAGCCTTCTTTGCCGTGCGTTTGTTAAAAACACTAGGCAAAGGCTGCTTTGCCGTGCGCCAATGCACGGCAATGCCTAACGCCTTTGCCGTGCACCGAATCTTTGCCGTGCGGTGTGTTGGGCCATTGCCGTGCACCTTTCTTTGCCGTGCGGCCTCTTCCGTCGTTGCCGTGAATCGTATCTTTGCCGTGCGCTCGTGTCTATCTTTTCCGTGGCCAAGATCTTTGCCGTACGTTTTTATCTGTGCCGTGCGGGAACACACGACAAAGAAAGCCTGCACGGTGACATCTATTTTTCCCGTAGTGATCTTTCCAATCACGGTACTTTCATTGGCGGTAAAACTGCACCCTTTGTCATTATATGGTGCCAAATGTAATCATCGACCAGTGTAATTGGGCCAACTCAAATGCGCGGCGCCCAAGTTAGATCAACTCAATAGTATGCCTCGTACTTTCATTGGACAAACAGATTTTTTAGAGTAAGAAATGTAAGCACGGAACACTCGATCTATCTCTCACTTTCTATATGTCGCTCGCGTTCTAGCAATGACAAGACGAACAGTAGAGACAATGTTTTGGTGCAGCGTACTGTATGCCGCTTTTCTGTTTCTCCTTCTTATTCTCAACGAGCTACAACGAGCTGCCGATACTTGCGCCACGTCCAGGACTGGATCGTGCCATCCCACGATCGAACATGGCGCTCACAGCGATCCTACAAACCAGGTCAAACGCACATACCGGAAGCTGGGCTAAAACCCCAACAGAAACTTAACTGTAAGTGTTTAAACTAGACTAACACCTAGCTAACTGAACCTGACATATAACCAACAACTAGAATTATTCAACATACTCCCCCTAAGGCTAGCTGTCGATGCTTACTTGACGTCCATGACGCCAATGCGGGCGCGCAGGTCCTGAAACTTCACACGCCCGAGCGATTTGGTGAGGACATCCGCGAGGTGATCTTCAGTCTTAATGTGCTCGATGTTGATCTTTCCTTGCTCAATGCTCTCACGGATGAAATGGAATCGCACCTCAATGTGCTTGCTCCTGTCATGGAAGACAGGATTCTTGCTCAGCTGTATCGCGGATTTATTGTCCACAAACACAGTAGCAGGAACGTCATTGTTCTTCTCCAGCAGCTCGGACAGTAATCTGTCGAGCCAAACTCCCTGGCATGCCGCCGTGGTCGCGGCGATGTACTCAGCTTCGTAGGAAGAGAGGGCCACCACCTTCTGCTTCCATGATTGCCAAGTGACAGGGCACCCGCCGAGCGTGAACAAAACGCCCGTCGTACTCTTTCTGTCGTCGACGTCTCCGGCCAGGTCGGAGTCGCTGTACCCCTTCAGATGCAGGTCACCGGAGCTCGAGTAGAAACACCCGTAGCTTCGCGTACCCGCAATGTAGCGCAGCAGGTGCTTGACCGCTGCATAGTGCTCGACCGTCAGAGCCTCCATGTACCTGCTGACGTACCCCGACGGCGAACGCGATGTCAGGCCTGGTGTTGACTAGGTACCTCAGTCCACCCACCATGCTTCGATAGTGCGATGCGTCCGTTGGTTCTTGGGTGCTCGTCTTGCTCAGCTTCAAGCGCGGTTCCATGGGCACAACTGCAGAATTGCAGTCTCACATGCTCACCTTGCCGAGAAGTTTTTCCTCATAAGCGGCTTGGCTGATGGTGATGCCGTCGTCACGTTGCTTTACTTCGATGCCCAGGTAGAAGCTGAGGAAACCGAGGTCACTCATCTTGAAGCGCTTGGTCATCTCCTCCTTGAAGCGCTGCACCTCGCCGGCGTCAGCTCCCGTCACGATCAGGTCGTCGACATAGACCCCTAGAAGCAGACATGTGTCCCGCGTGCCCCGTGCGTACACGGAGTGATCAGAGGGACAGCTGGTGAAGCCGAGGGAGCGCAAGGTGGCATCAAGCTTCGTGTTCCATGCTCGAGGAGCTTGACGCAGGCCGTACAACGCCTTGTGCAGGCGTAGAACCTTGTGCTCTTCTCCCTCCCGAGCGAAACCAGTTGGCTGGCTGACATAGACCTCTTCGGCGAGCTCCCCATTCAGGAAAGCCGATTTGACATCGAGGTGGTGCAGCTTCCACTTGAGCTGGGCGGCAATGGCGATGAGCAGGCGCACCGAGTCCAGGCGGGCTACAGGCGCGAAGACCTCATCGAAGTCCACCCCTTTGCGCTGCACGTACCCCTTTGCCACGAGCCGCGCCTTGTGCTTGATCACTGCACCGCCGGCATCCTTTTTGACCTTGAAGATCCACTTGAGGCCTATTGGACGATGCCCAGCAGGTAACTCAGTTAGAGTCCAGGTCTTGTTGTCCTCGATCGCCGTGATCTCCTCGAGCATGGCACGGCGCCAGGACTCGTGCGGTTCTGCGTCAGAGAACGATGCCGGTTCGTCTGTGATCAGCAGCTGCTCACCAAGGCCTGGTGGTGCCGCAGCCGTGTTGATCAGGTCGGAGGCGAGGCTGAAACGATGAGGCAGGTCCGCGTCGTCACCGACGTCCAGCGTGTCCTCGTATGCCGATGGTGGTGAGGCGAAGCGCACAGGGCTCACGCTGCTCTCCGCAGTGGATCCAGCTGAGGGAGGGCTCGACGTAGTGTTCCCTACAGGTGTGAGCTGCTGCTGCTCGACTCCCTGCTCGCTCGGTGGAGAGGGTGCAGGTGTAGGTGAAGGAGCGACAGGTTCAGTCGCTGCTCCCCCGTACACTGTGTACTCGACGCTGAACTCTCCAGGTGACAGCTCGTCGCCGTCACCAGTCCACGTCCATGGTCTGCCCTCGTCGAACACCACGTCATGGGACACGAACATGCGCTTGGCAGCTGGATCATAGCATCGGTAGGCCTTGCCACCGGGCTCGTAGCCCAGGAAGACCACTGGTACACTCCGATCGTCCAGCTTCTTCAAGTTTGGGCGCGTGATCTTGGCGTGAGCCCTGCAACCAAAAACGCGCAGAAAATGCACATCTGGCTTTCTTCCATACCAGGCTTCGAACGGAGTCTTTCCCTCCACGCTCCGTGTGTACGAGCGGTTCAGCACGAACACTGCGGCAGTGACGGCCTCACCCCAGAAACTGCCCGACACTCCCATGCCCTTGAGCATGCTCCTCTCCATGCCGACGACGGTTTGATTCCGCCGCTCGACAACTCCGTTTTGTTGAGGAGAGTACGGAGCTGTCAAGTGACGTGCGGTGCCACGCTCCGCGCAGAACGCCGTGAATTCCTTCGATGTGAACTCGCCGCCGCGGTCTGTCCGAAGTGTGCGCAGCCTCCGTCCTGATTCCATCTCCACGCCAGCAGTGTACTGACGGAGGACATCTGCAGGCTCGTCCTTCGTCTTCAGGAGGAAGATCCACATGTATCGACTGAGGTCGTTGACCAGCAGAAGAAAGTAGTTCTTCCCTCCCGGAGTTGCAGGCGTGATAGGGCCGCAGATGTTGCCGTGTACCAGTTCGAGCTGGTCAGTAGCTCTGAACTTTGACACCTGTGGGAACGGAGATCGCTTCTGCTTCCCGATGAGACAAGCATCGCAGATCTGCTCCGGGTGGCTGATGCGTGGGAGGCCACGTACCATGCCCTGGCTTGCGAGGCGCTCCAAGCCCTGGAAGTGGAGGTGTCCGAAGCGCGAGTGCCACATCCATGCCATGTCATCGGCATGAGCCAAGAGACAGACAGGCTTGGCGATCTTCAGCGTGGCGGGGTAGAGGCGGTTCCGTGCGCGCGCCACTCGGACAAGCAGCTTCTGTGCACGATCGCGCACGGTCATGTACCCACCCTCGATGTGAGAGGGGCACCCGATCTCATCGAGCTGGCCAACGCTGATCACATTGCTGCGCAGCCTCGGGATCCAGTGGACGTTGGTGAACGCCCGATGTTGCCCTCCAGCCATGGCGAAGAGGACGGTGCCCCTGCCCTGGATGTCGACCAAGGAACCGTCGCCGAACTTGACCTTGCCAGTGACCTTGGTGTCGAGCTTGGCGAACGCCGTGGCATCGCCGGTCATGTGGTTGGAGGCTCCGGTGTCCAGGAACCACACGGAGTCCGTGTCGTCGACGGCGCGGCGGAACTCCACCCGCGCGCGCTCCTCGTTGAGGAAGATGCGCAGTCCAGCAGTGGCAGCTGCCTCGACCTCATTGTCAGGCACGTGCACGGCCATCAGCATGGCTGGATCAGGGTCCTCCTCCTGAACGAGATGTGCTTGCGCCTGCTCATCGCGCTTCTTCTTGCGGCATTCTCGGGCCCAATGGCCCTTTTTGCCGCAATAGCGGCACTTGTCATCTTTGGATGCGCCGCTGCCGCCGCGTGCGGTGTCCTTCGAGCCGCCTCGACGATCTCGGTGCTGCTTGCCGCCAGAGCCAGAGCCTCCGGAGCCGTCCGAGCCGCGGCCCTTTTGTCGAGATCGCCACTCGTCCTCGGTCAGCAGCAATTTGCCGACACCGTCCGTAGCATCGTCGAGGTCGTACCCTTCTTCCGCCGTGAGCAGGCGCCCGCAAAGGTCCTCGATGGTGAGCTGCTTGAAATTGACGGTTTGCTCAATAGCCATAACCATAGGACGGTACTTACGTGGCACGATGCGGAGGAACTTGAGGACGGCCTTGTACTCGTCCACCGGATCACCGAGGAGCTCGAGGTTGCTGAGAAGGTTCGTCAGCCGGATCACGAAGTCCTCGATCGATTCCCCTGGACGGAAGGCGAGGTTCTCGTACTCCCGATGGCGCGTCTGCGCCTTGGCCTCGCGGATGCGTTCGCACCCGAGGCGCATGGTTTTGAGCGTCTCCCACGCTCCTTGTGCGGTGTTCTTCGCCGCGAGGGTGCGTACCAGCTCCAGCGGGACGGCACGCAGGAGCGCCGCCAGCGACGCGCGATCGTCTTGCTCATCGTCGACGCCGAACTCGATCGCGTCCCATAGGTGTGCGGCCTACAGCTGGATCCGCATCACCGTCGCCCACTCCGCATAATTGGAGCGGGTCAGCGTGGGGAACTGGGCGGTGCCGCCGCCCTCCCTGATCACGCGCTCGCGCACGACCAGCTCCGTGCCGTCGCGGCACACCAGGCTTCTCCCACGGCGCGGTGTTGGAGAAGTGGACGTGCGACGTTGTGGCGGCGGCGCCTTGGCCCCGCTCGACGTGTCGTCCTTGTTCTTGTCCTTCTCCGACGCGCCCGCCGGTGACTGCGACATGGCTCTGATACCAACTGTAAGCACGAAACACTCGATCTATCTCTCACTTTCTGTATGTCGCTCGCGTTCTAGCAATGACAAGACGAACAGTAGAGACAATGTTTTGGTGCGGCGTACTGTATGCCGCTTTTCTGTTTCTCCTTCTTATTCTCAACGAGCTACAACGAGCTGCCGATACTTGCGCCACGTCCAGGACTGGATCGTGCCATCCCACGATCGAACATGGCGCTCACAGCGATCCTACAAACCAGGTCAAACCCACATGCGCGTCGACCGGAAGCTGGGCTAAAACCCCAACAGAAACTTAACTGTAAGTGTTTAAACTAGACTAACACCTAGCTAACTGAACCTGACATATAACCAATAGCTAGAATTATTCAACAAGAAACACCGGTTTTGAAAGAATCAATGGTATGGTGTCAGCGAGCCAAGTAGGATGCATAAAAGATTTGTATTTATGCGTATTTTATCTGAATTCAGCATTGCTCCAGGTAAGAGATCTCCAAATTCAGCAGAAGACACGCATATCTTATCCGATCGATTTGGATGTACAGCTACCCCTACATACAATGTACCGCGTATAATATGAGGATATTCCAGAGCTGGTTGATGGATGAGTGCATGCAAGACTCCAAGTCGAACTTTGTCGTGTTTCCGCGGCGAGGTGTACGGTGCCCCGTATGTGCACATAGTCGATTCAGTCGCGCACAGCAAGTGTACCTATGCTAGGGCCTAAAGAGACGTTAATGCAATGCTGTCCAACAGCAACAGGGTCCACATTGCCATGAACTACCGACGAACCAATCGACATCCATGGAGTCATCAAGGTCAAGGGAGGGCCAGCCTTCCTCAACTTGCAGGCCGCAGCGGCTTGTCCTATCTATTATCTCTTCCTCCATTGGAAGAGGCCAGCCTAGCTCTCCAGCCTATAAATAAGGTATTGGTTTGCATGGACATTCATCCCATCCATCACTTGCCCATTGAAGAAGATGGTTTCTAGCATGGCGTCCAAGAGTCTCATTGTGTTCGCTCTGCTGCTTGCGGCGGCTTTCCTCATCGCCACGGCTGAAGAAACTCGTGAGCTAGCGCAACAAGCTCTTTACCGATTCGTTATAGACTGTGCTGTAGACTAGGGATATACCATCACCATGAGGCTATAAGAACTCCCGCTGCTACTAACTTGCATCCATGGATACGATTTTGTTCATGTAGAGGCTAAGCAGGAAGAGGCCAAGGCTGGCGTGCAAGGCTACCACGGCGGCGGGGGAGGTGGAGGTTACCACGGCGGCGGCGGAGGCGGTGGCTACCACGGCGGCGCCGGTGGAGGCGGTGGCGGCTACCACGGCGGCGGCGGCGGTGGAGGCTACCACGGCGGCGGTGGTGGCAGAGGAGGCGGCGGTGGCTGTCGGTACAACTGTTGCGGTCGCGGGCGCGGTGGCTGCCGCTGCTGCGCGAGTCCTAACGAGATCCCGGAGCCCATGTACCGGGCGGAGGTCCACAACTGAGTACGAGACGCTGCTATGTATACACGTACGTGCATATATAGCCCTGTACGCGGTGCACGTACGTGGTAATAATCGTATACGGCCAATAAAAAGGCGTGTGCATGTATGTATGCATGTACGTACACGTACGCGTCGTTGCACAATAATCGTGATCCAACCTCATTACATCGATCAGGACTCTCTGTTCCTGGTAGAGTGTACGTACGCGCCCTGTAAGACTTTTGTTTCCTGCTTAATATACATGCAGCTCTCGTGCGTGTTAAACTGTTGACTCAAAAAGATCCCAAGGCTCTTATTCTAGAACCGTATAGCTGATAAATATACAGGTTATTCGCAGAGGTTTCTTCAACAATAGACGCTTTGAGACGAGTATTGACTCTTAACCAGAGCGCAAACCTGTGTGACGCGACGTTTTGTCAGTCGGTTCTTGTTTCATATAAGTGTTCTTTTTAATAATCTAGGCATTCTCTGGTACTCCGCACTAAGTTCAAATTAACAAAAGAACTTTAAAGTCTAGGACTGCTCAAAAAAAGACTATAGATCGATAATTCGATTATGGCCCCAATTGCACATGAATGCAATTGGCTCGAAGAAACGAGTGCATATACCACATACGATTGATCTGGTGTAATAATCGTCAGCAACCACAGGACTAATCGCTTACGCTTTGAAACTCAAAAACTTTTGTCAATCTTGAAGATATAGTCAGGCTTCCATTCCACTAGTTTTGTTATATCTTCTCTAGCTCGTTTATAAGTTTGGCCATAGTGTTAGTATCATAAGCTGTATCATGCAGTCCAGCTAGGCAAAATGCTGACATGGCACACAATTAAAGAAGAAAGAGAAAGTTGCAGGGACAGTCTCATGACACAGGTTACGAGAATTTTTTATGGCAAAACGATCCCGTGCGGTGCCCATCTTCCCGAGTCTCCAATTTCCCTTCCGCCACCGTCCGCTCCCGCCCTGCCGCCTCTCTTTCCCGCTCCTGCCCGGTAGCCAAGGAATCCCAGCTCCGCTCTCCACCGCTGCCGCCGACGGCGGCTAGCGGCGGCGGCCAGCGGCGCCTCCCGAATCATGGCAAGATCTGGTGTCCACAATGCGACGGCGCAAGTCCGGCCGGCGGCTGCCTCGCCACCGCAGCAGTTCTCCGGCGCCCCGATGAGCTCCTGCGCCAATCCCTCTCCAGCGTCGCACTACTTCCCCAGTGCCTCGACGAGCTCCTCTGCGAACCCCTCCACACCACCGCACTTCTACCATGGCGGCCTGTCAAGCTCCTCCACCAACCCCTGTATGAATCAATGGTAAGTTCACCACCACCACCACCACCTGTGTAGCGCAAATCAAGTGGCCGGATTGTGCAAATCTGCTGTTAGATCAATTTTTCAGTTGGATTGGGCCTGCACTAGTTTCCCCTTTTCATCGATGAATAGACATAAACACACCGAGCGTGGTGGTACTGAAGTTGCAAGTTTCTGTATCTAAACTGTCGAATGTGCGAAACTGCTTGCATGCAATGTGGTCTGACTCTAAACTAGAAGCTCTTAACTCTGCTAGTATAGAATCAGTACGGTTCCATTCTTTTTGATTATAAAGTGGAGTGTGGCCTGCTTAGTTCACTCAGTATTTATCAACGAAAAAAATAGCGCGCTATTTCACGCTAATAGCGGCGCTATAGCGTATTTGCGAGTTGAACGCTACGCTATGCATTCTAGGCACGCTATGACGCTACGCGCGCTAAAGACGCGCTATTTCACGCTATTTGGCGCTATTCGCTATTCCGCATAGCACGCTATTTTGCAGAGTAGTTTTTTAGTAGATCATTCCACATTTTGACCCACTTGTGGATCCTAAATCCCTAATTCAGGCAACCCTAGACTGAGAAACTTAGATCGCAGACTCCCCAACTCCTTGTTACCTGCTCTGCCCGGCAGGCGACGACGTGACGGCGCAGCTCCGCCCCCCTTTTCCTCTGTCAATCGGTGGTAAGCGGCCACACCTAGCTTCACCTTCACGCCTTCACCCCATGCCTCCGTTCCCCTCCTTCAATCCTTCTAGTTCGGGACAATGTGAATGTGAACTATGGTTTGTGATTTTGAGACTATGTCATATCAAGTTATGGACTATGTGAACTATCTCTGGTTGATGTTTGGCTGCAAAATATCATATCCGAGATTTTATAGCTGCAGAGTGATATATCTATTATTATATATATGCTGAAATCCAGAATTTTCATTTTTTTTTTGTTAGACGCTATTTTGAAAAATAGCACGCTATTAGCACGCTATAGCATCTATAGCGTTTTTCTAAAGCCCACGCTATTTGTTTTAGCGCGCTATTTTTTTCATTGGTATTTATGTGCCAAAGTTATACAGAGGATCAACATAGCTGATCGCTGCTCTTTTTTCCCCCATTGGCACTGCATTATTTGCTAGATCATATACTCGGTACTCTTAGGGAACTACTATATTTTGATGACATGGTGTAATCTTATTTCCAATAGGAGACCATTGTATACCCCTGCACCTGAAGCTTTGCTTAGTTTTGGACAAATCCCGCCAATGCATATGTATAATTTCCAACCACCGCCAATGCACCATCATGAACAAGGAAACCAATGGATGGAGAATTTGCACTTTGTTGGTACTTCGCCACATGATTCCTTTTCAACACCACCACCGCCACCATCATGAACAAGGAAACCAAAGGATGGAGAGCCTTGAAGATCTAGCAAGATCAAGCAGAAGTGGTCCGAGGAATTACGTGAACAGGCCACGTGAAGCAGCAGCGGAGCAGTTGGTAAGAGATTATTTCTGTGATAATCCAATCTATTCCGATAAAGTATTCCGCAGAAGATTCCGGATGAGAAGACCTCTCTTCGAGCGAATCGTACATGCTCTAGGAGAGTGGTCTCCGGAGTTCACACAAAGGAGAGATGCTCTAGACCGTGATGGACTCTCTCCTCTCCAGAAATGCACGTCGGCTATTCGCCAGCTAGCGTATGGTACTCCGGCTGATGCTCTTGATGAGTACCTCAAAATCGCTGAGTGCACTTCAATTAGGTGCTTAAAGTTGTTTGTCGAAGGTGTGATTCATATATTCGGTGATGATTATATGCGAAGACCCAATGTTGACGATGTGCAACGCTTACTTGATATTGGAGAGAGTCGTGGGTTTCCTGGCATCTTAGGAAGCCTCGATTTGCATGCACTGGCGTTGGGAGAAATGTCCGTTGTCATGGAAGGGACAATTCACCAATGGGTATAAAGGCGCCCCTAGTCTTATTCTAGAGGCGGTTGCTTCTCAGGATCTTTGGATATGACATGCATTTTTTGGTGTTGCCGGGTCCAACAACAACATCAATGTCCTTAATCAATCCACGCTATTCATTGAACAACTGCAAGGGCAATGTCGTTGCCTAATCGACAATACCTCGGAGGAGGGATCCTCACGAGGGGAAAAGAAGTAGGGGCCATAGGCGGAGTGCACACGGGACGGTGGTACGCGAGTTACCCAGCTTCGGAACACCCGCACGATGACAGGCCTACCGCTTGTCCTGGAATTATCTGGGCGCTTGCGCGTTGTTACAATGGTTGTGGTTGTCTCGTTTCTAGCTCGAGATCCCCCCTCAGGGCTCCCGGGATCCGGCTTATAAAGGCGCACAGATCTAGGGTTTACATGGAGAGTCCTACCCGGAATACAAGTTGCCTAACTACGATACAATGTCTTGCCGTGTACGTCAAGGATCCACCTATGCCTAACTTGTCGTCATGGATCCGCTTCCTTCATGGGCCTCCACGGATCCGACTCCGGCATAGACCTCTTCGGATCCGGGTACCTCGTAGGTCGGTTCGGATCCGGTACCTTCGTAGGGCGGTTCGGATCCGGTACTCTCAGGGGCGGTTCGGATCCGGTACCTCTAGACGGTTCGGATCCGGTACCTTCGTAGGGCGATTCGGATCCGGCTACCTTCCTAGGGCGGTTCGATCTGCTACCTTCCTAGGGTGGTTCGGATCCGGCTCCTTGTTCCCGGGCCGGACATCTTCCATCTTGATCAACAAAGCAATGGGCCGCCCGGTGGGCCATATGCCATCACCACCATCTTTGGGCCACCCGGGCTTGCCGGAATCGGACCATGTCGATGGTATACCTATGAAGTATATCCACAACAGTAGCCCCCGAGTTCTCCAAGATTCACCGTTCTTCCATCCAGCTCAGCTTGCGCATGTATCTTCATCCTTTGGCTGGAACGAATAATAGAGAATCTTGAAGGACTCCAAACTTCATATCTCCAACCAAGTATTGGTCGGAAACTTCATGATCCAATGGTCAGATTCTTTGAAGACACTATCCAACGTAATCTTCGGTATGGATCCGACTAGCCAAATGTAAGTTCGGATCTGACTAGCCAAATGTAAGTTCGGATCTGACTAGCCAAAATATGGGTGTGGATCCGACTACAAAATATAGGTGCGGATCCGACTAACAAAAATTAGGTGCGGATCCGGCTACCAAAAATTAGTGCGGATCCGGCTACCAAAAATTAGGTGCGGATCCGGCTACCAAAAATTGAGGTGCGGATCCGACTACCAAAAATTAGGTGCGGATCCGACTACCAAAAAATAGTTGCGGATCCGGCTACCAAAAATTAGGTGCGGATCCGACTAGTTAGCCAGATTTTCGCCATCTTTGAAATTTTTCTTGACATAACCATGTATGTAGCCCCCGAGCGTTGAGTCGGCTTGCTCCAAGGAGACTCGATGCTCACAAACTTAGCCCCCAAGCGTCAAGGTGGAAATTTTTCGGTTAGTTGCTCCAAAGAGAACTTCATCGATGTAGCCCCCGAGCGCCAAGGTGAATTTACTTGAAAATCCGGCTTGGAGCTCTTAGAGTAGCTTTATCTTTATATGTGACTAAGGAATAGTGTAAATCCCAAGCATCTAGGCCGAAATTTCCAGCACTAATACTCGAAAGGAAACACACTTTTCACTTAAGATCAAAATCGCAGCCCCCGAGGGTTGGTTCCGGCTAAGCATAGCGGAATCAAGACTCAAGTTGCTTTTCCAGCTGTGCATGCTACGGATCCGCCTAACCTTATCTCATATGGATCCGGCTAGCTTCCCCTGGGCTTCTCGCGATTGCTAGGTCTGCTTGAAAACACCTTAGTTCGAGGACTGTTGAAGGTCCAAGCATCATGTACCTGATATATAAACACAAAAACACATTTGTATTAAATTGTTTCTATGATCATGTTCAACGAACAAATGTAAGGCGGAATAAACACGGCCTTTGAACAAATGTTTTAAAGCTGAAACTATGCAGCAGTTGAACAACATAAAACTGTCAAGGCGGAAACAACTCGACTATCTTGAACAGTTAATGCAATTTATATGTTTTAAGCAAGTGCTGGTTTATCCGTTCTTCTGGTTTATATGCTTGACTTTTCGCGAGACGGCGAACTTTAAACACAGAACATCTGCTGAGGCGATAGCGCTTAATAGCGAAACAATCAAGAACCTCATAAACAGAGGCTGGCTTTAAGTACCGAAATGTCACTACTAAGGAATCCACATATAAACAACAGAAAACGTGTAGGCCAGAAAACTCAAGCTAACGCCCGAAGGCGGAAATTTTGCAGCGTACTGGAGCCTTAGGCGGCAAAAACAGTACAAAGTTCTTCACGAGCGCGAGGCAAATCGTGGAAAAGATATGACCAACAGCGAAAGCGGTAAAAGACTCAGGATATGAGTGAACCAATCTTAATCTCATGATCATAAAATTTTAAAATATTAAATATAAATAAGGACTTAGCTGTTTGGAGCGGAGTCAACGTCGGTCGTGGCGATTTTTCTTCGGCGTTCCGTCGAGCCGGTGCGAGATTGATTATCGCAGTGGTCCTGTAGGTGCGGATTCGATCACCAAAATATAGGTGCGGATCCGGCTACCAGCAATTAGGTGCGGATCCTCCTACCAAAATTTAGGTGTGGATCCGACTTCCAAAAATTTAGGTGCGGATCCACCTACCAAAATTTTGGTATGGATCCGGCTACAAGAATATATGTGCGGATCCGACTACCCCAATAGGTATGGATCCGGCTCCCAAAATATAGGTGCGGATCCGACTACCAAAAATAGGTATGGATCCGACTAAAAAACGGAGGCGCGGATCCGGCAGCCAAAAATATAGGTGCGGATCCGACTATCAAAATGTAGGAGCGGATCCGGCAACCAAAAATATAGGTGCGGACCCGACTATCAAAAACGAGGCGGATCCGGCAACCAAAAATATAGGTGCGGATCCGACTACCAAAACCAGGATTTGAATTTTTCAGATCTAAGGCGGAATCTTCCCTAGAAAGCTCCTGCGACTCGATCGGATCTTCGCGACCGCGTCCGCGGCGGTCGCGTCAGTTACTTACGAGCGTCGTCGGAATCGACGGTTTCACCGATGAAGATGTGGATGCCGCCGATTGGGACGATGGAGAGCTTGACGGGGTTTGACCCAGCCGGAATCCGCACTCGTCCGAGGGACGATCGGAAAATTCCCAGATAGAGTACCGCCCACCGATCATGTCGTCGTAGCTTCCCATGGCGGAGCCCTCCGGTTCCGGCCCGCACGCCTCAGGCCCCACGGTGGGCGCCAACCGTCGCGTTAATCGACAATACCCTGGAGGAGGGATCCTCACGGGGGGAAAAGAAGTAGGGCCATAGGGCGGAGTGCACACGGGACGGTGGTACGAGTTACCCAGCCTTCGGAACACCCGCACGATGACCGGGCCTACCGCTGCTTGTCCGGAATTATCCGGCGCTTGCGCGTTGTTACAATGGTTGTGGTTGTCTCGTTTCTAGCTCGAGATCCCCCCTCAGGGCTCCCGGGATCCGGCTTATAAAGGCGCACGGATCTAGGGTTTACATGGAGAGTCCTAGCCGGAATACAAGTTGCCTAACTACGATACAATGTCTTGCCGTGTACGTCAAGGATCCACCTATGCCTAACTTGTCGTCATGGATCCGGCTTCCTTCATGGGCCTCCACGGATCTGACTCTTCGGATCCGGGTACCTCTGTAGGTCGGTTCGGATCCGGGTACCTTCGTAGGGCGGTTCGGATCCGGTACCTTGGGGCGGTTCGGATCCGGTACCTCGTAGGGCGGTTCGGATCCGGGCCTCAGGGCGATTCGGATCCGGCTACCTTCCTAGGGCGGTTCGGATCTGCTACCTTCCTAGGGTGGTTCGGATCCGGCTCCTTGTTCCCGGGCTGGACATCTTCCATCTTGATCAACCGCCCGGCGGGCCATATGCCATCACCACCATCTTTGGGCCACCCGGGCTTGCCGGAATCGGACCATGTCGATGGTATACCTATGAAGTATATCCACAACAGGCAATCTCCTCAGGTGAACTATATTGTCAACAAGAAGGAATACCAACTTGGTTATTACCTTGTAGATGGAATATACCTTGAGTGGGCATCATTCGTGAAGTCAATCCCGATGGCTCAAACACAAAAGCACAAGTTGTTTGCGGAGTATCAAGAAGGTGCAAGGAAGGACGTCGAACGAGCGTTTGGGGTGCTCCAGGCTCGATGGTCCATTTTACGGCAACCGGCACGTTTATATGATCGGGGAGATCTCCATAATATTATGATAGCTTGCATCATTCTACACAACATGATAGTCCATGATGAAAAAGAAGAGGATCAATATTCTTGATTTGAATCTGAATGAGGAAGCAAGCTCATCAACCGTCCTTCCATCAGTATTTACTCATGGTGACATGCCAGCATTTGCCGATGTACTGAGCATAGATGCTAGAATCCGTAATCGTCCAACCCACAGAGCTCCAAAAGATGATTTGATTGAGCATATTTGGAAGAATTTTGGGCCACGGTAGACTATATTCTATTTCCGAGTCTTGATCCATGTAATGATATATTTGAATGATACTATATTGGAACTTTATCAATTCAATTTTGTTCGTATATTTATCCACGTGTACCAACAAATAAAATTTCATGTTGGTACATGCCACAACTAGATCACAATGTTGAAGTACTACTATAGATCCCAAGAGACAATAAATACAAATTTGCATGCCACCACACTTATGATACTACCCACTAAAGAGGTAGTAACATAGACTAGTATCATATGCATGATACTAGTATATGATACTCACCACTATGGCCAGCCTAAATACTATAGCCGGCGGCAGTTAGCAAATCACCGCAACTCCATTGTCCCTCATGAGAGTCGATATTCTCATCAGAATTGAGCACGGCTAGCTGGCATGCCTAGGGCGGGGTACCGTCGTTTCCCTCACATGTACAGAGCCCGAGCGAGAGCACTTTGCCTCCTCCTTCGTCATTCTCGCTTTACCCGGCGCATCGCCCGACTTCATCCCATGCGAGGAGATGGTCGACGACAATGGTTGTGCGACTTCAGATTCAACAACTACACTAACATCGGCAGGAGCTACGCCCCGTACCTATAGCTTTGATACTAGGAGCAGTGCCTCGCATCCCGCGGCTTTGCCTCGACCTCCTCCTCCAGCATCAGGTCCGGCGACCACTGCATCGATATACTCCTCATGAGCACGAGCACCAACGAGGAGGCGACCTTTGTTCTTCCCCAAAATCGCAGTACGTAGGCCATGTAGGCAACAAGCTCATCTGAATGGACTCTGTCCTCCTTGGGTCTCCTATTTACGCTTGACGTGAATGCGAAGGAGCTGACGCACGGGTGGAAGCCATCGTGGGCCGTGGCCTACTATCCCGATCCTCACTTCTTCTTCCGATCGTCTTCTTTGTTGATCTCCACAACAACAATCCCCCCGGCTTGCATTGTTCTCCGGTGCCGGCCACCCCACCCGCACCACACCGGTACCCTAACCCTAAGCCGACAACCTCACCGAGTCTCTAACCCTAAGTTTTCTTTCTCACATCCACTTGCGCCGCTGCCACGGCGAGCCGCGTCATCTCCTGCTACTATGAGGAGCGCTTCGTCCCCATCTTCTCCGAAGATCTCCGCCATGCTCACTAGTAGAAAACATGGCTTATATTTTTTAGCTCCAAAGAGCATTAGCACCGGTTGTGCTACGAATCTAGGCTAAAGGGTGCATTAGCACCGGTTCGTCGGCCAGGACGTCGTAGGGCACCAACAGAGCTTTATCACCGATTCATGTGGGACCCTTTAGCACCGGTTCGTGACATGAACCGGTGCTAAAGGGTTGTCGCCAGCCACGTGGCAGGCGCGATCGAGCAAATCTACTGCAACTAAACGAGGCGCAGCCAAAAGGTTGGAAGATCATGAAAGGTTCATCATCGAAGAAATCGGTGAAGATGGCGAACCGATTGCTCCCGCGGCTCATGCAAGAAAGTTTGTAAGTCAATACGGAGTTCTTGTTAGGGACTTCTTGTCAGGGATAACATTCCGAGCAGCACTCAAGAGTGGAAGAAAACAAACATGGAAGGAGTTAGTTATGTCGACACAAGATCCAAAAATACGCTATTTAGGAAGCTCCTGGTAAATTTCACCCTACCAGAGCCAGATGAGGATGACCGTGAAAATGACAGGCCAGACCCTGAGGATACCGAGATGAATATCGTACAGCGAAGAGTTAAGAAGTGGGCTCTTTCGAAGATGGCAACACAGTTTAACAGCTACATGAAAAAATTGGACAACATGTTTGTCAAGAAAAAAAGACTCCGGCTTTCACTGGACACTATGAGAAGATAAAAGACCAGTAAGACAAATTTGTGGCGTACAAGACATTGGAGAGAGCAAAGAAAAGGTTAGAAACCAATAAGAAAAATGCTTCTAGTAATATATACTACCATATTTTGGGGCAATGAGGCTACAGGGCTGGAAGGCCTAAGTGGAAGAAAATGAAGGACGAACTAATTCGTAAGCGGATCAATAGAGAGCTATTGAAATGGAACCAGCGGGCAAGGGATTGGTTTTACGCGCATGGGGCACGCTGGACTCAGAAGGGAGCTGTATATATACAATAAAACATAAGGAAAACCCACTTCCCATCGAGTCCTTTAGAAGTGTAGCAAAGGATGTTGAAGAGGGGAGGTTCCATCCTGAGAGAGAGAAGATGAGCTCACACGCGCCCTTGGGAATCCTGAACACCCAGGACGAACAAGAACCACACCAGGCTCCAAACCGTGGTGTATTAGGTTTTCTGCACAAACGAAGAAATATCACGATAGAAGCCGTCAGAGGAAAAAGGAAGTGGTTGCAGACTGCATTTCTAAGTTAGAAGAGGAAATGAGGGAGCATCGGGAATTATTCTCCCAGTACAGCCATCACTTGACCAATCAACCTCAAGCTAATCCACAGATAGAAGCTATGATCCAACAAGACAGGAATAATTTATGTGGAATTCTATGTTTGCAAGTTCATTCGCCAGACGACCCACCAGATGAGAATAATTTTATAACAACTTCAAGTACGTAAACAATATTCATAATTTTATTTTATCACCATCGATCAATTGTGTTGTGTTTCATTCATATATATTGACCACCTTCTTTAAATTAATAGATCGAACAGTTGCCGGACGGTCTTCTAGCAACCGAGCATGTACGAGCAATTCAAGAAGAATTGGCGGGATTCTTACTTGATCAAGTCATAGATCCAAACGGAGAATACCATCAGCGCCAAATCGATTTTCGAAAACTATGATTCATAGAAATTATATTATACACATATATGCATGAACATGAGTACCGTACCATTATGTAATATGTTCGGCCAAGCACGATGAAAGAGGTCACTTAGATCTATATATTTATAACGAAGTTTTTGTGTAATATAGTAGGTTTCCTATATGTATGCATTAACGTGTTTCAAATGGGGCGTGGTCGCAGACTCTGTCGCGCAGCATTTTGGTGCGCTTCCTGCCGCGGTAGGGAAGCGCACCAAAATGCTGCCGCGACAAAAATATTTAGCATCAGTTCGTGTTACGAACCGGTGTTAAAGGTCCTCCGCCCGGGCGCTCGGCAGCCATCCACTTGGTGTCCGTTTAGCACCGGTTCGAAACACAACCGCTGCTCGGGGGGGGGCTTTAGCAGATGCAGGTTGGACAACTGTGCAAGCCTATTACAAATAAGCCCCTTTTACACTAGTGGCTTGTGCACCTTGTATTCCTCGCCTCCGGTCGTCTTACTCTTTGATATCAACTTTCATGGAGGTCAAACAGGAGTTTTTTTCTAGGGGTTTTTTCAAAATAGGTAATGGTAGCAGTACTCGCTTTTGGGAGGATACCTGGTTAGGCAAGACTTCTTTGGCCCAACAATATCCGTCGCTATATAATATTGTGCATCATAAGAATGTCACGGTTGCTCATGTACTAAGTCAGGCGCCGTTGAATATTACATTTCGGAGAATTTTAAATGGAAATAAATGGACTTCATGGTTACAACTATGTCGAAAATTAATGATGGTACAGTTAAACGATGAAGAGGATTGTTTTGTTTGGCACCTGACCTCTAATGGTCTGTTTACAGTGAAGTCGATGTATGAAGATCTTATGTGTGATCATACCCCTTTTTTGAGAAAATATCTATGGAAGGTTAAAATTCCGCTAAAAATTAAAATTTTCATGTGGTTCTTGAGTAATAACGTACTGTTAACCAAAGATAATTTAGTTAAACGGCACTGGAATGGGTGTACAAAATGTGTCTTCTGTGGGGAACAGGAGAATATCCAACACCTTTTTATTGAATGCCCCTTAGCTAAACTCTTATGGCGTACAGTGAACTTTACTTATGATCTTCCATCTCCCACTAATATTACCAATATGTTTGGTAATTGGTTAAATGGAGTAGATAGACAATCTAAGGCATATATCCGGATTGGGGTAGCTGCTTTATGTTGGTCTATTTGGAGGCTCAGGAATGATATGATTTTTAATAAAAAACCTTCTTTTCATTTCTTGCAGGTTATTCATATGGTTTCCCACTGGGTCCAACTCTGGGCTCTACTTTCCCCGGTGGGACAGCGGGATGCCATGGTTTCTGGTTGCACACGGCTCCTGATGGTCGCTCAGGATATCTTGTGCCAGGCTGGTTGGCGTCATACTAGAAGACTATTTTGATTTATAGCCTTCTTTTGATTTCCTTTCATGGGTTGATTGTTGTATCAATCCTTGACGATGCGTGGTTGTAAACTATAATACTCGGATGATTTTGGTTTAATAAAGGGCTGTGTGCATCGTCATGATGCAGAAGCCGGGGCATATCCCCATTTCGAAAAAAACTCTTCTTTGATGTCCATCCAAGACATTAGCTGGTCAGACCCAAACACTGCACCCCTATGCGCTGCGACGCTAGCTAGCCATCGCGTTGAGCGTCAAAGAGGATTCACTTGTCCGCCTCCGCAAGCTAAACTGCACTAAACTAGCAGGCTGGATGAGCAACAACTGTGCACCAGCCTATCGAAAATGAAGGAGCAGTACTCCGGTCGACAAGCTAGTGATAGTCTGGGAAGCGGGGATCAACAGATTTTTTTACAATCAATACCATATATATTTGTAGTAACAAATAGTGCATGGTAACAATTAAAAAATAAATTCCAAAAGAAACAAGAAAACCTCAAGGTCTTCAAACTCTTTCTTCGATCTTCTTCCCTGACACAACCTTGTACTTTTCTAAAATTATCCTAGTGTAGATAATAAACCATAGACCTGTAAATACCAACAGATGTGCTTCCATAGTTTTATTTTGAGCCACAATATCAAGACTACATGCACACATGCAACCATTAAATTACAACATCGGCAAGAGTACTAACACAAGTATGGCAGGAAAAAAACTGATCAGCTAGGCCGACATCACTTGAGAGACGAGAGTACGAAACACCACTGTCGAGGACATATGAGCCATGCCAAATATATCGAGGACAATCCTCCTTGCGGCAACCATGAGAAAATATGCAAAATTGATCCGGTGAAGTAATATCTGAAGACCCATGCCTCGAGAATTGTAATCTTTCAACATCACCATTGACGTGGGGAAGGAGATTTTGTCATCGAACGAAGAGTCGAAGATCCCTTATCATAGACATTTTCATCTCAATTGAGCCTGAGTCCAAGAAGAAGAGACATACCAACACACTAACCTATTTTATGAGAAAACTACTTTTATTAAAATGTTGTAGATATATATCGAGTTACCCATCTCTGCGAAGCTGGCCGACGGTGAGGAACTGATCTATGGGGGAGATGGAGGTGGAGGCGCATCTAGATTTTTAGGAGGAGACTAAGTGTACATATAAATTTTGATTTACATAAGGGCTATAAGATGGATAATGTGTAGGACATAGATGTAAAATTGCAGACATGAATATTGAAGTTATGGCGACTCACTCTGGGCGTTCAAAAAATCTTGAAATTTTGGGACGAGAAATTCAGGAAAAATATTTTGGGTTTCACAAAATGAAAATCAAAAGTGCATCATAATATTTGATTCCCGACTATTTGGGTACCTGACAATTCGGGTCCGTATCGAGAAATCCTGAATAGCCCGAATTTACAAACTGAAAAAATTGACAGCAAGAAGCAGTTTTGGAGATGCAGTCCTTCAATCTACGCACTGGATGTGCAACTTGCCGTCGTGGGGCGAGGATGACGGAAAGCGGAGGCGTCCCATCAAGCATCGAAGATGGCAAGGAGGTGTCTGTTAGATGTATATATCTGTCTATTGTAGTTTCCCCATATGTTAGGGGGCTTTCTGCATATGTGCACCTGTACATGTACTATATATTGTGGCCAACAAGCATATTGCTCTAACATGGTATCAGAGCTTTAGGTTAGCTCCTCCTCCTCCATCGCAGCCGCCGCCGCCCGCCCCGGCATCTTGCCGCCGCGACCCGGCCGCCGCCGCTGCCTTTTCCCGTTCGCCCTCCCAGTCATCTGCCGCTCTCCGCCCCGGCCGCCGCCTGTTGCCGTCGCCCCGGCTTCCGTCCTTGGTCGTCCCTGGCAGTCGCCGCCCCGGCCGCTCCCGTCCGCCCTCCTTCCCTTCTCCTCGATCGGCCCCTGCTCCCTGCTGCCGATTAATCGATCTCCCGATCAAAGGTTGCTGCCAAGACTCCGCCCGTCGATCCCTGGCCCGCTCCGTCCGTCGCCAGGACGTCGCCAGGCTCCGCCCGTCCCTCGCCAGGATCCGCCCGGCTCCGCCCGTCCCTCGCCAGGCTCCGCCCGTCGTCATCCCCGGCCCGCTTGGCCTGCTCGCTCCCGATCCTGCGTCGGCCCTCTTCTTTCCGCGCCGGATCAAAAGCATCTCTCTGCTCGATTGACTTCGATCTGAAGTAAAAGTAAAAAAGCAAAAAAAAAATACTATCGTCAGCTATGTCTTCTTCCGCTGATCCCACCTTCTCTTTGGGTCTCCCTTCGGTACTTGGTATTTGTCCGCTGCCTCCGTGTATGACGGCTAGCCATTCTTCGTCGCCGTTTGCAGCCTCTTCACGCGGCTCTGCGCTTCACCGACTCCGTCTACGTCGGCTCGCCGCTCTACATCGACTTTTGCGGCCTCTTCACGCGACTCTGCCCGCGCTTCGCCGACTTCGTTTACGTCGGCCCGCCGCTCTACATCGACTTTTGTAGGGATTCGTTGCATAGAAAACAAAAATTTTCCTACCGCGAACACGCAATCCAAGCCAAGATGCAATCTAGAAGACGGTAGCAACGAGGGGATATCGAGTCTCACCCTTGGAGAGATTCCAAAGCCTACAAGATGAGGCTCTTTTTGCTGCGGTAGACGTTCACTTGCCGCTTGCAAAAGCGCGTAGAAGATCTTGATCACGATCGCTTCCGGCGCCACGAACGGGCAGCACCTCCGTACTCGGTCACACGTTCGGTTGTTGATGAAGACGACGTCCACCTCCCGTTCCAGCGGGCAGCGGAAGTAGTAGCTCCTCTTGAATCCGACAGCACGACGGCGTGGTGTCGGTGGTGGTGGAGAAATCCGGCGGAGCTTCGCTTAAGCGTGCGGGATGTGGTGGAGGAGAGAGACCGCTAGGGTTTGGGAGAGGGGGCGGCCGGCCACTAAGGGGTGCGGCCAAGCTATGGCTTTGGTGTGGCCGGCCCCCTCCCCTTGGCCCTCATTATATAGGTGGAACACCCAAGAGTTGGTGTACAAGTCTTCGAATAAGACCCCAACCCAAAACCTTCCATGTGTAGGGAAACCTACCCAAGGTGGGATTCCCACCTCAAGTGGGACTCCCACCTTTCCATGAGGGGGTGGCCGGCCACCTTGGGGGGAAGTCCACCTTGGACTTTCCCCTCTAGGGTTTGGCTGGCCAAGCTTGTGGAGTCCTTCCGGGACTCTACCTTCCATAGTGCGTTTCTTCCGGACTTTTCTAGAACCTTCTAGAACCTGCCATAAATGCACCGGATCATTTCCAAACTTGGAATATGACTTCCTATATATGAATCTTATTCTCCGGACCATTCCGGAACTCCTCATGATGTCCGGATCTCATCCGGGACTCCGAACAAATATTCGAACTCCATTCCATATTCAAGTTCTACCATTTCAACATCCAACTTTAAGTGTGTCACCCTACGGTTCGTGAACTATGTGGACATGGTTGAGTACTCACTCCGACCAATAACCAATAGCGGGATCTGGAGATCCATAATGGCTCCCACATATTCAACGATGACTTTAGTGATCGAATGAACCATTCACATACGATACCAATTCCTTTTGTCACGCGATATTTTACTTGTCCGAGGTTTGATCTTCGGTATCACTCTATACCTTGTTCAACCTCGTCTCCCGACAAGTACTCTTTACTCGTACCGTGGTATGTGGTCTCTTATGAACTTATTCATATGCTTGCAAGACATTAGACGACATTCCACCGAGAGGGCCCAGAGTATATCTATCCGTCATCGGGATGGACAAATCCCACTGTTAATCCATATGCCTCAACTCATACTTCCGGATACTTAATCCCACCTTTATAACCACCCATTTACGCAGTGGCGTTTGATGTAATCAAAGTACCTTTCCGGTATAAGTGATTTACATGATCTCATGGTCATACGGACTAGGTAACTATGTATCGAAAGCTTATAGCAAATAACTTAATGACGTGATCTTATGCTACGCTTAATTTGGGTGTGTCCATTACATCATTCATACAATGATATAACCTTGTTATTAATAACATCCAATGTTCATGATTATGAAACTAATCATCTATTAATCAACAAGCTAGTTAAGAGGCTTACTAGGGACTCTTTGTTTGTTTACATAACACACATGTATCAATGTTTCGGTTAATACAATTATAGCATGGTATGTAAACATTATCATAAACACAAAGATATATTATAATAACCATTTTATTATTGCCTCTTGGGCATATCTCTAACAGTCTCCCACTTGCACTAGAGTCAATAATCTAGTTTACATTTGTAAAGATATAACACCTTGGCATTCTGGTGCTTTATCATGTTTTGCTCACGGGAGAGGTTTTAGTCAACGGTTCTGACACGCTCAGAAACGTATGTATTTTGTAATTCATATGCGTCTCAACACATCACTCATTTTCCAAATGAGTCGGCATATATGCTTAGTCCTCTGGTGGAACCTTAATTCCGCGGTCTGAAATATGTCACTAATATTGTTACACACAATATAGCTTCAAAGTTCTGACACTATCGGAACTACACCAAGTTCTCAAAGAACTTTTCGACTTAACATCCTTAGTCATTGTCAAAACAATGACATACTCTGCCTTCATTTGTAGAATCCGTCACAATATTTAGAACTCTTCTAAATCTAGCATTGTGCTACCTTTTTAATAACATTTAGCCTAATTGAGATTTGAAATTAATTCTTATATGTGACCAAACAAATATCGGTGCAACACCTTTGATTTGTTTGTCATTACTCCATATAAAACTATATATATATCCTTGGTTCTTCTGAAGCACACAGGGATATTCTTACTGTTTGTCCAATGATTATCACATGAATCATTCTGGTATATGCTCCTAACCTTTTAGAGCATAGGACATCTGATTTTGTACATATTATTTGTGATCCAAAATCACTCATGTGTTTTTACTCATCGAGTGTCAAATACACTCAAGTCTTGTTAAACCTTTGTATGCAAAGAACACCTTCTTAATATTTCTATATTGAACTACTTCAATATCCATTTTATGTACTTTGACTTAAACTTATTATGTGTTTTAATCTATCTTCATAGATCTTGACACTAAATATGTTTCTGTCCATATCCTTTCATTGAAGCTAATTCTCAATGAAACCTTTTAATCAATTATATAATTACAATATTTATAATTAACGATATGTCAGCTACATAAAGTATTACAAATATGTCTCAGCGCTCCCACTTAATTTCTTGCAAATGCAAGCATCTTCATCGTTTCTGATGAAATCAAAAACTCTTTGACTATTTCATCCGGTGAAGATTCCAACTCCGCAATACTCACTTCTACCAATTGAAGTTCGTATTCCTTTCTAGTATTCTACGGACTGGCAAAACTCTTGGTTGTATCTTGTATACACCTTTAATACACACTTATGTTAAGTAATATATTTTGCCATCCTACTAGCATATCTCATAAAAGAAATATGTAGCGATTACTAGAATAATCCACATGGACTATAAGCATTGCTACGGAAAATCAAATCTTATCGTAGTCAACTCTTTGAACTTTGTCGTAAACAATTTTTTGACAAGTCGAGCTTCTTCAAGGATATTACATCCAAGTCCATCAATTTTATAAATCCTTTTACTTTCAAAAAGTATTCATCTATCTTGGATTTCATGGCGTATAGCCATTTTAACGGAGTCAGGGCCCATCATAACTTCTTTGTTCGTAGTTGGTTTATCATTGTTCATAAACAATCCTTTGTCTAGAAATCATTTATTTGATCACAAAGTAAACCATACCTACAAGGTTCAATATGTACTTCGATCTCCATGGCTAAAACACTTTGTAGTCATGGGAGCCATGATCGTCGTGGCCGCTTCCGGAACCAATTCCGATGCTGCGCTACTCTGATCATTATGCTCAGGTTCATAAACCTTATCAAGTTCTATTGTCCTCCCACTCAAATACTTCGCTAGAAAACAATTTCTTGGAAATAAGAAAGTAACATTAACAAACACTTTTGTCTTTTACTTCATAGTGGAAAGAATTCCCAATTAATCCTTTGGGATAACCAACAAAGACATTCATCCGATTTTGGTTGTAAACTTAGTTACTTATGCTATGCATACCAAAGTTTAAGAAAGGACTACTAGGGTTCATACCTATGCCATAACTCGTATGGTGTCATTTCAACGGATCATGATGACGCTCTATTCAGTGTAAAAGCGGTAGTCACTAAAGCATAATCTACAAAAATATAATGGCATCAATATTTTATATCATCATTGACCCAACAAGGTTTGGATACATCTCTCGGATACTCCATCATCACTATGATACTCCAAGAAACGTGAGTTGTAGAACAATTTCATAACTCTCTTAGATGTTCGCTAAAACTCGTAATTCAAATATTTCCACCATGATCCAATCATAGATATTTGACTTATTACGATGATTTCCACTTCATGCTGAAATTTATTTGAATTCATTCAAATGTTTCAAACTTCTTCCTTATCGAATATATCCACATATATATACTCAATTCATTGTTGGAAGTTTTCATGAAGTAGAAGAATCTCCCGCACACAACTATGCCCAGTGAACCACATATATCATCATGTATGTTTCCACTAAGTTAGTTGCCCGTTCAACTCATGGCCTATGAACGGTATTTCAGTCATTCTTTTTAGAAAAGATTTGCAAGCGCCAAATGATTCAAAAATCAAATGACTCCAAAAATCCATTTGCATGGAGTTCCTTCATGCGTTCCTCTCTAACATGACCTAAATGGCGGTTCCACAAATGAGTGGAATTCAAATCATTTGCCTTATGGCATTTTAGCGTCAGTGTTATGTATGTGTGTTTCACCATTAAGATTCATAATAACTTATCCATCGTACATGGAGTAATGTCATAATTTGAACAACTCATTGTTTTCATTTGACCAGAGCAAAATAACAATTATTAAGTTCTTTATTATAAATTCTAAGGGCTAGGTAGAATGCCAACGACAAACATAATAACACTTTATTATGTTCCAGACGTGCATTATTACCATATTCCTTATCAGTCACTTAGGCCATTGTATTCTTGTATTGCGTTGTTTTGTATGACACTTCATACCAACCAATATGGTACAATTACCCAAGAATTTCATTGTGTGACCAAATGAGGAATACATCCATAACATGTATATCATTTATATACACCTGAGCTAGACTTTCTAGTCTTTTCTTTCTTTCTGCCAAAATATCTTTGTAGTTTCTCTTTTAGCTTTCCTCATTATTCAGAAAAACACTTCAATATCAATAACTTCTAGGTTTGTTGGTCAAATACCAATAACCTTGAGGTTCTGAAGTTGATCATCATATGACAAGTGTTGAAGATTTCACTATTAGTAACTTTGTAATATGATGAACAATTTCACTCATAATTTTATCCATCAATTCATGATGACTTTCCGAGACCATGTCTGTACATGCTAGGCTCGTAAAGTTTAACCTCAGTATTCACATGTGCAAATCTGGCTTGCACCCGTTGTATGCACACGTAGAATCTATCACACCCGATCATCACGAGATGCTTCGAAACGACGAGTCTTAGCAACGGTGCATACTAAGGATGATCACTTCATGGATATGCGAATATCGTTAGTGCCCCAAAAGTTGGAGGATTGGGACGCCTTGCGTCTTCAACCTTCGTACATTCCCATAAAACTTATGAGTTTATGTAGTCTCACCAAATTATATTCTATCATCTTGCAATAAGGTTTTAGATATCAAATATATCTCATATCTTGATTATTTCTGAAAACTAAATTTTCAGCCCCTTACTTTTCAAACAGATTTGAACTTCAAGTTTTACGGAGACAAGATGACTTTAGGTACTAATTGAAACCATAGCTCTTTGAATCAACAATGTGAGGTTTACTAAAAGTTTGCAATAGGACTTAAACATTTCTTGATTCTTTAACAATACGGTACCAGTCCGTAAAGTTTCTAGTCAGATTTTAACAGTATTTCTATCTCAATAATAAGACTAGCGCATGGTAGAAAAACGGATGCCAATACTACAAAATTAATTCAAAATACTACTCAGACTATGTTTATGATAATTAGTTCATGTTTTAATCTAATTACTAATGAACTCCCACTTAATACAACATCCCTCATAGTTGTTAAGTGGTACACGATCCAAATCCACTACACCAAAACCGATCATCACGTGAGATGATGTAGCTTCAATGGTGAACATCAACATGTTGATCATATCATCCATATGACTCGTGTTCAACCTTTCGGTTTCCGTTGTCCCGAGGCCATGTCTGTACATGCTAGTCTCGTCAAGCAAACCCAAGTATTCCGCGTGTGCAACATGGCTTACACCCGTTGTTTGTGAACGTTGAGTCTATCACATCCGATCATCACGAGATGCTTCAAACGACGAACTTTAGCAACGGTGCATACGAGGGGAGAACACTTTATTATCTTGATATTAATGTGAGGGATCATCTTATAATGCTACCGTCACGATCTAAGCAAAATAAGATGCATAAAGGATTAACATCACATGCAATTCATATGTGATATGATATGGCCCTTTAGTCTTTGCGCCTTTGATCTTCATCTCCAAAGCACGGACATGATCTCCATCATCAACGGGCATGATCTCCATCATCGTCGGCGTAGCGTCAAGGTCCATGGCGCCGTCTTCATGGTTGTTCACCGCATGTAGCAACTATTACAACTACTTTGAAATAATACTCAACATGAAATTTAAAGACAACCATAAGGCTCCTGCCGGTTGCCACAATACAATAATGATCATCTCATACATATTCATCATCACATCATGGCCATATCACATCACCAAACCCCTGCAAAAACAAGTTAGACGTCTCTAATTTGGTTTGCATATTTTACGTGGTTTAGGGTTTTCGAGTGAGATCTAATCTACCTACGAACATGAACCACAACGGTGATACTAGTGTTGTCAATAGAAGAGTAAATTGAATCTTCACTATAGTAGGAGAGACAGACACCCGCAAAGCCACTTATGCAATACAAGTTGCATGTCAAGCGTGGAGCAAATCTCATGAACGTGGTCATGTAAAGTTAGCCCGAGCCGCTTCATCCCACTATGCCACAAAGATGCAAAGTACTCAAGCTAAAGACAACATAAGCATCAACGCCCACAAAACCATTGTGTTCTACTCGTGCAACCATCTATGCATAGACCTGGCTCTGATACCACTGTAGGGATTCGTTGCATAGAAAACAAAAATTTTCCTACCGCGAACACACAATCCAAGCCAAGATGCAATCTAGAAGACGGTAGCAACGAGGGGATATCGAGTCTCACCCTTGAAGAGATTCCAAAGCCTACAAGATGAGGCTCTTGTTGCTGCGGTAGACGTTCACTTGCCGCTTGCAAAAGCGCGTAGAAGATCTTGATCACGATCGCTTCCGGCGCCACGAACGGGCAGCACCTCCGTACTCGGTCACACGTTCGGTTGTTGATGAAGATGACGTCCACCTCCCTGTTCCAGCGGGCAGCGGAAGTAGTAGCTCCTCTTGAATCCGAAAGCACGACGGCGTGGTGTCGGTGGTGGTGGAGAAATCCGGCGGAGCTTCGCTTAAGCGTGCGGGATGTGGTGGAGGAGAGAGACCGCTAGGGTTTGGGAGAGGGGGTGGCCGGCCACTAAGGGGTGCGGCCAAGCTATGGCTTTGGTGGCCCCCTCCCCTTGGCCCTCATTATATAGGTGGAACACCCAAGAGTTGGTGTACAAGTCTTCGAATAAGACCCCAACCCAAAACCTTCCATGTGTAGGGAAACCTACCCAAGGTGGGATTCCCACCTCAAGTGGGACTCCCACCTTTCCATGAGGGGGGTGGCCGGCCACCTTGGGGGGAAGTCCACCTTGGACTTTCCCCTCTAGGGTTTGGCTGGCCAAGCTTGTGGAGTCCTTCCGGGACTCTACCTTCCATAGTGCGTTTCTTCCGGACTTTTCTAGAACCTTCTAGAACCTGCCATAAATGCACCGGATCATTTCCAAACTTGGAATATGACTTCCTATATATGAATCTTATTCTCCGGACCATTCCGGAACTCCTCGTGATGTCCGGGATCTCATCCGGGACTCCGAATAAATATTCGAACTCCATTCCATATTCAAGTTCTACCATTTCAACATCCAACTTTAAGTGTGTCACCCTACGGTTCGTGAACTATGTGGACATGGTTGAGTACTCACTCCGACCAATAACCAATAGCGGGATCTGGAGATCCATAATGGCTCCCACATATTCAACGATGACTTTAGTGATCGAATGAACCATTCACATACGATACCAATTCCTTTTGTCACGCGATATTTTACTTGTCCGAGGTTTGATCTTCGGTATCACTCTATACCTTGTTCAACCTCGTCTCCTGACAAGTACTCTTTACTCGTACCGTGGTATGTGGTCTCTTATGAACTTATTCATATGCTTGCAAGACATTAGACGACATTCCACCGAGAGGGCCCAGAGTATATCTATCCGTCATCGGGATGGACAAATCCCACCGTTGATCCATATGCCTCAACTCATACTTTCCGATACTTAATCCCACCTTTATAACCACCCATTTACGCAGTGGCGTTTGATGTAATCAAAGTACCTTTCCGGTATAAGTGATTTACATGATCTCATGGTCATAAGGACTAGGTAACTATGTATCGAAAGCTTATAGCAAATAACTTAATGACGTGATCTTATGCTACGCTTAATTGGGTGTGTCCATTACATCATTCATACAATGATATAACCTTGTTATTAATAACATCCAATGTTCATGATTATGAAACTAATCATCTATTAATCAACAAGCTAGTTAAGAGGCTTACTAGGGACTCTTTGTTTGTTTACATAACACACATGTATCAATGTTTCGGTTAATACAATTATAGCATGGTATGTAAACATTATCATAAACACAAAGATATATTATAATAACCATTTTATTATTGCCTCTTGGGCATATCTCTAACAACTTTTGCGCCTCTTCCCGCGGTTATGGCCGCGCTTCGTCGACTCCGTCTGCTTGCCGCTCTACATCGACTTTCGCGGCCTCTTCACGTGGTTATGACCGCGCTTTGCCGACTCTGTCTTCATCGGCGTGTTGCTCTCCGTCGCCCCCTTTGGTGGCCTCTGTGCGTGTGGATGATAGCTCCTCGTCGGCACCTGATTGTACGTCGACCTCTCCAGTCGCGCCCTCTCTCTGCGCATGAGATAGCGCAGCTTCACCGCCTGCTTGATGCTTGGGATTCCAGTTTACGTCAGCAGCCTCGCGGTCCGAGTCTCCGCCCTCGTCCTCATTGCACCTACTGTGGCCAGGTTGGCCACACTTCCTCCACCTGCTGGACGCGGGATCCCAGTTTACGTCAGCAGTTCCAGGATCGTCGCAGGCTGGCTCTTCAGGATCTTCTGCAGTTGCACTCTCTGATCAGGACATTCTCAGGGGTCTTCGTGGTCTGCTCCTCGCCGGGCGCTGCTGGTTCTGTGATGGCTCTTCTGGCACTGCGCGACCACCACTTTCTACACAAGGTACGTCCCCGTGTTATCTGGATTCTGGAGCTTCCTTTCATATGACCTCTGAGTCTTCTATTCTGTCGCTCTTCGGTCTCTTATTTCTCCTGTCCGTGTTGTCACGGCTGATGGTACCTCTATTCCCGTTTCTAGTACAGGCACCCTTTCTACTCCCTCTTTCTCTGTCCCTGATGTTTCTCATGTTCCTCGCCTTCAGATGAACCTTTTCTCTGCTAGCCAGCTCACCGATTCTGGTTGTCGCGTCATTCTTGACGCTGAGTCTTGTGCGGTTCAGGATCGTCGCACACATGCCCTGGTTGGAGCTGGTCCTCGTAGCCGTCAGTCTCCGGGGCTTTGGGAGTTAGAATGGCTTCGTGTTCCTTCCGCTGCCACTTCATCTGCCAGTTCTCCTCCGGTTGTTGCCTCTGTCACCGGCTCTTTTCAGCAGTGGATCATCGTCTTGGTCACCTTTGTGACTCTCGCCTGTCGTCTTTGGTTCATCGTGGCCTTCTGGGGTCTGTCTCTGGAGATGGGTCGTTACACTGTCAGGGTTGTAGGTTAGGCAAACAGATTCAGCTTCCTATCCTACTAGTGTGTCTGTCTCTCAGCGACCGTTCGATTTAGTCCATTCAGATGTTTGGGGTCCGGCTCCCTTCGCTTCGAAAGGGGGCCATCGATACTATATCTTATTCATTGATGATTTTTCACGGTACACCTGGGTGTTTTTCATGCGCTCTCGCAGTGAGGTGCTCTCTATTTATCAGCGTTTTGCGGCCATGGTCCGCACTCAGTATTCCTCACCCATTCGCGTGTTCCGTGCTGATTCTGCTGGTGAGTATATCTCTCAGCACCTTCGTGGTGTCCTTGCTGAGGAGGGCACCCTCGCTCAGTTTTCTTGTCCCGGCGCGCATGCTCAAAATGGCGTCGCCGAGCGTAAGCATCGTCATCTTCTTGAGACCACCCGTGCTATGATGATTGCCTCTTCTCTTCCGCCACATTTCTGGGCTGAGGCTGTCGCTACGTCGGCCCACCTCATTAACATTCAGCCTTCCGCTGCTCTACAGGGTGTGATACGTCCCCGACGTATCCATAATTTCTGTCGTTCCATGCTTGTTTTATGACAATACTTACATGTTTTGCTTGCACTTTATGATGTTTTTATGCGTTTTCGGGAACTAACCTATTAACAAGATGCCACAAGCGTCTGTTTTCTACTGTTTTGGAAAGGCTGTTCGGGCAATATTCTCGGAATTCGACGAAACGAAGACCAAAGCTCCTATTTTTCCTAAGGCTCCAGTAACACCGAAGAGCCTCGGAGAGGGGCCAGAGGGCCACCACACCATAGGGCGGCGCGGCTGGCCCTGGCCCGCGCCGGGTGGTGGGGAGCCCCTGTGTGCCCTCGCGCCGCCTCTTCGCCTATAAAATCCCTTTCGACCTAAAAACACCGTACCACTTGACGAAACTCCAGAAAGACTCCAGGGGCGCCGCCACCATCGCGAAACTCCAATTCGGGGGACAGAAGTCTCTGTCTCCCGGACGGGGAAGTGCCCCCGAAGCCATCTCCATCAACGCCACCGCCTCCATCATGCTCCGTGAGTAGTTCCCCCATGGACTACGGGTTCTAGCTGTAGCTAGTTGGTATTCTCTCCCCCATGTACTTCAATACAATGATCTCATGAGCTGCCTTACATGATTGAGATCCATCTGATGTAATCGGTGTTGTGTTTGTTGGGATCCGATGGATGATACATTATGATTAGTCTATCTATAAAGTTTGTGAAGTTATTGTTGCTGCAATCTTGTTATGCTTAATGCTTGTCACTAGGGCCCGAGTGGCATGATCTTAGATTTGAGCTCTATAATTATTGCTTAGATTGTATCTACAAGTTGTATGCACATGTCACTGTCCGGAACCAAAGGCCCCGAAGTGACAGAAATCGGGACAACCGGAGGGGATGGCGGTGATGTGAGGGACACATGTTTTCACGAGTGTTAATGCTTTGCTCCGGTGCTCTATTAAAAGGAGTACCTTAATATCCAGTAGATTCCCTTGAGGCCCGGCTGCCACCGGCTGGTAGGACAATAGATGTTGTGCAAGTTTCTCATTGCGAGCACGTACGACTAAATATGGAAAACATGCCTACATGATTAATGAATTGATGTTCTTTCTTAATGCCTTATCAATCCTATCAATTGCCCAACTGTAATTTGTTCACCCAACACTTGTCACTTGTTATTGGAGAGTTACCACTAGTGTAGATAGCTGGGAACCCCGGTCCATCTCTCATCATCATATACTTGTTCTTCATGTCATTGGAAGTAGTATCAACTATTTTCGTGCCATTGCTCTCATATTGCTATTATCACTGTGTTGTTATTACTGTCTCATATTATCGCTACTTTCACATCCCCCGTTACTAGTGCTTTTCCGTGTGCAAATGAATTGACAACTCAGCTTGTTAAGGCTTATAAGTATTCTTTACCTCCCCTTGTGTCGAATCAATAAATTTGGGTTTTACTTCCCTCGAAGACTGTTGCGATCCCCTATACTTGTGGGTTATCAAGACTATTTTCTGGCGCCGTTGCCGGGGAGGCATAGCTCTACTCATAAGTTCACCGGGGAGTACACTCTACCTCTCTCTCGCTTTTATTTTATTTTGTCTTGCTAGTTTACTTCTGTCTAGTTTATTTGTGCTTAGTTTATTTCTGTCTAGTTTTATTTTGCTTAGTTTACTTTTGTCTAGTTTATTTTTGTCTTGTTTTACTTTTCCTATATACCCAAAAATCCATAAAAATTTGAAAAATCTAAAAATTAAAAACTGCTGTTATGGGAGAACCTACAACCTACTTGGAGCTTATAGAATGTTATAATAATTATAGAGAATCAAGAACTGGTAAAATAATGAGTGCTATGATAGAAAAATTGAATACAATTGCTGAAATCTTGCTTGAACGCCATGATATAAACTGTTGCTCTCAACAGATACTAAACATCTTAAATTTCAATGTGGCTTTAGTGAGGAATTTTTAATTAAGAACTATAATCGGAATTTCTATATTCATTATGGGTTCGAAGAGGTAGAACAATTTGTCTTATTTATGGGAGCCTCCGAGATAGAATCCTTCATGGTTGAGAATTATGAAACTTGTGCTATTTGTAAGGACCTTAAAGATTATGTCTCTACTATCCTTAATTCTTGCATAGAATGCTACAGTAGGAATCCTTATATCCTTGATTATAAAGAGAGACACATTAATGCACAAGAATGCACTCACAATTTGCAGGAACCAGTGGAAGAAGAAATTGATGAACCTGAAAGCTCATTGGATGAAAAAGAAGAAGAGAGCGACGAACAAAAGGAGGAAGAATGGATTAGCTACCCATGTCAACCTTCTAATGAGAGTAACTCTTTATCTCTTACACTATTTGATTGTCCTCCATGCTTACCGGAAGAGGTTGAATGTTATGTTCCTGTGGATTCTCTTGAAATATTTCCTATAAGTAAAACTTGTGAGAATAATTATGCTGCTGTTATATATGATAATCCATGCTACTTTGATAAATCTTATGATAATGCTTTGTTTGTGCCTGATGTCGAAATGCATGGTACTAAAGAATTTTGCTTAGCAAATGTTTATGATAAAGCTCTAGATGATGGTCCTATGTTACTTGATAATATTAATTGTACTACTAATGAAAATGGGATTGGAGAGTTCTTGACATTATCTATGTGTCCCATATCTCTTGAGATTGATCATTCATCTTGCTATATTATTGATAAAAGTGTGTTTGAAAGTTTTAATTCCACTATTCTTGAGATTGATAAAAATTATGTGTTTGGAAATCATGAAAAGTATGCTGCATGTGATAGTTATATTGTTGAGTTTGTTCATGAAGCTACTGAAAATTATTATGAGAGAGGAAAATATGGTTGTAGAAATTTGCATGGTACTAAAACACCTCTCTATATGCTTAAAATTTTGAAGTTACTACACTTGTTCTATCTTCCTTTGCTTGTTACTTTGCTCTTCATGAACTTGTTTATTTACAAGATTCCTTTTCATAGGAAGCATGTTAGGCTTAAATGTGTTTTTAATTTGCCTCTTGATGCTCTCTTTTGCTTCAAATACTATTTCTTGCGAGTGCATCATTAAAACTGCTGAGCCCATCTTAATGGCTATAAAGAAAAGAACTTCTTGGGAGATAACCCATGTGTTATTTTGCTACAGTACTTTGTTTTATATTTGTGTCTTGGAAGTTGTTTACTACTGTAGCAACCTCTCCTTATCTTAGTTTTGTGTTTTGTTGTGCCAAGTGAAGCCTCTAATCGAAGGTTGATACTAGATTTGGATTTCTGCGCAGAAACAGATTTCTATCTGTCACGAATCTGGGTTTATTTTTGTAGGAAACTCAGAAAAATCTGCCAATTTACGTGCGTGATCCTCAGATATGTACGCAACTTTCATTAGTTTTGAGTTTTCTGATTTGAGCAACGGAAGTACCATTTTAAAATTCGTGTTTACTGGCTGTTCTGTTTTGGCAGATTCTGTCTCTGTTTTTTGCATTGTCTCTTGTGGACTTTAAGTGAGGCTTTCTAGACGTGGAGAGCTGTAGCTAATGTTTTATTGAGTTCTTGCAATGTGTCACTACAGGACCAAGGTGGATTCAAATTTTTTGAGTACTAACCCCTCTAATGAAGTTTATGAGAAGTTTGGTGTGAAGGAAGTTTTCAAGGGTCAAGAGAGGAGGATGATATATGATCAAGAAGAGTGAAATGTCTAAGCTTGGGGATGCCCCGTGGTTCATCCCTGCATATTTCAAGGAGACTCAAGCGTTTAAGCTTGGGGATGCCCAAGGCATCCCCTTCTTCATCAACTTATCAGGTTTCTTCTATTGAAACTATATTTTTATTCGGTCACATCTTATGTGCTTTACTTGGAGCGTCTGTGTGTTTTTATTTTTGTTTGTGTTTGAATAAAGATGGATCCTAGCAATCCTTGTTTGGGAGAGAGACACGCTCCGCTTTTTCATATGAACACTTGTTCTTCGTTTTACTTTTAATGTTCAATGATAAAAGTTGGAAGCTACAATACTTATTGGTATTTGGTTGGAAATAGAAAATGCCTCATAATGTCTTGAATAATTTGACACTTGGCAATTGTTTTGAGCTCTCAAGTAGATCATGATTAAGTTTTTTCATGTAGTTTAAACCTATTAGTGGAGAACTACCGTAGAGCTTGTTAAAATTGGTTTGCATGATTGGTCTCTCTTAAGGTCTAGATATTTTCTGGTAAAAGTGTTTGAGCAACAAGGAAGACAGTGTAGAGTATTATAATGCTTGCAATATGTTCTAATGTAAGTTTTGCTGTACCGGTTCATACTTGTGTTTGCTTCAAACAACATTGCTAGCCTAAGCCTTGTATCGAGAGGGAATACTTCTCGTGCATCCAAAACCTTGAGCAAAACCTATGCCATTTGTGTCCACCATACCTACCTACTATGTGGTATTTCCTGCCATTCCAAAGTAAATTGCTTGAGTGCTACCTTTAAATAATTCAAAATGCTTCTCAATTTGTGTTAATGTTTCATAGCTCATGAGGAAGTATGTGGTGTTTAGCTTTCAACCTTGTCATTTACTTTTGACGGACTCTCATATGGACTAGTGGCACATCCGCTTATCCAATAATTTTGCAAAAAGAGCTGGCAATGGGATTCCCAGTCCCGAATTAATTAATTTAAATAGACACTCCTCCATGGTTTGTGATTGTTGGACGGCACCCGAAGGATTCGGTTAGCCATGGCTTGTGTAAGCAAAGGTTGGGGGGAGTGTCATCATCATAATAAAACTTAAATAAAAAGGCACTCCTTCATGGTATGTGATTGTTGGCAGGCACCCGAGGATTCGGTTAGCCATGGTTTGTGAAAGAAAGGTTGGAAGGAGTGCCACCCAAAAATAAATAAAATGGGAGCCGCTCTTGTGAGTCCGGTTGATGAGGTAGTTAGAGTGCCCACTACCATTCGTTGACAACAACAAACACCTCTCAAAACTTTACTTTTATGCTCTCTTTATGTTTTCAAAACCAAAGCTCTAGCACAAATATAGCAATCGATGCTTTCCTCTTTGAAGGGCCATTCTTTTACTTTATGTTGAGTCAGTTTACCTACTTCCTTCCATCTTAGAAGCAAACACTTGTGTCAACTGTGCATTGATTCTTACATACTTGCTTATTTGCATTCATCATATTACTTTGTGTTGACAATTATCCATGAGATATGCATGTTACAAGTTGAAAGCAACCGCTGAAACTTATATCTTCCCTTGTGTTGCTTCGATGCCTTTACTTTGAACTTATTGCTTTATGAGTTAACTCTTGTGCAAAACTTTTGATGCTTGTCTTGAAAGTACTCTTCATGAAAAGTTTTGCTATATGTTATCTATTTGTTAGCAACTATAGATCATTGCCTTGAGTCACTTCATTCATTTCATATGCTTTGTAATAGTATGATCAAGGATATTAGTAGCATGTCACTACAGAAATTATTCTTTTTATCGTTTACCTGCTCGGGACGAGCAGGAACTAAGCTTGGGGATGCTGATACGTCCCCGACGTATCCATAATTTATGTCGTTCCATGCTTGTTTTATGACAATACTTACATGTTTTGCTTGCACTTTATGATGTTTTTATGCGTTTTCCGAACTAACCTATTAACAAGATGCCACAGTGCCAGTTCCTGTTTTGTTTTTTTGGTTCCAGAAAGGCTGTTCGGGCAATATTCTCGGAATTCGACGAAACGAAGACCAAACCTCCTATTTTTCCCGGAAGGCTCCAGAACACCGAAGAAGAGCCGGAGAGGGGCCGGAGGGCCACCACACCATAGGGCGGCGCGGGCATGGGCCCGCGCCGGCCCGTGGTGGGAGCCCTGTGTGCCCCGCGCCGCCTCTTCGCCTATAAAATCCCTTTCGACCTAAAAACACCATACCACTTGACGAAACTCCAGAAAGACTCCTGGGCGCCGCCACCATCGCAAACTCCAACCTGGGGACAGAGTCTCTGTCCCGCACTCGCCGGACGGGGAAGTGCTCCCTAAGCCATCTCCATCAACGCCACCGCTCCATCATGCTCCGTGAGTAGTTCCCCATGGACTACGGGTTCTAGCTGTAGCTAGTTGGTATTCTCTCCCCCATGTACTTCAATACAATGATCTCATGAGCTGCCTTACATGATTGAGATCCATCCGATGTAATCGGTGTTGTGTTTGTTGGGATCCGATGGATGATACATTATGATTAGTCTATCTATAAAGTTTGTGAAGTTATTGTTGCTGCAATCTTGTTATGCTTAATGCTTGTCACTAGGGCCCGAGTGGCATGATCTTAGATTTGAGCTCTATAATTATTGCTTAGATTGTATCTACAAGTTGTATGCACATGTCACTGTCCGGAACCAAAGGCCCCGAAGTGACAGAAATCGGGACAACCGGAGGGGATGGCGGTGATGTGAGGGACACATGTTTTCACGGAGTGTTAATGCTTTGCTCCGGTGCTCTATTAAAAGGAGTACCTTAATATCCAGAGATTCCCTTGAGGCCCGGCTGCCACCGGCTGGTAGGACAATAGATGTTGTGCAAGTTTCTCATTGCGAGCACGTACGACTAAATATGGAAAACATGCCTACATGATTAATGAATTGATGTTCTTTCTTAATGCCTTATCAATCCTATCAATTGCCCAACTGTAATTTGTTCACCCAACACTTGTCACTTGTTATTGGAGAGTTACCACTAGTGTAGATAGCTGGGAACCCCGGTCCATCTCTCATCATCATATACTTGTTCTTCATGTCATTGGAAGTAGTATCAACTATTTTCTGGTGCCATTGCTCTCATATTGCTATTACTGCTGCTGTGTTACTGTTACTACTCTCATATTATCGTTACTTTCACATCACCCCGTTACTAGTGCTTTTCCAGTGCCTGAATTGACAACTCAGTTGTTAAGGCTTATACATATTCTTTACCTCCCTTGTGTCGAATCAATAAATTTGGTTTTACTTCCTCAAGACTGTTGCGATCCCCTATACTGTGGGTTATCGGGTGGCATTCCTCTCGAGCGTCTCTCTGGTGTTTCTCTAGACTACTCGACTCTTCGTTCATTTGGTTGTGTCTGCTATGTCCTTCTGCCTCCTCGCGAACGAACTAAACTGACCGCTCAGTCTGTTGAGTGTGTTTTTCTCGGATACAGTGATGAGCATAAGCGCTATCGCTGTTGGGACCCCGTTGGTCGTCGGATGCGGATCTCTCGTGACGTCACATTCGATGAGACGCGTCCCTTCTATCCTCGCCCCACCTCGGGTACTTACCCGGTGGATGATATCTCTTTCTTCTTTTTCCGGATGCACCCCCTGCTGTCCCTCCTCCCCTCCCTCCTACTTCTGATGCGCCCCCTTCGGCGCCATCCTCTCGTTCGTCTAGTCCACCTAGTACTCCTCGTTCTCCGGCTTCGGCTCCTTCCGATGTTGTCCCTTCTTCCTCTTCTTCTGATGACTTGTCTTCTGCAGATGAGCTTCCCCCTTCCCGGCCTGTTCGTCAGCGTCGTGCTCCAGTTCGTTACTCTCCTAGTCAGTATGGTCTCTCTGTCGTTTCCGAGCCGACTTCTTATCGGGATGCCGAGCGTCATCCTGAATGGCAGCTTGCCATGGCTGAGGAGATCGCTGCGCTTGAGCGCACTGGCACTTGGGATCTTGTTTCTCCCCTTCTGGTGTTCGTCCCATCACGTGTAAGTGGGTCTATAAAATTAAGACTCGCTCTGATGGATCTCTTGAGCGCTATAAAGCGCGTCTTGTGGCTCGTGGTTTTCAGCAGGAGCACGGCCGTGACTATGATGAGACTTTTGCCCCTGTGGCTCATATGACTACTGTGTGTACCCTTCTTGTGTTGCTTCTGTTCGCCGCTGGTCTGTCTCCCAGCTTGATGTTCAGAATGCTTTTCTTAATGGCGAGTTGAGTGAGGAGGTTTACATGCAGCCTCCTCCTGGGTATTCTGTTCCCGATGGGATGGTTTGTCGTCTTCGACGTTCTCTCTATGGTCTCAAACAGGCCCCTCGTGCCTGGTTTGAGCGCTTCGCCTCTGTGGTGACTGCTGCTGGTTTCTCTCCTAGTCTTCATGATCCAACACTTTTCGTTCACACTTCTCCTCGTGGACGTACTCTTCTTCTTCTCTATGTTGATGATATGATCATTACTGGTGATGATCCTGAGTATATTGCCTTCGTCAAGGCTCGTCTTCGTGATCAGCTTATGACTGATCTTGGTGACAAAGGATTAACTTGTCAATGCCTACAGATTGTAGACTAGGTTTTGCTAGAAGTAGAGGGCAAGTAGATCTCAAGGTTCAGCGAAAAGTACTCGACGATTATGAAAACTAGGTTATGTTGACATAGATTCGATCCTTTTGTCCCTCGACTCCCTTTATATAGAAGGCGGAGCGAGGGTTTCGTGGTACACAAGTTACAGAGTTCGGGAGGGTTTCGTACCCAACCCGTAAGATTACAAATCTCTATCTTTCCTAATACAAACTATCTTTCCTAATCACTAAATGGGCTTCCGAGTCTTCTTATTCTTCGAGTTCGGGCCTTCAAGAACCCCGGTACCATCTTGGCAGGCCCATTGGGGATGCCTATAACAGAGCCCCGAGATTTTTCTTGAATCGAAGAATCAGGGAAAATCTCTAACTTTACTCATCACATAATCTTTCGATATGCAAACACTATTTTGTACAGGGATAACGGTAGTTGGGGCTAGTTCATCGACGCATCAGGTACTAGTTAACTGCTCTAGTGGCAATCCGCAAAACCTACTTCAAGATCACGTCCTGGACATGATCTCGGATACTGGTGTAAACTTCGACAGGTGCCGCTTAAGGTCTTACCATTCTGTCGAGTCCCAGTCATATTTTATCGGGTACCTAACGCGTCCGTTAGGATTTTTCTTCGTATCTGTTGATACGGAAAATAGTAGCAATCCGCCGTCAGAGACGGTGCCACGCCGCTCAGAACGGATCTGGGGTCTTACCTTCGCAAAGTTTTGCGGCATTCAGAGATTTATTCGCGACTTTTAGCGCTCTGAGAATATATTGTCGAGTGCTTTTCGCTTTGGAATAGCACATTTTATCGAGTCATATTTGATGACTTATTTTGTCTTCCCGATGGGAGTATATGTGAGTTATCCTGTAACTCGAAATATACTCACTTCTGAGAAATTCATCGGGCACGCAACAGCTCCCGATGGGAGTAGCCCCCGAGGCTACAGCCAAGAACTTGTGCTTGGGTGTAGGCTCCACAGATTAGTATCCTTTGCCGCTATATTTATAATCTTCTCGATATTTTTATATTTATCGGGTGCGCGACCGCTCCCGATGGGAGTAGCCCCCGAGGCTATGAACAAATACTTGTATTTGATCATAGGCTCTCGCCATTTCTATCTTGTCAGACTCGAATTTTCTTTTTTCCAAAGTAGCCCCCGAGCGTTTGGGCAAAAACTTGTATTTGATCAAAAGCTCCCGAGATAATCTTATGTTGTCGATAAACTTTTGAAACCTCATAGTCGAGCTTTTCTTTTATCTTGACGACGTCACTGCTGATGATAACCACGATTTCTATTTTGGAAACTGACCATTACCGCTTCTTTCGCTGCCTTGTGGGTCCCAATTCCTGATCTAACGGACACGTCGTGCAAGTGGGGGACACATGTTCTCCCCTTTTTCTGGCACACGTTCTGTAACCTCGTCAATGTTAAAATACCTTTTTACCCTTGTTTCCACGTGGTGATCATCTCCCGCATTCTTTTTCCATCCAACGGTCCGCCGCTTCGCCGCACCTCTATATAAGATCCCCTTCTTCTTCCTCGAACACTTCCGCTCGCGCCGTTCCCCTGCTTTCCTCTGCAAAACTTCCCCTGCGCTCCTCAGCTCCCAAAGCTCTTCTCTTCGCAGCTACACTCCTCCGCCATTGTTGATGCCACCGCGTCGCTTGACCAGGCACAACACACCCGATTCATCGATGGCTGCCGCGGATCTAGGAGCCGCGGAGTGGGAGAGGTCCAAGATCATGAACCAGACCTGAATCTCCTAAAGAAGCTGGGGATCAGCAAGAAACCCAAAGCGGTTTGCTTCCCAGTGAAGAAAGCTACCCAACCCCTCCAATGGGGTATCGGGTAAGTTTTGTTGATCACCTCATCCGCGGTCTCCGCCCCCATTCACCCTTTTCTTCGGGGGTTACTTTATGTTTATGGTCTCCAACTTCATCACCTCACGCCCAACTCTATTCTTCACATTTCCATCTTCATCACCCTCTGCGAAGCCTTCCTTGGTGTCCAGCCTAACTGGGCATTATGGAAGCGCATTTTCTTCTGCCACGTAATGGCTCTGCCAATGTCGCCTATAATATAGGCGGCGTTGTTATTTCTGTTCGCTCCTCTGTCAACTACTTCGACGTCAAACTCCCGACTCCGTTCAAGGGTGGCGCAAGAAGTGGTTATATATTCGTGAAGAAAACCATGGATGCGCCGAAGACAACATTCCTCCTTTTGACGGTGCCGAGAAAATCCTTCGCCGCCGTTCTTGGGACGCAGAAGCTACCGAGGAAGAAAGAACTTCGACGGAGGCCCTGATGACTCGCATCCATGAGTTGCAAAATACTCGTGGAAAAGAATTATCAGGCATCCAAATTACGGCGTATTTCCTTAGGACTAGAGTGCAGCCTCGTGCTCGCAAAAACCCTTTCGGAATTATGTGGCGACGAGGACACAGATCGCTTGTCGACGAACTGAGGTCAAGGATTTGGATAGGCTTATCCGAAAAATTTCATCTCTGAAGAAGAAAGATTCTATCCCTTCCACTTATCGTGTAACACCATACAGCGCCGCCAATGCGCTTCCTAAGGTAAACATTGTCGCGTAATTTGTTATTGCCTTGTTTTTTGTGTTGTTACTCTTTTTTGACATCCTTCCTTATGTTTATACAGAACCACCCAAATCTTGTTTCACTTCCTCCTCTTCCGGAAGGTGGGGAAGTCGAAGAAAGGGCCGTTATCTCCGACGATAACCAAGATGCCCCCTCTTTTGCAAATGAACCCGCATCTCGAAAATCTGCGGGATCTGACGAAAAGGAGGATGCCTCTGAAGCCACTGCGTCGGCACTATCTCCTCCTCCTGCTGTTTCTCCAAAGAACAAAAGGAAAAGGAATGATGCCGAAGATTCCGGCACCTCCAAGGTCGGAGAAGCTGTTCCTTCTCACCAGAAGGCAGGTTATGATCCATACCTCGAGGCTCTCATCAGTTCGTAAGTACCCTTTCTCTGTTTATTTGTACTTGAAGATTTTTGTCTATCTTGCTTTTTATATTGTCGACATTTACTCGTAGTGATGATGAAGAAGAAGTACCAACTGCTGATGTGGCTGCTCGAACGAGTACGTCACATACATTAGTCGCCTCGGAGACGCTAGTTGAAGGAGAAGAAACTTCGCCTCCTCGACAGAACGTCGCTACTCCTCCTTCAAGCCCCCTTGTCCCTTCACCAAAAAGGGCAAGGGTTGAAACAATCCCGAGCTTACTCTTCAATCGAGTAGCTCTTCTAACCCTCTCTTGGATGATGTAAGTTCGGAATGCGCTTGTTACTGTCTATATTTTCTTCATTTACTTCTAAGTGTCATCATTTTTCCCATGCCGACATTTTCTCTCTTTGTCCTTCTTTGATAGCCTACGATCAAAGAGCTTCTTCGCATTGGTGCTCAATTCATTGGGTACCGTGATTATGCTAGCAAAACTGAAGGTAATGCTTCGTTACTTCTCTTTTGCTTGTGCTTTCTTGCTATCTTGTTGTCGACGTTTTTAACTTTCTTGGCAGAAAAACTGGCGGAGGTCAACGAACGTGCCAATACACTTGCTCAAAAATTAGAGCAAAGTGAGGAGGCTCGTAAGAAGGCCGAGTCGGATGCTGTTGAAGCTAGGCAAGAAGCTGACAAAGCTAAGGCTGATGCCGCTGGTGTCGAAGATCTTCGGAAACGTCTGCATGATGCCGAGACTTCGCTAAGCGATCACATAACTGCGCAATCTGCTCGCGAAGCGGCTATCACCAAACGTATAAGGACACAAAATCGTCGCTTTGTCAGTAAGTATCTGCACCACTTCATATCCTTTGGATTTTTCTTGTTTGCACTTGTTTGCTGATCAAATTTTCTATTTTTATTTTGACAGATAGGACCTCTCAAGAATTTGAACTTGAAGATCCCGACAATGATTCTCTTCTTGACGCCGTTTCATTCCTTGAATTTCATGGGACGGAAGCACGTGAAGGCATGGATGAAGCCAGGGCGGGGTTGTCGGCTTTTCCCCTACTTCTTCCCGAAGAAAGAGGAGCCCCCGACTTTCCTTGGTCTTGCCAAGTGCTTTAATCCTCCCGAAGATCTTGGGCTGAAGATGCGCCATGAGAACATGAAGGTTGCCGTTGAAAGCACCGTTGCCCTAGTTGCTGATGCGTCAACAGACTATTGACTGGGCCAAAGTTGGCGACACGGAGCAGATAGAGCAAACAAAGTGGCGATCATTGATCAAGGCGGCAAAGCTGAACACGAAGAAAATCCTGGCCTATCTCGGGATCAAGCCATCTTCGACTCCCAGCTCGTCAAAGCCGGAGGTCTAATTGAATGCCTTTGCCTTTTCTACTTTTTTGCTTTCTTTATTTCTTTTGCCATTGTCGCCATTCTAGCCTTGGCGACAATTATTCTGTTAGACCTTTTGGAGAACTTCGTTTGTAATGACCATGTAAACTTTCTAGAAAGCAATGAAATTCCTCTTGGTACTATCATTGATCCTGGGATTTTCTTTTCCAGTTAATATTTGATAATTATTCAACCAACCCTTGCTCTTCCGACGCTGTGCCTGCGTCTTCCTTCTCGAAGAAGGTAAAAACCGATGATAATCTCCTTGAAGGTTCTTCAAGCAAACCTGTGTCGGAAGATTTACAAGAACTTCGACAACAACTTCAATCCATGAAGAAACAAACTTTGGCAATGATGGAACAATCTCGGAAAGCATCTGAACAAGAAGAGCTTGCTCTTCATCAAGCCAAAGAGGCTATGGCTGCCAAAGATGCTGCTGTATTTAGCGACTCGCGACAGAACTTCATCTCGAGCTTCATCAAGTGCATCGACGTCGTCTTCCAAGGCTTTTCTCGAGACTTCTTCATTATATTATGTAATTCTTGGGGAATCATGCTCGATTTCTATCGGCAGGACTGCTTCGCTCCATGGACCAAAAAACGGCCCTGTGTCGCCGTATTTGGTGTTGTTCTGATACTCCACAACACACTTGGCAGCTCCTCCTCGGCCAAGTATGCCGAGCTTTTCCAAGCTAGCAGCGCTTTCTTGATGCCATTGCAGATAATGCCATTGGCTTTCTCGACTTGTCCATTGGTCTGGGATGTGCGACGACGCAAAACTCAACTTAATGCCCACTGCGCAGTATGCTTTGAACTCCTTGGACGTAAAGTTGCTGCCGTTGTCCTGTGACGATGCTATGAGGGACTCCAAATCTGAAGACGATGCTTTTCACGAACTTAATCGCCGACGCACCATCCGGTGAATTTATCGGCTTTGCTTCGATCCATTTTGTAAATTTGTCGACAGCAACAAGCATATACTCATAACCTCCTGGCGAAGCTTTGTGTAGTTTTTCCACCATATCGAGACCCCATTGAGCAAAGGGCCAAGATAGTGGGATTGGCATGAGTTCTGCTGCAGGAGAGTGAGGTTTGGCGGCAAATCTTTGGCACGTCGCAAGTTCTCACTATTTCCTTTGCCTCAATTGCTGTTAACCAATAAAATCCTGCTCTGAAAGCCTTAGCCGCGATAGCCCGGCTGCTCGCGTGGTGCCCGCATATCCCTTCGTGCACATCTTTCAGGATAATTCTTCCTTCTTCGGGTGTAACGCATCTCTGTAGCACGCCCGAAATACTTCGTTTGTACAACTCCCCTTTACCACAGTGAAAGCTTTGATCTCCGATTATTCTCCTTGCTTCAACCGGATCGTCGGGTATCATTTTCCTTAGGATATATGATATGTAAGCCCGCATCCATGGAACTTGCACCATCATGACTAGCTCTTGCTCTTCTTCTTCTTCTCGTGTGTCTTGGCGATACTCGAGGTTTCTCTTTCTTCTCCTTCTTTGTTTTTGCTGGTTTTGTTGATCTCTCGCTATCTCTTCCAAAACACCTGGAGGAATCGCGAGACACCGTGACCCGCTGTTTGCAAGAACGTCTTCATCGTTGCTCATCCTGCTGATGTGGTTTACCTCACAACCATCGAATAATTTCTCCAGCTCATTGTACACCTCTTTGTATGCTATCATACTTTCGTTGACTGCATCGCATTGGTTCATGACTTGTTGTGCCACCAATTGTGAGTCGCCGAAAATTTCAGGGTTGCACCGCAAGCTTTCGCCATCTTCATCCCGTGTATGAGAGCTTCGTATTCTGCTTCATTGTTAGACGCATTTGGGAACGTCATCCGCAAAACATATTTCAACTTATCGCCTTCAGGTGATACCAATATCACGCCTGCTCCAGCACCTTCCAACCTTTGGACCCGTCGAAGTTCATGGTCCAGGTTCTCGATAAATGGAGGCCCCGTGTTTTGTAGTTCCATCCACTCTGCAATGATGGTAAAACCTACGATTTTATTGCTTTTCTTTTTCATACGTAATGTCCCGAGGAGAAAGTTCTATTCCCAAAGGGAGACACGGCCCGTAGCTTCTGCAGTAGTTTGACAGGGGAGCTTCATTGACCACTATTATCGGGTGCGCCTAAAATAGTGTCGCAATTTTCTTGCCGTCGTACTCCATATGCGTCGATATTGCGGGTACCGTTTTGAAGGCGACAGACTTCGCTGATGAAATATACTGGCCTTTGAACTCCATGAAGCTTGCCTTCTTCTTCTCTCTCGACTACTAGGGCAGTGCTGACCACCTGAGGTGTGGCTGCAATGTATAAGAGGAGAGGTTCTTTTCTCTTTAGGCGCCACCAATATCGGTGGTGTCGAAATTGCCCGCTTGAGGTTCTCGAAGGCCCTATCTGCTTCCTCGTTCCATTGGAATTTTTCCCCCTGTTTGATCAATGAGTAGAACGGTAGCGCCTTTTCTCCTAGTCTGGCGACGAATCTGCTTAAAGCTGCGACTCGCCCCGTTAGCTGTTGTATTTCTTTCAACTTTGTTGGCTTTCTCATAGTCACTATGGCCTGGATTTTTTCAGGGTTAGCTTCAATCCCTCTTGCTGATACTAAGAACCCGAGGAGTTCTCCGGGAACTCCAAAAGAGCACTTTGTCGGTTCAGCTTGAGACAGAACTTGTCGAGGTTATCGAAGGTTTCCTTCAGATCTTCGATCAGTAGTTGACCCCTTTTTTGATGTTATTACGACATCATCAATGTATACTTGTACATTTTTCCCAATCTGTGTTGCTAGGCACTTGCATCATCCGCTGATATGTTGCTCCCGCGTTTTTCAAACCAAAGGGCATTGTTTTGTAGCAAAACACACCATAAGGTGTGATGAACGCTGTCTTGGCTTCATCTTCTTCTTTTAATCTGATTTGGTTATAACCAGAGTATGCGTCCAAAAAGGAAAGACGTTCGCATCCTGCCGTCGATGATTTGATCGATCCTTGGGAGGGGAAAGTGATCCTTGGGACAATGTTTACTGAGACACGTGAAGTCGACACATGCGATACGTGTGTTTTTTCGGCACCATCACTGGGTTAGCTACCCACGTGGCTTCGGTAGATATTTCCCTGATGAAACCAGCATCTTTGAGTCGATCTATTTCAGATAACATGGCTTTGCGCTAGGTTCCGAAAAACGCCGCAAAGGTTGTTTTACTGGTCTTGCGAGAGGATCCAAATTTAGGTGGTGCTCGGCAAGTTCCCTGGTACTCCTGGCATGTCAGCTGACACCATGCGAAGATTTTCCAGTGCTCACGGAGGAACTCGACGAGCGCGTTTTCCTATGCGACATCCATGTTTGCGGCAATGGACGTCGTTTTCTTTGGATCTGTCGGGTGGATCTGTACTTCTTTTGAATCCTTGGTTGTACTGAAAGTTGGCTCCTTGGAAGATCTCCCTACCTCTGGCAGCACATCATAATCGTGAACCTTGGCGCCGCATATTCTGTTTGCATCCCGAAAGTTTCCGATAGTCGATGAAAATCCTTGTCGCATTTATCGGATAACGAAACTTCCTTTGATTGTGATAGGTCCCTTGGGTCCAGCAACCTCCACAACAATATGTATAATGCAGCACTGCCATAAATCTGGCATATGCTGGTCGTCCCAACAAAGCATGATATTGCGACGGGAAATCCACAACTTCAAACTCCAAATTCTCTATATATCCTGTAGTTTTCTCGGGTTCCAAACTGAACGTCGAGGTTGATTTTGCCCAATGGGTAACTTGGCTTCTCCGGTGTAATCCCGTGGAAACGTGTGTCAGTTGGTTTCAAGTTTGCTAGGGATATGTTCATCTTCCTCAATGTATCTCGCATACATGAGGTTTAAGCTGCTGCCGCCATCTATGAAAACTCTCGACACGTCAAAACCAGCGATTACTGCGGGTAAGATGAGTGCTGATTGTCCTGGTCGAGGAACTTGCTGCGGATGGTCTGCGATTGTGAAGCCGATGTCTTGCCCCGACCAATTTAAGTACTCGACTGTTGGTGGAGGCATCTTCTCTGCCATGAACACTTGTCGCGAGATTACCTTCTGCGCCCTGTTTGATGGCCTAGCTCGAATCATCAAGACCGCACCGTTAGAGTTGGGGTCAACGTATGGAGGTGGATGTGGTGCTGCCGCTATTCTGAGCTGGTGCCGATTTTCGTCCGTAATTGCGGGAGGAGGTGGAAGGTGGATCTCGCTCCTTGGCCCCTGGGGTTTCTATTCGTGGCTTGGGCATTTGCGATTCCTGCGGCTCGCAACATTGCCTGAAAGTTTCGGCAATCTTTCTGGAGATGCCCTGACTGCCTCTTTCCATTGTTGTCAAGATAAAAATGCATCTGGCACGGACCGTTCATCATCTCTTCGGGGGACACATAAGGTCTTTGGAACCTTGGTCCATTGTTTTGTCTGTTGCCGCGAGAATCACCTCTATTGTCGCCTTGATGCTCGTTACTCCTTTGGTAGTCGTCTCGACTGTTTCCTCCAGGATTTCCTCGAAAACCAGCCGATATGGCCGGCATCGAGCATCGTTGCGAGAACTCGCGAGAAAATCGCCTTCTCGACGATAATTTCGACCACGATGTCTCTGGCGACCTGCGTCGCTTGTCGCCTTCGCCTTCTCCCTGATTGCTGATATGCTGATATGGTCTTGGTTCTCCCTAAGTCCTCGACAAAATCTCCTCGGCGAATTCCTGCCACGAACGCATCTATTGCCCTCTCGTCAGATATATCTTTTGCCGAGTTCTTTATGATATTCCACCGCTGTATATATTTCCTCATCGACTCGTCGTGTTTTTGTCGACACGCCCTCAACTCTTCCAATGACGTAGGTTTCTTGCAGGTGGATCGGAAGTTGTTCACGAAGATGTCCTCAAAGTTATCCCAGCTGTCGATGGAATTTGGGGGGAGTTTCTTTATCCAAGATCTCGCGGCACCGCTCAAGTGAACTTGGATACTTTGCATAGCTGTTGCTCTGGTTCCTCCTACCAGCCTTCACCATCTCGAGATAATCCACGAGCCAATCTTCGGGATCTTGCAGGCCGTCGAATTTCTTGAAATTTTCGGGTAGCTTGAACCCTTTGGGACTCGAGTCTTTCGAACTCTTCTCGTGAAACACGGGAGTCCGCACATATCTTCGTCAACTTCGGTGAGTGCCGACGCTCCCTTCTTTCTTGCGCTCTGTCCACCCTTACTTGACCGTGTGTCTTTGCTCCACTTGTTCTTGAGGGGTCTTGAACTGCTGCGGTGGGTCTTGGACTATTTTGCCTAGGATTTTCTTCGGGAGGCGTTGTTGCAAACGCTGTTCCCATTACTCCTACTCCAGCCATTGCCATATTGAACAATGGTTCTCTCGGGTCCCCTGGTGGTCTGGACGCCAGGATGTAAGCTTGTGTTGCCATGTAACCTGCTTCTGGCGTTTTTGGGATGATATTTCCTCTTTCATCAATCGACATAAAAGACATGTCGAGATTTTGGATTATGTTTCCTCTCTCGCTTCGGGTATGTTTTGTAACCGAGACATTGCTCTCCTCCGAGCTTCTCTGTGACTATCTCCCGAAGTTCCTGAAAGCGACTTAACTCTCTCGCGTCTTGATGCAGAAGCTGCTTCTTTTCTCCTATTCAGGGATGCTGTCTGTTTTTCCAACTCTCTGCTCACCCGAGCAAGTCTATATTGATATGCTTGAAGTTCTTGTACAGTAGCAGTGGTGGTCATAGGTTCTGAACCATCCATGGCTTTTGCAGCCCTATCCCACGCTTCTTGCGGGAGCTGTACTCTTTCTCGAGGTGAAGACCCGACGTATTTAGTGCCTAGGCCATGTCTGAGATCAGCGGGATCGACGTATGGATTTCCCAAATCGTCGAAAGCCTCCGACGTTTCTGGCTCGATCGGCCTGCCCTTCTATCGCATAAATCTGATGATATTTTGCGCATTGATTTTTGTCGGGATTGGTGACACCATCATATAGAGTGGTGAAGACCTTTCCGATGGCAGCAGATTTGTCGATGAAGTTGAAGCTGTCGACGCTGTCGGAGTCGTTGCTTATAAAGGAGTCCGCAGACGACTCGAAGGATGTGTTGCTGAAGATCTTGGCGAGCTTTCCGCTTGCCTTGTTGTCGACGAAGCGTGGCGACGAAAACTCCTCGTCACTCGACGAAAAGTTAGAATCGACCGCTGAAAATTCCGACGAGATCGGAACTTCGAGACGGTAGGATCCTTCTTTGTTGACGCCAAATCGGAATTCTCCGAACGTCATGATGATGGGCTCCTCCGATAGGCACATGCATCCATACGGGAGGGCGGGTGAGGAATAAAATTGACTAGATCAGTTTTCCCTTGTTACCTCGATCCATCGTGTTGCTTGCTGTCGACGAAGTCGAAGATCTTGAACGTGCCATCGAGATCAGCTCCTTGCAACCTCTAATTCCCACAGACGGCGCCAATTGACAAAGGATTAACTTGTCAATGCCTACAGATTGTAGACTAGGGTTTTTCTAGAAGTAGAGGGCAAGTAGATCGAAGGTTCAGGCGAAAAGTACTCGACGATTATGAAAACTAGGGTTATGTTGACAGTAGATTCTTTGTCCCTCGACCCCTTTATATAGAAGGCGGAGCCGAGGGTTTCGTGGTACACAAGTTACAGAGTTCGGGAGGGTTTCGTACCCAACCCGTAAGATTACAAATCTCTATCTTTCCTAATACAAACTATCTTTCCTAATCACTAAATGGGCTTCCGAGTCTTCTTATTCTTCGAGTTCTGGGCCTTCAGTAAACCCCGGGTACCATCTTTGGCAGGCCCATTGGAGATGCCTATGTCACTTGGTCCTCTTCGCTATTTTCTTGGCATTGAGGTTTCCTCCACTTTTGATGGCTTTTCTATCTCTCAGGAAAAATACATTCAGGATCTTCTTGCTCGTGCTGCTCTTGGGGATGAGCGCACGGTCGATACTCCTATGGAGCTTAATGTTAAGCTTCATCCTACTGATGGTGATCCTCTTCCTGATCCCACCCGTTATCGCCATCTTGTTGGGAGTCTTGTTTATCTTGCTGTCACTCGTCCTGATATTTCTTATCTTGTTCATATTCTGAGTCAGTTTGTCTCAGCTCCTACCACTGTTCACTATAGTCATCTCCTCCGTGTTCTTCGTTATCTTCGTGGCACGATCACTCGTCGCCTTTTCTTTCCCCGTTCCAGCTCTCTCCAGCTCCAGTGCTATTCGGATGCTACATGGGCGAGTGATCCTACGGATCGTCGTTCGCTTTCTGCTTACTGTGTGTTTCTTGGTGGTTCGCTTGTTGCTTGGAAGACGAAGAAACAGGTCGCAGTTTCCCGTTGAGGCTGAGTTGCGGGCTATGGCTTTGTTGATTGCTGAGGTGACTTGGTTACGGTGGTTGCTTGCAGATTTTGGGGTCTCTGTTACGACACCCACTCCACTTTTGTCTGACAGTACAGGTGTATCAGTATTGCACGTGATCCGGTCAAGCATGAGCTGACCAAGCATATCGGTGTTGATGCTTTTTACACACGTGCACAGGTACAGGATGATGTTGTTGCGGTTCATTATGTGCCTTCAGATTTGCAGTTGGCGGATTTCTTTACGAAGGCACAGACTCGAGCGCAACATGATTTCTTACTCTCCAAACTCAATGTTGTGGATCCACCATGAGTTTGCGGGGGGGTGTTAGATGTATATATCTATCTATTGTAGTTTCCCCATATGTTAGGGGCTTTCTGCATATGTGCACCTGTACATGTACTATATAGTGTGGCCTTTGGCCCCTGGTAATACAACAAGCATATTGCTCTAACATCGCAAAGAGAATGATGGGGAGGTGTCAATGAGGAGGAAGCGGCAGATGGCAGTCGAGCTGCTATGGCTGACTGTGCGGTTATGGAAAGTGGTGGTGATACGGGTCGTTGGCCATTGCTCACTTCTATTTTCATGGGAGTTCACTTCTTCTCCATTGCTCACACTTCCACTACATGACCTGCAGGACCGCGCCACCAGCACCATCGTGGGAGTTCACCGGTCTGTATGTATTTGATAACTCGCCGCTGCAATTCCTGTGTTTGCCGGTTCGTTCGCTCTCGCTAATGAATTCTCACCTATAGCATGTGCCCTCTACATATTTGTAGTTATGCCTAAGAGAGATTAAATTAAACACTCTCCGATGTTTGATCTTATTTGTTGTGGAGTTCACTTCAACCTACGAAGGAAATCCATTTATTTTGGTCAGAGAAGTTTTATTAGTTCACACATTAAATTTGCATATTTATGTTGCCACCACCTTAGTCTAGGTAGGTTCATCTTTCCCCCTCTTTCGTGCACGAAGCCGACCAACCTCTGCACTGCTTGATGCTATGAAATGCTAATTCTAAACTACTACATGGATACAACTAAACCACAACGTGAGTGGCTTGCTAGCGCTACACAATCTGCAGTTTAGAAAGAGTGTGCAGTTCATAGAGTTAGTGTTTAGAGAACTCATTTTTACAGGGAGTTCAATAAGTCCATGATTAAAGATAGAATATGGTGTTTAATAAGTTCACTTCTTCTAATCGTGAAGCTCACTTCTCCTAATCTGTGAAGCTCACTTCTCCTAATCGCGAAGTTCACATCTACTGCTATTTTCATTTTATATATTCCTGCTAGATAGAATATTTGTGAAGTTTGTGGCTGCGGGATGGATGGTTCTTGTATATGCATTAGTTTTATCTTATGATGATGGAATATTTTTTATAATGTAAAAACAGAGGTTGTCTTTAGAGGGAACAGTTCGCCTGCATATAAGTTACAATGTGCGTGCGGGGAAATTCATTTTTTAGGTGCAACTGATAGGCTTGATTTTCTTGTGATATGTTTGGGTAGTCATGAACCATACATGGTCATCTGGAAAACACTTTTTTACAGATTGTGTGTATTTTTGAGACTTGTGATGTTAAATTGTGCATTATTCATCCATTTTCGAAAGTGTGCTTGCTTCTTTTCAGAACTTTAATTCTATTGCTAGCAAAGTTCATTTCATACTGTGTGTTTGCTGAAAGAAATTTGTTTCATGATTATCTTTTGGTTTTGGGAGTTGGAGATCATCAGATTGCCCCATCACAACTTCACTTCCATGTTTACAGAAGTTTGTACTTCCACATAGATACCTATGACATGAAATTTTTATTTCCTCTCACAGGAAGGTATTGAAAATTAATTCTCTTATTTTATGCAGTTGGAAGGAGAAGAACTTCTAGGTAAATTTGATTAGCAAAATTCCTCAATGCGCTGCTGTATTTCGTGTTCTCTCCTACAACGGGAAGCTCTTCCCCTCTGTTGTACTCTGCATCTTTATCTTTGAGCCAAGTTGCTATTTGCTGATGTTAACTTTGAGCGATGGGAAGTTCAGTTTTTAACGCGTTGAAGTTCATTTCATTTTCTTGTGTACTTCACTTCTCATGCGGTTGAACCATGTGCACCCTTATTCTGACAAATTGTTGCTTATGTGAAGAAGTTCGCTTGGTCAGTTCAGACAATTCGAGTTTGGTTAATACATAAGTGCACTTTGTCTCATACAGAAAAAACTTTTGTCTAGAGGTTTATCGACGTTTGCTGGAATATTTATTTTTTGAGAAACTCGCTGAAACTCAACTGGAAGTTTGCTTCGGGCGCATGGGAGGTTCATTTTTTCTTGCAGTTCACTCAAACAAAGAAACAGAAATAACCAAAAATGATTCCAAAATCATGAGATTCTGCAAGTTTGGTTTCTTTTGTTTATTAAAGTGCGAGTTTAAATTTGTCGCGAAGTGCACTACGTCGGTCGTTGAAGTTCATTTTAGGAGTTTTTTTGGCAAGTAAATTTGTGTTTAAAAAAATCTGTTGATCTTTGGGTGTGCCTTTGTTTGTAACTGAGGTTTCATTTCCTTTCACAGGTGAGTTCACTTTACTAGACGGATTTGGGCAGTACACTTGTGTATTTCGGAGAATTCTTAAACTTTGATTTCAGGGAAGATCTATTTGTACATATGTGAGCTCCATTATTATGGAAAAAACAGTTTGGAAGTTCACCTCAACTTCTTTCGGAAGCTCACTTGGTTCGCAATCCCTACTGTTGCAGTCTAGTGGAGCCTGCGCCAGGCCTCCTCGCCCGAGTGCCCTCGTCGCTGCTAGGGAACTGGTCACCTGGGCGCCTGGCCCTCCTCCGCTGGCAGCCTCAGCCACACCTACACAGGTAGTACAGGGGGAGCAAAGGTTTTCCCCTGATTCTCTTTTATTCGTGTTTACCCTTATCTCTTTTATTTTTTCTTAACAGTGCCTCCACATCCTTAGCTTTCTAGTCCGCTGCTTTTTCATATGTTGATTTGCACAAAGGTTTCAACACTTCAAGTTTGTCATTCTCTACTGTATGTAATATGTGCATTGCACTGCTCTGTTGCAGGATATGGCACCTAATACTTTCCTAAAAATTACTGTATGTAATTTACTTCGAGGGTGCACCGTGAAAGATCGGTGGCCCGATCTTTCACGGTGCACCTCCTGTTGGAGATATGCCCAAGAGGCAATAATAAAGTGGTTATTATATATCTTTGTGTTTATGATAAATGTTTATATACTATGCTATAATTGTATTAACCGAAACATTGATACATGTGTGTTATGTAAACAACAAGGAGTCCCTAGTAAGCCTCTTGTATAACTAGCTTGTTGATTAATAGATGATCATAGTTTCATGATCATGAACATTGGATGTTATTAATAACAAGGTTATGTCATTAAATGAATGATGTAATGGACACACCCAATTAAGCGTAGCATATGATCACGTCATTAAGTTCTAGTTGCTATTAGCTTTCCGATACATAGTTACCTAATCCTTCGACCATGAGATCATGTAAATCACTTATACCGGAGGGTACTTTGATTACATCAAACGCCACTGCGTAAATGGGTGGTTATAAAGGTGGGATTAAGTATTCGAAAGTATGAGTTGAGGCATATGGATCAAGAGTGGGATATTGTCCATCCCGATGACGGATAGATATACTCTGGGCCCTCTCGGAATGTCATCTGATTAGCTTGCAAGCATATGAATGGTTCATAAGAGATCACATACCACGGTACGAGTAAAGAGTACTTGTCGGAGATGAGGTTGAACAAGGTATCGTGATACCGATGATCAAACCTCGGACAAGTAAAATATCGCGTGACAAAGGGAATCGGTATCGTATGTAAATGGTTCAATCGATCACTAAGTCATCGTTGAATATGTGGGAGCCATTATGGATCTCCAGATTCCGCTATTGGTTATTGGTCGGAGAGAAGTCTCAACCATGTCTGCATAGTTCACGAACCGTAGGGTGACACACTTAAGGTTTGATGTCGTTTAAGTAGATATGGAATATGGAATGGAGTTCGAAGTTTTGTTCGGAGTCTTGGATGGGATCCAGGACATCACGAGGAGGTCCGGAATGGTCCATAGAATAAGATTCATATATAGGAAGTCATATTCCAAGTTTGGAAATGATCCGGTGCATTTATGGAAGGTTCTAGAAAAGTCCAGAAGAAATCACCATGGAAAAGTGGAGTCCCGGAGGGACACCTTGCATGGCCGGCCAACCCTAAGGGGAGGAGTCCGTGTGGACTCCACTATGGTGGCCGGCCAACCCCCCAAGGAAGGGGTGGGAGTCCCACCTTGAGTAGGATTCCCCCTTGGGTAGGTTTTGTCCCTATGGAAGGTTTTGGTTTCGGGTCTTATTCGAAGACTTGGATACCAACACTTGGGCATTTCCACCTATATATTGAGGAGCAAGGGGAGGGGGCCGGCCACACAAAACCCTAGTTGGCTGATGTCTACGTGTGCTTCTATTCTTGTAGACAGTGTTGGGCCTCCAAGAGCAGAGGTTTGTAGAACAGCAACAATTTTCCCTTAAGTGAATCACCCAAGGTTTATCGAACTCAGGGAGGTAGAGGTCAAAGATAGTCCTCTCAAGCAACCCTGCAATTAAGATACAAGAAGTCTCTTGTGTCCCCAACACACCTAATACACTTGTCAGAAGTATAGGTGCACTAGTTCGGCGAAGAGATAGTAAAACACAAGTGGTATAGATGGTAGTAAACAGTAATTGCGATATGAAGTAAATATTGCAGCAAGCGAACATGTAGCAGAACTTGTTGGAAACAGTGTTTCAATGCTTAGAAACAAGTCCTAGGGATCATAATTTCACTAGTGGACACTCTCAACAATGCAATCATAATTGAATATAAATAAGCACTTCATTATGCTATTCTGAATTACTCTCTAGCTGGATAACGAACACTAATTTACCATGTAGGGATGCAAAAGCAAACCTTAAAGATGTATTCCCAAGTACTAATAAACACCCCACGCTGTCACTTTGAGCATTCATAGGAGGTACTAACACACCACAATTTCATAGAGACATCCAACTCAAATCATAACCCAGTGAACAAGTATTCTGTGAAATATAGCCTAAGAGACCCACACGGTGCACACACTGTCACCTTTACACACGTGGGACAAGGAGTCTCCGGAGATCACATAAGTAAAATCCACTTGAATAACATAACTACATCTAGATTACAAAGCTCATCATATGGATCTCAATCATGCAAGGCAATTCATGAGATCATTGTATTGAAGTACGAGAGAGAGATTAACCACATAGCTACCGGTACAGCCCTTAGCCTCGGGGGCGAACTACTCCCTCCTCATCATGGGAGACAGCAGCGTTGATGAAGATGGCGGTGGTGTCGATGGAGATGCCTTCCGGGGGCAATTCACCGTCCCGGCGGCGTGCCGGAACAGAGACTTCTGTCCCCGAATCTTGGCTTCACGATGGCGGCGGCTCGGAACTTTTCTCGTATCGTGGCTTATCTTTTAGGGTTTTCGAGGCAGGGAGACTTTGTAGGCGAAAGGGCGGCCTCGGAGGGGACCTGGTGGTCCCACACCATAGGGGGCGCGCCCAGGGGCCAGGCCGCGCCGCCCTGTGGGGTGGGGCCCCCAGGGCTCCCCTCTGGTGCCTCTCTCTCTGGAAGCTTCCGGGGAAAATAAGGTTCTGGGCGTTGATTTCGTCCAATTCCGAGATTATTTCCTTTGTAGGATTTCTGAAACCAAAAACAGCAGAAAACAGGAACTGGCGCTTCGGCATCTTGTTAATAGGTTAATTCCGGAAAATGCATGAAATCATTATAAACTGTGAGCAAAACATGTAGGTATTGTCATAAAACTAGCATGGAACATCAGAAATTATAGATACGTTTGAGACGTATCAAGCATCCCCAAGCTTAGTTCCTACTCGCCCTCGAGTAGGATAACGATAACAAGAATAATTTCTGAAGTGACATGCTACCAACATAACCTTGATCAACATTATTGTAAAGAATATGAGATGGATGGAGTGATTCGAAGCAAAAGATGGCCAACAAAAGATGATGACTAAACAATTGAATCATATAGCAAAACTTTTCATGAATCGTACTTTCAAGACAAGCATCAACAAGACTTGCATAAGAGCTAACTCATAAAGCAATAGATTCAAAGTAGAATGCATTGAAGCAACACAAAGGATGATTAAGTTTCAGCAATTGCTTTCAACTTGTAACATGTATATCTCATGGATAATTGTCAACATAGAGTAATATAACAAGTGCAAAAAGTAATCATGTAAGAATCAATGAACAAAGTTAACACAAGTGTTTGCTTCTAAGATAGAAAGAAGTAGGTAGACTGACTCAACATAAAGTAAAAGAATGGCCCTTCGCAGAGGGAAGCATGGATTACTATTTTTGTGCTAGAGCTTTTATTTTGAAAACATAGAAACAATTTTGTCAACGGTAGTAATAATTCATATGTGCTATGCATAATACTTCCTACAAGTTGCAAGCCTCATGCATAGAATACCAATAGTGCCCGCACCTTGTCCTAATTAGCTTGGATTACATGGATTATCATTGCATAACATATGTTTCAACCAAGTGTCACAAGGGGTACCTCTATGCCGCCTGTACAAAGGTCCAAGGAGATCAATTGCATTTGATTTCTCGTTTTTAATAGATCTCAACTTAAGACATCCATACCGGGACAACATAGACAACAGATAATGGACTACTCTTTTAATGCTTAAGCATTCAACAACAGATAATATTCTCATAAGAGAGTGAGGATGTATGTCCAAACTGAAAACTTCCACCATGATACATGGCTTTGGTTAGCGGCCCAATGTTCTTCTCTAACATATGCATACTCAAACCATTTGATCATGATAAATCACCCTTACTTCAGACAAGACGAACATGCATAGCATCTCACATGATATCCAACAAAGGTAAAAAGTTGATGGCGTCCCCAGAAACATGGTTACCGCTCAACAAGCAACTTATAAGAACTAAGACACATAGCTACATATTCATCACCACAATAGTTTTTAAGCTATTTTCCCATGAGCTATATATTGCAAAGACAAAGGAATGAAATTTTAAAGGTAGCACTCAAGTAATTTACTTTGGAATGGCAGAAAAATACCACATATTAGGTAGATATGGTGGACACAAATGGCATGGGTTTTGGCTCAAGGTGTTTGGATGCACGAGAAGCATTTCCTCTCAGTACAAGGCTTTGGCTAGCAAGGTTGTTTGAAGCAAACACAAGTATGAACAGGTACAAAAAACTTACACAAGAACATATTGCAAGCATTATAAGACTCTACACTGTCTTCCTTGTTGTTCAAACACTTTTACCAGAAAATATCTAGACCTTAGAGAGACCAATCATGCAAACCAAATTTCAACAAGCTCTACGGTAGTTCTCCACTAATAGATTTAAACTACATGATGCAAGAGCTTAAACATGATCTATGAGAGCTAAAAACAATTGCCAAGTATCAAATTATTCAAGACCATATACCATTTACCACATGAAGCATTTTCTGTTTCCAACCAAATAGCAATTAACGAAGCGGTTTTTAACTCCGCCATAAACATTAAAAGTAAAAGCGAAGAACACTAGTGTTCATATGAAAAAGCGGAGCGTGTCTCTCTCCCACACAAGGATTACTAGGATCCTATTTTTTTCAGAGAACGAAAATAACAAAACAAAAATAAAAGCACACAGACGCTCCAAGTAAAGTACATAAGATGTGACGGAATAAAAATATAGTTTCACTAGAAGTGACCCGATAAGTTGTCGATGAAGAAGGGGATGCCTTGGGCATCCCCAAGCTTAGATGTTTGAGTCTTCTTATACAGGGATGAACCACCGGGGCATCCCCAAGCTTAGAATTTTCACTCTTCTTGATCATATTGTATCATCCTCTCTCTTGACCCTTGAAAACTTCCTCCACACCAAACTTAAAGCAAACTCATTAGAGGGTTAGTGCATAATCAAAAATTCATATATTCAGAGGTGACATAATCATTCTTAACACTTCTGGACATTGCACAAAGCTACTGAAAGTTAATGGAACAAAGAAATCCATTCAACATAGCAATGGAGGCAATGCGAAATAAAAGGCAGAATCTGTCAAAACAGAACAGTCCGTAAAGACGAATTTTTCAGAGGCACTTAACTTGCTCAGATGGAAAAACTCAAAACTAATGAAAGTTGCGTACATATCTGAGGACCACGCACGTAAATTGGCAGATTTTTTTGATTTTTCTACAGAGAGATCTACGCAAATTCGTGACAGACAACAATTTTGTTTCTGCGCAGTAATCCAAATCTAGCATCAACTTTACCATAGAGACTTTACTTGGCACAAAAATACAAGAAAATAAAGATAAGGAGAGGTTGCTACAGTAGTAACAACTTCCAATACTCAACAAAATAGTAGAAAAATAAACACATGGGTTATCTCCGAAGAAGTGCTTTCTTTATAGCCACTAGCAAGGCGAGGCGCGGCGGCACGCCGCGCGTTGCTTGATGCTACTGAATGGTGTTGTGGAATTGTTTCATAGTACATAGATTTTTATTATCTTATAAGGGCTAATTTAAAAGGATGGTGAGCGTACCGACTCAGTTACGTAAACCCTAATCAATTTTATGCAATTCCTTCATAAGCTAGAAAATGAGGATACAAACACCTTTTAAAATTAGAGAGAATGGAGTCAAGACACTTCATGAGGCAGGCAACCAAATCTACCAGCCGGTGCAAAGCACTGAGAAGGCATTATCTATCTATAAAGGTATATCAAGGCCTTATACAAATAAAACCCGCGACCAAAGGTGCATATCTTTTCCTGTCTTTTTGCATAACATCCAAAGCTAACACTGCTCACCCCATAAAGAATGGATACGAATTTAACAATCTTGATTATTGTTATGCCAGGTTCACAATATCATATTGTCATGTAGACTCCTAATGTTGGAAATGGTGCTTTTGATTCAAGTTGGAAGGTCAACAACCCATGTACTTGACTTGAAACGTTTCACAGCCCACAAGTAGCACTCGTGTAATATGTACCATGGTTTGAACAATTGCCTACAAAATGTAAAAAATAGCTTAGTGACCTATGTGTCATAGAAAAATAAAATTATCATTGAACCATCAAAGAAACACATGGCGCAAAGCAATCATCCATGAAATTACATGGATAATTCACTTACCCACCTCTTAGGTCAATTGGTGGGTATTTTTCCCTGTAGTTCAAGTTATTGTAAACATAAAAGAAACTTAATTCCTTGGTAAACTGAGGTTTCCGCCAAAATGTTTCAGTATACAAGGTCACACATACATATGGAGTACTTTAACCCATGTGTTAACTCCAGAAAATAAAAATAAAAACGCACCTTACACAGCCTCTCGCTGTTCAACCTTCTAATACCGGTCTAAAAATGATTATGTGGCTGTCACAAAGCCATCTTTTATCCATTTGGGCCGAAACCTGAGTTAGGCTGCCAGCGCACGTCCTCGTATCGCCAGGCAACAAACAAACAGAAACTTTTGCGCTGACGATGGAGCTCAGCAAGATGAAGAAGTTTTTTGCTCTGCATCTTGTCCAGCATATGTTTGCAGCTGATGTCGGTGTTGCTATGTACTATGGCCAAAAATGATCAAGGCCATGCAGTGAAGCTAGTGCTGCTGGCAGTTCTCAGGTTACTTATGGTCCTTCGGTTGTGAAGCACGCATGCTAGTGCACTGTTGTTGTTAGTTAGCTGCCAGTGCTGCTGGGATGTAAAGTTGCTGGTTTGTAATGGAGACTGCATATATGGAACATGGGGGCATGTGAACCTACTTTTTGAAAAGTTCCGTTTGTGATGTCAAAACATGTTTTAAAAATCGAAACACAAAATGATTTCCCATATGATCTCAAATATGTGCCCTGGACATGAGTTTCGTGTCTTGGCAAAAAAGTAAATATGTGACGTATTTTGTCTTTTTTAGATTCTGAAATAAAAAAGTGGTTTCTCCGCGAAAACTTTCTACGCACACATGGAACATGCGTACGTACCCGGATATTTTTATTTCAGAATTTTTTAATATGTGGAAAATGCATTTCCAACTAGGGTTCACATGCACCCAGGTTCAAGCCGGACTTTTCCGTTTGTAATGGTTGTATGTAGGGTCCTGAAGCTATGTATATGTGTGAAATGAATGCATGCTCCAGGTCTAACATAAATATTGCTTGTTGTGTTCAAAGTCAGTACATATAATTTAGAAAAGGAAAATGTAGTAAAATCAAAGCTTATGTGAATCGGGAAGTTGTTGTATGACAGCCTGCTGTAAGAGATAAACCTACAGATCTCATACCAAAGAGAATAAGCAGCGAAGTTGTCTTTATGTGATTTGCCATAAAAGAGGACATATAAATCCCGGCATAACAAATATAGAGGGCTTTTTGAAGAGCAAAAGGTTCCTGCGGGAGCATGCCTGGAAGCATCAGGCTTGCCTACTTGGTGGGGCAACCCCCGCCAGAGCTTGTAAACTACCTTATTCAGTAAAGACACTACATATATTTAAGAATAAGAGATATTAAAGCAAGCAAAGAAAACATACCCTTTAACAGGATTATGATGGTTTTGAGTAAGTCCTCAGTTACAAAGATTTGCAACAGCCCTAACAACAGGAACGAAAAGATCAGAAGCCGTTGTATGAATGCAACAAACGGCAGTATGACATGAAATGTGATTGTGTGGTGGACCCATTTTTCTCTTTTCTGGATCATGCTAGATCGTTTGTCAAGTAACTTTAGTAATATTTCACCAGTTACCACAAGTCACTTCAAACCCAAGATTATCGCTATTATAAATGTGTTACAAAATTTAGCCTCCTAAATTTCATGTTGAATTGTGCGAGGACATTTTTCAGATAGTTATCAAATAATTCGGTTTACAATGAGAAATAGTAATACACTGTTCAAATTGCAAAAGTCATCACAGTTGAATTAGATCCTCTCTTTTCCTGAGACAAATAATTGCTTCATATCTCAAGATCAGGGGATAAATTTCAAATTTTGACTTCGTTTAGGAAACATACCTTGGATGTATCGTCTACTAACGTAACATATCTGTCAGTTAGAAGACAATAGCGGGAAAAAATAAAATAGGCCTACTTTCATGGCACACCAACTATCTAGGCAAACAACGGCAGAACATCATGAAGACTCGTAATCCGAACCAAAGCACCAATGTGATATTGGTTATCAGTGATGACCACCTGCATTGAGTAAGACACATGTTAAGAAAAATACTCCTGACAGCTGCACATGCAAAATAACCTAGTTAGGTCTCACTATAATAAAGAACGTATTAACCTCATACTGATTTTCATTTTTTTTACTATGATGTTGTAGTTTCTAACAAAACAAACAAATGTAAGAAAAAATACATTAAGCAGGAAATACTTGACTGAGATCTGACATGAACCTAACTACTAATGAATGGAAATACCGTGAACAGTACAGAATATGTTTCTTAATATTTACTTTCAGTGGAAAACAGATAATATATGCTTAGTTAATTAGTTGGTTTAATGAAGACCAGGACACACCCGAAGTTATGGAAGGATTATCCATAGTCAATCATCTAAGCTGAAAAACCTAGTGGATTGTAATATCTCAACTTCTCAATCTTAAAAGAGGAACTGAATATACTAAACGTGGAAGCAGCCCATATGTGCCGTCATGTACAGATTCATCAAGCACTTCTTCATAGTTATACCATGTGAGGCACATAGTACATGCTTGTAGAGGTCGAAACAATTATCCAAAATACCTTTATTCGGGTTGTAGGAGTCTCATCCACGGATTGTATTTCACTAAACCGTCACAATTACTCTTATATGCATCCATGGTGTAGATGGGCAGCAAATAAGCAAGCACTTGGGTTAATGGACCTCGCCGAAATATCATACATATTATCTTCTCAAAAAAGAAATATCATGTTTATTTCAGCATATCGGAATTCCAAAAATCTAAAGCACCCTGTAATAAACAAAATATGTTACCACCATCATCCAAACAACTAAAAAATTAGCATTGCACCACACATACAGTTAAATACATCTTAGTGGAACCAAGATGACAGAGAAATGTGTTGTTGCTAATAAACTGAGTATAATGTGAATCTTAGTTTCATGTTCATCTGTGGCCCAATTGGCACGGACAACCAATAACAATTAACTTCTCATTGGGACACATATAATTAAACTTCATGATGCAACACCTCCTGGAACTGAAATTTCAAAATAACTTTCAATAGCGAACTTGAAATTGAAGTAAAATATATGGATACCTAGATGTCACGGCTACATGGAACACCACAATTAAAATTTGCAAACACATTATCAGGCCACTAATGTGAGCGTCATTGCCTCAGCAGAGAGTGGGTAATCAACAGCATACCTAATAAGTTCCAATTATCATATATAGCAAACATGACTCTGTAAAAATAAACCAGTATCATTTCCAGAGTTCTAACATGAACTCTGAAGAAAAAGTTAGCTTCTGGTGGGCAGATCCCAGTTTACCCATAATGGAGGCGGATGATCTAAACTCTGATTATGTATTAAGGAAGGTTCTAAGAATTATAAGAAGTATTTAATTACCTAAGCCAGGAGGATGAAAACTGAAGGAAATGTATTCATAATCCTTATCCTGCAACTAAAGAATCTTCGTTGGAATAATCTTAACAAACAATTCAACTGGACGCTTGTGCATAACTCATGTACAGCATATGCCAAGCGAGAAAGGGAATATCACAGAAAATATCTTTGGGTTTCATTGCAAATGCAGCCACTAAATCTGGAGCGCAAACATCTATCTCCAGCTTAAACGTAGTTAGGATTAAAAAAAAACTTACCATAGTTCTGTCTAGGAAACTTACCAAGGCATTGAACAATGTATAGCATGACTGCATGAGGATGCAACTTCTGGGCATATGTGCAGACCACCCATGCAAGAGCCTCCACCATTCAACGCCATTTAGGTTGTTGGATATCATGCAAGTCCTGGTGGAGGCTGGGCCTTTTGTACAACAGGTACAGGGCACATCTGACGGTGGGTGTCCCTTAGTGAAATCAACTTCAGTGTCACCCACCACACCCACGCCGGCGGAAGTGCTTTCTCTGTCTTGACGGCACACAGCTTTATAGGCCATTGTCCGAACATAACCCGAGCACCAGAGGAGACCGGGCATTTTGTCGAACAGGTGGTAGGCGCAGCAGCTTCTTCTACGATGGGCAGAGTTATGCACAGACTCTTGGTTCATGATGCTGCAGCGGATCCGCTCTCCCTTCCCCGCTGCGCCCAGAGCCCTCGCATGACGACCTGCCCGGCTGCCCTGCATCCCACCCGTAAAGGACTACACAAGCGTGGAACCAGTGGAGGGCTGGAGGCGACGTAGAATGATGTCCAGGAGATGAACGGCCAGCAGCAGGAGTGATATCCTCCAAACCACGACGCGGACGCGGAGCCGATGAACGTGATGTAGAAGAGGCGAGCAAGCGTGCGGAGACGACGAAGCCATGGTCGCCTAGGGAACTCGGCGAGATGCCTCTCCTCTTCGTGTGCTGCACCCGAAGAGGTCCACAGCAGCGAGCAGAATAATGGAGGGGCGGCTTCGCCACGTCGCCGGAGCACGCGGCCGCGTGCAAGCCCGTGGAGGCGCCGTTCTCGGGTCGGGAGGGGAGGTTGGGGACGGCAAGGAAGAAGAGGATGAATCTAGAGAGGAGAAGAAATCGAGAAAGGAGTTACGTGTAGGAGCACCGCTTTGACCGCGTCGCTTCTAGATACAGCCACTCGACCAACGTACCAAAATACTCCGTATCATACTAACCGTGAAAATAAAATTTAAAAATTCCAACGAAATTGCTAGAGAGCACCAAAACGTACACAAAAAGAAGGCAGCAAAAATCAAACCACAAAAGCTCATACGTGTCAAATCAGTGTTAATCCAGAAAAAAACTCAAAATTAGGAGAAAAAAGATGTTTGTTATCGTTTAATATAGTAGTTATTAAGATGGGCTCAGTAATTTCAATGATACTCTCGCAAGAAATAAGAGTTGAAGCAAAAGAGAGCATCAAGAAGCAAATTCAAAACACATTTAAGCCTAACCCACTTTCTATGAAAAGGAATCTTGTACACAAATAAATTCATGAAGAACAAAGTGACAAGCATAGGAAGATAAAACGCGAGTAACTTCCAAATTCTCAACATAAAGAGGGGAAAGTTAATATTATTAAGATGCATATAACCATGTTTCCCTCTTTCATAATAACTTTTAGTAGCATCATGAACAAACTCAACAATATAACTATCACATACAACATTCTTGTCATGAGCTACATGCATAAAATTATTACTCTCCACATAAGCATAATCAATTTTATTAATTGTAGTGGGAGCAAATTCAATAAAATAGCTATCATTATTATTCTCATCACCATAATCATCATATATATGAGGCATATTGTAATCATAATTAACTTTCTCATCAATAGTAGGTGGACTGAAAATATCATATTCATCATTGCAAACATCATATATAGGAGGTAAAGTATCATCAAAGTAAATTTTCTCCTCCATGCTTGGGGGACTAAAAATATCATGCTCCTCAAAACCAGCTTCCCCAAGCTTAAATTCTTCCATAGCATTAGCAATAATAGTGTTCAAAGAGTTCATGCTAATAACATTGCTACAACTATGTTGCAAACAAAGTTCCATGGGTTTTTTAATTTTCTCTTCAAACACATCATGTCCTAATTCAAGATAAATACTATAAAGATCTCTAATTTTTTGTTGTTTTCCATTAAGCCTAACTAGTGAAAATAAAAACAAGAAACAAAAAGATATAATTGCAGAATCTAAAGGAGATACCTTCAAGCACTCACACACCGGCAACAGTGCTAGGAAATAGCTTAATAGTCGGAGGATGTGAATGCCTTTTACCTTACCTCCCCGGCAACGGCGCCAGAAAATAGCTTGATGTCTACGTGTGCTTCTATTCTTGTAGACAGTGTTGGGCCTCCAAGAGCAGAGGTTTGTAGAACAGCAGCAAGTTTTCCCTTAAGTGAATCACCCAAGGTTTATCAAACTCAGGGAGGTAGAGGTCAAAGATAGTCCTCTCAAGCAACCCTGCAATTAAGATACAAGAAGTCTCTTGTGTCCCCAACACACCTAATACACTTGTCAAATGTATAGGTGCACTAGTTCGGCGAAGAGATAGTAAAACACAAGTGGTATAGATGGTAGTAAACAGTAATTGCGATATGAAGTAAATATTGTTGGAGATATGCCCAAGAGGCAATAATAAAAGTGGTTATTATATATCTTTATGTTTATGATAAAAGTTTATATACCATGCTATAATTGTATTAACCGAAACATTGATACATGTGTGATATGTAAACAACAAAGAGTCCCTAGTAAGCCTCTTAACTAGCTTGTTGATTAATAGATGATTAGTTTCATAATCATGAACATTGGATGTTATTAATAACAAGGTTATATCATTATATGAATGATGTAATGGACACACCCAATTAAGCGTAGCATAAGATCACGTCATTAAGTTATTTGCTATAAGCTTTCGATACATAGTTACCTAGTCCTTATGACCATGAGATCATGTAAATCACTTATACCGGAAAGGTACTTTGATTACATCAAACGCCACTGCGTAAATGGGTGGTTATAAAGGTGGGATTAAGTATCCGGAAAGTATGAGTTGAGGCATATGGATCAAGTGGGATTTGTCCATCCCGATGACGGATAGATATACTCTGGGCCCTCTCGGTGGAATATCGTCTAATGTCTTGCAAGCATATGAATAAGTTCATAAGAGACCACATACCACGATACGAGTAAAGAGTACTTGTCAGGAGACGAGGTTGAACAAGGTATAGAGTGATACCGATGATCAAACCTCGGACAAGTAAAATATCGCGTGACAAAGGGAATTGGTATCATATGTAAATGGTTCATTCGATCACTAAGTCATCGTTGAATATGTGGGAGCCATTATGGATCTCCAGATCCCGCTATTGGTTATTGATCGGAGTGAGTACTCAACCATGTCCGCATAGTTCACGAACCGTAGGGTGACACACTTAAAGTTGGATGTTGAAATGGTAGAACTTGTATATGGAATGGAGTTCGAATATTTGTTCGGAGTCCCGGATAAGATCCCGGACATCACGAGGAGTTCCGGAATGGTCCGGAGAATAAGATTCATATATAGGATGTCATTTTATGTGTTTGAAAATGATCCGGTGCATTTATGGAAGGTTCTAGAAGGTTCTAGAAAAGTCCGGAAGAAAGCACTTTGGAAGGCGGAGTCCCGGAGGGACTCCACCACCCATGGCCGACCAACCCTAGAGGGGAAAGTCCAAGGTGGACTCCCCCAAAGGGGCCGGCCACCCCCCCCACATGGAAGGGTGGGAATCCCACTTGGGTGGGAGTCCCACCTTGGGTAGGTTTCCCTACTACATGGAAGGTTTTGGTTTGGGTCTTATTCGAAGACTTGTAGTCCAACACTTGGGGTTCCACCTATATAATGAGGGGAGGGGGCCGGACACACCAAAGCCACCACCTTGGCCGCACCCCTTGGAGGCCGGCCACCCCTCTCCCCAAACCCTAGCCGCCCCACTCCTCCTTCTTCCCCGCACGCTTAGCGAAGCTCCGCCGGATTCTCCACCGCCACCGACACCACGCCGTCGTGCTGTCGGATTCAAGAGGAGCTACTACTTCCGCTGCCCGCTAGAACGGGGAGGTGGACGTCGTCTTCATCAACAACCGAACATGTGACCGAGTACGGAGGTGCTGCCCGTTCGTGGCGCCGTGATCAAGATCTTCTACGCGCTTTTGCAAGCGGCAAGTGATCGTCTACCGCAGCAACAAGAGCCTCATCTTGTAGGCTTTGGAATCTCTTCAAGGGTGAGACTCGATAGTCCCCTCGTTGCTACCGTCTTCTAGATTGCATCTTGGCTTGGATTGCGTGTTCGCGGTAGGAAATTTTTTGTTTTTTATGCAACGAATCCCTACAGTGGTATCAGAGCCGTGTCTATGCATAGATGGTTGCACGAGTAGAACACAATTGTTTTGTGGGCGTTGATGCTTTGTTGTCTTTAGTTCGAGTACTTTGCATCTTTGTGGCATGGTGGGATGAAGCGGCTCGGGCTAACTTTACATGACCGCGTTCATGAGACTTGCTCCACGTTCGACATGCAACTTGTATTGCATAAGTGACTTTGCGGGTGTCTGTCTCTCCCACCATAGTGAAGATTCAATTTACTCTTTCTATTGACAACACTAGTATCACCGTTGTGGTTCATGTTCGTAGGTAGATTAGATCTTACTCGAAAACCCTAAACCACGTAAAATATGCAAACCAAATTAGAGAACGTCTAACTTGTTTTTGCAGGGTTTGGTGATGTGATATGGCCATAATGTGATGATGAATATGTATGAGATGATCATTATTGTATTGTGGCAACCGGCAGGAGCCTTATGGTTGTCTTTAAATTTCATGTTGAGTAGTATTTCAAAGTAGTTGTAATAGTTGCTACATGAAGTGAACAACCATGAAGACGGCGCCATGGACCTTGACGCTACGCCGACGATGATGGAGATCATGCCCGTTGATGATGGAGATCATGTCCGTGCTTTGGAGATGAAGATCGAAGGCGCAAAGACTAAAGGGCCATATCATATCACATATGAATTGCATGTGATGTTAATCCTTTATGCATCTTATTTTGCTTAGAACGCGACGCTAGCATTATAAGATGATCCCTCACATTAATATCAAGATAATAAAGTGTTCTCCCCTCGTATGCACCGTTGATATAGTTTGTCGTTTCGAAGCATCTCGTGATGATTGGATGTGATAGACTCAATGTTCACATACAACGGGTGTAAGCCATGTTACACACGTGGAATACTTGGGTTTGCTTGACGAGCCTAGCATGTACAGACATGGCCTCGGGACAACGGAAACCGAAAGGTTGAACACGAGTCATATGGATGATATGATCAACATGTTGATGTTCACCATTGAAGCTACATCATCTCACGTGATGATCGGTTTTGATGTAGTGGATTTGGATCGTGTACCACTTAACAACTATGAGGGATGTTGTATTAAGTGGGAGTTCATTAGTAATTAGATTAAAACATGAACTAATTATTATAAACATAGTCTGAGTAGTATTTTGAATTAATTTGTAGTATTGGCATCCGTTTTTCTACCAAGCGCTAGTCTTGTAATTGAGATAGAAATACTGTTAAAATCTGACAAGAAACTTTACGGACTGGTACCGTATTGTTAAAGAATCAAGAAATGATTAAGTCTTATTGCAAACTTTTAGTAAACCTCACATTGTTGATTCAAAGAGATATGGTTTCAATTAGTACCTAAAGTCATCTTGTCTTCGTGAAACTTGAAGTTCAAATCTGTTTGAAAAGTAAGGAGCTGAAAAATTAGTTTTCAGAAATAATCAAGGTATGAGATATATGTGATATCTAAGACCTTGTTGCAAGGTGATAGAATATAATTTGGTGAGAATACATAAACTCATAAGTTATATGGGAATGTACGAAGGTTGAAGACGCAAGGCGTCCCAATCCTCCAACTATTGGGGCACTAACGATATTCGTATATCCATGAAGTGATCGTCCTTAGTATGCACCGTTGCTAAGACTCGTCGTTTCGAATACTGAGGTATAGATTCTACGTGTACATACAACGGGTGCAAGCCAGATTTGCACATGCGAATACTGAGGTTAAACTTTATGAGCCTAGCATGTACAGACATGGTCTCGGAAAGTCGTCATGAATTGATGGATAAAATTATGAGTGAAATTGTTCATCATATTACAAAGTTACTAATAGTGAAATCTGAAAAACTTGTCATATGATGATCAACATCAAAGTAAGAACCTCAATGTTATTGGTATTTGACCAACAAACCTAGAAGTTATTGAAGGTGAAGTGTTTTCTGAATAATGAGGAAAGCTAAAAGAGAAACTACAAAAGATATTTTGGCAGAAAGAAAGAAAAGACTAGAAAGTCTAGCTCAGGTGTATATAAATGATATACATGTTATGGTTGTATTCCTAGTTTGGTCACACAATGAAATTCTTGGGTATTAGTACCATATTGGTTGGTATGAAGTGTCATACAAAACAACACAATACAAGAATACAATGGCCTAAGTGACTGACAAGGAATATGATAGAAATGCACGTCTAGAACAAAAATAAAGTGTTATTATGTTCGTCGTTGGCATTCTATCTAGCCCTTAGAATTTATAATAAAGAACTTAATAATTGTTATTTTGCTCTGGTCAAATGAAAACAATGAGTTGTTCAAATTATGACATTACTCCATGTACGATGGATAAGTTATTATAAATATTAATGGTGAAAACACACATACATAAACACTGACGCTAAAATGCCATAAGGCAAATGATTTGAATTCCACTTATTTGTGGAACCGCCATTTAGGTCATGTTAGAGAGGAACGCATGAAGGAACTCCATGCAAATGGATTTTTGGAGTCATTTGATTTTTGAATCATTTGACGCTTGCAAATCTTTTCTAAAGAGAATGACTAAAATACCGTTCATAGGCCAAGAGTTGAACGGGCAACTAACTTAGTGGAAAAATACATGATGATGTATGTGGTTCACTGGGCATAGTTGTGTGCGGGAGATTCTTCTACTTCATGAAAACTTCCAACAATGAATTGAGTATATATGTATATATTCGATAAGGAAGAAGTTTGAAACATTTGAATGGATTCAAATAAATTTCAGCATGAGGTGGAAATCATCGTAATAGAAAAGTCAAATATCTATGATTGGATCATAGTGGAAATATTTTAATTACGAGTTTTAGCAAAACATCTAAGAGAGTTATGAAATTGTTCTACAACTCACATTTCTTGGAGTATTATAATGATGATAGAGTATCCAAGAGATGTATCCAAACCTTGTTGGATCAATGATGAGATAATATAAAATGACGCCATTATAATTTTTGTGGATTATGCTTTAGAGACTACCGCTTTTACACTAAATAGAGCATCATCATGATCCATTAAAATGACACCATACGAGTTATGGAATGGGTATGAACCCTAATAGTCATTTCTTAAATTTTGGTATGCATAGCATAAGTAAATGAGTTTACAACCAAAATCGGATGAATGTCTTTGTTGGTTATCCCAAAGGATTGATTGGGAATTCTTTCCACTATGAAGTAAAAGACAAAAGTGTTTGTTAATATTACTTGCTTATTTCCAAGAAATTGTTTTCTAGCGAAGTATTTGAGTGGGAGGACAATAGAACTTGATAAGGTTTATGAACCTGAGCATAATGATCAGAGTAGCGCAGCATCGGAAATAGGTTCCGGAAGCGGCTACGACAATCATGACTCCCATGACTACAAAGTGTTTTAGCCATGGAGATCGAAGTACCTATTGAACCTTGTAGGTTTGGTTTACTTTGTGATCAAATAAATGATTTGTGGACAAAGGATTGATTTTGAACAATAATAAACCAACTACATACAAAGAAGTTATGATGGGCCCTGACTCCGTTAAAATGGCTATACGCCATGAAATCCAAGATAGATGAATACTTTTTGAAAGTAAATGGATCTATAAAATGATGGACTTGGATGCAATATCCTTGAATAAGCACGATTTGTCGAAAAGTTGTTTACGACAAAGTTCAAAGAGTTGACTACGATAAGATTAGATCTTCCGTAGCAATGCTTATAGTCTATGTGGATTATTCTAGTAATCACTACATATTTCTTTATGAGATATGCTAGTAGGATAGCAAAATATATTACTTAACAGAAGTGTGTATTAAAGGTGTATACAAGATACAACCAAGAGTTTTGCTAGTCCGTTGAATACTAGATAAGAATACGAACTTCAATTGGATGAAGTGAGTATTGCGGAGTTGGAATCTTCACCGGATGAAATAGTCAAAGAGTTTTTGATTTCATCAGAAACGATGAAGGTGCTTACATTTGCAAGAAATTAAGTGGGAGCGCTGAGACATATTTGTAATACTTTATGTAGCTGACATATCGTTGATTATAAATAGTGTAATTATATAATTGATTAAAAGGTTTCATTGAGAATTAGCTTCAATGAAAGGATATGGACTGAAACATATTTAGTGTCAAGATCTATGAAGATAGATTGAAACACATAATAAGTTTAAGTTAAAGTATATAAAGAAGGTGTTCTATTCATGTGAAGGATTAACAAGACTTGAGTGTATATGATACTCAATGAGTTGAAACACATAAGTGATTATAGATCACGTATAATATGTACATAATCAGATATCCTATGCTCTAAAGTGTTATGAGCATATACCAGAATGATTCATGTGATGATCATTGGACAACAGTAAGAATATCCTTGAGTACTTCAGAAGAATCAAGGATATATAAATATATTTTTATATGGGGTAATGACAAACAAATCGCTGTAAAATGTTGCACCGATATTAGTTTGGTCACATATAAAAATGAATTTCAAATCTAAATTAGGCTAAGTGTTATTTAATAGGTAGCACAATGCTAGATTTAGAAAAGTTCTAAAATGTTGTGACGGATTCTACAAAAGAAGGCAGAATATGTCATTGTTTTGACAATGACTGAGGATATTAAGTCAAGAGGTTCTTTGAGAACTTGGTGAAGTTCCGATAGTGTCAGAACTTTGAAGCTATATTGTGTATGAAAATATTAGTGACATATTTCAGACCGCGGAATTAAGGTTCCACCAGAAGACCAAACATATTTAATGCCAACTCATTTGGAAAATGAGTGATGCGTGAAGACGCAAATGAATTGCAAAATACATACGTTTCTGAGTGTGTCAGAACCGTTGACTAAAGCTCTCCCTAGGGCAAAGTATGACCAACACCAGAATGCCATGGGTGTTAGTTACCTTACAATGTAATCTAGATTATTGACTCTAGTGCAAGTGGGAGACTGTTGGAGATATGCCCAAGAGGCAATAATAAAAGTGGTTATTATATATCTTTATGTTTATGATAAAAGTTTATATACCATGCTATAATTGTATTAACCGAAACATTGATACATGTGTGATATGTAAACAACAAAGAGTCCCTAGTAAGCCTCTTAACTAGCTTGTTGATTAATAGATGATTAGTTTCATAATCATGAACATTGGATGTTATTAATAACAAGGTTATATCATTATATGAATGATGTAATGGACACACCCAATTAAGCGTAGCATAAGATCACGTCATTAAGTTATTTGCTATAAGCTTTCGATACATAGTTACCTAGTCCTTATGACCATGAGATCATGTAAATCACTTATACCGGAAAGGTACTTTGATTACATCAAACGCCACTGCGTAAATGGGTGGTTATAAAGGTGGGATTAAGTATCCGGAAAGTATGAGTTGAGGCATATGGATCAACAGTGGGATTTGTCCATCCCGATGACGGATAGATATACTCTGGGCCCTCTCGGTGGAATGTCGTCTAACGTCTTGCAAGCATATGAATAAGTTCATAAGAGACCACATACCACGATACGAGTAAAGAGTACTTGTCAGGAGACGAGGTTGAACAAGGTATAGTGTGATACCGATGATCAAACCTCGACAAGTAAAATATCGCGTGACAAAGGGAATTGGTATCATATGTAAATGGTTCATTCGATCACTAAGTCATCGTTGAATATGTGGGAGCCATTATGGATCTCCAGATCCCGCTATTGGTTATTGATCGGAGTGAGTACTCAACCATGTCCGCATAGTTCACGAACCGTAGGGTGACACACTTAAAGTTGGATGTTGAAATGGTAGAACTTGTATATGGAATGGAGTTCGAATATTTGTTCGGAGTCCCGGATAAGATCCCGGACATCACGAGGAGTGATGTCTACGGGTGCTTCTATTCTTGTAGACAGTGTTGGGCCTCCAAGAGCAGAGGTTTGTAGAACAGCAGCAAGTTTCCCTTAAGTGGATTACCCAAGGTTTATCGAACTCAGGGAGGAAGAGGTCAAAGATATCCCTCTCATGCAACCCTGCAACCACAAAACAAGAAGTCTCTTGTGTCCCCAACACACCTAATAGGTGCACTAGTTCGGCGAAGAGATAGTGAAATACAAGTGGTATGAATGAATATGAGCAGTAGTACGGCGCCAGAAAATAGCTTGCTGGCGTGCAGTTGATGGTAGTAATATTGTAGGAAGTAAACAAGCAGTAGTAACACAGCAGTAGTAACGCAGAAACAGTAAACAAGCAGCGATAGCGTATTTAGGAACAAGGCCTAGGGATTAGACTTTCACTAGTGGACACTCTCAACATTGATCACATAACAGAATAGATAAATGCATACTCTACACTCTCTTGTTGGATGATGAACACATTGCGTAGGATTACACGAACCCTCAATGCCGGAGTTAACAAGCTCCACAATTCAATGTTCATATTTAAATAACCTTAGAGTGCATGAAAGATCGAAACGACTAAACCAAGTACTAACATAGCATGCACACTGTCACCTTCATGCTTATGTAGGAGGAATAATACACATCAATACTATCATAGCAATAGTTAACTTCGCAATCTACAAGAGATCATGATCATAGCATAAACCAAGTACTAACACGAGTGCACACACTGTCACCATTACACCGTGTAGGAGGAATAAAACTACTTTAATAACATCACTAGAGTAGCACATAGATAAATTGTGATACAAAACACATTGCAATCATAAAGAGATATAAATAAGCACTTCACTATGCCTTTCATAACAGTGAATAAGTATTCTGTGAAATATAGCCTAAGAGACCCACACGGTGCACACACTGTCACCTTTACACACGTGGGACAAGGAGTCTCCGGAGATCACATAAGTAAAACCCACTTGACTAGCATAATGACATCTAGATTACAAGCATCATCATATGAATCTCAATCATGTAAGGCAGCTCATGAGATTATTGTATTGAAGTACATAGGAGAGAGATGAACCACATAGCTACCGGTACAGCCCCGAGCCTCGATGGAGAACTACTCCCTCCTCATGGGAGCAGCAGCGGTGATGAAGATGGCGGTGGGGATGGCAGCGGTGTCGATGGAGAAGCCTTCCGGGGGCACTTCCCCGTCCGGCAGGGTGCCGGAACAGAGACTCCTGTCCCCCAGATCTTGGCTTCGCGATGGCGGCGGCTCTGGAAGGTTTCGCGTACCGTGGCTTCTTTTTGTAAGGGTTTTTGACGCAGGGGCTTTTTATAGGCGAAAGGGCAGCCTCGGAGGGTCGAAGAGGCGGCGACACCATAGGCTGGCGCGCCAGGGCCCAGGCCGCGCCACCCTATCATCTGGGGCCCACAGGCCCCCCTCTGGCGGCTCTCGGGTGTTCTGGATGCTTCCGGGCAAAATAGGAACCTGGGCGTTGATTTCGTCCAATTCCGAGAATATTTCGTTACTAGGATTTCTGAAACCAAAAACAACAGAAAACAGGAACTGGCACTTCGGCATCTTGTTAATAGGTTAGTTCCAGAAAATGCACAATAATGACATATAATGTGTATAAAACATGTAGGTATCATCAATAAAGTAGCATGGAACATAAGAAATTATCGATACGTTGGAGACGTATCAGCATCCCCTTAGTTCTGCTCGTCCCGAGCAGGTAAAACGATAACAAAGATAATTTCTGAAGTGACATGCCATCATAACCTTGATCATACTATTTGTAAACATATGTAATGAATGCAGCGATCAAAACAATGGTAATGACATGAGTAAACAACTGAATCATAAAGCAAAGACTTTTCATGAATAGTACTTCAAGACAAGCATCAATAAGTCTTGCATAAGAATTAACTCATAAAGCAATAAATCAAAGTAAAGGTATTGAAGCAACACAAAGGAAGATTAAGTTTCAGCGGTTGCTTTCAACTTATAACATGTATATCTCATGGATATTGTCAACATAAAGTAATATAACAAGTGCAATATGCAAGTATGTTGGAATCAATGCACAGTTCACACAAGTGTTTGCTTCTTAAGGTGGAGGGAGATAGGTAAACTGACTCAACAATAAAAGTAAAAGAATGGTCCTTCAACGAGGAAAGCATCGATTGCTATATTTGTGCTAGAGCTTTGGTTTTGAAAACATAAAGAGAGCATAAAAGTAAAATTTTGAGAGGTGTTTGTTGTTGTCAACGAATGGTAGTGGGCACTCTAACTACCTCATCAACCAGACTTTCAAGAGCGGCTCCCATGAAGGACGTTATCTCTACCAGCAAGGTAGATCATCCCTCTTCTCTTTTGTTTACACATGTACTTTAGTTTAGTTTTTCTTTATTTATGGATGACACTCCTCCCAACCTTTTGCTTACACAAGCCATGGCTAACCGAATCCTTGGGTGCCTTCCAACATTCACATACCATGGAGGAGTGTCTATTTGCAAAATTAAGTTGCTTACTGATGAATCAGAGCAAAACATGTGAAGAGAATTATTAATGCAAGTTAATTAATTGAGGCTGGGAACCTCATTGCCAGCTCTTTTTGCAAAATTATTGGATAAGCGGATGTGCCACTAGTCCATTGTGAAAGTCTGTCAAAAGTAAATGACAAGATCGAAAGATAAAACACCACATACTTCCTCATGAGCTATAAAACATTGACACAAATAAGAGGTGATAAATTTTGAATTGTTTAAAGGTAGCACTCAAGCAATTTACTTTGGAATGGCGGAGAAATACCATGTAGTAGGTAGGTATGGTGGACACAAATGGCATAGTGGTTGGCTCAAGGATTTTGGATGCATGAGAAGTATTCCCTCTCGATACAAGGCTTAGGCTAGCAAGGTTATTTGAAGCAAACTCAAGGATGAACCGGTGCAGCAAAACTCACATAAAAGACATATTGTAAACATTATAAGACTCTACACCGTCTTCCTTGTTGTTCAAAACTCAATACTAGAAATTATCTAGACCTTAGAGAGACCAATTATGCAAACCAAATTTTAGCAAGCTCTATATATTTCTTCATTAATGGGTGCAAAGTATATGATGCAAGAGCTTAAACATGAACACAACAATTGCCAAGTATCACATTACCCAAGACATTATAGCAATTACTACATGTAGCATTTTCCAATTCCAACCATATAACAATTTAACGAAGAGGAAACTTCGCCATGAATATTATGAGCTAAGAACACATGTGTTCATACGAACCAGCGGAGCGTGTCTCTCTCCCACACAAGGATGAACTTATTCAGAGAACTAAGATAACAAAACAAAAATAAAAGCACACAGACGCTCCAAGTAAAGTACATAAGATGTGACTGAATAAAAATATAGTTTCACTAGAAGAAACCTGATAAGTTGTCGATGAAGAAGGGGATGCTTTGGGCATCCCCAAGCTTAGATGCTTGAGTCTTCTTAAAATATGCAGCGATGAACCACGGGGCATCCCCAAGCTTAGACCTTTCACTCTTCTCGATCACATTATATCACCCTCTTCTATTGACCCTTGAAAACTTCCTTCACACCAAACTTCAAGCAAACTCATTAGAGGGTTAGTGCATAATCAAAAATTCACATGTTCAGAGGTGACACAATCATTCTTAACACTTCTGGACATTGCACAAAACTTCTGAAAGTTAATGGAACAGAGAAACTCATTCAACTTAACAAAAGCGGCAATGCGAAATAAAAGGCAGAATCTATCAAAAACAGAACAGTCCGTAAAGACGAATTTTAAAATGGCACCAGACTTGCTCAAACGGAAAAACTCAAAACTAATGAAAGTTGCAAACATATCGGAGGATCACGCTCGTAAATTGGCAGATTTTTTCGAATTTTCTACAGAGACTTGTGCCCAGATTCGTGACAGACAGCAATGCTGTTTCTGCGCAGCGATCCCAAATATAACATCAACTTTGACATAGAAACTTTACTTGGCACAAAAACATGATAAGGAGAGGTTGCTACAGTAGTAAACAACTTCCAAGACACAAATATAAAACAAATTACTGTAGTAAAAAAAATACATGGGTTATCTCCCAAGAAGTTCTTTCTTTATAGCCATTAAGATGGGCTCAGCAGTTTTAATGATGCACTCGCAAGAAATAGTAGTTGAAGCAAAAGAGAGCATCAAGAGGCAAATTCAAAACACATTTAAGTCTAACATGCTTCCTATGCATAGGAATCTTGTAAATAAACAAGTTCATGAAGCATAATGCAACAAGCATAGAAAGATAAAACAAGTGTAGCTTCAAAAATTTCAGCACATAGAGAGGTGTTTTAGTAACATGAAAATTTTTACAACCATATTTTCCTCTCTCATAATAACTTTCAGTAGCAACATGAGCAAACTCAACAATATAACTATCACATAAAGCATTCTTATCATGAGTCTCATGCATAAAATTATTACTCTCCACATAGGCATAATCAATTTTATTAGTTGTAGTGGGAGCAAATTCAACAAAGTAGCTATCATTACTATTCTTATCATCAAATATAAGAGGCAAAGTATCATCAAAGTAAATTTTCTCCCCAATGCTTGGGGGACTAAAAATATCATGCTCATCAAAGCCAGCTTCCCCAAGCTTAGAATTTTCCATAGCATTAGCAACAATAGTGTTCAAAGCATTCATATTAATATGTTCCATGGGTTTTTTAATTTTTGCATCAAACCATCCATGTCTTAAATCAGGAAATAGAATAAAAAGGTCATTGTTGTCCATTATGCCTAACTAGTGTAAACAAGAAACCAAATGTCGCAATTGCAGAGTCTAAAGGAAATAGCTTCGAGCACACGCACAATGGCGCCAGAAAAGTACTATTACCTGGAACCGGAGTATGAGTGCCTTTTACCTTTCCTCCCAACGGCGCCAGAAAAGTGTTTGATGTCTACGGGTGCTTCTATTCTTGTAGACAGTGTTGGGCCTCCAAGAGCAGAGGTTTGTAGAACAGCAGCAAGTTTCCCTTAAGTGGATTACCCAAGGTTTATCAAACTCAGGGAGGAAGAGGTCAAAGATATCCCTCTCATGCAACCCTGCAACCACAAAACAAGAAGTCTCTTGTGTCCCCAACACACCTAATAGGTGCACTAGTTCGGCGAAGAGATAGTGAAATACAAGTGGTATGAATGAATATGAGCAGTAGTACGGCGCCAGAAAATAGCTTGCTGGCGTGCAGTTGATGGTAGTAATATTGTAGGAAGTAAACAAGCAGTAGTAACACAGCAGTAGTAACGCAGTAAAACAGTAAACAAGCAGCGATAGTAGTATTTAGGAACAAGGCCTAGGGATTAGACTTTCACTAGTGGACACTCTCAACATTGATCACATAACAGAATAGATAAATGCATACTCTACACTCTCTTGTTGGATGATGAACACATTGCGTAGGATTACACGAACCCTCAATGCCGGAGTTAACAAGCTCCACAATTCAATGTTCATATTTAAATAACCTTAGAGTGCATGAAAGATCGAAACGACTAAACCAAGTACTAACATAGCATGCACACTGTCACCTTCATGCTTATGTAGGAGGAATAATACACATCAATACTATCATAGCAATAGTTAACTTCGCAATCTACAAGAGATCATGATCATAGCATAAACCAAGTACTAACACGAGTGCACACACTGTCACCATTACACCGTGTAGGAGGAATAAAACTACTTTAATAACATCACTAGAGTAGCACATAGATAAATTGTGATACAAAACACATTGCAATCATAAAGAGATATAAATAAGCACTTCACTATGCCTTTCATAACAGTGAATAAGTATTCTGTGAAATATAGCCTAAGAGACCCACACGGTGCACACACTGTCACCTTTACACACGTGGGACAAGGAGTCTCCGGAGATCACATAAGTAAAACCCACTTGACTAGCATAATGACATCTAGATTACAAGCATCATCATATGAATCTCAATCATGTAAGGCAGCTCATGAGATTATTGTATTGAAGTACATAGGAGAGAGATGAACCACATAGCTACCGGTACAGCCCCGAGCCTCGATGGAGAACTACTCCTCCTCATGGGAGCAGCAGCGGTGATGAAGATGGCGGTGGGGATGGCAGCGGTGTCGATGGAGAAGCCTTCCGGGGCACTTCCCCGGCAGGGTGCCGGAACAGAGACTCCTGTCCCCCAGATCTTGGCTTCGCGATGGCGGCGGCTCTGGAAGGTTTCGCGTACCGTCTTTTTGTAAGGGTTTTCGACGCAGGGGCTTTTTATAGGCGAAAGGGCAGCCTCGGAGGGTCGAAGAGGCGGCGACACCATAGGCTGGCGCGGCCAGGGCCCAGGCCGCGCCACCCTATCATCTGGGGCCCACAGGGCCCTCTGGCGGCTCTCGGGTGTTCTGGATGCTTCCGGGCAAAATACGAACCTGGGCGTTGATTTCGTCCAATTCCGAGAATATTTCGTTACTAGGATTTCTGAAACCAAAAACAGCAGAAAACAGGAACCGGCATCTTGTTAATAGGTTAGTTCCAGAAAATGCACAATAATGACATATAATGTGTATAAAACATGTAGGTATCATCAATAAAGTAGCATGGAACATAAGAAATTATCGATACGTTGGAGACGTATCAAGGAGTTCCGGAATTGTCCGGAGAATAAGATTCATATATAGGATGTCATTTTATGTGTTTGAAAATGATCCGGTGCATTTATGGAAGGTTCTAGAAGGTTCTAGAAAAGTCCGGAAGAAAGCAGGCGGAGTCCCGGAGGGACTCCACCACCCATGGCCGGCCAACCCTAGAGGGGAAAGTCCAAGGTGGACTCCCCCCAAAGGGGCCGGCCACCCCCCACATGGAAGGGTGGGAATCCCACTTGGGTGGGAGTCCCACCTTGGGTAGGTTTCCCTACTACATGGAAGGTTTTTGGTTCGGGTCTTATTCGAAGACTTGTAGTCCAACACTTGGGGTTCCACCTATATAATGAGGGGCATAGGGGAGGGGGCCGGACACACCAAAGCCACCACCTTGGCCGCACCCCTTGGAGGCCGGCCACCCCCTCTCCCCAAACCCTAGCCGCCCCACTCCTCCTTCTTCCCCGCACGCTTAGCGAAGCTCCGCCGGGATTCTCCACCGCCACCGACACCATGCCGTCGTGCTGTCGGATTCAAGAGGAGCTACTACTTCCGCTGCCCGCTGGAACGGGGAGGTGGACGTCGTCTTCATCAACAACCGAACGTGTGACCGAGTACGGAGGTGTTGCCCGTTCGTGGCGTCGTGATCAAGATCTTCTACACGCTTTTGCAAGCGGCAAGTGATCGTCTACCGCAGCAACAAGAGCCTCATCTTGTAGGCTTTGGAATCTCTTCAAGGGTGAGACTCGATAGTCCCCTCGTTGCTACCGTCTTCTAGATTGCATCTTGGCTTGGATTGCGTGTTCGCGATAGGAAATTTTTTGTTTTCTATGCAACGAATCCCTACAAATATTGCAGCAAGCGAACATGTAGCAGAACTTGTTGGAAACGGTGTTTCAATGCTTAGAAACAAGGCCTAGGGATCATACTTTTACTAGTGGACACTCTCAACAATGCAATCATAATTGAATATAAATAAGCACTTCATTATGCTATTCTGAATTACTCTCTGGCTGGATAACGAACACTAATTCACCATGTAGGGATGCAAAAGCAAACCTTAAAGATGTATTCCCAAGTACTAATAAACACCCCACGCTGTCACTTTGAGCATTCATAGGAGGTACTAACACACCACAATTTCATAGAGACATCCAACTCAAATCATAACCCAGTGAACAAGTATTCTGTGAAATATAGCCTAAGAGACCCACAAGGTGCACACACTGTCACCTTTACACACGTGGGACAAGGAGTCTCCGGAGATCACATAAGTAAAATCCACTTGAATAACATAACTACATCTAGATTACAAAGCTCATCATATGGATCTCAATCATGCAAGGCAATTCATGAGATCATTGTATTGAAGTACGAGAGAGATTAACCACATAGCTACCGGTACAGCCCTTAGCCTCGGGGAGAACTACTCCCTCCTCATCATGGGAGACTGCAGCGTTGATGAAGATGGCGGTGGTGTCGATGGAGATGCCTTCCGGGGCACCCCGTCCCGGCGGCGTGCCGGAACAGAGACTTCTGTCCCCCGAATCTTGGCTTCGCGATGGCGGCGGCTCTGGAACTTTTCTCGTATCGTGGCTTATCTTTTTAGGGTTTTCAAGGCAGGGAGACTTTATAGGCGAAAGGGCGGCCTCGGAGGGGACCTGGTGGTCCCACACCATAGGGGGGCGCGCCCAGGAGCCAGGCCGCGCCGCCCTGTGGGGTGGGGCCCCCAGGGCTCCCCTCTGGTGCCTCTCCGGCTCTCTAGAAGCTTCCGGAGAAAATAAGGTTCTGGGCGTTGATTTCGTCCAATTCCGAGAATATTTCCTTTGTAGGATTTCTGAAACCAAAAACAGCAGAAAACAGGAACTGGCGCTTCGGCATCTTGTTAATAGGTTAGTTCCGGAAAATGCATAAAATCATTATAAAGTGTGAGCAAAACATGTAGGTATTGTCATAAAACTAGCATGGAACATCAGAAATTATAGATACGTTTGAGACGTATCATTGGCCGCAGCCCCCAAGTGGCCGGCGCCCAACACTCCCTCTCCCCAAACCCTAGACTCTCCTCCTCCATGCAATACTCCCGCTGCGCATAGGCGAAGCCCTGCCGGAGTTCTCCACCACCACCGCCACCACGCCGTCGTGCTGCCGGGATTCCGAGGAGGATCTAGTACTTCCGCTGCCCGCTGGAACGGGGAGGAGGACGTCGTCTTCATCAACACCGTACGTGTGACCGAGCAGAGGTGCTGCCCGATCGTGGCACCGTCAAGATCTTCTACGCGCTTTTGCAAGCGGCAAGTGATCGACTACATCCACCCCGAGATCTAATCTCGTTAAGCTTTGCGAATCTTCGAGGGTTAGTCTCTTGATCTCCTCGTTGCTACCGTCTACTAGATTATATCTTGGCTTGTGTTTCGTTCTTGCGGCAGGAAATTTTTTGTTTTCTATGCTACAAATCCGATCAGTGGTATCAGAGCCGTGTCTATGCATAGATTGGTTGCACGAGTAGAACACAATTGTTTTGTGGGCGTTGATGCTTTGTTGTCTTTAGTTCGTGTACTTTGCATCTTGCGGCATAGTGGGATGAAGCGGCTCGGGCTAACTTTACATGACCGCATTCATGAGATTTGCTCCACGCTCAGCATGCAACTTGTATTGCATAAGTGGTTTTGCGGGTGTCTGTCTCTCCCACTATAGTGAAGATCCAATTTACTCTTTCTATTGACAAGACTAGTATCACCGTTGTGGTTCATGTTCGTAGGTAGATTGGATCTTACTCGAAAACCCTAAACCACGTAAAATATGCAAACCAAATTAGAGACGTCTAACTTGTTTTTGGAGGGTTTGGTGATGTGATATGGCCATGATGTGATGATGAATATGTATGAGATGATCATTATTGTATTGTGGCAACCGGCAGGAGCCTTATGGTTGTCTTTAAATTTCATGTTGGGTATTATTTCAAAGTAGTTGTAGTAGTTGCTACATGGGAGAACAATCAAAATTTGAACTCAATTTGTCATAAACTTAGTCTAAACTCTTGCAAATATATGTTGTAGATCATGGCGTCCCCATCAATCAATTTTAACCAGTTCCTAGAGAAAGAAAAGCTTAAAAGCAATGGTAGCAACTTCACCGAGTGGTTCCATCATGTGAGGATTTTCCTCAATGGTGGAAATCTGCAATATGTGCTCGAAGCACCGCTAGGTTCCCCACCACCCCCTGCAGTATCCGAGGAAGAAAAGAATGTTTTCGAGAATCGGGTGACTCGTTATTCTCAAGTTCAGTGTGCCATCCTGTGCAGCCTAGAGGCAGAGCTCCAAAAGCGTTTTGAGCACCACGACCCTTGTGAGATGATCCGTGAGCTCAAAGTTATCTTTGAAACTCATGCGGCCGTGGAGAGCTATGAGGCCTCGAAGCAGTTCTTTGGCTGCATGATGGAAGAGGGCAGCTCCGTTAGTGAGCACGTGTTCGCTATGTCCGGACACGCGAGGAAGCTCAGTGACTTGGGGATTGTGATCCCTAACCAGCTGGGTATTCATCGTGTTCTCCAATCACTGCCACCAAGTTACAAGAACTTTGTGATGAACTACAATATGCAGAACATGAACAAGGAGATACCTGAACTCTTCTCCATGCTGAAATCTGCTGAGGTTGAGATACAGAAAGGGCACCAAGTGTTGATGGTCAACAAGACCACCAGTTTCAAGAAGCAAGGCAAACCTAAGAAGGGCAACTTCAAGAAGGGCGGCAAGAAAGTTGCCGCGCTCCTGAAAAGCCTAAGGGTGGCCCTAAACCTGATACTGACTGCTATTACTGCAATGGGAAGGGGCACTGGAAGCGTAATTGCCCCAAGTACTTGGCTGATCTGAAGAGCGGCCTTGTCAAGAAGAAGAAAGGTATATCTGATATACATGTTATAGATGTTTATCTTACTGGTTCTCGTACTAGTGCCTGGGTATTTGATACTGGTTCGGTTGCTCACATTTGTAACTTGAAACAGGAACTACGGAATAAACGAAGCCTAGCGAGGGACGAAGTGACGATGCCCGTTGGAAATGGATCCAAGGTCGATGTGATCGCTGTCGGCACACTCCCTCTACATCTACCTTCGGGATTAGTTTTAAACCTCAATAATTGTTATTTGGTGCCTGTGTTGAGCATGAACATTATATCTGGATCTTGTTTAATGCAAGACGGTTATTCATTCAAGTCTGAGAATAATGGTTGTTCTATTTTTATGAATAATATCTTTTATGGTCATGCGCCTGAGATGAATGGTTTATTCTTGTTAAATCTCGATAGTATTGATACACATGTTCATAACATTGATGCTAAACGAATTAAATTGAATGATAATTCTACTTATATGTGGCACTGTCGTCTTGGTCATATTGGAGTGAAACGCATGAAGAAACTCCATTCCGATGGATTACTTGAATCACTTGACTTTGAGTCACTTGATAGATGCGAAGCATGTCTAATGGGAAAAATGACTAAGACTCCATTCTCTGGTACAATGGAGCGAGCTACTGACTTATTGGAAATCATACATACCGATGTGTGCGGACCAATGAGTGTAGCCTCGTGCGATGGTTATCATTATGTTCTAACCTTCACAGATGATCTGAGTAGATATGGGTATATCTATTTCATGAAACATAAATCCGAGACAGAAGTTTAAGGAAGTTTAACTAGCGTTCTGATCGCGGAGGCGAATATCTGAGTTATGAATTTGGCATGCATTTGAAGAAATGCGGAATACTTTCACAGTTACACCGCCGGGAACACCACAGCGCAATGGTGTGTCCGAACGTCGTAATCGAACTATCTTAGATATGGTTCGTTCTATGATGTCTCTTACTGATTTGCCGTTATCGTTTTGGGGTTATGCGTTAGAGACAGCATCATTCACTTTAAATAGGGCACCATCGAAATCCGTTGAAACGACACCGTATAAATTGTGGTTTCAGAAGAAACCTAAGCTGCCGTTCCTTAAATTTTGGGGTTGCGAAGCTTATGTAAAAAAGTTACAACCTGAAAAGCTAGAACCCAAATCGGAGAAATGCGTCTTCATAGGATACCCTAAGGAAACTATCGGGTATACTTTCTATCACAGATCCGAAGGCAAAATCTTTGTTGCCAAGAACGGAACCTTTCTTGAGAAGGAGTTTCTCACTAAAGAAGTGACTGGAAGAAAAGTAGAACTCGACGAGGTTATTGAACCTTCTCTCGTAGATCAGAGTAGCGCAGTACCGGAAGATGTTCCTGTGCCGCCTGCACCGATAAGAGAGGAAGCAAGTGATAATGATCATGAAACTTCGAACGAGGTAGCTACTGAACCTCGCAGATCGACAAGGGAGCGTACCACTCCTGATTGGTATGATCCTTGTCTAAATGTCATGATTGTGGACAACAATGATGAAGACCCTGCGACTTATGAAGAAGCGATGATGAGCCCAGATTCCAACAAATGGCAAGAAGCCATCAAATCCGAAATGGGATCCATGTATGATAACAAAGTGTGGACTTTGGTAGACTTACCTGATTGCCGCAAGGCTGTCGAGAATAAATGGATCTTCAAGAGAAAAACAGATGCTGACGGTAATGTTACTGTCTATAAAGCTCGACTTGTCGCAAAGGGTTTCCGACAAATCAAGGAGTTGACTACGATGAGACATTCTCACCTGTAGCGAAGCTAAAGTCTGTGAGGATTTTGTTAGCAATAGCTGCATTTTTCGATTATGAGATTTGGCAGGATGTCAAAACGGCGTTCCTTAATGGTGACATTGAGGAAGAGTTGTATATGGTACAACCCAAAGGTTTTGTCGATCCTAAAAATGCTGACAAGGTATGCAAACTTCAGCGTTCCATTTATGGACTGAAGAAAGCATCCCGGAGTTGGAACCGACGCTTTGATAAAGTGATCAAAGACTTCGGGTTTATACAGTGCCATGGAGAGGCCTGTATTTACAAGAAAGTGAGTGGGAGCTCTGTAGCATTCCTGATATTATATGTAGATGACATATTATTGATTGGAAATGATATAGAACTATTAAGCAGTGTAAAAGGTTATTTGAATAAGTGTTTTTCAATGAAAGACCTTGGTGAAGCAGCGTACATTTTAGGCATCAAGATTTATAGAGATAGATCAAGACGCCTAATAGGGCTTTCACAGAGTACATACCTGGACAAGATTCTAAAGAAGTTTAGAATGGATGAAAGTAAGAAAGGGTTCTTACCGATGTTGCCAGGTAAGGTCTTGAGTAAGACTCAAGGTCCGGCTACGGCAGAAGAAAGAGAGAGGATGAACAAGATCCCCTATGCCTCGGCAGTAGGCTCTATCATTTATACCATGCTGTGTACCAGACCGGATATCGCACATGCTGTTAGTTTGACCAGCAGATATCAAAGTGATCCAGGAATGGAACACTGGACAGCGGTCAAGAATATCCTTAAGTACTTGAAAAGGACTAAGGATATGTTTCTTTGTTATGGCGGTGACCAAGATCTCGTTGTAACCAGTTACACCGATGCAAGTTGGAACACTGATCCTTATGACTCTAAGTCTCAGTCTGGGTACGTGTTTATATTGAATAGTGCTGCAGTAAGCTGGTGCAGCTCCAAGAAGTGCACGGTGGCGAAGTCTTCAACTGAATCGGAATACATAGCGGCTTCGGAGGCTTCATCGGAAGCGGTATGGATGAAGAGGTTAATTGTTGAGCTTGGTGTGATTCCTAGTGCATTGGATCCACTAGTCATTTATTGTGACAACATGGGTGCCATCGCCAATGCACAAGAACCAAGGTAACACAAGAAGCTGAAGCATATCAAGCTACGTTTTCATTCGATTCGCGAGTACATCGAAGATGGAGAAGTAAAGATTTGCAAAGTACACACTGATCTGAATGTAGCAGATCCGTTGACTAAAGCTCTCCCTAGGGCAAAGCATGACCAACACCAGAATGCCATGGGTGTTAGGTACCTTACAATGTAATCTAGATTATTGACTCTAGTGCAAGTGGGAGACTGTTGGAGATATGCCCAAGTGGCAATAATAAAGTGGTTATTATATATCTTTGTGTTTATGATAAATGTTTATATACCATGCTATAATTGTATTAACCGAAACATTGATACATGTGTGTTATGTAAACAACAAGGAGTCCCTAGTAAGCCTCTTGTATAACTAGCTTGTTAATTAATAGATGATCATAGTTTAATGATCATGAACATTGGATATTATTAATAACAAGGTTATGTCATTAAATGAACTAGCACAGTGGCCCTCGCAAATGCGAGGGCATCATTTTTATTTGCTTGAAAATGTTTGAAATATAAATTTATTGTTCCATGCATATACATGTTATGAGAGTGAAAGTTATTATTTCTATTTTAAAATACTGTAAGCAAGCATACATATTTTTATTTGTGGTTTAATGATTGTTATGTCATCTTGAAAATTAGGACTTCAATTAACACCAGAACCTTTATATAATAAAAATAACATTCTTGTAACTCGCTTACTTTATATGACACGTCTCAATGATTGGAAGAGAGAGTAAAGTCCTCAATATTAGACATCTTGACCAAATTGTAAATGGCAATTGCTAATGTTTAGTTGTATAAAAGTGATTTGTCTATCATAGATTCTCAAAAGTTTCTCTATGGGGTGATCTTCATTTTCGGGCCCACAAGATATTAAATCTGTAACACAATGTTAAAACAATTTTGAAATTGTGAAGTTACCCTCGCAAATACGAGTGCATCATCTTTACTTGGCCATTTTGATAACGCAATAATAATTTTATGATTTTCTACTTTGATGTTTTGGCCACTAACACAGTCTTTAATATGTAAATTTTAACTCTAATTTGTATTTAATCTACAAATATATGAAAATTATGATAATTGTAAGATTCTAGAGGCACTTTTGGAGGCGAAAAAGTACACATGATTTTCAATTTCGAACCTACATAGTAAGAAATTAAATAGATATGTCATCGCCACTGGTTATCTTATTTTCTTTAGTTTGTGCATCTCTTCTAACAGACATTGTACTTCCTGCACTCCTGAAAATCTAACTTGTATCTGATCTTGACTCTTCCCTCTGATGTTTCATCGAACACTTGGTGTGCATATCCTCAAATAATCATTTTTTAATTTAACCTATGGTATGCGCCAGTAGTACCTCGCCTGTATTGCAGCTCCATGGACCATGAAGATCCTACCTAGAATTCGATTTATTGGTATTTAATAAACAAACACCTTATCTACAATACACCTTAATTAGCACATCAACCTAGCAATGACATCGAGATACACCATTTGGGACAGCATCTTACTGCCGATAAACCACATGGATTGAGGCTTGCAGCGCTCCCAGGCCAGTGATGATCCTGTCCTCGGGCTGCTACCACCACTCTCCTCTCCGTTAGACTCGGGGAACCAAAACACAACGGTTCCATGGAACTTTAGTTCCCGTGGCAGTATCGATCGTACTTATGGTACCTGTCGTGATGTCTGCACCAATGCGAATGTTATCTTGCCGCCGATGAACCGCATGGACTGAGCCTTGTGCGGCGGTTGCAGGCCATCAACGACCGGAGACGACCCCTCCGGGCTGCTGATGTCGCTCTCCTCGCGGCTGGACTCGGCGCGTTAGAATATAATGTTCCGTTGGAACTTCAGTTGTTGTGACCGTATCTGGCGTACCTCCGATACATGTCGTAATGTCTACACCATTGTGGATGTTACCTTGCCGCGTATAAACTGCATGGACTAAACCTCGCACAGCGCACCCATGCTAGAGACTACTCCACCGGGTTGCTGGTGCCACTGTCCTCCCGGCTGGACTGGGCGCGCCGGAACACAACATTCATGTGGAACTTTAGTTGCCATGACCATATCCGTTGTACATCCGGTACCTATCGTGATGTCTACCAACGCCGAGAGTTTAGAACGATTGGAGAAGAGACTCCGCCGGCATAACCAGAAGCAGACTCGTAATATTGTTCTAGCTACCAGCTAGCATCGTGGCTTGATCCGTAGATTCAACAATCCTATCATGATCAGCCCGACCGGAATCAATTTAGCATGCTATAGGAGGTCCCAAAAGAAAAAGATATTCGTGAAAGATATGGACTCTATTTCCTTTTATTCGTAAGGACTTTATTTCTCTTTACTTGTGAAACCATCGATTCTGTTTCCTTAAAACTTGAACTACCCGATCGTTTTGGCGTGCATGGACCTGTCGGCGTTTAAACGTAAAATCTTACGTTCCTAGGGAAGCAAAATCCTGGTTGTTTTCCCCGATCGTTTTCGCGTGCATGGACCTGCCGGCGTTTAAACGTAAAATCTTATGTTCCTAGGGAAGCAAAATCCTAATTGTTTCCCTCTTTTGAAATGACGTAGATTGATTAATTGGAATTTTGGATGCTCAACTTTAAGGTGTCAACTGTGTCAAACATATTATGTAAACTAATAATCTTTCGATAAATCATAGCCGTAAATTTTAGATCTAACTATCAGTATATTAATATGATGTGGATAAACTTGGTGTCCCTATTATACTTCCGTAGTATGAATATGAATCAAGTAAAAACTCAATCGATCAAGTACATGAGTTTCTTTTATAGTCGTGTTCACCACAAATTTGATGATCCTACACTCCACTAAACATGATTCCAATGTAATACGGTACATAAATTTGAGGAGAAAGATTAGATACAAAGTTGTTTAATTTCATACGGACTATTCCGTTAAATAGAGTTAAATAATTGTATATCTCTTGGACTCTCTAATCACTCTTTAAATCCTATCTCTAAATAATTAGCTTATATTTTATATTGTACTAACACATATTCCCAACTGAATCACCACGTCTAGTCAGTTTTTTTATTCAATCACGTCTAGCTAGCATAATTAGCAGGGCAGCGGGCACTTTTTTTTTTTTGGATGGACTCTATTCTCCATACGATGCCTTTCTATTAATATAATCTGTCATAGGAAGCTTTCTTTTGTAATCACGTTATCTAGTTAGCTAGCTTAGGCACCCAGCGTGCACACCTTTTTTTTTAATGTGCCCCACTATTTATGGTACGTATCATGTTTCATTGTAATTTATCGGACTTCCTTTTTAGTAATCACAACCTAAGTTGTTATTGTTTCCAATATAATAGATCGTGTCAAACCGACCTACACTGTTATGTAACTAATAATTTTTTATTAAATCATAGCCACTAATTTTAGATCTAACCATTAAAATAATTAAGATGATGTGGATCAACCTAATGGCTCTATTAAACATCCGTATTTTGCTTTGAGTATATAATAGATGATGTAATGGACACACCCAATTAAGCGTAGCATATGATCACGTCATCAAGTTCTAGTTGCTATTAGCTTTCCGATACATAGTTATCTAATCCTTCGACCATGAGATCATGTAAATCACTTATACCGGAAGGGTACTTTGATTACATCAAACTCCATTGCGTAAATGGGTGGTTATAAAGGTGGGATTAAATATTCAGAAAGTATGAGTTGAGGCATATGGATCAACAGTGGGATATTGTCCATCCCGATGACGGATAGATATACTCTGGGCCCTCTCGGTGGAATGTCATCTGATTAGCTTGCAAGCATATGAATGGTTCATAAGAGATCACATACCACAGTATGAGTAAAGATTACTTGTCAGAGACGAGGTTGAACAAGGTATCGTGATACCGATGATCAAACCTCGGACAAGTAAAATATCGCGTGACAAAGGGAATCGGTATCATATGTAAATGGTTCAATCGATCACTAATTCATCGTTGAATATGTGGGAGCCATTATGGATCTCCAGATCCCGCTATTGGTTATTGGTCGGAGAGAAGTCTCAACCATGTCTGCATAGTTCACGAACCGTAGGGTGACACACTTAAGGTTTGATGTCGTTTAAGTAGATATGGAATATGGAATGGAGTTCAAAGTTTTGTTCGGAGTCTCGGATGGGATCCAGAACATCACGAGGAGGTCCGGAATGGTCCGGAGAATAAGATTCATATATAGGAAATCATATTCCAAGTTTGAAAATGATCCGGTGCATTTATGGAAGGTTCTAGAAAAGTCCGGAAAAATCACCATGGAAAGTGGAGTCCCGGAGGGACTCCACCTTGCATGGCCGGACCAACGGTGACGAGGGTGCTCCTCGACAATACCCTCTGATTGGGGCTTAGGGTTGATGGAATCCTGTAGGCTGACACGAGACATCGGTTAACAAACAAGCGGGGAGAGCAATTTACCCAGGTTCAGGGCCCTCGATGAGGTAACACCCCTACGTCCTGCCTGTCTGATCTTGATTATGAAAATATCGGGTTACAATGGGGTGCCGAAGGTTTCGGCTGTGTTCTCGTCGAGAGGCTAAGTGCTACGGCAACCTAGCTCCGGACTTGTGGTGACTAAAGTTGCTAAGATTGATTGTGTCCCGGTAGTCCCTCTCCTGGCCCTTATATAGGAGGCTAGGTCTCAAGAGATCTACACGAGTACGACTAGGTTTACAAGAGTCTTAGTTCTAAACTTTCCTTGTTCGATTGATCTTCATCTTGGTCTTCAAGGAATCTTCTTCGGCACCGACCTAGTGGCCCACCTCGCCATCGGTTGTCTTCATGGGCCTCCAGTTGGGCTATACAGGATAGGACAATATCAGTTACCCGAAGGGTAATGCCCACGTCAGTAGTCCCCGAGTGTCTAGCCGAAGATACTTCGGGTAGAGACTAAAGCATGCCTCTGCTGAATGTTCTCCTCTCGATAGTTCTTGTCCATCTTGTTCTGGCTTCGTCTTCTTTTATCGGATGCGCGTTCAGCGCTCCCGATGGGAGTAGCCCCCGAGTCTAGATACGGATGCTTGCAATCCGTGTGTAGACTCAAGTTGTGCTACTCGAATATTTTCTTCTGCCGAAGTTTCTTGCAAGTCTTCATAAACCATCCGATAAATTCATATCGAGGCTTGTACTTTCTCAATAAGATTTAATGCGTAAAGGATATTGAGTAATGTGCCCAGCTTTGCTGGTTAACTGCCGTTGACAAAACAACGTTACCCTACACAGAATCAAGTCCCCGGGCATGATCCTGGAGTGCAAAAAAGTTTTATCGGGTGCGCGTCCTGCGCTCCCGATGGGAGTAGCCCCCGAGTCTGGGCACGGGGGCTTGTAACCGGGTGCAGACTCGAGCTGAACATACTGTTCTTTTCTTCAAATACTTCTTCACGCCCTTTTTTATGGAAAAATCTTCGAATCTTCGTTTATCGGGTGCGTGTCCAGTGCTCCCGATAGGAGTAGCCCCCGAGTCTAGGTGCGGATGCTCAATCCGTGCGTATACTCAAGTTGACCACTCGACAGTTTTGTTTCTTCGACTCCTCAATCAAACTTTTATGACGTCAGTGATGACTTCACCACTATCGCAGTCCTGACATGACAGGACACGACCTGTTGGGCCCATCCTACTCCTGTGTGGTCCTATTTTAAAGAAATGACCGCTTCTCGCGTGCGGTTACCAAAGCGTCTCCTCGATTCCCGTGATTTGTTGACGAAAAAGAGACTCTTTCAGTAAATTGAGGACACGTGCCCGTTCGATCCTTAGCTTTGCATCTTATAATCTCTCGTTGCAAATCTTCTCCTCTTCATACTCCATCATTGCATCCTTTTCTTCCTCATTCATCTCCTGCACTCAAAACTACTGCGCCGTCGCCGCCGAATCCAGATCTCTCATGAATCTGCAAGATGGGGAAGAAGAAGATCTCCACCCTTGCTACTAGTGCTGCGAGCAGCGGCGCCGCCACCAGATCTTCTCCAAACCCTCCTAAGAGGAGCGCCTCCCAAGCTCCTCCTCTAGCTCCAGCGCCGCTAGCGCCATCGAGTTCTGCCGCTGGGTCCATCCCCGGCGATTGGCCTGCTTCCACCACCACGAAGCGTGATGAGAAGAAGGCTAAAAGCCTCGGATATATTCCTTCTGAAGAGGGGAATGTTATTCTCCCAGGTGCGATTTCACGGCCCAATCCCCCTGCTGGTTTTACCGTGATGTTCTTATCTTTTTTGCATCGAGGTCTTTCGCTTCCTGCTCACAAATTCCTTCGCCATCTCCTTCGAGTTTACGAGATCCAACTATGGCAGTTAACTCCCAACTCAATCCTCCATCTTGCTATCTTTATAACTCTCTGCGAATCGTTCCTGGGCATCGAGCCACACTTTGGCCTATGGAAGAAAATCTTCTTCGTGAAAAGGTACAACAGAAGTGGCGGGTCCTTCGTCATCGGCGGAGTTGGTTTCGTTGCTCATAAAGAAGTTAATTACTTCAATTTCCCGATGAGGGAGTCTATGCAAGGATGGAGGCTGAAGTGGTTCTATATTAGAGACTCTCCAACAGCCGAACTCCAAATTCCTCGCTTTTCCGATGTCCTTGAAGCCAAGCCTAAACAATCTTGGAAAAATACCCTTTCTCCCGACGAAAAACCAACAGTCGATAGGTTATTTGCCAGATTCCTTCAGATCAAGGAAGCCGATGGACAAACCATGATAGGCACAGAGGTAGCTACTGTGTTCTTGAAACGTCGAGTTCAGCCGATCATGGCCAGAGCCCACCCGATGTGGTTGTATTCGGGTTCTAAGGACGAGACTAGGATAAATGCTGCCGAATTATCTGAAAAAGAGCTACTTGACGAAGTTCGTCGTCTTACTCACTTCAGCCAGGAAGATTCGATCCCTCTCACATCTTCCCATGTACCTTTTGATGCTGATCACCCGCCAACCGAGGTAATTTCTTTCTTTCACATTCTCATTGTGCTGTTTTTCTTGATTAACACGACTGCCATTGTACTTACTTGTTTTACCTTCGACAGAATCCCATAGATCCTGATTACTTGCAAGACCTGCCGAACGATACTTCCGAGAGAGGAGATTCCTCAGTCCCCGTGGGGTCTCACACTGAGGGAAATGCAAGCTCGGAAGCCGAACATGCTGACCCAATAAACCCTGAAGCCATCCTTACTGATCCCAAATCTGCAGCCAACGATATTAGCGACACAGCGGGATCAATTCACGATGACGACGCTGATCATGCTGCCTTTGTTGATGCAGCTGCGTAGGAGGCCGAGGCACTGCCTTCGAAGAGGTCATCCGGCGGCTTTGCCAATGAAGATGATCTTTGGGATCTGTAAGTCGTTGTTTTTTCTTCAAAACCTACATTTTTGCCTTTGCTATCCTCTGTTTGACTCCGTCAACCATTTACTTCTGTAGTGATGAAGGCTTCATCGAGCCTCCGCCCAAGAAGTCTAAAACCGGCGCTGCTCCGTCGGATCTTGCAGCTTCCGAGGCTTCGGCCCCTGCTACAATCCCCGCAGCCCAAATATCGACTGCTTCTTCCCTTTCCAAGGGGAAGAATATTCCTTCAGCTGCCGCTGCCGCAACTCCTCCTTCAGGAAAACCTGTAAGTCGTTTCTTGTTTGAATCCAACAGCTCTTCCGATAAACCTTGAGTACTTCAGCCAATAAAACTTTTCCTTTAAGGACTTGCGAGCTGTTATATCTTCCTTGGAATCTTTCGCCTCCCAATACGCTTCTTTGGAGGTCGACAAGGCTCAGCTGCAGAAGGAGGTCGAGTCCTCCTCCTCGAAATTGGAAGGCGCAATTAAAATTGCTGCTGAAGCTCGCACAGAAATTGACACTTTGAAAGAGGAACTGGAGGAGCTGAAGAGGAGGCTGAAGGACGAAGAAGCAGCCAGGCTCACTGCCGAAGCTCGGGCGATGGAAAGGGATGATCTTCTCCGCCAATCCTCCCTAGCTTTGCTCAGTAATCCTCTTTTTGTGCCCTTCTTGATTATTGCTTTTGCAAACATTGATTCTTTTGTTAATGTCTTTCTTCACGCTTCATTCTTCTCAGGAGCTGCTGATATCCCTGTTGAGGCTCTGGACGAGGTCCCGAACAATTCTCCAACAAACACTCTATCGATGACGCTTGCGTCTCATCAGCTTGTTCAGGACCTTCTTCAGAAGGGCAAGGGAGCCATGGCGCGGATCCACTTGATGATTTTCCGCAAGATTAGTCAAGACAAGACTTTGGGGCAGCTGATCGACGCTTTTGCCGTCAACACCAAGGAGGTTATCGAGGTATTCAAACGTACTTCGCGTACCTATGGTCCCTCCTAGCCTTCCAAATTATGATGGGTCATGGCTTCAAAGCTAATATTGAAGAGATGTCCAAGGAGCTGCCGAAGGGACCCGACGGGAAATTCGTCGATCTGGGTGCCTTTAAAGCTTCAGCTCTTACATGTGCTCGCCAACTCCTTGAGTTAGTCGAGGCAAAGAAATCATCAACTGGTCCCAGTTTATCAAACCAGACCCAAGCCCCCTGAGACTTGTAATTTTGCTTGATCAAAACGATGTCTTGTCATAAAACTTACGCAGTTGTAGTGAATTTCATGCTGGCAATGTTGCCAGCATACCCTTGCTATAATATTTGTATTCGTACGCTCCCGATGGGAGTAATTTCCAATGTTGACTCCATGTAATCCGTCGTGCCTTTGGACAACATTTTGCAGGTTTACCCTGTGCCTGCTTTTGTCGATGACTCCTCGGGTGCTGTCCCTGAAAGTGATCGACTCCAACGCAAGAAGGACCAGATCGCGCAAATGGAGAAAGATATGCGCAGCACTTATGCCTTAGCTGCCATTATCAATAAGAAAAATGAGATTGCCGCTGATGCTGAGCGCTACGCGCTTACTGAATTGCACAAGGCTACCGAAAGTTTGAACTGTAAGTGCCCCCGCTCTCTTGCTCTTTGCTGTTCCGTGAAATGCGCTTTCTCATCTTCTGCTGGTTCTTTTGCTAGTCATAGCTCTGAACAAGGCCGAAGAAAGCAATCGTATACATGAGCGTGTAAACGCACTGACCCAGCTATAATCAGACGAAGTTTTCTGGAGGGAACAGTCGAAGGCTTCGACTGTCGCGAAGTTCGAAGACCGGGTCCAACAAGTGCATCGTTTCTTCGACAAGTGCTACAAAGGGCTGAGGGTAATCTGGAAAACAATGTTCCCTCTGAACGCGGTTCCTCCCAGGCTGTTGACTTTGATGTCAGAATTTAGCAATGCCAGGAAGATCCGAGACTTGGTTCGAGCTCAAATTTTTGCGGGAGCTAGATTTACACTTGCCCTCGTCCTTGCACGTTATCCTTCAGCAAACCTGCTGTCAATTGCCAAAGCGGTAGGTGATTTGGAGCTTCTGTACCCGAAGGTGATGCTGCCTGCCAATATGATTGTCGACAAGCTTGAAAAGGACTCGAAGACACCTGAAGAAAAAGAAACTCCGCAAGAGTAATTCAGGGTCATGCTCCTACTGTAAATAGGAGACTTTAGTTACTTACGACATCCGAATATTTGGGTTGTTACGTTTTAGACTGCATGTACATGCATTTTTACCATGTTAATGCCGTTGGCGAATTTTGAAGGAGCAAATCTTAATTGCTCGTTTAAGCATATGTGTATTCGTTGGTCAGCAAATTATTTGAGTGATCAGCTCGTGTTGCGGGTTTTGCTAAACCCGTTGTATGTGCAACTTTGCTTTCAACCGACGCATGTATTGACAACAGCTCAACCGATATGTCTTGACAGCAGCTCCCGAATATATCGGGAGCACTAGCTCTACCGATGACTCCGTCGCTCTTTGGCACTTCCATAAGTAAAGTGCCGAGCGTGGGTCGTTAGTATAGGTGTTTCATGTTCCCTGCTATTTACGGCACTCGTTGAGGCATTTATAGCGGAAGGGAGCTCGTCAATTTTTCCTCGTAGCACTCGTAATTTCAGAGGCTTTTTTAGAGTGCAATCTCTAGACGTGTTTTTTCATCGCACCTCCGTTCGCCACAATATGCAAAACGAGGTTCAAGATGATGTGGTTCGGGTGACCCGAATTACTGCAATGCTTCAGAGAAACGAAACTCAAGTTTTTATTAATAACGTAAGCAAATAACTAAGGGATGAGAAAGCACCCTGCCTAAAAATGAAAAAACGAAATACTAGCCGTCCTCTTTAAACAAGAGGAGGGTTCTTCTTGTCTTCAAGCTTGTCCACCGCGTCCGCAGTTTTGGAAGCATCACCGATTTCACCAGGATTCTGGGCGGTGATTACCAGGGTTTTGTTTTCTTCAGTGACTGTAGTGCCATCGGCTGCTGAAGTTTTTACTGCAGTGACCTCTGTAGCCAGATCAGCTGGCTTCTTCTTCATCCTCCTGACGCGTTCATCTTCCCTATCATCGCGTGCCGACGATTTTGACGGGAGATCGACAGCTTCCTGCCTGAGCCCAAACTTTGCAGCAATCTTCTGAAACTCACGATCACAATTGTCTGAGCGTGAAAAACTTCCATAGACTGTGATGTTTGTCCCATTTTCCCCTGGCATTTTCAGCTTGAGGTATGCGTAATGTGGCACAGCCATGAACTTGGCATAAGCTGATCTTCCGAGTATAGCATGGTACTGTGATTCCCAATTCACTACTTCGAACTCGATTTTTTCCTTCCTGAAGTTGTCGGGTTTACCAAAGACAACTTTCAGGAAAACTTTGCCACTAGAGTACGTCGGTGAGGTGGGGAGGATCCCATGAAAACATGTGTCTGTCTCTTCTAGCATCCTCATCGTGATTCCCATGGTTTTGATCGTGTCGAGGAATATCAAGTTTAACCCGCTTCCACCGTCCATAAAAACTTTGCTCATCTTAAATCCTCCAATTTGCGCTTCAACCACTAGCGCAGCATGTCCCGGCTTTGGGATTGTCATCGGGTGATCTGTCCTACTGAACGTGATGCTCTGAGATGACCAGTCGATATACTCAGGGATGTTGGCCATGATGCTTTCTGCCAGGTTGATTTCTTGGGTGAGCTTCTTCATCTCCCTTCTCGAAACACCAGTTCTGAGAATCATGCTCATCTGCCCGTTGGGGTTGTGAGGCTGAACTTGCTAGACCTGGTGCTGAGGTGGAGGTGGTGGTGGCGGCTGCTGCTGCTGAATGAGCTTCTGCATCTCGATGAACTGTCGACAATCTCTGAGCAAGTGGCTTGACTTCTTCTTATTGTCTTTAGAGTCGATGTATGCGTGCAGATAGCAAGGTGCATTTATCTGTTCGGCAAAGGGTAATTCGGGTGTCCTCTGAGGTCGTGGCTTGTAGTTGCTACGGTTCCCAGAGTTGCTCCGGTTGCCGTCCTGCCGATCATCTCGCCTATCATCATACCGATCATCTTGTCGATCGGAATATCCAGCAGCTACCAAGTTATTGTCATCGTAGCTGCGGTCTTTCCTCTTCTTGCGACGATCTCTGCGACCACCCGAATCATTCTTTGGCTGATCATCGTCTTCATCATCGCTGCGCTGTCGCGGTCTTCGTACGTTGTCCTCGCCATCAGCCCAGCTGTTGGCGATTTCCATTAGTTTAGGTATAGTTTTTGGTTTCTTGCGTCCGAGTTCTTCTATGTAGGTTTCACGTCGAATGCCGTCGCTAAAGGCATCGATTGCTCTATCGACGGAAACATCTTCGGCAGCATTCAGGAGTTTAGTGAATCTCCCGATGTATGCGCGCATTGACTCTTTCGGCTTCTGCTGGCAATGCCGTAACTCTTCGATCCCAACAGGTCTCTTGTATGTTGCTTGGAAGTTAGCGACAAAAGCGTCCACCAGGTCGTCCCATGACTTGATAGATCCTTTCGCCAGGCCCCTCAGCCAGGCTCGTGCCGAATCTTTTAGGTAAAGCTGCAAGCACTGCATTGCCGATATCTGGTTTCCTTTGTGTTGGATCACAGTTTGCAGGTAATCATCTATCCATGATCTTGGCTCCTGCTGTCCATCATACTTAGCGGCGTCGGTAGGGGTAGGTTTCAACTTCTTGGGTGGCATCGTCTCTCGAATCTTGTAACTCAAGCAGTCGGCCCCCCTCAGCTCGCCATCATACTCCTCGCTTTCCTCTGAGGCGTCGCTGTCGTATTCCCCCCTCGCAGCTCGCCGTCGTCTGGCTTTATCGATTCTGCTCTGGGTAATCTCGTCTCGAGCATCCCTTGAACGGTGTTTTGAACCTCCGGCTTGGGGGGAGGCTTTTTCTTTTCGCGGAACCAGTTTATCTCCCAGGATTGCAAGGCTTTCTAGAGCGCCCCGATGAGCTTGAACCATAGAACCTTCGGGTTGTTGGTTAACAAGGTACGCCGCGAGGTTGGCAGTTGCTGCCTCGACGGTTTTTGGCCTCAGCATTCCTGCGGTATCCGTGGTCATGAACGACCTGGATAAGTTTGATGTTATTTCCCTAGCATCATCTTCCGAAAGCCTGGATAATCTCGATCGGTGTTTCCCCGCACCTTGACTGCTTCGGGAGGCGCTTCCTCGCGAGCCCCTTCGTCGTTCGCTAGATTGTTCTGCCGCAAGCAGGCGTTTCTCGAGGGTGGTTTGCTCGAGTGACAGCCGCTCCCGATTCTTATCCAATATTTCGCGAAAGGCGTTGAGGGTTCCAACCGAAGTTCCAGCGGGGAGTGGTGTATTATTAAGCACGGCTGCCCTGGCAGCTGCCCATTCTTCCTCCGCGATGGTGTAGTCGCTACTATGGTTACTGGCACTGTTTCCGAAGCTTCGTCGTCTGCTGGAGCGTGGGGTGTGCTCTCCTTCTCCCCCGTTCCTTGCGTTTCCTGTGTTATTGGCAGCGTAAACTTGGTGTCGCGCTGTTTTCCAGGTGCCTTCCTTGACGATGCTGTCGACGCTTGATACGTCTCCAACGTATCGATAATTTCTTATGTTCCATGCTACTTAATTGATGATACCTACATGTTTTATGCACATTATATGTCATATTTATGCATTTTCTGGAACTAACCTATTAACAAGATGCCGAAGAGCCAGTTGCTGTTTTCTGCTGTTTTTGGTTTCAGAAATCCTAGTAAAGAAATATTCTCGGAATTGGACGAAACTTTCGCCCAGGGTCCTATTTTTGCACGAAGCTTCCAGAAGACCGAAGAGATAACGAAGTGGGGCCACGAGGCGGCCAGGGGGAGCCGGCGCGCCCAAGCCCTGGCCGCGCCGACCTGCCCCCTGGGCCCCTCGTGTGGCCCCCGCGTTGACCCTCCGCCTACTTAAAGCCTCCGTCGCGAAACCCCCAGTACCGAAAGCCACGATACGGAAAACCTTACTGAGACGCCGCCGCCGCGAATCCCATCTCGGGGGATTCGGAGATCGCCTCCGGCACCCTGCCGGAGAGGGGATTCATCTCCCGGAGGACTCTACACCGCCATGGTCGCCTCCGGAGTGATGAGTGAGTAGTCCACCCCTGGACCATGGGTCCATAGCAGTAGCTAGATGGTCGTCTTCTCCTTGTTGTGCTTCATTGTTGGATCTTGTGAGCTGCCTAACATGATCAAGATCATCTATATGTAATTCTATATGTTGTGTTTGTCGGGATCCGATGGATAGAGAGTACTATGATTATGGTGATTATCAATCTATTGTTCATGTGTTGTTTATGATCTTGCATGCTCTCCGTTACTAGTAGAGGCTCTGGCCAAGTTTTTACTCTTAACTCCAAGAGGGAGTATTTATGCTCGATAGTGGGTTCATGCCTCCATTGAATCTGGGACAGTGACAGAAAGTTCTAAGGTTGTGGATGTGCTGTTGCCACTAGGGATAAAACATTGATGCTATGTCTAAGGATGTAGTTGTTGATTACATTACGCACCATACTTAATGCAATTGTCTGTTGCTTTGCAACTTAATACTGGAGGGGGTTCGGATGATAACCTGAAGGTGGACTTTTTAGGCATAGATGCAGTTGGATGGCGGTCTATGTACTTTGTCGTAATGCCCAATTAAATCTCACTATATTTATCATATCATGTATATGCATTGTTATGCCTTTCTCTATTTGTCAATTGCCCGACTGTAATTTGTTCACCCAACATGCTTTTATCTTATGGGAGAGACACCTCTAGTGAACTGTGGACCCCGGTCCTATTCTTTACATAGCATACAATCTACTGCAATTGTGTTTTAGTGTTTTCTTTGCAAACATCTTCCACTCGATACGTTTAATCCTTTGTTACAGCAAGCCGGTGAGATTGACAACCTCACTGTTTCGTTGGGACAAAGTACTTGGGTTGTGTTGTGCAGGTTTGGCGCCGGAATCCCTGGTGTTGCGCCGCATCACATTCCGCGACCATCAACCTTCAACGTGCTTCTTGGCTCCTACTGGTTCGATTAAACCTTGGTTTCTTTCTGAGGGAAAACTTGCCACTGTGCGCATCATACCTTCCTCTTGGGGTTCCCAACGGACGTGTACATCTACGCGCATCAAGCACTTTTTCTGGCGCCGTTGCCGGGGAGATCAAGACACGCTGCAAGGGGAGTCTCCACTTCTCAATCTCTTTACTTTGTTTTTGTCTTGCTTTATTTTATTTACTACTTTGTTTGCTGCACTAAATCAAAATACAAAAAAATTAGTTGCTAGTTTTACTTTATTTTATTTACTATCTTGTTTTCTTTATATCAAAAACACAAAAAATTAGTTACTTGCATTTAATTTATTTTGTTATCATGTCTAGTCCTGTACTTGTTTTTATTTTCACTAGTTAGGCATAATAGAAAACAACAAAAAAATTAGAGATCTTTATGAAATTTATCTTGAATTAGGACATGATGTGTTTGAAGAGAAAATTAAAAAACCATGGAACTTTGTTTGCAAAATAGTTGTAGCAATGTTATTAGCATGAACTCTTTGAACACTATTATTGCTAAAGCTATGGAAGAATTTAAGCTTGGGGAAGCTGGTTGTGATATTTTTAGTCCCCCAAGCATGGAGGAGAAAATTTACTTTGATGATACTTTACCTCCTATATATGATGCTTGCAATGATGAATATGATATTTTCAGTCCACCTACTATTGAGGAGAAAATTAATTATGATTACAATATGCCTCCTATATATGATGATTATGGTGATGAGAATAATAGTGATAGCTATTTTGTTGAATTTGCTCCCACTACAACTAATAAAATTGATTATGCTTATGTGGAGAGTAATAATTTTATGCATGTGGCTCATGACAAAAATGTTTTATGTGATAGTTATATTGTTGAGTTTGTTCATGATGCTACTGAAAATTATTATGAGAGAGGGAAACATGGTTATATGCATCTTAATAATATTAAGTTTTCCCTCTTTATGTTGAGAATCTTGAAATTACACTTGTGTTGCTTTTCTATGCTTGTCACTTTGTTCTTCATGAATCTATTTGTGTACAAGATTCTTTTTCATAGGAAGTGGGTTAGGCTTAAATGTGTTTTGAATTTGCTTCTTGATGCTCTCTTTTGCATCAACTCTTATTACTGAGCCCATCTTAATGGCTATAAAGAAAGAACTTCTTGGGAGATAACCCATGTGTTTATTTTACTACAGCAATTTTTGTTTTGTTGAGTCTTGGAAGTTGTTTACTACTGTAGCAACCTCTCCTTATCATGTTTTTGTGCCAAGTAAAGTTTCTATGTCAAAGTTGATGTTATATTTGGGATCGCTGCGCAGAAACAACATTGCTGTCTGTCACGAATCTGGGCACAGTTCTCTGTAGAAAATTCGAAAAATCTGCCAATTTACGAGCGTGATCCTCAGATATGTACGCAACTTTCATTAGTTTTGAGTTTTTCCATTTGAGCAAGTCTGGTGCCAGCTTTAAATTCGTCTTTACGGACTGTTCTGTTTTTGACAGATTCTGCCTTTTATTTCGCATTGCCTCTTTTGCTATGTTGGATTTATTTCTTTGATCCATTAATGTCCAGTATTATGCAATGTCCAGAAGTGAAAATAATGATTGTGTCACCTCTGAATGAGTGAATTATTAATGATGCACTAACCCTCTAATGAGTTTGCTTGAAGTTTGGTGTGAAGGAAGTTTTCAAGGGTCAAGAGAGGAGAATGATATACTATGATCAAGAGGAGTGAAAGCTCTAAGCTTGGGGATGCCCCGTGGTTCACCCCTGCATATTTTAAGAAGACTCAAGCGTCTAAGCTTGGGGATGCCCAAGGCATCCCCTTCTTCATCGACAACATCATCAGGTTCCTCCCCGAAACTATATTTTTATTCAATCACATCTTGTGTTCTTTACTTGGAGCGTCGGTTTGTTTCGTTTTGTTTTTGTTTGAATAAAATGGATCCTAGCATTCACTTTGTGGGAGAGAGACACGCTCCGCTGTTGCATATGGACACATGTGTCCTTAGGCTTTACTCATAATGTTCATGGCGAAGTTTCTTCTTCGTTAAATTGTTATATGGTTGGAATTGGAAAATGCTACATGTAGTAATTCTAAAATGTCTTGGATAATGTGATACTTGGCAATTGTTGTGCTCATGTTTAAGCTCTTGCATCATATGCTTTGCACCCATTAATGAAGAAATACATAGAGCTTGCTAAAATTTGATTTGCATATTTGGTTTCTCTAAGGTCTAGATAATATCTAGTATTGAGTTTTGAACAACAAGGAAGACGGTGTAGAGTCTTATAATGTTTACAATATGTCTTTTATGTGAGTTTTGCTGCACCTGTTCATCCTTGAGTTTGCTTCAAATAACCTTGCTAGCCTAAACCTTGTATCGAGAGGGAATACTTCTCATGCATCCAAAATCCTTGAGCCAACTACTATGCCATTTGTGTCCACCATACCTACCTACTACATGGTATTTCTCCGCCATTCCAAAGTAAATTGCTTGAGTGCTACCTTTAAAATTCCATCATTCACCTTTGCAATATATAGCTCATGGGACAAAATAGCCTTAAAAACTATCGTAGTATTGAATATGTACTTATGCACTTTATATTTTATTAAGTTGCTTGTTGTGCGATAACCATGCTTCGGGGAACGCCATCAACTATTGTTGAATATCATGTGAGTTGCTATGCATGTCCGTCTTGTCTGAAGGATCTATCATTTTAGTGGTTGGAGCATGCAAAAAAATTGTTAGAGAAGAACATTGGGCCGCTAACTAAAGCCATGAATCATGGTGGAAGTTTCAGTTTTGGACATATATCCTCAATCTCATATGAGAATAATAATTTTTGCTACATGCTTATGCATTTAAGAGGAGTCCATTATCTGTTGTCCATGTTGTCCCGGTATGGATGTCTAAGTTGAGAATAATCAAAAGCGAGAAATCCAAAATGCGAGCATTCTCCTTAGACCTTTGTACAGGCGGCATGGAGGTACCCCTTTGTGACACTTGGTTGAAACATGGCATGCGAAGATCCGGTAGTCCAAGCTAAGTAGGACGAGGTGCGGACACTATTAGTACACTATGCATGAGGCTTGCAACTTGTAAGATATAATTTACATAACTCATATGCTTTATTACTACCGTTGACAAAATTGTTTCATGTTTTCAAAATAAAAAGCTCTAGCACAAATACAGCAATCGATGCTTTCCTCTTTGAAGGACCATTCTTTTACTTTTATTGTTGAGTCAGTTTACCTATCTCCTTCCACCTTAAGAAGCAAACACTTGTGTGAACTGTGCATTGATTCCTACATACTTGCATATTGCACTTGTTATATTACTTTATGTTGACAATATCCATGAGATATACATGTTATAAGTTGAAAGCAACCGCTGAAACTTAATCTTCCTTTGTGTTGCTTCAATACCTTTACTTTGATTTATTGCTTTATGAGTTAACTCTTATGCAAGACTTATTGATGCTTGTCTTGAAGTACTATACATGAAAAGTCTTTGCTTTATGATTCAGTTGTTTACTCATGTCATTACCTTTGCTTTGATCGCTTCATTACATATGTTTACAAATAGTATGATCAAGATTATGATGGCATGTCACTTCAGAAATTATCTTTGTTATCGTTTTACCTGCTCGGGACGAGCAGAACTAAGCTTGGGAATGCTGATACGTCTCCAACGTATCGATAATTTCTTATGTTCCATGCTACTTAATTGATGATACCTACATGTTTTATGCACATTATATGTCATATTTATGCATTTTCTGAACTAACCTATTAACAAGATGCCGAAGAGCCAGTTGCTGTTTTCTGCTGTTTTTGGTTTCAGAAATCCTAGTAAAGAAATATTCTCGGAATTGGACGAAACTTTCGCCCAGGGTCCTATTTTTGCACGAAGCTTCCAGAAGACCGAAGAGATAATGAAGTGGGGCCACGAGGCGGCCAGAGGCCGGCGGCCCAAGCCCCGGCCGCGCCGACCTGCCCCCGGGCCCCTCGTGGCCCCCGCGTTGACCCTCCGCCTACTTAAAGCCTCCGTCGCGAAACCCCCAGTACCGAGAGCCACGATACGGAAAACCTTCGAGACGCGCCGCCGCGAATCCCATCTCGGGGATTCGGAGATCGCCCGCACCTGCCGGAGAGGGGATTCATCTCCGGAGGACTCTACACCGCCATGGTCGCCTCGGAGTGATGAGTGAGTAGTCCACCCCTGGACCATGGGTCCATAGCAGTAGCTAGATGGTCGTCTTCTCCTTGGTGTGCTTCATTGTTGGATCTTGTGAGCTGCCTAACATGATCAAGATCATCTATATGTAATTCTATATGTTGTGTTTGTCGGGATCCGATGGATAGAGAGTACTATGATTATGGTGATTATCAATCTATTGTTCATGTGTTGTTTATGATCTTGCATGCTCTCCGTTACTAGTAGAGGCTCGCCAAGTTTTTACTCTTAACTCCAAGAGGGAGTATTTATGCTCGATAGTGGGTTCATGCCTCCATTGAATCTGGGACAGTGACAGAAAGTTCTAAGGTTGTGGATGTGCTGTTGCCACTAGGGATAAAACATTGATGCTATGTCTAAGGATGTAGTTGTTGATTACATTACGCACCATACTTAATGCAATTGTCTGTTGCTTTGCAACTTAATACTGGAGGGGGTTCGGATGATAACCTGAAGGTGGACTTTTTAGGCATAGATGCAGTTGGATGGCGGTCTATGTACTTTGTCGTAATGCCCAATTAAATCTCACTATATTTATCATATCATGTATATGCATTGTTATGCCTTTCTCTATTTGTCAATTGCCCGACTGTAATTTGTTCACCCAACATGCTTTTATCTTATGGGAGAGACACCTCTAGTGAACTGTGGACCCCGGTCCTATTCTTTACATAGCATACAATCTACTGCAATTGTGTTTTACTGTTTTCTTTGCAAACATCTTCCACTCGATACGTTTAATCCTTTGTTACAGCAAGCCGGTGAGATTGACAACCTCACTGTTTCGTTGGGACAAAGTACTTGGGTTGTGTTGTGCAGGTTCCGCGTTGGCGCGGAATCCCTGGTGTTGCGCCGCATCACATTCCGCGACCATCAACCTTCAACGTGCTTCTTGGCTCCTACTGGTTCGATTAAACCTTGGTTTCTTTCTGAGGGAAAACTTGCCACTGTGTGCATCATACCTTCCTCTTGGGATTCCCAACGGACGTGTACATCTACGCGCATCAACGCTATCCTCTCCCAATGAATACTGGGCGCTACAGATGAACGGTGTGTCACTCGATCCCAACCCGTGCCTGGTGTCGCAGTTCAAACAGTAGTACGAGGTCATCTCTGATGGCACGGGGTTGTCGGATCCGACCGACATCGAAGATGTCGATCGAGGAGTCGATGGTGCGGACGGATCAGTCGAATCTGTCAGCCCAGCCGAGAGATCGATTGATGACGACATGATCGGTCCTGCGGCTGATAGGAGTGGCTTCTTTGCTGACCTGGGGGCGTACGGCTCTAGCAGTCGAAGGATTCCTTCTGTGTTGACGTTGTAGTGGACACTCCCGAACGTCATCTCCATGTTTCCTTGCAGATCTGAAAAAGTCGAGCGAGAAGAGTCGCTGTGCGGGGTGAATTCATAGGAGCCGAATCGAATCGGGCTTCCCAAGATCGGCGATGATGATGATGGTGTTGATGAAGCTGCCGACGACATGGCTGGATCTGCCGATGACGGATCTTGTGCCAACAGGGTTCCCACAGACGGCGCCAATTGACGAGGGTGCTCCTCGACAATGCCCTCCGATTGGGGCTTAGGGTTGATGGAATCCTGTAGGCTGACACGAGACATCGGTTAATAGACAAGCGGGGAGAGCAATTTACCCAGGTTCAGGGCCCTCGATGAGGTAACACCCCTACGTCCTGCCTGTCTGATCTTGATTATGAAAATATCGGGTTACAATGGGGTGCCGAAGGTTTCGGCTGTGTTCTCGTCGAGAGGCTAAGTGCTACGGCGACCTAGCTCTGGACTTGTGGTGGCTAAAGTTGCTAAGATTGATTGTGTCCTCGGCAGTCCCTCTCCTGGCCCTTATATAGGAGGCCAGGTCTCAAGAGATCTACACGAGTACGACTAGGTTTACAAGAGTCCTAGTTCTAAACTTTCCTTGTTCGATTGATCTTCATCTTGGTCTTCAAGGAATCTTCTTCGGCACCGACCTAGTGGCCCACCTCGCCATCGGTTGTCTTCATGGGCCTCCAGTTGGGCTATACAGGATAGGACAATATCAGTTACCCGAAGGGTAATGCCCACGTCAGGAGGAGTGTCGTCGTGGCGAACAGACAGATGCCATGGGATGGCTTAAGTTTGGGCCGAATGGGAGCTAGAGGATTCGGGGGAGGGTTTTTGATAAGATAGGATGAACTTCCGGATGCTTTCCTCAAGAACTTGGCCAAGGCCAGAGGTAGAAGAAGAAAGACACAAGGAAGAACTCTGTTCTAGATCTCTCTATTCCATGATCAAACAAGGTTACAGGTTGCTCACTCTCTCTCTATTGGTCGTGCCCGCGAAGGGGCATGCCCCCTCTCCTTATATAGGGGAGAGGGTGGCTTACAGGGGAAGAAACCCTAATAAACCCTAATGGCATCTTTGAATAGACAAACTACTTTACAAAGCTACTTTAATCACTGGTGACGCCGGTATCTTCTTTAATCAGGGAGGCTGACGTCCTCCGGTTGCTTTTGGCGTCACCTTCGTCTTTTACGTCATGGCTTCGTTTAAAGCTACTTTGCTTAGGTCATCCTTGTCCTCTAGCTCTTGAGAGGATCTTTGACCGGTTTTGCCGACGTGCTACAGTGTAGCCTATTCCGGTAATCCGGTATCTTCTTAGCTCATTCCGACATACCCCTCCTGGGCATACCGGCATGGATCTCCTTAGCCAAGCGCTGAAGCTCTCAGCCCGGATTAAACTTTAAACCGGTATCTTGATAGCCCAAACCATCTGGTTTGGCATGCCTTTGGCATACCGGGGGTCATTCCCCCAACATTAGTCCCCGAAGCTGGTATAGTCCGGTGGATTTTATCCGACGGGCCATGCCAGGTTCCCATCACCAAGGTACCGGTTTAATCTTTCCGGCACCCGGATAGAACTCTCCGGCGTCACTGCCAAACCTCCTCTTTTTCTCCGGATCGCTCCGGCATCTTCGGTCATTTAAACCTTCCTCGGCGAAGTCAAGGATTTCGGGCATGCCTGCCGAGACATGCGCATCGTTTCGACGCGGTCGTGGGTCACTTCCCTTCGACTTCTACGCCAGCATTAAATGTGCCACACCGGATCCCTCTGGCCATTCCGGATCCATGCGGCGACCCTGTGGCTTTTCAATTTATGCGCGTGTATCTCTGCGCCACATGGCAGCCCACGAGGCGAACCGCCGCGGCCCAACGGTTGCCAGCTCACTACTTCTTCTTCTATATAATGTGGGTGCAGTTCCTCTCCATCTTCTTCTCCGCACTTGCTCTCTTTCCAGCGCACTGAGCTCCTCGCCCCTTGCGTTCTCATCGCCGCCGGTCGCCGCCAGAACGCTGCTCCCGACGAATCAGCGCCGTTGCTCCCGCTGCGCTGAAGGTCTCTGCAGCACAGAGATCCACCGACGCTCCTTCGCCGCCGCTGCCTCGAGCTTTCTTCGGCGGCTTTTGCCCCTTTTTGTCGCCGGCCTTCATCGTCGACTGCGAGCTCTCCGCATCTCTGGCGAGCTTCTTCTTCGCGTCTCCCGCTGACTCAGGTTAGTCTCAATGTCTCTTTGCTCTCTCTTTTTTGCCTTCTTGTTCTTGGCTGGTTGGGGATTTACTTTCCCTTTTCTTTTCGTTTTTATCTTACTCGTAGATCTTCGCGCAAGGCTAGATCTTGGGAAATCAGTTTTTGGGTAGAGTCCGGCGTCTTTTAGACTCGTATGTCTAGCGAAGAGTATCTCTCTGAACCAACCGGCAGCAAGACCCCGTCGGTATCTTTCGGGGAACAAGCTTCTTCCAATGAGCACTCAGACGGATTAGAAGCTGAGCTTGCCCGGATGGAATCTTCTTCTAGCGTTCCGGAAGCTGACACCGGAAAGGCCAGGAAGCCAGCAGCTCGGGCCAAGGTTCCAGAGTGGACCTGTCCTCCGTCACCCGCGGAGCCTGGAAGGGCTCAAACGTGAAGCAGCCGGAGATTGACTGGCTGTACCGCTCCCGGAGGGTACCGGCTGGGGTGATCTACCGGCTTCCGCGCGGCGAAGTGGAACCCAACCCCGAACCGGGGGAACATGTGGTTTTTCTTGATCATTTTGAGCGCGGCTCCGACCTTCCTGCCTCCGACTTCTTCCGTTCTTTCCTTGACTTTTACGAACTTCAACCTCACCATCTTCCCGGCAACGCCGTCTTCTACCTCTCATGCTACGCAACTTTCATGGAGGCCTACATGGCTCTCCGCCCCACCCGCGAGACCTTCACCCGCTTTTTCTCTCTCCGGATCAACTCCGTTCAGGGCAAGGAAATTCCTTACCCCAAACCACCCGTTCAATGCGGGTCTTGCATCGTCGGCTCCCGCCAAGGGAGCCCCTTTTTTAAGTTTTCCGGTCTCGAGTCATGCCGGGCGTGGCAACAGACCTTCTTCTACGTGAAGAACAAAGATGCCGCAGATCTCATCAATCTGCCGGCTTATCAGCCGGGACCGCCGTCGAGGGCCAACTAGAGCTACAATCCGAAGGAAACTCATATAGAGACCAACCGGATCGTGCGCTTTATGGGCCAACTCATGAAGGATACCAACATCTATTCGGATGACATCATCCGGACATTCATTTCCCGCCGGGTGCTTCCCCTTTAACGCCGGTCTCACAAGATGAGTGAGATGTACGGCCCCGGCGACCCCACCAAGATCACCGGCCTCCAACTCAGCAAAGAGGACGTGGTCCTCAAGGCTAGGCTGATCTGCCAGACAGATATGCCTATGAACTGGGAGTGGGGTTTCCTTCCTCTCAGTTCCACCAACCCTCCGACTCAGGCTGTAAGTGTTTGTGCAATCCGGATCGTTTTTCTCCGGTAAGCTTTGGATATGTAACTAACCATTCTCTATTCTCTTTCAGGCCAAGGATTGCTTTCCTCGTATCGCTGCGGAGAAACGAGGTCCTCGCTGCAAGCGGGACTTGGACGAGGTCGACTCGGACCCCTACGTGCCACCAAAGGAACTCAAGATGGGCCGGACCCATACTCCACGCCTCGGTAACTTTTCCACCAATGAACCCGGTTCCGATGAAGAGGTCACTATACTGCAGGTATTTAGCCTTTTCGTTTCCTCATTGGTTATCTTTTTGTAGACGCTCCCTCAGCCAGCACCAACCCGCAGGTCCTGGAGCACGTGGTTCCACTGCAGGCCGAGGTCGGCCACGAGTTTCTTGACAAACTCACCACTCGCGGCAAAAAACACAAGGCGCCGGAGCCGGATGCCGTTTCGAGCCAAGCGCCGCCCGCCAAACGCCCGAAGAAGCCCTCTGTGAGGCAATACAGGAAGCGCGAGATGCCGGTCGCCGACGGGTAAGCTTCCATTCCTTCTTTCGTTTTGTTATACAAACTTCTTTTTCCGGTTGGTTTTTCCAACTTTCTTTTTTCTATCTCTTTCAGCCCAGCGCTCAAGATCTCCAAGAGCGCTTCCGGCATGCCTCCGGAAAGCTCTGAAGAAGCCGTAAGGCCTTCACCTCCTCCTCAACAAAGTCCGGTACCATCTGGTGCCGGCAACTCTACTGCCTCCCCTCTGGAGGGCACAACAAGTGCGGGGTGCACGGCCCCTGAATCTTCATATCACCGCGCGGAGGAGGACATCATCTCCCCTCCAGAGAACCCAGATACCGGTGCCAGCAACACCGGCGCCAACACCGAAGCTGCCGGGAGGGTGGAACCTTTGGTTACCACCGTCCCCAAGAAGAAGAAGAAAGCTTCCACTTCCTCCCCCTCCAAGTCCGTGCCGGAATCTTCCGCACCGGCAAGCTCCACTCCAGCGCAGGACGCGCCTGACGCCTCCGCGCCGCCCAAGACGACGGCAATGCCTCCTCCGGCAAGCTCATCTGGAGGGCCTGCTACGGCCAAGCCGCCAACTCCACCGCCAAGCCAAGAGCCCGCAGCGGCCAAAAACAAGCCTGCAGCGGTGGGCATCTCAACCGGCCCCCTTGCCTCCGGCGCGCAGTCCCTCGTACTACATGCTGGCCACGCTGCCATAGTTGCCGGGAAACGGCTTCAGCTCCGCTGGGCCGGATTACCGAACTCACCCGCGGAGGAGCCAATCTGGGGCATCTCCTTGATTACGCTGAGAAGTGGAATCAAGCGGATGTGTCTGCGGCGACGCGCGGGCTGGGTAAGGATAAGATGCCGGCGATTGACCCCTCGGGCCCCCGGAACACTGTGCAACATTTTAGCCAGTTGTGGCGCGCGGTCAAAGAATTATACAACGCGTGGCATGACGCTACAAACAATGTGGTGATAAGTTTGACCGAACCTCCAAGATCTTTTTAAATCATGCCGGTTTTCACTCTTCCAAGATTATGTATATCTTCCCAGTCCCCGATATTCGGGTTGAGAGCATAGCTCTTAGCGTGAAACTTCCTTAGAAACACCAAAAACCGGCATCTTCACACTTTCATCTTTACTTAAACAGAGCACGGCGGACGCCCGGAAGCGCCTCTTCGAGGAGCTCCTGTGGGAGCACCGGGATCTCGCCGAGGCCCACAACCACTGCCAAGGTTTGTTTTCTTTGTGCACCCGGCTTCTTTTTGCCTGTTGTTTTTGTTTCTCACCACTTATGAACTTTTTGCATAACAGCCGTTCCGGAAGCCTCCATCGAGGCCCTCAAGAGCCAGCTCAGCATCCTTCAAGGTACCACTCTTTTTCCGGTTGATTTGCCTTTCCGCGTTTTACCGGTTACACTTTTGTTAACGTTTTCTTTTCCGGATTTCAGCTGAAAAGGAGCAGCTTATCCAGGATCACCGGTAGGCTCTGGACGCCCAGGAGCTTGTCTCCAGGGGGCTCAAGGACCAGGTCATGCAGGCTGGGCTCCGGCATGACAAGGAGCTGAAGGATGCCGCAGCAGCAGCCGAGGCTAAGCTCAACGAGCTTCTGGAGGACTCCACCAATTCCAGCGTGGTGCTGCGGGCGTATCTGGAGGAGATGAGCAAGGCGCGGAAGGCAGCCGAAGATCGGGTCGCCCTTCTAACTGCGGAGCAGAAGGAGTACGACCAACTGGTCATGCAAACCGACGCGCTCGCCCTCAGTAAGTTCCCTTTCTATCTTTTCCGGCTTTTGCTTACAAGCTTATATCTTCCGGTATTATGTCCTTATCTTTTCTTCCCTGTCTTGTAGGGCTCTTTCCGGACTCGCAGGTGCATGCGCAGAAGAAGGTGGCAGATCGCCGGATTGCGCAGGAGTTCAAGAATCCGGCTGCGCCCTGGGATCCTTATGATCACCTGGTCGCGCTTTCCGCCCGGGTTCAGCACATGCGCGCGGTAGACCGGCATCTTGCCGATCTGCCCGACGTGGCGATCCAGCTCTTCAAGGTGCTGTGGCCTGAGGAAGCAGTGCCGGCCAAACTGACACTCGCCTCCGAACGGCTGAAAGATGCCGGCCGAGGATCCGCGGGCGTTGCTCAGCTCGTGCCGGAGCAGATCATGCGCTGCGCATCGCCTGCTCCTGGTACGAAGATTTGGATCTGGACTCCTTCCACAGCCTCCACCGCGACGCTCCCACCGATAAGGATCCGGTCCTCACCGCGAAGCGGAAGGATCGCGCCTACCGGATAGCAGAGCACGCCCCGATCCACACCTTCATCCCTCCTCCCCCCGAAGTCGAACACTACCTCAGTGAGTACGAGGAGGAAGAAGAGGAGATCGATGAAGCCGGAGAAGGTGACGCTCCCCCGGAAGCTGCTGGAGCCGGCGATGCACCTCCTGAAGCCCATGTCGTTTAGATGTTCTCTGCTACGTCTGTTGACTTAATAAAACAATATCTGCTAAATTCTACCCCGGTATGCCGGGGTTTATGATGTAAGATAAAACTTAGCCTTTTGGTTGTGGTACAACTTCTATGCCGGTGTCTTTTTAACCGGTAGCTTATCAAGTTAAGTTGGTTTGTTAACTTAGCACGTTGCCTTTGTTGTTTGCCTTTATCTTGCACTGTGAAGATTCCGGAATCGTTTCCGCATCCAATTTGATGCACACTTGGTTCTTTCCCTTTGCCTCTGCCTACCTCTTTGGGTGTTTTGGCGTACGAGTTACAAAGTTCTTTTGCCAAGCGAACACTTTCTTGAACTTAGGAATAATTCGAAATTTTTCACAAAAAACCGGCATCTCCGGGGTTAGTTAAATTTTTCCGGATTGTTCGTTCCCACTCTCTCTTTTCGTGTTTCACGTGCTTAGTTCCTACCGGTTTATCTTGCTTGCCATGAAGCCGGGTTGCGGACAACAGCAGAGTCGAAGACTCCGGTAGGTTTAGCACGTTACTAAACCGGAAAGAAAAATGTTCAACAAGCAACCGGTAAACCGAAAAAATAAACATGTTACATGCAATTCTGATAGAGGCAGTCCCCGAGAAACATTCGAGGTGCCGGAGTCTTTTATTCATAACATAAGGTACAAAAAGGAACTTCTTACAGTACAACTTCAGGAGTAGAAAGGACGCAACAATGCTACGTTCCATGGACGCTTGGTCTCATCTCCGGATCTGTCCGCCTTTCCTTCTTTCCATTCCTGTGCATCGATCAAATAGTAGGCATCATTGTGTAGAGCCTTGCTCACAATGAATGGCCCTTCCCATGGAGGTGAAAGTTTATGCCGGCCTTCAGTGCGTTGCACTAGGCGTAACACCAAATCTCCTTCCCGGAAAACTCTCGGGTTAACCTTCCGGCTATGATAGCGTCTGAGGTTTTGCTGGTAAATGGCTGTTCTTGCCAACGCCAGCTCTCTTGCTTCTTCTAGCAAGTCCACATCATTTTCTCGGGCCTCTTTTACCTCTTGTTCGGTATAGAGTTGCACCCTTGGTGAGTCATGGAGAATGTCGGTTGGTATGACCGCTTCTGCTCCGTAAACCATGAAGAATGGAGTGTATCCGGTAGACCGGTTCGGAGTCGTTCTTATGCTCCACAACACTGATGGTAGCTCATCGAGCCAACATCCCGGTGACTTTTCAAGTGGTTCAATGAGCCTTGGTTTTATGCCGGAAAGCACCAGCGCATTGATTCTTTCAACTTGGCCATTTCCTTGTGGATGCGCCACTGAGCACAAATCCAGCCGGATGTTATTATCCTCACAGAACCACTTGAATTCTCCTTGGGCAAAGTTTGAACCATTGTCAGTAATGATGCTTGATACGTCTCCAACGTATCGATAATTTCTTATGTTCCATGCTACTTTATTGATGATACCTACATGTTTTATGCACACTTTATGTCATATTCGTGCATTTTCTGGAACTAACCTATTAACAAGATGCCGAAGTGCCAGTTCTGCTGTTTTTGGTTTCAGAAATCCTAGTAACGAAATATTCTCGGAATCGGACGAAATCAACGCCCAGGTTCCTATTTTGCCCGGAAGCATCCAGAACACACGAGAACCGCCAGAGGGGCACAGCCCACCAAACCACAGGCCGGCGCGGCCAGGGGGGCCCGCGCCACCCTATGGTGTGGGCACCCCTTCGACCCTCCGAGGCTGCCCTTCCGCCTATTTAAAGCCTCCGTCGCGAAAACCCTATTACGGAGGACGAAACCCACAGAAACCATCCAGAGCCGCCGCCATCGCGAAACCAAGATCCGGGGGACAGGAGTCTCTGTCCGGCACCCTGCCGGACGGGGAAGTGCCCCTGGAAGGCTTCTCGATCGACACCGCTGCCATCTCCACCGCCATCTTCGTCACCGCTGTTGCTCCCATGAGGAGGGAGTAGTTCTCCATTGAGGCTCGGGGCTGTACCGGTAGCTATGTGGTTCATCTCTCTCCTATGTACTTCAATACAATAATCTCATGAGCTGCCTTACATGATTGAGATTCATATGATGATGCTTGTAATCTAGATGTCATTATGCTAGTCAAGTGAGTTTTACTTATGTGATCTCCGGAGACTCCTTGTCCCACGTGTGTAAAGGTGACAGTGTGTGCACCGTGTGGGTCTCTTAGGCTATATTTCACAGAATACTTATTCACTGTTATGAATGGCATAGTGAAGTGCTTATTTATATCTCTTTATGATTGCAATGTGTTTTGTATCACAATTTATCTATGTGCTACTCTAGTAATGTTATTAAAGTAGTTTTATTCCTCCTGCACGGTGTAATGGTGACAGTGTGTGCACCGTGTTAGTACTTGGTTTATGCTATGATCATGATCTCTTGTAGATTGCGAAGTTAACTATTGCTATGATAGTATTGATGTGTATTATTCCTCCTACATAAGCATGAAGGTGACAGTGTGCATGCTATGTTAGTACTTGGTTTAGTCGTTTCGATCTTTCATGCACTCTAAGGTTATTTAAATATGAACATTGAATTGTGGAGCTTGTTAACTCCGGCATTGAGGGTTCGTGTAATCCTACGCAATGTGTTCATCATCCAACAAGAGAGTGTAGAGTATGCATTTATCTATTCTGTTATGTGATCAATGTTGAGAGTGTCCACTAGTGAAAGTCTAATCCCTAGGCCTTGTTCCTAAATACTGCTATCGCTGCTTGTTTACTGTTTTACTGCGTTACTACTGCATGTTTACTTCCTGCAATATTACTACCATCAACTGCACGCCAGCAAGCTATTTTCTGGCGCCGTACTACTGCTCATATTCATTCATACCACTTGTATTTCACTATCTCTTCGCCGAACTAGTACACCTATTAGGTGTGTTGGGGACACAAGAGACTTCTTGCTTTGTGGTTGCAGGGTTGCATGAGAGGGATATCTTTGACCTCTTCCTCCCCGAGTTCGATAAACCTTGGGTAATCCACTTAAGGGAAACTTGCTGCTGTTCTACAAACCTCTCTCTTGGAGGCCCAACACTGTCTACAAGAATAGAAGCACCCGTAGACATCAAACACTTTTCTGGCGCCGTTGCCGGGGAGGAAAGGTAAAAGGCACTCATATCGGTTCCAGGTAAAGTATTTCTTTCGCCATTGTGTGTGTGCTAAGCTATTTAGAGACTTGAAATTGCGACATTTGGTTTCTTGTTTACACTAGTTAGGTATAATGGACAACAATGACCTTTTTATTCTATTTCCTGATTTAAGACATGGATGGTTTGATGCAAAAATTAAAAAACCCATGGAACATATTAATATGAATGCTTTGAACACTATTGTTGCTAATGATATGGAAAATTCTAAGCTTGGGGAAGCTGGCTTTGATGAGCATGATATTTTTAGTCCCCCAAGCATTGAGGAGAAAATTTACTTTGATGATACTTTGCCTCTTATATTTGATGATAAGAATAATAATGATAGCTACTTTGTTGAATTTGCTCCCACTACAACTAATAAAATTGATTATGCCTATGTGGAGAGTAATAATTTTATGCATAAGACTCATGATAAGAATGCTTTATGTGATAGTTATATTGTTGAGTTTGCTCATGATGCTACTGAAAGTTATTATGAGAGAGGAAAATATGGTTGTAGAAATTTTCATGTTACTAAAACACCTCTCTATGTGCTGAAATTTTTGAAGCTACACTTGTTTTATCTTCCTATGCTTGTTACTTTGCTCTTCATGAACTTGTTTATTTACAAGATTCCTATGCATAGGAAGCATGTTAGACTTAAATGTGTTTTGAATTTTCCTCTTGATGCTCTCTTTTGCTTCAAATACTATTTCTTGCGAGTGCATCATTAAAACTGCTGAGCCCATCTTAATGGCTATAAAGAAAGAACTTCTTGGGAGATAACCCATGTGTTTATTTTACTACAGCAATTTTTGTTTTGTTGAGTCTTGGAAGTTTTTTACTACTGTAGCAACCTCTCCTTATCATGTTTTTGTGCCAAGTAAAGTTTCTATGTTAAAGTTGATGTTATATTTGGGATCGCTGCGCAGAAACAGCATTGCTGTCTGTCACGAATTCTGGCACAAGTCTCTGTAGAAAATTCTAAAAAATCTGCCAATTTACGAGCGTGATCCCCAGATATGTACGCAACTTTCATTAGTTTTGAGTTTTTCCGTTTGAGCAAGTCTGGTGCCATTTTAAAATTCATCTTTACGGACTGTTCTGTTTTTGACAGATTCTGCCTTTTATTTCGCATTGCCGCTTTTGTTAAGTTGAATGAGTTTCTTTGTTCCATTAACTTTCAGAAGTTATGTGCAATGTCCAGAAGTGTTAAGAATGATTGTGTCACCTCTGAACATGTGAATTTTTGATTATGCACTAACCCTCTAATGAGTTTGCTTGAAGTTTGGTGTGAAGGAAGTTTTTCAAGGGTCAAGAGAGGAGTATGATATACTATGATCAAGAGGAGTGAAAGCTCTAAGCTTGGGGATGCCCCGTGGTTCACCCCTGCATATTCTAAGAAGACTCAAGCGTCTAAGCTTGGGGATGCCCAAGGCATCCCCTTCTTCATCGACAACATCATCAGGTTCCTCCCCTGAAACTATATTTTTATTCAGTCACATCTTGTGTTCTTTACTTGGAGCGTCGGTTTGTTTTTGTTTTTGTTTTTGTTTGAATAAAATGGATCCTAGCATTCACCTTGTGGGAGAGAGACACGCTCCGCTGTTGCATATGGACAAATATGTCCTTAGACTTTACTCATAATGTTCATGGCGAACTTTCCTCTTCGTTAAATTGTTATATGGTTGGAATTGGAAAATGCTACATGTAGTAATTGCTATAATGTCTTGGGTAATGTGATACTTGGCAATTGTTGTGTTCATGTTTAAGCTCTTGCATCATATACTTTGCACCCATTAATGAAGAAATACATAGAGCTTGCTAAAATTTGGTTTGCATAATTGGTCTCTCTAAGGTCTAGATAATTTCTAGTATTGAGTTTGAACAACAAGGAAGACGGTGTAGAGTCTTATAATGTTTACAATATGTCTTTTATGTAAGTTTTGCTGCACCGGTTCATCCTTGTGTTTGTTTCAAATAAACCTTGCTAGCCTAAACCTTGTATCGAGAGGGAATACTTCTCATGCATCCAAAATCCTTGAGCCAACCACTATGCCATTTGTGTCCACCATACCTACCTACTACATGGTATTTCTCCGCCATTCCAAAGTAAATTGCTTGAGTGCTACCTTTAAACAATTCAAAAGTTATTACCTCTTATTTGTGTCAATGTTTTATAGCTCATGAGGAAGTATGTGGTGTTTATCTTTCAATCTTGTTGGGCAACTTTCACCAATGGACTAGTGGCTTCATCCGCTTATCCAATAATTTTGCAAAAAGAGCTGGCAATGGGATTCCCAGTCCCAAATTAATTAACAAAAATAGACACTCCTCCATGGTATGTGATTGTTGGACGGCACCCGAAGGATTCGGTTAGCCATGGCTTGAGAAAGCAAAGGTGGGGAGGAGTGTCATCTAAATAAAACTAAAATAAAAAGGCACTCCTTCATGGTATGAGATTGTTGGCAGGCACCCGAGGATTCGGTTAGCCATGGTTTGTGAAAGAAAGGTTGGAAGGAGTGCCACCCAAAAATAAAATAAAATGGGAGCCGCTCTTTGAAGGTTTGTCTGGCAAGGGGGTTAGAGTGCCCATTACCATTCGTTGACAACAAAAAACACCTCTCAAAACTTTACTTTTATGCTCTCTTTATGTTTTCAAAATAAAAGCTCTAGCACAAATATAGCAATCGATGCTTTCCTCCTTGAAGGACCTTTCTTTTACTTTTATTGTTGAGTCAGTTTACCTATCTCTCTCCACCTCAAGAAGCAAACACTTGTGAACTGTGCATTGATTCCTACATACTTGCATATTGCACTTGTTATATTACTTTGCATCGACAACTATCCACGAGATATACATGTTATAAGTTGAAAGCAACCGCTGAAACTTAATCTTCCTTTGTGTTGCTTCAATACCTTTACTTTGATTTATTGCTTTATGAGTTAACTCTTATGCAAGACTTATTGATGCTTGTCTTGAAGTACTATTCATGAAAAGTCATTGCTTTATGATTCAGTTGTTTACTCATGTCATTACCATTGTTTTGATCGCTGCATTCATTACATATGTTTACAATATGATCAAGATTATGATGGCATGTCACTTCAGAAATTATCTTTGTTATCGTTTTACCTGCTCGGGACGAGCAGAACTAAGCTTGGGGATGCTGATACGTCTCCAACCGAATACAAGATGCACTCCCCTAGGCCCATAAATGGTGAAGTGTCGTGTAGTCGACGTTCACACGACACCACTAGAAGAATGACACCACAACTTAAATATCATAACATTGAATATTACTCAACCATAATTCACTACTAGCATTTAGACTTCACCCATGTCCTCAAGAACTAAACGAACTACTCACGAGACATCATATGGAATACAATCAGAGGTGATATGATGATAAATAACAATCTGAACATAAACCTTGGTTCAATGGTTTCACTCAATAGCATCTATAACAAGTAGAGAATAATGCCGGGAGAGTTTCCCCTATCATACAATCAAGATTTAACCCGAATTGTTACAGCGGTGACGAGGTGCAGCGGTGGTGATGGCGGTGTAGATGGTGGAGATGATGATGATGATGATGGAGATGATGTCCCGCTCGATGACGATGGCGATGGCGTCGATTTCCCCCTCCGGGAGGGAATTTCCCCGGCGGATTCCTGCCCGCCGGAGAGCTCTTTTCTCTCTGGTGTTCTCCGCCCCGCAGAGGCGGCTGTAACCCTTCGTGAGGTCCTCTCTGTGGCTTAGGTTCTTGGGACGAAGGAGTACGCGAAGAAAAGGAGGCGAAAGGGGTCGTGGGCCCCCCAGACCACATGGTGGCGCGGCCAGCCATGGGCCGTGCCGCCCTATGGTCTGGGCCCACCTTGGCTCCTCTCTGCTCCCCTCTGGCTCCCTCCGTCATCTGGAAAAATAGGATTTTACGTGAAATTTCCTCCCACAGTTGATCTTCCGAAATATTGCGTTCTGACGGTGCTTTTTCCAGCAGAATCCTGGCTCCGGTGCTTGATCCTCCAATAATGATGAAACATGCAAAATAGATGAAATAACATAAGTATTGTGTCCCAATATGAAATATATCAATGAATAACAACAAATTATGATACAAAATAGTGATGCAAATTGGACGTATCAACTCCCCCAAGCTTAGACCTCGCTTGTCCCCAAGCGAAACTGAGCTCGATAAACAAGACCACATGTTTATGGAGTGAAGAGTCGATAAATAAAATACGGACAAGAAGCATCATATTCATTCACACAAGACATTCTAGTAAACAACTTCCTCATATAACTCATCTTGAAATAAGTAAAGAGAAATCACAAGTAAAGGTGCATGAGAAATCATAGTTGGTGATGGCAAACTTTGTTCTTGGTCAGAGAACTACTAACGGATTGTACTTCTAAGCAAAGCTTTCATATTTAAGCATAACAATCTCCTCATAATCATTGATAACTTCAAAGTCATATTCATTCAGATAAAATTGGTACTAAACAAGAAAGTATAAAAGACATGATCAACTGAATCATAGCATAAATGATTGGTTCACAACAACTCAATTGCTTGCTTGAGATAGAGAGAAATAGGTTTACTGACTCAACATAAAAGTAAAAGATAGGCCCTTCGCAGAGGGAAGCAGGGATTAAATCATGTGCTAGAGCTTTTCAAGTTTTGAAATCATATAAAGAGCATAAAAGTAAGATTTTGAGCGGTGTTTGTTGTTGTCAACGAATGGTAGCGGGCACTCTAACCCCCTTGCCAAACGAACCTTCCAAGAGCGGCTCCCATGAGGGACGGCATCTCTACCAGCAAGGTAGATCATCCCCCTTCTCTTTTGTTTACACATGTATTTTAGTTTTATTAAGGATGACACTCCCCCCAACCTTGGCTTTCTCAATCCATGGCTAACCGAATCCTCGGGTGCCTTCCAACATTCACATACCATGGAGGAGTGTCTATTGCAAAATTAAGTTGCTTACTGATAAATCAGAGCAAAACATGTGAAGAGAATTATTAATGAAAGTTATTAATTGGGGCTGGGAACCCCGTTGCCAGCTCTTATTGCAAAATTATTGGATAAGCGGATGTGCCACTAGTCCATTGGTGAAAGTCCGCCCAACAAGATTGAAAGATAAAACACCACATACTTCCTCATGAGCTATAGAACATTGACACAAATAAGGAGTAGTATAGTTTGAATTATTTAAAGGTAGCACATGAAGTATTTACTTGGAATGGCAGAAAATACCATGTAGTAGGTAGGTATGGTGGACACAAATGGCATAAGTTTGGTCTAAGGTTATGGATGTATGAGAAGCATTCCCTCTCGATACAGGTCTTTGGCTAGCAAGGTTTGATAGCAAGCATAAAGGTTGAGGGAAACAAACAAATATACATATGATAGAACAATCATGCATCTTTCTCATAAGCACAAGCAATTTTAACTTCAGAATACTAAGCATAGAGATAATAGAGTAATATATCTAAGTGTATTTCTCTCTTTTATTTAAACATCAGGGTGTTGTTGCTATTGACCAATGCTAAGTTTGCCAAAACCAAATAGATTTACTTGATGCTCCCAAAGTGATATCAATACTAATGTCAAGAGTAATCATATAATGGAGATTGCAAACTAAAATAAGGTGTGCAAAAAGTAAATGATAAGACTTCTCATTAATATTCCATAACGATAACTCACACCAACGGATACATAGATAACTAACTAAGAGAGATACTTCCACATTGCATACTATTCCATATGATAACTTCCCTACTCATGATATGACACTACTTGATAGTAAAAGATAAAGGTAGTGATGATGTGATACCGCGGCACTCCCCCAAGCTTGGAACAAACCAAGGGGATGCCAATACCGATGATGAATTACTCCTTCGGTGATGATGGCGATGGATTCCTCTCGCGCTTCATAAGGATCTCCTTCAGCTTCAGCTTCTCAATTTTGTAATTCTGCATCAAGACTTGAAGAGACTCATTATTACCCGAGTGTGGCGGTGACGGCCTTGTGCTGGGATTTGAGTAATATTCCAGCATTCTGCGAAGTCGCTGGTTCTCCTCCTGAAGTATCTCCACTTCCCTTTTGAGAGCACGATATTGATCACAAAACTCATCAGCAACCCGTATTGCTTCCTCCACACAAGGGAAAGAGTCGAGGTCCAGAGCAGGCGGAAGAGCTCCCTGCAAGTTATGAGAAAAGCAACGCCCAGTGTTAACCGATCCCACCAAGATTGGCTTACTCTTCGTAGTTTCCCACTCTCCTTTTGCTGATGCTATCTTCTCCTTCTCCTTATTGATCCTTTCATCCATCTCTTCCCTCCAAGGCCCCTTGTCTTTGTTGTTGGAGACCATGGTGCTTCTAGATCAAAACAAATCTGGCAGAAAACAGCTCGAAACAAAACACGACGAGACGATATTACGGACCTCCAGGGGTCCGGGGGATTATATAGCAAAAATTTTCACGACAAAAGGAAGGTTCCAGGCCGAAAACGAGTGGAAACGGGACGCCGAGGTGCCGTCACCATAGGTCGGCGCGGCCAGGGTGGGGCCCGCGCCGGCCTGTGGTGACGGGCCCTCGCGCGTCTTTTCCACTCCGTTCCGATTCCGTAATTTTTCATATTTTCTAAAAACAGCAGAAATAATGTTCGGAAAGGTAAACGCGGACTTTTTATTACCTGTACTGTTACCTATTCAAAGTCGAGTTCTGGCGGACTGTCAATTTGTCCTTTGATGAAAGCCTCCGGTGTTTCCACTTGAATAATATCAACATCAACATTATAAGAATCACCCGAGATATAATGCTTGAGTCTTTGTCCATTCACCACTTGTGTGGCATTGCCTTGGAGAGAGCTAATTTTAATTGCTCCTGAACGATACACCTCCTCAACAACATATGGCCCTTCCCACTTCGAGAGTAATTTCCCTGCAAAGAATCTGAGACGAGACCGATACAATAGGACTTTATCCCCAATATTAAACTCTCTTTTGATAATCCTTCTATCATGCCATTTCTTAACTTTTTCTTTAAAGAGTTTAGCATTTTCATAAGCTTCACTTCTCCATTCATCTAGAGAACTTAATTGCAACAACCTCTTATTACCGGCTAATTTAGGATCTTTATTTAGTTCTCTAACAGCCCAATAAGCTTTGTGCTCTAGTTCTAAAGGTAAATGACAAGATTTTCCATAAACCATTTTATAAGGTGACATTCCCATAGGATTTTTATAAGCAGTTCTATAAGCCCATAGTGCTTCTTTCAATTTGCTAGCCCAATTCTTCCTAGATTTATTAACAGTCTTACCTAAGATAGCTTTAATCTCTCTATTTGATAATTCTACTTGACCACTAGTTTGAGGGTGATAAGCAGAAGCAATTCTATGATTAATACCATACTTAGCAAGAGTTTTTCTAAAACCTCCATGAATAAAATGAGAACCTCCATCAGTCATAATATATCTAGGTACTCCAAATCTAGGAAATATAACATCTACAAGCATTTTTATAGAGGTCTCACCATCAGCACTTTTTGTAGGTATAGCTTCTACCCATTTAGTAACATAATCAACAGCGACAAGTATATGAGTGTTACCATCTGAAGAAGGGAAAGGACCCATGAAGTCGAATCCCCAACAATCGAATGGTTCAATAACAAGAGTATAATTCATAGGCATTTCATTGCGTCTAGAGATATTACCAACTCTTTGACATTCATCACAAGATAAAATAAATTTCCTTGCATCTTTGAAGAGTGTTGGCCAATAAAAACCTAATTGTAGAACCTTTTGCGCGGTTCTATCTCCAGCGTGATGTCCTCCATAAACACTACCATGACATTTACTCAATATCTCCTGTTGTTCATATTCAGGAACACATCTTCGCATAATACCATCCACTCCTTCTTTATATAAGTGTGGGTCATCCCAAAAATAATGCCTCAAGTCATAAAAGAATTTCCTCCTTTGCTGAGCTGAAAAGGTTGGAGGCAAATACTTCGAAACAATAAAGTTAGCATAATCTGCATACCAAGGGCTCTCTCGCGAGCTCACCTTTATTACAGCCAATTGTTCATTTGGAAAACTATCATTAACAGGAACAGGATCATAAGCAATATTTTCCAATCTAGACAAATTATCAGCAACAGGATTATCAGCACCTTTCCTATCTATAATATGTAAATCAAATTCTTGCAACAGAAGTACCCATCTAATAAGCCTTGGCTTAGCATCTTTCTTTGTCATAAGGTATCTAATTGCAGCATGATCAGTATGAATTGTAACTTTCGAATCAACAATATAGGGTCTAAACTTATCACAAGCAAAGACTACAGCTAACAATTCCTTTTCAGTTGTAGCATAATTTCTTTGAGCAGCATCAAGAGTCTTACTAGCATAATGAATAACATTTAATTTTTTATCTACCCGCTGTCCAAGAACAGCGCCTACAGCAAAATCACTAGCATCACACATAATTTCAAAAGGCAAATTCCAATCAGGAGGTTCAACTACAGGAGCAGTTGTTAAGGCTTTCTTTAGAGTTTCAAAAGCTTCCTTACAATCATCATCAAAAACAAAAGGTACATATTTTTGAAGAAGATTAGTAAGAGGCTTTGAAATTTTAGAGAAATCTTTAATAAATCTCCTATAAAATCCAGCATGACCAAGAACACTACGAATACCTTTAACATCCCTCGGATAGGGCATCTTCTCAATTGCTTCAACTTTAGCTCTATCAACTTCAATACCTCTCTCGGAAATTTTATGTCCCAATACAATTCCTTCATTAACCATAAAGTGGCATTTCTCCCAATTAAGAACAAGGTTAGTTTCTTCACATCTCTGCAAAACTTTATCGAGGTTTCGCAAGCAATTATCAAAAGAATTCCCATAGACAGAAAAATCATCCATGAACACCTCCACAATACTTTCGCAAAAACCATGAAAAATAGCAGACATGCATCTTTGAAAAGTAGCAGGAGCATTACATAAACCAAAAGGCATACGCCTATAAGCATAAGTTCCATAAGGACAAGTAAACGTGGTTTTCTCTTGATCTTTAGCTTTAACAGCAATTTGTGAAAACCCAGAATAACCATCAAGAAAGCAAAAATGAGTATTTTTAGATAACCTTTCTAGCATTTGATCAATAAAGGGTAAAGGGTAATGATCTTTCTTAGTAACTTTATTAACTTTTCGAAAATCAATGCACATTCTATAACCTACAACTATTCTTTGAGGAATAAGCTCATCATTATCATTAGGCACAACAGTCATTCCTCCTTTCTTAGGAACACAATGCACAGGACTAACCCATCTACTATCAGCAATAGGATATATAATACCAGCTTCAAGAAGTTTTAATACCTCGTTCCTTACCACCTCTTTCATTTTCGGAATTAGACGACGTTGATGTTCAACAACAGGCTTTGCATCTTCTTCCATATTAATAGCATGTTGGCAAATAGAAGGAGAAATCCCTTTCAAATCATCAAGAGTATAGCCAATAGCTCCTCGGTGTTTCTTCAATATTTCCAATAACCTTTCTTCCTCAATCTCTGAAAGCTTAGAACTAATAATAACAGGATATATTTTCTTATCATCAATATGAGCATATTTAAGATTATCAGGTAAAGGCTTTAAATCAAAAACAGGATCTTCCTTTGGTGGTGGTGTTGTACCCAAATCTTCCACCGGTAAATCATGCTTGAGAATAGGTTGGCGAAGAAAAATTTCCTCAAGCTCATCTCTTTCTTTCCTAAAAGCTTCACTTTCACTATTCTCCAAATGTTGCTGCAAATGATTATTAGGAACAAGAACAATAGATGCACACTGCTCCATTTTAAAATCATTACTAGGCAAATCAGCTTTATAAGGAGTTTTGGTAAATTTAGAAAAGTTAAATTCATAAGGTTCACCAGCAAATCTAGTCAAAATTTTCTCTTTCTTACAATCTATAATAGCTCCACAAGTATTTAGAAAAGGTCTACCAAAAATGATAGGACAATGATCACTAGCAGCAGAACCAAGTACCAAAAAGTCAGCAGGATATTTAATCTTACCACATAGAACTTCCACATCTCGAACAATACCAATTGGAGAAATAGTTTCTCTATTAGCCAGATGAATAACCACATCAATATCTTCAAGTTCACAAGAACCAATTTCGTGCATAATCTCCGTGTAAAGCTCATAAGGAATAGCACTAACACTTGCACCAATATCACATAAACCATAATAGCAATGATCACCAATTCTAACAGATAGCATAGGAACACTAACTTGTTTGGGTTTATTAGGATGTGAAACAATATTAGAAGCATCTTCACAGAAAATAATATGACCATCCTCCACATTTTCAGTCACAAGATCTTTAACTATTGCAACAGCAGGTTCAATTTTAATTTGTTCTTCAGGTTCTTTAGGTTTCTTTTCACTTTTATTAACCGCACTAGATATGACAGAGTACTCCTTCATTTTAGCAGGGAAAGGAGTTTTTTCAATATAAGCTTCAGGAATAACATTATCAACAGTTTCAATCACTACACATTTGTTTACAGATGAATCAACTTTATCTTTATACGGTTCATGATACTTATCAAAATTCTTCTTAGGCAATTCATAATGAGAGGCAAAAGCTTTATAAAGATTTGCAACAACTTGAGAATCAAGACCATATGTAGCACTCATATTACAAAATTTATCAGTATCCATAAAAGCTTCAATGCATTTATAATCATAAATTATACCTGATTCTCTATCTTTGTCGTTCTCCCATCCTTCAGTATTTTCTTGGATCCGATCAAGAAGGTCCCTTTTAAACTCTTCATTCTTGCGTGTAAATGATCCAGAACAAGAAGTATCCAGCAAGGTCTTGTCTTGAAAAGAAAGTCTTGCATAGAAATTATCAATAATAACATTACCAGGAAGCTCATGAATGGGGCATTTGAGCATTAAAGACTTCAATCTCCCCCAAGCTTGGGCAATACTCTCTCCATCATGAGGCCAGAAATTATATATGCGGTTCCGATCTTTGTGAATTTCACTTGGAGGATAAAATTTGGAATAAAATAAAGGCACAATGTCCTCCCAATCAATTGAATCACCATTCTTCAGCAATTTATACCAGTGCGCCGCTTTACCAGACAGCGATATAGTGAATAGTTTCTTCCTAACTTCATTCATAGAAATACCTGCACATTTGAATAACCCGCATAATTCATGCAAAAACAATAAATGATCACCAGGATGGACAGTTCCATCCCCTTCATAGCGGTTATCCATAACACGTTCAATAATTTTCATAGGTATTTTATATGGTACTACTTCCTCACCTGGCGCTTCATCCACTACCGTTGCAGTAGTAGTAGATTTCCCAAATAGAAATTGAAGAGAAGATCTCTCCATAATGATTTATAGCAGCAGGCAGAAATAAAATCAGCACAAACAGTAAAGGTTTTCCTTACCAATTCCACTTACCAATAGCGCTTCACTCCCCGGCAACGGCGCCAGAAAATAGTCTTGATGACCCACAAGTATAGGGGGTGTATCGTAGTATCTTCGATAAGTAAGAATGTCGATCCCAACGAGGAGCAGAAGGTGTTGGCAGCAGTTTCGATGAAGGATTCACTGTAAATGCTCACAAACAAGTATTCAAGGAGTTTTGATATTGCAGATAAATAAAGTACAAGTAAATAAAATGCGAGAGAAATAATTGCAGCGAGTGGCCCAATCCTTTTTAGCACAAAGGACAAGCCGGTTTGTTTACTTATAATGACCAAACGTTCTTGAGGACACACGGGGATTTTAGTCTAGTGCTTTCGCTTCATGTGGCTTAATAATCTTCATTGTTTTGATAAGTGTTGTGTGGGTGAACCTATGCTAATGCACCGCCCTTCCTAGGACTAATACATACTTGTGATTATACCCCTTGCAAGCATCCGCAACTACAAGAAAGTAATTAAGATAAATCTAACCACAGCCTTAAACTCTGAGATCCTGCGATCCCTCTTGCATCGATATACTAACGGGGGCTTAGGTTTCTGTCACTCCGGCAACCCCGCAATTAGCAACCGAATACAAGATGCACTCCCCTAGGCCCATAAATGGTGAAGTGTCGTGTAGTCGATGTTCACACGACACCACTAGAAGAATGACACCACAACTTAAATATCATAACATTGAATATTACTCAACCATAATTCACTACTAGCATTTAGACTTCACCCATGTCCTCAAGAACTAAGCGAACTACTCACGAGACATCATATGGAATACAATCAGAGGTGATATGATGATAAATAACAATCTGAACATAAACCTTGGTTCAATGGTTTCACTCAATAGCATCTATAACAAGTAGAGAATAATGCCGGGAGAGTTTCCCCTATCATACAATCAAGATTTAACCCGAATTGTTACAGCGGTGACGAGGTGCAGCGGTGGTGATGGCGGTGTAGATGGTGGAGATGATGATGATGATGATGGAGATGATGTCCCGCTCGATGACGATGGCGATGGCGTCGATTTTCCCCCTCCGGGAGGGAATTTCCCCGGCGGATTCCTGCCCGCCGGAGAGCTCTTCTCTCTGGTGTTCTCCGCCCCGCAGAGGCTGTAACCCTTCGTGAGGTCCTCTCTGTGGCTTAGGTTTTCGGGACGAAGGAGTACGCGAAGAAAAGGAGGCGAAAGGGGTCGTGGGCCCCCCAGACCACATGGTGGCGCGGCCAGGCCATGGGCCGCGCCGCCCTATGGTCTGGCCCACCTTGGCTCCCTCTGCTCCCCTTCGGCTCCCTCCGTCATCGGAAAAATAGGATTTTACGTGAAATTTCCTCCCACAGTTGATCTTCCGAAATATTGCGTTCTGACGGTGCTTTTTCCAGCAGAATCCTGGCTCCGGTGCTTGATCCTCCAATAATGATGAAACATGCAAAATAGATGAAATAACATAAGTATTGTGTCCCAATATGAAATATATCAATGAATAACAGCAAATTATGATACAAAATAGTGATGCAAATTGGACGTATCACGGCCTGAAGGTTTCGTCGTGGCTTATTCGTATCGGGGTTTTAGGTCAGGGAGCTTATATAGGCGAAAGGGGAGCCTCGGAGGGGCCCGGAGCCACCAGACAACAGGGGCGCGCCGCCACCATGTGGGGCCCTGGGCCTCCCTCCGTGCCTCTCGGGTGTTCGGAAGCTTCCGGTGAAAATAGGCATGGGCGTTGATTTCGTCCGATTCCGAGAATATTTCCTTACTAGGATTTCTGAAACCAAAAACAGCAGAAAACATGAAATGGCTCTTCGGCATCTCGTCAATAGGTTAGTTCCGGAAAACGCATCAAAACGATATAAAGTGTGAACAAAACATGTAGGTATTGTCATAAAACAAGCATGGAACATCAGAAATTATAGATACGTTGAAGACGTATCAGGACGCCGCAGTCCCCGAGTTTGCCGGAGCAGTCCCCGAGTTTGCCGGAGCAGTCCCCGAGTTTCCTTCGTCAATATCCATTGGCACAACATGCGATTCCGGTACAAAAATTGACTCCGATTCAGGACTTGGTTTGATCGATGGTGTTCTTAAGTGAGCCAAGGCGATTCCGGGAGGAATTTCTTGCCTCGATGAGCCTAGCTTGGATAAAGCATCCGCGGCTTCATTTTTCTCACACCCTTCAAAGAAGCCGGCAATCTTTTGCACGTGAAACCGGTATGAAGCCATGTTGGCATCTTTTGCGTCCCAATCTCCGGAACATTGTTGTACCACAAGATCCGAATCGCCGTAGCAAATGATCCGGTGTGCACCGATTTCTTTTGCGACCTTAAGCCCATGGATCAGAGCCTCATATTCAGCGACATTGTTCGATGCCCTGAAATGTACTTGCAAAACATACCGGAGGTGATCTCCCTTAGGCGAGGTGAGTACCACACCGGCACCTAGACCCTCTTTGAGTTTGGAACCGTCGAAGTGCATTTTCCAGTACTCCAGTTTCTGTTCTAGCGGCTTGTATTGCATTTTTGCCCAATCGACCAGGAAATCAGCCAAAGCTTGTGATTTTATGGCATCTCTTCTTTCGTATACCGGCACATAAGGTGACAGCTGAATTTCCCATTTTGCAATCTTGTCGCTAGCATTTTTGTTGCACATGATGTCTGAAATTGGTGCTTCACTCACCACTTTCATCGGATGCTCTTCGAAGTAATGTTTGAGCTTGGTGGCGGCCATGAACACGCCGTAAGTCATTTTTTGGAAGTGCGGGTAGTTTTGCTTTGAAGAGGAGAGCACCTCGCTCAGGTAGTATACCGGCCTCTGCACGGTTTTTCCTTCCTCATCTCGTTCTACCACAACCACAACACTTACCACCCGGTTTGTTGCCGCTATGTAAAGCAACATGGGTTCCCTTTCCAAAGGTGAGGCCAAGATTGGGGCCGTTGCGAGCATTGTTTTTAGCTCTTTAAATGTTGCGTCTGCCTGAGGGGTCCAGACGAAGGTATCGGATTTTTTCATCAGTGCATACAGCGGCAGAGCTTTTTCTCCCAACCTGCTTATGAACCGGCTTAGCGATGCCAAGCTTCCGGTAAACTTTTGCACATCTTTGAGTTCCTGCGGTATAGCCATTCTTTCTATTGCCCGGATTTTTACCGGATTAACTTCAATGCCCCGGCTTGATACAAGGAAGCCAAGTAACTTGCCGGCTGGGACCGAAAGTGCATTTTGCCGGATTGAGTTTCATCTGGAACCTTCTTAGGTTGTCAAATGTTTGCCTGAGATCATCGATCAAGGTTTCTTTTACCTTAGTTTTTATCACGACATCGTCTACATAAACCTGCACGTTTTTTCCGATTTGATCAAACAAGCATTTTTGCATACAGTACGTTGCACCAGCGTTGCGCAAACCGAAAGGCATAGTAACATAACAATAAGCCCAGTGCGGGGTAATGAACGCAGTCTTTATTTGATCTTCCTTTTTCAGGGGAATTTGGTGGAATCCGGAATAAGCATCCAGGAAAGACAACAGTTCACAACCGGCAGTGGAGTCAATCACTTGATCGATCCGGGGTAGAGGGAAAGGATCTTTTGGGCAAGCCTTGTTCAGGTTGGTGTAGTCGATGCACATGCGCCATGCCTTTGGAGCTTTTGCTTCCATGTTCTCTTCTTTTTTCTTTTCGACCAGCACCGGATTGGCTAGCCACTCAGTATGCAGCACTTCTACGATGAAACCGGCAACCAGCAACTTGGTAACTTCTTCTCCAATGATTTTTCTCCTGTCTTCAGCGAACCGGCGTAAAGCTTGTCGCACCGGCTTAGCATCCTTCCGGACGTTTAGAGAGTGCTCAGCCAGCTCCCTCGGAACAACCACCAAGTCATCAGTGGACCAGGCGAAGATATTCCGATTCTCACGGAGGAAGCTGACGAGCGCGCTTTCCAATGCTTCATTGAGGCCGGCACCGATACGAATGGTGCGCTCCGGGTAAGCTGGGTCTAGCACGATATCTTTTGTCTCTTTTGTTCGCTTGAATGCCGGTGTGCCCAAGTTCCCACTCATGGCTGCTAAGCTCAGCTGCGAGGATTGAGCCAGCGCCACAGCGGTTTGCATCCTTTTCTTTTCCTCCGCTATCACCATTCAGCCAGATTTGATCCGGCGGAAGCAGTTTCCATTGAGACTTTGTAGTTTCCCACCACAGTTAAGGGTCCACGAGGTGCCGGCATCTTCATCTTGAGATAAGCCATATGAGTTGAGGCCATGAATGCCGCCAACGCCGGTCTCCCTAGCAGCGCATGGTAAGGGCTTTCTAGGTCCACCACCTCAAACAGAATGTTTTCAACCCGGCAATTGTCACGTCCTCCGAATGACACATCCACCCGGACTTTTCCCATAGGTGCACATGACAGGCCCGGAACGATTCCATGGAATGTTGTGTGAGTTGGCTGCAGCATGTTTTCTGTTATGCCCAGCGTAACCATTGTATGCTTGTACATGATATTTATGCTGCTTCCGTTGTCTATCAGCATCTTGCTGAACTTGACTCGAGTCTCTGGCCCGTGCATGATTGGGTCCACGACAAGAGCGTAACCACCCGGATTAGGCATGATTTTGGGGTGATCTTTGAATGACCAGCTGATTTCCTGTTCTGTCCACAGCATGTATCTTGGGACTGCCGGCATCACCGCGTTCACTTCCATTGAACGGCGATGCACGCTCTGCCTGTCGGTTGGCTCAGTAACGAACACAACGCAGCACAAGTGTGGATCCTTGTAAACATTCCGGCCTAAAGGTGCCGGCGGTGGTGGTTGCCCATTGCCATCTTCCACCTGATGAACTTGCTGGTTCTGTTGAGGTTGTACTGGTAGAGCGTTTGCCCCGGTAAGCGGTGGTGGCGGTGGTAAATGTTGCCGCAGCATATCTTGCGATGGTGGCAGTATCGTAGAACAACCTTGCGCGTCTTTTACCGCACCCTTCAGCATCAAGTACTTGACCCAGGAACAATCTTTTGTCAAATGATTCGCCGGCTTTGCCGGAGTCGGAGTGTGAAACCGGCATGGTTGCTCCATTGCCGCTTCCATGGTGTATCTCATATGCTCTTGCCAATCTTTTTTCTCTCCCCACTTTTAATTTTCAACCCATTTCTTTTTAGGACCCGCCCACGGCTGCAATCCGGTCTTTTGCCTCTGGCTTCCGCTGGGGCCGGAATTTTCCTGCACCGCGGCTACTTGCTGCGGACCATACCTTCGATCCGGAAAATCTTCCCTTCTTTTGTTGTGCCGATTATCCCGGTATTGATCTTGCCGGGGTTGGCTTGTTTGCACCGGCTCAGCTTGTATTGCCGGTTGCATTGGGTCTCCCAACGCGTAACTGTCCGCCACCCGATCATCTCTGCCAGCGTGGTAGGCATATTCCTTTGTAACCTTTGCCACAGAGGTGATCCTCTCCGGCACCCATGACAGAACCAGACAATTGCCTGTGCTTCTATCACTCATTCACATGTGTTCCTCATTGAGTTCCACCGGGTGAGATAGTCCCGGTCGGTTTCATTCGCGCGCTGCTGGCACAAAGCGAGCTGCTGCGGCCTGTTTGGCCTCTTGTAGGTACTGCTGAAGTTGCTCACAAAGGCTTCCTCAAAGTCCAACCATCCATTAATGCTTCCTGCCGGCAAGTTGTTAAGCCAAATACGTGCAGGTCCCACTAGGAAGGACGGTATGATTCTCATGGCCCAACACCGGTTTACTCCGCCACCAGCGACGTAAACAGTTGTGACATAGTCTGTCAGCCAATCTTCCGGCTTAGTCGTGCCATCATATGTTTTTGTATCCCGGGGCAATTGAAAATTGTGTACCGGTGGTTCTTCTCTCATGATCCGCGGGCCAAAGCACTTTGGGCCAGGAGGACCCTCAGCTTCGATCATCTCGGAAAGATACACTCTGTCCAGCCTGTGCCTCGCATCCTGGCCTGGCAAGCATCTTTCCCCCACACGTTCCCCCAAAGGGTTCCGGTAGGCTCTGGTTCGTTCCACTTCGGAATCTCCTTCTTCATATCTTTCCGGTTCCGCGGCTCTTGCCTGCCGGTACCTTGGTGGTGGCATTTCCTCTTCAGCATATGCTGCCCTTGCAGCCCGATAATTTTGCCCGGCTTCATATCTACCGGCATGATTGTTTCCGGCATAACCATTTCCGGCATAGCCATTTCCGGCATAGCCGCGACCTGCCCCATAGCTTTTTCCTCCGGCTTCGTGTGGCCCGGCTTTTTGTTTTCCGGCAAGAACCGGATCATACACGGTCATCTGCCGCGCATTCATTTCTTTTTCCTTTCTTTTATCCGGATGGGGGGACGATGCCTGCCCATGGGATTTGCTTCCGGCAACTTTTGTCGACCGGGCTGATTTTGACTCGAGCGCTGCTTTGTTGATTCTAGCAAGCTCATCATTTTGTGCCTGTATTGTATCAAGCAGCTCTCTAACTCTATCCTGCTGTTTTGCTAATGCATCTCCGGATAACGACTCACACATCTCCATAGCGGCCTTAGCAGCTTTTATAGTTTTATCCGGACTACTGTACTTGGGTTTCTCTACGATGCTCACAGATGCAGAGGTACTTTTGCCGGCAAGAACTTCCTTACGCAGATCCTGATCTAGATTGCGAGCCTTAAGCCGGTTCTCCGGTATCCTAGCAGCCTGAGCGCTAACAGAAGCAAAGCCATGGGCAGCGTTGTACTCACGTAAGGTTAGGTTCAGCTCGCGCTGAGCCCGGATGATGTCCGCGCCCCGGAAAGCAGCTTCTTGCGCGTTGCCTCCAGCTCCGCTTGCGATGCTGCCGGGTCGATGTTCTGTGCGATGGGCGTCGCCAGCACGCTCATCGCCGCTTGGAGAGGAGTTTCCGGTGGTGCGGTAGATGTTCCCGCAGAGCCCTCGTCGCGCTCCAGCGGTGGCATTGCCGGCGCGTCGACGCCGTGCGCCCAGCTCCTTCTTCCACAGCTTCCTTGCCAGCACCAGCCGCGCCAGCCATCATCACCTCCACGCTGCCGGCGGCGCGGCCAGCATATAGCCACCTTGGCGGATCCGGTGCCACCAGCACCGGCGAGAGGGGCACAGGGACGGTGCCGAAGTAGACGCGGTGGCTGCCGAACTCGATGACGCGGCCGTTCTGCGGGAACTTGCCGCCGTTGGCGAAGCAGCCCGCGTTGTCGTTGATGAAGTCCATGGAGTAGATGCGCTGCACGAGCGCTGACACCGTTCGCTCGCCGGCGACGTCGAGGATGCCCGCCCGAATGTGAACTCCAGCAAGCGCCGCTTCATGCCCCACGGTGGGCGCCAACTGTCGTCGTGGCGAACGGACAGATGCCATGGGATGGCTTAAGTTGGGGCCGAATGGGCGCTAGAGGATTCGGGGGAGGGTTTTTGATCAGATAGGATGAACTTCCGGATGCTTTCCTCAAGAACATGGCCAAGGCCAGAGGTAGAAGAAGAAAGACACAAGGAAGAACTCTGTTCTAGATCTCTATTCCATGATCAAAACAAGGTTACAGGTTGCTCACTCTCTCTCTATTGGTCGTGCCCGTGAAGGGGCATGCCCCCTCTCCTTATATAGGGGAGAGGGTGGCTTACAGGGGAAGAAACCCTAATAAACCCTAATGGCATCTTTGAACAGACAAACTACTTTACAAAGCTACTTTAATCATAGGTGACGCCGGTATCTTCTTTAATCAGGGAGGCTGTCGTCCTCCGGTTGCTTTTGGCGTCACCTTCGTCTTTTACGTCATGGCTTCGTTTAAAGCTACTTTGCTTAGGTCATCCTTGTCCTCTAGCTCTTGAGAGGATCTTTGACCGGTTTTGCCGACGTGCTACAGTGTAGCCTATACCGGTAATCCGGTATCTTCTTAGCTCATTCCGACATACCCCTCCTGGGCATACCAGCATGGATCTCCTTAGCCAAACGCTGAAGCTCTCAGCCCTGATTAAACTTTAAACCGGTATCTTGATAGCCCAAACCATCCGGTTTGGCATGCCTTTGGCATAACGGGGGTCATTCCCCCAACAAGGAGTCCCAGGTGGACTCCACCTATGGTGGCCGGCCAACCCCCCCAAGGAAGGGGTGGGAGTCCCACCTTGAGTAGGATTCCCCCCTTGGGTAGGTTTTGTCCCTATGGAAGGTTTTGGTTTCGGGTCTTATTCGAAGACTTGGATACCAACACTTGGGGATTTCCACCTATATAATGAGGAGCAAGGGGAGGGGGCCGGCCACACAAAAACCTAGTTGGCCGCAGCCCCCAAGTGGCCGGCGCCCAACACTCCCGCTCCCCAAACCCTAGCCTCTCCTCCTCCACGCAATACTCCCGCAGCGCATAGGCGAAGCCCTGCCGGAGTTCTCCACCACCACCGGCACCATGCCGTTGTGCTGCCGGGATTCTGAGGAGGATCTACTACTTCCGCTGCCCGCTGGAACGGGGAGGAGGACGTCATCTTCATCAACACCGTACGTGTGACCGAGTACAGAGGTGCTGCCCGACTATGGCACCGTCAAGATCTTCTACGCGCTTTTGCTAGCGGCAAGTGATCGACTACATCCACCCCGAGATCTAATCTCGTTAATCTTTGCGAATCTTCAAGGGTTAGTCTCTTGATCTCCTCGTTGCTACCATCTACTAGATTAGATCTTGGCTTGTGTTTCGTTCTTGCGGCAGGAAATTTTTTGTTTTCTATGCTACGAATCCCATCACCTCCTCGATCCAAAGGATCCGAACTTTCTCCCAATCACGTGTGCGATGCACGTAACTTGAAGATGGGGAACGCCAATCTGGCGAGCAATTCGATGAAGAACGCCGAACCTCAAGATGAATAGACACACCAAGCTCGACAACCCTCGATAGTTCGAGGACCTTCGCGCACGCACGATCACTCTTGACAGATTCAAGAACTCTCACGCCTTTATTGATGGATAACCGGACGAACGTCCAAGACGCCGTCACGCACGCCTATCCCATAGGGACGGTGATAGTATGAACTCAAAGTTCTACATAATCTGCTATCCTAACCCTAGCCGCATCTCCACCTTATATGAGGGGTGGGTGGCCGGCCAGCCCTTATTGGGCCTAACCTAATTCGACTTGGATAGACCCAAGTCAAATAGACACAACTTAAAACCCTAATTTGGCCCACCATATGACCTGGCTACATTATTCCCTAATAATAATACTACGATACAATAATGGTACAACCTTAGACTTAATCATCGTATCAATGGCTGTCCTAGTGTACCAAACTGCCTGGATGTCCTCATCATTCTCCCCTTCTTCAAGAAGCGTTGGCGGCCAACGCGTGAGTTGTGCGAGAAAAAGGGTGAGTGGGGGTCTAGGGGAGACATGGCGTGGGGAAAGTTGTGTTTTTTCTTCAAGTTTTTTTACCATGGGGTTATTAGTAGTTTAGTGGAGATATTTTTGGGAACAATGGTAGGGTCTCCAAGGACCCCAATAGTTGCAAATTATACTATCGTCGGTGGGTACCTTTTAGAGGTTGTACCCTAAAAGGAAAGTGAAAATATAACATGGCCCTAGAAAACTGCATAAATGACATTGAAACTAGAAAATGAAAAGAAATCAAGCCCTTGGTCAGTTGGTCCTCACCACTAGAGCTAAACCTCCATCTTCGACAACCTTGACACTGATACGTCTCCAACGTATCTATAATTTCTGATGTTCCATGCTTGTTTTATGACAATACCTTCATGTTTTGTTCACACTTTATATCGTTTTGATGCATTTTCCGGAACTAACCTATTGACGAGATGTCGAAGTGCCAGTTCCTGTTTTCTGCTTTTTTTGGTTTCAGAAATCCTAGTAAGGAAATATTCTCGGAATTGGACGAAATCAACGCCCAGCATCTTAGAATCACACAAAGCTTCTAGAACACCCGAGAGCCACCAGAGGAGGGCCCTGTGGGCCCCAGATGATAGGCCGACGCGGCCCGGGGGGGCGCCCCCCTGTTGTATGGTCGCCTCGTCAGCCCTTCCGACTCCGCCTCTTCGCCTATTTAAGGGTCCCTGACCTAAACCTCGATACGAATAAGCCACGGTACGAGAAAAGTTCCCAGCCGCCGCCATCGCGAAGCCAAGATCTGGGGGACAGAGTCTCTGTTCCGGCATGCCGCCGGGACGGGGAAGTGCCCCCGGAAGGCTTCTCCATCGACACCACCGCCATCTTCATCACCGCTGCTGTCTCCCATGAGGAGGGAGTAGTTCTCCATCGAGGCTAAGGGCTGTACCGGTAGCTATGTGGTTAATCTCTCTCCTATGTACTTCAATACAATAATCTCATGAGCTGCCTTACATGATTGAGATTCATATGATGATGCTTGTAATCTAGATGTCATTATGCTAGTCAAGTGGATTTTACTTATGTGATCTCCGGAGACTCCTTGTCCCACGTGTGTAAAGGTGACAGTGTGCACCGTGTGGGTCTCTTAGGCTATATTTCACAGAATACTTATTCACTGTTATGGATAGCATATTGAAGTGCTTATTTATATCCCTTTATGATTACAATGTGTTTTGTATCACTATTTATCTATGTGCTACTCATGTGATGTTATTAAAGTAGTCTATTCCTCCTGCATGGTGTAATGGTGACAGTGTGTGCATCGTGTGGTTCTTGTCATAGATTATGATCATAATCTCTTGTAGGTTATGGAGTTGATTATCGCTATGATAGTATTGATGTGATTTATTCCCCTTCATAGTGTAAAGGTGACAGTGTGTATGCTATGTTAGTACTCGGTCTATTTTGCAAAGATCTATTATGCTCTAAGGTTACTTAAACATGAATATCGAATGTTGTGGAGCTTGTTAACTCCGGCATTGAGGTTTCGTGTAATCCTACGCAACGAATGGTGTTCATTATCAAACAAGAGTATATGTAGCACAAGGAAGAGAACTTATTTATTATGTGATCAATGTTGAGAGTGCCCACTAGTGAAAGTATGATCCCTAGGCCTTGTTTCCACCACAAAGAATTGCTTCCCACGCCAGCAAGCTATTTTTCTGCTGCTTGTTTACTGTTTACTGCATCTTTACTTTCTACAATATTACCACCATCTATACCACCTGTGTTTTACTATCTCTTCGAACTAGTGCACCTATACATCCGACAAGTGTATTAGGTGTGTTGGGACACAAGAGACTTCTTGTATCGTGATTGCAGGGTTGCTTGAGAGGGATATCTTTGACCTCTTCCTCCCCGAGTTCGATAAACCTTGGGTGATCCACTTAAGGGAAAACTTGCTGCTGTCTACAAACCTCTGCTCTTGGAGGCCCAACACTGTCTACAAGAATAGAAGCACCCGTAGACATCAAGCTATTTTCTGGCGCCGTTTCCGGGGAGGAAAGGTAAAAGGCACTCATACTCCGGTCCCAGGTAACTAAGTTATTTTCTTTGCCGTTGTAAGTGCTCGAAGCTATTTCCTTTAGATCCTGCAATTGCATCTTTTGGTTTCTTGTTTACACTAGTTAGGCATAATGGAGAGCAACAATGAGCTTCTTATTATATTTCCTGAGTTAAGACCTGGATTGTTTGCTGCGAAAATTAGAAAACCTATGGAATCTTATTTGCATGCTAGTAGCAATGATATTAGTATGAACGCTTTGAACACCATTGTTGTTAATGATATGGAAAATTCTAAACTTGGGGAAGCTGGTTTTGATGAGCATGATATTTTTAGTCCCCCAAGCATTGAGGAGAAAATTTTCTTTGATGATACTTTGCCTCCTATTTATGATGATTATAATGATAGTGGTCTTTTTGTGCCGCCTACTATGGAGAGTAAATTTTATTATGATTATACTATGCCTCCTACACTTGATGAGAATAATAATGATAGTTACTTTGTTGAATTTGCTCCCACTACAACTAATAAAATTGATTATGCTTATGTGGAGAGTAATAATTTTATGCATGTGGCTCATGACAAGAATGTTTCATGTGATAGTTATATTGTTGAGTTTGTTCATGATGCTACTGAAAGTTATTATGAGAGAGGGAAACATGGTTATATGCATCTTAATAATATTAAGTTTCCCCTCTTTATGTTGAGAATCTTGAAATTGCACTTGTGTTGCCTTCCTATGCTTGCCACTTTGTTCTTCATGAATCTATTTGTGTACAAGATTCCTTTTCATAGGAAGTGGGTTAGGCTTAAATGTGCTTTGAATTTGCTTCTTGATGTTCTCTTTTGCTTCGACTCTCATCCGTATGAGAGCATCATCATTAAAACTGCTGAGCCCATCTTAATGGCTATAAAGAAAGAACTTCTTGGGAGATAACCCATGTGTTTACTACAGCAATTTTTGTTTTGTTGAGTCTTGGAAGTTTTTTACTACTGTAGCAACCTCTCCTTATCATGTTTTTGTGCCAAGTAAAGTCTCTATGGTAAAGTTGATGCTAGATTTGGATTACTGCGCAGAAACAGAATTGCTGTCTGTCACGAATTCGCGCAGAAGTCTCTGTAGGTAACTCAGAAAAATCTGCAAATTTACATGTGTGATCCTCAGATATGTACGCAACTTTCATTAGTTTTGAGTTTTTCCGTTTGAGCAAGTTAAGTGCCCCTGCCAGATTCGTCTTTACGGACTGTTCTGTTTTTGACAGATTCTGCCTTTTATTTCACATTGCCGCTTTTGCTATGTTGAATGGGTTTCTTTGTTCCATTAACTTTCAGAAGTTTTGTGCAATGTCCAGAAGTGTTAAGAATGATTGTGTCACCTATGAACATGTGAATTTTGATTATGCACTAACCCTCTAATGAGTTTGCTTGAAGTTTGGTGTGGCAGAAGTTTTCAAGGGTCAATAGAAGAGGGTGATATAATGTGATCGAGAAGAGTGAAAGGTCTAAGCTTGGGGATGCCCCGGTGGTTCATCCCTGCATATTTTAAGAAGACTCAAGCATATAAGCTTGGGGATGCCCAAGGCATCCTTCTTCATCGACAACTTATCAGGTCACTTCTAGTGAAACTATATTTTTATTCAGTCACATCTTTGTACTATACTTGGAGCGTCTGTGTGTTTTTTTTTTTGTTTTGTTATTTTCATTCTCTGAATAAATTCATGCTTGTGTGGGAGAGAGACACGCTCCGCTTTTTCATATGAACACTAGTGTTCTTCGTTTATGCTTTTAATGTTCAAGGGCGAAAGTTGATCGCTTCACTTGTTGCTATTTGGTTGGAATCAGAAAATGCTTCATATGGTCTTGAATAATTTGATACTTGGCAATTGTTTTGAGCTCTCATAAATCATGTTTAAGCTCTTGCATCATGTAGTTTAAATCTAGTAGTGGAGAACTACCGTAGAGCTTGTTGAAATTTGGTTTGCATGATTGGTCTCTCTAAGGTCTAGATATTTTCTGGTAAAAGTGTTTGAGCAACAAGGAAGACAGTGTAGAGTCTTATAATGCTTGCAATATGTTCTTATGTAAGTTTTGCTGTACCGGTTCATACTTGTGTTTGCTTCAAACAACCTTGCTAGCCAAAGCCTTGTACTGAGAGGAAATGCTTCTCGTGCATCCAAAACCTTGAGCCAAAACCCATGCCATTTGTGTCCACCATATCTACCTATTATGTGGTATTTCCTGCCATTCCAAGTAACTACTTCATGTGCTACCTTTAAACAATTCAAAAGCTATTATCTCTTATTTGTGTCAATGTTTTATAGCTCATGAGGAAGTATGTGGTGTTTTATCTTTCGATCTTGTCATTTACTTCGACAGACTTTCACAATGGACTAGTGGCTTCATCCGCTTATCCAATAATTTTGCAAAAAGAGCTGGCAATGGGGTTCCCAGCCCCAATTAATTAACTTGCATTAATAATTCTCTTCACATGTTTTGCTCTGATCTATCAGTAAGCAACTTAAATTTGCAAATAGACACTCCTCCATGGTATGTGAATGTTGGAAGGCACCCGAGGATTCGGTTAGCCATGGCTTGTGAAAGAAAAGGTTGGGGGAGTGTCATCTAATAAATAAAACTAAAGTACATGTGTAAACAAAAGAGAAGAGGGATGATATACCTTGCTGGTAGAAATAACGTCCTTCATGGGAGCCGCTCTTGAAAGTCTGGTTGATAAGGTAGTTAGAGTACCCATTACCATTCGTTGACAACAACAAACACCTCTCAAAATTTTACTTTTATGCTCTCTATATGATTTCAAAACTTGAAAAGCTCTAGCACATGATTTGATCCCTGCTTCCCTCTGCGAAGGGCCTATCTTTTACTTTATGTTGAGTCAGTTTACCCATTTCCTTCCATCTTAGAAGCAAACACTTGTGTCAATTGTGCATTGATTCTTACATACTTGCTTATTTGCATTCATCATATTACTCTATGTTGACAATTATCCATGAGATATGCATGTTGAAAGTTGAAAGCAACTGCTGAAACTTATATCTTCCTTTGTGTTGCTTCGATGCCTTTACTTTGAATTTATTGCTTTATGAGTTAACTCTTATGCAAGACTTTTTGATGCTTGTCTTGAAAGTACTATTCATGAAAAGTTTTGCTATATGTTATCTATTTGTTAGCAAACTATAGATCATTGCTTTGAATCACTCCATTCATGTCATATGCTTTACAATAATGTTGATCAAGATTATGATGGTAGCATGTCACCTCAGAAATTATTTGTGTTATCGTTTACCTACTCGAGGGCGAGTAGGAACTAAGCTTGGGGATGCTTGATACGTCTCCAACGTATCTATAATTTCTGATGTTCCATGCTTGTTTTATGACAATACCTTCATGTTTTGTTCACACTTTATATCGTTTTGATGCATTTTCCGGAACTAACCTATTGACGAGATGCCGAAGTGCTAGTTCCTGTTTTTGGTTTCAGAAATCCTAGTAAGGAAATATTCTCGGAATTGGACGAAATCAACGCCCAGCATCTTAGAATCACACGAAGCTTCTAGAACACCCGAGAGCCACCAGAGGAGGCCCTGTGGGCCCCAGATGATAGGCCGGCGCGGCCCGGGGGGGCGCGCCCCTGTCTGGTCGCCTCGTCAGCCCTCCGACTCCGCCTCTTCGCCTATTTAAGGGTCCCTGACCTAAACCTCGATACGAATAAGCCACGGTACGAGAAAAGTTCCAGAGCCGCCGCCATCGCGAAGGCAAGATCTGGGGGACAGGAGTCTCTGTTCCGGCACGCCGCCGGACGGGGAAGTGCCCCCGGAAGGCTTCTCCATCGACACCACCGCCATCTTCATCACCGCTGCTGTCTCCCATGAGGAGGGAGTAGTTCTCCATCGAGGCTAAGGGCTGTACCGGTAGCTATGTGGTTAATCTCTCTCCTATGTACTTCAATACAATAATATCATGAGCTGCCTTACATGATTGAGATTCATATGATGATGCTTGTAATCTAGATTCATATGATGATGCTTGTGGTGTGGGGATTTTGTGGCCTTCGGGTAACTTCAGCTGTTTCTCCTTCAGCACCAAATCAAAAATTTGCTCCGTTTTGTTCAAATCGAAGTCAAACTCCTTCACAGGCCCTGGTTGCTTCACCCACTTGCAGGACACGGGTTTTGCCCCCCGAGTCCACTCAGCTACAGCGACCTCCTGATCTCTGCAGAATCTTCATCTTCGTCCGTCTCGATCAGGGCGACGCGCTTGTATTTGTCCTGGTACAATTCTGGATGGCGCTGTTCATATGCTGTCAACTTCTGAACCATGTGCGCCAGTGAATTGTACTCGCTTGGAAGGTCACATCTCCGAGCGCTGATAATCCTGCTACCGCCAGCTCGACTGCTTCCTTCTCAGATAGGCGAACCGAATAACATCGGTTCCTGACGGTCCTGAACCTCTGGATGTACTCAGATACCGTCTCTCCTCGTCTCTGCCGAACTTGGGTCAGATCGGCAAGGCTAGCTTCCGTAGTTTCTGAATGGTATTGTACATGGAACTGCTCTTCCAGCTGCTTCCACGTCCGAACCGAGTCTGGTAGCAACGAGGTGTACCACCCAAAGGCTGGACCCGTGAGAGACTGCGAGAAGAATCTCACACGTAGCTCGTCCGAAGCTGAGACCATGCCCAACTGTGCCAAGTATCGGCTCACGTGCTCGATCGAGCTGGTTCCTTCTGATCCACTAAATTTTGTGAAGTCAGGGAGCCGATACTTAGGTGGCAGCGGGATCAGGTCGTAGTCGTTGGGATACGGCTTGGAATAGCCGATCATTCTCTTCTTCGGCAGGATGCCGAACTGGTCTCTCATGATTGCGGTGATCTCATCCACCGTAGGAGCTGCAGAAGTTGATCGTTCATGACTTGTATTGGTGGCATATTTAGTTAGCCACGCGTGTTTCTCAGCATCTGCTCCAGAACTGCTTCCTGCTCCAGCGACTCCTCCTGCCGTGGCAGTCCTTCCTGCTGTAACCTGGGTCATCCAGTTGTTGCAGTCCGGCACGTAGGTGCACACGTATCCATGTGGAATTTCCTTGGGCGGATCATACAGGAATTGGTAGTCGCCTGGATCACCTCCAACCTTGTAGACGACGTACGCCGGTGAACCTTGTTGTTGTGGAGCTGCAAACGTGTGTTGCAGTGGTGGCCTTGTGTAGAGCGGTACCTCCCCTTGGTGAGTTCCTAGAGCAGGACCTGACGGAGAGTACTTGTGCTTCATGACTTCTTGCACCACATTGAGCGCGACACGCTCCAGAGTATTCACCAAGCTCTCAGCATGCCGATGAAGAGAGTGAGCAACGGCATAGTTGACTTCCTGTCGCAGGGCTCTGGTACGTTCGTCCGAAGGGAGAGATAGATCTAGTCCATCTAGCGCGCCTTCGGGTTGGAACCCTTTGAACTTGATCCCGTGCGAACGGGTTTTCTCAAAAGCGCCGATGAGATCGGCTTCCAGGATGGCCTTGAGCTCATCATACCTCTTCTTATGCTCAGGAGGCAGATCTTCATACTTGACTGGTTCTTCCGCCATCTGAGACGCAGATGTCGACGTGGTTGCTGGGAAGATTGTCCGATGTCCCACCGGGCGTGCCAGAATGTGTTGCCTGCCAAAACTCACCGGCGAGCAGTGGTTAAGCAACACGAAGAGCCGGGAGGCTTCCAAGGCGGCAGCGGGCCCTGGTCCCTCGACGTCGTCCCGCAAATGCTCCGGCACACGACCTGGCGGTTGCAAGGGCGTGCCACCTAACCTATACCTGGCCAGGAAGGTGTTGGATTGCTTCGATTAGTTCCTGCATGGCAGACACGTAAACATTAAATACGAGCCCTATCGGCTCTCAGGTTGCCCTGCGGATCGGCTCAAAGAGCCGATCGCCCCATGGTTCACGTTGGATTTTCAATGACATGGGGATCCTGCTTGATCAAAACAAAGCTAAACCAATCTACGACAGTTTAGGGTTTTCACCGCATAACCGGAACATCCTACGCGTAGTTGGGCCTAGCAGATACGAAAGATGATGAAAACTACCCCTATAAGAGGCCTAAAAACCAACGTTTAAGTCAATTCCCGGAACATCCCTTATAGGAACGGCAAACAACACCTAACGCACTACCGGATCGTCCAACCCCAGCATAGGGCCTAATCATGCAGATATTAAACTAATCCTTGAAGAACAAGGAGCAACTATAACATATCGGATCTACTAAGTAACGAACAAGCAAGATGCTGCCCTTACACCTGGATAGGTGTAAGGGCAGCTAGATATTGAGGGACGGCACAGCTAAGCAGATATGCGCAAGAAAATCATCTATGCAAGCCCCAAAACATCTACGATAAATAGTGCTACTCGCCATCAACAACGCTTCAGTACGAGCAACACAAGGTAAACGAATAAACGTTGTGCCTAGATCGCAAGATGCGATCTAGGCGCATGATGCTTACCCGGAGAAACCCTCGAAAGAAGGGGTGGCGATGCGCCTGATTTGTGTTTGTTGTGAACGTGATTGTCCTCCTTTTCCGATAACCCTAGATACATATTTATAGTCCAAGGGACTTTCTAATCTGGACGTGCACCTAACCGTGCACGAGTTAAACTCTATCTTTTAATCTAAACTAAGATACGATCTACTATATTACAGATACACGGGCAATGAAGCCCAAACTCTTCGTGCAAGGCCGCTTCAAAGATGCTCCACGCGTGTATCTTTCAAGCCCATCTTCACTTACGGCCCATCTCCTGATTTGGCCAAAATCCGGTGATAACACATGCCCCCTGGTTTTGGCAATGATAATTTCAAAACCACTCTGTTTTTCCTTCGAGGGGTCATGTCGTGGCAGAGCAGAACCGTCGCAGTATTCTTCATCATGATGCCTTGCCTTCTCAACTTCTCTGCATGATTTGACAGTTTTGGCACCACATCCTCGAAAACTGCTTAAGCATTAAATCTCTGCTATATCCCCTTTTATTTAGCCACTTCTCAGTTCCCGTCTTCGCCTTCGCATTAGCACTCCAAAAACCCTCCTCTGCCACCATGTCTTCCTCTTCTTCCTCCTCTTCTTCGTCAAGCCTCTCTGTCCAATCCTCCCCCCTCCGAGAGCCGACGCCGGAGTGGGACCCGCAGGAGGCCCACGCGGCCAACATCCGCCGCGCCATAGCCGACGGGGATGAGTCGAGCCACGACTTCTCCGTCTGGTCGGAGGACGACAAGTCCTCGACCGACGGGGAGAGCGACCTCCGTTTCCTCGCAGACGGGGAATCGGAGGAGGAGAGCGACGACGATCGCTTCTCCTGGGGCGATTTCACCTCCTCCGAGGAGGTGAAGGAGGAAGAAGAGGAGGAGGACGACACCTCCTCCGACGAGCCGCCGGCCAAGCGCTCTGCCCTTGGCCGGGCAACCTCAGCGATTTCGACAGCGACGACGACGACGCTGATGAAGAGGACGAGGACAACGAGGGTCCTCCTGGCGGCCGCGGCAGCAGCGACGACGAGCCCGCCGAGAGCGGCGGCGACGGCGATGACGAGGGCAGCAATGGCCCGTAGATAGGATCCTTAGAATAGGACCAGTAGCAGTAGACGGGGCAATGTACTCCCCCTAGTTCCTCCTTTTGAGAGCAATCAGCTCTTTGTGTAAGAAATCTTGCTATCAATGAAAAATTTCCTTCAACTTGATCTTGCCGATTCCTTTTACGCTATTTTAGCCGATTTCCCCTCGCACTGCTTTTGCCGATTGTCATCTTGGTCGATGCTCAATGAGCCGATGGCAATGCATCAGTTTTTTATAATGAATTGCAAGACAGGTCAATCTAGTCATCCCCTCAGATGGTAACTTGCAATCCTTGAAATTCAGATCCAAACTTCCAATCGAACAGGTCCAGCACACAGCCTTGAGACCCCTAGATCTTTGGACTTCAAAATCATCCGATCGTGATGTTTGACCTGACGGCAAAACTCCTGAATTAACGCCTCCAGGAAAGCTTCTAGGACCATAGCTGAAACAACTCGACGTTGAAGCTGATACACCTGCATAACAGGTACCATTTGCTCACAACTTTCCTTGTGATGTTCTGTTCCTTTGCAGCAACAAACTGGTCCAGAGCCTATCAATGATAATGGCTCCCCCTCTTCAATAATTCACCACTGTTTTATAACAATTGTGGTGCAGAGCTAGCCGATTTTAACCAAAATCGGCTCCCAAGAGCAAAGGATCTTCAGGGGCAGCTGCCCCCCGAGCCTCAGTCAAGGCGAGAATAGTAGCAAAGAAGGTGGCTGCCAGGAAAACTTTGAAGGGCAAACACCCCTCTAGGCTTTGGTTATCCTATTAAGTCCAGTAATCCTGCTCTTGTAGACTTCCCCCGAAGATGATATCATCAAGGACATGCAATCCAGCTGACGAAGCTCCAACTTGGACACCTCCGGGTACACCACCATGTAGAACTAGCCAGATATGTCACCATCGGCTTCCACGAAAAGGGTCAGCCCTCACTCCCATCAAAACAAGATAGGAAAGCTTATGCACAAGGAGTCGATGTACCACGAGGGCTCAGCAGGACCAGCAAATCCCTTCTTTGAACCAAGAAGCTTCTCATGCAATGGCTCTCTAACTCCTCCTGGCTCAATTCTTGTGCTTTGCTGCTTAGATCGGCTCACCATCCTTGACGATGACGCTGCAGTTGAAGCCCTGGCCAATCGTGACGTTGCCTGTCTTCAGGTCATTTTCCTTCACTGAGGCCTGATCAAGTGGCAGCTTAAACTCTGTAATTCTAAAGTCGATGTCCGAGCATCGGCTGTGCTGAAATTTTTGTATTTTCGATTTTTTATTGGCCGATCGATTCATGAATCGGCTTCCCCTGGGTACATACTTTATGGCCTTGTACCTTCTCCGTGTGTATGCCCCCGAGCCGAATCCTTCAAGTGATTGAAGATATCGGCTTTTCAGCCAATTCAAGCTTGTCTCACCACTCACCATGCGAAATAGCACATCAGTGAACACGGTGGTGCGAATAATTTTAGCCGATTGCTAGAATCGGCTCCCCTTGCAGTTGGTGATCCAACTTATTTGCTGATAAATGTTGGCCATGGCTTATCCCCAGGACCAATGTCGATCTCTTCTAGTCCATCAGCTGCTGTAAACCCATATCTCAGCTTTCCATTGCCTGCCAAATCAATGATGAACACAGGCAGAAGGTAGGTTGAGGCTAATTGTGGCCGATTGCTAGAATCGGCCTCCTTTTCCATTGCAATGTTTAACGAGGGTTTACAACTTCTTGGTTCTCTGCTACGACAACGTGGCATGTTTGAAGTGAGATCCTTGTTTCTTATTTTTTGGGGCCGATCGCAGGGATCGGCCTTGCCACGTACGTCCATAGACTTGGATCTTGCTACTCTGTCAGGTCAGTGGATAAGACTAGCCTCACCCCGTTTTTTGTAGCTTCGATGCGCTCACAGTCGTCCAGATTGATTCCAGAGAGCGGCTCTTGGTCATTTGCTTCCCAGATGTTCATGGCAGCCAAAGAGATATCGACCGAATCATCCGCATGAACAACCTCCACTTCATCTCCATCCCATTGTATGATGCACTGATGCATTGTGGATGGAATGCAACAATTAGCGTGGATCCAATCCCTTCCTAGCAGAACAGCATAAGTGCTCTTGCTGTCGACGATGAAGAAGGATGTAGGGATGGTCTTTCGGCCGACAGTTAAGTCCACGTTCAGAACACCCTTGGCTTCTGACGGTTGGCCGTTGAAATCGCTTAGCGTGACGTTGGTCTTGATCAGATCTTCAGTAGAACGTCCCAAACGTCGTAACATGGAGTACGGCATTATGTTGACTGCTGCTCCCGTGTCAACCAGCATCTTGCTGATAGGCTGCCCGTTGATATAACCCTTCAGGTATAGGGCCTTCAGATGCCTATAGCTCCTTTCTCGTGGCTTCTCCAAGATAACTGGCCGTGGCCCGCAATCAAACTGTGCCACTGATACTTCCTCGTCTTTTGGAGCACAAAACTCTGACGGGAGAACGAACACCATGTTTGTATCAGCCGATGTCCCTGCATCGGCTTTTGTCTGCTTGGGTCGCCACACTTTCTTTGGTGGGCGAGCCTCTGTCTCCAGTGTTTGCTGAATTTTCACGGCCAGATCAGGCCGTGCTTTCCTCAACGTGTACATGTACCGCGACTCGGCTTCTTCCAAGTTTCTGAGCCGTTGCACTCTGCGCTTTTGGGAGTGGCTGAGTCCATCAGGACACCACCTTGGTCGGTGATATCTATCTTCTTCTTCCGACTCCTCAAAGTCTTCATCTTGGGATGACTCAGCTCGTTTGTTCTGAGGTGGGAGAGGTCCTAGACGCTTGAACACTGAAACTTCATTTGCTCCCTTCCTCTTCTGTCTACATTCTGGGCAGTTCTCGATTGTAGGCAATCGGCTCATTCCTGAGTCCCAGCAGTGTTTGAAGAAAGGACAATTCCAATGCCTGTCCACGTCCTCTTGCTCCCTTGACCTCCCTCTGGCGTGACGCTCATACCCTTCGTATCGACGGTATTTCCTGTTGTCTGCATCAGACCGACGATATCTATCATCATCTACGTCGTAGCGTCGACGTCGGTCGTACTGCTGTTCATATTTGTTAAGGAGGTGCGCGGAAAGTGGTCGTTGATACCGCACGCTTATCACCTCTTCCTCAGTCAAATACCGTATGTCATCATGCTGGGGCCGGTCACGTGGATCGGCCTCCTTTTTATCTTTGCCGCGAGAGCGACTGCTCTCTGGCTTATCCTCGCCATGGCGATCTGCAAGCCCTGCCATATTGATATCAAACGAGAAACCTGGCTCGCGTCCTATGCAATGACTGAGATCGACCATGTTGACCTCCGGAAACGGCTGCGTGTCAACCCTCATGGCAAACTGTCCGAAGAGTAATCGGCCTTGTTCTATCGCCATTTGAATCTGTCCGCGCAAAACTTTGCAGTCGTTGGTGGTATAGGTGAACGTGTGATGCCATTTGCAGTATGGCCTCCGTTCATCTCTTGTGGCGTGGGGATTTTGTGGCCTTCGGGTAACTTCAATGTTTCTCCTTCAAAGAAGAATCAAAAATTTGCTCTTTTGCTCAAATCGAAGTCAACCCCTTCACAGGCCCTGGTTGCTTCACCCACTTGCAGGACACGGGTTTTGCCCCCCCGAGTCCACTCAGCTACAGCGACCTCCTGATCTCCTGCAGAATCTTCATCTTCGTCCGTCTCGATCAGGGCGACGCGCTTGTATTTGTCCTGGTACAATTCTGGATGGCGCTGTTCATATGCTGTCAACTTCTGAACCATGTGCGCCAGTGAATTGTACTCTGCTTGGAAGGTCACATCTCTGAGCGGCGCTGATAATCCTGCTACCGCCAGCTCGACTGCTTCCTTCTCAGATAGGCGAACCGAATAACATCGGTTCCTGACGGTCCGAACCTCTGGATGTACTCGTCTCTCCTCGTCTCGCCGAACTTGGGTCAGATCGGCAAGGCTAGCTTCCGTAGTTTCTGAATGGTATTGTACATGGAACTGCTCTTCCAGCTGCTTCCACGTCCGAACCGAGTCTGGTAGCAACGAGGTGTACCACCCAAAGGCTGGACCCGTGAGAGACTGCGAGAAGAACCTCACACGTAGCTCGTCTGAAGCTGAGACCATGCCCAACTGTGCCAAGTATCGGCTCACGTGCTCGATCGAGCTGGTTCCTTCTGATCCACTAAATTTTGTGAAGTCAGGGAGCCGATACTTAGGTGGCAGCGGGATCAGGTCGTAGTCGTTGGGATACGGCTTGGAATAGCCGATCATTCTCTTCTTCGGCAGGATGCCGAACTGGTCTCTCATGATTGCGGTGATCTCATCTACCGTAGGAGCTGCAGAAGTTGATCGTTCATGACTTGTATTGGTGGCATATTTAGTTAGCCACGCCTGTTTCTCAGCATCTGCTCCAGAATCGTTTCTGCTCCAGCGACTCCTCCTGCCGTGGCAGTCCTTCGTGCTGCAACCTGGGTCATCCAGCTTGTTGCAGTCCGGCACGTAGGTGCACACGTATCCATGTGGAATTTCCTTGGGCGGATCATACAGGAATTGGTAGTCGCCTGGATCACCACCAACCTTGTAGACGACGTACGCCGGTGAACCTTGTTGCTGTGGAGCTGCAAACGTGTGTTGCAGTGGTGGCCTTGTGTAGAGCGGTACCTCCCCTTGGTGAGTTCCTAGAGCAGGACCTGACGGAGAGTACTTGTGCTTCATGACTTCTTGCACCACATTGAGCGCGACACGCTCCAGAGTATTCACCAAGCTCTCAGCATGCCGATGAAGAGAGTGAGCAATGGCATAGTTGACTTCCTGTCGCAGGGCTCTGGAACGTTCGTCCGAAGGGAGAGATAGATCTAGTCCATCTAGCGCGCCTTCGGGTTGGAACCCTTTAAACTTGATCCCGTGCGAACGGGTTTTCTCAAAAGTGCCGATGAGATCGGCTTCCAGGATGGCCTTGAGCTCATCATACCTCTTCTTATGCTCAGGAGGCAGATCTTCATACTTGATGGTTCTTCCGCCATCTGAGACGCAGATGTCGACGTGGTTGCTGTGGAAGATTGTCACGATGTCCCACCGGGCGTGCCAGAATGTGTTGCCTGCCAAAACTCACCGGCGAGCAGTGGTTAAGCAACACGAAGAGCCGGGAGGCTTCCAAGGCGGCAGCGGGCCCTGGTCCCTCGACGTCGTCCCGCAAATGCTCCGGCACACGACTTGGCGGTTGCAAGGGCGTGCCACCTGACCTATACCTGGCCAAGAAGGTGTTGGATTGCTTCAATTAGTTTCCTGCATGGCAGACACGTAAACATTAAATACGAGCCCTATCGGCTCTCAGGTTGCCCTGCGGATCGGCTCAAAGAGCCGATCGCCCCATGGTTCACGTTGGATTTTCAATGACATGGGGATCCTGCTTGATCAAAACAAAGCTAAACCAATCTACGACAGTTTAGGGTTTTCACCGCATAATCGGAACATCCTACGCGTAGTTGGGCCTAGCAGATACGAAAGATGATGAAAACTACCCCTATAAGAGGCCTAAAAACCAACGTTTAAGTCAATTCCCGGAACATCCCTTATAGGAACGGCAAACAACACCTAACGCACTACCGGATCGTCCAACCCCAGCATAGGGCCTAATCATGCAGATATTAAACTAATCCTTGAAGAACAAGGAGCAACTATAACAGATCGGATCTACTAAGTAACGAACAAGCGGATGTTGCCCTTACACCTGGATAGGTGTAAGGGCAGCTAGATATTGAGGGACGGCACAGCTAAGCAGATATGCGCAAGAAAAGCATCTATGCAAGACCCAAAACATCTACGATAAATAGTGCTACTCGCCATCAACAACGCTTCAGCACGAGCAACACAAGGTAAATAAACGTTGTGCTGCCTAGATCGCAAGATGCGATCTAGCAGCATGATGCTTACCCGGGAGAAACCCTCGAAAGAAGGGGTGGCGATGCGCCTGATTTGTGTTTGTTGTGAACGTGATTGTCCTCCTTTTCCGATAACCCTAGATACATATTTATAGTCCAAGGGACTTTCTAATCTGGACGTGCACCTAACCGTGCACGAGTTAAACTCTATCTTTTAATCTAAACTAAGATACGATCTACTATATTACAGATACACGGGCAATTAAGCCCAAACTCTTCGTGCAAGGCCGCTTCAAAGATGCTCCACGCGTGTATCTTTCAAGCTCATCTTCACTTACGGCCCATCTCCTGATTTGGCCAAAATCCGGTGATAACAATAGGTTATGGAGTTGATTATCGCTATGATAGCATTGATGTGATTTATTCCCCCTTCATAGTGTAAAGGTGACAGTGTGTATGCTATGTTAGTACTCGGTCTATTTTGCAAAGATCTATTATGCTCTAAGGTTACTTAAACATGAATATCGAATGTTGTGGAGCTTGTTAACTCCGGCATTGAGGGTTCGTGTAATCCTACGCAACGAATGGTGTACGTTCATTATCAAACAAGAGTATATGTAGCACAAGGAAGAGAACTTATTTATTATGTGATCAATGGTGAGAGTGTCCACTAGTGAAAGTATGATCCCTAGGCCTTGTTTCCACCACAAAGAATTGCTTCCACGCCAGCAAGCTATTTTCTGGCCGCTTGTTTACTGTTTTACTGCATCTTTACTTTCTGCAATATTACCACCATCTATACCACCTGTGTTTTACTATCTCTTCGTCGAACTAGTGCACCTATACACGACAAGTGTATTAGGTGTGTTGGGGACACAAGAGACTTCTTGTATCGTGATTGCATGGTTGCTTGAGAGGGATATCTTTGACCTCTTCCTCCCTGAGTTCGATAAACCTTGGGTGATCCACTTAAGGGAAAACTTGCTGCTGTTCTACAAACCTCTGCTCTTGGAGGCCCAACACTGTCTACAAGAATAGAAGCACCCGTAGACATCAGACACCGTCAAGGACGCACCATTTGGCAGTGAGAAGACGCTCATTTCGATGAAAAGCTCCATGAGGGGCCTCTGCTTTGGAGGTTGTGAAGAATGCCATCTAGGCGTCTGGATGGGTTGCCCTTTCGACCAAAGGTCGCCTAGGACAGCATAACCCCTGTGTGATTCACTCGACGTTGCAGCAAGATCCGGAGCCGCCACCTTAAGGATGTAGAGGTGAATGCGCTGCTTTGCTTGCCCCCCTCGCCTCCACGGCCTGCTAGAAGAAGCTCCACCGCACAACACCCACGCTCGAGGTGGCCACAACCTAGGAATTTATTGAACAAGACGGTGTCATATCATTCCATGCACTCCTTCGCCCACATAAATATCATAGCAAAGAGGATGAACCTTAGATTAAACCTGATCTGGCTGCCAAGATCCAGAGCTACGCTCCAACTTGCAGGGCATAAAGCCCACAGTCGGAAAATAGTCGTATACCCTACATCTACTCTGTACAACCCGCTACAGCCTCCCATGTCAACATCGGATGGCGCCCCGCCGTGGGAGCAGGGAGACGGAGACGGCACCGGTGGAAAAATGGCCTTCGGTCGCGGTGCGCAATCGCCATTAGTCGCGTTGCGCAACCGCGACCTATTATTCGCGACTAAAGGTCCCCTTTAGTCGCGGTTCCTTACGAACCGCGACTAAAGGCCCGTCCACGTGGGCGGCAGGCGAGCGCCAGGGCGGAGGACCTTTAGTCGCGGTTCTGCTCGCCAACCGCGACTAAAGGCCGCCGCAGGTTTAGGGTTTTAGCCCCCCCTAACCTGGTTCCCCTAACCTGGTTACTTTTTAAGTTGTATTGTTTTATTTCTTTTGTGTTTTATTTTAATTTTGAAGGAGTTTCACATATTCTACGGTATACATGCATGTGAATGTACAATTTCAAACAAATTTGAAATTAGAACAAAAAGAATTCAAGAGGAATATACAATATATATTCAATATCGGATGACCATATACAATTTTGAACAAGTTTCCATACATATTTAGTGCATATAAAGTTCTACGTCCTCTACATAGTGTTCTCCTCTAGGATCGATGACTTGGTTCGCCAACCATCCAGCTAGTTCCTCTTGAAGTGGTCGGAAGCGAGCTTCTGGAGTAAGCGTCGTCCGGAGGTTATTCCTCCTGGTGTTGTTCTCAGACGGCTGCCGCTCAGTGGTGTATCTCCGGATCCTCTCACAAACATAGTATCCACATAGATTGGTCCCCGGTGGCTGAATATCCCCGGTCGCAGCCTTTGCCCTTTTAAAATGTAGCTCTTTTTTGAATTCACCGACCTTTTGATCTACGAACCGTCTCCAAACCCTACGAGGCAAGGAAAATTAAATGAACAAGAGAGTTATTAATTAGTTACTTGATATTAGGAAATGATGAATGAAATAGGCCGATCGATATAGAGCGCAAACGAATGAAAGTAGTTACTTTTGCATCATTTTTCTCATGTCGGCCCAAAGCTTCGTATCCATATTCAGAGAGTCGTGGACGAGAACTGTGGAGTTCTGAATTTGAATTACTAGCAGAATCCAGTGGAACCTGCGGACACGATACATGCACAGTCATGCATAACTCATCGATTAGCCACATACCATGCATGGAGTAAACAAAAGAGAATGTGCTCAAGACAGAAACACTCACCCAAAATGGTAAGGAAATAGAATATCACTTTTGAGTTCCTGTTTTGTAAGAAACATCCACAGGTCACCCTCCACGTCGTTGGGGTGGTGTTGTAACACATATGAATTAACGATTTGTGGGTCAATGAACCCAACATCATGGGTGTGCCTTATTCGCATTTCCCGCTTCTTCATTCTGCATAATAGCGTACACAACAAGATAGTTAGGACAATATATATATTTATAGTGCAGGCAATGAACGAGATGGGGTAGAAATTAATAAATCACTTACAGAACATAGCAACTGATGATAGATTTGTCGAGCTCGCGCAGATTGAACAGCTGGAACAATTCACTCCGATGAATTGTTATATAGTAATGTTTGAAGTGATGCTCAGGTCTAACTTCCGCATAAATATATTCTCTGGCGTTTTTAAGTTTTATGTAACCCTTGTACCAATTTAGCAGACCTTTCATTTGTCGAGGTAGATCCTCTTCCTGCGCAGGCTCGACGAGAGGACCATCCTTCACATATCCAAATACTACGTCCTTCATTGCCACGTCATCAAGGCCTAATGCTACACGAAGAGTCAGACCTAAGTCTGCCGCTTGTTCTTTGGCTTTCGCTACAGTCAATCCCTGTGCTGCCGCAGCTGCTATGACATCAGGGGCTTCGTCCTCCGGACCTGCGGCTTTCACTATGAGCGGGGGGATCGACTGTTTACTTTGTTCCCCGAGCTGGGCAACTTGTTTCCCCCTTTCTAATTTTTTCTCGGCCTCCTCCAAGGCTTTCTTCTCCGCTTCTCCGCCAACTCTTGGTTCCTCCTGAACGTGAGTGCTTGCCTACGAAGTTCACGTAGTAATTTCGATCGTCGGTGCACCAGCCGGTGAGGCCTCCGTGGAAGCCACGCTGCTTCTTCTCTGCTGGCTTCCGAGATCCATTGGATGATCTTCATGCTGCGCCCGAGCTGCATCTCTTTTGGCTACTAGTACACTCACGGTTTTCTTCATCACATCCATTTCCGTTACCAGCTTCGCCACAACATCTGCATCCCGATCCATCTTTCTCTTACGGCTTCTGTAACCGTACGGGTCATCGTTCTGGGGGAACCCTACTTTCCACGGAATGTCCCCGGGCATGCCTCGTACACGTCCTCCGTGTTCAGGATTCCCGAGGGCTTTTGTCAGGGCGTCGTTCTCTCTGTTGAACTTGATCCTCCCCTCTTGAGCATCCCTCATTGCCTCAATAAGCTTTTGGGTGGGTTTAATTATTTTGCCCTGATAAACACACTCCCCTGTCTCCGGGTTCAGCGATCCCCCATGCCCGTACCACCAGCTTTTGGCCCTTGGGTCCCATCCCTCCGTACCTGGACGGATTCCTCGCGCCCTCAGCTCGTTCTCCATCTTCTCCCACCTAGGCTGCCAAAAGCGATACCCTCCTGGCCCCATAATATGATTGTACTCCTTCTTGGCCGCATTCTTCTTATTTTTTTCGACATTTCAAGGAACTGCTCCGATTTCTTTTGCTTCACAAATTCTGGCCAATCATGTTGCAGTTTCTCATATTGTCCTTCGAAAACCGGAGTCTTGCCCTGCTTGACAAAGTTATGGGCTAGATTTTGCTTGTATTTCCGGAATGCGTCGGCCATCTTAGAAAGAGCGAACTGTTTGACTAGCTTGCACCTCTCCTTGTTTTCCTCAATCTTGTTACCCGCCTCATCGTATCTGCGGTATTCCGGAGGTAGAACGAAATGTTCTATAAGCTTCTTGAAGCAATCTTTTTTTGTTCTCTTATCGACAAAAGTGAAACCAAGACGTGCCTTCTTTGGCTCATTCCACTCCTGGACGGTGATCGAGACGTTGTCTCTAACAACGGCTCCGCATTGGCTGATAAACTTGGTGGCGTTCTTGCTGGGCTCCAGCGGCCTGCCGGTTGCTTCGTCGACAACCTCGATGGTGCATGTTTCGTTTGGTTTCATCGTCTTGGTTGCGCCACGCTTTGACGACGACGTACTCGATTTTTTCGACGATCCGGCCGAGGGCTAAAATAAGAAAGAGAGTCGCGCGCGTTAGTACACACATATTTATTCAAATCAGTTAGTTTGTATCACCAGAGGCTCAATGTATATATATACCTCGGCGCCGGAGGTGGTTGCTACTTCCAATTCAAGATCGTCGTTTACCGACGTTTCTTCGGCATCATCTTGCTGACGGCGCCCTTCATCTTCACCGTCAAGGTTCAGATAAGAAGAGATATCATCTTCTTCTTGTCCGGTCGGCACATATGGAATATCGCCTTTTATGATGCCGAATATATGGTCTTCAACGTCCAGATCATAGTTGTCCAGAATCGGGTCAGCTCTATCGTCCGCCATATGTCAGTCCTGAAAACATGTAGTCAAAACAAATTAATTGTGTATATGCAACCGCGTGACCGAGAGACCGGTGTGGCGGTGACCGAGAGAGCGGTGGCGGTGCCGAGAGAGCGGTGGCGGTGACCGAGAGTTAACATTCCCGTGTAGTTAGTTAGAAAAAAACACAAAAGTTTTCCAAATTCCAAACATGCCAATTAAGTTATTTTTTAAGTTATTTTTTTCATAAGTTATTTTGGTTAAGTTATTTTGTTCTTAAGTTATTTTGGTTAAGTTATTTTTTTCATAAGTTATTTTGGTTAAGTTATTTTGTTCTTAAGTTATTTTGGTTAAGTTATTTTTTTCTTAAGTTATTTTGGTTAAGTTATTTTTTTCTTAAGTTATTTTTTTCTTAAGTTATTTTGGTTAAGTTATTTTTTTCTTAAGTTATTTTTTTCTTAAGTTATTTTGGTTAAGTTATTTTTTTCTTAAGTTATTTTGGTTAAGTTATTTTTTTCTTAAGTTATTTTTTAAGTTATTTTTTTCTTAAGTTATTTTGGTTAAGTTATTTTTTTCTTAAGTTATTTTGGTTAAGTTATTTTTTTCTTAAGTTATTTTTTGAGTTATTTTTTTCTTAAGTTATTTTGGTTAAGTTATTTTTTTCTTAAGTTATTTTGGCTAAGTTATTTTTTTCTTAAGTTATTTTTTTCTTATTATGTTAATTTTGGTTAAGTAGTTAGTTAAAAAAAACACAAAAGTTACAAATTAAAAAACAAAAAAACGGCCGTAGAGGCGGCGGGCGCCCGGCAACGATCGATCTCTGCCTGTCGGGCGACGCGCGGCGCGCGCGGCACACCCTACTGCGGCGGCGGCGGCTGGCGGAGGCGGCGGCGCGCGCGGCACGCCCTACTGCGGCGGCGGCGGCGGAGGCGGAGGCGCCGGGGTTCGATCGGGGCCGGGCGGGGGGGACGATCGACGACGTTACACGTACGGGGAGAAGAAGGCGCGCAGGAGGCGCGGCGGCCGACGGCGGCGACGAGGACGAGGAGGAGGCGCGGCGGCCGACGGCGGCGACGAGGGCGCGGGACGACGAAGCGGCAGCGCCGGTTTCGAGCGAGAAGACGTGAAACGCGCGGGCGCCCGCGCGAATTTATAGGGAGGATTTAGTCGCGGTTGGTGTTACCAACCGCGACTAAAGGTCCTTTAGTCGCGGTTGGTAACACCAACCGCGACTAAATCCCATTTTTGCAGATTTTGCGGTTCCCGCGAAAACGAGTGCGGTTGGCCAGGCCAACCGCGACTAAAGGCCTTTTTCGAAATTCAAATAAAACTAATCATTTCTAAATGTGTAAAATATATCAACAAATTCAAAAAAATAAAACTAATCATTTCTAAATGTGAAAAATACAAATAATATATCCAAAAATTCAGAAAAATAAAATTAATTCATTTCAAAATCTTAAAAATACAAATAATATATCAAAAAATTCAGAAAATAAAACTAATTCATTTAAAAATCTTAAAAATACAAATAATATATCAAAAAATTCAGAAAAATAAAACTAATTCATTTAAAAATCTTAAATATACAAATAATATATCAAAAAATTCAGAAAAATAAAACTAATTCATTTAAAAATCTTAAAAATACAAATAATATATCAAAAAATTCAGAAAAATAAAACTAATTCATTTAAATAACACATCATTTCTTCTCTTGTGTCCCTGCTTGCTTACGATTGTGCCGTATCCATGGAGCATCCTCATCATTTAACTTAATGCTTGGGTCGGTGTTCACTTTGAAGGGCGGAATTTCAGCAAACATATTATAATCTTCTGACATGTCTGTCTTGTCCTCCACTCCCACGATGTTTCTTTTCCCTGAAAGAACAATGTGGCGCTTTGGATCATCGCATGATGTACTGATCGTTTTCTTATCTTTCCGTTTCCTCGGTTTGCTACTCATGTCCTTCACATAGAAAACCTGAGCGACATCTTTCGCTAGGACGAATGGTTCGTCAAGGTAACCAAGATTGTTGAAATCCACCATTGTCATTCCGTATTGCTGGTCCACCTTTACCCCACCTCCTGTTAGCTTGAACCATTTGCACCGGAACAAAGGGACCCTAAAGGAGGGTCCATAGTCAAGTTCCCATATCTCCTCTATGTAACCATAATATGTGACCTTTTGCCCATTCTCGGTTGCTGCATCAAAGCGGACACCACTGTTTTGGTTGGTGCTCTTTTTATCTTGGGCGATCGTGTAAAATGTATTCCCATTTATCTCGTACCCTTGGAAAGTCGTTATAGTCGAAGATGGTGTCTTGGCCAACATGTACAGCTGATCTACAACCTTATTGTCACTCATTAAATGTTTTCTCAACCAACTGCCGAAAGTCTCCATGTGGGCCTTCCTAATCCAGGATTCAGGCTTCCCAGGGTTGTCCGAGCGTAAAATATTCTTGTGTTTCTCAAAGTACGGAGCCACCAAGCTGGAATTGGTCAGAACTGTGTGGTGTGCTTCAGTCAGAGAATGGCCGTCCATACATATCGTTGATTTCCTTCCGATCGTGCCTTTTCCACTTAGTCTCCCCTCGTGCCGCGATTGAGGAAGACCAATCGGCTTAAGGTCAGGAACAAAGTCAACACAAAACTCAATTACCTCCTCATTTCCATAGCCCTTGGTGATGCTTCCTTCTGGCCTAGCACGGTTACGAACATATTTCTTTAATACTCCCATGAACCTCTCGAAGGGGAACATATTGTGTAGAAATACAGGACCGAGAATGGAAATCTCATCGACTAGGTGAACCAGGAGGTGCGTCATAATATTGAAGAAGGATGGCGGGAACACCAACTCGAAACTGACAAGACATTGGACCACATCGTTCTGTAACCGTGGTAGAACTTCTGGATTGATTACCTTCTGAGAGATTGCATTGAGGAATGCACATAGCTTCACAATGGCTACTCGAACATTTTCCGGCAGGAGCCCCTCAAAGCAATCGGAAGCAATTGCGTCATAATCACGTGGCAGTCGTGAGACTTCAGGTTTTGGAACTTTTTCTCCGCCATGTTTATTATTCCCTTTATATTGGACGAGAATCCAGACGGGACCTTCATACTGCTCAGGCATTCAAAAAAGATGACCTTCTCTTCTTTGGTCAGAGCGTAGCTGGCACGACCTTGAAACCATTCCGGATGCCGGTCATCAGGGTCTTTCAAACTTTGCTGGTCCTGCCGTGCTTCCTTTGTATCATTTGACTTCCCATACACGCCCAAGAAGCTTAGGATGTTCACGCAAATATTCTTCGTAACGTGCATCACGTCGATTGCAGAGCGGACTTCTAGGACTTTCCAATATTCTAGCTCCCAGAATATAGATTTCTTCTTCCACATGGCTACGTGCCCGTCAGCTCCCTTCGGAACTGATTGTCCGCCAGGACCCTTTCCAAAGATGACTTTCAAATCCTTGACCATATCAAATACCTCAGCACCAGTGTGTTCCGCAGGCTTCGGCCGGTGATCTGCCTTGCCGTTGTAATGCTTGCCTTTCTTTCTTACTGGATGACCTTTCGGAAGAAATCGACGATGCCCAAGGTACACGTTCTTCTTACAATTTGGCAAATGTTCACTTTCAGTCTCATGTAAGCAGTGCGTGCATGCATTGTATCCCTTATTTGACTGTCCCGAAAGGTTACTAAGAGCAGGCCAATCGTTGATGGTTACGAAAAGCAACGCTCGTAGGTCAAATTCCTCTTCTTTGTGCTCATCCCACACACGGACACCAGGTCTGCCCCACAGCTGTAAAAGCTCATCAACTAATGGCCTTAGGTACACATCGATGTCGTTGCCGGGTTGCTTCGGACCTTGGATGAGCACTGACATCATAATGAACTTCCGCTTCATGCACAACCAAGGAGGAAGGTTGTAGATGCATAGAGTCACGGGCCAGGTGCTATGGCTGGAGCTCTGCTCGCCAAAAGGATTCATGCCATCCGTACTTAGACCAAATCTTATGTTCCTTGCGTCAGCTGCAAAATCTTTGAACTCTCTGTCGATCTTTCTCCATTGCGTTCCATCTGCGGGGTGTCTCAACTCCCCGTCCGACTTACGGTCCTCTTTGTACCATCGCAACAACTTGGCATGCTCTTTGTTCCTGAACAGACGTTTCAACCGTGGTATTATAGGAGCATACCACATCACCTTGGCGGGAACCTTCTTCCTGGGTTTCTGGCCCTCAACATCGTCACCAGGGTCATCGCCTCTGATCTTATAACGCAATGCAGTGCATACCGGGCATTCATTCAAATTCTCGTATTCACCGCGGTAGAGGATGCAGTCGTTGATGCATGCATGTATCTTCAGAACCTCTAAACCTAGAGGGCAGACAACCTTCTTTGCTTCGTACGTACTGGCGGGCAACTCGTTATTCTTTGGAAACATATTCTTCAACATTTTCAGCAAGTCTTCAAATGCCGAGTCAGCTACACCTGCCTGTGCCTTCCATTTCAGCAAATCCAGTGTGCAGCCCAGCTTTTTCAGACCATCATCGCATCCGGGGTACAGCGACTGTGATCCTCTAACATGCGATCCAAATTCTCCCTCTCTTTTTCAGTTTCGCAGCGTCTCCGTGCATCAGCAATGGTCCGACCAAGATCATCAATGGGATCATCACGTGCCTCTTCTTCACCTTCCCCTTCACCTTCCCCTTCACCTTCAGCATCCTCCATGAAAGTATCACCGAAATGAGCAAGATAGCTTTCATCGATGAAATCATCCCCTTCTTCATCTTCTTCCATTATAACCCCTCTTTCTCCATGCTTGGTCCAACAATTATAGCTTGGCATGAAACCGTGCCGAAGCAGGTGCAGCTGAACATCTCTTGAGGAAGAGTAACCCTTCTGATTCTTACATTTAACACATGGACAGATAACAAAACCCCCCTGCTTGTTCGCATTAGCCACTACGAGGAAATCATTCAAACCCGTACTGAACTCGCCGGAGAGTCGGTTACCGTACATCCATTGTCGATTCATCTGCATTATTATAATATAAAATATATAATTAACCATCATGCATTTGTTAAACTAACTAGCTACAAACAATATAAATTAAACAATGAACTACACACACATGCACATTTTATCAACGACACATCAAAGGTTCAAGTTGCTAACCGCGATCGAGGAGGAAAAAATAAATGAGAAAGCTCAAGTGTGGCTCCAACACTTCATATCATGTTTGTTTCATGCTCTTGGGGCATTTCATCAAACACCTTATGTGCATAAGAGGAACCAAAAGCAAACCTAACACCCACTTGTGAAGCTTGTGAAGAAAATGGCACCAAATGGCTAAGTGTTGGCTGCTGGATGGGTATATATAGGGGGGGCGGCTTTAGCCGCGGTTGGCCTGACCAACCGCGACTAAAGGCCTTCGGGCACCTTTAGTCGCGGTTGGCCAACCGCGGCTAAAGCCCCCCACGTGCAACGGCTGGCCACCGAGCGCCCTGGGCCCAGGCCTTTGGTCGCGGTTCGCCTCCCGAACCGCGACTAAAGGTACCATTAGTCGCGGTTCCTTTACCTTCGCGACTTATGGGGCTCACCGGAAGCCTGTTTTTCTAGTAGTGGGGGTTCTAGCTTTTAATAATGGTCAATACTAGGGAGCCCCCTTGGGTATTTGATTCCCTAGCCGCTAGTTCCCCATGCTGACATGTGTTCATTTTTCCTCTAAATCCGCGTTTGCTTTATTGTAGCAACCGCCCTCTCCCTGTGCGCTTTTTTGCTTCATTGCAGAAAAACAATTCAACTAAAACACAAAATGACAAAGACACATCGGATATGGATCTAGACGGATACCTCGTAGGAAAAAGTTGCGCTATTATAGCAAAACCAACCTCGTCGGAAACATCGACATAGACCTCCTCGGTACTGTGAGAAAAATATTGTGCTAGTGCCACAAAAACGTTGTAGCAAAAAAATCATTCCTATATTATAAATCCAGGAACGTATCGTGCAAAATCCAAAAACGTTTATAGCATCATCACAACATTTTTTTCCACGCGTTGAAAACATGAAAGAAAACATTGTAGCATTTCAATAACAACACAATGTAGTAAAACCAATATGAGCATGTAACAAAAAAAACCTTGTTGCCATAGCAAAATCCTCAGACACAACCCCACACGGTAGCATTGCGGACCCCAGCTAGTACCAACCCAAACACCGTTGGTAGCACTCTCGACCACCGTCGGCAGCAAAACTGGCCATCCTTTGCAGCATTGCCGGTGGTGGTGGGGCTTGATTTGGTGGCGAAGATGGAACATGACCGGCCGGCGGCATCTCCGACGGGATGAACTCTGCCTCCGGTGGAGCTTCATCTTGCCGGTGGCGGGCGTGGCAGCGCATGACGAGGAAGATGGTTATGCTGGCGTAATTTTCTCCGCCTCCATGGCAGGAGAGAGAGAGCGCGGGAACAGAGCATGTGGATTGGAGATGACACTATGTCACGGTTGATTTTTTGGGGCACTTTCTTAGAGGCACTTTTATAAACTGCCTAGAAAATGTATTTTAGAGGCATTTTTAAATTACTGCCTGCAAAAATTTCATCTTTCGGGGCACTTTTGCAAAGTGCCTTAAAAATTGATTATTTGAGGCACCTTCATAAAATGCCTGCAAAAATACTATTTTTTGTGGCAAATTCGAAAGTGCCTGAAAAAATGCATACGTATTTACCGAAAACCCCTTTACCTTTCTGCTAAACAAGTCGGGCTCTCCCACCCTCTCTTCAGCGAAAAAATGTCGGGCCTGGACAGGTCCTCGATCCAATCACCCCGTGGACTCTCTCGCTCCCGATACCCCAAACCGGACTCGAGTTGACTCTCAAGATTGTAAGTTCCCTTCATCTAGCAATCTCTAGTTCCTACAACTGAACCAACTGAGGAAACCAGAATCAAAATCATTAATATTTCCTTCATAACAACTTCAATGCATATATGCAGGTGTCTCATCTCACATGAATAATGACTTGTGCCTTTGTTATGCTGTTTAAATAATCTCTTTTCTGAACATAATGCTTTATCTCTCAAATTTGTATACTCGAGTTGAATCTTAAGGTTGTAAGTTCCCTCCATCTAACAATCTCTTTTCTGGGAACTACGAGTCCCTTCCACTTGTTCAGCAAAAGACCGAGTGGTACTTTAGTTACTTATTCCACTTCTTTTCTCAATATCATTGGTCATTGTTTGTCACTTGAGAATGCTCAAGCAAAACGCATCCGTGGCCTAGGATTTTCGTAAGATTACTACAGAGGATGCCATAAGTTATCTCAGCTATGTAGGCTGAAACCTCAAATACTTGCCATATATGCCTGCTGATCAGTCATATTGGTGTCGAATTTGGGGAATCATGGGTTGCTTTGTTAGATAGAATGCTTTATTTTTTTCTCCAGTTGGACTGTAAGTTCGTCATTGCTGTGTAGTTACATGGAGAAGATAGATTGTACCAGCTATTTATATGGTATTTATGGTCCTGCTGTTTCAATGCTAAATAACTCTTAAATATTATTATGTTTCCAGAATGAGATGAACCGACACGAAGAAAGGATGGAGCGAGATACTAGGCCAATATGTCGTTAGATGCTAACATGAAGCATGTACAAGCTTGTATAATTGCAACCGTTAAGAATTTTGTAGTTCCAAATTGATTGAATTCAGTCCTGTAACTTGAATTGAATGTTGCAAATGATAGAACTTGGTGATGTTTTGAATGGATAAAAGCCATATACATGTCTGCTCCGTAATCATTAGTTGTTTATCATAATATATATGAAATTTACCTACAATGTGAGCTTGATTTCATGTTATAATTATTGCCTTTAATTGTTCTTAGAGGCATATTATATAATGCCTACAATCATTTTTAGAGGCATTATGGCATAATGCCTACTATTGATTTAAGGGCATTTTCAATAGTGCCTTGAAAAATCTATTTTTAAAGGCATTTTCAATAGTGCCAAATTATAATGTAAGGCAGTTTTGAAAGTGTCTCAAAAAATCTATTTTTAAAGGCATTTTCAATAGTGCCTCAAAAAATCTATTTTTAGGGGCACTTTTCAATAGTGCCTTAAATGATTTTTCCCTACACGATTTGATACAGCACTTTTTTTATTGCCTTTAAAGATTTTTAAAGGCAGTTTTGCTATTTTTTAAGGCACTTCTATGTGCCTCTAATAATCAACCGTGGTGTAGTGTGATAAGGTTGTGGTGTAGGGCTCACCCATGACATGTTGGTGGGACCACTAGTAGAAAATGGAGCATCCATCTAAGACTTTGGTACCGGTTCCCTTACGAACCGGTACCAAAGGGGTCATTTGCACCGGTTTGGGACCTCCGGTGGGCGAGGAGCTTTGGCACCGGTTGGTGAGGGGCTTTTGTACCGGTTCGTGTTACGAACCGGTACGAAAGGTCTTCGGCCAGACGTACAGGCTCGTGTGGGGCCAGGGCTGGACCTTTCGTACCGGTTCGTAACACGAACCGGTACCAAAGGGTGCCACCATATAATCACACCGCGAGCCCGTCCCTGGCTCCTTCATCTCATTTTTCTCTTCTTCCTCTCTCACACTCTAAATTTTTTTACACCTCTCACACTCCAACAAATCTCTATTTTTTCTCCACCATTTTAACAAGATTAAGGGCATACATCTATCCAAGGGTTAGCAATATCATCCTTCCTTCCGGCGTTCCTAATTTAGCTTATTTCTTTGGTAGTTTTAACTCGTACTATTTTTCTAGTGCTAGCAAGGTGTTCGATGAAATGCCTAAGTTAGGGATTTTATTTTTTTATATGCAATTTGAGCTGAAATTATGGTATGTTTTGTAGGTTTTAATTAGTATCATCCCCGTCCTCACCGCCGTCGATCGCCAGCGTCGTCCCCTAGCCGGCACCGTACCACCTCGGTGAGCCTCTTCTTTTTTATAATTTTTTTTAGTTTTATGTGATGAACTTGAATATTAATTAAGTTGGTCACTCATATATCCACGATGTTGTGTACTTAATGATTTTTGATATACATATAAAATGCAGATGAGTCGACAATGGATGTACGGTGACCGGTGCCATCCCGAGTTCATTACTGGCATGCATTATTTTCTCAACGTGGCTGAGGCAAACAGGCAGTCGAATGGTTTCATGTATTGTCCATGTAGTTCCTGTAAGAATATGAAGGATTACTCTACCTCGAAGACCCTTCACGTCCACCTGCTGGAGAATGGTTTCATGCCCAGCTATAATTGTTGGACCAAGCACGGAGAAAGAGGAGTTATATTGGAAGACAACGAAGAAGAAGAGGATAGTGACAACTATCCCAGCTTATTCACTGAAGACGGTGGTAGTAGAATGGGGGAAGATGAAGCTGAAGAAGAGCTCATTTTCGATGAGCCGATTTTTGATGACCCGGATGACGATTTGGGTCGGGCCATTCTTGATGCGAAGATGAACTGCGGAAATGAAAAGGAGAGGTTGAAGTTGGAGAAAATGTTAGAGGATCACAACAAACTGTTGTACCCAAATTGCGAAAATGGTCAGAAAAAGCTGGGTACCACGCTGGAATTGCTGCAGTGGAAGGCAGAGAATGGTACTTCTGACAAGGGATTTGAAAAGTTGCTGAAAATAATAAAGAAGATGCTTCCAGGGGAGAACGTGTTGCCCTCTAGCACGTACGAAGCAAAGAAGGTTGTCTGCCCTCTAGGATTAGAGGTGCAGAAGATACATGCATGCATCAATGACTGCATCCTCTACCGCGGGGAGTACGAGAATTTGAATGCATGCCCGGTATGTAGTGCATTGAGGTATAAGATCAGGCGAGATGACCCCGGCGATGTTGAGGGTGAGTCCACCCCCAGGAAGAGGGTTCCTGCGAAGGTGATGTGGTATGCTCCTATAATACCACGGTTGAAACGTTTATTCCAGAACAAAGAGCATGCCAAGTTGTTGCGATGGCACAAAGAGGACCGTAAGAAAGATGTGATGCTGAGACACCCCGCTGACGGGTCGCAGTGGAGAAAAATCGACAGAGAGTTCAAGTCATTTTCAGATGACGCAAGGAACTTAAGATTTGGTCTAAGTACAGATGGCTTTAATCCTTTCGGGGAGCAGAGCTCCAGTCATAGCACCTGGCCAGTGACTCTATGTATCTATAACCTTCCTCCTTGGTTGTGCATGAAGCGGAAGTTCATTATGATGCCAGTGCTCATCCAGGGCCGAAGCAACCCGGCAACGACATTGATGTGTACCTGAGGCCATTGGTTGAAGAACTTTTAGAGTTGTGGCGTGACGAAGGTGTACCTGTGTGGGATGAGCACGAACAAAAGGAATTTAACCTACGAGCGTTGTTATTTGTAACCATCAATGATTGGCCTGCTCTTGGTAACATTTCAGGGCAGTCAAACAAGGGATACAATGCATGCACACACTGTTTAGGTGAGACTGATAGTATTTATTTGGGAAACAAGAATGTGTACCTGGGGCATCGTCGATTTCTTCCAAAACAACATCACGTAAGAAAGAGAGGAAAGCATTTCGGAGGTGAGGCAGATAACCGAACCAAGCCTACCCGCCCTAATGGGGAAGTTATATATGATATGGTCAAGGATTTAGAAGTGATCTTTGGAAAGGGTCCCGGCGGACAATCTGTTCCGCATGATGTTGACGGACACGTACCCATGTGGAAGAAGAAGTCGATATTTTGGGAGCTACCCTACTGGAAATTCTTAGAGGTTCACTCTGCAATCGACGTGATGCACGTGACGAAAAATCTTTGCGTGAACCTGCTAAACTTCTTGGGCGTGTATGGGAAGACAAAAGATACACCGGATGCACGGCAGGACCAGCAAAGTATCCACGAAGGAAACAACCTGAATCCAGAGAAGTATCAAGGTCCTGCCAGCTATGCTCTTACCAAAGAGGAGAAGGAGATCTTTTTTGAAGTCCTGAGTAGCATCAAGGTCCCGTCTGGCTTCTCGTCGAATATAAAGGGAATAATAAACATGTCGGAGAAAAAGTTTCAAAACCTAAAGTCTCATGACTGCCACGTGATTATGACACAATTACTTCCGGTTGCATTGAGGGGGCTTCTGCCGGAAAATGTTCGAGTACCCATTGTGAAGCTATGTGCGTTCCTCAATGCAATTTCTCAGAAGGTGATCAATCCACTTACTCTACAAAATTTACAGAAGGATGTGGTCCAATGTCTAGTCAGCTTCGAGTTGGTGTTCCCACCATCCTTCTTCAATATTATGACACATCTCCTAGTTCACCTGGTCGAAGAGATTGGCGTTCTCGGTCCTGTATTTCTACACAACATGTTCCCCTTTGAGAGATTCATGGGAGTCTTAAAGAAGTACGTTCATAACCGTGCTAGGCCAGAAGGAAGCATCTCCAAGGGCTATGGAACAGAGGAGGTCATTGAGTTTTGTGTTGACTTTATTCCTGACCTTAAGCCGATCGGTGTTCCTGAATCGCGCTATGAGGGGAGACTGCGTGGAAAAGGCACGCTAGGAAAGAAATCAGCAACGTGTATGGACGGACATTCTTTCACTCAAGCACACTACACAGTTCTACTTAATTCCATCTTGGTGGCTCCGTACAAAGAGGAACACAAGGAGATCTTACGCTCTAAATACCCGGAGCAACGTGAAGATTGGATTGATGGAGAACACATGAAGACTTTCGGCGGTTGGTTGCAAACACGTCTCATGAATGTCACCGATGACGAGCAGCTGTACTTGTTGGCCAAGCAACCATCTTCTACTATATCGACTTTTCAAGGGTACGAGATTAATGGGAACACATTTTACACTTTGGCCCAAGACAAAAAGAGCACCAACCAAAACAGTGGTGTCCGCTTTGATGCAGAAGATGGCAATGGGAACAAGGTCACATATTATGGGTACATAGAGGAGATATGGGAACTTGACTATGGACCTAATTTCAAGGTCCCTTTGTTCCGGTGTAAATGGTTCAACCTGAAAGACGGGGTACAGGTAGACCCGCAGTACGGAATGACTACAGTGGATTTCAAGAATCTTGGGTACGACACCGAACCATTCGTCCTAGCCAGTGAAGTGGCTCAGGTTTTTTATGTGAAGGATATGTCTAGCAAACCGAAAAAAAGAAAAGAAAGGCAAGAGGACACATCATACGATGAGCCAAAGCGGCACATAGTTCTTTCAGGAAAAAGAAACATCGTGGGAGTAGAGGACAAGACAGACATGTCAGAAGATTATAATAAGTTTGACGATATTCCACCCTTCAAGGTAAAAATTGACCCAAGCATCATCTTAAACAATGAAGATTGTCCATGGTTGCGTCGCAGTAAGAAGAAAGGGAAACGAGCGAAGAAAACTCAGAAGACTAGCTAGCTACATATAGGGATCATAACTTGTGTATCTCAATATGGAAATCACTTTTGTGTAATGATGTTACTGTATGTAAGATATTAACAATGGAGATGGTTGGCTTGTTTTACTAGTTAAGTCACGGGCTTGTATGTAAGATATTAATATAGGGCATGTGCACCAAGGGCATATTCGAGAAGTTCCGCCACGGGAGATTTCCCACCGACAGGGCGTCGTGCGCTACATACTTTATCTCATCGAGCAGAGCGTTCTTATCCTGCCGACAGCTTTACTACCGGTTGCACCCACCAACCGGTACTAAAGGTTACCCACGCGTCCTTATCCCACCGACAGGGCGTCGTGCGCTACATACTTTATCTCATCGAGCAGGGCGTCCTTATCCTGCCGACAGCTTTAGTACCGGTTGCACCCACCAACCGGTACTAAAGGTTTGCCTCGATCTGTCTTCCCGCCTATTTTCTTCCCGCGCTTTCCACCGGTTCCCGCCTCTGTACGTCTTCCCGCCATTTTTTCACTATATATATGTAGGCTTGGCCACCATTTACATATCACATCTAGACTCATATCTGCAAACCTCATCATTCTCTCCCATGGCTTCCATCGCATCTCTAACCCCCCGGGAGGCGGAGGCGCTTTGCGCCTCGAACTACCCCTGCCCGCCGGGCTACCGCGTCCCGACCGGCTGGTTGCTAAGCGTCGGAGGCGTACCGGTCCCTCCAGTCCCTCTAGGTGTGGCGCGCGAGATGGCCATCACGAACCACTACTACTTCGAGCTCACGCCAGAGCAGCGGAGGAATCCCCAGTGGCATCCCGACTACAGCCCGACTTGGGAAAGCTTCTTCATCAATCGGCGTGAGAGGGCGCTTGCCAGGCACGAGGAGGGCGGCCCGCCTCCTCCGAACTTCAACGAGGCCGGCCGTCGGCTGTGGTGGCGCGGCCGCACTCTCCAGGGCGTCATGGCCTACCGTGGCCCCCGCCTGCGCTACCCTCAGTCCCAGCCCACGCGTGCTCACCCGCCGACGTTCGAGTACCGCGACCCCGATGCCAGCGACGATGATGACGGCGACTACGACGACTACAGTGGCGAGTACTATAGGGCTAGGCACGAGTATGACTGAATGACTCCAACAGTCAAATCTGGCCATGTATCTTAATTTTCAGTTGAGCTACTTTTAATTCGAGTTCAATCGTAACAAAATTGTATTCCCACCCTTTCTTTCTCGCCTTTTTTCTCCCACGCGCGGCATCGTGGCGGGCAAGTTTCCCGCGCGACGTCGGGGCGGGAAACTTTCCCGCGCGGACGGCGTCGTGGCGGGAGTAAAGAAAAGAAATAGAAAAGAAAAGAAAAAGAAAAGCAATACAAAAAATAAATAGAAAAGAAATAGAAAATAAAAGAGAAAGAAACAGAAAAGAAAAGAAAAGAAACAGAAAAGAAAAATAAAAGCAATAGAAAAAATAAATAGAAAAGAAATAGAAAAGAAAAGAAAAAGAAAAGCAATACAAAAAATAAATAGAAAAGAAATAGAAAATAAAAAAAGAAACAGAAAAAAAAAGAAAAGAAACAGAAAAGAAAAATAAAAGCAATAGAAAAAATAAATAGAAAAGAAATACAAAAGAAAAGAAAAAGAAAAGCAATACAAAAAATAAATAGAAAAGAAATAGAAAATAAAAGAGAAAGAAACAGAAAAGAAAAGAAAAGAAACAGAAAAGAAAAATAAAAGCAATAGAAAAAATAAATAGAAAAGAAATAGAAAAGAAAAGAAAAAGAAAAGCAATACAAAAAATAAATAGAAAAGAAATAGAAAATAAAAAAAGAAACAGAAAAGAAAAGAAAAGAAACAGAAAAGAAAAATAAAAGCAATAGAAAAAATAAATAGAAAAGAAATACAAAAGAAAAGAAAAAGAAAAGCAATACAAAAAATAAATAGAAAAGAAATAGAAAATAAAAGAGAAAGAAACATGAAAAGAAAATAAAAGAAACAGAAAAGAAAAATAAAAGCAATAGAAAAAATAAATAGAAAAGAAATAGAAAAGAAAAGAAAAAGAAAAGCAATACAAAAAATAAATAGAAAAGAAATAGAAAATAAAAGAGAAAGAAACATGAAAAGAAAATAAAAGAAAAGAAAAGAAAAATAAAAGCAATAGAAAAAATAAATAGAAAAGAAATAGAAAAGAAAAGAAAAAATAAAAGCAATAGAAAATATAAATAGAAAAGAAAAGAAAATAAAATAAAATAATAAATAGAAAATAAATAGAAAAGGAAAGAAAGAAAAGAAAAAGAGAAGAAAATAAAAAAAGAAAAAGAAAGAAAAAGAAACAAGAAAAGAAAAGAAAAAGAAAAGAAAAAAGAAAAACAAAAAACCTTTGACACGGTTGGTGCCACCAACCGCAGAAGGTCGTACGGTTGGTGCCACCAAGTGCCAAAGGGGGTTCTGGTTTACACTTAGCCGCGCGGGAAATTTCCCCCAAATCACATTCACCTTCGCCGCCGTCCACGCCCTTAGCCGCAGGAGACGCGCGCGCCGTCCACGCCGCCCGCACCACGCTTCGCCGCCGTCGCGCACCACGCCGCCGTCCGTCGTCGCCGCCACGTCGTTGCCGTCGTCCACACCGTCGCGCACCACGCCTCGCAGGTATGTATGGTCGCGCCCGTCGCCTTCCTCCTTCTCCGGCGCCGTTGGCCGTCGCCGATACGCCGCCACGCGCGAGACCGTGGCCACGCCACGTGCGCCACGCCGCCGCTGTGCGCGAGACCGTGGAGGCCGTCGCCGTCCGCGCCACGCCGCCGCACACACCACCGATCGACGCCGCACACAAGGTGCTCGACGGAATGGCCAGGCGTGCTGGGGCTGTGCGGCGGCGGCGTGGGCGTGGGCCTGGGCGCGGTCGGCGGCGAGTACTGCGTAGTTCGGCGGCGCCTGCCCGTACCCCTGCGGAGGAGACTGCTGCGGGAACTGCGGCTGCCCCATCGCGATGCCGGCAGCTGCTCCCCGCCTGCCGTCTTGGGCGCAGCTGCGGCGGCGGCGTCGACGCCTGCGGAGCATGATGTAGGAGGTGAGCGCGAGGGCCGTGGCGGCGAGCGTGAGCACCGCCGCGCCGGCGAAGATGCCGTCCTTGAGGACGTAGCACAGCCCGAGCGCCGTCGTTTCCCGCTCCCCGGTTGCGTTCGACGCCGCGCCATCCACAAACAGCCCGAAGGCGATCACCGCCGCGATCCTGCACGTTTTAGTCAGTAGCTGATTCTGTCACGCCGCGACATGCATCCGGGCGTGCGTGCTGGGGCTTTGCTAAAATTGCTCATGTTCTTCTGTCAAAATGGCACTATATATTTTACATTTTGGCAAACTTTTATCCTAATTGGGAGAGGGCAATTTCTTTTTTCAAGGTGTGAGTGTGTGATAACCCTCCAATTTTTTTTCCTGCGTCCCTATAGTCCCATTAGATAGAGAATGAGAGAGAAAAAAGAGAAATTAGTATTGATGGTCACCGATAGATGGACACGGAAGATAAAAGATCAACAAATTGCTCAACTTGATTACATTGAGTTCTAGTTTATCTCACCTAATTACTCCTATGATGCTCCTCCATCCTCTCGTCGTTCCGTTTACTTTTGCATGTATGCATTATTACAATGAGGGGAGGAGGAGGGGAACGCCGAGTCCTTAGCGCCGAGTCTGTGGCGGTGCCGCCGCGACATAGAGAGAAGAACGAGAGGAGGAGCGCCGAGTGTTAGGGTTAGTGTCGAGAAAAAGAGAGAAGATCGAGAGGAGGAGGGGGAACGCCGAGACCGTGGCCGTGGCCGAGTCCGTGGCGGTGCCGCCGCGACATAGAGTTAGGGTCGAGAAATAGGAGCGCCAAGTATTAGGGTTAGGGTTATTGCTTTCTTCATTTCAATTGTTATCCATCTAGCAATCTGTTATATGATCATGACAAGATGAATGAAATATAATTGCTTTCTTAATTTTGTAGTGACATTGAGCTATGGCGGACGGCACCTTCGTCCGAGATGAGGAGGGGGAAGAAGCGGTGCAGAAATTGATATATGAGAGTGCCCGTGGGGCTGATGGAGATGAAACAGATTTTGCCGACTTTCTGAATGATTTCGGCGAGGGACTTGAGTCCGAACAAGTTAGAAGAGACAACGAAGTTTCCATAACAAACTCCGCCGAGGTGTATATTTATGTATCAAGTCTATGTTCATATCACTAGATGCATTCATTTATTTGTATTTCACTTATTAACGAATAATTTTTCTATTAGCCTTCTGGAACATCGAGCAAGTCTGTTAAAACAAAACGAGGCCCGACGCGAGTTCTAAAGGGCGAGGGTAGGTTAGCCCTCACGGCATTTAAGGATAATGGTGAACCGGTGCATCCCAAAGATCACTGCACCAAATTTACAAGTCAAGCTGGAGTTCTTGTTAGGGACCATGTACCGATCAGCATTCGAGAGTGGCATAAGCCGAAGAAAGCGGACAATGAAGCTAGTTATGTCAACGACGCGATGAAAAAGTTTCTTTGGGAAACTCTGCTGACACGCTTCAGCCTACCGGAAGACATGACGGAAGGCCAGAAGAATAAAGTCAAGGAATGGACTCTCAAGAAGATGGCCATACAATTCCAGACTTGGAAGAAAAATTTATGGGACAAATATAAGAATGAAGATCCAGTATTCGATGATAATCTAGTGAAGATAAAGGATCACTGGCAAGAATTTAAGAGGTATAAGCAATCGTCTACTTTTGTGTCTCGATCGGTCACAAATAAGAAAAATGCTGCAAAGAAGACAATTTGGCATCATATGGGGTCAGGTGGCTACAAGACTGCCATTCCGAGGTGGATAGCGTATGAAAATGAACTGATGGCTGCAGGAATCACTCCACAGACATGGGACTGGCCCGAACGGTCCAAGTTCTGGTTGTTCGCGCATGGGGCAGGGTTGGACCCAAAGACAGGGCTGATCGTTGCGAAGGGAAAATGGAAGGAAAAGATTGAGCAAATCGTACCGAAGCTTGTAGCTGCAATTGAACAGGTTCGAAAGGGAGAGTACATTCCCGATAGAGAGAATGACGAGCTGACACTCGCTCTGGGGAATCCTGAACACGTTGGACGGGTACGAGCTCGCCCAGGTCTCACCATGAAGGAAGCGTTCCCAGAGTCCGCTGACACTTATAGAAGCCGTTCGCGGAAGAAGAAGAAGGATGCCGACATTGTAACGGAATTGTTAACTAGGGTGGAGGCGCTTGAGAAAAATCAGAGGCCACCTGACCAGCCGATGTTCCTACAGGATCCTCAAGCCGATGCCGCCCCATCTCAGCGAAGAAGCAGTGTGGGTTCCACGCATCTTGACGGATGTGGAGGAAGCTACCCCGTGGATTATGTCACGGAGAAGACAGATTGCGAGCTCTATATGTTATTCAGAACCGCGTCTGTTAAGGTGGCGGTCGGTTATGTTTACCCAAGTGAAGAAGGAGCAACGCACCACCATATGCCCATTCCACCTGGCTGTGTTCGTGTCGGGGTGGATGAAGTTGTTCCGGCTTTTGAATCAGTGGAGCTTGATATTCCTAGAGGTGACGATGAGAGGACACTTGCCGATGTCAAGCACGGTTTCGCCCTATGGCCGAAGAAGTACGTCGTCCTTCTGCAAAGGCCACCGACTCCTCATAGCAGTCCACATGAGCATCAAAGGCCTTCGACTCCTCCTCCTAGCAGTCCACATGAGCAGCAAAGTCCATACCTACCTGAGAGGGACCCCAGCATGAGTCCACCACCTCGAGATCCTCCGCGTAAGACAGCGCCTGGTAAGCGGAATGGTACGCCGCCTAAGAAGAGATCTAGAAAGGAGAAACCACTGCCGCCTATTGAGAAGTTACCTTGGGAAAAAACTCCCGAGGAAAACCAGGAAGCCGTTGAGTCCCAGCGGAGGGCCTTTTTTGCTAAGAAAGAGCCAGAGATACCTTTTGAGAAGACACTAGATCCGGTGAAGGTTTATCGTACAGTCGAGAATCTGTATAACCCTGAACCATCGCCGCCATCTGACTATAGGCGTTCTATTGAAAGGTCGTACGACCAAATGATGGAGGCGAAAAACCCCACTACCAGCTCGGGTATCAGGGAGATAAAAGGGATACACCAAGTCTACCAGCTCGGAGAACAACCCGTTAAATCGGTCCCCCCTCTAAAGGTGTTTGACGAGAAGGCCGTTCAAAGTTCTCGACAAATCTCAACCGATTACGCCATGGCTAAGGTAGTATATCAATATGTTCAAGGGAAAGATTTGGTCGAGAATCTCAGCAAACTACCAACAAGTATGCGTAACTTGCATACGTGGTACGGTGTTGCCGCAAAGGGAGGGATGGAGACTATCATGGTGCGAGTTAAGGAAGAGCACTACTTCCAAGAATACTCTGTGAGCGTTGACTTCTCCGAGCTTTTCCAGTTATACAATCTTCGGGCCCTCGACAAATCTATCGTCAGTTGCTATTGTCTGTAAGTGATTTATTTATATAATTTGAGAAGTCTTTAGCTCAGCTCCTTGATTATCTGCAAATTATAATCTTTTGTGCGCTATGTTATGCAGATTGAAGATGCTCGAATGCAAAAGGGATGAAATCAAGGACATTGGGTTCATTGACCCGGACACAATGCATGTCAAGACCATAGAAGAACCCCTCTATAACAGGGATACACCGGAGACTTTGCTAAGGTTTTTGAAGCGACAACGTGACAAAAAGACAATACTTTGGCCTTACAACTTCCAGTGAGTGTTACTCTCTTATAACACATTCTATTTTGCTCACTTATATATATGACACTACATATTTAAACGTGCGCAGGTTTCACTTTATTCTTATCGTCATTAAAATGTACGAAGGAGAAGTTGAAGTCTTTGACTCACTAACCAAAGAGCCTATACAATACAAGTCTTGTTTTCTTATGCTCAAAAGGTAATTCAAATTCTTATCGGTTTTTTTGTTAGTTTCCTGATATCAACTGATTGATAACTCTTTTGTGCATTTTCTTTTGTCGGGCAGCGTATGGGAAACTTTCATCAAGGAAGATCAGTCCCATGATTGGAAACCGAAGCTGATATGGCGTGCGAACAAAGTAAGTAGTACTACCTAGGTCCACACACCTTTATCATACTTCATTATTGTTTGACTGAATTATATTCTTGTACAGAAATGCGCAAAACAACCACCGGGGACTAATCTATGTGGATACTACGTTTGCGAGTACATCCACAGAATTGTCAGCGAGAGAGCGAATAATGAAAGAAATAGAGAGGTACGAAAATAATATTCACAAATTTATTTTCTTACCATAAGTTGTGCTGAGTTTCAGTAATAATTGTTTGATTTGTGATTTGATATAACACACATAGCTCATGTATTCATCTTATTCTTTTACAGTTGAGAAGAAAGCGGGAGAAGATCGGAATCGAGGAGCGCTTCAAAGCAATCGGCGATGAATTGGCGGGATTTTTCCTTCGGGAAGTCATACCACCATCCGGAGAGTACCACTATGCATAAAGATCTTCTCCAGCTCCTCGATTGCTTTGTGTGTATATATAGTTTGACTCGGAGTGTACCACTATGGTACATGTGTGTAATAGATCGATCGATCTTCATGCTTGTACTATGGTGCATCGACTTGATTTGCATCGGAGAGTACTACTTATGCAATTACATGTGTGTTATATTATATGCACCAACTTTATATGCATCACCTTGATCTTCATGTACTACGTAAACCCAAACGCATTTCCGGTGCATCGACGCGATATGAAACGCTCCGATACCCCTAAACCCCTACAGAAACCCTAAACCCTGAATTCTCTGCCGCGGCAGAGATTCTCGAATTTTTCCTGCCGAGGCAGCCTACCTTTGCCACCGGTTTGTAGTACAAACCGGTACGAAAGGTCCATCGACGTGCGCTCTCCTGGGCGCCCACGTGGAGGGCCATCTATACCGGTTCGTAAGGAACCGGTAGGAAAGGGGGGGGGGCCTTTTGCACCGGATATTTTATACCGGTTGCTAAACCGGTGCAAATGGCCCTCTGGAACCGGTATTGATCAGCGTTTTTCCACTAGTGGACGCTAACGTGTCCGCGCGATGGAGCCCAACCAACAGCCACGCAACCGGCCGGAGGATGAGACGCGGGTGATCGTGGGGAATGATGGATCATTTTTCTTACCCTATCGATTTGTATGTACAGCTACGTTCATGCCCATGCGTCTATACCGGAGATTATTGATGCGTGCATGCGTGTCGCCGAGACAAAAACTTGGTCTTGTTTCCTCACCGATCAGCACCGCGCTAGTGAGCGGTATCCCGTTAGTGCACGTAGTCGACTAAGGCGCGCAGAGGACACCTGCAGATAGTGGCAAGCAAGCATTCTATGCGAGGGGAGATGTTAATGCAGTGCCTCCCATCTCCCAACTGTTACCGCACTCTCTTGTCCGATGCCACCGAAGTGCGCCACGTACATGCGCGATGGATTGCCGACGACGAGTCATCGAGGTAGATGCAAGGTTTGGACACAGCTCACTCCTCCTAGCAGCCCTCCACCGGAAGAGACAAGCCTCTCTCTCGCCTATAAATTCTTTGGTCCTCATGGGCATCTATCCCATCCATCACACGAACTTGCTAGCTACTACAAAACTTGCATACTGAAGAAGAAGAGAGTGTCAACCATGGCGTCCAAGGGTCTCATTGTGTTCGCTCTCCTGCTAGCCGCGGCATTCCTCGTCACCGCAGCTGAACAAACTCGTGAGCTAGCGCACCGATTTTCAACAGATTTGTTATATCTGCAGGCTAAAGAGACTGGCTACTCCTTCTAATTACATGCATACATTTTTGTTCATGAAGCGGCCAAGAAGGAAGAGACCGCGGCCGGTGTTCAGGGCTACGGCGGCGGCGGCGGTGGCTACCACGGTGGAGGCGGCGGCGGATACCACGGCGGAGGCGGCGGTGGCTACCACGGCGGAGGCGGAGGCGGAGGTGGAGGCGGCCACCACGGCTGCGGGTGCTGCGGGCACCATGGCTGCCACTGCTGCGGCCCCAACGAGATCCCCGACCAGGTCCGCAACTGAGTGCCAGTACCAGATACATGCAGCTACGAACGTACGTGTGCACAAAAAATAATACAGTACGTAGTGCGGCTGCACGAACGTAGTAAGAACTCCGTGTATGGTCAATAAAAAGGCATCGAAGGTGCATGTATGTATGCACGCTTATCGTGATCAAAATATCAGGACACTGTTCCTGCTGATGTAATTCACACTGTAAGACTTCTCTTTCTTGCTTAAAACACATGCAACTCTCATGCGTGTTTGTTAACGCAAAACAAAATCTCAGGACTCTTGTTCTACTACATCTGATCTGATATGATACATGATTTATTCGCAGAGCTTTCTTAAAACATAAACGCTACCATTTCCTCGAAACGAAACCTATATAGCTCAACATTCTATATTTATTTTGTTCTGCGGCGGAGTTCTTGATCCGCCCCCTTCTTTTTTCGTTTTTGGCTCTTGCCATGTACCTGTTTGCTTCTCCTATATCAATATAAGGCAAAAGCTTTTTTGCCCGTTTCAAAAAAAAAAAACATTCTATATTTTATTACTAAGAAAAACAGACGATCGACAGGGAACTTAGACTTCGATACAGCAACCAGGACCGGGCAACCATGCAACATACCGAACTAATTAAGGAAATTTCAGAATTAAAGCATCACAAAGCAATAAAAAAGCATGCAGTGATAGCAGAATCTCGACAACTGTATTATCAAAGAGTGCACCTCCCCTTCTTGCCCTCTTTCTATTCATGGGTTGAGGTACCCAAATTTTCTGCAGTGTTGAAAGAAAATACGGGGTATTTAGTCTAGATTTCTGCAGGAATTTTATAGGGAAGGATTTTTGCAGGAAACTTTCCTTTTGTGCCGTTTGGAACAAAGAATTGGCTTGAAGGAAAACTGTAGGAAAATTTCGTACGCCGTGATTTCACGGGAAAACACATGAAAAACATATCCAGTCCGATCTCTGGTTTTCTTTCCTTTCTGTCTACCGAGGTAAATCAATCGTGCAGACTGTCATTAGAATAACAGTTTTGCTAGAAATCAGGCGGGCCTGATTTTTTTTAAGTTTCAGTCGATTTTATTGCCGTTAGATATTGTGTTAAGATTCGTGTCAAACACTGTCGTTTGTTCCGTTTAATACAGGCAAGCGCAGCCTGTACGAGCGATAGAACTGCATGTGGGCTTGTTCTCTTCATACATATCGCTTGGGCTTTTATCCATTCGTGTGGGCCAAATACCTTTCAGCCATTTTTTTACTCTTTTCGCTGCTGTCTCACGTGTGTGGCGTTCCTTTTTTATGTGTATTTTCCCTTTTCTTCTCTTATCTGTTACTAGTGGAATGCCCGTGCTTCGCCACGGCTCCCTACCTTATGACAGTCACAATATTACATGGATCTCTACTTTATGTAGTTTCACAAATATTACAAGTGTAAATGATGCGCAAAAACATTTAAATACATAAAAATAACCACATAATATTTAAAATATCATAAGATCATATCACATAATTTAGTGTAATAATTATAAAAGGCAACGAGACCGACATATTATTTCTTATATTATTTATTAAATCCATGCTCTCTTGATCGTGAATAACATATGCTCGCACAACATCATGTATGTTATTTTCAATGTCATTAGCAAGGTACTTGAGTATGTGTATCAAAAATCTCTTTGTCAACTCGTAGCCATCCTGCACAATCAATCTATCGAGTTAGCATGAAGTTTTATTTTCATAAAAATATAAGAATGTGAACATAAAGTACTCCCGGTGCAAATTGGATGAACAAATCATTTATCGCATGAAAGCATAAAAGAAAATACTAAGTAACCAAACAATTTTTTGCAAATAAATGGAAAATATTATTATCTCTTGGTCATTAGGATGATAATACTTTTTTTGTAATGATAACCACAGAAAACCACATGTCAGTGCTTGTTGGTATTGGAGTACTGAGAAAAGTCGGACAATCCTGCTTTCTTCCTCACCCAAATTTCCCCAACTTTAATTTTAAAATAACAAACTTTTCCCAATTTCACATTCTCCCGACACCACCGCATGGGTTACTCATGCCGCCTGTGGCCACACACGCCGCCAAGGTCACTCGCTGTTTGGCGCCCGTCCACGGCTAGCTCTCTCACGTCCATCCCATCCTCCGGCGCCGAGCCACTCACCGTCGGCCTCCACACCCCCCGGCGCACGGTTTCGGCTGCCGGCCTCCCTGCCATTCGGCGGACGGTTCAGGCTGCCGACCTCCCCGCCCTCCGGAGCTAAACCACTCCTCCATCAGCCGCACGGTTGTTACTCCGCCGTTGAAGAGTTGCCCGTGCTTTCCTTTGGTTCCCACGCGGGCCCACTATTACTATTTTTGGAAATATTCCTTTACCACAAATGGATAGTTTCGGTGACCTGACTATAAGCAAAAACAAGGTCGACCTCGATGTAGTTCTGTCCAGGATAGAATGGAAAATTAATATGGCATGAACCAGAATCATTCAATAGATCAGTTTGAACCGTAAAATTGGTTTATAATACACAAACTTTACCGTTCATTTTTCTCCGCTCTTTCCCATTCTCATGGCACAACAAAAAATTCATATGATAGAAATTTATTTCTGACATTGCCATATTTTTTATATGATACGAAATTAATTTCTGATATTACCCATAAAAATGGTACAGAATTCCAACACGATTTACACATATGGAGATTAAACAAAAGTTTTATTCAGAACAAACCATCCATTGACATTTGGATCTGAAGCATTTGTTCTTGAGATTCCCTTCAACAAAAAAAATCTATTTGAACAAGAACGATTGGCTCAATAAATATAATGGAGTATATGAACAAGAATTTTCTGCAACATGAAGTAGATAAATAAGATGCATGGACCAACGTGAGCCCTCTCCACGTCAGAAATTTACATCAGGCTACAATCATGTTCCACGGTCACAGGTTATCATGAATATATCACAGATTCTGCATATATTAACAAACAAGCAAAACAGATTTTGGGGGATCCAAGATCCATGAATACATCGGTAATAAAAACAGGAAAATACAGAATCCAAAAGCAATTATAGAACAAATAAACAGATCGGAGACTTCAGGGGAGAGAAAAAAATATCGGATCTGCAATCTCAATAAATCAAACATCTCAGACTAATTACTTACATAAGCTAAGCAAGATCACCACATGATCTGAACGGTGAAGTATCCAAAGACATGACAGAAGTCAACAAAGCAGTAATAGGATCACCACTTCGTATGTCAAAAAAACCTGAACGCGGTGCCGTTGGATGGAGGCGTGGCCCGCTGGTTGCCGGCCTGAGGCGCTGGGAAACAAAAAGTTTTACAACAGTCAGGAAAGCAGCATCTAACACTCCTGTACGTGCTAGCAAGCAGCATCAATAGCAATTAGCAGCCGCGGCATACACAAGAAAGCACACGCGCTCATTCTGAGATAAAATAAGACGAAGCGGAAACACACCTTTGCAATTGGCAGGCAAACACGCGCGCTAGCAGTCAGCGGCAGCAGCAGTAAACACACAAGCCAAATCTATGTCTCCAGCTATTCTCATCTCTTTTCTCAATTTCTCTTGCGCACGGCAAATGAGGCGTACGCGGTAGACCACACGCCATGGTCGCTGCTTAACCCTCTGTAACATCCCAAGTTTTCAATAAATAATAAAGCAAGTGAGATTCCATTTACTCAAAATTCACAACTAACAAAAACTTTTTCTATGCATGTAGTGCCACATATAGTGTTGTGCATCTAAGTGAATTTCTTGTGTGCTATTGCCATGATGAGTGTTAGCATGTAAATCAATGACTATATGAACCCTAATCAAGATCACAAAACCCTAGCTTGAGGAGAAATAAAGACAATAAGAAAAATCTCTTCATCACTCACATACACCATATGCAAAAATGCAAAACCACCACCAAGGCCATAATTGCTTGCTTCCTTGCTTCTAAAATGTTTCTATATGATAAACTAACACAATTGCATCATTGGATCATGAATCAAAGCAAGAGAAATCAAGAACTCATCATACATATGATAATGGTCACTTTAGTGAAAAATATTTTCTTCACCACTTTGCACCCCTGTATTTCTTAAAACCTAAACTAAACTTTGTCAACCAAAGCCATGTCATCCAAGACCATGTCAAGGTGAACACTTTTCATGTTGACCACCATGTCCAGAGTTGACTAGGTTGACCAGAAATTAATTGCCAAAACAGGACCAGAGAATAAAATGAAGATCATCTCAAATTTGAAACTTTGCATTTCATTTCCAAATTGAGTACCACCACCACCATTACATCACTATAATTATATAAAAGAGATTCACCAAAAAGATTTCCAAAATTTGAAAATTTTCTTCATGCGGCCATTGTGTCGAACACCTGGCAGGCACAAATTCAGAAATGTGTTACATGCTCTTGTCCAGCAGTTTCTTCCCTAAACCCCTTTGCAAATGTGATCATGAGCTAGTTCTATACCCCCTGCCTCTAGCCCAGTACTTGCATGGTCGATTAAAGCCATGGAAAAACCCTAAACTATGCACAAACTCACCATGCCGGCCACTTTGGCATCTCCACCTCTAGCCCTCCTCTCACACTTTCTTCTTGTCCTGGAGCATCTACACTGCATAAGGATTCGAATGGTACAAGCACGCGTGAAGCCAAGCCTTGGCATTGGCCAGAACGGCCGTGGCCAAAACCATGCCAGTACACGCCCATGCCGCGGTGAGCGCGCTCTGGAGCGCGCCAGAGCGCCGTGCACTCGAACGCGCCAGTCCTTGCCCTGCATCCCTACCACTGCGTCTAGCCTCCACTCCACTCACTCTACGTCCTAGACATGCTCGAGCACCGCCCAGAGCCTCGTCACCGTCGTCCTCGTCGTCGACGTACCGCGGGTACCGCGATGATGACTGGAAGAACTCGAGCGCGTCCGTAGCTTTTTCGTCCGCACCAATACCCGTTGAGCATCGCCAGGACCCTGCCTAGCCGTAGCCGTCCTCGCCTTGCCCTTTGGCGCACCACAGAAGCCGCGCCATGGCCGCGCCCTTGCAGCACCCTCGGCCACCTCTCTCCCTCTATAAATACTGATGATCGGCACTCGCATTCTTCACACCATCTCTTCCCCTCTCCTCACTGAGCACTTCTACACAGCCAATTTCACTAGAGCTCGCCGGAGCTGCTCGAATCGCGAGCTCGAGTCCGCCGGAGCCCGCGGAAGCTCTGCGTCGATTGGAGCCTCCCCGAGCGCCGCCACTTCACCAGGCTGTTCCTCGTCGACCACCACTTCCCCGAGCATCTTGCCAGAGACCTGCAACGGCCTGGTAAGCTCTCCGACCCCCTACTGGCGCTCTGGGTTCGCCGGAGTCTCGCCGGGGACGACGACACACGCCAGCCGTTGATCTGCGTCTTGATCCAACGCCCCCTATCGCTCGTACCGCTTCGGCGTGTTATGAGGCGCCGACAGGTGGACCCCACCCTGTCAGCGCAGCCCGCCGCACCAGTTGCTTGCTGGGCTGTGAAGTGGGTTTAAAACTCGTTTCGGCCCGTTAGCTTTTCCCGCCCAGGCCCAAAATTCAAATAGAGGTTTAAACTTAATATGAATTGTGCTGCAGATGGTTTAGTAAAAATTGAATAATTTGAAATCTGCCAAACCAAATCTAGCAAACTTTATATCTTTGGAAAGCCCATAAAATTATCTAACTAATGCCACTGGCCTCATATCCAAATTCGTATTAATTTTTAAATGATAAAAATAACAAGACAGAGCCTTTTCTGACTTCAAATAATTATTAAAAATAATCTATAAATGATTTTAAGTTGATTCAAATTCTAATAAATCACAAATGATGTCCTCTAATTGATTATGCAATAATATAGTCAGGTTATTTGCATGATCATGGACTAGATCAAATAAAATAGCTATGTAGTTAATTCTAGCACCATTTAACTTGAAATTCAAATTTAATGAATAGTATGAGAGCTACTCTCTCATTTAAATCTTGATCCTAAGTAATATAACCAGGGGGAATAACCTAGGCTAAAGAACCCTTGATAAATATTACTTAGAGATTTTAATGCATTTAAAATAATAGTATAATAACATGTGTAGTGTAAAACCTTAATTAAATTATACTCACATATAATAGATATGAAATGTTGACTTAGGTCAACCTATATTTCATACCTGATTATTATATGATGAGATTAAATCTTATTATGAAGTAAAGAGAAGAAATGAAGTTTCTCTAAGGATCTACATATTAAAAATTAAGAAATAGGAATAATGAGAGGAAATTATTTTCTATTAAATAAGAATTCATCCAATAAACTCACCATGCCATGTTTGATTGATAATAGGACTAGAGTGTGAACTCTTTGAGTGTTCCTAGTTTAGCATATGAGTTTGGTTTAGTATTTATACCTCGTATTCGTATATAGACGCTAGTAACGAGGATTACCAAGAGGAGGAGGCCTACTCCCAAGAAGAGGAAGAGCACTTTGATCACTACTCAGCTCAAGGCAAGCTAACCCTTGCTAAATACAAATGCTTAGCTCTACAAGAGCAAAGGCATCATCACACTTTACTTTTATGTATTACCTATCCCATGTTTTACTTAATTTTACTTTGGCTTATTTACTTCAAAGTACCTTTTGATTTATGATTCACTTGGTCTAGAACAATACTTGGGTTAGATGAACACAAATCAAAGTTAGATTAGCACCCCTCATTTAGTGGCTATTGCTAATCAATTAAAATTTGACTACTCTAGATGGGAACAAGTGATGTTGATATGAAATTGAAACCTTGGGGATGATGGTTCATTCCAAGGAATGACTTTGAAGGTGAATATGACCAAGAGAAGATGGTGATTTTTGATATAAAACTGAGATGGGTTTGAATGCGATACCTTTCCAATTATACAAGTACCCCCACAATACCTGATTATGGGTAGGGCTTAACTGGAAACTTGTGTATTTTAGTATGGGTTCCCTCTAAACAAGCATCATAGGGGTTACGCCGAGGCTGCCTCCGTATGTGAGAAACGATGTGAATATGAGGTGAATGTACGACCCAAGCCCTGTGCAGTTCCCGGGTTAACAGTTGGTTCTCACCGGGAGGCCAAGCTCATGGGGAGAGGTGCCTATACTAGGACATATAAGTGAAAGGTTATGATTGATGATCCGCGTACTGAGTTACGATGATTCGGGGTTATCCTCGACGGATGAAATCAATAGTTGTGGCACAAGAGTACAACCTCTGCAGAGTGTTAAACCTATTCGAATAGCCGTGTCCGCGGTTACGGACGGTTGGAAGGGCCATACTACTTCCATTATCAGGATTTATGTTGAAATAATAATGGTGATTGATGAATTGTCTTGAATCCCAAATGAATGGTGGGAATGACACTAATGTTCCCACTTGAGTTAGGCTACTAAATAATGAGGATTTTTATCAAATGTTTATTCAAAGAAAACTTGGCTTTATGCAAATAAACTTAGAGCTTAGTACCCCTTTACTACAATACATTATGCTTTACCTTAGTATTAGTTTGCGAGTACTTTAAAAGTACTCATGGCTTTGCCCTGGCTATTCAAATGCCAGACTATGAAGAGGAGCAACAGTATCAGGATGACGGACAGCAGGACGTCTATGATAACTAGGATCGTCTTCTAACGTCAAGCGTTGCCTGTGGAATTATGAGTCCACTACTACTACTACGCTTCCGCTACTTATGTGTGATGTTGAACAATCTATTTGTGTAACATTGGATCATGTGATCCATCGATGTAAGACCTTATGTGTTGTAATAAATGATGACTCTGAACGACTTACTATTATGTCTCGCAAAAACAATCTTCCTGGGATTGCGATGTATGATATAATAGGGCATCCGGACTTAAAAATCCGGGTGTTGACAAGTTGGTATCAGAGCCATTGTTTGACCTTAGAAGACCTTAGTTAGAATGGACGTCCAACAAACTTAGTTTAAAATAAAATAGTTATGAAAATATACTCATACCCTTACCTTGGAATTCCTTTTCAAAATAATCCATTTCATTGATTATTACTTAAAATTTTGAACACTGACAATTATTAACTTATTTGTCACTCCCTCTACAGATGGATCCCATCATCCCGACGGAGCCCTTTCTCCAGACCCAAGTCTATGACTTGGCGAACGGGGGAGACCTGATCTTCGAACGCGATCTGTTCGCGCTCACCGACTTCCTCGGACGCACGCCTCCCGTGTTCTACGGGGGCCAGATCTCGGACAACGGTCAGCTCCAATGGCTGATCATGGCAAACCTTCCGGGAAAGCCGGAGTCACCCATGTTCCGCCAGATCCAGTTCTCGCTCCGCGAGAACACTTGGGTGGATGGACTCGCCCATGCTCTGCAGGAGTCTCTCGCTCGTCTGTGCGGGCAGAACTCGCTGGCCATCGAAGGGGAACGCTTTGCGCACTTCGCAAGGCACTCCTCTGTTGGTCTGCCCCTCAGCCTGCCGTACCACCCCGTGCTGAGGCACCATGTGGACCACCTCGACTACATGCTGTACGAGACTCGGTCGGCGCTGAGCGACTCCCGCTCCGCCGCCAACCACACTCAGCAGCAGCTGAACCAGTACGCGGAGACCATCAAGGTCATCGCGAAGGAGCGCAGGACTCTGCGCCAGCTGGTCGCGAAGAGGGATGCCACCATCCACCGCCTCAAGACCAAGATCGCCGTCCTGAAGGAGACCATCTCCACTCAGGTGGAGCAGCTCCAGATCCTGGAGGGAGAAGGCGAGGGGGAAGACATCCAAGGGGATGGCTACTCCTACGTCAGCAACGACAACGACTACGAGCCGGAGGAGGAGGGAGACGACGACTTCCACCAGACCCTGCCTGCCGGGATGGACACCACCTTCCCGCTCCGCATCGATGGATAGCTTCCATCCTCTCCTTGAGCACCGCGTAGCCTGAGATGTATCGGTCCTTTGTATTCGCCCCTTGTATCGTAGCTTGTTGAAAGGGTTCTTCAAACCCTCCGGAATGTTGGCTTGTAATAATTGCTACCTTCATGACTATGTTTCGTATGTGTAATATTTGTATATTATGAACCATGTTTTTAATAAATGTGAGTTTATTTCCCCAAAATTAAGCCATAGAAATTGTCCCTCTTATCTCATGATCCATACCTCTGTTCAGATGGCACATTCCAATCGCAACGCCAATCCGGATGCGCTGACGCAGATACTGCAACAGATGTTGGCTGAACGAGAAGTTGATAGAACTGAAAGGCAGGCTAACTTAGCTGTACTTCAACAGTTAGCACAGAACAACCAAGGCCACGGGAACCATGATCACCCGGGCTCCAAGTTGAAGAACTTTCAGAACACCAACCCACCGGTGTTTAGCAAGACAGAGGAACCCCTTGATGCTGATGATTGGCTCCAAACAATGGAGAACAATCTTGAGGTTGCCGGAGTGGAGGCAAACGACAAGGTGCTGTTTGCCACTCACTATCTGGCAGGACCTGCACGTGCCTGGTGGACGAGTGCTCGCGCATTGAATGCCGGGCAGCTCATGACTTGGGCAGACTTCAAGCTCAAGTTTAGCAAGTACCATGTGCCACCGGGTCTCATCAAGAAGATGCGGGATGAGTTCCGCGAGTTAAAGCAAGGCCGTCTGACCGTGGTAGAATACCGCGACAAGTTCCTCACCTTGTCAAGGTACGCCCCGGATGAGACTGATACCACCGAGAAGAGGAAGGAGAGGTTCCTGAACGGACTGCACGATGAGATGCAGACTGTGTTGGTCAACATCCCTTTTGCTGACCTCGAAGCCCTTGTTGACTCCGCCATCCAGATGGAGGGCAAGCTGAACCAGGCCAACGAAAACCGCAAGCGTCGCATGATGCACCAGAGTGGGCCCAGCAACAACTCCAAGTTTCGCCCTGGCTCAAGCGGAAGCTTCACCCCCAGAAACAACAGGCCACCGGCACAGATGTCGCGCCCTGGTTACCAGAACCGGAGCGGAGGAAACCCCAGGACGGGAGGACACCCCCACAACAGCAACAACTTCGTCCACCACAACAACAACTTCAACCGCGCCCCGACAAGAGCCCCTGCCAATCCCAACACCAACACTGCTCCAAGGACTGGGAGCAATGCTGTCCCTGTCGCCCCCAAGGACAAGTCCACCATCAACTGCTATGAGTGCGGTGTGTTGGGGCACTTCTCCAAAGAGTGTCCCCAGCGACTCGCCAAGATGGCCGCCAACACCACTGGCCCTGCTCAGCAGCAACGCCGTGTCGCCAACAACAAGAAGTTCGCCCCCAACAACCCGAACAACCGCGGCGGTCGCCTCTTTCACATGAATGCGGAAGAAGCACAGGAAGCCCCAGATGTCGTGCTGGGTATGTTCTCTGTTAACTCAATACCCGCAAGAGTGCTGTTTGATTCTGGGGCATCGCATTCATTTGTTACGGAAGAATTTGCATGCACTAGTAAGATTCAACCCATCAGTTTGAAGCATGTCATGGTAGTGCAAATACCTGGATCAACAACTAAAGCTAGAAAAATTTGCAAAGATGTTCCTATCAGAATTCATGAAATAGATTTCTATGCCAATCTAATTGTTCTGGGAACAAAAGGTTTAGAGGTAGTACTGGGTATGGACTGGATGTCCAAACATCATGGATTGATTGATTGTGCCAAGAAGGCCATCACCATGACTAGTAGCACCGGAGTGTTAGTGGAGCACATCTCGGAAAAACTGCCCAGAAAATTTACCTGCAACCAGAGTTTAACCAAACCCACCCTGGATCAAATCAGAGTCGTCTGTCGATACTCTGATGTGTTTCCGGAAGACCTACCCGGTATGCCCCCGGATCGGGATATCGAGTTTATCATCGAGTTAATCCCCGGAACCGGACCAATAGCCCAGAGAGCTTACAGCATGAACCCAGCAGAATTAGTGGAACTGAAGAAACAACTGGATGATATGTTAGCCAAAGGTTTGATTAGACCAAGTGCATCACCCTGGAGATCACCAGTTTTGTTTGTGGACAAGAAGGATGGTACGATTCGTTTATGTACGGATTACCGCAAGCTCAATGATGTCACCATCAAGAATAAGTATCCTTTGCCCAAAATAGAGGACCTGTTTGACCAGTTGACCGGTGCCACCGTGTTCTCTAAGATTGACCTTAGGACAGGGTACCATCAGCTGAAGATCCGTGCATCGGACATTCCCAAAACTGCCTTCACCACCAGATATGGATTGTACGAGTACAATGTCATGTCATTTGGATTGACCAATGCCCCCGCTTATTTCATGAATCTCATGAATAAGATCTTCATGAACTTCCTGGATAAGTTTGTCGTTGTTTTCATCGACGACATCCTTATCTACTCCAAAACTGAAGAAGAACATGAGCAACACTTGGAAATGGTTTTAGAGACTCTTCGGGAACACCAGCTGTATGCCAAGTTCAGCAAGTGTGAGTTCTGGTTGAGGGAAGTAGGATTTCTGGGACATATCTTGTCCGCAGGAGGAATTGCCGTTGACCCCTCAAAGATAAAGACCGTTGCAGAATGGAAAGCCCCAACCACCCAGACCGAGGTCCGTGCATTTCTCGGATTGGCGGGATATTACCGCCGATTCGTTGAAGGATTCTCAAGCATAGCCAGACCAATGACTCAATTGTTGAAAAAGGACAAGAAGTTCGAATGGACGAACAAGTGTGAAGAGAGCTTCCAACAGCTCAAGAACAGACTGACGTCAGCCCCAATACTGATTATGCCGGACATCACCAAACCATTTGATGTGTATTGTGATGCCTCCAAGATTGGTCTTGGATGTGTACTTATGCAAGAAGGCAAGGTGATCTCATACCTGTCCAGGCAGCTGAAGCAACATGAACAGAATTATCCAACCCATGACTTAGAGCTAGCAGCAGTAGTGTTAGCCTTGAAAGTATGGCGTCATTACCTCATGGGTAATCGATGCGAGATCTATTCGGATCACAAGAGTTTGAAGTATATCTTCACTCAGAAGGAACTGAACATGAGGCAAAGGAGATGGTTAGAGTTAATCAAGGATTATGATATGGATATTCACTATCACCCAGGCAAGGCCAACGTAGTAGCAGATGCTTTGAGTAGACTGCCGTGTCAGTTAAACTCCATGATTGCCGAGGAACAACCTAGCCTTCACCAAGAGTTTGAACAGTTTAGAATGGAGCTCGTAAGTGAAGGATTTCTCGCTAGCATTGAACTTCAACCCACTTTGATTAGTCAAATCAAGGAAGCTCAGAAGAGCAATGCAAGCATTGACGGGATTAAGAGCCAGCTAGCAGCAGGAAAGGCACCGGGATTCACTGTTAATGAAGAAGGAGTACTTTGGTATAACGGACGCTTGTGCGTGCCGTCAGATTCAGAGTTGAAACAAGTGATCCTAAAGGAAGCCCATGACACCTTATATTCTATTCACCCCGGAGGTACTAAGATGTACCAGGACTTGAAGGAACAGTTCTGGTGGCATGGGATGAAGCGAGAAATCGGGAGTTACATCGCCAAGTGTGACATCTGTCAGAGAGTCAAGGCAGAACACCAACGACCCGCAGGACTGCTACAGCCCCTGCAGATTCCCGAATGGAAGTGGGATTCCGTAGGAATGGACTTCATCACCGGATTGCCCAAATCTAGTAAAGGGAATGATTCTATCTGGGTAGTGGTCGATAGATTGACCAAAGTCGCCCATTTCATCCCCGTCAAAACCACCTACCAAGGACCAAGACTTGCAGAGTTATATATCTCACGGATAGTCAGCCTGCACGGAACTCCGAAGTCAATAGTATCTGATAGAGGATCCCAATTCACCTCCAGATTTTGGCAGAAGGTACATGAAGGACTCGGAACTAGGCTGAACTTCAGACAGCATATCACCCTCAGACGGATGGACAGACTGAACGAGTCAACCAGATACTAGAGGATATGCTGAGAGCATGTGTGTTGGAATATGGATCCAAGTGGGAAGACTGTTTGCCGCAGAATTCTCATACAACAACAGCTAAGCCGGGCTGCAGATGGCCCCTTTGAAGCTCGTACGGAAGGAAGTGCCGTACCCTCTGAATTGGTCGGAAGTTGGAGAGAGTCAAGTTTTTGGACCAGATATTCTCCGAGAAGCTGAAGAGAAGGTTCACAAGATCCGTGAGTACCTCAAGACCGCTCAATCAAGACAAAAGAGCTACGCCGACAAGAGACGCCGAGAGATGACTTTTGAGATCGGAGATTTCGTATATCTCAAAGTGTCCCCTCTTAAAGGAATGCAGAGATTCCAGCTTAAAGGAAAGCTCGCACCCAGATATGTCGGACCTTTCAAAGTCCTGAGTCGCCGAGGAGAGGTATCCTATCAACTAGAGTTACCAGAAGAAATGTCAACGGTGCACAATGTGTTTCATATCTCATTACTCCGGAAGTGCTTGGAGGTACCTGAGAAGACTGAGGTGTTCAAGAACATTGACCATCGTACTGTGGATATCAACTCAGATCTAACCTACCGCGAAGTACCTATTCGCATTCTGGAGGAAGCATTCAGAACCACTCGTACCCGGAGTATCAAGTTTCTGAAGATACAATGGAGTAACCACACAGAAGAAGAAGCCACTTGGGAAAGAGAAGACTTTATGAAGACTGAGTACCCCAATCTCTTTAGTACCTAGTTTTCTTCCAGATCTCGGGACGAGATCTTTTGTAAGGGGGAAGGGTTTGTAACATCCCAAGTTTTCAATAAATAATAAAGCAAGTGAGATTCCATTTACTCAAAATTCACAACTAACAAAAACTTTTTCTATGCATGTAGTGCCACATATAGTGTTGTGCATCTAAGTGAATTTCTTGTGTGCTATTGCCATGATGAGTGTTAGCATGTAAATCAATGACTATATGAACCCTAATCAAGATCACAAAACCCTAGCTTGAGGAGAAATAAAGACAATAAGAAAAATCTCTTCATCACTCACATACACCATATGCAAAAATGCAAAACCACCACCAAGGCCATAATTGCTTGCTTCCTTGCTTCTAAAATGTTTCTATATGATAAACTAACACAATTGCATCATTGGATCATGAATCAAAGCAAGAGAAATCAAGAACTCATCATACATATGATAATGGTCACTTTAGTGAAAAATATTTTCTTCACCACTTTGCACCCCTGTATTTCTTAAAACCTAAACTAAACTTTGTCAACCAAAGCCATGTCATCCAAGACCATGTCAAGGTGAACACTTTTCATGTTGACCACCATGTCCAGAGTTGACTAGGTTGACCAGAAATTAATTGCCAAAACAGGACCAGAGAATAAAATGAAGATCATCTCAAATTTGAAACTTTGCATTTCATTTCCAAATTGAGTACCACCACCACCATTACATCACTATAATTATATAAAAGAGATTCACCAAAAAGATTTCCAAAATTTGAAAATTTTCTTCATGCGGCCATTGTGTCGAACACCTGGCAGGCACAAATTCAGAAATGTGTTACATGCTCTTGTCCAGCAGTTTCTTCCCTAAACCCCTTTGCAAATGTGATCATGAGCTAGTTCTATACCCCCTGCCTCTAGCCCAGTACTTGCATGGTCGATTAAAGCCATGGAAAAACCCTAAACTATGCACAAACTCACCATGCCGGCCACTTTGGCATCTCCACCTCTAGCCCTCCTCTCACACTTTCTTCTTGTCCTGGAGCATCTACACTGCATAAGGATTCGAATGGTACAAGCACGCGTGAAGCCAAGCCTTGGCATTGGCCAGAACGGCCGTGGCCAAAACCATGCCAGTACACGCCCATGCCGCGGTGAGCGCGCTCTGGAGCGCGCCAGAGCGCCGTGCACTCGAACGCGCCAGTCCTTGCCCTGCATCCCTACCACTGCGTCTAGCCTCCACTCCACTCACTCTACGTCCTAGACATGCTCGAGCACCGCCCAGAGCCTCGTCACCGTCGTCCTCGTCGTCGACGTACCGCGGGTACCGCGATGATGACTGGAAGAACTCGAGCGCGTCCGTAGCTTTTTCGTCCGCACCAATACCCGTTGAGCATCGCCAGGACCCTGCCTAGCCGTAGCCGTCCTCGCCTTGCCCTTTGGCGCACCACAGAAGCCGCGCCATGGCCGCGCCCTTGCAGCACCCTCGGCCACCTCTCTCCCTCTATAAATACTGATGATCGGCACTCGCATTCTTCACACCATCTCTTCCCCTCTCCTCACTGAGCACTTCTACACAGCCAATTTCACTAGAGCTCGCCGGAGCTGCTCGAATCGCGAGCTCGAGTCCGCCGGAGCCCGCGGAAGCTCTGCGTCGATTGGAGCCTCCCCGAGCGCCGCCACTTCACCAGGCTGTTCCTCGTCGACCACCACTTCCCCGAGCATCTTGCCAGAGACCTGCAACGGCCTGGTAAGCTCTCCGACCCCCTACTGGCGCTCTGGGTTCGCCGGAGTCTCGCCGGGGACGACGACACACGCCAGCCGTTGATCTGCGTCTTGATCCAACGCCCCCTATCGCTCGTACCGCTTCGGCGTGTTATGAGGCGCCGACAGGTGGACCCCACCCTGTCAGCGCAGCCCGCCGCACCAGTTGCTTGCTGGGCTGTGAAGTGGGTTTAAAACTCGTTTCGGCCCGTTAGCTTTTCCCGCCCAGGCCCAAAATTCAAATAGAGGTTTAAACTTAATATGAATTGTGCTGCAGATGGTTTAGTAAAAATTGAATAATTTGAAATCTGCCAAACCAAATCTAGCAAACTTTATATCTTTGGAAAGCCCATAAAATTATCTAACTAATGCCACTGGCCTCATATCCAAATTCGTATTAATTTTTAAATGATAAAAATAACAAGACAGAGCCTTTTCTGACTTCAAATAATTATTAAAAATAATCTATAAATGATTTTAAGTTGATTCAAATTCTAATAAATCACAAATGATGTCCTCTAATTGATTATGCAATAATATAGTCAGGTTATTTGCATGATCATGGACTAGATCAAATAAAATAGCTATGTAGTTAATTCTAGCACCATTTAACTTGAAATTCAAATTTAATGAATAGTATGAGAGCTACTCTCTCATTTAAATCTTGATCCTAAGTAATATAACCAGGGGGAATAACCTAGGCTAAAGAACCCTTGATAAATATTACTTAGAGATTTTAATGCATTTAAAATAATAGTATAATAACATGTGTAGTGTAAAACCTTAATTAAATTATACTCACATATAATAGATATGAAATGTTGACTTAGGTCAACCTATATTTCATACCTGATTATTATATGATGAGATTAAATCTTATTATGAAGTAAAGAGAAGAAATGAAGTTTCTCTAAGGATCTACATATTAAAAATTAAGAAATAGGAATAATGAGAGGAAATTATTTTCTATTAAATAAGAATTCATCCAATAAACTCACCATGCCATGTTTGATTGATAATAGGACTAGAGTGTGAACTCTTTGAGTGTTCCTAGTTTAGCATATGAGTTTGGTTTAGTATTTATACCTCGTATTCGTATATAGACGCTAGTAACGAGGATTACCAAGAGGAGGAGGCCTACTCCCAAGAAGAGGAAGAGCACTTTGATCACTACTCAGCTCAAGGCAAGCTAACCCTTGCTAAATACAAATGCTTAGCTCTACAAGAGCAAAGGCATCATCACACTTTACTTTTATGTATTACCTATCCCATGTTTTACTTAATTTTACTTTGGCTTATTTACTTCAAAGTACCTTTTGATTTATGATTCACTTGGTCTAGAACAATACTTGGGTTAGATGAACACAAATCAAAGTTAGATTAGCACCCCTCATTTAGTGGCTATTGCTAATCAATTAAAATTTGACTACTCTAGATGGGAACAAGTGATGTTGATATGAAATTGAAACCTTGGGGATGATGGTTCATTCCAAGGAATGACTTTGAAGGTGAATATGACCAAGAGAAGATGGTGATTTTTGATATAAAACTGAGATGGGTTTGAATGCGATACCTTTCCAATTATACAAGTACCCCCACAATACCTGATTATGGGTAGGGCTTAACTAGAAACTTGTGTATTTTAGTATGGGTTCCCTCTAAACAAGCATCATAGGGGTTACGCCGAGGCTGCCTCCGTATGTGAGAAACGATGTGAATATGAGGTGAATGTACGACCCAAGCCCTGTGCAGTTCCCGGGTTAACAGTTGGTTCTCACCGGGAGGCCAAGGTCATGGGGAGAGGTGCCTATACTAGGACATATAAGTGAAAGGTTATGATTGATGATCCGCGTACTGAGTTACGATGATTCGGGGTTATCCTCGACGGATGAAATCAATAGTTGTGGCACAAGAGTACAACCTCTGCAGAGTGTTAAACCTATTCGAATAGCCGTGTCCGCGGTTACGGATGGTTGGAAGGGCCATACTACTTCCATTATCAGGATTTCTGTTGAAATAATAATGGTGATTGATGAATTGTCTTGAATCCCAAATGAATGGTGGGAATGACACTAATTTTCCCACTTGAGTTAGGCTACTAAATAATGAGGATTTTTATCAAATGTTTATTCAAAGAAAACTTGGCTTTATGCAAATAAACTTAGAGCTTAGTACCCCTTTACTACAATACATTATGCTTTACCTTAGTATTAGTTTGCGAGTACTTTAAAAGTACTCATGGCTTTGCCCTGGCTATTCAAATGCCAGACTATGAAGAGGAGCAACAGTATCAGGATGACGGACAGCAGGACGTCTATGATAACTAGGATCGTCTTCTAACGTCAAGCGTTGCCTGTGGAATTATGAGTCCACTACTACTACTACGCTTCCGCTACTTATGTGTGATGTTGAACAATCTATTTGTGTAACATTGGATCATGTGATCCATCGATGTAAGACCTTATGTGTTGTAATAAATGATGACTCTGAACGACTTACTATTATGTCTCGCAAAAACAATCTTCCTGGGATTGCGATGTATGATATAATAGGGCATCCGGACTTAAAAACCCGGTGTTGACCCTCGATCTACTCCCTCCCTCCTCCATCCAAAGAGCCGAAAAAATTCAGTCGCCCCGTTCATCCAAAGAGCTACCGGCGGCCGCGACGTGCACGCACCATGGGAAAGCCGACTCGCACTGCTACACCTTCCAGATTTGCGCCTGGCAGTCCCACCCATCGGTGCGGCGATGCCACGCCACCAGAGTCGAAACGATGGGTTGCCATGATGATATGCGTGGGGTAAATTGAGGGTAAGATAAGGTAAGATAATATAAGATAAGATAAGATGATTAGCTATTTTTGAGGAGTGCGGACCGGGTGGTTTGAGGGAGGAAATATGAATTGAGGACGTGGGGGGTATTATTGTCCATCCTGAAAATGTGACACCAGGCATTCACCACTTTGCTCTTAATAGTAGAGATTATTATTTTCTAATTTTCTGATTTATTTTAGTTTTACATTTTAAGTAGGCTCACGTAGTCACGTGTGTGGTTTTCCTTTCTTTTTAGACAAATTTCAGTTGTACGATTGTGCAGTTAGTCAGTAATTTATGTTGAATGAATTCAGAGTTGGTCACTAGACTTTTCTAGTGGCACGATAGATTGAGTTTGATATTTTTGTGTTGCACGTTTATTGAGAATTTTCTATTCGCCTGAGTTGCATGTAAGCTGGAACTAAGACTTTCTAGTTTCACATGGTTTGTAACTGAGATTTTTATAATTGCACATGAGTTGTAACCGGGATTTTACGGATGTTTTTCTTGTTGTACATGGGTTGCAACTAAAACTTCCAGTTGCCCATGGGTTGTAACTGTGCCTTTTCTAGTTGCACATGAGTTGCAATTTTAATATTTTGTAGTCTCATATGGATTACAACTGAGATTTTGCCAGTTGCACATAAGTTGCAACTTGTATTTTATTCAGATTTTTCTAGTTGCACATGGGTTGCGACAAAGGGTGTGTTTGGTAGACCGGGTCACCACAGAAAGACTATCTCACCTGAGAAAATCTGACCTTATACAACTTGAGCTGAGATTTACCACGTGTTTGGTAGGTCGGGCATGCTCAGCCATGGTGAGGTAAGATGTTGTTTGGTGAGCCAAATCTGAGCTCAACCGTTCACACATAAAGCAATTTGCAGAGAGGTCCAGAATTTTACACAAAGAACCTTCAATACAAAATAAAAAGCAATCAGGCCCTCAGCCGGGCCTGGAGCAAATTGCCGGCGATGGCTGGCTGTGGGGCGCCGGCGGTGGTGGGAGGCGGCGGAAGGAGGGCCGTGGGGTGCCGGCGCTGGCTCGTCTGGCCTCTTTCCGGCGCGGGAGGAGCAAGGGCCGGCGCGGGGTCTGCTGAGGCGCGTCTGGCCGCCGGGAGCTGAGGCGCGTCTGGCCGGGCTTCGACACGCGGGCAGCGTGGTGGTCCAGCGACGGCGGGGGGCGTCCAGGGTCGGGCGGCGTCCAGGGACGGGCGGCGGCGCTCCAGGCCGTGGTTGGCGACGAGGAACCTGGCGGCGCAAGGAGGCGGCCACGGGAAGAGAGAGAGGAGGCCTGTTCCGGTTTGGGGAAATGACGCTGCGGGGTGGGGGTCTGGGGGTGGGGCAGGCCACAGCTACAGTGTTTTGCGGGATTGCTTCGTCCCGGATGAGTAGGGAAGCTCGATTTGGGCTTCGCTCTTCAACCCGGCTCTGAGGCCTTTTCCGTATCTCCTCAGCAGTGTGGAGATGGCCCGAGCCGGGCTAACAAACACCGGATCTCCTCAAAATCTCCGTTGGGAGGAGAATTTCTGAGTAGCCCCGGGCTACCAAACACACCCAAAGTCTTTTCAGTTACACATGTGTTGCAAGTGGTGTTTTTTCCAGTTGCACAACGGTTGCAATTGGGACATTTTAGTTGTACATGGGTGACAACCGAGATTTTTATAATCGCACATTGGTTGTAACCGAGATTTTCCGGTTACACTTTGATTGCAATTGACATTTTTCCAGGTGCACTTGTGTCAAAATTGAAAAAATTTCAGTTGCACATGAGTTGCAACTAAGACCATTTAGTTTTGCATGGGTAGCAACTGAGAGTTTACATATTGCACATGGGTTGCGACCGAAATTTTTCCGGTTACACTTGAATTGGAACTGAGATTTTTTTCCAATTGCATGTGTTGCAACTAAGACTTTCCTATGTGCTCCGCTCTGCCTTTGTGAGTTTCAAATATGTTGCCAATGAGATTTTCTCAGCTACAAAGGGGTTAAAATTAAGATTTTTTCAGTTGAAACTTTTATATTTTTTGCCTGATATAACAAAATTTGAAGTTTCATTTCAATTTGTATATATGTAGCGTATCGTAAATTAAGATTTTTTCAGTTGCAGCTTTTATATTTTGTGCCTGATATAACAAAATTCGAAGTTTCATTTCACTTTGTATATCTCTAGCGCATCGTAATACGTTTTATACAGGACCACACTTTAATATGTTTTTTTAGGGAACCAAACTGTAATACGTGTGTCTTCTAATTTTTTTTTTTTGAAACATTGTGTCTTCTAAATTTTGGAAGCCATGATAACGTAAAACAAAAACGGCTAGAGCATCCTCATTAACACTTGTTGCTGGCTAGGAAGCACAACTTGTTTGGGCCAAATGGAAACAATTGGAGCTGTGGCCCAACACCAGGAAAAGAAGAGATCGATAAGTAACCCTATCTATACGAACGGAATACGATCGCAATTCGCAAACAAACATCACGTACAATAGCTCGTCGACTGAGACTTACTTATTTCTCAGTCAACTGAGGATTGGGCGCCCCTTCAGAATAACCATGAGGCAAAGACGCTGTTGCTGCACTGTACTACCAAAGTCGGGCAGCCGAAAGCCATGGATATGTGCCAATGAAGCCTGTAGCAGCGGCGTATGCCATGTCTATACCGCTGCAATGGATGAATCAATCGTGGAAAGCAACGAGGCATGTGGTCAGATTCTAGCTATTTTTTAAAAAATATGTTTTTATTAAATTCCATAAATATTATGTGAATCAGAAGATTTTCGAAAATAATATGGCCTAGGCCATCTGCACGCCAACTAGTACTTATTGGCCTCTTGGAAGGGCAAGCGTGCTCTGTAGTGCTAGTACTGTTTAACTAAAGTTGTAATGTAATATTCCCTTCGTTCTCTTTTAGTTGACTCAGATTTAGTACAACTTTGTACTAAATTTGAGTCAATTAAAAAAAAATGGAGGGAGTACTAAGAATCGGGTCCTCGCAAACATAGAGATAAATCTCTGGTACATAGGTAAATGTCTGAACCAAGTATACGTAGATAGAGATGTCTTAGTCTACATAGTGAAATATGAGTGCCGGCGAGTCTGGCACGGTGCGGAGATCCAGGCTGAAAAGGTAATGGCAACACTAGTACATAATAGCATACCGCGTGCTGATTTGGGTTATTTGTCGCGTGTGACAGCCCGCTAGTGGTACGTCGCCATTGGTATGTGCTACTAGTAGGCTACTTACCACTCGAGTGCTATCCCGCATGCGACCAATAGGTTTAATGGCAGTGTGTGGGCCGCACACTGCCAGTATTTATATATTGGCAGCGCTCTTCCTCCACGCCGCCAGTACTTCTTGAACTGCCCTATTTCGATACGCTGCTATTTCTTTGTATTATATATATATATACACAATAGCAGATACATACACAGGCATATACCTACATAGGCAGTACGAAATAATTTTTTCGAAATGAGGATCACCCCGACCTCTGCATCAAATTGATGTACATAACCTTTTATTAAAAGTCTTAGGTTTAAAGTCTTACAAACTCAAGCTCAAGGATCACATAGGGTGTTTACATGAATAAGCCACCGAAAAATAGAATGAGAATACATGATACACCTATGCATCTTGTATCCTATCACTACGCTGCCATCCACCTTGGCTGAAGATAGCCGAACGACCGCCATCAATCGAGTACATCCAAACTTCATATGTTCCCGCTGCTCCGCTGGCTGGAGACATGACCACATATGGATCCAGTAATGAGCCTTGTGTATAACCTGCAAAAAGTACACACCTTCCGCGTTAAAAACAACATCATTACGACAACTCCAAATTGCCCAAAGCAATGCGCAAACACCTACGCGAATTCAAGATTTTGTTCTTTTATCTATTCCGTTAAGCAAATTTCTAAACAAGTTCTTAACATTAGCAGGCAGAGAAATACTAAAAGTAAAATGAACAACTCTCCATATCAACTTTGCAAAGGGGCATTTAATAAAAAGATGTTTAGTCGATTCATCAGAACTATAGAAGACACATTTCTTAGGTTTTGTCCAATTTCTTTTGGCTAAATTATCCTTCGTGAGTAACACCTTTTCATTTAGGAACCACATAAATATCCTAATCTTGAGTAGAACCTTTAAGCGCCATATATATTTCCTTAGGAAAACAATATGGTCATTCATAAGGTCGACATATAACTATTTTACCGAGAAAATCCTAGAAGTCGTAAGATGTCAAGTGAATCTATCGGGTTCTTTCGAAAGCTGCACCTCCATGAGGTGTTGTAAGAGGTGAACCCACACCATCCATTTCTCATGAGACAATACCCACCTGAAACTAATATTCAGTGGCACCGAATTCATTATATCTGCTACAGTCGCATTCTTATTTCTACAATGTTAAATAATGAAGGATATTGCACCGCAAAAGGTTGCGTGCCTAGCCAAGAATCTTCCCAAAAATGAATATTATGTCCATCACCAATGATGAACGATCCTCGCTGAAAGAATTCAGTTTTAACACTCCTTAACCCCTTCCAAAAGGGCGAATCATTAGAATTAACTTGGACTTGAGAAAGAGTCTTATTATTTAGATATTTGTTATGTAGCAGATCCTGCCATTCTCCATCCTCATTAAGTAATTTGAATAACAATTTTATAACCAAACACTTATTTTTAATTAATATCTAGAACTTCAATTTTCAAACCCCCTTGGTCTTTTGGACGACAAATAATGTTCCATTTAGTTAAACGGTACTTCTTCTTTGTGTGATTACTTTGCCCGAATAAAATGTGATCTATAAAAATCCAGTCTTTTTCGTACCCCTTTGGGTATAAGGAAGAAGGATAGTAAAAAAACATTGGCAAACTACTAAGAACAGAATTAATAAGTACTAATCGATCTCCATATGGTAGCAAATTTCCAGCTCAACAACCCAAGTTGCGCTCAAACCTTCTATAATGAATATGAATGCCCAAATATTTAATGGCATAGCCCCAACCTCACAACCGAAAATATGTTTATAATCATCTTGTTTCTCTTTCGGTTTCCCAAAGCAATATATCTCACTCTTGTGAAAATTAATTTTAAGCCACGAGAGTTGTTAAAAAAACATAAAATCAATTTCATATTAACTGTCTTTGCAATATCATGCTCCAAGAACAAGATTGTATCATCGGCATATTGAAGAATTGATACACCTCCCTCTAACAAATGAGGTATCAATCCACAAACTTTACCATCCTCTTTTGCCCTTGCAGTAAGGATTGCCAACATATCCGCAACAATATTAAAGAGAAGGGGAGATAACGGATCACCTTGTATTAGCCCTTTTAAGGTTTGAAAATAATGACCGATATCATCATTCACACGAATACCGATACTACCACCAGTCCACCATGCATGAACCTTGCAACCTAGTCACACCACAAAGGTACGAAATATATAAATACACAAATGATACAACTATACTAGTACCAAACTATTATTTGATCTCAAATGTTAGAACCGAAGATCGATCACAATCTAGTTAGTAGTCTAAACTAAAATCACATAGATGAGAAATGCAGTCACGATGAGCAGCATCAGGACGAAGGCGGTCTACATACGATTCCTCCTCATCTCTCTCCTCTCTCCAGCTAGATAGTGTGCGCATCTAGCTTCCGCCTCCTCCATAGTGTTGTACCATGTGTAGATGCAGCTGCGAAAATAGTGTACCTATATCCAACAGTCTTCCCAATTGCCACAGACTCCGGGAACCCTACCGTTGTAAACGACATACGATGGCATCTCCATGCATAAGATAAATATATAAATCAGTAAAGAAAATTCTTAGATAATATACGATGTAGTGCCACAATTTTTTTTAAAGTCAAGTACCAAGGGATGAGCCTCATATGAAAGACACACGATAAAAGAGGTAAACCAATAAGACCAAGTTAAATGGGCAAGCAATGTGCATGGACATAACGCAAGGTCTTATTGGCTCCCTCTTTCATTAGACGGTGCCAGAGTATAATCATCGGTAAGCTCATTTGAATATAAAGACACACAACAATAGGCCAACCAACAAGACCAAGTGGAATACGCAAACAATGTGCAAGATCAGTTTACAACACACGACTTATAGATCATTCAGAACTAAACCTGAGCAAGTTCGTCATACAAATTAACAAGCAACATCGTCGCTTTCGACTAGACCTCGGCTGGAACGAGCGGAGGCCAATAAATGAAATGAAGTCCCGGTGGTCGCCCTTAAGATGACATAGTTGTCCTATCTGCCACTGACTTGATTTTACAGGGCCATAGTAGAACAACCCCTCTAAATTGTAGACATCCTTCCTAATGAGTTGCCCAAGCTTATGTTGAATTCGATACTATCCATCTTGCAACCTTGAGTCCATCACATGGCTATGGACTTGACCTAAGATTGATTCTCAATGCAACCGTTAGTCCATAGGGATTGTCATCAATTACCAAAACCACACATGGGGTAATGGACATGTTCTTTCAATCTCCCCCATTTTGGTAATTGATGACAATCTCTTTGAGAGGGTTTAGATATGGAATTTAGCGAACAACCCAAGTTGAATATTTAGAACAAACTCCCCCATAATATATGCATGTGTGAATGAACTTGAATTTCATTGCATATACCGGCAATTAAAGCCTAGCGGAGTATCCTCTAAATATTCAACCATGCAAAGCAACAAATGCAAGGCATGAAAGGCAAATGCTTAAGAACCAACAAAAGCAATTCCCTTAAACCCTCCAAACTTCTCCCCCATTGGCATCGATTGCCAAAATGGACGAAAGGTTTGGAAGGCCAATATAGTTAGAATTCCTCCATAAGGTGTGCATTTCTCATAATGTGAGTGAAATCAAATGCACGTATTCAATGAAGAATACCGGGAGGGAATCCAACTATATTGAGGATCAAAGATTGCAAGAGGATGTGAAGGTGAGAAAGCTTCGACAAATGAAGCAAGCAACCAATGAGCCAATAATATGCTCTAAGTAATATGTGGAAGCTCCCCAAAGTTTGTGCACAAGATAAACAATTTGCATTGAAGAATAAGGTGCACAAGCATGGCATCATCACTCCCACAAGATCACTCAAAGCTTGTGCCAAAATCAACTATGAGTGCTTGAAGATGCAAATAGGATAAAACGAGCACTCATAGCCAAGTTCTTTGTGGAGTCATCAAAGAGTCAAATAAGAATAAAGGAATGGACTCCAACAAAGAGGGATATCAAAAGATATGCACCATCTCTTATGTATATAAGTTTCTCTAAGTGGAAAACATCACAAAGATATTTATCCACAAAGAAACATGCACACACAAGATAGGTACAAGAGAAGTAGAGCAAGATATCCAAAGATGAAGTAATACAATATACCAATGAGATATTTGCTTTATAGCACGGCCAAGGGCTCATATTTATCTCATTGTACATTGAACAACTTCAACCAAAAACACCTCAAAGACATCACAAGAATCACCAAGAGAAGGAGATAGTTGAGATGCTTTGAGAGAGGCAAACAAGTATCACCAAATGAAATACTAAGGATAACCCCATGGTTGGATACGAGATAGCATGCATGAGGGGATTGATACTTGTTACCCGGATGCAATGGTGTGATGTAGTAGATATGAGTTAGTCATAACATCATAGCTCGCCTCCTATAGCCACTTGTCCTCCACTTCTTCTTCATGAGTGAGACGAGCATCCAATGCATCACCAATGTACCTAAGACAAAACTCAAGTACAAAGTGGTCCCCAAACTAATTGGGTCCGAGTAGTTAGTGCAACTACAACACATAGGACAAACTCCACATAAATATGTGCATATGGATATGAATTTGAATTTCATGCACATCTTAGCCGATTTAGGATTATGGTGGAGTTTTCCCTATGCATTGGATCAACGAAAGCAAGCATGCCATAAGATATACATGAGGTAAATATGCATGCAAGAATTTCAAGAACCAAAAGGAGATATGACTTGGACAACATGCAAAAAGAACACGATGACACACAAGGTGTGACATGTCAAAAGGTTGTCCAACCCATATCCAAGAATCAAATCAACACAAGATTGACCCCAAAGTTCAACAAATGAACTAAACACAACGAGCAAGATGATATCCAAAACAAGCATGCTCAAGGAATTATCTCATTTTAGGAAAGTAAAACCAAATATAAAGTAATGAGATAACCAACTCCCAAAGAAAGCAAGGTTCCAAATAAACCAAACCCTCAATGCTTTTCATGATGGCACAAAAGTACCGAAAAGAAAAGGTTTGTCTTCCAACGTCAAATTCTTGAAACAAGAGAGTGTTCTAGCAAACATAGGAGAGCTCCCCCAAAATTAGTGCACTATTTAGAATTTTGCATTTGAATACAAAATGCACAAATGCGGGATTATTGCTCAACCATGTTTATCAAAACACTAACAAGGTTCAAGTGAAATAAGGAGATCCAAAAGAAGCAAGGAAGACATATGGGAGTCTAACCCACAAGGACAAATTCTTGGCAAGAAATGAAGCAATTGAGCACATGAGCCAAGTGTGAGGATGATCCGGAACAATACCACACAATTTATTACCAATTGTCCAAGGACAAGAGGTATTTAGGAAATATTTCCATATGGTAGTTTGTGAGCATGTCCAAGATCATCTTCACAACAAAGAAAGCATATGGTAAAGGATAAGAATTGACCATAATGCAAAAGGAGATTCTTGAGAGCTTCAATTAGTTACACCAATCATGCAAGGCAATGAATAGCATAACATGAAGCACATGATTTTCCAAAGAGTATATGGAGCTAGCAATACAATGTGGAAAACCATGCCAAGAAAAACTCCCACAAACAAAATCCAAGAGAATAGCAATAAGAGCATTTTATGCAAAATGGGATTGGTTTGAGCAATGATACGTCTCAAACGTATCTATAATTTCTTATGTTCCATGCTACTTTTATGACAATACTTGAATGTTTTATACATACTTTACAACATTATTATACATTTTCCGGCACTAACCTATTAACAAGATGCCGAAGCGCGCTGTTCTGCTGTTTTTGGTTTCGGAAATCCTAGTAAGGAAATATTCTAATTGGACGAAATCAACGCCCAGGGTCCTATTTTTACACGAAGCTTCCAAGACCGAGGGGGAAAGGAAGTGGGGCCACGAGGCGCCGACACACTAGGGCGGCGTGCCCTAGCGTGTGGGGCCCCGTGTGGCCCCTGCGTTGCCCTTCCGCCTACTTAAAGCCTTTGTCGCGAATACCCCGTACCGAGAGCCACGATACGGAAAACCTTCCGAGACGCCGCCGCCAATCCCATCTCGGGGATTCAGGAGATCGCCTCCGGCACCCGCCGGAGAGGGGAATCATCACAGAGGGGCTCTACATCATCATGCCCGCCTCCGGATTGATGCGTGAGTAGTTCACCCTCGGACTATGGGTCCATAGCAGTAGCTAGATGGTTGTCTTCTCCGCTTGTGCTATCATTGTATAGATCTTGTGAGCTGCCTAACATGATCAAGATCATCTATTTGTAATGCTACATGTTGTGTTTGGTGGGATCCGATGAATCTAGAATACTATCTTAAGTTGATTATCAATCTATCATATATGTGTTGTTTATGTTCTTGCATGCTCTCCGTTGCTAGTAGAGGCTCTGCCAAGTTGATACTTGTAACTCCAAGAGGGGTTAATTATGCTCGATAGTGGGTTCATGCCTCCATTGAATCTGGGATCGTGACAGAAGGTTCTAAGGTTGTGGATGTGCTATTGCTACTAGGGATAAAACATTGATGCTTTGTCTAAGGATATTTGTGTTGATTACATTACGTACCATACTTAATGCAATTATCTGTTGTTTACAACTTAATACTGGAGGGGGTGCGGATGCTAACCCGAAGGTGGATTATTTAGGCATAGATGCATGCTGGATAGCGGTCTATGTACTTTGTCGTAATGCCCTGATTAAATCACATGGTAATCATCATTGATATGTATTGAATCTTGATTTGTCAATTGCCCACCTGTAATTTGTTCACCCAGCATGTTAGTTATCTTATTGGAGAGACACCACTAGTGAACTGTGGACCCCGGTCCATTCTTTTACATCTGAATACATTCTACTGCAATTATTGTTCTTACTGTTCTTTGCAAACAAACACCATCTTCCACTCGATACGTTTAATCCTTTGTTTTCAGCAAGCCGTGAGATTGACAACCTCACTGTTACGTTGGGGCAAAGTATCTTGATTGTGTTGTGCACGTTGGCGCAGGTTTCACCGGTGTTGCGCCGCACTACACTCCTCCACCAACAACCTTCACGTACTTCTTGGCTCCTACCGGTTCGATAACCTTGGTTTCATACTGAGGGAAACTTGCTTCTATACGCATCATACCTTCCACTTGGGGTTCCCAACGGACGTGTGCATCTACGCGTATCAAGCTAAATTTCTGGCGCCGTTGCGGGGAATCTGAAGAAAAGTTATACCGCAAAGATTTCTATCTCCCACGTCAACTGCACGCCAGCAGATAAATTTCTGGCGCCGTTGCCGGGGAGATCAAGACACGCTGCAAGGGGAGTCTCCACATCCAATTGATACGTCTCCAACGTATCGATAATTTCTTATGTTCCATGCTACTTTATTGATGATACCTACATGTTTTATACACATTATATGTCGTATTTATGCATTTTCGGAACTAACCTATTAACAAGATGCCAAGTGCAGTTCCTGTTTTCTCGCTGTTTTTGGTTTCAGAAATCCTAGTAACGAAATATTCTCGAATCGGACGAAATCAACGCCCAGGTTCCTATTTTTCCACGAAGCTTCCAACACCCGGAAGGACCAGAGGGGGCCACAGGCCCACCAGGAGGGTGGCCGGCGCGGCCTAGGGTTGGCCCGCCGCCTTACCCCCGGCCGCCTCTTCGACCTTCCGACGCCGCCTTCGCCTATATAAAGGTCCCTGACTAAAAACCCTTAAGGAGGAAGCCACGATACGAAAAAGTTCCGAGCCGCCGTCATCGCGAAGCCAAGATCTGGGGGACAGGAGTCTCTGTTCCGGCACCCGCCGGAGCGGGGAAGTGCCCCGAAGGCTTCTCCATCGACACCGCTGCCATCTCCACCGCCATCTTCATCACCGCTGCTGCTCCCATGAGGAGGGAGTAGTTCTCCATCGAGGCTCGGGGCTGTACCGGTAGCTATGTGGTTAATCTCTCTCCTATGTACCTCAATACAATGATCTCATGAGCTGCTTTACATGATTGAGATTCATATGAGTTTTGTATCACTACTATCTATGTGCTACTCTAGTGATGTGTTATTAAAGTAGTTTTATTCCTCCTGCATGTGTGCAAAGGTGACAGTGTGTGCACCGTGTTAGTACTTGGTTTATGCTATGATCATGATCTCTTGTAGATTGCGAAGTTAACTATTGCTATGATAATATTGATGTGATCTATTCCTCCTACATATGCATGAAGGTGACAGTGTGCATGCTATGCTAGTACTTGGTTTAGTCGTTTTGATCTATCTTGCACTTAAGGTTACTTAAACATGAGCATTATTGTGGAGCTTGTTAACTCCGGCATTGAGGGTTCGTGTAATCCTACGCAATGTGTTCATCATCCAACAAAAGTGTAGAGTATGCATTTATCTATTCTGTTATGTGATCAATGTTGAGAGTGTCCACTAGTGAAAGTGTAATCCCTAGGCCTTGTTCCTAAATACTGCTGAGTTACTACTGCTTGTTTACTGTTTTACTGTGTTGCTGCAATACTACCACCGACAACTACACGCCAGCAAGCTATTTTCTGGCACCATTGCTACTGTTCATATATATTCATACCACCCGTATTTCACTATCTCTTCGCCGAACTAGTGCACCTATTTGGTGTGTTGGGGACACAAGAGACTTCTTGCTTTGTGGTTGCAGGGTTGCATGAGAGGGATATCTTTGACCTCTTCCTCCCTGAGTTCGATAAACCTTGGGTGATCCACTTAAGGGAAAACTTGCTGCTGTTCTACAAACCTCTGCACTTGGAGGCCCAACACTGTCGACAGGAAAGGAGGGGGAACGTAGACATCAAGCTAAATTTCTGGCGCCGTTGCCGGGGAGGAAAGGTAAAAGGTACTCACACTCCGGATCTCGGCTACTAAGCTATTTTCCGCCGTTGTAAGTACTCAAAGCTATTTCCTTTAGACTCTGCAATTGCGACATTTGGTTTCTTGTTTACACTAGTTAGGCATAATGGAGAACAACAAAAATATGAGAGATCTTTATGAACTTTATCTTGAATTAGGACATGATGTGTTTGAAGAGAGAATTAAAAAACCCATGGAACTTTATATGCATGATAATGGGAATGTTATTAGTATGAATGCTTTGAACACCATTGTTGCTAATGCTATGGAAAATTCTAAGCTTGGGGGCTGGCTTTGATGAGCATGATATTTTTAGTCCCCCAAGCATTGAGGAGAAAATTTACTTTGATGATACTTTGCCTCCTATTTATGATGATTATAATGATAGTAGTCTTTTGTTACCACCTGTTATGGAGGATAAATTTGATTATGATTACAATATACCTCCTATATTTGATAGCTACTTTGTTGAATTTGCTCCCACTACAATTAATAAGAATGACTATGCTTATGTTGGGAGTAGTAATTATTTTATGCATGAGACTCATGATAAGAATGCTTTATGTGATAGTTATATTGTTGAGTTTGCTCATGATGCTACTGAAAGTTATTATGAGAGAGGAAAATATGGTTGTAGAAATTTTCATGTTACTAAAACACCTCTCTATGTGCTGAAATTTTTTGAAGCTACACTTGTTTTATCTTCCTATGCTTGTTACTTTGCTCTTCATGAACTTGTTTATTTACAAGATTCCTATGCATAGGAAGCATGTTAGACTTAAATGTGTTTTGAATTTGCCTCTTGATGCTCTCTTTTGCTTCAACTTCTATTTCTTGCGAGTGCATCATTAAAACTGCTGAGCCCATCTTAATGGCTATAAAGAAAGAACTTCTTGGGAGATAACCCATGTGTTATTTTGCTACAGTACTTTGTTTTATATTTGTGTCTTGGAAGTTGTTTACTACTGTAGCAACCTCTCCTTATCTTAGTTTTGTGATTTGTTGTGCCAAGTAAAGTTTCTATGTTAAAGTTGATGTTATATTTGGGATCGCTGCGCAGAAACAGCATTGCTGTCTGTCACGAATCTGGGCACAGTTCTCTGTAGAAAATTCGAAAAATCTGCCAATTTACGAGCGTGATCCTCAGATATGTACGCAACTTTCATTAGTTTTGAGTTTTTCCATTTGAGCAAGTCTGGTGCCATCTTTAAATTCGTCTTTACGGACTGTTCTGTTTTTGACAGATTCTGCCTTTTATTTCGCATTGCCGCTTTTGTTAAGTTGAATGAGTTTCTTTGTTCCATTAACTTTCAGAAGTTTTGTGCAATGTCCAGAAGTGTTAAGAATGATTGTGTCATCTCTGAACATGTGAATTTTGATTATGCACTAACCCTCTAATGAGTTTGCTTGAAGTTTGGTGTGGCAGAAGTTTTCAAGGGTCAATAGAAGAGGGTGATATAATGTGATCGAGAAGAGTGAAAGGTCTAAGCTTGGGGATGCCCCGGTGGTTCATCCCTGCATATTTTAAGAAGACTCAAGCATCTAAGCTTGGGGATGCCCAAGGCATCCCCTTCTTCATCGACAACTTATCAGGTTTCTTCTAGTGAAACTATATTTTTATTCCATCACATCCTATTTATTTTACTTGGAGCGTCTGTGTGCTTTTATTTTTATTTTTGTTTTGTTATTTTCATTCTCTGAATAAGTTCATCCTTGTGTGGGAGAGAGACACGCTCCGCTGGTTCGTATGAACACATGTGTTCTTAGCTCATAATATTCATGGCGAAGTTTCTCTTCGTTAAATTGTTATATGGTTGGAATTGGAAAATGCTACATGTAGTAATTGGTAAAATGTCTTGGATAATGTGATACTTGGCAATTGTTGTGCTCATGTTTAAGCTCTTGCATCATATGCTTTGCACCCATTAATGAAGAAATACATAGAGCTTGCTAAAATTTGATTTGCATATTTGGTTTCTCTAAGGTCTAGATAATATCTAGTATTGAGTTTTGAACAACAAGGAAGACGGTGTAGAGTCTTATAATGTTTACAATATGTCTTTTATGTGAGTTTTGCTGCACCGGTTCATCCTTGAGTTTGCTTCAAATAACCTTGCTAGCCTAAACCTTGTATCGAGAGGGAATACTTCTCATGCATCCAAAATCCTTGAGCCAACCACTATGCCATTTGTGTCCACCATACCTACCTACTACATGGTATTTCTCGCCATTCCAAAGTAAATTGCTTGAGTGCTACCTTTAAAATTCCATCATTTACCTTTGCAATATATAGCTCATGGGACAAAATAGCCTTAAAAACTATCGTAGTATTGAATATGTACTTATGCACTTTATCTTTTATTAAGTTGCTTGTTGTGCGATAACCATGCTTCTGGGGAACGCCATCAACCGTTGTTGAATATCATGTGAGTTGCTATGCATGTCCGTCTTGTCTGAAGGTCTATCATTTTAGTGGTTGGAGCATGCAAAATTGTTAGAGAAGAACATTGGGCCGCTAACTAAAGCCATGAACCATGGTGGAAGTTTCAGTTTTGGACATATATCCTCAATCTCATATGAGAATAATAACTTTGCTACATGCTTATGCATTTAAGAGGAGTCCATTATCTGTTGTCCATGTTGTCCCGGTATGGATGTCTAAGTTGAGAATAATCAAAAGCGAGAAATCCGAAATGCGAGCATTCTCCTTGGACCTTTGTACAGGCGGCATGGAGGTACCCCTTTGTGACACTTGGTTGAAACATGGCATGCGAAGACCCGGTAGTCCAAGTTAAGTAGGACGAGGTGCGGGCACTATTAGTATACTATGCGTGAGGCTTGCAACTTGTAAGATATAATTTTCATAACTCATATGCTTTATTACTACCGTTGACAAAATTGTTTCATGTTTTCAAAATAAAAGCTCTAGCACAAATACAGCAATCGATGCTTTCCTCTTTGAAGGACCTTTCTTTTACTTTTATTGTTGAGTCAGTTTACCTATCTCCCTCCACCTTAAGAAGCAAACACTTGTGTGAACTGTGCATTGATTCCTACATACTTGCATATTGCACTTATTATACTACTTTATGTTGACAATATCCATGAGATATACATGTTACAAGTTGAAAGCAACCGCTGAAACTTAATCTTCCTATGTGTTGCTTCAACACCTTTACTTTGAATTATTGCTTTATGAGTTAACTCTTATGCAAGACTTATTGATGCTTGTCTTGAAGTACTATTCATGAAAAGTCTTTGCTTTATGATTCAGTTGTTTACTCATGTCATTACCATTGTTTTGATCGCTGCATTCATCTCATATGCTTACAATAGTATGATCAAGGTTATGATGGCATGTCACTTAAGAAATTATCTTTGTTATCGTTTTACCTGCTCGGGACGAGCAGAACTAAGCTTGGGGATGCTGATACGTCTCCAACGTATCGATAATTTCTTATGTTCCATGCTACTTTATTGATGATACCTACATGTTTTATACACATTATATGTCGTATTTATGCATTTTCTGGAACTAACCTATTAACAAGATGCCGAAGTGCCGTTCCTGTTTTCTGCTGTTTTTGGTTTCAGAAATCCTAGTAACGAAATATTCTCGGAATCGGACGAAATCAACGCCCAGGTTCCTATTTTTCCACGAAGCTTCCGGAACACCCGGAAGGACCGGAGGGGGCCACAGGCCCACCAGGAGGGTGGCCGGCGCGGCCTAGGGTTGGCCCGCGCCGCCTTACCCCCTCGCCGCCTCCTCTTCGCCTATATAAAGGTCCCTGACCTAAAACCCTGAAGGAGGAAGCCACGATACGAAAAAGTTCCGAGCCGCCGTCATCGCGGCCAAGATCGGGGGACAGAGTCTCGTTCCGGCACCTGCCGGAGCGGGGAAGTGCCCGGAAGGCTTCTCCATCGACACCGCTGCCATCTCCACCGCCATCTTCATCACCGCTGCTGCTCCCATGAGGAGGGAGTAGTTCTCCATCGAGGCTCGGGGCTGTACCGGTAGCTATGTGGTTAATCTCTCTCCTATGTACCTCAATACAATGATCTCATGAGCTGCTTTACATGATTGAGATTCATATGAGTTTTGTATCACTACTATCTATGTGCTACTCTAGTGATGTGTTATTAAAGTAGTTTTATTCCTCCTGCATGTGTGCAAAGGTGACAGTGCGTGCACCGTGTTAGTACTTGGTTTATGCTATGATCATGATCTCTTGTAGATTGCGAAGTTAACTATTGCTATGATAATATTGATGTGATCTATTCCTCCTACATATGCATGAAGGTGACAGTGTGCATGCTATGCTAGTACTTGGTTTAGTCGTTTTGATCTATCTTGCACTTAAGGTTACTTAAACATGAGCATTATTGTGGAGCTTGTTAACTCCGGCATTGAGGGTTCGTGTAATCCTACGCAATGTGTTCATCATCCAACAAAAGTGTAGAGTATGCATTTATCTATTCTGTTATGTGATCAATGTTGAGAGTGTCCACTAGTGAAAGTGTAATCCCTAGGCCTTGTTCCTAAATACTGCTGAGTTACTACTGCTTGTTTACTGTTTTACTGTGTTACTACTGCTGCAATACCACCATCAACTACACGCCAGCAAGCTATTTTCTGGCACCATTGCTACTGTTCATATATATTCATACCACCTGTATTTCACTATCTCTTCGCCGAACTAGTGCACCTATTTGGTGTGTTGGGGACACAAGAGACTTCTTGCTTTGTGGTTGCAGGGTTGCATGAGAGGGATATCTTTGACCTCTTCCTCCCTGAGTTCGATAAACCTTGGGTGATCCACTTAAGGGAAAACTTGCTGCTGTTCTACAAACCTCTGCACTTGGAGGCCCAACACTGTCTACAGGAAAGGAGGGGGAACGTAGACATCACCAATCTCTTTACTTTGTTTTTGTCTTGCTTTACTTTATTTTATTTACTGTCTTGTTTGCTTCATATCAAAAACACACAAAAAATAGTTACTTTACTTTCTGTCTTATTTACTAGCTCTATATCAAAAACATAAAAAAATTAGTTACTTGCATTTACTTTATTTACCTTTTGTTTATTTCATCATGCTTCATCCTAAGTTTACTTTGAAAGATATACCGGTAGGAAGTGGGTCTATCATTGGAAAAGATAATATAGAAGAATTTTTCACTCATGTTAGTAAGACTGAAGATTTTGAAGATAGATCCTTGGTAGAACTTGCTCCTGATTATGAAATTGCTACTGCCTCTTTAGTGCACATGTTGGAAGCTAGATTTGTTAATCTTAATCCCATGATGCAACATATGTTTCTTACACTGGGTGATATGGAAGAAGGAGAAAAGAAAGATTTTATTCTAGAAACCCTTCTTAGAGAATTTGGTGATGTAGCTAGAGAAGCTAGGAAAGTCTTTATTCGATATAAGATGCTAGGCTTGTGTACCAATTTTGCTAGTATCCTTGAAAAAAGGGAAAAAGATAGGCTAAGATACACTAATAAATTCAATTATGAGGGGGAGATTAAAGCACCGATACCTAGTAAGCTCCTAGGGATGCATGAAGCTTTAGAAAATAACTTTGCTTGGCTTAACTTGGCACAAAAACATGATAAGGAGAGGTTGCTACAGTAGTAAACAACTTCCAAGACTCAACAATACAGTAAATAAAATGTAACTTGGGTTATCTCCCAAGAAGTGCTTTTCTTTAACGCCTTTCAGCTAGGCGCAGAAAGTGCAAATCAAGTATTTTCAAGAGATGGAGCATCAACATCATTACCTCGGGAGTCGGGAGTTTTCTCAACAATGCATTGTATCTTATCTATGTATGGAACTCCCTTTTCAATACCTTTAGGCTTACTATTCTCATCAAACAAGTTTTCTAGTTAAAGTTGATGCTAGATTTGGATCGCTGCTAAAACAGCATTGCATCTGTCATGAATTCTCGCGGAGCTCTCTGTAAAAAATTCAAAAAATCTGCAAATTTACTAGCGTGATCCTCATATATGTACGCAACTTTCATTAGTTTTGAGTTTTTCCATTTGAGCAAGTTAAGTGCCCCTGCCAAATTCGTCTTTACGGACTGTTCTGTTTTTGACAGATTCTGCCTTTTATTTCGCATTGCCGCTTTTGCTATGTTGAATGAGTTTCTTTGTTCCATTAACTTTCAGAAGCTTTGTGCAATGTCCAGAAGTGTTAAGAATGATTGTGTCACCTCTGAATATGTGAATTTTTGAGTATGCACTAACCCTCTAATGAGTTTGCTTGAAGTTTGGTGTGGAGGAAGTTTTCAAGGGTCAAGAGAAGAGGATGATATACTATGATCAAGAAGAGTGAAAGGTCTAAGCTTGGGGATGCCCCGGTGGTTCATCCCTGCATATTTTAAGAAGACTCAAGCATCTAAGCTTGGGGATGCCCAAGGCATCCCCTTCTTCATCGACAACATTATCAGGTCACTTCTAGTGAAACTATATTTTTATTCCATCACATCTTATGTTCTTTACTTGGAGCGTCGGTTTGCTTTTATTTTCGTTTTGGTTTGAATAAAGTTGGATCCCATTATTCTTATATTGGAGATATTACGCTCCGCTTTTTCATATGGAACACTTGTGTTCTTAATTGTGCTTGAATGTTCATGGCGAAGGCTGAAATTGCTTCGTTAAATTGGTATTTGGTTGGAATCAGAAAATGCTACATATGGTTTGGATAAACTTGGCAATTGTTTGAGCTCTCATAGATCATGTTTAAGTTCTTGCATCATGTAGTTTAATCTATTAACGTAGAACTACTGTAGAGCTTGTTTAATTTGGTTTGCATGATTGGTCTCTCTAAGTCTAGATATTTTTGGGTAAAGTGTTTGAACAACAAGGAAGACAGTGTAGAGCCTTATAATGCTTGCAATATGTTCTTGTGTAAGTTTTGCTGTACCTGTTCGTACTTGTGTTTGCTTCAAACAACCTTGCTAGCCCAAACCTTGTACTGAGAGGAAATGCTTCTCGTGCATCCAAACACCTTGAGCCAAACCCCATGCCATTTGTGTCCACCATATCTACCTACTATGTGGTATTTTTCTGCCATTCCAAAGTAAATTACTTGAGTGCTACCTTTAAAATTTCATTCCTTTATCTTTGCAATATATAGCTCATAGGACAAATATCTTAAAAACTATTGTGGTGATGAATATGTAGTTATGTCTCTTAATTCTTATAAGTTGCTTGTTGAGCGGTAACCATGTTTCTGGGGACGCCATCAACTTTTTACCTTTGTTGGATATCATGTGAGATGCTATGCATGTTCGTCTTGTCTGAAGTAAGTGCGATTTCATGATCAAATGGTTTGAGTATGCATATGTTAGAGAAGAACATTGGGCAGCCAACTAAAGCCATGTATCATGGTGGAAGTTTCAGTTTGGACATACAACCTCAATCTCTTATGAGAATATTATTTGTTGTTGAATGCTTAAGCACTAAAAGAGGAGTCCATTATCTGTTGTCTATGTTGTCCCGGTATGGATGTCTAAGTTGAGAATAATCAAATGCGAGAAATCCAATGCGTGATTTCTCCTTAGACCTTTGTACAGGCGGCATAGAGGTACCCCTTTGTGACACTTGGTTGAAACATATGTCATGCAATGATAATCCATGTTATCCGAGCTGATTAGGACAAGGTGCGAGCACTACTAGTACTCTATGCATGAGACTTGCAACTTGTAGGAAGTATTATGCATAGCATATATGAATTATTACTACCGTTGACAAAATTGTTTCTATGTTTTCAAAACAAAAGATCTAGCACAAAAATAGTAATCCATGCTTCCCTCTGCGAAGGGCCATTCTTTTACTTTCTGTTGAGTCAGTTTACCCACTTCTTTCTATCTTAGAAGCAAACACTTGTGTTAACTGTGTGCATTGATTCTTACATGTTTACTTATTGCACTTGTTATATTACTCTATGTTGACAAATATCCATGAGATATACATGTTACAAGTTGAAAGCAATTGCTGAAACTTAATCATCATTTGTGTTGCTTCAATGCATTCTACTTTGAATTTATTGCTTATGAGTTAGCTCTTATGCAAGTCTTGTTGATACTTCTCTTGAAAGTACTATTCATGAAAAGTTTTGCTATATGATTCATTTGTTTAGTCATTATCGTTGTTAGCAATCTTTTGTTCAGGTCACTCCATTCATCTCATATGCTTTACAATAATGTTGATCAAGATTATGTTGGTAGCATGTCACTTCATAAATTATTTGTGTTATCGTTTACCTACTCGAGGACGAGTAGGAACAAAGCTTGGGGATGCTTGATACGTCTCAAACGTATCTATAATTTCTTATGTTCCATGCTACTTTTATGACAATACTTGAATGTTTTATACATACTTTACAGCATTATTATACATTTTCCGGCACTAACCTATTAACAAGATGCCGAAGCGCCGTTGCTGTTTTTGTTTCAGAAATCCTAGTAAGGAAATATTCTCGGAATTGGACGAAATCAACGCCCGGGTCCTATTTTACACGAAGCTTCCAGAAGACCGAGGGGGAAAGGAAGTGGGGCCACGAGGCGCCGACACACTAGGACGGCGCGGCCTGGCCCCTGGCCGCGCGGCCCTAGCGTGTGGGGCCCTCGTGTGGCCCCTGCGTTGCCCTTCCGCCTACTTAAAACCTTCGTCGCGAATACCCCTGTACCGAGAGCCACGATACGGAAAACCTTCCAGAGACGCCGCCGCCGCCAATCCCATCTCGGGGGATTCAGGAGATCGCCTCCGCACCCTGCCGGAGAGGGGAATCATCACCGGAGGGGCTCTACATCATCATGCCCGCCTCCGGATTGATGCGTGAGTAGTTCATCCTTGGACTATGGGTCCATAGCAGTAGCTAGATGGTTGTCTTCTCCGCTTGTGCTATCATTGTATAGATCTTATGAGCCGCCTAACATGATCAAGATCATCTATTTGTAATGCTACATGTTGTGTTTGGTGGGATCCGATGAATCTAGAATACTATGTTAAGTTGATTATCAATCTATCATATATGTGTTGTTTATGTTTTTGCATGCTCTCCGTTGCTAGTAGAGGCTCTGGCCAAGTTGATACTTGTAACTCCAAGAGGGGGTAATTATGCTCGATAGTGGGTTCATGCCTCCATTGAATCTGGGATCGTGACAGAAGGTTCTAAGGTTGTGGATGTGCTGTTGCTACTAGGGATAAAACATTGATGCTTTGTCTAAGGATATTTGTGTTGATTACATTACGTACCATACTTAATGCAATTATCTGTTGTTTACAACTTAATACTGGAGGGGGTGCGGATGCTAACCGAAGGTGGATTATTTAGGCATAGATGCATGCTGGATAGCGGTCTATGTACTTTGTCGTAATGCCCTGATTAAATCACATAGTAATCATCATTGATATGTATTGAATCTTGATTTGTCAATTGCCCACCTGTAATTTGTTCACCCAGCATGTTAGTTATCTTATTGGAGAGACACCACTAGTGAACCGTGGACCCCGGTCCATTCTTTTACATCTGAATACATTCTACTGCAATTATTGTTCTTACTGTTCTTTGCAAACAAACACCATCTTCCACTCGATACGTTTAATCCTTTTTTCAGCAAGCCGGTGAGATTGACAACCTCATGTTACGTTGGGGCAAAGTATCTTGATTGTGTTGTGCAGTTTCCACGTTGGCGCCGGTTTCACTGGTGTTGCGCCGCACTACACTCCTCCACCAACAACCTTCACGTGCTTCTTGGCTCCTACTGGTTCGATAACCTTGGTTTCATACTGAGGGACACTTGCTTCTATACGCATCATACCTTCCACTTGGGGTTTCCAACGGACGTGTGCATCTACGCGTATCAAGCAACATGTCACATAGGAGCAAGATAATCTATACACTACAAGAAAAGTTGCCATGGCCGACGAAGTTGAAGTCGCGCCGTGGTTGCTGGTGTACCATGGCCGACGATTTTTGGTCCCTCCATGGTGCATGTCAAAACTTTTTTTTTCTCGTTTTTGAGGCCACCTAGCCCGACGAAAGAGGCCAAAACGTCGCGTATGGTGGCCCGGGACGTGGTGCATCTCGAAATCTCGGGTTCGCCGGCCGAGTCAACGCAAATCCGCACCGCCGAGGGATGTAGGGCCCAGATGGCAGCCTCTCTGGCATTGTTTTTTTCTCGATCGCGCCATCTCGTTCAACATTCTCCGATCGAGCCGTTTACGATGCAGGATCATGGGTCCCGCATGTCATCCTCTATGAACCAAAATTCTTTGTATTCTTGGATTTTTTGACCCCCTGATTTCTGGCTACCTTTTTCTTTTGATCCCTTGCCGCCTTGGAAACGTTGAGACCTCTGCTGCTAAATGGGACCCGCATGTCATCCTCTATGTGCAATCAACTTTCTTTTCTTGGAGTTTTTTTTGGCACCTCAAATTTGGTCACTTGCCTCTTTCTTTCGATCCCCTGCCGCCTCTCAAACGGTGATACCGCTGCTGCTAATGGGACCCGCATGTCATCCTCTATGTACTATAAAACTTTCTTTTCTTGAATTATTTTTGGCACCTCATATTTGGTCACATACCTTTTTCTTTCGATCCCCGCCTCTCAAACGGTGATACCGCTGCTGCTAAATGGGACCCGCATGTCATCCTCTATGTACTATAAAACTTTCTTTTCTTGAATTATTTTTGGCTCCTCATATTTTTTCACTTGCCTTTTTCTTTCGATCCCCTGCCGCCTCTCAAACGGTGATACCGCTGCTGCTAAATGGGACCCGCATGTCATTCTCTATGTACTATAAAACTTTCTTTTCTTGAATTATTTTTGGCTCCTGATATTTTTTCACTTGCCTTTTTCTTTCGATCTCATGCCACGTTTGAAACTTTGAGGAACCTGCAGGCTCATGGGACCCGCATGTCATCCTCTATGTACTATAAAAGTTCATTTTCTTGGTTTTTTTCACCCTCTGATTTTTGGCAATTTCTTTTTTCTTTTGATCCCCTGCCGCCTCTCAAACGGTGATACCGCTGCTGCTAAATGGGACCCGCATGTCATCCTCTATGTACTATAAAACTTTCTTTTCTTGAATTATTTTTGGCTCCTCATATTTGGTCACTTGCCTTTTTCTTTCGATCTCATGCCACGTTTGAAACGTTGAGGAACCTGCTGGCTCATGGGACCCGCATGTCATCCTCTATGTGCTATAAAAGTTTATTTTCTTTATTTTTTTCACCCTCTGATTTTTGGCTATTTCCTTTTTTCTTTTGATCCCCTGCCGCCATGGAAACGTTGGGTAAGCTGCTGACTCATGGGACCCGCATGTCATCCTCTATGTACAATCAACTTTCTTTTTCTTTTGATCTCAAGCCGCATTTGAAACGTTGAGACCGCTGCTGCTAAATGGGACCCACATGTCATCATCTACGTAAAATAAAGTTTCTTTTCTTGGATTATCTTTGGCTCCTGATATTTTGTCACTTGCCTTTTTCTTTCGATCTCATGCCGCCTTTGAAACGTCGAGTAAGCTGCTGGCTCATGGGTCCCGCATGTCATCCTCTACGAACAATAAAAGTTTCCTTTCTTGGAGTTATTTTTTACCCCTAATTTCTGGCTATTTGCCTTTTTCTTTTGATCTCCTGCCCCTCTGAAACGATGAGGACGCTGTTGGCAGGTCGGTCCCACATGTCATCCTCTATGAACAATAAAAGTTTTCTTTGATGGATTTATTTTGAACCCCTAATTAATTTCTGGATATTTCCCCTGCCGCCTTGGAATCGTTGAGGATGCTGCTGCCTCATGGGTCCCGCATGTCATCCTCTCAGAACGGTAAATGTTTATTTTCTTGGATTTTGTTGACCAAACGATTTTTGGCTTATTTTTTCTTTCGATCACCTGCAGCCTTTAAAACGTTGAGGACGCCGCTGGCTCACGGGTCCCACATGTCAACCTCTATGAACAATAAACGCCGAGGATGCTGCCTCATGGGTCCCGCATGTCATCCTCTCAGAACGAAAATGTTTCTTTTCTTGGATTTTTTACCAACAGATTTTTGGTTTATTTTTTCTTTCCATCCCCTGCCGCCTTTAAAACGTTGACGACGCTGTTGGCTCATGGGTCCCCGATGTCAGCCTCCCGTACAAGAAACATATGATATCTTGATTATTTTGCAGACAATAAACAATGTATTGCGCTCTGAGCTATTTCAAACGGATAATTAAATCTTTATTTTTACATAAACAAACTAATATGTTGAATCTCCTTGTTTTTTTGTCTTTGCGAAGCATAGGACTTTCCTGTTTTTTTAGAAAATTCGAACTTTCCTGTTTTGGAGTGGGCTGAAATTGTACGAGTCAAAAGGCCAAGCAGGATAGTTCGAAAGCCCAGATGTCCAGATGCAGCCCAATTGAAATCTTTCTTCTTGGATTTTTTCACCCCTGATTTCTGGCTACTTCATTTTTCTTTTGGTTCCGTGCCGCCTTGGAAACGTTGAGACCGCTGCTGCAAAATGGGACCCGCATGTCATCCTCTATGTACAATCAAGTTTCTTTTCTTGAATTATTTTTGGCTCCTGATATTTCGTCACTTGCCTTTTTCTTTCGATCTCATGCCACGTTTGAAACGTTGAGGAACCGCTGGCTAAATGGGACCCGCATGTAATCCTCTATGTACTATAAAACTTTCTTTTCTTGGATTATTTTTGGCACCTCATATTTGGTACTTGACTTTTTCTTTCGATCCCCTGCCGCCTCTCAAACGGTGATACCGCTGCTGCTAAATGGGACCCGCATGTCATCCTCTATGTACTATAAAACTTTCTTTTCTTGGATTATTTTTGGCTCCTGATATTTGGTCACTTGCGTTTTTTTTCTTTCGATCTCATGCCACGTTTGAAACTTTGAGGAACCTGCTGGCTCATTGGGACCCGCATGTCATCCTCTATGTGCTATAAAAGTTTATTTTCTATGGTTTTTTTCACTCTCTGATTTTTGTCTATTTCCTTTTTCTTTTGATGCCCCGCCGCCTTGGAAACGTTGAGTAAGCTGCTACACATGGGACCCGCATGTCATCCTCTATGTACAATCAAGTTTCTTTTCTTGAATTATTTTTGGCTCCTGATATTTCGTCACTTGCCTTTTTCTTTCGATCTCATGCCACGTTTGAAACGTTGAGGAACCTGCTGGCTCATGGGACCCGCATGTCATCCTCTATGTGCTATAAAGGTTTGTTTTCTTGGATTTTTTTTCACCCTCTGATTTTTGGCTATTTGCCTTTTACTTTTGATCCCCTGGCCCCTTTGAAACGTTGAGTAAGCTGCTGGCACATGGGACCCGCATGTCAACCTCTATGTCCATCAACTTTCTTTTCTTGGATTTTTTTGACCCCCTAATTTCTAGCTACTTTCTTTTTCTTTTGATCTCAAGCCGCATTTCAAACATTGAGACCGCTGCTACAAAATGGGACCCGCATGTCATCCTCTATGTACAATAAATCTTGGATTATTTTTGGCACCTCATATTTGGTCACTTGCGTTTTTTCTTTCGATCTCATGCCGCCTTTGAAACATTGAGTAAGCTGCTGGCTCATGGGTCCCCCATGTCATCCTCTACGAACAATAAAAGTTTCCTTTCTTGGAGTTATTTTTACCCCTAATTTCTGGCTATTTGCCTTTTTCTTTTGATCCCCTGCCCCCTTTGAAACGATGAGGACGCTGTTGGCAGGTCGGTCCCACATGTCATCCTCTATGAACAATAAAAGTTTCCTTTGGTGGATTTATTTTTTACCCCTAATTAATTTCTGGCTATTTCCTTTTTTTATTTTGATCCCCTGCCGCCTTGGAAACATTGAGGAACTAAGCTTGGGGATGCTGATACGTCTCCGACGTATCGATAATTTCTTATGTTCCATGCTACATTATTGATGATATCTACATGTTTTATACACATTATATGTCGTATTTACGCATTATCAACACCCGGATTTTTAAGTCCAGATGCCTATTATGCCGTACATCGCAATCCCAGGAATATTGTTGTTGCGAGACATAATAGTTGAATATCATAGAGTCATCATTTATTACAACACATAATTGTCTTACAAAGATGGATCACATGATCCAATATTACAATAGTAGTTGATCTATTGATCAACGAACATCACAAAGAGCGGAAGCGAAGTAGTAACGGACTATCTAGTCCACAGGCCAACGCTTGACGTCAGGAGCGGTCCTAGTTGTCGTAGACGTTCTGCTGTCCATCTTCCTCGTACTGTTGTTCACCTTCATAGTCTGGCCATTTGAATAGCCAGGGACAAAGCCATGAGTACTTTTAAAGTACTCGCAAACTAATACTAGTGTAAGCATTATCAATTGTGGTAAGGGGATACTAAGCTCTAGGTTTATTTGCATAAAGCTAAGTTTATTTCATAAACATTTAGTAAAGATGCTTGAATCATTAGACTAACTCAAGTGGGAACATGAGTGTCATTCCCACAACTCTCTGTTGTGATTCAATTCAAAGTCACCATTCACCTTTCAAATTCAAGTCACCAGTCATATGTCACATTTTTGAAAATGGTCTAATGACGGAACAGTATGGCCTTTCCAATCGTCCGTAACCGTGGACACGGCTATTCGAATAGTTCTACCCTCTGCAGAGGTCGTACACTTGTGCCACAATATTTGCAATAATCCGTCAGGGTTAACTGGCCCTGATTTATCATACTCCGTATGCGGACTACCAACCATAACCTTTCACTTATATACTCTAGTATAGGCACCTCTCCCCATGAGCTTGGCCTCCCAGTGAAGACAAACCGTCAGCCTGGGAACTGCACAGGGCTTGGGCCGGACAATTCACCTCATTTCACGTCATATCACATCAATTCTTTTACTGTAGAGGCAGCCTTCAGCCTAACCCCGATGACGCTTGTTTAGAGGGAACCCATACTAAAGCACATAAATTTCTAGTTAAGCCCTTACCCATGTTGGGTATTGTGGGGGTACTTTCAAAATTGGAATGGTATCGCATCCGAACCCAACCATCAGTTTTATATCAAAAATCACCATCTTCTCGTGGTCATATTCACCTTCAAAGTCATTCAATGGAATGAACCATCATTCCAAGGTTTCAACTTCATTTCAAAGTCACATGTTCCCATCTAGAGTAGTCCAATTTTTGATTGATTAGCACTAGCAACTATTTCATGAGGGGTGCTAAGTATCTTGGAGCTTACTAGGCTAAGTGTAATTCTCTTGTACTACTCTATAATTCCACCAAGTGAATCATAAACCAAAAAGTAACTTTGATAAATAAAATCAAGTAAGGCTTGTAAAGTAAAAACTTTGGGATAGGTTCATGAAGTAACATGTAATGATGCCTTGCTCTGGTAGAGCTTTGCACCATGATGGTTAGCAAGTTTATTAGCTTGCAAGAGTATTATCTTGCTTGTAGAGGTAATAGCTTGCATTAATATTAGCTTGCAAGAATACTAGCTTGCCTTGATTGGTGAGGTGATCAAAGTGTTCTTCTTCTTCCTCTTGGTAGAATACCTCCTCCTCTTGATAGTCTCCGGTACTAGCGTCTATAAACGAATACGAGGATACAATCACCAAACAATACTTAAGTACTCTTAATTAGCCTTAGTGGCTCACACAATGATCTAGCATCACTACTTATCATTTATTACAAGATTATGCTAGGGTTTCCTTATTTAGTAATAGGGAAATAATTTCCTCTCATTGAAAATGGAGTTAGGGTTTCTCTTTAGTTTGTGAGAAAATAATTTCCTCTCATTGAATCTTCTTAAGATTTAATTTCTCTTATGAATAATATATGACCTAGGTTGACCAAAGTCAACCTCTTCATACTTATCATTTGAGACAAGGATTTAAATGAGGTTCCATACCTCATACAATTTAATACTGACATGGTAGTGATTTTATGCCACCAAATAATTCAATATGAGGTTACATAGACTATGGTTACTACCTCATGTTGAATTACTTGAGAACAAGATTTAAATGAGAGGAATACCTCTCATATGATTTAACACATAGTGGTAACTAATTTAAAGGACTACCATTGAGGTGATTTAATATTTTCAAATAACCAGGGATGATCCCATGTTGACCAAGGTCAACACTTCACACTTAGTATTTGAGAAAAGTGAGTTAAATGAGATTCATCATCTCATGTGATTTAATTAATCTTTGGAAAATTTAAATACTATTTAGATTTAAGATTTATAATTGAGCAAGTATGAGCCTAGGAAATTAAAGGTCAACACATTACTTCATATTATTTGAGAAAGATGATTTAAATGAGGTGAGCACCTCATACCATTTTAATAACACCTTGCAATGGTTTAATAATATTAATTAATCTAAGGTGAGTTTTAATTGACCATGGGACCTACCTCATATTAATTTGGTTGAGGCAAGATTTAAATGAGACCAAAGTATCTCATATGATTTAATAAATAGGTTTGACATATTTAAATACTACTTATGAGGATGATTTAATATTTTCAAATAAGAACCTATGGGTCATTAATACATGTGTTATCAATTCTCATTGAACCATTTGGAGTAATGATTTAGGTGAGAAGCTATACCTCATATAATTTAAATCTATCATCTAAATGATTTAAAATCTCTAAGTAACCAAGCATGAGACTTACTTGACCAAGGTCAGTACCTCTAGTTGAATTACTTAGGATCACAATTTAAATGAGAGAGAAGCCCCCATACTATTTAAATACTTCTATGTGTATGGATTAAATGGGCTAGAAACGGCTCCATAGCCGTTATTTAACTCTAGTCCATGATCATGTAAAACAACTATGCTATATTTTTGCATAAACAATTAGATTATGTCAAATGTGATTTATTAGAGTTGGAATCAACTTAAAATCATTTATAGATAATTTCTAATATTTATTTGAAGTCAGAAAAGGCCCTGCCTTGTTATTTTTATCATTTAAATTTAATTTCGAATTTGGACATGAGGCCAGTGGCATTGTTTAGATAATTTCATGAGCTTTCCAAATATATAAAATTTGTTAAATTTGGTGCAGTAGATTTCAAACTATTTAATTTTGAAGTTGGCACCAGTATTTGAATTTAGCTAAAAAGATTAAATCGAATTTGAATTTCGTGGGCCGCGCGGGAAAAGCCTACGGGCCCAAAGGAATTAAACAGAGCAACACGGCCCAGCAACACAGCCCGTGTGCGCGGGCCGCCTGACGAGGTGGGGGCCACCCGTCAGTGGCTCTTAACTGAGCGAAGCGGTACGCGCTAAGGGAGCCGTTGGATCAGAACCTGATCGCACGGTCGTGGGGCATCGTCGTCTCCGACGAGATGCCGGCGTGCTGGCGGCGTACCTAGGGGGTCGGAGGGCGCTGTAGGCCGCCGGCGGTCGATGGCGAGGTTCGAGGCGACGTTGGCGAGGTGGTAGAGGCTCCTGGTACAGTGGCGGAGCTTGGGGAGGCGTGGATCGATGGCGAGGATCTGCGGGCTCCGGCGGCTCCGAGCTTCAAATTGGGGCGACTCCGGCGAGGTGGTGTTCAATTGGGTGGTCGAGGAGAGCCAGTGATGAGAGGGGAAGAGATTGGTGTGAAGGAGGTGTGCTCTGGGTGCCTCTATTTATAGATGGAGAGGTGACCGGCGGGTGCTGTGAGAGGGTGTCCATGGCGCGGCCGCTCCGGCGTGCGAAAGGGCGTGGCGAGGACAGCATCTTGTAGGCGACATCATGGCGATGCTCAAGGCGTAGCTGTTGCGTCCAGGGCGTGATAGGATCGCTCGGGCGCGTGCACTTTGTACCACGGTACTCGCGGCGGTGCTCAGATGAGGACGACGGTGACAAGGCGGCGGCAGTTGATCGAGTGCGTCTACGAGGTAGAGGTGAGGGTGGCGGTTCTCGTCACAGGCCTAGGGATGCAGGGGGAGGACGACGTCGATAGGGCGCGAGATGCTCTGGCGCGCTCCAGAGCGCGGTCACCGCGTGCCTGGCACGTCCTGGCATGGTGCTGGGCGTGCTGGTGCTGGCCAATGCCGTGTAAGCTTCGAGCTAGGAATGGTACTGGCGTGTGTAGGAGAGTGAGAGCTACCTATTTGACATGGTAGGGCTGGCCAGAGAGAGCTAGAGAGGATGAGTGGCAATGGGGTGGCATGGTGCACGGCATGGATGAAACCCTGATCATGGCTTCACTTTATTAGTGTAAAAGGGCTTGGTTTGATGCAGAGGAGGTACTAGGGTGTGATGATCACAAACCAAAAGGAGTGTAGGCTAAAAACCAGTGTGTAAAGAGGTGTTTTACAAAACCAGAATCATGCCTGCAAGGTGTTTGATGAAATGGCCGCATGAACAAAATGTTGGAATTTTGGAATTCTTTTTGGTGGAGCTCAAACATATAAATAATGTGAAAGATTGGTGGTGGTGGTGGTGGATTTGGTTAAGGTTTGTGAGATTTCAAATTTGGGATGATCTTCACATAGTTTCAAAGTCTCCACTTGTCCCTTCTTTTCTGGTCAACCTAGGCAGAGTCAACATTGATGGTCAACAGCAAAGTTGTTTACTTTGACATGGTCTTGGATGACATGGCACTAGTTGACCAAGTTTAGTTTAAGAATTGAGAAAACCAGAGGGGTCAAGTGAGGAACATTTTATAAAATGGCAATATGACCATTATCACATGTAAGTTGAATTTGAGATTTCCTTGTGTTTGATTCTTGATCCAATGATGCATTTGTGTTAGTTTATCATATTTAAGTATTACACAAGCAAGAGATCAAGTAATGGTGGCCTTTGGTGAAGATTTGCTATTTGGCATAATGTGTATGTGAGTAAAAATGGAATTATCTCACCATTTGAATTCTCTCCATTTGATTTGACTTTTCTTGACTCTAATGTGGTTCTTATTAGTTTAGAAACATTTTAAGAGCATTGAAACCAATTCAAATGGTCTTGTTCAAAGATTTGCAAATTTGGCCTTAATACATAAGAGATGAGGTGTCAAATTTTACTAAACTTGTAAATGGTTGATCTTGCTTCACTTGGACATGGGTTAGGGTCCATTTAGTGTTATATTAGGTTTAGAGATGGTTTCACATCATTTAGTCAAGGTTTAGAGTCATAGGGTAAAATTGGGTGAAATGGCTATGTGTCACATATGACTTTATGCATATGTTGCATTTGATTTTTAATTTGACTTGGTTTGATTCAAATGGTGTTGTGGATTGTTGAAATGATATATGGAGGTGATCCAACCATTCACAACAAGTCCTAGGGTCAATTTTCTTAAATTCACAACTTTGTTATTTTACTCTCATATGCCTCTATGGCATTTTTAGTTTCTTTTTATTTTCTCTGGTTTTAATTTGAAAATGTTTTAAGAGGTACTATATAAAGTGTATAAAGCTTTTCCAGTCCTCTAAATAAAGTGGAAAGGTCTAGGGTAAAGATTTATAATTATAGCCATAGGCACATATGCCTTTTTCTCATTTAATTTCCTTTTATTTTATTTTAACTAGGATGATGAGAAGAGGGGTGAGTTTTTAGGGTTTAAGATTATTTCAAATACTAATAACAAGCAATCATGGCAATATCACAAGAATTAAGCAAGATCACTATGTATCAAACTTAATTTAATAAAAGTTTTTGTTGGTTCCAAAATTTGGAACTAGGGGAAACTGTTTATTTTGTTTTGAATTTCTGGGATGTTACAAACCCTTCCCCCTTAAACAAATCTCGTCCCGAGATTTTAAGAGGAGTTAGGTTCCTAAGAGAGATTGAGCATTTTGATTAACAGGAAGGCATACTTGTCAGGGTCTGGGGTGCTTCCTGAGCTTCAGTGGCAGTCATGTGGTAGAAACGGCCGTTGTTGTTGTTCTGGTTCCTTCTACCTGCGAAGCGGCGCTGTTGCTGGGCAGGTGCAGCGGTGTTGGCGGCGATCTTGGCAAGCTTCTTGGGGCACTCCTTGGAGTAGTGGCCCACAACTCCACATTCATAGCAGTTTACAGTTGACTTGTCCTTCGGGGTGACGGGGATGGCATTGCTTCCAGTCCTCGGGCCAGTGTTGGTGTTGGGATTGTTCCCATTGTTGTGGTTGCTGTTGTGGTTGTGGTTGTTGTTGTTGCCTCCGGGCTTCGGGGGTCCTCCATTGTTGTTGCTGTTGTAGTTGGGGTTTCTGGGGGTGAATCCTCCAGAGGAGTTATTGCGATACTTCTGGGTATGGTGGGGTCCACTTTGGTTCATCATTCTACGTTTGCGGTTCTCATTGGCCTGATGCAGCTTTCCTTCCATCTGAATGGCTGAGTCCACGAGGGCTTCGAGGTCAGCGAACGGAATATTCACTAACACCGTTTGCATCTCGTCGTGCAGTCCGTTCAGGAATCTTTCCTTTCTCTTCTCATTTGTGTCGGTCTCGTCTGGGGCGTACCTTGACAGAGTGAGGAACCTGTCGCGGTATTCCACCACGGACATTCTTCCTTGCTTGAGTTCTCGGAACTCGTCTCTCATTTTCTTGATTAGTCCTTGGGGCACATGGTACTTGCTGAACTTCAGCTTGAAGTCTTCCCATGTCATCATCTGTCCCGCATTCATTGCACGGGCACTTGTCCACCAGGCTCTTGCGGGTCCTGACAGGTAGTGGGTGGCAAACAGTACTTTTTCTGCGGCTTCAACTCCCGCAACTCCAAGGTTGTTCTCTATTGTCTGGAGCCAGTCATCGACATCCAAGGGTTCTTCGGTCTTGCTGAACATTGGAGGGTTGGTGTTCTGGAACTTCTTCAGCTTTGACCCAGGGTGATCGTGGTTCCCATGGCCTTGATTGCTCTGAGCTAGCTGTTGCAGTGCGGCAAGGTTTGCTTGGCGTTCAGCTCTTTCGGCTTCCCGGTCTGCCATCATCGTCTGCAGTAGTTGTATCATGGCATCCGGGGTGGCGTTGCGGTTTGGTGGGGCCATCTGATCATGTAGATATATCATGAGGTAAGAGGGAATTTTCTATGGCTTATTTTGAGTTGGGTTTAAACTTAAAACTTGAAGTATTTTTGTGATGAACATAGCACACACTTTATTTATTCACAACAAACATCACACATTACAAGTTAAAGCACTAAGGGTTTTAAGAACCCTTCTTCCACAAACTACGATACATGGTGCGGGATACAACTCACACCTACGTAAGTGAAGCTAGTGCAACTATTCCTCATCGTCTTCATCCACATCGATGGGAATGATCCCATCCTCCGCAGACTCCAGAAACTCGTAGTCTTCCTCATCAGTGAACTCGTCATCCTCAAAGTCGTTGTCATCACTCAGGAAGTCATTGCCTCCTTGGATGTCTTCTCCATCCTCCTCCATCTCCTGGATCTGGTCCTGCTGGGTCCGGACAGTCACCTCCAAGGTGCGAATCTTCTCGCGAAGACGGGTGATAGTAGCGACATTCTTGGCGCGCTGCAGGCGGAGTGATCGGCGGTCCTTGGCGAGTAGCCTGATGGCGTCGGCATGATGAGCCAAAGCCATCTGGGCACGGTGGGCATGGACACGTGTCAGCTCCAGGTCCTTCCGGGTCTCATGGAGCATAAAGTCCAAATGCTGCACATGGATCTTGAGCACCGGGTGCGAAGAGAGTGCCATGGGTTCCCCCATAGTGTCGTGCCTCGCGAAGTGGGCGAAGCGGCTTCCCCGGAGTGCGGCGATGTTCTGTCCGCACACCCGAGCAAGTCCCTCCTGAAGGGCGTGAGCAAGACCGTCCACCCAGCTGTATGCCTTGAAGGAGAAAAGGATCCTCTCCGAGATGGGAGGTTCCGAGCTTCCCTTCAAGTCAGCGGTGATCATCCACTGCTGTTCCCCAGCGGGGGTGTTGTGGATCCGGACTCCGTGGAACTGGGGAGGTGGGCGTTCGAGCTTCTCGGACACCAGGTACAAGTCGCGCTCAAACACCAGACTTCCTCCGTTTTCCAGATCGTAGGTTTCCGTCTGGACGTAGGGCTCCATCTGAAAGTGAAATGGATGAGTAAGTTAGAGATGTGTACCAGTGTGGCAAAATTTTAAATGGATTTATAAGGAGGAGCATGGTTTATGATTTTTAAGAAGATCTGATAGAGAAGAAAATGAATAAGTTTTTCACAAATACTCACTTCATTTGTTTCTAGAAACTAAAATTTTCCGAACGTCCATTCTAACTAGGGTCTCCTAAGGTCAAACAATGGCTCTGATACCAACTTATCAACACCCGGATTTTTAAGTCCAGATGCCTATTATGCCGTACATCGCAATCCCAGGAATATTGTTGTTGCGAGACATAATAGTTGAATATCATAGAGTCATCATTTATTACAACACATAATTGTCTTACAAAGATGGATCACATGATCCAATATTACAATAGTAGTTGATCTATTGATCAACGAACATCACAAAGAGCGGAAGCGAAGTAGTAACGGACTATCTAGTCCACAGGCCAACGCTTGACGTCAGGAGCGGTCCTAGTTGTCGTAGACGTTCTGCTGTCCATCTTCCTCGTACTGTTGTTCACCTTCATAGTCTGGCCATTTGAATAGCCAGGGACAAAGCCATGAGTACTTTTAAAGTACTCGCAAACTAATACTAGTGTAAGCATTATCAATTGTGGTAAGGGGATACTAAGCTCTAGGTTTATTTGCATAAAGCCAAGTTTATTTCATAAACATTTAGTAAAGATGCTTGAATCATTAGACTAACTCAAGTGGGAACATGAGTGTCATTCCCACAACTCTGTTGTGATTCAATTCAAAGTCACCATTCACCTTTCAAATTCAAGTCACCAGTCATATGTCACATTTTTGAAAATGGTCTAATGACGGAACAGTATGGCCTTTCCAATCGTCCGTAACCGTGGACACGGCTATTCGAATAGTTCTACACTCTGCAGAGGTCGTACACTTGTGCCACAATATTTGCAATAATCCGTCAGGGTTAACTGGCCCTGATTTATCATACTCCGTATGCGGACTACCAACCATAACCTTTCACTTATATATTCTAGTATAGGCACCTCTCCCCATGAGCTTGGCCTCCCAGTGAAGACACACCGTCAGCCTGGGAACTGCACAGGGCTTGGGCCGGAAAATTCACCTCATTTCACGTCATATCACATCAATTCTTTTACTGTAGAGGCAGCCTTCAGCCTAACCCCGATGACGCTTGTTTAGAGGGAACCCATACTAAAGCACATAAATTTCTAGTTAAGCCCTTACCCATGTTGGGTATTGTGGGGGTACTTTCAAAATTGGAATGGTATCGCATCCGAACCCAACCATCAGTTTTATATCAAAAATCACCATCTTCTCGTGGTCATATTCACCTTCAAAGTCATTCAATGGAATGAACCATCATTCCAAGGTTTCAACTTCATTTCAAAGTCACATGTTTCCATCTAGAGTAGTCCAATTTTTGATTGATTAGCACTAGCAACTATTTCATGAGGGGTGCTAAGTATCTTGGAGCTTACTAGGCTAAGTGGAATTCTCTTGTACTACTCTATAATTCCACCAAGTGAATCATAAACCAAAAAGTAACTTTGATAAATAAAATCAAGTAAGGCTTGTAAAGTAAAAACTTTGGGATAGGTTCATGAAGTAACATGTAATGATGCCTTGCTCTGGTAGAGCTTTGCACCATGATGGTTAGCAAGTTTATTAGCTTGCAAGAGTATTATCTTGCTTGTAGAGGTAATAGCATTAATATTAGCTTGCAAGAATACTAGCTTGCCTTGATTGGTGAGGTGATCAAAGTGTTCTTCTTCTTCCTCTTGGTAGAATACCTCCTCCTCTTGATAGTCTCCGGTACTAGCGTCTATAAACGAATACGAGGATACAATCACCAAACAATACTTAAGTACTCTTAATTAGCCTTAGTGGCTCACACAATGATCTAGCATCACTACTTATCATTTATTACAAGATTATGCTAGGGTTTCCTTATTTAGTAATAGGGAAATAATTTCCTCTCATTGAAAATGGAGTTAGGGTTTCTCTTTAGTTTGTGAGAAAATAATTTCCTCTCATTGAATCTTCTTAAGATTTAATTTCTCTTATGAATAATATATGACCTAGGTTGACCAAAGTCAACCTCTTCATACTTATCATTTGAGACAAGGATTTAAATGAGGTTCCATACCTCATACAATTTAATACTGACATGGTAGTGATTTTATGCCACCAAATAATTCAATATGAGGTTACATAGACTATGGTTACTACCTCATGTTGAATTACTTGAGAACAAGATTTAAATGAGAGGAATACCTCTCATATGATTTAACACATAGTGGTAACTAATTTAAAGGACTACCATTGAGGTGATTTAATATTTTCAAATAACCAGGGATGATCCCATGTTGACCAAGGTCAACACTTCACACTTAGTATTTGAGAAAAGTGAGTTAAATGAGATTCATCATCTCATGTGATTTAATTAATCTTTGGAAAATTTAAATACTATTTAGATTTAAGATTTATAATTGAGCAAGTATGAGCCTAGGAAATTAAAGGTCAACACATTACTTCATATTATTTGAGAAAGATGATTTAAATGAGGTGAGCACCTCATACCATTTTAATAACACCTTGCAATGGTTTAATAATATTAATTAATCTAAGGTGAGTTTTAATTGACCATGGGACCTACCTCATATTAATTTGGTTGAGGCAAGATTTAAATGAGACCAAAGTATCTCATATGATTTAATAAATAGGTTTGACATATTTAAATACTACTTATGAGGATGATTTAATATTTTCAAATAAGAACCTATGGGTCATTAATACATGTGTTATCAATTCTCATTGAACCATTTGGAGTAATGATTTAGGTGAGAAGCTATACCTCATATAATTTAAATCTATCATCTAAATGATTTAAAATCTCTAAGTAACCAAGCATGAGACTTACTTGACCAAGGTCAGTACCTCTAGTTGAATTACTTAGGATCACAATTTAAATGAGAGAGAAGCCCCCATACTATTTAAATACTTCTATGTGTATGGATTAAATGGGCTAGAAACGGCTCCATAGCCGTTATTTAACTCTAGTCCATGATCATGTAAAACAACTATGCTATATTTTTGCATAAACAATTAGATTATGTCAAATGTGATTTATTAGAGTTGGAATCAACTTAAAATCATTTATAGATAATTTCTAATATTTATTTGAAGTCAGAAAAGGCCCTGCCTTGTTATTTTTATCATTTAAATTTAATTTCGAATTTGGACATGAGGCCAGTGGCATTGTTTAGATAATTTCATGAGCTTTCCAAATATATAAAATTTGTTAAATTTGGTGCAGTAGATTTCAAACTATTTAATTTTGAAGTTGGCACCAGTATTTGAATTTAGCTAAAAAGATTAAATCGAATTTGAATTTCGTGGGCCGCGCGGGAAAAGCCTACGGGCCCAAAGGAATTAAACAGAGCAACACGGCCCAGCAACACAGCCCGTGTGCGCGGGCCGCCTGACGAGGTGGGGGCCACCCGTCAGTGGCTCTTAACCGAAGCGGTACGCGCTAAGGGAGCCGTTGGATCAGAACCTGATCGCACGGTCGTGGGGCATCGTCGTCTCCGACGAGATGCCGGCGTGCTGGCGGCGTACCTAGGGGGTCGGAGGGCGCTGTAGGCCGCCGGCGGTCGGCGAGGTCGAGGCGTCGTTGGCGAGGGTGAATAGGCCCCTGGTACCGTGGCGGAGCTTGGGGAGGCGCGGATCGATGGCGAGGATCTGCGGGCTCCGGCGGCTCCGAGCTTCAAATTGGGGCGACTCCGGCGAGGTGGTGTTCAATTGGGTGGTCGAGGAGAGGCAGTGATGAGAGGGGAAGAGATTGGTGTGAAGGAGGTGTGCTCTGGGTGCCTCTATTTATAGATGGAGAGGTGACCGGCGGGTGCTGTGAGAGGGTGTCCATGGCGCGGCCGCTCCGGCGTGCGAAAGGGCGTGGCGAGGACAGCATCTTGTAGGCGACATCATGGCGATGCTCAAGGCGTAGCTGTTGCGTCCAGGGCGTGATAGGATCGCTCGGGCGCGTGCACTTTGTACCACGGTACTCGCGGCGGTGCTCAGATGAGGACGACGGTGACAAGGCGGCGGCAGTTGATCGAGTGCGTCTACGAGGTAGAGGTGAGGGTGGCGGTTCTCGTCACAGGCCTAGGGATGCAGGGGGAGGACGACGTCGATAGGGCGCGAGATGCTCTGGCGCGCTCCAGAGCGCGGTCACCGCGTGCCTGGCACGTCCTGGCATGGTGCTGGGCGTGCTGGTGCTGGCCAATGCCGTGTAAGCTTCGAGCTAGGAATGGTACTGGCGTGTGTAGGAGAGTGAGAGCTACCTATTTGACATGGTAGGGCTGGCCAGAGAGAGCTAGAGAGGATGAGTGGCAATGGGGTGGCATGGTGCACGGCATGGATGAAACCCTGCCATGGCTTCACTTTATCAGTGCCAGGGCTTGGTTTGATGCAGAGGAGGTACTAGGGTGTGATGATCACAAACCAAAAGGAGTGTAGGCTAAAAACCAGTGTGTAAAGAGGTGTTTTACAAAACCAGAATCATGCCTGCAAGGTGTTTGATGAAATGGCCGCATGAACAAAATGTTGGAATTTTGGAATTCTTTTTGGTGGAACTCAAACATATAAATAATGTGAAAGATTGGTGGTGGTGGTGGTGGATTTGGTTAAGGTTTGTGAGATTTCAAATTTGGGATGATCTTCACATAGTTTCAAAGTCTCCACTTGTCCCTTCTTTTCTGGTCAACCTAGGCAGAGTCAACATTGATGGTCAACAGCAAAGTTGTTTACTTTGACATGGTCTTGGATGACATGGCACTAGTTGACCAAGTTTAGTTTAAAAATTTAGAAAACCAGAGGGGTCAAGTGAGGAACATTTTATAAAATGGCAATATGACCATTATCACATGTAAGTTGAATTTGAGATTTCCTTGTGTTTGATTCTTGATCCAATGATGCATTTGTGTTAGTTTATCATATTTAAGTATTACACAAGCAAGAGATCAAGTAATGGTGGCCTTTGGTGAAGATTTGCTATTTGGCATAATGTGTATGTGAGTAAAAATGGAATTATCTCACCATTTGAATTCTCTCCATTTGATTTGACTTTTCTTGACTCTAATGTGGTTCTTATTAGTTTAGAAACATTTTAAGAGCATTGAAACCAATTCAAATGGTCTTGTTCAAAGATTTGCAAATTTGGCCTTAATACATAAGAGATGAGGTGTCAAATTTTACTAAACTGGTAAAGGGTCGATCTTGCTTCACTTGGACATGGGTTAGGGTCCATTTAGGGTTATATTAGGTTTAGAGATGGTTTCACATCATTTAGTCAAGGTTTAGAGTCATAGGGTAAAATTGGGTGAAATGGCTATGTGTCACATATGACTTTATGCATATGTTGCATTTGATTTTTAATTTGACTTGGTTTGATTCAAATGGTGTTGTGGATTGTTGAAATGATATATGGAGGTGATCCAACCATTCACAACAAGTCCTAGGGTCAATTTTCTTAAATTCACAACTTTGTTATTTTACTCTCATATGCCTCTATGGCATTTTTAGTTTCTTTTTATTTTCTCTGGTTTTAATTTGAAAATGTTTTAAGAGGTACTATATAAAGTGTATAAAGCTTTTCCAGTCCTCTAAATAAAGTGGAAAGGTCTAGGGTAAAGATTTATAATTATAGCCATAGGCACATATGCCTTTTTCTCATTTAATTTCCTTTTATTTTATTTTAACTAGGATGATGAGAAGAGGGGTGAGTTTTTAGGGTTTAAGATTATTTCAAATACTAATAACAAGCAATCATGGCAATATCACAAGAATTAAGCAAGATCACTATGTATCAAACTTAATTTAATAAAAGTTTTTGTTGGTTCCAAAATTTGGAACTAGGGGAAATGTTTATTTTGTTTTGAATTTGGGATGTTACACGCATTTTCCCACTAACCTATTAACAAGATGCCGAAGAGCCATTGTGTTTTCTGCTGTTTTTGGTTTCAGAAATCCTAGTAAGGAAATATTCTCGGAATTGGACGAAATCAACGGGGTCCTATTTTTGCACGAAGCTTCCGGAAGACCGAGGGGAAGGAAGTACCAGGCGCCACACTAGGGCGGCGCGGCGGCCTGGCCCGCGCGGCCCTGGTGTGTGGGGCCTCGTGTGGCCCCCGCGTGCCCTTCCGCCTACTTAAAGTCTTCGTCGCGAAACCCTCTGTACCGAGAGCCACGATACGGAAAACCTTCCGAGACGCCGCCGCCGCGAATCCCATCTCGGGGATTCAGGAGATCGCCTCCGGCACCCTGCCGGAGAAGGGAATCATCTCCCGGAGGACTCTTCATCGCCATGATCGCCTTCGGAGTGATGAGTGAGTAGTTCACCCCTGGACTATGGGTCCATAGCAGTAGCTAGATGGTCGTCTTCTCCTTATGTGCTTCATTGTTGGATCTTGTGAGCTGCCTAATGATGGCGTGTAACTCACACGTTCGTTGGGAACCCCAAGAGGAAGGTATGATGCGCAGCAAGTTTTCCCTCAGAAAGAAACCAAGGTTTAATCGAACCAGGAGGAGCCAAGAAGCACGTTGAAGGTTGATGGTCGCGAAATGTGATGCGGCGCAACACAGGGATTCCGGCGCCAACTAGGAACCTGCACAACACAACCCAAGTACTTTGTCCCAACGAAACAGTGAGGTTGTCAATCTCACCGGCTTGCTGTAACAAAGGATTAAACGTATCGAGTGGAAGATGTTTGCAAAGAAAACAGTAAAACAAGTAGATTGTATGCTATGTAAAGAATAGGACCGGGTCCACATCACTAGAGGTGTCTCCCATAAGATAAAGCATGTTGGGTGAACAAATTACAGTGGGCAATTGACAAATAGAGAAAGGCATAACAATGCATATACATGATATGGTAAATATAGTGAGATTTAATCCGGCATTACGACAAAGAACATAGACCGCCATCCAACTGCATCTATGCCTAAAAAGTCCACCTTCAGGTTATCGTCCGAACCCTCCAGTATTAAGTTGCAAAGCAACAACAATTGCATTAAGTGCGTAATGTAATCAACAACTACATCCTTAGACATAGCATCAATGTTTTATCCCTAGTGGCAACACACATCCACAACCTTAGAACTTTCTGTCACTGTCCCAGATTCAATGGAGGCATGAACCCACTATCGAGCATAAATACCCCCTCTTGGAGTTAAGAGTAAAACTTGGCCAGAGCCTCTACTAATAACGGAGAGCATGCAAGATCATAAACAACACATGGACAATAGATTGATAATCACCATAATCATAGTACTCTCTATCCATCGGATCCCGACAAACACAACATATAGTATTACAGATAGATGATCTTGATCATGTTAGGCAGCTCACAAGATCTAACAATGAAGCACAACAAGGAGAAGACGACCATCTAGCTACTGCTATGGACCCATGGTCCAGGGGTGGACTACTCACGCATCACTCCGGAGGCGACCATGGCGGTGTAGAGTCCTCCGGGAGATGAATCCCCTCTCCGGCAGGGTGCCGGAGGCGATCTCCGAATCCCCGAGATGGGATTGCGGCGGCGCGTCTCCGTAAGGTTTTCCGTATCGTGGCTCTCGTACTGGGGGTTTCGCGACGGAAGCTTTAAGTAGGCGGAGGGTCAACGCGAGGGCCACACGAGGGCCAGGGGATAGGTCTCGCGGCGGTTGGGCCGCGCCGGCACCCCCTGGCTCTCGTGGCCACTTCGTTAGGTCTTCGGTCTTCTGGAAGCTTCGTAAAAATAGGACCCTGGGCGAAAGTTTCGTCCAATTCCGAGAATATTTTTTACTAGGATTTCTGAAACCAAAAACAGCAGCAGCAACTGGCTCTTCGGCATCTTGTTAATAGGTTAGTTCCAGAAAATGCATAAATATGACATATAATGTGCATAAAACATGTAGGTATCATCAATAAAGTAGCATGGAACATAAGAAATTATCGATACGTTGGAGACGTATCAGCATCCCCAAGCTTAGTTCTGCTCGTCCCGAGCAGGTAAAACGATAACAAAGATAATTTCTGAAGTGACATGCCATCATAATCTTGATCATACTATTTGTAAACATATGTAATGAATGCAGCGATCAAAGCAAAGGTAATGACATGAGTAAACAACTGAATCATATAGCAAAGACTTTTCATGAATAGTACTTCAAGACAAGCATCAATAAGTCTTGCATAAGAGTTAACTCATAAAGCAATAAATCAAAGTAAAGGTGTTGAAGCAACACATAAGAAGATTAAGTTTCAGCGGTTGCTTTCAACTTGTAACATGTATATCTCATGGATATTGTCAACATAAAGTAATATAATAAGTGCAATATGCAAGTATGTAGGAATCAATGCACAGTTCACACAAGTGTTTGCTTCTTAAGGTGGAAGGAGATAGGTAAACTGACTCAACAATAAAAGTAAAAGAATGGTCCTTCAAAGAGGAAAGCATCGATTGCTGTATTTGTGCTAGAGCTTTTTATTTTGAAAACATGAAACAATTTTGTCAACGGTAGTAATAAAGCATATGAGTTATGAAAATTATATCTTACAAGTTGCAAGCCTCACGCATAGTATACTAATAGTGCCCGCACCTCGTCCTACTTAACTTGGACTACCGGGTCTTCGCATGCCATGTTTCAACCAAGTGTCACAAAGGGGTACCTCCATGCCGCCTGTACAAAGGTCCAAGGAGAATGCTCGCATTTCGGATTTCTCGCTTTTGATTATTCTCAACTTAGACATCCATACCGGACAACATGGACAACAGATAATGGACTCCTCTTAAATGCATAAGCATGTAGCAAAGTTATTATTCTCATATGAGATTGAGGATATATGTCCAAAACTGAAACTTCCACCATGGTTCATGGCTTTAGTTAGCGGCCCAATGTTCTTCTCTAACAATTTTGCATGCTCCAACCACTAAAATGATAGACCTTCAGACAAGACGGACATGCATAGCAACTCACATGATATTCAACAATGGTTGATGGCGTTCCCCAGAAGCATGGTTATCGCACAACAAGCAACTTAATAAAATATAAAGTGCATAAGTACATATTCAATACTACGATAGTTTTTAAGGCTATTTTGTCCCATGAGCTATATATTGCAAAGGTGAATGATGGAATTTAAAGGTAGCACTCAAGCAATTTACTTTGGAATGGCGGAGAAATACCATGTAGTAGGTAGGTATGGTGGACACAAATGGCATAGTAGTTGGCTCAAGGATTTTGGATGCATGAGAAGTATTCCCTCTCGATACAAGGTTTAGGCTAGCAAGGTTATTTGAAGCAAACTCAAGGATGAACAAGTGCAGCAAAACTTACATAAAAGACATATTGTAAACATTATAAGACTCTACACCGTCTTCCTTGTTGTTCAAAACTCAATACTAGATATTATCTAGACCTTAGAGAAACCAAATATGCAAATCAAATTTTAGCAAGCTCTATGTATTTCTTCATTAATGGGTGCAAAGCATATGATGCAAGAGCTTAAACATGAGCACAACAATTGCAAAGTATCACATTATCCAAGACATTTTAGAATTACTACATGTAGCATTTTCCAATTCCAACCATATAACAAATTAACGAAGAAGAAACTTCGCCTTGAACATTATGAGTAAAGCCTAAGGACACATGTGTCCATATGCAACAGCGGAGCGTGTCTCTCTCCCACAAAGTGAATGCTAGGATCCATCTTATTCAAACAAAAACAAAAACGAAAACAAACCGACGCTCCAAGTAAAGAACACAAGATGTGACTGAATAAAAATATAGTTTCAGGGGAGGAACCTGATGATGTTGTCGATGAAGAAGGGGATGCCTTGGGCATCCCCAAGCTTAGACGCTTGAGTCTTCTTAAAATATGCAGGGGTGAACCACGGGGGCATCCCCAAGCTTAGAGCTTTCACTCCTCTTGATCATAGTATATCATTCTCCTCTCTTGACCCTTGAAAACTTCCTTCACACCAAACTTCAAGCAAACTCATTAGAGGGTTAGTGCATCATTAATAATTCACTCATTCAGAGGTGACACAATCATTATTTTCACTTCTGGACATTGCATAATGCTACTGGACATTAATGGATCAAAGAAATAAATCCAACATAGCAAAAGAGGCAATGCGAAATAAAAGGCAGAATCTGTCAAAAACAGAACAGTCCGTAAAGACGAATTTATAAATGGCACCAGACTTGCTCAAATGGAAAAACTCAAAACTAATGAAAGTTGCGTACATATCTGAGGATCACGCTCGTAAATTGGCAGATTTTTTCGATTTTCTACAGAGAATTATGCCCAGATTCGTGACAGACAGCAATGCTGTTTCTGCGCAGCGATCCCAAATATAACATCAACTTTGACATAGAAACTTTACTTGGCACAAAAACATGATAAGGAGAGGTTGCTACAGTAGTAAACAACTTCCAAGACTCAATAAAACAAAAAATTGCTGTAGGTAAAAACATGGGTTGTCTCCCATAAGCGCTTTTCTTTAACGCCTTTCAGCTAGGCGCAGAAAGTGCAAATCAAGTAACATCGAATAGAAGCATCAACATTATTACCTTGAGAGCTGGGAGTTTTCTCAACAATGCATTGTATCTGGTCTATATAAGTTTTAGCGTCTCCCTTTTCATTAGTCTTAGGCTTGCTACTCTCATCGAACAAATTTTCAGGAACAAGCCAAGCATAGTTATCTTCTAGTGCATCATTCATAGCTAGGAGTTTACATGGTATTGGTGCTTTGATTTCCCCACCATCATTAATGTTATTAGTGTACCTTATTCTATCCATGTCCATTTTTTCAAGGAGACCAATAAAATTGGTATGAGAACCTAGCATATTAAATTTAGCAAAAACCTTTCTAGCCTCTCTTGCTAGACCACCAAATTCTCTAAGAAGGGTTTCTAAAACAAAATATTTCTTTTCCCCTTCTTCCATATCACCAAGTGTAAGAAACATGTGTTGGATTATAGGATTGAGATTAACAAATTTAGTTTCCAACATGCGAACTAAAGCAGCAGCAGCAATTTCATAGGTAGGTGCAAGTTCTACCAAGTGTCTATCTTCAAAATCTTCAGTGATACTAACATGATTGAAAAATTCTTCTATATTATTTCTCCCAATTATGGACCCACGTCCTACCGGTATGTCTTTTGTGGTAAAATTAAAAGGAAACATGATGCAATAGGTAAAAAGTAAACTAGGCAAACAAAGTAAAGACAAGTAGCTAATTTTTTTGTGTTTTTGATATAGAGAGCAAGACAGTAAATAAAGTAAAACTAGCAACTAATTTTTTGTATTTTAATTTAGTGCAGCAAACAAAGTAGTAAATAAAATAAAGCAAGACAAAAACAAAGTAAAGAGATTGAGAAGTGGAGACTCCCCTTGCAGCGTGTCTTGATCTCCCGGCAACGGCGCCAGAAAAAGAGCTGTTGCCGTGGGAGGCAATTCTCTGTGGTGTAACTTTTCTTCAGCAACGGCGCCAAAAGAGCTTGATGGCGTGTAACTCACACGTTCGTTGGGAACCCCAAGAGGAAGGTATGATGCGCACAGTAGCAAGTTTTCCTCAGAAAGAAACCAAGGTTTAATCGAACCAGGAGGAGCCAAGAAGCACGTTGAAGGTTGATGGTCGCGAAATGTGATGCGGCGCAACACCAGGGATTCCGGCGCCAACTGGAACCTGCACAACACAACCCAAGTACTTTGTCCCAACGAAACAGTGAGGTTGTCAATCTCACCGGCTTGCTGTAACAAAGGATTAAACGTATCGAGTGGAAGATGTTTGCAAAGAAAACAGTAAAACAAGTAGATTGTATGCTATGTAAAGAATAGGACCGGGGTCCACAGTTCACTAGAGGTGTCTCTCCCATAAGATAAAGCATGTTGGGTGAACAAATTACAGTCGGGCAATTGACAAATAGAGAAAGGCATAACAATGCATATACATGATATGGTAAATATAGTGAGATTTAATCCGGCATTACGACAAAGAACATAGACCGCCATCCAACCGCATCTATGCCTAAAAAGTCCACCTTCAGGTTATCGTCCGAACCCCTCCAGTATTAAGTTGCAAAGCAACAGACAATTGCATTAAGTATGGTGCGTAATGTAATCAACAACTACATCCTTAGACATAGCATCAATGTTTTATCCCTAGTGGCAACAGCACATCCACAACCTTAGAACTTTCTGTCACTGTCCCAGATTCAATGGAGGCATGAACCCACTATCGAGCATAAATACCCCTCTTGGAGTTAAGAGTAAAAACTTGGCCAGAGCCTCTACTAATAACGGAGAGCATGCAAGATCATAAACAACACATGAACAATAGATTGATAATCACCATAATCATAGTACTCTCTATCCATCGGATCCCGACAAACACAACATATAGTATTACAGATAGATGATCTTGATCATGTTAGGCAGCTCACAAGATCTAACAATGAAGCACAACAAGGAGAAGACGACCATCTAGCTACTGCTATGGACCCATGGTCCAGGGGTGGACTACTCACTCATCACTCCGGAGGCGACCATGGCGGTGTAGAGTCCTCCGGGAGATGAATCCCCTCTCCGGCAGGGTGCCGGAGGCGATCTCCTGAATCCCCGAGATGGGATTCGCGGCGGCGGCGTCTCTGTAAGGTTTTCCGTATCGTGGCTCTCGGTACTGGGGGTTTCGCGACGGAAGCTTTAAGTAGGCGGAGGGTCAACAACGGGGCCACACGAGGGGCCCAGGGGATAGGTCGGCGCGGCCAGGGCTGGGCCGCGCCGGCCACCCCCTGGCCTCCTCGTGGCCCCACTTCGTTAGGTCTTCGGTCTTCTGGAAGCTTCGTGCAAAAATAGGACCCTGGGCGAAAGTTTCGTCCAATTCCGAGAATATTTCTTTACTAGGATTTCTGAAACCAAAAACAGCAGAAAACAGCAACTGGCTCTTCGGCATCTTGTTAATAGGTTAGTTCCAGAAAATGCATAAATATGACATATAATGTGCATAAAACATGTAGGTATCATCATTAAAGTAGCATGGAACATAAGAAATTATCGATACGTTGGAGACGTATCACCTAACATGATCAAGATCATCTATCTGTAATACTAAATGTTGTGTTTGTCGGGATCCGATGGATAGAGAATACTATGTTATGTTAATTATCAATCTATTACCTATGTGTTGTTTATGATCTTGCATGCTCTCCGTTATTAGTAGAGGCTCTGGCCAAGTTTTTGCTCTTAACTCCAAGAGGGAGTATTTATGCTCGATAGTGGGTTCATGCCTCCATTAAATCTGGGACAGTGACAGAAAGTTCTAAGGTTGTGGATGTGCTGTTGCCACTAGGGATAAAACATTGATGCTATGTCTAAGGATGTAGTTGTTAATTACATTACGCACCATACTTAATGCAATTGTCTGTTGCTTGCAACTTAATACCGGAAGGGGTTCGGATGATAACCTGAAAGTGGACTTTTTAGGCATAGATGCATGCTGGATGGCGGTCTATGTACTTTGTCGTAATGCCCTGATTAAATCTCACTATATTTATCATATCATGTATATGCATTGTTATGCCCTTTTCTATTTGTCAATTGCCCGACTGTAATTTGTTCACCCAACATGCTTTTATCTTATGGGAGAGACACCTCTAGTGAACTGTGGACCCCGGTCCTATTCTTTACATCGCATACAATCTACTGCAATACTTGTTTTACTGTTTTCTTCGCAAACAATCATCTTCCACACAATACGGTTAATCCTTTGTTACAGCAAGCCGGTGAGATTGACAACCTCACTATTTCGTTGGGGCAAAGTACTTTGGTTGTGTTGTGCAGGTTCCACGTTGGCGCCGGAATCCCTGGTGTTGTCGCATCACATTTCGCCACCATCAACCTTCAACGTGCTTCTTGGCTCCTCCTGGTTCGATAAACCTTGGTTTCTTTCTGAGGGAAAACTTGCTGCTGTGCGCATCATACCTTCCTCTTGGGGTTCCCAACGAACGTGTGAGTTACACGCCATCAAGCTCTTTTTCTGGCGCCGTTGCCGGGGAGATCAAGACACGCTGCAAGGGGAGTCTCCACTTCCCAATCTCTTTAGTTTGTTTTTGTCTTACTTTATTTTATTTACTACTTTGTTTGCTGCACCTAAACAAAACACAAAAAAATTAGTTGCTAGTTTTACTTTATTTACTGTCTTGTTCTCTATATCAAAAACACAAAAAATTAGTTACTTGCATTTACTTTATCTAGTTTGCTTTATTTACTGTTGCTAAAATGAATACCCCTGAAAATACTAAGTTGTGTGACTTCACAAACACAAATAATAATGATTTCCTATGCACACCTATTGCTCCACCTGCTACTACAGCAGAATTCTTTGAAATTAAACCTGCTTTACTGAACCTTGTTATGAGAGATCAATTTTCTGGTGTTAGTTCTGATGATGCTGCTGCCCATCTTAATAATTTTGTTGAACTTTGTGAAATGCAAAAGTATAAGGATGTATATGGTGATATTATTAAATTGAAATTGTTTCCTTTCTCATTAAGAGGAAGAGCTAAAGATTGGTTGCTATCTTTGCCTAAGAATAGTATTGATTCATGGACTAAATGTAAGGATGCTTTTATTGGTAGATATTATCCTCCCGCTAAAATTATATCTTTGAGAAGTAGCATAATGAACTTTAAGCAATTAGATACTGAACATGTTGCTCAAGCATGGGAGAGAATGAAATCTTTGGTAAAGAATTGCCCAACCCATGGACTGACTACTTGGATGATCATCCAAACCTTCTATGCAGGACTAAATTTTTCTTCGCGGAATTTATTGGATTCAGCTACTGGAGGTACCTTTATGTCCATCACTTTGGGGGCGGCTACAAAGCTTCTTGATGATATGATGATAAATTACTCTGAATGGCACACGGAAAGAGCTCACAAGGTAAGAAGGTAAATTCTGTTGAAGAAACCTCTTCCTTGAATGATAAAATTGATGTGATTATGTCTATGCTTGTGAATGGTAGATCTAATGTTGATCCAAATAATGTTCCTTTAGCTTCATTGGTTGCTCAAGAAGAAAATGTTGATGTGAATTTCATTAAAAATAATAATTTCAACAACAATGCTTATAGGAACAATTCTGGTAATAACTATAGGCCATATCCTTCTGCTAATGGTAATGGTTATGGTAATTCTTATGGGAATTCTTACAACAATAATAGGAGTGTACCCCCTGGTCTTGAAGCCATGCTTAAAGAATTTATTAGTACACAAACTGCTTTTAACAAATCTGTTGATGAAAAGCTTGATAAAATTGATATTATTGCTTCTAGAGTTGATAGACTTGCCTCTGATGTTGATCTATTAAAATTGAAAGTTATGCCTAATGAGGATATTGATAATAAGATTACTACTACAGCAAATGCCATCCAAGTTAGAATTAATAAGAATATAAGATTAATGGCTGAATTGCGTGCTAGGTGGGATAGAGAAGAAAATGAAAAACTAGCTAAAGAGAATAATGTAGCTAAAGTTTGGACTATTACCACCATTAGTAATGATAATGATTCACATGTTGCTGCACCTCCTACTATCAATGGTAAAATAATTGGTGTCGGCAATGTTTCTACTCCTAGTGCAAAGCGTACAAAACTGCCTGAAATTGCTAAAACTGCTGAAACTGCTTGTGATAAAACTGCTGAAATTTTTTCCAACCTTGGGGACAATGATCCCATTGTTGTAGCTCATAATGATTTAGATTTTGATGATTGCCACATCTCTGAAGTAATAAAGTTCTTACAAAAACTTGCTAAAAGTCCTAATGCTAGTGCTATAAATTTGGCCTTTACAAAACATATTACGAATGCTCTCATAAAAGCTAGAGAAGAGAAACTAAAACTTGAAACTTCTATTCCTAGAAAGTTAGAAGATGGTTGGGAGCCCATCATTAAAATGAAATTCAATGACTTTGAATGTAATGCTTTATGTGATCTTGGTGCAAGTATTTCTGTTATGCCTAAAAAGATTTATGATATGCTTGACTTGCCACCATTGAAGAATTGTTATTTGGATGTTAATCTTGCCGATAATGTTAAAAAGAAACCTTTGGGGAGGATTGATAATGTGCGCATTACGTTAACAATAACCTTGTCCCCGTTGATTTTGTTGTCTTGGATATTGAATGCAATGCATCTTGTCCTATTGTGTTGGGAAGACCTTTTCTTCGAACCGTTGGTGCTGTTATTGATATGAAGGAAGGTAATATTAGATATCAATTTCCTCTCAAGAAAGGTATGGAACACTTCCCTAGAAAGAGAATGAAGTTGCCTTTTGATTCTATTATTAGAACGAGTTATGATGTTGATGCTTCTACTCTTGATGTTACTTGATTTGCACTTTCTGCGCCTAGCTGAAAGGCGTTAAAGAAAAGCGCTTATGGGAGACAACCCATGTTTTTACTACAGAAATTTTTGTTTTTTTAGTCTTGGAAGTTGTTTACTACTGTAGCAACCTCTCCTTATCATGTTTTTGTGCCAAGTAAAGTTTCTATGCTAAAGTTGATGTTATATTTGGGATCGCTGCGCAGAAACAGCATTGCTGTCTGTCACGAATTCTGGCATAAGTCTCTGTAAAAAATTCGAAAAAATCTGCAAAATTACGAGCGTGATCCTCAGATATGTACGCAACTTTCATTAGTTTTGAGTTTTTCCATTTGAGCAAGTCTAGTGCCCCTTTCAGGTTCGTCTTTACGGACTGTTCTGTTTTTGACAGATTCTGCCTTTTATTTCGCATTGCCGTATTTGCTATGTTGGATGAATTCTTTGATCCATTAATGTCCAGTAGCTTTGTGCAATGTCCAGAAGTGTTAAGAATGATTGTGTCACCTCTGAATATGTGAATTTTAATTGTGCACTAACCCTCTAATGAGTTTGCTTGAAGTTTGGTGTGAAGGAAATTTTCAAGGGTCAAGAGAGGAGTATGATATACTATGATCAAGAGGAGTGAAAGCTCTAAGCTTGGGGATGCCCCGTGGTTCATCCCGGCATATTTTAAGAAGACTAAAGCGTCTAATCTTGGGGATGCCCAAGGCATCCCCTTCTTCATCGACAACATCATCAGGTTCCTCCCCTGAAACTATATTTTTATTCAGTCACATCTTGTGTTCTTTACTTGGAGCGTCGGTTTGTTTTGTTTTTGTTTTTGTTTGAATAAAATGGATCCTAGCATTCACTGTATGGGAGAGAGACACGCTCCGCTGTTGCATATGGACAAATATGTCCTTAGGCTTTACTCATAATGTTCAAGGCGAAGGTTGAAATTTCTTCGTTAAATTGTTATATGGTTGGAATCGGGAAATGCTACATGTAGTAATTCTGAAATGTCTTGGATAATGTGATTCTTGGCAATTGTTGTGCTCATGTTTAAGCTCTTGCATCATATACTTTGCACCCATTAATGAAGAAATACATAGAGCTTGCTAAAATTTGGTTTGCATATTTGGTCTCTCTAAGGTCTAGATAATTTCTAGTATTGAGTTTTGAACAACAAGGCAGACGGTGTAGAGTCTTATAATGTTTACAATATGTCTTTTATGTGAGTTTTGCTGCACCGGTTCATCCTTGAGTTTTCTTCAAATAACCTTGCTAGCCTAAACCTTGTATCGAGAGGGAATACTTCTCATGCATCCAAAATCCTTGAGCCAACCACTATGCCATTCGTGTCCACCATACCTACCTACTACATGGTATTTCTCCGCCATTCCAAAGTAAATTGCTTGAGTGCTACCTTTAAAATTCCATCATTCGCCTTTGCAATATATAGCTCATGGGACAAAATAGCCTTAAAAACTATTGTGGTATTGAATATGTACTTATGCACTTTATCTCTTATTAAGTTGCTTGTTGTGCGATAACCATGCTTCTAGGGACGCCATCAACTATTCTTTGTTGAATATCATGTGAGTTGCTATGCATGTCCGTCTTGTCTGAAGTAAGAGAGATCTACCACCTTAATGGTTGGAGCATGCATATTGTTAGAGAAGAACATTGGGCCGCTAACTAAAGCCATGAATCATGGTGGAAGTTTCAGTTTTGGACATATATCCTCAATCTCATATGAGAATAATAATTGTTGCCACATGCTTATGCATTAAAGAGGGGTCCATTATCTGTTGTCCATGTTGTCCCGGTATGGATGTCTAAGTTGAGAATAATCAAAAGCGAGAAATCCAAAATGCGAGCTTTCTCCTTAGACCTTTGTACAGGCGGCATGGAGGTACCCCTTTGTGACACTTGGTTGAAACATGTGTATTGCGATGATCCGGTAGTCCAAGCTGATTAGGACAAGGTGCGGGCACTATTAGTATACTATGCATGAGGCTTGCAACTTGTAAGATATAATTTACATAACTCATATGCTTTATTACTACCGTTGACAAAATTGTTTCATGTTTTCAAAATAAAAGCTCTAGCACAAATATAGCAATCGATGCTTTTCTCTTTGAAGGACCTTTCTTTTACTTTTATGTTGTCAGTTTACCTATCTCTCTCCACCTCAAAAAGCAAACACTTGTGTGAACTGTGCATTGATTCCTACATACTTGCATATTGCACTTGTTATATTACTTTACATTGACACTATCCATGAGATATACATGTTAAAAGTTGAAAGCAACCGCTGAAACTTAATCTTCCTTTGTGTTGCTTCAATACCTTTACTTTGATTTATTGCCTTATGAGTTAACTCTTATGCAAGACTTATTGATGCTAGTCTTGAAGTACTATTCATGAAAAGTCTTTGCTTTATGATTCATTTGTTTACTCATGTCATTACCATTGTTTTGATCGCTGCATTCATTACATATGTTTACAATAGTATGATCAAGATTATGATGGCATGTTACTCCAGAAATTATCCTTGTTATCGTTTACCTGATCGGGACGAGCAGAACTAAGCTTGGGGATGATACGTCTCCGACGTATCGATAATTTCTTATGTTCCATGCTACATTATTGATGATATCTACATGTTTTATACACATTATATGTCGTATTTACGCATTGTCCGGCACTAACCTATTAACAAGATGCCGAAGAGCCAGTTGCTGTTTTCTGTTTTTGGTTTCAGAAATCCTAGTAAGGAAATATTCTCGGAATTGGACGAAATCAGCGCCCAGGGTCCTATTTTTGCACGAAGCTTCCAGAAGACCGAGGGGGAAAGGAAGTGGGGCCACGAGGCGCCGCCACACTAGGGCGGCGCGGCCTAGCCTTGGGGATGCCGAGGGAAAACTTGCTGCTGTGCGCATCATACCTTCCTCTTGGGGTTCCCAACGAACGTGTGAGTTACACGCCATCAGTCCCGCATGTCATCCTCTCAGAACGATAAATGTTTTATTTTCTTAGATTTTTTTACCAACTGATTTTTAGTTTTTTATTTTATTTTCGATCCCCTGCCGCCTTTGAAACGTTGACGACGCTGCTGGCTCATGGGTCCCCGATGTCAGCCTCCCCGTACAAGAAACATGTGATATCTTGATTATTTTCCAGACAATAAACAGTGTATTTCGCTCTGAGCTATTGCAAACGGATAAATTAAATCTTCATTTTTACATAAACAAACTTATATGTTGAGTGTCCTTGTTTTTTGTTTTTGCGAAGCATAGGACTTTCCTGTTTTTTTTTTGAGAAAAAACCGAACTTTCCTGTTTTGGAGTGGGCTGAAATTGTACGAGTCAAAAGGCCCAGCAGGATAGTTCGAAGGCCCAGATGTCCATATGCAGCCCAATTGAAATCTTTCTTTTCTTGGATGTTTTTCACCCCTTGATTTCTGGCTACTTCATTTTTCTTTTGGTCCTGTGCAAAATGGGTCCCACATGTCATCCTCTATGTACAGTAAATTTATTTTCTTGGATTATTTTCGGGTCCTGATATTTGGTCACCTGCCTTTTCTTTCGATCTCATGCCGCCTTTGAAACGTTGAGGAAGCTGCGCTTGGGTCCCGCATGTCATCCTCTATGAACAATAAAAGTTTCCTTTCTTGGAGTTATTTTTGACCCCTAATTTCCGGCTACTTCCTTTTTCTTTTGATCCCCTGCCGCCTTTGAAACTTTGAAAACTTTCTTTCTTTGATTATTTTTGGCACCTCATATTTGGTCACTTGCCTTTTTTTCGATCCCCTCTCGTCTCTCAAACGGTGATACATCTGCTGCAAAATGGGACCCGCATGTCATCCTCTATGTACTATAAAACTTTCTTTTCTTGGAATTTTTTGGTTCCTGATATTTGGTCACTTGCCTTTTTTCTTTCGACCTCCTGCCGCATCTCAAACGGTGATACCGCTGCTGCTAAATGGGACCCGCATGTCATCCTCTATGTACAATAAAGTTTTTCTTGGATTATTTTTGGCTCCCGATATTTGGTCACTTGCCTTTTTCTTTCGATCCCATGCCGCCTTTGAAACGTTGAGGAAGCTGCTGGCTCATGGGTCCCGCATGTCATCCTCTATGAACAATAAAAGTTTCCATTGTTGGAGTTATTTTTTACCCCTAATTTCTGGCTACTTCCTTTTTCTTTTGATCCCCTGCCACCTTTGAACGTTGAAGAATCTGCTCGCTAATGGGTCCCACATGTCAGCCTCTATTGACGATAAACCTTTCTTTTCTAGGAGTTATTTTGACCCCTAATTTCTGGCTATTTTTCCTTTTTTTGGATCCCGTGCTGCCTTGGAAACGTTGAGGATGCTGCTGCCACATGGGTCCCGCATGTCATCCTCTCGAATGATAAATGTTTCTTTTCTTCGATTTTTTACCAACTGATTTTTTTTTTTTTTCTTTCGATCCCCTGCCGCCTTTAAAAATTTAACGACACTGCTGGCTCATGGGTCCCGATGTCAGCCTCCCGTACAAGAAACATGTGATATCTTGATTATTTTGCAGACAATAAAAAGTGTATTTCGCTCTGAGCTATTGCAAACGGATAAATTAAATCTTTATTTTTACATAAACGAACTAATATGAATCTCCTTGTTTTTGTTTTGTTTTTGCGAAGCATAGGACTTTCTTGTTTTGGAGTGGGCTGAAATTGTACGAGTCAAAAGACGTCCAGCAGGTTAGAAGGCCCAGATGGCCAGGCAGCCCCAATTTATATCTTCCTTATCTTGGATTATTTTTTGATCAAAAGGCCCAGCAGGGATACATCCTTTTTCTTTTGGTCCTGTGTGCCGCCTTGGAAACGTTGAGGACGCTGCTGCCTCATGGGACCCGCATGTCATCCTCTATGAACTATGAACTCTAAAAGTTTCTTTTTCTTGGATTTTTTTCACCCTCTGATTTTTGGCTATTTCCTTTTTCTTTTGTTCCCCTGCCGCCTTGGGACCCGTATGTCATCCTCTATGTACAAAAAACTTTCTTTTCTTGGAGTTTTATTCCCCCTAATTTCGGGCTACTTTCGTTTTCTTTTGATCTCAAGCCGCATTTGAAACGTTGAGACCGCTGCTGCAAAATGGGACCCACATGTCATCCTCTATGTAAAATAAAAGTTTCTTTTCTTGGATTATTTTTCACGCTCTGATTTTTGGCTATTTCCTTTTTCTTTCGATCCCCTGCTGCTTGGAAACGTTGAGGATGCTACTGCCTCATGGGTCCCACATGTCATCCACTATGAACAATAAAAGTTTCTTTTCTTCGATTTTTTCACCCTCTGCTTTTTGGCTATTTCCTTTTCTTTTGATCCCCTGCCGCCTTGGAAACGTTGAGGATGCTGCAGCATCATGGGACCCGCATGTCATACTCTATGTACAATAAAAGTTTCTTTTCTAGGTTTTTGGCTCCTGATATTTGGTCACTTGCCTTTTTTCTTTCAATCTCATGCCGACTCTCAAAGGTACAATAAAAGTTTCTTTTCTTGGATTATTTTTGGCTCCTGATATTTGGTCACTTGCTTTTTCTTTCGATCTCATGCCGTCTTTGAAACGTTCAGACCGCTGCTACAACATGGGACCCTATGTCATCCTCTATGTACAATGAAAGTTTCTTTTCATGGATTATTTTTTGCTCCTGATATTTGGTCACTTTCCTTTTTCTTTCGATCTCATGCTGTCAACACCCGGATTTTTAAGTCCAGATGCCTATTATGCCATACATCGCAATCCCAGGAATATTGTTGTTGCGAGACATAATAGTTGAATATCATAGAGTCATCATTTATTACAACACATAATTGTCTTACAAAGATGGATCACATGATCCAATATTACAATAGTAGTTGATCTATTGATCAACGAACATCACAAAGAGGCGGAAGCGAAGTAGTAGTGGCTATCTAATCCACAGGCCAACGCTTGACGTCAGGAGCGGTCCTAGTTGTCGTAGACGTTCTGCTGTCCATCTTCCTCGTACAGCTGTTCACCTTCATAATCTGGCCATTTGAATAGCCAGGGACAAATCCATGAGTACTTTTAAAGTACTCGCAAACTAATACTAGTGTAAGCACTATCAACGGTGGTAAGGGGGTGCTAAGCTCTAGGTTTATTTGCATAAAGCCAAGTTTATTTCATAAACATTTAGTAAAGATGCTTGAATCACTAGACTAGCTCAAGTGGGAACATTAGTGTCATTCCCACAACTTTGTTGTGATTCAATTCACAATCACCATTCACCTTTCAACATCAAGTCACCAGTCATATGTCACATTTTTGAAAATGGTCTGATGACGGAACAGTATGGCCTTTCCAATCGTCCGTAACCGTGGACACGGCTATTCGAATAGTTCTACACTCTGCAGAGGTCGTACACTTGTGCCACAATATTTGCAATAATCCGTCAGGGTTAGCTGGCCCTGATTTATCATACTCCGTATGCGGACTACCAACCATAACCTTTCACTTATATACTCTAGTACAGGCACCTCTCCCCATGAGCTTGGCCCCCCGGTGAGAACCAACTGTTAACCCGGGAACTGCACAGGGCTTGGGCCGGACAATTCACCTCATTTCACGTCATATCACATCACTTCTGTAGAGGCAGCCTTCAGCCTAACCCCGATGACGCTTGTTTAGAGGGAACCCATACTAAAGCACATAAATTTCTAGTTAAGCCCTTACCCATTTTGGGTATTGTGGGGGTACTTTCAAAATTGGAATGGTATCGCATCCGAACCCAACCATCAGTTTTATATCAAAAATCACCATCTTCTCTTGGTCATATTCACCTTCAAAGTCATTCAATGGAATGAACCATCATTCCAAGGTTTCAACTTCATTTCAAAGTCACATGTTCCCATCTAGAGTAGTCCAATTTTAATTGATTAGCACTAGCCACTATTTCATGAGGGGTGCTATCTAGCTTTCATTGCTCTAGACTAAATTTGATGATCTTGTTCTACTCTAGACCAAGTGAATCATGAATCAAAAAGTAAACTTTGATAAACCAAAAGCATTAAAGCTTGTAAAGTAAAAACTTGGGATAGGTTCATAAAGTAAAATGTAATGATGCCTTGCTCTGGTAGAGCTTTGCACCATGATGGTTAGCAAGTTTATTAGCTTGCATTAGTCTAGCTGCAAGAATATTAGCTTGCATTAATATCAGCTTGCCTTGATTGGTGAGGTGATCAAAGTGTTCTTCTTCTTCCTCTTGGTAGAATACCTCCTCCTCTTGATAGTCTCCGGTACTAGCGTCTATAAACGAATACGAGGATACAATCACCAAACAATACTTAAGTACTCTTAATTAGCCTTAGTGGCTCACACAATGATCTAGCATCACTACTTATCATTTATTACAAGATTATGCTCGGGTTTCCTTATTTAGTAATAGGAAAATAATTTCCTCTTATTGAAAATGATGTTAGGGTGTCTCTTTGGTTTGGTGAGAAATAGTTTCCCCTCATTGAATCTTCTTAAGATTTAATTTCTCTTATGAATAATATATGACCTAGGTTGACTAAAGTCAACCTCTTCATACTTATTATTTGAGAAAATGATTTAAATGAGGTTCCATACCTCATGCAATTTAATACTAACATGGTAGTGATTTAATGCCACCAAATAATTCAATATGAGGTTACATAGACCATGATTACTACTTCATATTGAATTACTTGAGAGCAAGATTTAAATGAGAGGAGTATCTCTCATATGATTTAACACATAATTGTAACTAATTTAAAAGACTATTATTGAGGTGATTTAATATTCTCAACTAACCAGGGATGATCCCATGTTGACCAAGGTCAACACTTCACACTTAGTATTTGAGAAATTGAGTTAAATGAGATTCATTATCTCATGTGATTTAATTAACCTTTGGAAAATTTAAAAACTATTTAAATTTAAAATCTACAAGTGAGCAAGTATGAGCTTAAGAAATTAAAGATCAACCATTACTTCATTTTATTTGAGAAAGATGATTTAAATGAGGTGAGCACCTCATACTATTTTAATAACACCTTACCATGGTTTAATATTAGTAACAAATTTAAGGTGAGTTTTAATTTAACATGGTATCTATCTCATATTAATTTGGTTGAGGCAAGATTTAAAGGGGACCAAAGTCTATTATCTGATTTAATAAATAGGTTTGAAATATTTAAATACTACTTATGAGAAGGATTGAATATTTTTAAATAGGAATCTATGGGTTAATAATATATGTGTTATTAATTCTTATTGAACTATTTGGATTAATGATTTTAGTGAGCAACTATACCTCATATAAGTTAAACTCTCCTCTAAATGATTTAAAATCTATAAGTAACTAAGCATGAGACTTACTTGACCAAGGTCAGTACCTCTATTTGAATTACTTAAGATCACAATTTAAATGAGAGAGAAGCCCCCATACTATTTAAATAATTCTATGTGTATGTATGAAATGGACTAGAAATGGCTCCATAGTCTTTATTTAACTCTAGTCCATGATCATGCAAAACAACTATGCTATATTTTTGCATAAACAATTAGATTATGTCAAATATGATTTATTAGAGTTGGAATCAACTTAAAATCATTTATAGATAATTTCTAATATTTATTTGCAGTCAAAAAAGGCCCTGCCTTGTTATTTTTATCTTTTAAATTTAATTTCAAATTTGGACATGAGGCCAGTGGCATTGTTTAGATAATTTCATGAGCTTTTCAAATATATAAAATTTGTTAAATTTGATGCAGTAGATTTCAAACTATTTAATTTTGAAGTTGGCACCAGTATTGAATTTAGCTAAAAGGATTAAATCGAATTTGAATTTCGTGGGCCGCGCGGGAAAACGACACGGGCTAATCAGATTAAACAGACTGGGCCGGCCCAACTAACGCTGACCACGCCGCGGGCCGCCTGACATAGGGTCCCACGCGTCAGTCTCTTTTTAACCCGAAACGGTACCTGTGAACGCGAGCCGATGGATCAGATGGAGATCGGACGGTGGGGCTTCGTCGTCAACGTCGGGGGAGAGGAGCTCGCTGCGCCGGCGAGGTAGGGGGTCGGAGGGCGTCCTAGGCCGCCGGCGGTCGAGGGAGAGGGGTGAGGCGAGGTTGTCGAGGGTGTAGAAGACCCTGGTACCGCGGCGAGGCTCGGGGCTGCTCCAATCGATGGCGATGGTCTGCGAGCTCCGGCGGGCCTCAGCTTCCAATTGCTGCTGCTCCGGCGAGGTGGGGCTAAATTGAGGTGAGGAGAGTGATCAGTGAAGGGAGGGGAGCAAAGTGTGTGAAGAAGTTGAGCGCTGAGGTGCTCTATTTATAGCCGGCGAGGGTGGCCGTGAGGTGCTGGGAAGGTCGACCATGGGCTCGACGCTTCTGGCGATCGAAGGGGCAAGCTATGGAGCGCAGCGTGTAGGCGACGTCTAGGCGGTGCTAGCGTGCTTGATGGCGCGTCCAATGATGGTCTGTGGCGAGCTGGCGACGGTGGTGTCCTTGCAGTACCGTGGCGGACGGTGCTGATCATGGCGGTGGCTACGGTGCAGGGGAGGTACTGGGGGTTTGTCTAGCGTGTAGAGGGCGGGGAGTAGCTGCTCAACGCCGTGGTAGGGATGCAGGGGGAGGACGGCCGCGCTCGAGTGAGCGACGTACTGGCGCGGCCAGTGCGCGCTCACCGCGTCGACTGGCATGTCCTGGCAACATATTGGCACGCGCGTTCCGGCCCATGCCGTGCGTTGGCGATCGAGTGAGCGGTACAGGCTTAGTCCTTATGCATCAGAGATGCTCGAAGACAAGGTGAAAGAGAGAGGGGAGAGCCAGAGAGATGAGTGGCATGTGTGGCCGGCATGGTGCACGGCCAGCTTAGTTTAGGTGTTTCTCCTCACTTTAAACGACGGGGCAAGGACATGTAGAGATGCAGGAGGGGTATAGGAGGTTGATGATCACATATGTAAAGGGGTAGAGGCTAAAAACCAGAGGATAATAGCATGTATCACAATTTCCAGATTGTGCACACAAGGTGCTCGACACAATGGCCGCATGAAGAAAAAGTTAGAATTTTGCAATTCTTTTTGGTGGAGTTCATTTATATAATTAATGTGATTGAATGGTGGTGGTGGTGGTCAATTTGGTCAAGGTTTGTGAGATTTCAAATTGGGGGTTGATCTTCACATAGTTTCAAAGTCTCCACTTGTCCCTGTCTTTCTGGTCAACCTAGTCAACTTCAGCAGAGATGGTCAACATGAAAGTTGTTGACCTTGACATGGTCTTGGATGACATGGCCTTGGTTGACTAAGTTTGGTTTGAGAATTGAGAAATACAGAGGGGTAAAGTGGGGAACATTTTATAAAATGGCCAAATGACCATTATCACATGTATGTTGATTTTGAGATTTGCTTTGATTTGATTTTGGTTTCTTTGATGCAATTGTGTTTATTTATCATATCTAAGAGTTTTACAAACAATAGATCAAGCAATGGTGGCCTTGGTTGAAGGTTTGCAAAATTGGGTTATGTGTATGTGAGTAAAAATGAAAATACTTCACCATTTGAATTCTCTCCATTTGATTTGACTTTTCTTGACTCTCATGTGGTTCTTATTAGTTTAGAAACATTTTAAGAGCATTGAAACCAATTCAAATGGTCTTGTTCAAAGATTTGCAAATTTGGCCTTAATACATAAGAGATGATGTGTCACTTTTTACTAAACTTGTAAATGGTTGATCTTGCTTCACTTGGACATGGGTTAGGGTCCATTTAGGGTTATATTAGGTTTAGAGATGGTTTCACACCATTTAGTCAAGGTTTAGAGACATAGGTCAAGGTTTGGTGAAATGACTATGTGTCACATATGCTTTTATGCATATGTTGCATTTGATTTTTAATTTGACTTGGTTTGACCCAATTGGTGTTGTGGAGTGTTGAAATGATATATGGAGGTGATCCAACCATTCACCATAAGTCCTAGGGTCAATCTTCTCAAATTCACATATTTGCTATTTTACTATCATATGCCTCTATGGCATTTTTAATCTCTTTTTATTTTATTGGAGAACAACTTGATTTAGGTTTGATAAGTACTAGGTAGGGTGTGTAAGGGTTTTCCAAACCCCTAACCAAAGTATAGGAGCTTAGGGTAAAGATTTCTAAAATAGCCATAGGCACATATGCCTTTTTCTTATTTAACTTCCTTTTATTTTATTTTAATTTGGATGATGAAAAGAGGGGTGAGGTTTTTAGGGTTTAAGATTATTTCAAATACTAATAACAAGCAATCATGGCAATAGCACAAGAATTAAGCCAGACTATTAGGTATCAATCTTAATTTAATAAAAGTTTTTGTTGGTTCCAAAATTTGGAACTAGGGGAATTTGTTTATTTTGTTTTGAATTTCTGGGATGTTACAAACCCTTCCCCCTTAAACAAATCTCGTCCCGAGATTTTAAGAGGAGTTAGGTTCCTAAGAGAGATTGAGCATTTTGATTTAACAGGAAGGCATACTTGTCAGGGTCTGGGGTGCTTCCTGAGCTTCAGTGGCAGTCATGTGGTAGAAACGTCCGTTGTTGTTGTTCTGGTTCCTTCTACTTGCGAAGCGGCGCTGTTGCTGGGCAGGTGCAGTGGGGTTGGCAGCGATCTTGGCAAGCTTCTTGGGGCATTCCTTGGAGTAGTGGCCCACAACTCCACATTCATAGCAGTTTATAGTGGACTTGTCCTTCGGGGTGACGGGGATGGCATTGCTTCCAGTTCTCGGGCCAGTGTTGGTGTTGGTGTTGTTCCCATTGTGGTGGTGGCTGTTGGGGTTGCGGTTGTTATTGTTGTTGCCTCCGGGCTTCGGGGGTCCTCCGTTGTTGTTGCTGTAGTTGGGGCGATAAGTCTGAGCAGGTGGCCTGTTGTTTCTGGGGGTGAATCCTCCAGAGGAGTTATTGCGGTACTTCTGAGTATGGTGGGGTCCACTCTGGTTCATCATTCTGCGCTTGCGGTTCTCATTGGCCTGATGCAGCTTTCCTTCCATCTGTATGGCTGAGTCTACGAGGGCTTCAAGGTCAGCGAACGGGATATTCACTAACACCGTTTGCATCTCGTCGTGCAGTCCGTTCAGGAATCTTTCCTTTCTTTTCTCATTTGTGTCGGTCTCGTCCGGGGCGTACCTTGACAGAGTGAGAAACCTGTCGCGGTATTCCACCACGGACATTTTTCCTTGCTTGAGTTCACGGAACTCGTCTCTCATTTTCTTGATTAATCCTTGGGGCACATGGTACTTACTGAACTTCAGCTTGAAGTCTTCCCATGTCATCATTTGTCCCGCATTCATTGCACGGGCACTAGTCCACCAGGCTCTTGCGGGTCCTGACAGGTAGTGGGTGGCAAACAGTACTTTTTCTGCGGCTTCAACTCCCGCAACTTCAAGGTTGTTCTCTATTGTCTGGAGCCAGTCATCAGCATCCAAGGGCTCTTCGGTTTTGTTGAACATTGGAGGGTTGGTGTTCTGGAAATTCTTCAGCTTTGACCCAGGGTGATCGTGGTTTCCACGGCCTTGATTGTTCTGAGCTAGCTGTTGCAGAGCAGTGATATTGGCCTGCCTTTCAGCGCGTTCGGCCTCTCTGTCTTCCATCATGAGCTGCAGCATCTGCATCAGCGCATCTTGGTTTGCGTTGCGATTTGGGGGTGCCATCTGAACAGGTAGATAGATCATGAGGTAAGAGGGAATTTTCTAGGGCTTATTTTGAGTTAGGTTTAAACTTATCACGTGAAATATTTTTGTGATGAACATAGCACACGCTTTATTTATTCACAACAAACATCATACATTTAAAGCACTAAGGGTTTTAAGAACCCTTCTTCCATAAACTACGATACATGGTACGGGATACAACTCACACCTACGTAAGTGAAGCTAGTGCAACTATTCCTCATTGTCTTCATCCACATCTATGGGAATGATCCCATCCTCTGCAGCCTCCAGAAACTCGTAGTCCTCCTCATCAGTGAACTCGTCATCCTCAAAGTCGTTGTCGTCACTTAGGAAGTCATCGCCTCCTTGGATGTCTTCTCCATCCTCCTCCATCTCCTGGATCTGGTCCTGCTGTGTCCGGACAGTCACCTCTAAGGTGCGAATCTTCTCGCGAAGACGGGTGATAGTAGCGACATTCTTGGCGCGCTGCAGGCGAAGTGACCGGCGGTCCTTGGCGAGTAGTCTGATGGCGCGCATGATGAGCTAAAGCCATCTGGGCACGGTGGGCGTGGACACGTGTCAGCTCCAGATCCTTCCGGGTCTCATGAAGCATAAAGTCCAAATGCTGCACATGGATCTTGAGCACCGGGTGCGAAGAGAGTGCCATGGGCTCTCCCATGGTGTCGTGCCTCGCGAAGTGGGCGAAGCGGCTTCCCCGGAGTGCGGCGATGTTCTGTCCGCACACCCGAGCAAGTCCCTCCTGAAGGGCGTGAGCAAGACCGTCCACCCAGCTGTAGGCCTTGAAGGAGAAAAGGATCCTCTCCGAGATGGGAGGCTCCGAACTTCCCTTCAAGTCAGCGGTGATCATCCACTGCTGTTCCCCAGCGGGGGTGTTGTGGATCCGGACTCCGTGGAACTGGGGAGGTGGGCGTTCGAGCTTCTCGGACACTAGGTACAAGTCGCGCTCAAACACCAGACTTCCTCCGTTTTCCAGATCGTAGGTCTCCGTCTGGACGTAGGGCTCCATCTGAAAGTGAAATGGATGAGTAAGTTAGAGATGTGAACAAGTGTGGCAAAATTTTAAATGGATTTATAAGGAGGTGCATGGTTTATTATTTTTAAGAAGATCTGGTAGAGAAGAAAATGAATAAGTTTTTCACAAATACTCCCTTCATTTGCTTTTAGAAACTTAAATTTTCCGAACGTCCATTCTAACTAGGGTCTCCTAAGGTCAAACAATGGCTCTGATACCAACTTGTCAACACCCGGATTTTTAAGTCCAGATGCCTATTATGCCACACATCGCAATCCCAGGAATATTGTTCTTGCGAGACATAATAGTTGAATATCATAGAGTCATCATTTATTACAACACATAATTGTCTTACAAAGATGGATCACATGATCCAATATTACAATAGTAGTTGATCTATTGATCAACGAACATCACAAAGAGGCGGAAGCGAAGTAGTAGTGGCTATCTAATCCACAGGCCAACGCTTGACGTCAGGAGCGGTCCTAGTTGTCGTAGACGTTCTGCTGTCCATCTTCCTCGTACTGCTGTTCACCTTCATAGTCTGGCCATTTGAATAGCCAGGGACAAAGCCATGAGTACTTTAAAGTACTCGCAAACTAATACTAGTGTAAGCACTATCAACGGTGGTAAGGGGGTGCTAAGCTCTAGGTTTATTTGCATAAAGCCAAGTTTATTTCATAAACATTTAGTAAAGATGCTTGAATCACTAGACTAGCTCAAGTGGGAACATTAGTGTCATTCCCACAACTCTGTTGTGATTCAATTCACAATCACCATTCACCTTTCAACATCAAGTCACCAGTCATATGTCACATTTTTGAAAATGGTCTGATGACGGAACAGTATGGCCTTTCCAATCGTCCGTAACCGTGGACACGGCTATTCGAATAGTTCTACACTCTGCAGAGGTCGTACACTTGTGCCACAATATTTGCAATAATCCGTCAGGGTTAGCTGGCCCTGATTTATCATACTCCGTATGCGGACTACCAACCATAACCTTTCACTTATATACTCTAGTACAGGCACCTCTCCCCATGAGCTCCCGGTGAGAACCAACTGTTAACCCGGGAACTGCACAGGGCTTGGGCCGGACAATTCACCTCATTTCACGTCATATCACATCACTTCTGTAGAGGCAGCCTTCAGCCTAACCCCGATGACGCTTGTTTAGAGGGAACCCATACTAAAGCACATAAATTTCTAGTTAAGCCCTTACCCATTTTGGGTATTGTGGGGGTACTTTCAAAATTGGAATGGTATCGCATCCGAACCCAACCATCAGTTTTATATCAAAAATCACCATCTTCTCTTGGTCATATTCACCTTCAAAGTCATTCAATGGAATGAACCATCATTCCAAGCTTTCAACTTCATTTCAAAGTCACATGTTCCCATCTAGAGCAGTCCAATTTTAATTGATTAGCACTAGCCACTATTTCATGAGGGGTGCTATCTAGCTTTCATTGCTCTAGACTAAATTTGATGATCTTGTTCTACTCTAGACCAAGTGAATCATGAATCAAAAAGTAAACTTTGATAAACCAAAAGCATTAAAGCTTGTAAAGTAAAAACTTGGGATAGGTTCATAAAGTAAAATGTAATGATGCCTTGCTCTGGTAGAGCTTTGCACCATGATGGTTAGCAAGTTTATTAGCTTGCATTAGTCTAGCTGGCAAGAATATTAGCTTGCATTAATATCAGCTTGCCTTGATTGGTGAGGTGATCAAAGTGTTCTTCTTCTTCCTCTTGGTAGAATACCTCCTCCTCTTGATAGTCTCCGGTACTAGCGTCTATAAACGAATACGAGGATACAATCACCAAACAATACTTAAGTACTCTTAATTAGCCTTAGTGGCTCACACAATGATCTAGCATCACTACTTATCATTTATTACAAGATTATGCTCGGGTTTCCTTATTTAGTAATAGGAAAATAATTTCCTCTTATTGAAAATGATGTTAGGGTGTCTCTTTGGTTTGGTGAGAAATAGTTTCCCCTCATTGAATCTTCTTAAGATTTAATTTCTCTTATGAATAAGATATGGCCTAGGTTGACTAAAGTCAACCTCTTCATACTTATTATTTGAGAAAATGATTTAAATGAGGTTCCATACCTCATGCAATTTAATACTAACATGGTAGTGATTTAATGCCACCAAATAATTCAATATGAGGTTACATAGACCATGATTACTACTTCATATTGAATTACTTGAGAGCAAGATTTAAATGAGAGGAGTATCTCTCATATGATTTAACACATAATTGTAACTAATTTAAAAGACTATTATTGAGGTGATTTAATATTCTCAACTAACCAGGGATGATCCCATGTTGACCAAGGTCAACACTTCACACTTAGTTGAGAAAGATGATTTAAATGATCAACCATTACTTCATTTTATTTGAGAAAGATGATTTAAATGAGGTGAGCACCTCATACTATTTTAATAACACCTTACCATGGTTTAATATTAGTAACAAATTTAAGGTGAGTTTTAATTTAACATGGTATCTATCTCATATTAATTTGGTTGAGGCAAGATTTAAAGGGGACCAAAGTCTATTATCTGATTTAATAAATAGGTTTGAAATATTTAAATACTACTTATGAGAAGGATTGAATATTTTTAAATAGGAATCTATGGGTTAATAATATATGTGTTATTAATTCTTATTGAACTATTTGGATTAATGATTTTAGTGAGCAACTATACCTCATATAAGTTAAACTATCCTCTAAATGATTTAAAATCTATAAGTAACTAAGCATGAGACTTACTTGACCAAGGTCAGTACCTCTATTTGAATTACTTAAGATCACAATTTAAATGAGAGAGAAGCCCCCATACTAATTTAAATAATTCTATGTGTATGTATGAAATGGACTAGAAATGGCTCCATAGTCTTTATTTAACTCTAGTCCATGATCATGCAAAACAACTATGCTATATTTTTGCATAAACAATTAGATTATGTCAAATATGATTTATTAGAGTTGGAATCAACTTAAAATCATTTATAGATAATTTCTAATATTTATTTGCAGTCAAAAAAGGCCCTGCCTTGTTATTTTTATCTTTTAAATTTAATTTCAAATTTGGACATGAGGCCAGTGGCATTGTTTAGATAATGTCGTCGTGGGGAACAAACAGATGCCATAGGATGGCTTATCTTGGGGCCGAATGGACGCTAGAGGATTCGGGGGAGGGTTTGCGACTAGATGGGACGAACTTCCGGATGGTTTCCTCAAGAACTTGGCCAAGGCCAGAGGTTGAAGAAGAAAGACACAAGGAAGAACTCGCTCTAGATCGCTATCTTCATTGATCTCCACATGATACAAGTTTGAGCTTACAGGGTTCTGTCTCTAATGTCACGCGCGTATGAAAGAGGCTGCCCCCTCTCCTTATATAGGGGAGAGGGTGGCTTACAGGACAAGAAACCCTAATGGGATCTTTGACTAGACAAACTACTTTACAAAGATACTTTATAAAGCTACTTTAATCATAGATGACGTCGGGGTCTTCTTTAAACAGGGAGGCTGACGTCCTCCGGCTTCTTTGGCCGTCATCCTCTTCTTTGTCTTCAGGCCTTCGTTTAAAGCTACTTTGCTTAGCTCATCCTTGTCTTTTAGCTCCTGACGGAATCTTTGACCAGCTAGCCGACATGTTCTTCCTTCCGGCGCTCCGGTATCTTTCCTTCCTGGTTCCGGTATACCCCTCTTGGGGATACCGGCTTAGCTTACTTACTCCTATCTTTGAGCTCCGGTATAAATATTAAACCGGTACCTTGATGGATAAGACCATCCGGTTTGGCATGCCTTTGGCATACCGGGGGTCATCCCCCAACATTAGTCCCCGAAGCTGGTATAGTCTGGTGGATTCTATCCAACAGACCATGCCAGGTTCTCACGTTCTTGTATACCGGTTTAATCTATCCGGTGCTCAACTTGGTCCGGCATCTTTGCCCGGACTCATGCCTTCTCTCTTTGCAAGGCATTCTCCGGCTGCTTATCTTCCGGCTTCTTAGTCATTAAATACTTCCTCGGCGAAGTCGAGAATATATCGGGTCCCGCGCCTGACAGAGACATGCGCACTGTGACTGTCGCGCCAGTGTCAGTAGTCACTTCCGTTCGGCTTCCGCGCGCGCATTAATTGACCCGCAGCGGATCCCAACCACTTCTCCGGATCGTGTGTGCCTCCCTGTGGCCCTTTTCTTCCGCGCGTGTATCTTCGCGCCACGTGGCTACACGCGAGGCGAACCGTCGCGGCCCACGGCTGAACCGCTACGGTTCGGCGGTTTTTAGCCCACTTCTTTTTCTTTATAAGGTCAAACCGTCCCTTCTCCTTCCTCTTCTTCGCATTCCCCATTCGCTCGCGCAGTACTGCTCCTTGCTCGTACGCCTCCGCCGCTCCTTTGCTCGCTCGAGTTCCGCCGCCCAGCAAACCCTCACGAGCGCGCCGCCGGACGCCGCCGGACTTCTCCGCGGGAAAAACTTCCGCGGCGCCTTCTTCTCTGCCGCGACATTGAGGTTTCTTCAAGTTCTTCTCCGCCCTCACCGTCGACGGACCTCTACGCCCACGGCAAGCTCGCCCAAACGCCGGCGAACCTCTCCTTCTGCGACTCTGCCGCCTCAGGTTAGGCCTTACCCACGTTTACTCCTCTTTTGCTTGCAGTTCAGATCTTGAGTTGAAAGCATATTTATTCTTTCTTTTTCTTTGCTTTTTCTGTCCTTCGTAGATCTTCTCGCGGGGGTAGTTCTTAGGGAATCTGTTTTTTCCGAGTAGATACCGAAAACTTCTCGAATCCGAATGTCTTCCGAACAATACGCTTCCACCTCTTCCTCCAGTAACCCGGAAGATCCCGCATCTGACGGGGTCAGCGCAGATCTCGCGCAGATGGAAACCGACAGCGCCCAAGAACAAGATGCCGGAAGCTCTAGCCAAGCTTCCGGCACCGATCTTTCCGAGGTCACCCGCGGAGCCTGGATGGGCTCCAGCGTTAGCCAGTACGAGATTGACTGGTTGTACCGGTCCCGGAGGATTCCGGAAGGAGTAACCTGCCGGATTCCCGGCGACGAGATCGAACCGGTGCTCGAACCCGGCGAACGTGTTGTCTTTCTCGCTCACTTTGAGCGCGGCTTCGGCCTTCCCGTCTCTTCCTTTTTTCGGGATTTTCTTGATTTCTACAAACTCCAACCTCACCATCTTCCCGGCAACGCCATCTTCTACCTTTCTTGCTATGTCACCTTCATGGAGGCATACATCGGCATTCGTCCCACTCGCGAGACGTTTGCTCGATTCTTCGCCCTTCGGATTAATTCCGTTCAGGGCTTAGACATTCCGAAACCCAAACCCCCCGTTCAATGCGGGTCCTGCATCATTGGCTCTCGTCAAGCGAGCCCCTTCTTCAAATTCTCCGGTCTCGAGTCATGCCGGTCATGGCAAGGGACCTTCTTCTATGTTAAGAACAACGGCGCCGCAGATCTCATTGATCTGCCTCCTTTTGATCCGGCGCCACCCACCAAAACTAACTGGAGCTACAATCCGAAGGAGTCTCACAACGAGACAAACCGGATCATACGCTTCATGAAACAGCGCATGAAGGACACCAACCTCTGCTCCGACGATATCATCCGCACCTTCATCTCGCGCCGGGTGCTTCCTCTTAAGCGCCGCGCCCACAAGATGAGCGAGATGTATGGTCCCGGTGATCCTACCAAGATCACCGGCCTCCCTCTCAGCAAGAAGGACGTCGTCCTCAAGGCCAGGCAGATCTGCCAGACCTCCATGCCGGAAGACTGGGAATGGGGCCTCCGGCCTCTTAGCTCTACTAACCCTCCGACCCAAGAAGTAAGAATTTACACAACTCGGGTCGGTTCTCCGGAAGCTTTTATTGCGGCTAACCTTCTTTCTTTTTTGTTCTTTCAGGCCAAGGACCGTTTCCCCCGCAACGAATCCGACAAGCGAGGCCGTTGCCGGAAGCGCGGTCTCGACAAGTTTGACCCCGACCCCGTCATCTTCTGGAAGGACTTGAAGATGGGCCGAACTCCCGCCGCGCGCCTTGGCAAAGCTCCGCCGGAACCTTCCGGTTCGTCTGATGAGTTGACCATTCTTGAGGTAGCTTTTCTTTCATTCCTCTCATATTCTTTTGCTATTGTTCTTCTGTAGATGTGCCCTCAGCCAACCTCAACCCACAGGTCCATGAGCATGTGGCGCCACTGCAGGCCGAGGCGGGCAAAGAGTTTGTGGACAAACTCATGGCCCAGGGCCAGAAGAACAAGACGCCGGCCTCTGATGCCGGCTCAAGCCAAGCTCCTCCTGCCAAACGCTTCCGGACCGAGCCCGTCGCGGGTAAGGTCGTTGCCATGAGGCGCCGCAAGGGCAAGCAGATGCCGACGGCCACCGGGTAAGGCTTCTTTTTTCTGCTTGTTCTGTTTTCACCAAGTTCTTTTCCGGTTGCTTTTTTCCCAACTTTTTTCTTTTCTTTCTTTCAGCCCCGCGCTCAAGCTTGGCCCCAGGCCTGAGGGCTCTGCCGGCTCGGCCAGGACCTCGACTCCTCCTCCTCACTCCAGCCCGGCACCATCTGGTGCCGGCAACACCTCTGCCTCCCCTCTGGGGGGCACAACAAGTTCGGGGCGCGCGGCCCCTACACCGCCAGATCCCCGCGCGGAGGAGGACTTTGCCTCCCCTCCAGAGACCCAAGACACCGGCGCCAGCAACATGGGCGCCGGAAAAGAACCTGCCGGGCGGGCGGAACCCTCTGTTCCTCCCGTCCTCGAGAAGAAGAAAAGGAAGAAAACTTCCTCCAAGACCGCGCCGGAAGCTTCCGCGCCGGAAACTTCAGCACCGCCGCCGCCACCGGAAACCTCTGCTCCTGAGGCAACCGGGCCCACGCCAACGCCTCCACCGACCCAAGGAGCTCCCGCGACCGCGCCTAAGCCGCCGCCGGCGTCCCTCAAGATCACCGACTATCTCAAGCCGGGGGCGTCGCGCGGAAAGGCTACGGACGGCAGCGCCTCAAGCGGCTCGCAGCCCTTAGTGCTGCACACCGGGCCTGCCGCCATGGCGGTTCAAGACAAACCTTCCGGCCTCTTGGGCCGGATCGTTGAGCTTAAGCGCGGGGGCCAAGACTTGGGGCCTCTCCTTCCTTACGCCCAGCGCTGGAACGCTGCGGACATCTCCGCAGCTACCCGCGGCTTGGGGAAGGACCGCCTCCCAGCGCCAGATCCTGCCGGCCCTCGCTCTACTGAAGAACACTTCACGCGCCTCAAGCGTGCCGTGAAGGAGTTCGACAGCGCGTGGTACGACGCCACCGCCAACGTGGTGGTAAGTTCTATCAACTTCTCTTGTAAATTTTCTTGATGCCGGTTTTCTTCTTTCCGGATCTTGTCTATCCTCCCAGTCCCCGAGTTTTGGGTTTAGAGTGCAACTCTGAGCGCGAAACTTCCTTTTTAAAGAACTTCCGAAACCGGCATCTTTCTCTTAGTAAACCGCGAACTCCCAGTCCCCGAGTTTTGGGTTGAGAGCTTGCTCTTAGCGCGAAACTTTCTTTTTAAAGATGCCGCAAACTCCCAGTCCCCGAGTTTTGGGTTGAGAGCTTGCTCTTAGCGCGAAACTTTCTAGCAATGCACGAAACCGGCATCACCAGTCCCCGAGTTTCGGGTTAAAATCCTTTGTTCTTTACTAACATCATTTCCTTAAACAGAGCACGGCCGACGCCCGGAAAGCCCTCTTTGAGGAGCTTCTATGGGAGCACCGGAGCCTTGCTGAGGCGCACAGCAAGTGCCTAGGTAATTTCTCGCACCTCCGACATCTTTTCACCGGAAGGTTTTTCTTTTCTTTGTGACTTACAAGTTTTTTGCACAACAGCTATCCCGGAAGCCTCCATTGAGGCCCTCAAGGACCAGGTTGCCAAACTCCAAGGTACAACTTCTATCTTTCCGGTTGACTTGCTTCTCACTTGCCTTTGTGTTTTGCTAATATCTTCTCTTCCGGCTCTTAGCTGAAAAGGAGCAGCTCATCCGGGATCACCAGGAGGCCTTGGACGCCCAAAAGGAGATCTCCAGAGAGCTCAAGGACCAGGCTATGCAGGCCGGAGTCCGGTACGCTGAGGAGCTGAAGGCCGCCGAAGCTGCCGCGGAGGCCAGGCTAAACGAGGCGCTGGAGGATGCCGGCAACGCCAATGTGGTGTTGCAGGCAGAGCTGGAGGAGGGCGCCAAGGCGCTAAAAGCAGCCGAGGGCAAGGCCGCCAAAGCGCACAAAGCTGCCGCGGAGGAGGCCAGGAAGGCCCAGAAAGCAGCCGAGAGCGAGGTTGCGCGGCTGAAAGCGGAACAGAAGGAGTACGACCTTCTGGTTACGCGGACTGACGCGCTTGCCCTCCGTAAGTTTCTCCTTTTCTCTTTTCCGGTTTCTGCTTACAAGCTTATTCGTTCCGGTATCATATACTTAGCTTTTGTTTGTCTCGCAGGGCTCTTTCCGGACTCCCAGGCTCACGCTATAAAGAAGGTTGCGGAGCACCGGGCAAAGCAGGCCGGCGACAACTTGGGTGCACCTTGGGATCCCTACGATCACTTGGTTGCTCTAAGCGCGCGGATCTCCCACATGCGCTCAGTGGATCGGAACCTTTCCGACATCCCTGAAGTAGCCTCCCAGCTTTTCAAGACTCTTTGGCCTGGTGAAGCGGTGCCGGATACCTTCTCCCTCATCAGCGACCGGTTAAAAGGCGCCTGCAGAAGGATCCGGGAGTGGCAGTGCTCTGCTGCCCGCGCCGGAGCGGACTCCGCGCTCCGCATTGCCTGCTCCTGGTATCCGGAGTTGGACCTGGATGCTTTCATCGGCGTGCGTGAAGGTGCTCCTACTGATGTGGATCCGGCTCTTACCGCTAAGCGGCAGGACCGCGCGTACCACATCGCGGAGTACGCTGACATGCGCACCTTCATCCCCCCTCCAGAAGATGTCAAAGATTATCTGAGCGAGGAGGAGGAAGATGAAGGCGAGGACGTGCCACCGCCAACTCCTGATGCCGGCGCCGCTCCCCCGGAAGCCCCTGCTGCCTGACCTTGTCTTAGATATCACCTGTCCCTGATTACTTGTCATAAAACTTGTTAAATTCTACCCCGGTATGCCGGGGTTTATGATGTAAGATAAGACTTAACCTTTTGGTTTGTGCTGAAACTTTTATGCCGGTAAGTTGTACCGGTTAACTTATTAAGTTACGTTTGACTTAAGATATTTGCTTGTTGATCTGCTTTTTCTTGCACTGCAATGATTCCGAAATTGTTTCCGCATCCAATTGATGCACACTTGGCTCTTTTGCCTTGGCTCTGCCTACCTTCTCTGGGCATTTTTGGCGTATGAGCACAAAGTTCTTTCACCAAGCAAGCATTTTCTTGAACTTAGAAATAACTCGAAATTTTTGCAAAAAACCGGTATAACCGGGGTTAGTTAAACTTTTCCGGATTGTTCTTTCCTGCTCTCCCTTTCCGCAGTTCATGTGCTTATTCCCTACCGGTTTATCTTGCTTGCCATGAAGCCAAGTTATGGACAACAGCAGAGTCGAAGATTCCGGTATGGTCTAGCACACTACTAAACCGGAAAGAAAAAACGTTCAATAAGCAACCGGCAACAGAAAAAATAAACATGTTTCATGCAACTTAATAAGGCAAGTCCCCGAGATTCATTCGAGGTTCCGACATCTTTTTATTCATAGCAATTAAGGTACAAAAAGGAACTCTTACAGCACCACTTCAAGAGTAGAAAGGACGCAACAAAGCTACATTCCATGGGCGTTTGGTCTCCTCTCCTGACTTGTCCGCCTTTCCTTTCTTCCATTCCTGTGCATCAATCAGGTAATAGGCATCATTGTGGAGAGCCTTGCTCACAATGAAAGGTCCTTCCCATGGAGGGGAAAGTTTGTGCCGGCCTTCAGTGCGCTGCACCAGGCGTAGCACCAGGTCCCCTTCTCGGAACACTCTTGGATTAACCTTCCGGCTATGATAGCGTCTGAGGTTTTGCTGATAAATGGCTGTTCTTGCCAGAGCTAGTTCTCTTGCTTCTTCTAGCAAGTCTACATCATTTTCCCGGGCCTCTTTTACCTCTTCTTCGGTATAGAGTTGCACCCTTGGGGAATCATGGAGAATGTCGGTTGGTATGACCGCTTCTGCTCCATAAACCATGAAGAATGGCGTGTATCCGGTAGACCGGTTCGGAGTTGTTCTTAGACTCCACAGCACTGATGGTAGCTCATCGATCCAACATCCCGGCGATTTTTCCATTGCATCAATGAGTCTTGGTTTGATACCGGAAAGTACCAAAGCATTCGTTCTCTCAACTTGGCCATTGCCTTGCGGGTGCGCCACCGAGCACAAATCCAACCGGATGTTCTTGTCTTCACAAAATCGTTTGAACTCTCCTTGAGCAAAGTTTGTGCCGTTGTCAGTTATGATACTGTGCGGGTATCCATACCGCAGAATTACATCTTTCAGGAACTTTACTACTGTGTGGCCATCACATTTTGCGATAGGCTTCACTTCCAGCCACTTGGTGAACTTATCTACCATTACCAAGATGTGGGTCATGTTTCCCCTTGCGGTTTTAAATGGTCCCACCATGTCCAGGCACCAGACAGCGAATGGCCAAGTTAGCGGTATGGTTTTTAAACCGGATGCTGGGGTATGGTTTTGCTTGGCGTACCTCTGGCACCCATTGCATTTTCTTACCATATCCTCCGCATTTTCCAAAGCCGTTGGCCAATAGAATCCATGCCGGAACACCTTTGCCACCAGTGCCCGTGACGAGGCGTGGTGCCCGCATTCTCCTCGATGAATCTCCTCAAGCATCTCTCTCCCTTCTTCCGGCTCCACACATCTTTGTAGGACACCGGTAACACTTCTCTTGTATGCCTCACCGTTGATGATAGTGTAAGCTTTGGACCTCCTTTGTATCCTTCTGGACTCATTTTCGTCAACCGGCAAGGTGCCGTTGACCAGGAATTCCTTAATAGGTTTAACCCAAGATGGTGCTTCTCTAACCACAAACACCGGCATGTCTATGTCCATGCTGTCCACGAGCATTGCCTCCTCCGGCATGGGTGTCGTAGTCCCCGAGTTTACCGGTATAGTCCCCGGGTTTCCTTCGTCAATCTCCATTGGCACCACATGCGACTCCGGTACGAAAATTGATTCCGACTCCGGGCTTGGCTTGATTGATGGAACTCTTAGGTGTGCTAAGGCTATTCCGGGTGGAATTTCTTGCCTAGATGAGCCCAACTTGGATAGAGCATCCGCGGCTTCATTTTCAGCTCGCGGCACATGGTGAAACTCACACCCTTCGAAGAAGCCGGCAATCTTTTGCACATGGAACCGGTATGAGGCCATGTTTGCATCTTTTGCATCCCAATCTCCGGAACACTGTTGCACCACCAGATCTGAATCGCCGTAGCAAATGATCCGGAGCGCTCCAATTTCTTTTGCAACCTTAAGCCCGTGTATCAGAGCTTCGTATTCAGCGACATTGTTTGATGCCCTGAAGTGCACTTGCAAAACATACCGGAGGTGATCTCCCTTAGGTGAAGTGAGTACCACGCCGGCACCCAGACCTTCCTTGAGTTTGGATCCGTCAAAATGCATCTTCCAGTATTCTATTTTGTGCTCTGGCGGCTTGTATTGTATCTCCGCCCAATCGACCAAGAAATCAGCTAAAGCTTGCGACTTTATGGCATCTCTTCTTTCATACACCGGTACATATGGTGATAGCTGAATTGCCCATTTTGCAATCCGGCCGCTGGCATCCTTGTTACCCATGATATCGGAGATGGGTGCCTCACTCACCACCTTCATGGGGTGCTCCTCAAAGTAATGCTTGAGCTTCGTGGCGGCCATGAACACGCCATAAGTCATTTTTTGGAAGTGTGGGTAGTTTTGTTTTGATGAGGAGAGCACCTCGCTCAGGTAGTATACCGGCCTCTGGACGGTTTTTCCTTCCTCTTCTCTTTCCACCACTACCACAACACTAACCACCCGGTTCGTTGCCGCTATATAAAGCAACATAGGCTCTCTTTCCAAGGGCGAGGCCAAGATCGGGGCCGTTACGAGCATGTTTTTCAATTCTTTAAACGCCGCGTCTGCCTGTGTGGTCCAGACGAAAGTATCCGACTTTTTCATCAAAGCATAGAGTGGCAAGGCCTTTTCTCCTAGCCTGCTTATGAACCGGCTTAGCGATGCCAAGCTTCCGGTAAACTTTTGCACATCTTTCAGTTCTCGTGGGATAGTCATTCTTTCTATTGCCCGGATTTTTACCGGATTGACCTCAATGCCCCGGCTTGACACAAGGAAACCGAGCAGCTTGCCGGCAGGGACACCAAAGGTGCACTTTGCCGGATTGAGTTTCATCCGGAACCGCCTTAGGTTATCAAATGTTTGCCGGATGTCATCGATTAAGGTATCTTTTACTTTAGTTTTTATCACAATATCATCCACATAAACTTGCACATTTTTTCCGATTTGATCAAACAAGCATTTTTGCATACAGCGCTGGTACGTTGCACCAGCGTTGCGCAAACCAAAAGGCATTGTAACATAGCAATAAGCCCCGTGCGGGGTAATGAACGCAGTTTTTATTTGATCTTCTTTTTTCAGAGGGATTTGGTGGAAGCCGGAATACGCATCCAGGAACGACAACAACTCACACCCAGCAGTAGAATCAATCACTTGATCAATTCGGGGCAAAGGGAAAGGATCTTGATACGTCTCCAACGTATCGATAATTTCTTATGTTCCATGCTACTTTATTGATGATACCTACATGTTTTATGCACACTTTATGTCATATTCGTGCATTTTCTGGAACTAACCTATTAACAAGATGCCGAAGTGCCAGTTCTGTTTTCTGCTGTTTTTGGTTTCAGAAATCCTAGTAACGAAATATTCTCGGAATTGGACGAAATCAACCTCCTATTTTGCCCGGAAGCATCCAGAACACCCGAGAGCCGCCAGAGGGGGGCCCTGTGGGCCCCAGATGACATGGTGGCGCGGCCAGGGCTGGGCCCGCGCCACCCTATGGTGTGGTCGCCCCTTTGACCCTCCTGCGCCGCCTCCTCGCCTATTTAAAGCCCCTGCATCGAAAACCCTTAGGGAGGAAGCCACGATACGAGAAAAGTTCCAGAGCCGCCGCCATCGCGAAGCCAAGATCTGGGGGACAGGAGTCTCTGTTCCACCCTGCCGGAGCGGGGAAGTGCCCCGGAAGGCTTCTCCATCGACACCGCTGCCATCTCCACCGCCATCTTCATCACCGCTGCTGCTCCCATGAGGAGGGAGTAGTTCTCCATCGAGGCTCGGGGCTGTACCGGTAGCTATGTGGTTAATCTCTCTCCTATGTAATTCAATACAATGATCTCATGAGCTGCTTTACATGATTGAGATTCATATGAGTTTTGTATCACTACTATCTATGTGCTACTCTAGCAAAGTTATTAAAGTAGTTCTATTCCTCCTGCACGTGTGTAAAGGTGACAGTGTGTGCACCATGTTAGTACTTGGTTTATGCTATGATCATGATCTCTTGTAGATTGCGAAGTTAACTATTGCTATGATAATATTGATGTGATCTATTCCTCCTACATATGCATGAAGGTGACAGTGTGCATGCTATGCTAGTACTTGGTTTAGTCTTTTGATCTATCTTACACTAAAGGTTACTAAAATATGAGCATTATTGTGGAGCTTGTTAACTCCGGCATTGAGGGTTCGTGTAATCCTACGCAATGTGTTCATCATCCAACAAAAGTGTAGAGTATGCATTTATCTATTCTGTTATGTGATCAATGTTGAGAGTGTCCACTAGTGAAAGTCTATTCCCTAGGCCTTGTTCCTAAATACCGCTATCACTGCTTGTTACTGTTTTACTGCGTTACTACTGCTGCGTTACTACTGCATGTTTACTTCCCGCAATATTACTACCATCAACTGCACGCCAGCGAGCTATTTTCTGGCGCCGTACTACTGCTCATATTCATTCATACCACTTGTATTTCACTATCTCTTCGCCGAACTAGTGCACCTATTAGGTGTGTTGGGGACACAAGAGACTTCTTGCTTTGTGGTTGCAGGGTTGCATGAGAGGGATATCTTTGACCTCTTCCTCCCCGAGTTCGATAAACCTTGGGTAATCCACTTAAGGGAAACTTGTTGCTGTTCTACAAACCTCTGCTCTTGGAGGCCCAACACTGTCTACAAGAATAGAAGCACCCGTAGACATCAAGCTATTTTCTGGCGCCGTTGCCGGGGAGGAAAGGTAAAAGGCACTAATACTTCGGTTCCAGGTAACAGTACTTTTCTGGCGCCATTGTGTGTGTGCTCGAAGCTATTTCCTTTAGATTCTGCAATTGCGACATTTGGTTTCTTGTTTACACTAGTTAGGCATAATGGACAACAATGAGCTTCTTATTCTATTTCCTGATTTAAGACATGGATGGTTTGATGCGAAAATTAAAAAACCCATGGAACATATTAATATGAATGCTTTGAACACTATTGTTGCTAATGCTATGAAAAATTCTAAGCTTGGGGAAGCTGGCTTTGATGAGCATGATATTTTTAGTCCCCCAAGCATTGAGGAGAAAATTTACTTTGATGATACTTTGCCTCCCATTTATGATGATTATAATGATAGTAGTCTTTTGTTACCACCTGTTATGGAGGATAAATTTGATTATGATTACAATATACCTCCTATATTTGATAGCTACTTTGTTGAATTTGCTCCCACTACAATTAATAAGAATGACTATGCTTATGTTGGGAGTAGTAATTATTTTATGCATGAGACTCATGATAAGAATGCTTTATGTGATAGTTATATTGTTGAGTTTGCTCATGTTGCTACTGAAAGTTATTATGAGAGAGGAAAATATGGTTGTAAAAATTTTCATGTCACTAAAACACCTCTCTATGTGTTGAAATTTTTGAAGCTACACTTGTTTTATCTTCCTATGCTTGTTACTTTGCTCTTCATGAACTTGTTTATTTACAAGATTCCTATGCATAGGAAGCATGTTAGACTTAAATGTGTTTTGAATTTGCCTCTTGATGCTCTCTTTTGCTTCAACTTCTATTTCTTGCGAGTGCATCATTAAAACTGCTGAGCCCATCTTAATGGCTATAAAGAAAGAACTTCTTGGGAGATAACCCATGTGTTTTTACTACAGTACTTTGTTTTATATTTGAGTCTTGGAAGTTGTTTACTACTGTAGCAACCTCTCCTTATCATGTTTTTGTGCCAAGTAAAGTTTCTATGTCAAAGTTGATGTTATATTTGGGATCGCTGCGCAGAAACAGCATTGCTGTCTGTCACGAATCTGGGCACAGGCCTCTGTAGAAAATTCGAAAAAATCTGCCAATTTACGAGCGTGATCATCAGATATGTACGCAACTTTCATTAGTTTTGAGTTTTTCCATTTGAGCAAGTCTGGTGCCAGCTTTAAATTCGTCTTTACGGACTGTTCTGTTTTTGACAGATTCTGCCTTTTATTTCGCATTGCCTCTTTTGCTATGTTGGATTCATTTCTTTGATCCATTAATGTCCAGTAGCTTTATGCAATGTCCAGAAGTGTAAAGAATGATTGTGTCACCTCTGAACATGTGAATTTTTGATTATGCACTAACCCTCTAATGAGTTTGCTTGAAGTTTGGTGTGAAGGAAGTTTTCAAGGGTCAAGAGAGGAGAATGATATACTATGATCAAGAGGAGTGAAAGCTCTAAGCTTGGGGATGCCCCCGTGGTTCACCCCTGCATATTTTAAGAAGACTCAAGCGTCTAAGCTTGGGGATGCCCAAGGCATCCCCTTCTTCATCGACAACATCATCAGGTTCCTCCCCTGAAACTATATTTTTATTCAGTCACATCTTGTGTTCTTTACTTGGAGCGTCGGTTTGTTTTTGTTTTTGTTTTTGTTTGAATAAGATGGATCCTAGCATTCACTTTGTGGGAGAGAGACACGCTCCGCTGTTGCATATGGACACATGTGTCCTTAGGCTTTACTCATAATGTTCAAGGCGAAGTTTCTTCTTCGTTAAATTGTTATATGGTTGGAATTGGAAAATGTTACATGTAGTAATTCTAAAATGTCTTGGATAATGTGATACTTGGCAATTGTTGTGCTCATGTTTAAGCTCTTGCATCATATACTTTGCACCCATTAATGAAGAAATACATAGAGCTTGCTAAAATTTGATTTGCATATTTGGTTTCTCTAAGGTCTAGATAATATCTAGTATTGAGTTTTGAACAACAAGGAAGACGGTGTAGAGTCTTATAATGTTTACAATATGTCTTTTATGTGAGTTTTGCTGCACTTGTTCATCCTTGAGTTTGCTTCAAATAACCTTGCTAGCCTAAACCTTGTATCGAGAGGGAATACTTCTCATGCATCCAAAATCCTTGAGCCAACTACTATGCCATTTGTGTCCACCATACCTACCTACTACATGGTATTTCTCCGCCATTCCAAAGTAAATTGCTTGAGTGCTACCTTTAAAATTCCATCATTCACCTTTGCAATATATAGCTCATGGGACAAAATAGCCTTAAAAACTATCGTAGTATTGAATATGTACTTATGCACTTTATATTTTATTAAGTTGCTTGTTGTGCGATAACCATGCTTCTGGGGAACGCCATCAACTATTGTTGAATATCATGTGAGTTGCTATGCATGTCCGTCTTGTCTGAAGGATCTATCATTTTAGTGGTTGGAGCATGCAAAATTGTTAGAGAAGAACATTGGGCCGCTAACTAAAGCCATGAATCATGGTTGAAGTTTCAGTTTTGCACATATATCCTCAATCTCATATGAGAATAATAATTGTTGCTACATGCTTATGCATTTAAGAGGAGTCCATTATCTGTTGTCCATGTTGTCCCGGTATGGATGTCTAAGTTGAGAATAATCAAAAGCGAGAAATCCAAAATGCGAGCTTTCTCCTTAGACCTTTGTACAGGCGGCATGGAGGTACCCCTTTGTGACACTTGGTTGAAACATGGCATGCGAAGATCCGGTAGTCCAAGCTAAGTAGGACGAGGTGCGGGCACTACTAGTATACTATGCATGAGGCTTGCAACTTGTAAGATATAATTTACATAACTCATATGCTTTATTACTACCGTTGACAAAATTGTTTCATGTTTTCAAAATAAAAGCTCTAGCACAAATACAGCAATCGATGCTTTCCTCTTTGAAGGACCTTTCTTTTACTTTTATTGTTGAGTCAGTTTACCTATCTCCTTCCACCTTAAGAAGCAAACACTTGTGTGAACTGTGCATTGATTCCTACATACTTGCATATTGCACTTGTTATATTACTTTATGTTGACAATATCCATGAGATATACATGTTATAAGTTAAAAGCAACCGCTGAAACTTCATCTTCCTTTGTGTTGCTTCAACACCTTTACTTTGATTTATTGCTGTATGAGTTAACTCTTATGCAAGACTTATTGATGCTTGTCTTGAAGTACTATTCATGAAAAGTCTTTGTCATATGATTCACTTGTTTACTCATGTCATTACTTTTGTTTTGATCGCTGCATTCATTACATATGTTTACAAATAGTATGATCAAGATTATGATGGCATGTCACTTCAGAAATTATCTTTGTTATCGTTTTACCTGCTCGGGACGAGCAGAACTAAGCTTGGGGATGCTGATACGTCTCCAACGTATCGATAATTTCTTATGTTCCATGCTACTTTATTGATGATACCTACATGTTTTATGCACACTTTATGTCATATTCGTGCATTTTCGGAACTAACCTATTAACAAGATGCCGAAGTGCCGGTTCCTGTTTTCTGTTTTTGGTTTCAGAAATCCTAGTAACGAAATATTCTCGGAATTGGACGAAATCAACGCCCAGGTTCCTATTTTCCAGAACACCCGAGAGCCGCCAGAGGGGGGCCCTGTGGGCCCCAGATGACATGGTGGCGCGGCCAAGGCTGGGCCCGCGCCACCCTATGGTGTGGTCGCCCCTTTGACCCTCCTGCGCCGCCTCCTCGCCTATTTAAAGCCCCTGCATCGAAAACCCTTAGGGAGGAAGCCACGATACGAGAAAAGTTCCGGAGCCGCCGCCATCGCGAAGCCAAGATCTGGGGGACAGGAGTCTCTGTTCCGGCACCTTGCGGGGAAGTGCCCCGGAAGGCTTCTCCATCGACACCGCTGCCATCTCCACCGCCATCTTCATCACCGCTGCTGCTCCCATGAGGAGGAGTAGTTCTCCATCGAGGCTCGGGGCTGTACCGGTAGCTATGTGGTTAATCTCTCTCCTATGTAATTCAATACAATGATCTCATGAGCTGCTTTACATGATTGAGATTCATATGAGTTTTGTATCACTACTATCTATGTGCTACTCTAGCAAAGTTATTAAAGTAGTTCTATTCCTCCTGCACGTGTGTAAAGGTGACAGTGTGTGCACCGTGTTAGTACTTGGTTTATGCTATGATCATGATCTCTTGTAGATTGCGAAGTTAACTATTGCTATGATAATATTGATGTGATCTATTCCTCCTACATATGCATGAAGGTGACAGTGTGCATGCTATGCTAGTACTTGGTTTAGTCTTTTGATCTATCTTACACTAAAGGTTACTAAAATATGAGCATTATTGTGGAGCTTGTTAACTCCGGCATTGAGGGTTCGTGTAATCCTACGCAATGTGTTCATCATCCAACAAAAGTGTAGAGTATGCATTTATCTATTCTGTTATGTGATCAATGTTGAGAGTGTCCACTAGTGAAAGTCTATTCCCTAGGCCTTGTTCCTAAATACTATCACTGCTTGTTTGTTTTTTGCGTTACTACCTGCGTTACTACTGCATGTTTACTTCCGCAATATTACTACCATCAAGCACGCCAGCAAGCTATTTTCTGGCGCCGTACTCTGCTCATATTCATTCATACCACTTGTATTTCACTATCTCTTCGCCGAACTAGTGCACCTATTAGGTGTGTTGGGGACACAAGAGACTTCTTGCTTTGTGGTTGCAGGGTTGCATGAGAGGGATATCTTTGACCTCTTCCTCCCTGAGTTCGATAAACCTTGGGTAATCCACTTAAGGGAAACTTGCTGCTGTTCTACAAACCTCTGCTCTTGGAGGCCCAACACTGTCTACAAGAATAGAAGCACCCGTAGACATCAGATCTCTTGGGCAAGCTTTGTTGAGGTTGGTGTAGTCGATGCACATGCGCCACACCTTTGGAGCTTGTGCCTCCAGGTTCTCATCTTTTTTCTTCTCGACCATCACCGGATTAGCCAGCCACTCTGTGTGCGTGACCTCCACGATGAAACCGGCAACTAACAGCTTTGTTACTTCTTCTCCAATGATTTTCCTCCTATCTTCTGCGAACCGGCGCAAAGGTTGACGCACCGGCTTAGCATCTTTCCGGACGTTTAGAGAGTGCTCAGCCAGCTCCCTCGGAACCCCTACCAAGTCATCAGTAGACCAGGCAAAGATGTTCCGATTCTCACGGAGGAAGCTGACGAGCGCGCTTTCCTATGCTTGACTGAGGCCGGCACCGATACGAACGGTGCGCTCTGGGTAAGCCGGATCCAGCACAATGTCCTTTGTCTCGTTTGTTGGCTTGAATGCCGGTGAAGCCAAGTTTCCACTCATTGCCGCTAAGCTCAACTTTGAGGATTGAGCCAGCGCAACAGCAGTTTGCATTCTTTTCTTTTCTTCCGCTATCACCAGTGATTCTGCCAGGTTTGATCCGGCGGAAGCAGTTTCCATTGAGACTTTATAGTTTCCCACCACAGTCAAGGGTCCACGAGGTGCCGGCATCTTCATCTTGAGGTAAGCCGTATGGGTTGACGCCATGAAAGCTGCCAGTGCCGGTCTCCCCAGCAATGCATGGTAGGGACTATCTAAGTCCACCACCTCAAACTCAATGTTCTCAACACGACAATTATCACGTCCTCCAAACGACACATCCACCCGAACTTTTCCTATCGGGGCGCAAGACAAACCGGGAACAATCCCATGGAAAGTTGTGTGAGTTGGCTGCAGCATATTTTCCGTTATGCCCAGCGTACGCATGGTGTGCTTGTACATGATGTTTATGCTGCTACCATTGTCTATCAGCACCTTGCTGAATTTTACTCGAGTTTCCGGCCCCTTCATGATTGGGTCCACAACGAGAGCGTATCCACCCGGATTCGGCATGATTTTCGGGTGATCCTTGAACGACCATGTTATTTCCTGATCTGACCATAGCATGTACTTGGGTACTGCCGGCATCACCGCGTTCACTTCCATGGAACGGCGATGCACGCTCTGCCTGTCGGTTGGCTCAGTGACAAAGACAACCATGCACAAGTGTGGGTCTTCGTAAACATTCCGGCCCAAAGGTGCCGGTGGAGGTGGTTGGTCACGATTTTCCTCCACCCGGTTAACTTGCTGGTATTGCTGCCTGTTTGGCTGAGGTTGAACCGGTAGAGCATTTGCTCCAGTGAGTGGTGGTGGTGGTGGCAGTTGTTGTTGGCGCAGCATATCTTGCGGCGGCGGCAACATTGTGGCGCACCCTTGTCCTTGCGCATCTTTCACTGCACCCTTTTGCATCAAGTACTTGGTCCAAGAACAATCCTTCGTCAGATGGTTTGACGGGTGATCCGGGTTCGGCGTGTGCCACCGGCAAGGTTGGTCCATGGCGGCTTCCATGGTGTATTTCACGGGCTCTTGCCAATTCTTTTTCTGGCCCCAGGGTTTCTTCTCGACCCACTGCTTCTTAGGACCCGCCCATGGCTGCGATCCGGTTTTCTGTCTCTGACTGCCGCTGGCGTCATAATTTTCCTGCACGGCAGCAACTTGCTGTGATGCATATCTTCGATCCGGGAAATCTTCCCTTCTTTTGTTGTTCCGGTTATCCCGGTATTGCTGTTGATGCGGATTCGACTGCTCCGGCTCAGCTTGCACTGCCGGTTGCATTGGGTCTCCCAATGCATAGCTATCTGCCACACGTATCATTTCCGCCAAGGTTGTGGGCATGCTTCTCTGCAGCCTTTGCCACAAAGGTGACCCTCTCCGGCATCCTTGACTGAACCAAGCAATGGCTTGTGCCTCAATCACTCCTTCACATGTATTTCTCATTGAGTTCCACCGGGTGAGATAATCCCGGTCTGTTTCTCCTGCACGCTGTTGGCACAGCGCAAGCTGTTGGGGCCGGTTTGGCCTTTTGTAGGTACTGCTGAAGTTGTTCACAAATGCTTCCTCAAAGTCCAACCATCCGTTAATGCTTCCTGCCGGCAAATTGTTAAGCCAAATCCTCGCAGGGCCTACAAGGTAAGACGGTATGATTCTTACCGCCCAACGCCGGTTTACTCCACCACCAGCCACATAAACAGCTGTGACATAATCTGCCAGCCAATCTTCCGGCTTGGTCGTACCATCGTACGTTCTTGTGTCCCGGGGCAACTGGAAGTTGCGTACCGGTGGTTCTTCTCTCATGATTCGTGGGCCAAAACACCTTGGGCCAGGAGGTCCCTCACATTCAACTATCGCAGAAAGATGTACCCTGTCCAACCTGTGCCTCGCATCCCGGTCTGGCAAACATCTTTCCCCCAGGCGTTCCCCCAAAGGGTTCCGGTGGACTCTTGTTCGTTCCACCTCGGAATCTGACTCGTCATATTCTTCCGGTTCCGCGGCTCTTGCCTGCCGGTACCCTGGTGGTGGCATTTCTTCATCCACATATGCCACCCTTGCGGCTCGATAATTTTGCCCGGTTTCATATCTACCGGCATGATTGTTTCCGGCATAGCCTCCCTTGGCGTAGCCCCGATCTGCCCCTTGGCTTTTTCTACCGGCATCATGTTGCCCGGCTTTTTGCTTTCCGGCAAGAACTGGATCATACACAGTCATCTGCCGTGCGTTCTTTTCTCTTTCCCTTCTTTTGTCCGGATGAGGGGACGATGCCTGCCCTGGGACTTGCTTCCGACATTCTTTGTTGAACGCGCGGATTTTGAGGCCACTGCCTCGTTCAGCTTAGCTAGCTGCTCAGCATTTTGCTGCTCAATAGTTTTCAACAGCTCTTTTACACGTTCTTGCTGCTTTGCCAACTCGTCACCGGAAAGCGACTCACATAACTCTACTGCAGCTTTAGCGGCTTTTATAGTTTTATCCGGACTACTGTACTTAGGCTTTTCTACGATGCTTACAGATACAGATGCACTCTTGCCGGTAAGAACTTCTTTGCGCAAATCCTGATCTAGATTGCGAGCCTTAAGCCGGTTTTCCGGTATCCTAGCAGCATGAGCACTAACTGAAGCAAAGCCATGGGCAGCGTTGTACTCACGTAGGGTTAGGTTCAGCTCGCGCTGCGCCCGGATGATGTCGGCGCCACCGGTAAGCAGGGCCTTGCGCGTGGCCTCCAGCTCCTCCTGAGCCTTTGCCGGGTCGATGTTCTGCGCGATGGGCGTGGCCAGCGTGTGCATCGCCGCTTGAAGAGGTGTTGCCGGTGGTGCTGACGATGCTCCCGCGATGCCGGCGTCACGCTCCAGCGGTGGTTTTGCCGGGCGGGTCGATGCCGCACGTTCATCTCCTTCCTCCACAGCTCCCTTGCCGGTGTTGACCGCACCAGCCATCATGACCTCCACGCTGCCGGCGGCGCGGCCAGCACACAACCATCTTGGCGGATCCGGCGCCACCAGCACCGGCGAGAGGCGCTGGCGCACAGGGACGGTGCCGAAATAGACGCGGATGCTGCCGAACTCGATGGTGCGGCCGTTCTGCGGGAACTTGCCGCCGTTGGCGAAGCAGCCAGCGTTATCGTTGATGAAGTCCATGTTGTAGATGCGTTGCACGAGCGCGGACACCGTGCGCTCGCCGTTGATGTTGAGGATGCCCGCCCGAATATGAACTCCAGCAAGCGCCACTTCATGCCCCACGGTGGGCGCCAACTGTCGTCGTGGGGAACAAACAGATGCCATAGGATGGCTTATCTTGGGGCCGAATGGACGCTAGAGGATTCGGGGGAGGGTTTGCGACTAGATGGGACGAACTTCCGGATGGTTTCCTCAAGAACTTGGCCAAGGCCAGAGGTTGAAGAAGAAAGACACAAGGAAGAACTCGCTCTAGATCGCTATCTTCATTGATCTCCACATGATACAAGTTTGAGCTTACAGGGTTCTGTCTCTAATGTCACGCGCGTATGAAAGAGGCTGCCCCCTCTCCTTATATAGGGGAGAGGGTGGCTTACAGGACAAGAAACCCTAATGGGATCTTTGACTAGACAAACTACTTTACAAAGATACTTTATAAAGCTACTTTAATCATAGATGACGCCGGGGTCTTCTTTAAACAGGGAGGCTGACGTCCTCCGGCTTCTTTGGCCGTCATCCTCTTCTTTGTCTTCAGGCCTTCGTTTAAAGCTACTTTGCTTAGCTCATCCTTGTCTTTTAGCTCCTGACGGAATCTTTGACCAGCTAGCCGACATGTTCTTCCTTCCGGTGCTCCGGTATCTTTCCTTCCTGGTTCCGGTATACCCCTCTTGGGGATACCGGCTTAGCTTACTTAGCCAAACTCCTATCTTTGAGCTCCGGTATAAATATTAAACCGGTACCTTGATGGATAAGACCATCCGGTTTGGCATGCCTTTGGCATACCGGGGGTCATCCCCCCCAACAGATAATTTCATGAGCTTTTCAAATATATAAAATTTGTTAAATTTGATGCAGTAGATTTCAAACTATTTAATTTTGAAGTTGGCACCAGTATTGAATTTAGCTAAAAGGATTAAATCGAATTTGAATTTCGTGGGCCGCGCGGGAAAACGATATGGGCTAATCAGATTAAACAGACTGGGCCGGCCAAACCAACGCTGACCACGCCGCGGGCCGCCTGACATAGGTTCCCACGCGTCGCTTTATTTAAACCGAAACGGTACCGTGAACGTGAGCCGATGGATCAGATGGAGATCGGACGGTGGAGCTTCGTCGTCAACGTCGGGGGAGAGGAGCTCGCTGCGCCGGCGAGGTAGGGGGTCGGAGGGCGCTAGGTCGCCGGCGGTCGAGGGAGAGGGGTGAGGCGAGGTTGTCGAGGGTGTAGAAGACCCTGGTACCGCGGCGAGGCTCGGGGCTGCTCCAATCGATGGCGATGGTCTGCGAGCTCCGGCGGGCCTCAGCTTCCAATTGCTGCTGCTCCGGCGAGGTGGGGCTAAATTGAGGTGAGGAGAGTGATCAGTGAAGGGAGGGGAGCAAAGTGTGTGAAGAAGTTGAGCGCTGAGGTGCTCTATTTATAGCCGGCGAGGGTGGCCGTGAGGTGCTGGGAAGGTCGACCATGGGCTCGACGCTTCTGGCGATCGAAGGGGCAAGCTATGGAGCGCAGCTTGTAGGCGACGTCTAGGCGGTGCTAGCGCGCTTGATGGCGCGTCCAATGATGGTCTGTGGCGAGCTGGCGACGGTGGTGTCCTTGCAGTACCGTGGCGGACGGTGCTGATCATGGCGGTGGCTACGGTGCAGGGGGAGGTACTGGGGGTTTGTCTAGCGTGTAGAGGGCGGGGAGTAGCTGCTCAACGCCGTGGTAGGGATGCAGGGGAGGACGGCGCTCGAGTGAGTGACGTACTGGCGCGGCCAGTGCGCGCTCACCGCGTCGACTGGCATGTCCTGGCAACATATTGGCACGCGCGTTCCGGTCCATGCCGTGCGTTGGCGATCAAGTGAGCGGTACAGGCTTAGTCCTTATGCATCAGAGATGCTCGAAGACAAGGTGAAAGAGAGAGGGGAGAGCCAGAGAGATGAGTGGCATGTGTGGCCGGCATGGTGCACGGCCAGCTTAGTTTAGGTGTTTCTCCTCACTTTAAACGACGGGGCAAGGACATGTAGAGATGCAGGAGGGGTATAGGAGGTTGATGATCACATATGTAAAGGGGTAGAGGCTAAAAACCAGAGGATAATAGCATGTATCACAATTTCCAGATTGTGCACACAAGGTGCTCGACACAATGGCCGCATGAAGAAAAATTTAGAATTTTGCAATTCTTTTTGGTGGAGTTCATTTATATAATTAATGTGATTGAATGGTGGTGGTGGTGGTCAATTTGGTCAAGGTTTGTGAGATTTCAAATTGGGGGTTGATCTTCACATAGTTTCAAAGTCTCCACTTGTCCCTGTCTTTCTGGTCAACCTAGTCAACTTCAGCAGAGATGGTCAACATGAAAGTTGTTGACCTTGACATGGTCTTGGATGACATGGCCTTGGTTGACTAAGTTTGGTTTGAGAATTGAGAAATACAGAGGGGTAAAGTGGGGAACATTTTATAAAATGGCCAAATGACCATTATCACATGTATGTTGATTTTGAGATTTGCTTTGATTTGATTTTGGTTTCTTTGATGCAATTGTGTTTATTTATCATATCTAAGAGTTTTACAAACAATAGATCAAGCAATGGTGGCCTTGGTTGAAGGTTTGCAAAATTGGGTTATGTGTATGTGAGTAAAAATGAAAATACTTCACCATTTGAATTCTCTCCATTTGATTTGACTTTTCTTGACTCTCATGTGGTTCTTATTAGTTTAGAAACATTTTAAGAGCATTGAAACCAATTCAAATGGTCTTGTTCAAAGATTTGCAAATTTGGCCTTAATACATAAGAGATGATGTGTCACTTTTTACTAAACTTGTAAATGGTTGATCTTGCTTCACTTGGACATGGGTTAGGGTCCATTTAGGGTTATATTAGGTTTAGAGATGGTTTCACACCATTTAGTCAAGGTTTAGAGACATAGGTCAAGGTTTGGTGAAATGACTATGTGTCACATATGCTTTTATGCATATGTTGCATTTGATTTTTAATTTGACTTGGTTTGACCCAATTGGTGTTGTGGAGTGTTGAAATGATATATGGAGGTGATCCAACCATTCACCATAAGTCCTAGGGTCAATCTTCTCAAATTCACATATTTGCTATTTTACTATCATATGCCTCTATGGCATTTTTAATCTCTTTTTATTTTATTGGAGAACAACTTGATTTAGGTTTGATAAGTACTAGGTAGGGTGTGTAAGGGTTTTCCAAACCCCTAACCAAAGTATAGGAGCTTAGGGTAAAGATTTCTAAAATAGCCATAGGCACATATGCCTTTTTCTTATTTAACTTCCTTTTATTTTATTTTAATTTGGATGATGAAAAGAGGGGTGAGGTTTTAGGGTTTAAGATTATTTCAAATACTAATAACAAGCAATCATGGCAATAGCACAAGAATTAAGCCAGACTATTAGGTATCAATCTTAATTTAATAAAAGTTTTTGTTGGTTCCAAAATTTGGAACTAGGGGAATTTGTTTATTTTGTTTTGAATTTCTGGGGTGTTACACATGCCGCCTCGGCCCTCTGAAACGACGAGTAAGTTGTTGGCTCATGGGACCCGCATGTCATCCTCTATGTACAGTAAAGTTTTTTTCTTGGATTTTTTACCCCCTGATTTTTGGTCACTTGCCTTTTTCTTTCGATCCTGTGCCGCCTTTGAAATTGTGGACGCTGCTGGCTCATGGGTCCCACATGCCAGCCTCTATGAACAATAATATTTCTTTTCTTGGATTTTTTTACCCCTGATTTCTGGCTATTTGCCTTTTTCTTTGGATCCCCGACCGCCTTTGAAACGATGAGGACGCTGCTGGCGCATAGCTCCCACATGTCAGCCTCTAAGAACAATAAACATTTATTTTCTTGGATTTATTGTTGACCCCTAATTAATGGCTACTTCGCTTTTTTTTCGATCCCCAGCCGCCTTAGAAACGTTGAGGACGCTGCTGGCTCATGGGTCCCATATGACAGCCTCTATGAAAAGTAAAACATTTACTTTCTTGGATTTATTTTTGACACCTAATTAATGACTACTTGGTTCTTTTCTTTTGATCCCGTGACGCCTTTGAAACGTTGAGGGCCCTGCTGGCTCATGGGTCCAACATGTCAGCCTCTATGAACAATAAGAGTTTCTATTGTTGCATTTATTTTTGACCCCTAATTTCTGGCTATTTGCCTTTTTTCCATTGCCTGCCACCTTAGAAACGTTGAGGATGCTGCTGGCTGGGTCCCACATGTCAGCCTCTTTGTACGATAAAAGTTTCCTTTGCTGGATTTATTTTTGACCCCTAATTTCTGGCTATTTGCCTTTTTCTTTCGAACTCCACCGCCTTTGAAACGTTGATGACGCTGCTGCAAACTGGGTACAATATGTCAGCCTCTTTGTGCGATAAACCTTTCCTTTCTTGGATTTTTTGGACACCTGATTTCGAGCTACTTGCCTTTTTCTTTCGATCTCCTGCCCCCTTTGAGAAACGTCGAGAACGATGCTGGTTCGTGGGTCCCACATGTCATCCTCTCTGAATGATAAATGTTGAGGCCGCGGCTGCAAGATACGTCCCACATGTCAGCCTGACTGTTGAATAAACGTTTCCTTTCTCGAATTTATATTTGACCCCTGATTTCTGGCTACTTTGCCGTTTCTTTCGATCCCCTGCATGTCTGCTACTCCACCGAAAAACAGACCGGCATGTATTCATCACAATACTGGTAGCTAATTTAGGAAAAATGTGTTCATCACGGGATTCAAACAAAGATCTTCATCTCTGCTAAATTTTGATTTCACCAAAAACCGAACAGCGTGTGTTCATGACTTTAAGTTCATGATACGTCTCGGACGTATCGATAATTTCTTATGTTCCATGCTACATTATTGATGATATCTACATGTTTTATGCACATTATATGTCGTATTTACGCATTTTCTGGAATTAACCTATTAACAAGATGCCAGAGCCTGTTTTCTGCTGTTTTTGGTTTCAGAAATCCTAGTAACGAAATATTCTCGGAATTGGACGAAATCAACGCCCAGGGTCCTATTTTTGCACGAAGCTTCCAGAAGACCGGAGGGGAGACGAAGTGGGGCCACGAGGCGCCGCCACACTAGGGCGGCGCGGCCTGGCCTTGGCTCGCACGGCCCCGGCGTGTGGGGCCCTCATGTGGCCCCCCGCGTTGCCCTTCCGCCTACTTAAAGCCTCCGTCGCGAAACCCCCAGTACCGAGAGCCACGATACGGAAAACCTTCCCAGACGCCGCCGCGAATCCCATCTCGGGGGATTCAGGAGATCGCCTCCGGCACCCTGCGGAGAGGGGATTCATCTCCCGGAGGACTCTACACCGCCATGGTCGCCTCCGGAGTGATGAGTGAGTAGTTCACCCCTGGACTATGGGTCCATAGCAGTAGCTAGATGGTCGTCTTCTCCTAATTGTGCTTCATTGTTTGATCTTGTGAGCTGCCTAACATGATCAAGATCATCTATCTGTAATACTATATGTTGTGTTTGTCGGGATCCGATGGATAGAGAATACTATGTTATGGTGATTATCAATCTATTACTTATGTGTTGTTTATGATCTTGCATGCTCTCCGTTATTAGTAGAGGCTCTGGCCAAGTTTTTACTCTTAACTCCAAGAGGGAGTATTTATGCTAGATAGTGGGTTCATGCCTTTATTGATACCTAGGACAGTGACAGAAAGTTCTAAGGTTGTGTTGTGCTGTTGCCACTAGGGATAAAACATTGATTCTATGTCTAAGGATGTAGTTGTTGATTACATTACGCACCATACTTAATGCAATTGTCTGTTGCTTTGCAACTTAATAGTGGATGGGGTTCGGATGATAACCTGAAGGTGGACTTTTTAGGCATAGATGCATGCTGGATAGCGGTCTATGTACTTTGTCGTAATGCCCAATTAAATCTCACTATATTTATCATATCATGTATATGCATTGTTATGCCCTTTTCTATTTGTCAATTGCCCGTGTAATTTATTCACCCAACATGCTTTAATCTTATGGGAGAGACACCTCTAGTGAACTGTGGACCCCGGTCCTATTCTTTACATCGCATACAATCTACTGCAATACTTGCTTTACTGTTTTCTTGCAAACAATCATCTTCCACACAATACGGTTAATCCTTTGTTACAGCAAGCCGGTGAGATTGACAACCTCACTGTTTCGTTGGGGCAAAGTACTTTGGTTGTGTTGTGCAGGTTCCACGTTGGCGCCGGAATCCCTGGTGTTGCGCCGCATCACATTTCGCCACCATCAACCTTCAACGTGCTTCTTGGCTCCTCCTGGTTCGATAAACCTTGGTTTCTTTCTGAGGGAAAACTTGCCACTTGCGCATCATACCTTCCTCGAACAGCGTGTGTTCATGACTTTAAGTTCACAAACACTATGGTTTCTCTATAAAATAAGGTCACCATCCGTTCCTTTATTGAAGGCATTTGCGAAAAGTGTCTTTGGCTAATGGGCACCAGTGCTCCTGCTGTTTAAAAAAAATCAAATATCATACATATTTGTTTCAAAAAAATCTGAAAATGAATGTAGACATAATAAATAAAGTAACCTACAAGCGTGTAAAATTTTAATATGACATTCTTTATATTGTAGACTACACAAAAAAGACAAAATCTGTTGAAATTTGGAGATTTGAAATATGCATACCCAGATCCACACGTTTGTTACTTTTGTGTAGCCCAGAATTTTTTGTATTTGAAACTGAAATTTTGCACGTTTATGGGACAATTCATTAGCTACTCCATGATTTTTTTTCTAATTTTTTGAACAAATAAATATATTTTTTATTTTTTCTAAAATAGCAGGAGCACTGGTGCCCAAGAGCACCAAATCTCTTAATAGGCATTTGCGCCTAATAGCGTGAGCTTAGCTAATTTTTGAAGAAAAAAAGATGTCCATTGTGGTATTCAGGACAAAGATCTTCATGTCTGCTACTGCACCAAACAACAAACCAGCATGTATTCATCACAATACGGGTAGCTAATTTGTGAAAAATATGTTCAGCACGGGATTCAAACAAAGATCTTCATCTCTGCAAAATTTTGATTTCAGCAAAAACCGAACAGCGAATGTTCATGAGGTTAAGTTCACGAACACTATGTTTTCTCTATAAAATAAGGTCACCATCTGTCTCTTATTTCTCAAGGAAAAACAGGTGGAAGTGTTGGGACGAACCACATGGGTGCTTCGGCTCTATGTTCAATCTTCTCTTTTTTGTACTGCAATCTTGAGCCTATGGCAGGACCTCCATTGACGTGCATTCTGCACCAATTTGGCCTTGGACGTATCCATGTATCACGGGCGCGATTGTGGGTAGCAAAGACACAGTCAGGTTTGAACAATTGGAAATCTGGTTCTGCAGCCTCTGCGTCGATTGGCGGGGGTAGCATGAAAATTGGGTGATTGAGTCCAAGAAATAAAGAACGCCCCTTCAAATTGTTCAATCTTTCCCACCTTGCCTCTTCTACAGGGTCCAAGGTATGGGCAGATCTCAAGAAAACGTAGCACCGTACCAAAGGATAAGACCTCAGCTTGTTACCCATATGTAATATTGGAGGACCGAGGATGGGCCGATAACCTTTAACCTGAATCCACGCGAGATCAGATTCACCAGTAATGGACTCTGCTCTCATTGGTGCCAGGAACCAAGTGCGCTGGTCAGAAAATCCAAGAAATACATCTTCATCTTCATAATTATGATTATCACCATCATCATCTAATTCTTCATCATCGAATTCGTCTTCTTCTAATTCTTCTTCTTCTAATTCTTCTTCATCAGCATCATTATCTTCATCGGCACCTCCATCGCCTTGAGCCACATTTGCTTCATCATCTTCCATGACAGCATCTCCCTCGATTTGAGCGAAAATTGCAGCCACTTCTGCTTCTTCATCTTCAATGACAGGGGCGTCAATGAGACGCGGGGCTGCATGTGTCCCTGCAATGCACAAAGATCAACCACAATGCAGCAAGTAGGAACTACACTGAAAATTATCTCTTCTCTTCTATCTTCTATTTTCTACTACTATAAGGCACCAGTTTTTAACAAGACATGTAGCAGCAATTCCAACTGTTGGTGTCCAAAATCTAACGGTTGGGATTAGAGGTATTCGCGTGAAAAAAATACCACACCAGTGTCCACGTGTTTCTAGAACCGTCATGTTTCCATTATGAAGAAAAATCAGAGCAGTCTCACACCGATATCACACGTCCCACTTGATAGTGATTAAGAAAGGTTCCAAATTTTTGTTCATATTTATAAACTGTATGCTCACACTTATTTTGATGGTATAACCAAATTATTAGTTGTATTGAAAGTTTGAACAACATTTAGAACGCAACTTTTATACATCAGTATTGCGAATCGTAATTGGTCCAACATGTGCAGCATGCCATTTACTAGTTAAGACATAAAACAAAGACTCACCACAGGTATATGGTTCCCAAACCAGAACATCTCCATACGGATATGTAACTGCGTATACACGATGTAGGTGTGAACTTGTACCATATCCAGGAATGCCCATGGCATCGACATAGCTGTTTCTATCAAAGAATTCAGGGTTTCTCAGGATATTCCACTCCTTTTCTAGGGGCGCTTGTAGGATAGCGATCAATTCGTCAAATACAACGATTACCTCGTAATGCCATGGCCCTGCTAGATCATCTTTGTACGGCCTCTTGACGATCCGTACTTTGCGCACAGTAGCAAGTTTTCCCTCAGAAAGAAACCAAGGTTTAATCGAACCAGTAGGAGCCAAGAAGCACGTTGAAGGTTGATGGTGGCGAAATGTGATGCGGCGCAACAACAGGGATTCCGGCGCCAACGTGGAACCTGCACAACACAACCCAAGTACTTTGTCCCAACGAAACAGTGAGGTTGTCAATCTCACCGGCTTGCTGTAACAAAGGATTAAGCGTATCGAGTGGAAGATGTTTGCAAAGAAAACAGTAAAACACAATTGCAGTAGATTGTATGCTATGTAAAGAATAGGACCGGGGTCCACAGTTCACTAGAGGTGTCTCTCCCATAAGATAAAAGCATGTTGGGTGAACAAATTACAGTCGGGCAATTGACAAATAGAGAAAGGCATAACAATGCATATACATGATATGATAAATATAGTGAGATTTAATTGGGCATTACGACAAAGTACATAGACCGCCATCCAACTGCATCTATGCCTAAAAAGTCCACCTTCAGGTTATCATCCGAACCCCATTCAGTATTAAGTTGCTAAGCAACAGACAATTGCATTAAGTATGGTGCGTAATGTAATCGACAACTACATCCTTAGACATAGAATCAATGTTTTATCCCTAGTGGCAACAGCACATCACAACCTTAGAACTTTCTGTCACTGTCCCAGGTGTCAATGAAGGCATGAACCCACTATCGAGCATAAATACCCCCTCTTGGAGTTAAGAGTAAAAACTTGGCCAGAGCCTCTACTAATAACGGAGAGCATGCAAGATCATAAACAACACATAAACAATAGATTGATAATCACCATAACATAGTATTCTCTATCCATCGGATCCCGACAAACACAACATATAGTATTACAGATAGATGATCTTGGTCATGTTAGGCAGCTCACAAGATCCAACAATGAAGCACAACAAGGAGAAGACGACCATCTAGCTACTGCTATGGACCCATGGTCCAGGGGTGAACTACTCACTCATCACTCCGAGGCGATCATGGCGATGAAGAGTCCTCCGGGAGATGAATCCCCTCTCCGGCAGGGTGCCGGAGGCGATCTCCTGAATCCCCCGAGATGGGATTCGCGGCGGCGCGTCTCTGGAAGGTTTTCCGTATCGTGGCTCTCGGTACTGGGGGTTTCGCGACGGAGGCTTTAAGTAGGCGAAAGGGCAACGCGGGGGCCACACGAGGGCCCGGGGCAGGCCGGTGCGGCCAAGGCCGGCCGCGCCGCCCTATCCCTGGCCGCCTCGTGGCCCCATTTCGTTATCTCTTCGGTCTTGGAAGCTTCGTGCAAAAATAGGATGGCGAAGATTTCGTCCAATGCCGAGAATATTTCCTTACTAGGATTTCTGAAACCAAAAACAGAAAACAGCAACTGGCTCTTCGGCATCTTGTTAATAGGTTAGTTCCAGAAAATGCATAAATATGACATATAATGTGCATAAAACATGTAGGTATCATCAATAAAGTAGCATGGAACATAAGAAATTATCGATATGTTGGAGACGTATCAGCATCCCCAAGCTCGCATTTTGGATTTCTCGCTTTTGATTATTCTCAACTTAGACATCCATACCGGGACAACATGGACAACAGATAATGGACTTCTCTTAAATGCATAAGCATGTAGCAATGATTATTATTCTCATATGAGATTGAGGATATATGTCCAAAACTGAAACTTCCACCATGATTCATGGCTTTAGTTAGCGGCCCAATGTTCTTCTCTAACAATTTTGCATGCTCCAACCACTAAAATGATAGATCCTTCAGACAAGACGGACATGCATAGCAACTCACATGATATTCAACAATAGTTGATGGCGTTCCCCAGAAGCATGGTTATCGCACAACAAGCAACTTAATCTATACCTAATAATAAAGGGAGAAGCGTTTCCGTGGTTTGGTCCGTCTCAATGCGCTTTGGTCCAACCTACTTTACGTTTCGTCCGTCCGTCCCGCAGAACCAGGACAACAATACGAGACGTTCAGGACTCCTCCCCGGTTTGAGCAGTTCGGATGGAGCTACAAAATCTCAATCTCAATCGCTTATTAATCGCTATTACCTATAGAACGTAGTCCCTGGAGAGCACGTTGGCCAACCACGAGCAGAGTCCTAACCTATCTCGCTATATATACGTGGCCGCTCGGCGCTCCGTGACCAGCTCCTCCCATATAGTAGCATCTAGAGAGAGATCGATTAATTAGATCACGGCGGAGAAACAAGCAGCAGCCGCACGCCGATGTTTGGCTGCCCACGACACGTCGTCTGACTTGAGCTCGCCGGCATCCAAGTGCTAGAAAAGTAAGGCCGATGGATCGATGCCGTCTGATTCCGGCCGCCCGAGATCGATGCCGGCGGCTATTTTGTGCAGCCCGAGTTCGGGCACTCGAGATCGACTCGAGATCTCCTGCCTACCAGCAGTCACAGGCGTGTGACAGAGTCATCGGTGAGTGTGGCGTGGACGAGCACTTGGAGATGCAGACCGACAGCATCGGCGCCGGCTAGATCCATACTGAGGTTGACGCGCAGCCTCGTGGAAGCGGCAAGCCAACGTCGTCCATATAGGCTGACTACTGCAGATGTCTCAGGCTAATCTGATGCTCTCTAAACTCAACCATATGGTCTTCCGGACATACATGTACACGCAATGTATATGTAAACGCATTGGGGGATCAGCGATCGTGTACACTCGTACTTAAATTGTTAGATCGTGCAGATCTGTGCCGGATTCTGGTGCCACGGTTGAGGCTGCGAGGAGGAGCATGGGTCTTCGACTTGCTTGTGGAGGAGGAGAACGAGAGACCCGGTGGAGGGCCTGCTTGGCGTCGCCGCGCGCGGTCGCGTCTGGACGATTCATCAAAAATGTAACAGCTGGCAGCTGCTCACTATAATCTTGTTGGCGACGCGCACGCATAGGACAAGCTGCGTGAGTGGGGTGTGTGGGGAGGAGCTCTGTCGATTCAGGGCGGAGGTGTGAGGAAGAGCTCTGGCCCTACGATCGGGTTCAAATCGAGGGCTCCCCGATTATCGCCATGGCTGCCTCCATCCACTCTGGCTCGCGGAGGTCTACTTTTACATCCCCCGTGCCATGTGATTGGTGGCCGTGCACTGGCAAATGGCGCCGGCCATGTGCGGGCAGGGCAGAGTAGCTTCTTTGCGGCCGGACAATCCATCCCCTTTTTTTTTCCTCAGAGCAGTGTATCGGCCGGACTCGCTTTCTTCAAATGTGTACAGTGTAAGTGTGTAACCATCGAATCAACTTGTTGTGATGTTTCCTTGGCATGGCAATTTTACATTTTTTGGACTAACCTAACACCAGCAAAGTATACTAGCTACTGGCTAACGAGTGTTCACAACAAGCTAAACAATCACTTTTATGGTTTTACTAGATTAACTATGGTGTTGAAACGAAAGGTTTTAGGTGGTACTTCAGATAAATTTTGAATAGTACGTATATATTAACTCCTACATAATCCACATGGGTAGCAACGGTGCTTAATTTCTTACAAAGTTTTTTTGGCAAAACTTCTAGATTATGAAGCAGACTAACACCATTGGTGGTGGTATAAAGGACAAGTGTCATCTAGAGTTTTTGAATTTTAATTTCTCCCGATGCAACGCATGGGCACTTTCTATACCTAATAATAAAAGCAAAAGAGCTTCTTGTTGGTCCGTCTATTCTTGCCCCTGGTTTTCAGTTAAATTACAGTAGTTGCCACCGGCAAGTCAAAAGAAAAAACGGTTCGGCCACCGTATTTGTCTCACAGTACGTACATACGTAGCTGTTTTAGTTTCGCCCGTGTGGCCGTGTCTCACCAAGTCTCTCGCCGGCCAGAAAGAGTTCGAACTCCAACAAAATTTCTTGCCAAATCAGCAGATATATGGGGCGTCCTCCAGGCTGATTCCTCCAGAAACCGAACGAAAATCCGCTCGCCACCGAAGGTCCAAACCGATCTTTAAGGCACAGATGTCCCGGATTAACGGGTATCGTCCTCTACAAAGCGTGCACGAGAGGTCGACGCTGCACCGCGCCGCCGCCGTGATGAGGCCTTCTGGCGACTTGATGGCGTTGACCGCAGTCACCATGTTTAGGAAGCCCTCGGCGGTGGCCCAGCCGTCGAGAGCACGACTGTGCTTTCAGCAGGAAGGCGGTCGGGTCGCTCGCTGCTGATGCTCGAAATCTATTTCGCGACCTCGCCCAGTGTCGTCACCGAAGCTCGAAATTGAGCTTTTTGTCAGCAACAGGGGCCCCGGATCGACAGATCAGAACGCCAGCCTGCGCGCTGCGAAGCATACTACGGCGCCGAGCTGTGCCATGGCCTGCTGCTGGTTAACATCCTGCTTGACCGTACGCCGAGCGCAGGAGAACTCCTTCCTACGGACGGCGCAAAACAACAGGCAGACAAGACACCCGACGGACGCCTTCACGGGAACTTCCGTTCTGCGGCGGCGACCTAGGATTCGCACGGCTCGGCGATGAAAAGTTGGCTTTCAACGCCCAGAAGTCTAGCAGACACATAAGATTGAGGAGTACCTTCCCAGCTCAGGTCCATCAATCCCCTGACCGGGCGCCTGCTGCGCCGCGCGAGGCACCTTGAAGGTCAGCCAGATCAAACAGGGTGATCAGCAGATTCAGCAATGATGCGATGGGTTACAGGACGAAGGAAGATAATTACGGTTACGTGTTGGCTTGTTGGGATGGCGATGATAGTGCTAAGAACTCTGTTGGCATGACGATGATCGTGCCGGGACTGCACGAGGTGAAGGACAAGCCGCAGGAATACTCGCGCGACTCAAAACCAAGCACGCATCTTGCGCCGGCGCGGGCCTCCGTGGCGGCGCCAGGAAGTACGCTGCACCGCGATTCGGTGACCTCTCCTCCTGGAAGACACCATGAAGAATAGCGCACCAGCCGCGGGCGCGCTGGCATGCGTTGTTGATGTTACGGTGCAGCTTCATGTCCAGGAACAGTATGCTTCAGGCCAATTGCAGCTCTTTCATTATACATCTTCACGGCAGCACTGGCATGCATAGTGCAGCTCAAAAATATATTTCGGGAATCGATTCAACTATATGTTATTGCTCACACAACCGGAATCAAGTCGATCGAATGATTGAGGAACCCCAAACCCACGACTCTGTTTGAGCGCACGAGAGCACTTCCTATGTAAGACATTGAATTCTGAATTCTGATTTATTTTTCATTATTCATTAATCATTACAAAAGAAACTCACGTATGCACAGCACCATCATTGCATCTACTGCAAAGAACAAGCTTCTTTTCCTCAAAGGGAAAACATACTTAATCTATCGTGTGCTGATGCAAGTGGTGAAGTGATGGAAGTTCTTCTGATAAATCAGGATATGCATATTAACTCTTTCGTGTAATTCCACGTCTGAGGTGTGCGGACAGTACACGACGCTAGATTTGCTCAGTTGAGGCAATAAATATCGATTTAGTTGTTATATGTTGTCGTGCTAGACCGAACCATGTATTTAGTCGGTGCTATTAGTGTTAGGTGAATCCAAGTATAGAAGATTTTGTCTACTTTTTATGCATTTGTACATTACAATATTATTCAAATGCAAATTTGGATACTTGTCTATGGTGACCGGTAAATTACTTTGTGTATCTTCATGGCACCAGATTTTCTCTTCCGTAGCAACGCACGGGCAACTTTCCTAGTAAAATATAAAGTGCATAAGTACATATTCAATACCACGATAGTTTTTAAGGCTATTTTGTCCCATGAGCTATATATTGCAAAGGTGAATGATGGAATTTTAAAGGTAGCACTCAAGCAATTTACTTTGGAATGGCGGAGAAATACCATGTAGTAGGTAGGTATGGTGGACACAAATGGCATAGTAGTTGGCTCAAGGATTTTGAATGCATGAGAAGTATTCCCTCTCGATACAAGGTTTAGGCTAGCAAGGTTATTTGAAGCAAACTCAAGGATGAACAGGTGCAGCAAAACTCACATAAAAGACATATTGTAAACATTATAAGACTCTACACCGTCTTCCTTGTTGTTCAAAACTCAATACTAGATGTTATCTAGACCTTAGAGAGACCAAATATGCAAATCAAATTTTAGCAAGCTCTATGTATTTCTTCATTAATGGGTGCAAAGCATATGATGCAAGAGCTTAAACATGAGCACAACAATTGCCAAGTATCACATTATCCAAGACATTTTAGAATTACTACATGTAGCATTTTCCAAATCCAACCATATAACAATTTAACGAAGAAGAAACTTCGCCTTGAACATTATGAGTAAAACCTAAGGACACATGTGTCCATATGCAACAGCGGAGCGTGTCTCTCTCCCACAAAGTGAATGCTAGGATCCATCTTATTCAAACAAAAACAAAAACAAAAACAAACCGACGCTCCAAGTAAAGAACACAAGATGTGATTGAATAAAAATATAGTTTCAGGGGAGGAACCTGATGATGTTGTCGATGAAGAAGGGGATGCCTTGGGCATCCCCAAGCTTAGACGCTTGAGTCTTCTTAAAATATGCAGGGGTGAACCACGGGGGCATCCCCAAGCTTAGAGCTTTCACTCCTCTTGATCATAGTATATCATTCTCCTCTCTTGACCCTTGAAAACTTCCTTCACACCAAACTTCAAGCAAACTCATTAGAGGGTTAGTGCACAATTAATAATTCACATGTTCAGAGGTGGCACAATCATTCTTTACACTTCTGGACATTGCATAAAGCTACTGGACATTAATGGATCAAAGAAATAAATCCAACATAGCAAAAGAGGCAATGCGAAATAAAAGGCAGAATCTGTCAAAAACAGAACAGTCCGTAAAGACGAATTTAAAGCTGGCACCAGACTTGCTCAAATGGAAAAACTCAAAACGAATGAAAGTTGCGTACATATCTGAGGATCACGCTCATAAATTGGCAGATTTTTTCGAATTTTCTACAGAGAACTGTGCCCAGATTCGTGACAGACAGCAATGCTGTTTCTGCGCAGCGATCCCAAATATAACATCAACTTTGACATAGAAACTTTACTTGGCACAAAAACATGATAAGGAGAGGTTGCTACAGTAGTAAACAACTTCCAAGACTCAACAAAACAAAAAATTGCTGTAGTAAAAAAACATGGGTTGTCTCCCATAAGCGCTTTTCTTTAACGCCTTTCAGCTAGGCGCAGAAAGTGCAAATCAAGTAACATCGAGAGTAGAAGCATCAACATCATTATTTTTCATGCAAACACAACTTGTTGCAGAGGGTACTTTAGGTGCTCCATTATCTAAATTTTCTATGGTGGTGCTAGGGGTTTTAGCAATTTTAGGCCTATAGTAATTCTTTTGTTTAGGCACTTTAGAGGCGTACATGAATTTTTGCTCTTTACCCACATAAGCTTTCTCATTATACTTGAGAGAAGAAAAGGTTGAACCCAAGGTTCCCATAGCTTTTTCAAGTTCATCAATCCTATTGGTTTGATTATCATGGATAACACAAGTTTCTAGGACACTAATTCTTTCATCAATTCCTCCTAGGGATTTATCAAGTTCATCAGTTTTATCCAATAACATTTCCAATTTAGTTTCAATACTTGGAAAATTTTTCTCTATGGTTTCCAATTTTTTCATAACATCCTCAAGAGAGATTTCAATTTTAACTTCATTAACAGGTGGTATTCCAACTAGACTCTCAATGATGCAACTAGCTTCTAAAGCGGGAGTACCTAGGAAATTACCTCCCGAAAGAGTATCAAGAACATATCTATTCCAACTAGATAAACCAACATAAAAGTTCCTAAGAAGGATAGTGGTGGAGTGTTTCTTAATGCACCTATGATGAGCATTACTAATTCTATACCAAGCATCTTTAAAACTTTCTCCACCTTGTTGCTTAAAAGAACGAACTTCAACTTCAGGATTACTCATGATAACAGCAATAAAGTAAACTAGGCAAACAAAGTAAAGACAAGTAACTAATTTTTTTTGTGTTTTTGATATGGAGAGCAAGACAGTAAATAAAGTAAAACTAGCAACTAATTTTTTTTGTATTTTGATTTAGTGCAGCAAACAAAGTAGTAAATAAAATAAAGCAAGACAAAAACAAAGTAAAGAGATTGAGAAGTGGAGACTCCCCTTGCAGCGTGTCTTGATCTCCCCGGCAACGGCGCCAGAAAAAGAGCTTGATGGCGTGTAACTCACACGTTCGTTGGGAACCCCAAGAGGAAGGTATGATGCGCACAGTAGCAAGTTTTCCCTCAGAAAGAAACCAAGGTTTAATCGAACCAGTAGGAGCCAAGAAGCACGTTGAAGGTTGATGGTGGCGAAATGTGATGCGGCGCAACAACAGGGATTCCGGCGCCAACGTGGAACCTGCACAACACAACCCAAGTACTTTGTCCCAACGAAACAGTGAGGTTGTCAATCTCACCGGCTTGCTGTAACAAAGGATTAAGCGTATCGAGTGGAAGATGTTTGCAAAGAAAACAGTAAAACACAATTGCAGTAGATTGTATGCTATGTAAAGAATAGGACCGGGGTCCACAGTTCACTAGAGGTGTCTCTCCCATAAGATAAAAGCATGTTGGGTGAACAAATTACAGTCGGGCAATTGACAAATAGAGAAAGGCATAACAATGCATATACATGATATGATAAATATAGTGAGATTTAATTGGGCATTACGACAAAGTACATAGACCGCCATCCAACTGCATCTATGCCTAAAAAGTCCACCTTCAGGTTATCATCCGAACCCCATTCAGTATTAAGTTGCTAAGCAACAGACAATTGCATTAAGTATGGTGCGTAATGTAATCGACAACTACATCCTTAGACATAGAATCAATGTTTTATCCCTAGTGGCAACAGCACATCACAACCTTAGAACTTTCTGTCACTGTCCCAGGTGTCAATGAAGGCATGAACCCACTATCGAGCATAAATACCCCTCTTGGAGTTAAGAGCAAAAACTTGGCCAGAGCCTCTACTAATAACGGAGAGCATGCAAGATCATAAACAACACATAAACAATAGATTGATAATCACCATAACATAGTATTCTCTATCCATCGGATCCCGACAAACACAACATATAGTATTACAGATAGATGATCTTGATCATGTTAGGCAGCTCACAAGATCCAACAATGAAGCACAACAAGGAGAAGACGACCATCTAGCTACTGCTATGGACCCATGGTCCAGGGGTGAACTACTCACTCATCACTCCGGAGGCGATCATGGCGATGAAGAGTCCTCCGGGAGATGAATCCCTCTCCGGCGGTGCCGGAGGCGATCTCCGAATCCCCCGAGATGGGATTCGCGGCGGCGGCGTCTCTGGAAGGTTTTCCGTATCGTGGCTCTCGACGGGGTTTCGCGACGGAGGCTTTAAGTAGGCGAAAGGGCAACGCGGGGGCCACACGAGGGGCCCGGGGGCGGCGCGGCTAAGGCCTGGGCCGCGCCGCCCTATCCCTGGCCGCCTCGTGGCCCCACTTCGTTATCTCTTCGGTCTTCTGGAAGCTTGCAAAAATAGGACCCTGGGCGAAGATTTCGTCCAATTCCGAGAATATTTCCTTACTAGGATTTCTGAAACCAAAAACAGCAAACAACTGGCTCTTCGGCATCTTGTTAATAGGTTAGTTCCAGAAAATGCATAAATATGACATATAATGTGCATAAAACATGTAGGTATCATCAATAAAGTAGCATGGAACATAAGAAATTATCGATACGTTGGAGACGTATCATAATGCCATGGCCCTGCTAGATCATCTTTGTACGGCCTCTTGACGATCCGTACTTTGAGCAGTTCCAAACTTTTATCTATTTTGTATTTGAACAGGAATGGTGGGCTGCCATGCCACCATTCACTAGTAGGGCCCAAAGAAATTCCTGCATCTTGCAGAGATGGAAGAGGTATAATAGTATCTGATATGTATATGTTGCGGATCGTCAAGTGCCCGTCCTGCTGGACAAATGCCACCCAGTCGCCGTTACAACCCACCCAGTGCATGGGTCCATGTCCATCCAGTTCCTCCTTGGTATGGATAAATGCTGGAACTGTCGGCTTGTCTAATGGCATCAGCAACGCGTGAATGCCCTGCAAATAGGATTTGTTTCAAAATTGTCTATGCATGCAAGGTATTCGACAGAATGAAGAGCGGATTGTGCAGAACTGAAGCACAGATGTAATGGATAAATAAAGCAATTCCGAAGAGTACATGTGCATAGTGAAGGCAGCAAACCTTACAGTACTCCCAAATCAGGTGATTATGTTGAGTCTAAATTCATGCATGATGTTTGGCAATAAGAAAAGTTGATTGAAAAAACACAAGCTGAAACGAGATGAGTAAATAAATAAATACTCTTACAGTATTGTCGCGGTCGTCTGGCCATGTCTCGGGGTCGCAGTGGAGCAGGCTCGGTAAACCGAACGGAACCTTATGCGCTCCGCGGATGGCATGCCGCATGCCGATCATGCCTCGAGCGAGGCGACCAGTGCTGAGGATATCCGCCCGCTCGGCTATGTTCTCCACCAGTGGGTAGTGGAGGTTGCCCCACCCCATGGACTGGTGGTAGCAATCAGGAATCTCCTCAACCTTACGCTTCTGCTTCATTGGAGTCGGTAATCTAATGCAAGGGAGAGAGGGGTGAACGGGAGAAAGAGACAGAAGAGGGTTTTTTTTGGAGAAGATGCAGTAGTAGTACTACGATACTAGGAGGTGGAGATGCGGGGCATGTTTCCGGGGGAGAGGAACCACTATTTCCCTTTAAAAAAATAACAGCACTTGCGCATTAGAACTTGGGGCGGGGATATAGCGGTAAGAGGTATTGACCAACTTTCCCTCACCTTGACCCCACGTGGTTGTGAACCCGAGATAATTCTTTTTGATGAACCCGATATACTTATTATAGTACTAAAATAGTACAAGTATATACCTTGTACTCCTATATACTAACATTATTATTTTAAGGACTTTTGTTCCATGAGCAACAACTTCCCCCACTCCGCTCATCCGAAATCCTAGCCCCTCCAACTTCAAGGACCAATCAACATAGCTATGGCCTTCTAATTTGGCTCAAGTCGCCGCACACATAGTCCTCCCGCCGACAAGGAATAGGAGCATCAGCCCTTTCGTCGCTTGTTGTTATACATAATCATATACAGTACCATATATATTTCAAATTTCCATATCAAAAAATAGTTCAAATCTGAATTTTAACATCTCAAGCTAAACCCTCGCTTGCTCTTAAACATAAGCATACCATAGTTCTACTTTTGTCTTCACCGAACAACAGAACACAATGTGTTCATCACAACATAGCCAACCGGAGTACCTAGTAATGTAACTAGAGAAGTGAACCTATAGTTGATCAAGCCTTCAACTTTAACACAATAATACCCCCACATTATGTGTTGAGGAGCCACACCCATATATTTAAGAGTACCATCATGTAGACCACAAATGCATCAATGAAGAGAGGGGTATACTTATAGACCACCTCTTTACAAAACAGTTGTAATTAGTAGACCACAATTGCCTCGTTCATTAGCTATGAAATTACATACTATCAGTAGCTACAATGGCTGCAGGCCCTGTTTCAGAATTAAACATCACACTTGTTCCAATCCGGGGCGTTGGCGAAGTTTGGGATGAACCAAAGCGGTGTCTTTACCAGGTACCTATCTTTTTTTGTTTTGCATGTTTTCTCCAAGGCGTTGGTTTGGAAACCAACGGCGCAATCTTCACGATTCAGACTGAATCGGCATATTTCAGGCAGCTGCGAATTGCGAAGCCATGCTTCATTCGGCAAGGTGTACACACAATTTCTTCTCGTCAGACATCCTGGGACAACATCTGCACCGCCTAATGGCAGCATAATCGGATAGTTCACTCCAAGGAAAAGAGAATATTCTCCAAGGTCATCAATCTTTTCCCATGGAATACCTTCATTTAACTTACTAGTGTCCTTCGTGAACACCAGGCAACCAAACCCAGAAGCATAGTTGCCAACAGTGCGACCATGATGAACACGACGATCAGAAGCAGTATGGCAAACTTTACAGGAATATTCCCTTTCATCAGCAATGCCCAGTGTATGGATCAGAAGAAGTCTAGAACCATCTATAGATCTTGCTAACCACCACACGCCATAATCGACCTCGTGATCATGGCCAAGAGCATCATCAAGTGCACACCGCCATTCAAACACAATGGGCGGTGGCTCTACGATCAGCGGAGGACCTGCTTGAAAACGAAATTACTGTTAAGAAGGGTATGTTTGGTTTGCACAAATCTGAAAACGTAAGAATTGGGAAAACGCATTAGGATTCAGATGGGATGATATAATGGCATTTCCATTCAATAATACAGCATATTGGTGTATTTGAGTACATCACATGGGAAACCAAAGGATTCATTTCAAGAAGTTCAAGTAGAGGTCAAAATCCAACATAATTCAATATGAGAATAAAACTCCTAATTATACATGTTAGAGTTCTATAGTTCCTTTTCCGTTATTCCCCAGTGTATGAGGGGCTTACCTGCACATTGTCACACATGTACATGTACTGGCCTATGGCCCTCTGTGAATATTAGTTGCTATTCTCCAACATGGTATCAGAGCGCATGGTCTAGCTCTTTGCACGTTGCAACTCCGTGCTCGATCCGCGCCGCCGCCGATGATCTTTCCGGCCGCCGCTGCCCCACTTTTCTTTTCCTCTCCCGATCTCGTCAGGATTGAGTCCTTTTTCCAGTAATTTCGGCCTTGTTCGTCCGATTTTTTAGTTCCAAATCGAGCTCCAAATCGCGATCTCGCCGGCAGCCACCAATCCGGCCGCCGCCGCGCCGCCTCCGGCCCCGTTCGGCCGTCGCCGCGCCGCCTCCGGCCCCGTCATGTCGCGCCGCCTCGGCCCTCCGCGCCGCCTCCGGGCCCAGCTGCCCCATCCGCGCTGCGCCGCCCCGCCGCTCCGGCCCCTGCCCTCGCCGCCCCAGCCCATCTCGATTCGGCCGCCACCGCACCGTCTCTGGCCACCAACCAGCCCGTCCTGGTGCGTGCTGCCGTGGTCAATCTGTCCACGCGTGGGCTGCTGCTGATCTGCCCAGCGATCCGGATGAAAAAAATGGCGTCTTCCGCCGCTATGTCGGTATTCCTCGGTGTCCGATATTTGATGGTACCAACTATGGGGAGTTTGCTGCCTTTATGCGGATTCACATGCGTGGTCTTCGGTTGTGGGGTGTTCTTCGGCGAGGTTTCTTGTCCGCCGCACCCCACTGCTCCTGTGCCTCCTACTCCACCGTCCGTGCCACAGGCCCCCGAGGATGCTACTCAGGCTGATCAGGATGCAGCCAAGTCTGCCGAAGCTGCTGCTGATGAAGCATATGAGGAGCAGGTACTTGCTTATTCAGAGGCTCTTGGCTCTTACCGTGACAGTTTGGCTACCTTTACTCAGTGGTGTGATGAGGATGCCAGGGCTGCTGCTGTTCTTTCTCAGAGTGTTCAGCCACAGTTTGCTTCTGAGTTTATGGGCCTCGCCTGTCGCTGAGATGTGGTCTCACCTTCGTCAGCGCTATCAGCCTTCTGGGGATTCTCTGTACTTATCTGTGTTGCGTCAGGAGCATGATCTTCAGCAGGGTGACTCCACTGTTGATGAGTTTTACACCCAGAGTGCGGCGATCTGGCGCCAGCTTGACTCACTTCGCAGTGCTGTCTGTGGTACTTGCCAGTGTTGCCGGACAGTACGTTCAGATATGGACTTCCAGAGGATCCATGAGTTCCTGTCTCGACTTCGTGAGTTTGAGCCTCGTCGTGCTCAGTTGTTTGCTCGAGGCCGTGTTCCTATCTCAGAGGTGCTGACTGAGCTTCGTGCTGAGGAGACTCGTCTGCGTGGTGCTGGCCTGCTTGGGACACCTTCTGTTCTTGCTGCTCGAGGCCCTCCTGTGCCGCTTCTTCCTACACCAGGCTGCTTCTGGAGGAGCCCGCTCTTCTCGTGGTGGGGGTCGCTCTCGCCCTCCTCGGTTCTGCACTCACTGTCGGAGGCCTGGTCACCTTGAGTCTGACTGCTACCAGAAGCAGCGGGGTGTGCCTCCTCGTGCTCCACCCTCAGCGCCTGTCACCACCGGCTTCACTGAGCAGGATATAGTGAGACTTCAGCGTCTCCTTGCCTCCTCCGGCTCTGCTTCGACGGGTACTGCTGCCTCCGCGGCTGTTTCCTCTCCACAGTCAGGTACATCTTCGTGGGTTCTGGATTCTGGAGCTTCTTTTCACATGTCTCCTGATTCTTCCTCTCTTTCTTCTCTTCGACCTCTTCCTCTTCCTGTTAGTGTTCTTACTGCCGATGGTACTTCTCTCCCTGTTGCTAGTCGTGGCACTCTTTCTACTTCCTCCTTTTCCGTTCCTGATGTTTCTCATGTTCCCCGTCTTACCATGAATTTGTTTTCCGCTGCTCAACTCACTGATTCTGGTTGTCGGGTCATTCTTGATGTTGATTCTTGTTCTGTTCAGGACACTCACACTCGGGCCCTGGTTGGGGCTGGCCCTCGGTGCCGTGACTCCCAGGGACTTTGGGAGCTTGACTGGCTTCATGTTCCTTCTTCCCACACTTCATCGACCGCTCCATGCGTGCTTGCTGCTTCCACCACCGCCTCCTTTCAGCAGTGGCACCACCGTCTTGGTCATCTATGTGGTTCTCGCTTGTCATCTTTACTTCGTCGAGGTCTTCTGGGGCCTGTCTCAGGAGATGTCTCGCTTCAGGGTTGTCAGGGTTGTAGGCTTGGTAAACAGAATCAGTTACCTTATCCTACTAGTGCGTCTGTATCTCAGCGTCCGTTTGATTTGGTCCATTCTGATGTATGGGGTCCGGCTCCTTTTGCTTCCAAGGGGGGCCACCGCTACTATGTTCTTTTTATCGATGACTTCTCTCGCCACACTTGGATTTATTTTATGACTTCTCGCAGCGAGGTTCTCTCGATATATAAGCGTTTTGCTGCCATGGTCCATACTCAGTTTTCCACACCTATACGTGTCTTTCGGGCTGATTCTGCCGGTGAGTATATCTCCCAGCTGTTGCGTGGTTTTCTTGCTGAGCAGGGTACTCTTGCCCAGTTTTCCTGCCCTGGCGCCCATGCCCAAAATGGCGTGGCTGAGCGCAAGCATCGCCACCTGCTTGAGACGGCACGTGCGATGATGATCGCTGCCTCTCTTCCTCCTCACTTCTGGGCTGAGGCTGTGTCTATTTCCACCTATCTCATCAACCTTCAGCCCTCCACAGCCTTGCAGGGTGGTATTCCTCTTGAGCGTCTCACTGGTCACACTCCTGATTACTCGACCCTTCGTCTTTTTGGTTGCGTTTGCTATGTTCTTCTTGCTCCACGCGAACGCACCAAGCTGAGTGCTCAATCGGTTGAGTGTGTCTTCCTTGGCTATAGCCCTGAGCACAAAGGATATAAGTGTTGGGATCCTATTGGTCGTCGGATGCGCATATCTCGGGATGTCACTTTTGATGAGTCCTGTCCTTTCTACCCGCGTCCCTCCTCCTCTTCCTTCTCGGTGGATGATATCTCTTTTCTCATGTTTCCCGACTCACCTCCTCCTGTGCCTCCGGTCCCTACTATGCCGAGTCTCTCACCACCTTCTCCTCCTTCACCCGCCAGACCCCCCTCTCCTCCCTCACCACCGTCCCCACCCTCCACATCTTCCCCTCCCATGTCACCTTCCTCGACTACGGTTGTCCCTTCCTACCATTTTCACTACTCCCGCCGTCCCCGTGAGGATGTGCTGCTTTCCTGCTATGCCCTCTACCTCTGATGCGATGCCCTCTTCGTCCGAGCCGACTCACCATCTTTGTGCTCGTCCTCGTCCTCCTCCTGATCGCTATTCTCCCACTCACTACGGTCTTTCTGCTACCCTTGAGCCAACCACTTATCGGGATGCCCTTGCTCATCCCGAATGGCAGCTAGCGATGGCTGAGGAGATTGCTGCTCTTGAGCGTACTGGCACTTGGGATGTTGTCACTCCTCCTTCCTCTGTTCGTCCCATCACCTGCAAGTGGGTCTACAAGATCAAGACTCGCTCCGATGGTTCTCTTGAGCGCTACAAGGCTCGTCTTGTCGCTCGCGGCTTTCAGCAGGAGCATGGCCGTGACTATGACGAGACCTTTGCTCCCGTGGCTCACATGACCACTGTTCGTACTCTTCTTGCTGTTGCTTGTCGCCAGTCTGTCTCTCAGCTTGATGTACAGAATGCTTTCCTTAACGGTGAGTTAAGTGAGGAGGTATACATGCAGCCACCTCCTGGCTACTCTGTTCCCGATGTCATGGTTTGTCGTCTGCGGCGCTTGATGACCCACAAGTATAGGGGGTGTATCGTAGTACTTTCGATAAATAAGAGTGTCGAACCCAACGAGGAGCAGAAGGTGTTGACAAGCAGTTTCGATGAAGGATTCACTGTAAATGCTCACAGACAAGTATTCAGGGGGTTTTGATATTGCAGATAAATAAAGTACAAGTAAATAAAATGCGAGAGAAATAATTGCAGCGAGTGGCCCAATCCTTTTTAGCACAAAGGACAAGCTGGTTTGTTTACTTATAATGACCAAACGTTCTTGAGGACACACGGGAATTTTAGTCTAGTGCTTTCGCTTCATACGGCTGATTAATCTTCATTGTTTTGATAAGTGTTGTGTGGGTGAACCTATGCTAATGCACCGCCCTTCCTAGGACTAATACATACTTGTGATTATACCCCTTGCAAGCATCCGCAAATACAAGAAAGTAATTAAGATAAATCTAACCACAGCCTTAAACTCTGAGATCCTGCTATCCCTCCTGCACCGATATACTAACGGGGGTTTAGGTTGCTGTCACTCCGGCAACCCCACAATTAGCAAACGAATACAAGATGCACTCCCCTAGGCCCATAAAGGTGAAGTATCATGTAGTCGACGTTCACATGACACCACTAGAAGAGTAACACCACAACTTAAATATCATAACATTGAATACTACTCAACAATAATTCACTACTAACATCCAGACTTCACCCATGTCCTCAAGAACTAAACGAACTACTCACGAGACATCATATGGAACATGATCAGAGGTGATATGATGATGAATAACAATCTGAACATAAACCTTGGTTCAATGGTTTCACTCAATAGCATCAATAACAAGTAGTAATCAACACCGGGAGAGTTTCCCCTATCAAACAATCAAGATCCAACCCAAATCGTTACAGCGGTGACGAGATGGCGGTGTAGATGATGGAGATGATGATGATGATGATGGAGATGATGTCCAGCTCGATGACGATGGCGATGGCGTCGATTTCCCCCTCCGGGAGGGAATTTCCCCGGCGGATTCCTGCCCGCCGGAGAGCTCTTTTCTCTCTGGTGTTTCTCCGCCCAGAGGCGGCTCTGTCAATTCTCGTAACTCCTGGGGCTTAGGTTTTCGGGACGAAGAAGTACGCGAAGGAGAGGCGGCCAGAGGGGGCTGTGGGCCCCCTCCCCACAAGGCGGCGTGGCCAGGCCTGGGCCCGCGCCGGCCTATGGGGGGCCCATGGTGGCTCCTCCCGGCTCCCCCTTTTGGCTCCCTTCGTCTTCTGGAAAAATAGGAATTTTCGTGTAATTTCCGTCAATTGTTGATCTTCAGAAATATGGCGTCCTGACGGTGCTTTTTCCAGCAGAATCCTGACTCCGGTGAATAATTCTCCAATGATCACGAAACATGCAAAATAGATGAAATAACATAAGTATCATCTCTAAATATGAAATATATCAATGAATAACAGCAAATTATGATATAAAATAGTGATGCAAAATGGACGTATCAACTCCCCCCAAGCTTAGACCTCGCTTGTCCCCAAGCGAAACTGAGCTCAATAAACAAGACCACATGTTTATGGAGTGAGGAGTCGATAAATAAAATACGGACAAGAAGCATCATATTGATTCACACAAGACATTCTAGTAAACATTCTCTTCATATAACTCAACTCGAAATAAGTAAAGAGAAATCACAAATAGAGGTGCATAGGAAATCATAAATGGTTATGGCAAACTTTGTTCTTGGTCAGAGAACTACTAACGGATTGTACTTATCTTCTAAGCAAAGCTTTCATATTAGAATTTATATAGCAGGGCTTTCATTCTCAATCATAACAATCTCCTCATAATCATTGATAACTTTCAAAGTCATATTCATTCAGATAAAATTTGTACTAAACAAGAAAGCATAAAAGACATGATTAACTGAATCATAGCATAAATGGTTGGTTCACAACAACTCAATTGCTTGCTTAAGATAGAGGGAAATAGGTTTACTGACTCAACATAAAAGTAAAAGATAGGCCCTTCGCAGAGGGAAGCAGGGATTAAATCATGTGCTAGAGCTTTTCAAGTTTTGAAATCATATAAAGAGCATAAAAGTAAGATTTTGAGTGGTGTTTGTTGTTGTCAACGAATGGTAGCGGGCACTCTAACCCCCTTGCCAAACAGACCTTCCAAGAGCGGCTCCCATGGAGGACGGCATCTCTACCAGCAAGGTAGATCATCCCCCTTCTCTTTTGTTTACACATGTATTTTAGTTTTATTATGGATGACACTCCCCCCAACCTTTGCTTTCACAAGCCATGGCTAACCGAATCCTCGGGTGCCTTCCAACATTCACATACCATGGAGGAGTGTCTATTGCAAAATTAAGTTGCTTACTGATAAATCAGGGCAAAACATGTGAAGAGAATTATTAATGAAAGTTATTAATTGGGGCTGGGAACCCCGTTGCCAGCTCTTATTGCAAAATTATTGGATAAGCGGATGTGCCACTAGTCCATTGGTGAAAGTCCGCCCAACAAGATTGAAAGATAAAACACCACATACTTCCTCATGAGCTATAAAACATTGACACAAATAAAGAGTAATATAGTTTGAATTATTTAAAGGTAGCACATGAAGTATTTACTTGGAGTGGCGCAAAATACCACATAGTAGGTAGTTATGGTGGACACAAATGGCATGGGTTTGGTCTAAGGTTATGGATGTATGAGAAGCATTCCCTCTCAATACAGGTCTTTGGCTAGCAAGGTTTGATAGCAAGCATAAAGGTTGAAGGAAACAAACAAATATACATGTGATAGAAACAATCATGCATCTTTCTCATAAGCACAAGCAATTTTAACTTCAGAATACTAAACTCATTAGCAGAAAGATAATAAAGCAATATATCTACATGTATTTCCCTTTTCTATTTAAACATCAAGGTGTTGTTGCTATTGACCAATGCTAAGTTTGCCAAAACCAAATAGATTTACTTGATGCTCCCAAAGTGATATCAATACTAATGTCAAGAGTAATCATATAAAAGAAATTGCAAACTAAAATAAGGTGTGCAAAAAGTAAATGATAAGACTTCTCATTAATATTCCATAACGATAACTCACACCAACGGATACATAGATAACCAACTAAGAGAGATACTTCCACATTGCAAACTATTCCATATGATAACTTCCCTACTCATGATATGACACTACTTGATAGTAAAAGATAAAGGTAATGATGATGTGTGATACGTCTCCAACGTATCGATAATTTCTTATGTTCCATGCTACTTTATTGATGATACCTACATGTTTTATGCACATTATATGTCATATTTATGCATTTTCTGGAACTAACCTATTAACAAGATGCCGAAGAGCCGTTCTGTTTTCTGCTGTTTTTGGTTTCAGAAATCCTAGTAAAGAAATATTCTCGGAATTGGACGAAACTTTCGCCCAGGGTCCTATTTTTGCACGAAGCTTCCAGAAGACCGAAGAGATAACGAAGTGGGGCCACGAGGCAGCCAGAGGGGGGGCCGGCGCGGCCCAAGCCCTGGCCGCGCCGACCTACCCCTGGGCTCCTCGTGTGGCCCCTCGCGTTGACCCTCCGCCTACTTAAAGCCTCCGTCGCGAAACCCCCAGTACCGAGAGCCACGATACGGAAAACCTTCGAGACGCCGCCGCCGCGAATCCCATCTCGGGGGATTCGGAGATCGCCTCGGCACCCTGCCGGGAGGGGATTCATCTCCCGGAGGACTCTACACCGCCATGGTCGCCTCCGGAGTGATGAGTGAGTAGTTCACCCCTGGACCATGGGTCCATAGCAGTAGCTAGATGGTCGTCTTCTCCTTGTTGTGCTTCATTGTTGGATCTTGTGAGCTGCCTAACATGATCAAGAGATCATCTATATGTAATTCTATATGTTGTGTTTGTCGGGATCCGATGGATAGAGAGTACTATGATTATGGTGATTATCAATCTATTGTTTATGTGTTGTTTATGATCTTGCATGCTCTCCGTTACTAGTAGAGGCTCTGGCCAAGTTTTTACTCTTAACTCCAAGAGGGAGTATTTATGCTCGATAGTGGGTTCATGCCTCCATTGAATCTGGGACAGTGACAGAAAGTTCTAAGGTTGTGGATGTGCTGTTGCCACTAGGGATAAAACATTGATGCTATGTCTAAGGATGTAGTTGTTGATTACATTACGCACCATACTTAATGCAATTGTCTGTTGCTTTGCAACTTAATACTGGAGGGGGTTCGGATGATAACCTGAAGGTGGACTTTTTAGGCATAGATGCAGTTGGATGGCGGTCTATGTACTTTGTCGTAATGCCCGGATTAAATCTCACTATATTTATCATATCATGTATATGCATTGTTATGCCTTTCTCTATTTTGTCAATTGCCCGACTGTAATTTGTTCACCCAACATGCTTTTATCTTATGGGAGAGACACCTCTAGTGAACTGTGGACCCCGGTCCTATGTAGGATAACGTAGCATAGAAAACAAAAATTTTCCTACGGCGAACACGCAATCCAAGCCAAGATGCAATCTAGAAGACGGTAGCAACGAGGGGATTATCGAGACTCACCCTTGAAGAGATTCCAAAGCCTACAAGAGGAGGCTCTTGTTGCTGCGGTAGACGTTCACTTGCCGCTTGCAAAAGCGCGTAGAAGATCTTGATCACGATCGGTTCCGGCGCCACGAACGGGCAGCACCTCCGTACTCGGTCACACGTTCGGTTGTTGATGAAGACGACGTCCACCTCCCGTTCCAGCGGGCAGCGGAAGTAGTAGCTCCTCTTGAATCCGACAGCACGACGGCGTGGTGTCGGTGGCGGTGTAGAAGTCCGGCGGAGCTTCGCTAAGCTATGCGGGCAATATGAAGTGGAGGAGCAAAGCTAGGGTTTGGGAGGGGGTGGCCGGCCACTCTATGGGGGGCGGCCAGCTTGTGGTCTTGGGGTGGCCGGCCCCCTCCCTTGGCCCTTGTTTATATAGGTGGATCCCAAGTGTTGGTGTCCAAGTCTTCGAATAAGACCCGAAACCAAAACCTTCCATATGGTGGGAAACTTTCCCTCCCACTAGAGGTGGGAATTCCACCTTCCATGGGGGGGGTGGCCGGCCCCCTAAGGGGGAGTCCACTTGGGACTCCTCCCCCACTAGGGTTGGCCGGCCATGGAGGTGGAGTCCCATGTGGACTCCACCTTCCTTGGTGGTTTCTTCCGGACTTTTCTAGAACCTTCTAGAACCTTCCATAGAACCTTCCGCATCATTTTATTCACATAAAATGACATCCTATATATGAATCTTATTCTCCGGACCATTCCGGAACTCCTCGTGATGTCCGGGATCCCATCCGGGACTCCGAACAAATATTCCAACTTCATTCCATATTCAAGTACTACCATTTCAACATCCAACTTTAAGTGTGTCACCCTACGGTTCGTGAACTATGCGGACATGGTTGAGTACTCACTCCGACCAATAACCAATAGCGGGATCTGGAGATCCATAATGGCTCCCACATATTCAACGATGACTTTAGTGATCGAATGAACCATTCACATACGATACCAATTCCCTTTGTCACGCGATATTTTACTTGTCCGAGGTTTGATCATCGGTATCACACTATACCTTGTTCAACCTCGTCTCCTGACAAGTACTCTTTACTCGTACCGTGGTATGTGGTCTCTTATGAACTTATTCATATGCTTGCAAGACATTAGACGACATTCCACCGAGAGGGCCCAGAGTATATCTATCCGTCATCGGGATGGACAAATCCCACTGTTGATCCATATGCCTCAACTCATACTTTCCGGATACTTAATCCCACCTTTATAACCACCCATTTACGCAGTGGCGTTTGATGTAATCAAAGTACCTTTCCGGTATAAGTGATTTACATGATCTCATGGTCATAAGGACTAGGTAACTATGTATTGAAAGCTTATAGCAAATAACTTAATGACGTGATCTTATGCTACGCTTAATTGGGTGTGTCCATTACATCATTCATACAATGATATAACCTTGTTATTAATAACATCCAATGTTCATGATTATGAAACTAATCATCCATTAATCAACAAGCTAGTTAAGAGGCTTACTAGGGACTCTTTGTTTGTTTACATATCACACATGTATCAATGTTTCAGTTAATACAATTATAGCATGGTATATAAACTTTTATCATAAACATAAAGATATATAATAACCACTTTTATTATTGCCTCTTGGGCATATCTCCAACAGTCTCCCACTTGCACTAGAGTCAATAATCTAGATTACATTGTAATATACCTAACACCCATGGCATTCTGGTGTTGGTCATGCTTTGCCCTAGGGAGAGCTTTAGTCAACGGATCTGCTACATTCAGATCAGTGTGTACTTTGCAAATCTTTACTTCTCCATCTTCGATGTACTCGCGAATCGAGTGGTAACGCAGCTTGATATGCTTCAGCCTCTTGTGTGACCTTGGCTCTTGTGCATTGGCGATGGCACCCATGTTATCACAGTAGATGACAAATGGGTCCAATGCACTAGGAACCACACCGAGCTCTACAATGAACCTCTTCATCCATACCGCTTCTGATGAAGCCTCTGAAGCCGCTATGTACTCCGATTCTGTTGAGGATTTCGCCACCGTGCACTGCTTCGAGCTTGCCCAGCTTACTGCAGCACCATTCAATATAAACACGTACCCAGATTGTGACTTAGAGTCATCAGGATCAGTGTTCCAACTTGCATCGGTGTAACTTGTTACAACGAGCTCTTGGTCACCTCCATAACAAAGAAACATATCCTTAGTTCTTTTCAAGTACTTCAGGATATTCTTGACCGCTGTCCAGTGTTCCATTCCTGGATCACTTTGATATCTGCTAGTTAAACTAACAGCATGTGCTATATCCGGTCTTGTACATAGCATGGCATACATGATAGAGCCTACTGCCGAGGCATAGGGGATCTGACTCATCCTTTCTCTTTCTTCTGCCGTAGCCGGTCCTTGAGTCTTACTCAAGACCTTGCCTGGTAACATAGGTAAGAATCCTTTCTTACTTTCGTCCATTCTAAACTTCTTTAGAATCTTGTCCAGGTATGTACTCTGTGATAGCCCTATTAGACGTCTTGATCTATCTCTATAAATCTTGATGCCTAATATGTATGATGCTTCACCAAGGTCTTTCATTGAAAAACTATTATTCAAATAACCCTTTACACTGCTTAATAGTTCTATATCATTCCCAATCAATAATATGTCATCTACATATAATATCAGGAATGCTACAGAGCTCCCACTCACTTTCTTGTAAATACAGGCCTCTCCATGACACTGTATAAACCCGAAGTCTTTGATCACCTTATCAAAACGTCGGTTCCAACTTCTCGATGCTTGCTTCAGTCCATAGATTGAACGCTGAAGTTTGCATACTTTGTCAGCATTTTTAGGATCGACAAAACCTTTGGGTTGTACCATATACAACTCTTCCTCAATGTCTCCATTAAGGAACGCCGTTTTGACATCCATCTGCCAAATCTCATAATCGAAAAATGCAGCTATTGCTAACAAAATCCTCACAGATTTTAGCTTCGCTACAGGTGAGAAAGTCTCATCGTAGTCAACACCTTGAATTTGTCGGAAACCCTTTGCGACAAGTCGAGCTTTATAGACAGTAATATTACCATCAGCATCTGTTTTTCTTTTGAAGATCCATTTATTCTCGACAGCCTTGCGGCTATCAGGTAAGTCTACCAAAGTCCATACTTTGTTATCATACATGGATCCCATTTCGGATTTCATGGCTTCTTGCCATTTGTTGGAATCTGGGCTCATCATCGCTTCTTCATACGTCGCAGGGTCCTCATCATTGTTATCCACAATCATGACATTTAGACAAGGATCATACCAATCTGGAGTGGCACGATCCCTTGTCGATCTGCGAGGTTCAGTAGCTGTCTCATTTGAAGTTTCATGATCATTATCATTAGCTTCCTCTGTTGCCGGTGTAGGTGGTACAGGAACATTTTCCGGTACTGCGCTACTCTGATCAACGAGTAGAGATTCTTCAATCTCATCGAGTTCTACTTTTCTTCCAGTCACTTCTTTAGTGAGAAATTCTTTCTCAAGAAAGGTTCCGTTCTTAGCAACAAAGATCTTGCCTTCGGATCTGTGATAGAAAGTGTACCCTATAGTTTCCTTAGGGTATCCTATGAAGACGCATTTCTCCGCTTTGGGTTCTAGCTTGTCCGGTTGTAACTTTTTTACATAGGCTTCGCAACCCCAAACTTTTAGGAACGACAGCTTAGGTTTCTTATTAAACCATAATTCATACGGCGTCGTTTCAACGGATTTTGATGGTGCTCTATTTAAAGTGAATGCGGCTGTCTCTAATGCATAACTCCAAAATGATAACGGCAAATCAGTAAGAGACATCATAGAACGAACCATATCTAAGAGAGTTCGATTACGACGTTCGGACACACCGTTTCGTTGTGGTGTTCCCGGCGGTGTCAATTGTGAAAGTATTCCGCATTTCTTTAAATGCATGCCAAACTCATAACTCAGATATTCACCTCCGCGATCAGATCGTAGAAATTTAATCTTCTTGTTACGTTGATTTTCTACTTCACTTTGGAATTCCTTAAACTTCTCGAAAGTTTCGGATTTATGTTTCATTAAATAGATATACCCATATCTACTCAAATCATCTGTGAAGGTTAGAACATAACGATAACCACCGCGCGATGCTACACTCATTGGTCCACATACATCTGTGTGTATGATTTCCAATAAGTCAGTAGCTCGCTCCATCATACCCGAGAATGGAGTCTTAGTCATTTTTCCCATCAGACATGCTTCGCATCTATCAAGTGACTCAAAGTCAAGTGATTCAAGTAATCCATCGGTATGGAGTTTCTTCATGCGTTTCACTCCAATATGACCAAGACGACAGTGCCACATATAAGTAGAATTATCATTCAATTTAATTCGCTTAGCATCAATGTTATGTATATGCGTATTACTACTATCGAGATCTAACAGAAATAAGCCATTCTTTTGTGGTGCTCGACCATAAAAGATATTATTCATAAAAATAGAACAACCATTATTCTCAGACTTGAATGAATAACCGTCTTGCATTAAACAAGATCCTGATATAATGTTCATGCTCAACGCGGGTACATAATAACAATTATTTAGGCTTAAAACTAATCCCGAAGGTAGATGTAGAGGAAGTGTCCCGACTGCGATCACATTGACCTTGGATCCGTTTCCAACGCGCATCGTCACTTCATCTTTCAGCAGTTGTCGTTTATTCTTTAGTTCCTGTTTCGAGTTACAAATATGAGCAACCGAACCAGTATCAAATACCCAGGTACTAGAACGAGAACTAGTGAGATAAACATCTATAACATGTATATCAGATATACCTTCTTTCTTTTTCTTGATAAGGCCGCTCTTCAGATCCGCCAAATACTTGGAGCAATTACGCTTCCAGTGTCCCTTCTCCTTGCAGTAATAGCACTCAGCATCAGGCTTAGGGCCAGACTTAGGTTTCACAGGAGGCGTGGCAGCTTTCTTGCCACTCTTCTTGTTCTTGCCTTTAGACTTGCCCTGTTTCTTGAAGCTGGTGGTCTTGTTGACCATCAACACTTGGTGCTCTTTCTTGATCTCAATCTCAGCAGCTTTTAGCATGCCAAAGAGTTCAGGAAACTCCTTGTTCATGTTCTGCATATTGTAGTTCATCACAAAGTTCTTATAACTTGGTGGCAGTGATTGAAGGACACGATTAATCCCCAGTCTGTTAGGAATCACTATTCCCAAGTCACTGAGTTTCTTCGCATGCCCGGTCATAACGAGCATGTGCTCACTGATGGAGCTGCCTTCTTCCATCATACAGCTGAAAAAGTGTTTCGATGCTTCATAGCATTCCACGGCCGCATGAGTCTCAAAAATAGTCTTCAACTCTTTTATCAACTCATGAGGATCGTGGTGCTCAAAACGTTTTTGAAGATCGGATTCCAGACTGCATAAGATGGCACACTGAACTTGAGAGTACCGAGTTTTCCGAGTCATGTAAACATTCTTTACTTCATCGGTTTCAGTTTCTGCAGGAGGGTCACCTAGCGGTGCATCAAGCACATATTGCAGATTTCCGCCATTGAGGAAGATCCTCACATGACGGAACCAGTCGGTGAAGTTGCTACCGTTGCTCTTAAGCTTTTCTTTCTCTAGGAACTGGTTAAAATTGATTGAGGACGCCATATCTACAACATATTTGCAATAGTTTAGACTAAGTTTATGACAAATTGAGTTCAAATTTTAATTCTACATAATTAAAAATCTAGGTGAACTCCCACTCAAAACAATATCCCTCGCATTGTCTTAGTGATCACACGAACCAAATCCATCACACCTATGCCCGATCATCACGAGACAAGATGTAATTTCAATGGCGAACACTCAAAGTGTTCATCATATCAATCATATGATTCATGCTCTACCTTTCGGTATCACGTGTTCCGAGACCATGTCTTTACATGCTAGGCTCGTCAAGGCCACCTTAGTATCCGCATGTGCAAACTGTCTTGCACCCGTCATATGTACTTATCGAATCTATCACACCCGATCATCACGAGATGCTTCGAAACGATAAGACTTGATAACGGTGCTACTAAGGATGAACACTTTATTATCTTGAGATTTTAGTGAGAGGGATCATCTTATAATGCTACCGTCGCGATCTAAGCAAAATAAGATGCATAAAAGGATTAACATCACATGCAGTTCATATGTGATATGATATGGCCCTTTTGTCTTTGCGCCTTTGATCTTCATCTCCAAAGTACGGACATGATCTCCATCATCAACGGGCATGATCTCCATCATCGTCGGCGAAGCACCAAGGTCAATGGCGCCGTCTTCATGATCGTCCTCCATGTAGCAACTATTACAACTACTTTGAAATACTACTCAACATGAAATTTAAAGACAACCATAAGGCTCCTGCCGGTTGCCACAATACAATAATGATCATCTCATACATATTCATCATCACATTATGGCCATATCACATCACCAAACCCTGCAAAAACAAGTTAGACGTTCTCTAATTTGGTTTGCATATTTTACGTGGTTTAGGGTTTTCGAGCAAGATCCAATCTACCTACGAACATGAACCACAACGGTGATACTAGTGTTGTCAATAGAAGAGTAAATTGAATCTTCACTATAGTAGGAGAGACAGACACCCGCAAAGCCACTTATGCAATACAAGTTGCATGTCAAGCGTGGAGCAAATCTCATGAACGCGGTCATGTAAAGTTAGCCCGAGCCGCTTCATCCCACTATGCCACAAAGATGCAAAGTACTCAACTAAAGATAACAAGAGCATCAACGCCCACAAACCATTGTGTTCTACTCGTGCAACCATCTATGCATAGACACGGCTCTGATACCACTGTAGGATAACGTAGCATAGAAAACAAAAATTTTCCTACGGCGAACACGCAATCCAAGCCAAGATGCAATCTAGAAGACGGTAGCAACGAGGGGATTATCGAGACTCACCCTTGAAGAGATTCCAAAGCCTACAAGAGGAGGCTCTTGTTGCTGCGGTAGACGTTCACTTGCCGCTTGCAAAAGCGCGTAGAAGATCTTGATCACGATCGGTTCCGGCGCCACGAACGGGCAGCACCTCCGTACTCGGTCACACGTTCGGTTGTTGATGAAGACGACGTCCACCTCCCCGTTCCAGCGGGCAGCGGAAGTAGTAGCTCCTCTTGAATCCGACAGCACGACGGCGTGGTGTCGGTGGCGGTGTAGAAGTCCGGCGGAGCTTCGCTAAGCTATGCGGGCAATATGAAGTGGAGGAGCAAAGCTAGGGTTTGGGAGGGGGTGGCCGGCCACTCTATGGGGGGCGGCCAGCTTGTGGTCTTGGGGTGGCCGGCCCCCTCCCTTGGCCCTTGTTTATATAGGTGGATCCCAAGTGTTGGTGTCCAAGTCTTCGAATAAGACCCGAAACCAAAACCTTCCATATGGTGGGAAACTTTCCCTCCCACTAGAGGTGGGAATTCCACCTTCCATGGGGGGGGTGGCCGGCCCCCTAAGGGGGAGTCCACTTGGGACTCCTCCCCCACTAGGGTTGGCCGGCCATGGAGGTGGAGTCCCATGTGGACTCCACCTTCCTTGGTGGTTTCTTCCGGACTTTTCTAGAACCTTCTAGAACCTTCCATAGAACCTTCCGCATCATTTTATTCACATAAAATGACATCCTATATATGAATCTTATTCTCCGGACCATTCCGGAACTCCTCGTGATGTCCGGGATCCCATCCGGGACTCCGAACAAATATTCCAACTTCATTCCATATTCAAGTACTACCATTTCAACATCCAACTTTAAGTGTGTCACCCTACGGTTCGTGAACTATGCGGACATGGTTGAGTACTCACTCCGACCAATAACCAATAGCGGGATCTGGAGATCCATAATGGCTCCCACATATTCAACGATGACTTTAGTGATCGAATGAACCATTCACATACGATACCAATTCCCTTTGTCACGCGATATTTTACTTGTCCGAGGTTTGATCATCGGTATCACACTATACCTTGTTCAACCTCGTCTCCTGACAAGTACTCTTTACTCGTACCGTGGTATGTGGTCTCTTATGAACTTATTCATATGCTTGCAAGACATTAGACGACATTCCACCGAGAGGGCCCAGAGTATATCTATCCGTCATCGGGATGGACAAATCCCACTGTTGATCCATATGCCTCAACTCATACTTTCCGGATACTTAATCCCACCTTTATAACCACCCATTTACGCAGTGGCGTTTGATGTAATCAAAGTACCTTTCCGGTATAAGTGATTTACATGATCTCATGGTCATAAGGACTAGGTAACTATGTATTGAAAGCTTATAGCAAATAACTTAATGACGTGATCTTATGCTACGCTTAATTGGGTGTGTCCATTACATCATTCATACAATGATATAACCTTGTTATTAATAACATCCAATGTTCATGATTATGAAACTAATCATCCATTAATCAACAAGCTAGTTAAGAGGCTTACTAGGGACTCTTTGTTTGTTTACATATCACACATGTATCAATGTTTCAGTTAATACAATTATAGCATGGTATATAAACTTTTATCATAAACATAAAGATATATAATAACCACTTTTATTATTGCCTCTTGGGCATATCTCCAACATCCTATTCTTTACATAGCATACAATCTACTGCAATACTTGTGTTTACTGTTTTCTTTGCAAACATCTTCCACTCGATACGTTTAATCCTTTGTTACAGCAAGCCGGTGAGATTGACAACCTCACTGTTTCGTTGGGGCAAAGTACTTTGGTTTTGTTGTGCAGGTTCCGCGTTGGCGCCGGAATCCCTGGTGTTGCGCCGCATCACATTTCGCGACCATCAACCTTCAACGTGCTTCTTGGCTCCTACTGGTTCGATTAAACCTTGGTTTCTTTCTGAGGGAAAACTTGCCACTGTGCGCATCATACCTTCCTCTTGGGGTTCCCAACGGACGTGTACATCTACGCGCATCAAGCACTTTTTCTGGCGCCGTTGCCGGGGAGATCAAGACACGCTGCAAGGGGAGTCTCCACTTCTCAATCTCTTTACTTTGTTTTTGTCTTGCTTTATTTTATTTACTACTTTGTTTGCTGCACCTAAACAAAACACAAAAAAATTAGTTGCTAGTTTTACTTTATTTACTGTCTTGCTCTCTATATCGAAAACACAAAAAAATTAGTTACTTGCATTTACTTTATCTAGTTTGTTTTATTTACCGTTGCTAAAATGAATACTCCTGAAAATACTAAGTTGTGTGACTTCACAAATGCAAATAATAATGATTTCCTATGCACACCTATTGCTCCACCTGCTACTACAGCAGAATTCTTTGAAATTAAACCTGCTTTACTAAATCTTGTCATGAGAGATCAATTTTCTGGTGTTAGTTCTGATGATGCTGCTGCCCATCTCAATAATTTTGTTGAACTTTGTGAAATGCAAAAGTATAAAGATGTAGATGGTGATATTATTAAATTGAAAGTGTTTCCTTTCTCATTAAGAGGAAGAGCTAAAGATTGGTTGCTATCTTTGCCTAAGAATAGTATTGATTCATGGACTAAATGCAAGGATGCTTTTATTGGTAGATATTATCCTCCCGCTAAAATTATATCTTTGAGAAGTAGCATAATGAATTTTAAACAATTAGATACTGAACATGTTGCTCAAGCATGGGAGAGAATGAAAACTTTGGTAAAGAATTGCCCAACCCATGGACTGACTACTTGGATGATCATCCAAACCTTCTATGCAGGACTAAATTTTTCTTCGCGGAATTTATTGGATTCAGCTGCTGGAGGTACCTTTATGTCCATCACATTGGGGGCGGCTACAAAACTTCTTGATGATATGATGATAAATTACTCTGAATGGCACACGGAAAGAGCTCCACAAGGTAAGAAGGTAAATTCTGTTGAAGAAACCTCTTCCTTGAGTGATAAGATTGATGTGATTATGTCTATGCTTGTGAATGGTAGATCTAATGTTGATCCAAATAATGTTCCTTTAGCTTCATTGGTTGCTCAAGAAGAAAATGTTGATGTGAATTTCATTAAAAATAATAATTTCAACAACAATGCTTATAGGAACAACTCTGGTAATAATTATAGGCCATATCCTTCTGCTAATGGTAATGGTTATGGTAATTCTTATGGGAATTCTTACAATAATAATAGGAGTGTACCCTCTGGTCTTGAAGCTATGCTTAAAGAATTTATTAGTACACAAACTGCTTTTAACAAATCTGTTGAGGAAAAGCTTGATAAAATTGATACTATTGCTTCTAGAGTTGATAGACTTGCCTCCGATGTTAATCTTTTAAAATTGAAAGTTATGCCTAATAATGATATTGATAATAAGATTACTACTACAGCAAATGCCATCCAAGTTAGAATTAATGAGAATATAAGATTAATGGCTGAACTGCGTGCTAGGTGGGATAGAGAAGAAAATGAAAAACTAGCTAAAGAGAATAATGTAGCTAAAGTTTGGACTATTACCACCACTAGTAATGCTAATTCTCCACATGTTGCTGCACCTCCTACTATCAATGGTAATATAATTGGTGTTGGCAATGTTTCTACTCCTAGTGCAAAGCGAACAAAACTGCCTGAAATTGCTAAAACTGCTGAAACTGCTTGTGATAAAACTGCTGAAATTTTTTCCAACCTTGGGAACAATGATCCCATTGCTGTAGCTCATAATGATTTAGATTTTGATGATTGCCACATCTCTGAAGTTATAAAGTTCTTACAAAAACTTGCTAAAAGTCCTAATGCTAGTGCTATAAATTTAGCCTTTACAAAACATATTACAAATGCTCTCATAAAAGCTAGAGAAGAGAAACTAAAACTTGAAACTTCTATTCCTAGAAAGTTAGAAGATGGTTGGGAGCCCATCATTAAAATGAAATTCAATGACTTTGAATGTAATGCTTTATGTGATCTTGGTGCAAGTATTTCTGTTATGCCTAAAAAGATCTATGATATGCTTGACTTGCCACCATTGAAGAATTGTTATTTGGATGTTAATCTTGCCGATAATGTTAAAAAGAAACCTTTGGGGAGGATTGATAATGTGCACATTACGGTTAACAATAACCTTGTCCCCGTTGATTTTGTTGTCTTGGATATCGAATGCAATGCATCTTGTCCAATTGTGTTGGGAAGACCTTTTCTTCGAACTGTTGGTGCTGTTATTGATATGAGGGAAGGTAATATTAAATATCAATTTCCTCTCAAGAAAGGTATGGAACACTTCCCTAGAAAGAGAATGAAGTTGCCTTTTGATTCTATTATTAGAACAAGCTATGATGTTGATGCTTCTACTCTCGATGTTACTTGATTTGCACTTTCTGCGCCTAGCTGAAAGGCGTTAAAGAAAAGCGCTTATGGGAGACAACCCATGTTTTTACCTACAGCAATTTTTTTGTTTTGTTGAGTCTTGGAAGTTGTTTACTACTGTAGCAACCTCTCCTTATCATGTTTTTGTGCCAAGTAAAGTTTCTATGTCAAAGTTGATGTTATATTTGGGATCGCTGCGCAGAAACAGCATTGCTGTCTGTCACGAATCTGGGCACAGTTCTCTGTAGAAAATTCGAAAAAATCTGCCAATTTACGAGCGTGATCCTCAGATATGTACGCAACTTTCATTAGTTTTGAGTTTTTCCATTTGAGCAAGTCTGGTGCCAGCTTTAAATTCGTCTTTACGGACTGTTCTGTTTTTGACAGATTCTGCCTTTTATTTCGCATTGCCTCTTTTGCTATGTTGGATTTATTTCTTTGATCCATTAATGTCCAGTAGCATTATGCAATGTCCAGAAGTGAAAATAATGATTGTGTCACCTCTGAATGAGTGAATTATTAATTGTGCACTAACCCTCTAATGAGTTTGCTTGAAGTTTGGTGTGAAGGAAGTTTTCAAGGATCAAGAGAGGAGAATGATATACTATGATCAAGAGGAGTGAAAGCTCTAAGCTTGGGGATGCCCCCGTGGTTCACCCCTGCATATTTTAAGAAGACTCAAGCGTCTAAGCTTGGGGATGCCCAAGGCATCCCCTTCTTCATCGACAACATCATCAGGTTCCTCCCCTGAAACTATATTTTTATTCAGTCACATCTTGTGTTCTTTACTTGGAGCGTCGGTTTGTTTTTGTTTTTGTTTGAATAAGATGGATCCTAGCATTCACTTTGTGGGAGAGAGACACGCTCCGCTGTTGCATATGGACACATGTGTCCTTAGGCTTTACTCATAATGTTCAAGGCGAAGTTTCTTCTTCGTTAAATTGTTATATGGTTGGAATTGGAAAATGCTACATGTAGTAATTCTAAAATGTCTTGGATAATGTGATACTTGGCAATTGTTGTGCTCATGTTTAAGCTCTTGCATCATATACTTTGCACCCATTAATGAAGAAATACATAGAGCTTGCTAAAATTTGATTTGCATATTTGGTTTCTCTAAGGTCTAGATAATATCTAGTATTGAGTTTTGAACAACAAGGAAGATGGTGTAGAGTCTTATAATGTTTACAATATGTCTTTTATGTGAGTTTTGCTGCACTTGTTCATCCTTGAGTTTGCTTCAAATAACCTTGCTAGCCTAAACCTTGTATCGAGAGGGAATACTTCTCATGCATCCAAAATCCTTGAGCCAACTACTATGCCATTTGTGTCCACCATACCTACCTACTACATGGTATTTCTCCGCCATTCCAAAGTAAATTGCTTGAGTGCTACCTTTAAAATTCCATCATCCACCTTTGCAATATATAGCTCATGGGACAAAATAGCCTTAAAAACTATCGTAGTATTGAATATGTACTTATGCACTTTATCTTTTATTAAGTTGCTTGTTGTGCGATAACCATGCTTCTGGGGAACGCCATCAACTATTGTTGAATATCATGTGAGTTGCTATGCATGTCCGTCTTGTCTGAAGGATCTATCATTTTAGTGGTTGGAGCATGCAAAATTGTTAGAGAAGAACATTGGGCCGCTAACTAAAGCCATGAATCATGGTTGAAGTTTCAGTTTTGGACATATATCCTCAATCTCATATGAGAATAATAATTGTTGCTACATGCTTATGCATTTAAGAGGAGTCCATTATCTGTTGTCCATGTTGTCCCGGTATGGATGTCTAAGTTGAGAATAATCAAAAGCGAGAAATCCAAAATGCGAGCTTTCTCCTTAGACCTTTGTACAGGCGGCATGGAGGTACCCCTTTGTGACACTTGGTTGAAACATGGCATGCAAAGATCCGGTAGTCCAAGCTAAGTAGGACGAGGTGCGGGCACTATTAGTATACTATGCATGAGGCTTGCAACTTGTAAGATATAATTTACATAACTCATATGCTTTATTACTACCGTTGACAAAATTGTTTCATGTTTTCAAAATAAAAGCTCTAGCACAAATACAGCAATCGATGCTTTCCTCTTTGAAGGACCATTCTTTTACTTTTATTGTTGAGTCAGTTTACCTATCTCCTTCCACCTTAAGAAGCAAACACTTGTGTGAACTGTGCATTGATTCCTACATACTTGCATATTGCACTTGTTATATTACTTTATGTTGACAATATCCATGAGATATACATGTTATAAGTTGAAAGCAACCGCTGAAACTTCATCTTCCTATGTGTTGCTTCAACACCTTTACTTTGATTTATTGCTTTATGAGTTAACTCTTATGCAAGACTTATTGATGCTTGTCTTGAAGTACTATTCATGAAAAGTCTTTGCTATATGATTCACTTGTTTACTCATGTCATTACCTTTGTTTTGATCGCTGCATTCATTACATATGTTTACAAATAGTATGATCAAGATTATGATGGCATGTCACTTCAGAAATTATCTTTGTTATCGTTTTACCTGCTCGGGACGAGCAGAACTAAGCTTGGGGATGCTGATACGTCTCCAACGTATCGATAATTTCTTATGTTCCATGCTACTTTATTGATGATACCTACATGTTTTATGCACATTATATGTCATATTTATGCATTTTCTGGAACTAACCTATTAACAAGATGCCGAAGAGCCATTGCTTTCTGCTGTTTTTGGTTTCAGAAATCCTAGTAAAGAAATATTCTCGGAATTGGACGAAACTTTCGCCCAGGGTCCTATTTTTGCACGAAGCTTCCAGAAGACCGAAGAGATAACGAAGTGGGGCCACGAGGCAGCCAGGAGGGTGGCCGGCGCGGCCCAAGCCCTGGCCGCGCCGACCTACCCCCTAGGCCCCTCGTGTGGCCCCTCGCGTTGACCCTCCGCCTACTTAAAGCCTCCGTCGCGAAACCCCCCGAGAGCCACGATACGGAAAACCTTCCGAGACGCCGCCGCCGCCGAATCCCATCTCGGGGGATTAGGAGATCGCCTCCGGCACCTGCCGGAGAGGGGATTCATCTCCCGGAGGACTCTACACCGCCATGGTCGCCTCCGGAGTGATGAGTGAGTAGTTCACCCCTGGACCATGGGTCCATAGCAGTAGCTAGATGGTCGTCTTCTCCTTGTTGTGCTTCATTGTTGGATCTTGTGAGCTGCCTAACATGATCAAGATCATCTATATGTAATTCTATATGTTGTGTTTGTCGGGATCCGATGGATAGAGAGTACTATGATTATGGTGATTATCAATCTATTGTTTATGTGTTGTTTATGATCTTGCATGCTCTCCGTTACTAGTAGAGGCTCTGGCCAAGTTTTTACTCTTAACTCCAAGAGGGAGTATTTATGCTCGATAGTGGGTTCATGCCTCCATTGAATCTGGGACAGTGACAGAAAGTTCTAAGGTTGTGGATGTGCTGTTGCCACTAGGGATAAAACATTGATGCTATGTCTAAGGATGTAGTTGTTGATTACATTACGCACCATACTTAATGCAATTGTCTGTTGCTTTGCAACTTAATACTGGAGGGGGTTCGGATGATAACCTGAAGGTGGACTTTTTAGGCATAGATGCAGTTGGATGGCGGTCTATGTACTTTGTCGTAATGCCCGGATTAAATCTCACTATATTTATCATATCATGTATATGCATTGTTATGCCTTTCTCTATTTTGTCAATTGCCCGACTGTAATTTGTTCACCCAACATGCTTTTATCTTATGGGAGAGACACCTCTAGTGAACTGTGGACCCCGGTCCTATTCTTTACATAGCATACAATCTACTGCAATACTTGTGTTTACTGTTTTCTTTGCAAACATCTTCCACTCGATACGTTTAATCCTTTGTTACAGCAAGCCGGTGAGATTGACAACCTCACTGTTTCGTTGGGGCAAAGTACTTTGGTTTTGTTGTGCAGGTTCCGCGTTGGCGCCGGAATCCCTGGTGTTGCGCCGCATCACATTTCGCGACCATCAACCTTCAACGTGCTTCTTGGCTCCTACTGGTTCGATTAAACCTTGGTTTCTTTCTGAGGGAAAACTTGCCACTGTGCGCATCATACCTTCCTCTTGGGGTTCCCAACGGACGTGTACATCTACGCGCATCAATGTGATACCGCGGCACTCCCCCAAGCTTGGAACAAACCAAGGGGATGCCAATACCGATGATGAATTACTCCTTTCGATGATGGTGGATTCTTCTCGTCATCAGACTTCCAAGGAAGAGGCTCTCCATCAACAAACGATGTCTTGGTCTCGGGAATCCTGAAACTAGCAGCATCGCTAATGCGTTTAAACCTGTTTTCATACTCACAGTTTTGATTCCAAGCATCATAAAGTTGCGCCTGAAGTTGGTTGGTAGTGTTGTGAAGTGAGAGGATATCGCTCCACAGCTTTGCAGTCTCCTTCTCGTGTTCACCAATGAGCTCGGACACAATTCTGTGGAAGATGTCCACTTCACGCTCAGCCATCTTCTTGTAGGTGAAGACCTCTTGTTCTAGTTTCTCCATCCTGTCCTCCAAGCTTCCTTCTCCCTTAGGTCCACGAACATCTTCTATCTGCAACTCTCCATCTACGAGCAGCAATTCCTTGGGATGCATCTTCAACTCGCTTATGTACGGGTTGACGACGTTCTCAAAGAAGTTGTCCTTCGGAGGCTCCGACGAAGACATGGTGGCTCTAGATCTGAAAACAATATCTGGCAGAAAACAGCTCGAAACAAAACACGACGAGAAAACGATATACGGACCTCCAGGGGTCCGGGGGATTATATAGCAAATATTTTTACGACAAAAGGAAGGTTCCAGGCCGAAAACGAGTGGAAACGGGACGCCGAGGGGCTGTCCCCATAGGGCGGCGCGGCCAGGGTGGGGCCCGCGCCGGCCTATGGTGACGGGCCCTCGCGCGTCTCCTCCACTCCGTTTCGATCCCGTAATTTTTCATATTTTCCAAAAACAGCAGAAATATTGTTCGGAAAGCTAAACGCGGACTTTTCATTACTAAAACTGTTACCTATTCAAAGTCGGACTCTGCAGAACTGTCAATTTGATCTTTGATGAAAGCTTCCGGAGTTATCACTTGAATAATATCAATATCTTCATTATAAGAATCTCCAGAAATATAATGCTTGAGTCTTTGTCCATTCACTACTTGTGTGGCGTTACCTTCCAAAGAGCTAATTTTTATTGCTCCTGAACGATATACCTCCTCAATAACATATGGTCCTTCCCATTTTGAGAGTAATTTTCCTGCAAAAAATCTGAGACGAGACCGATACAATAGGACTTTGTCTCCAACATTAAATTCTCTTTTAATAATTCTTCTATCATGCCACTTCTTAACTTTCTCCTTAAAAAGTTTAGCATTTTCATAAGCTTCACTTCTCCATTCATCTAGAGAACTCAATTGTAGCAACCTCTTCTTACCGGCAAGTTTAAAATCTTTATTAAGTTCTCTTACAGCCCAATAAGCTTTGTGCTCTAATTCTAAAGGTAAATGACAAGCTTTTCCATAAACCATTTTATAAGGAGACATGCCCATAGGATTTTTATAAGCAGTTCTATAAGCCCACAATGCTTCCTTTAACTTACTAGCCCAATTCTTTCTAGATTTATTAACAGTCTTTCCCAAAATAGCTTTAATTTCTCTATTTGATAATTCTACTTGCCCACTAGTTTGAGGATGATAAGCTGAAGCAATTCTATGATTAATACCATATTTGGCAAGAGTTTTTCTAAAACCACCATGAATAAAATGAGAACCTCCATCAGTCATAATATATCTAGGTACTCCAAATCTAGGAAATATAACATCTAAAAGCATTTTTAAAGAGGTCTCACCATCAGCACTTTTTGTAGGTATAGCTTCTACCCATTTAGTAACATAATCAACAGCGACAAGTATATGAGTATTACCTTCTGAAGAAGGGAAAGGACCCATGAAGTCGAATCCCCAACAATCAAATGGTTCAATAACAAGAGTATAATTCATAGGCATTTCATTGCGTCTAGAGATATTACCAACTCTTTGACATTCATCACAAGATAAGATAAACTTCCTTGCATCCTTGAAAAGTGTTGGCCAATAAAAACCTGATTGTAGAACCTTTTGTGCGGTTCTATCTCCGGCGTGATGTCCTCCATAAACACTACCATGGCATTTACTCAATATCTCTTGTTGTTCATATTCTGGGACACATCTTCGCATAATACCATCCACTCCTTCTTTATATAAGTGTGGGTCATCCCAAAAATAATGCCTCAAATCATAAAAGAATTTCCTCCTTTGCTGAGCTGAAAAGGTTGGAGGCAAATACTTCGAAACAATAAAGTTAGCATAATCAGCATACCAAGGGCTCTCTCGCGAGCTCACCTTTATTACAGCCAATTGTTCATTTGGAAAACTATCATTAACAGGAACAGGATCATAAGTAATATTTTCCAATCTAGACAAATTATCAGCAACAGGATTATCAGCACCTTTCCTATCTACAATATGTAAATCAAATTCTTGCAAAAGAAGCACCCATCTAATAAGCCTTGGCTTAGCATCTTTCTTTTCCATAAGGTACCTAATCGCAGCATGATCAGTATGAATTGTGACTTTTGAATCAACAATATAGGGTCTAAACTTGTCACATGCAAAAACTACGGCTAATAACTCTTTTTCAGTTGTAGCATAATTTCTTTGAGCAGCATCTAGAGTTTTACTAGCATAATGAATAACATTTAATTTTTTATCTACTCGCTGTCCAAGGACAGCACCTACAGCAAAATCACTAGCATCACACATAATTTCAAAAGGCAAATTCCAATCAGGAGGTTCAACTATAGGAGCAGTTGTTAAGGCTTTCTTTAGAGTTTCAAAGGCTTCCTTACAATCATCATCAAAAACGAAAGGTACATCTTTTTGAAGAAGATTAGTAAGAGGCTTTGAAATTTTAGAGAAATCTTTAATAAACCTCCTATAAAAACCAGCATGACCAAGAATACTACGAATACCTTTAACATCCCTAGGATAGGGCATCTTCTCAATTGCTTCAACTTTAGCTCTATCAACTTCAATACCTCTTTCAGAAATTTTATGTCCCAATACAATTCCTTCATTAACCATAAAGTGGCATTTCTCCCAATTAAGAACAAGGTTAGTTTCTTCACATCTCTGCAAAACTTTATCAAGGTTTCGCAAGCAATTATCAAAAGAATTCCCATAGACAGAAAAATCATCCATGAATACCTCAACAATCTTTTCACAAAAGCCATGAAAAATAGCAGACATGCATCTTTGAAAAGTAGCAGGAGCATTACATAAACCAAAAGGCATACGCCTATAAGCATAAGTTCCATAGGGACAAGTAAAAGTGGTTTTCTCTTGATCTTTAGCTCTAACAGCAATTTGTGAAAACCCAGAATATCCATCAAGAAAACAGAAATGAGTATTTTTAGACAACCTTTCTAACATTTGATCAATAAATGGTAAAGGGTAATGATCTTTCTTAGTAACTTTATTCACTTTCCTAAAATCAATGCACATTCTATACCCTACAACTACTCTTTGAGGAATAAGCTCATCATTATCATTAGGCACAACAGTTATACCTCCTTTCTTAGGAACACAATGCACAGGACTAACCCATCTACTATCAGCAATAGGATATATAATACCTGCTTCAAGAAGTTTTAATACCTCATTTCTTACCACATCCTTCATCTTGGGAATTAGACGACGCTGATGTTCAACAACAGGTTTTGCACCATCTTCTATATTAATAGCATGTTGGCAAATAGCGGGAGAAATCCCCTTCAAATCATCAAGAGTATAGCCAATAGCTCCTCGGTGTTTCTTCAATATTTCCAATAATCTTTCTTCCTCAATATCTGAAAGCTTAGCACTAATAATAACAGGATATGTTTTCTTCTCATCAATATAAGCATACTTAAGATTATCAGGTAATGGTTTCAAATCAAATACAGGATCTTCCTTTGGTGGTGGTGTTACACCTAAATCTTCAACCGGTAAGTCATGTTTAAGAATAGGTTGACGAAGGAAAATTTCATCAAGCTCATCCCTTTCTTCCCTAAAAACTTCACTCTCACTATTCTCCAAATGTTGCTGCAAAGGATTACTAGGAGCAAGAGCAATAGATGCACACTGTTCAACTCTAAAATCTTCATTAGGCAAATCAGCTTTATAAGGAGTTTTGGCAAATTTAGAGAAGTTAAACTCATAAGATTCACCAGCAAATTTAGTAACAATTTTCTCTTTCTTGCAATCTATAATAGCTCCACATGTATTTAGAAAAGGTCTACCAAAAATAATAGGACAAAACTTACTAGCAGCAGAACCAAGTACCAAAAAGTCAGCAGGATATTTAATCTTACCACATAGAACTTCAACATCTCGAACAATACCAATGGGAGAGATAGTTTCTCTATTAGCTAGCCGAATAACCACATCAATTTCTTCAAGTTCACAAGAACCAATTTCATGCATAATTTCCGTGTAGAGCTCATAAGGAATGGCACTAATACTTGCACCAATGTCACATAAACCATAATAGCAATGATCACCAATTCGAACAGAGAGCACAGGAACACTGGCTTTCATAGACTTATTAGGATGCGAAACAATATTAGAAGCATCTTCACAAAAAATAATATGACCATCTTCCACATTTTCAGTAACAAGATCTTTAACTATTGCAACAGCAGGTTCAACTTTTATTTGTTCTTCAGGTTCTATAGGTTTCTTTGCACTTTTATTAACTACACTAGTTATAACAGAATACTCCTTCATTTTAGCAGGGAAAGGAGTTTTTTCAATATAAGCTTCAGGAAGAACATGATCAACAGTTTTAATTTCAATACATTTGCCTTTAGGCGAATCAACTTTATCTTTATATGGTTCATGATACTTATCAAAATTCTTCCTAGGCAATTCAAAATGAGAGGCAAAGGCTTTATAAATATTTGCAACAACTTGAGAGTCAAGACCATATGTAGCACTCATATTACGATATTCATCGGTATCCATAAAAGTTTCAATGCATTCATAATTATAATTTATACCTGACACTCTACCTTTGTCGTTCTCCCATCCTTCAGTATTTTCTTGGATTCGATCAAGAAGGTCCCATTTAAACTCTTCTTTATTGCGCGTGAATGATCCAGAACAAGAAGTATCCAGCAAGGTTTTATCTTGAAAAGACAGTCTTGCATAGAAATTATCAATAATAATATTACCAGGAAGCTCATGAATGGGGCATTTGAGCATTAAAGACTTCAATCTCCCCCACGCTTGGGCAATACTCTCTCCATCATGAGGCCAAAAATTATATATACGGTTGCAGTTGATACGTCCAATTTGCATCACTATTTTATATCATAATTTGCTGTTATTCATTGATATATTTCATATTGGGACACAATACTTATGTTATTTCATCTATTTTGCATGTTTCATCATTATTGGAGGATCAAGCACCGGAGCCAGGATTCTGCTGGAAAAAGCACCGTCAGAACGCAATATTTCGGAAGATCAACTGTGGAAGGAAATTACACGTAAATTCCTATTTTTCCAGATGACGAAGAAAGCCAGAAGGGGGAGCCAGCTGGACCCAAGGTGGGCCCAGACAACATGGCGGCGCGGCCCATGGCCTGGCCGCGCCACCATGGTGTGTGGGGGCCCCACAGCCCCTCTCGCCTCCTTTTCTTCGCGTACTCCTTCGTCCCGAAGACCTAAGCCACAGAGGGTTCCTCACGAAGAGTTACAGCCGCCTCTGCGGGGCGGAGAACACCAGAGAGAAAAGAGCTCTCCGGCGGGCAGGAATCCGTCGGGGAAATTCCCTCCCGGAGGGGGAAATCGACGCCATCGCCATCGTCATCGAGCTGGACATCATCTCCATCATCATCATCATCATCTCCATCATCTACACCGCCATCACCACCGCTGCACCTCGTCACCGCTGTAACGATTTGGGTTGGATCTTGATTGTTTGATAGGGGAAACTCTCCCGGTGTTACTTTCTACTTGTTATTGATGCTATTGAGTGAAACCATTGAACCAAGGTTTATGTTCAGATTGTTATTCATCATCATATCACCTCTGATTGTATTCCATATGATGTCTCGTGAGTAGTTCGTTTAGTTCTTGAGGACATGGGTGAAGTCTAAATGTTAGTAGTGAACTATGGTTGAGTAATATTCAATGTTATGATATTTAAGTTGTGGTGTCATTCTTCTAGTGGTGTCGTGTGAACGTCGACTACACGATACTTCACCATTTATGGGCCTAGGGGAGTGCATCTTGTATTCGGTTGCTAATTGCGGGGTTGCCGGAGTGACAGAAACCTGAGCCCCCGTTAGTATATCGATGCAAGAGGGATCGCAGGATCTCAGAGTTTAAGGCTGTGGTTAGATTTATCTTAATTACTTTCTTGTAGTTGCGGATGCTTGCAAGGGGTATAATCACAAGTATGTATTAGTCCTAGGAAGGGCGGTGCATTAGCATAGGTTCACCCACACAACACTTATCAAAACAATGAAGATTATTTAGCTACATGAAGCGAAAGCACTAGACTAAAATCCCCGTGTGTCCTCAAGAACGTTTGGTCATTATAAGTAAACAAACCGGCTTGTCCTTTGTGCTAAAAAGGATTGGGCCACTCGCTGCAATTATTTCTCTCGCATTTTACTTACTCGTACTTTATTCATCTATTACATCAAAACCCCTTGAATACTTGTTTGTGAGCATTTACAGTGAATCCTTCATCGAAACTGCTTGTCAACACCTTCTGCTCCTCGTTGGGATCGACATTCTTACTTATCGAAGATACTACGATACACCCCCTATACTTGTGGGTCATCAAGACTATTTTCTGGCGCCGTTGCCGGGGAGTGAAGCGCTATTGGTAAGTGGAATTGGTAAGGAAAACCTTTACTGTTTGTGCTGATTTTATTTCTGCCTGCTGCTATAAGTCATTATGGAGAGATCTTCTCTTCAATTTCTATTTGGGAAATCTACTACTACTGCAACGGTAGTGGATGAAGCGCCAGGTGAGGAAGTGATACCATATAAAATACCTATGAAAATTATTGAACGTGTTATGGATAACCGCTATGAAGGGGATGGAACTGTTCATCCTGGTGATCATTTACTGTTTTTGCATGAATTATGCGGGTTATTCAAATGTGCAGGTATTGCTATGAATGAAGTTAGAAAGAAACTATTCACTATATCGCTGTCTGGTAAAGCGGCGCATTGGTATAAATTGCTGAAGAATGGTGATTCTCTTGATTGGGAGGACATTGTGCCTTTATTTTATTCTAAATTCTATCCTCCAAGTGAAATTCACAAAGATCGGAACCGCATATATAATTTCTGGCCTCATGATGGAGAGAGTATTGCCCAAGCTTGGGGGAGATTGAAGTCTTTAATGCTCAAATGCCCCATTCATGAGCTTCCTGGTAATGTTATTATTGATAATTTCTATGCAAGACTTTCTTTTCAAGACAAGACCTTGTTGGATACTTCTTGTTCTGGATCATTTACACGCAACAAAGAAGAGTTTAAAAGGGACCTTCTTGATCGGATCCAAGAAAATACTGAAGGTTGGGAGAACGACAAAGATAGAGAATCAGGTATAATTTATGATTATAAATGCATTGAAGCTTTTATGGATACTGATAAATTTCGTAATATGAGTGCTACATATGGTCTTGATTCTCAAGTTGCTGCAAATCTTTATAAAGCTTTTGCCTCTCATTATGAATTGCCTAAGAAGAATTTTGATAAGTATCATGAACCGTATAAAGATAAAGTTGATTCATCTGTAAACAAATGTGTAGTGATTGAAACTGTTGATCATGTTATTCCTGAAGCTTATATTGAAAAAACTCCTTTCCCTGCTAAAATGAAGGAGTACTCTGTTATAAATAGTGCGGTTCATAAAAGTGAAAAGAAACCTAAAGAACCTGAAGAACAAATTAAAGTTGAACCTGCTGTTGCAATAGTTAAAGATCTTGTGACTGAAAATGTGGAGGATGGTCATATTATTTTCTGTGAAGATGCTTCTAATATTGTTTCACATCCTAATAAACCCAAACAAGTTAGTGTTCCTATGTTATCTGTTAGAATTGGTGATCATTGCTATTATGGTTTATGTGATATTGGTGCAAGTGTTAGTGCTATTCCTTATGAGCTTTACACGGAGATTATGCACGAAATTGATTCTTGTGAACTTGAAGATATTGATGTGGTTATTCAGCTGGCTAATAGAGAAACTATTTCTCCAATTGGTATTGTTCGAGATGTGGAAGTTCTATGTGGTAAGATTAAATATCCTGCTGACTTTTTGGTACTTGGTTCTGCTGCTAGTGATCATTGTCCTATCATTTTTGGTAGACCTTTTCTAAATACTTGTGGAGCTATTATAGATTGCAAGAAAGAGAAAATTTTGACTAAATTTGCTGGTGAATCTTATGAGTTTAACTTCTCTAAATTTACCAAAACTCCTTATAAAGCTGATTTGCCTAGTGATGATTTTAAAATGGAGCAGTGTGCATCTATTGTTCTTGTTCCTAATAATCCTTTGCAGCAACATTTGGAGAATAGCGAAAGTGAAGCTTTTAGGAAAGAAAGAGATGAGCTTGAGGAAATTTTTCTTCGCCAACCTATTCTCAAGCATGATTTACCGGTGGAAGATTTGGGTACAACACCGCCACCAAAGGAAGATCCTGTTTTTGATTTAAAGCCTTTACCTGATAATCTTAAATATGCTCATATTGATGATAAGAAAATATATCCTGTTATTATTAGTTCTAAGCTTTCAGAGATTGAGGAAGAAAGGTTATTGGAAATATTGAAGAAACACCGAGGAGCTATTGGCTATACTCTTGATGATTTGAAAGGGATTTCTCCTTCTATTTGCCAACATGCTATTAATATGGAAGATGATGCAAAGCCTGTTGTTGAACATCAACGTCGTCTAATTCCGAAGATGAAAGAGGTGGTAAGGAATGAGGTATTAAAACTTCTTGAAGCTGGTATTATATATCCTATTGCTGATAGTAGATGGGTTAGTCCTGTGCATTGTGTTCCTAAGAAAGGAGGAATGACTGTTGTGCCTAATGATAATGATGAGCTCATTCCTCAAAGAGTAGTTGTAGGGTATAGAATGTGCATTGATTTTCGAAAAGTTAATAAAGTTACTAAGAAAGATCATTACCCTTTACCATTTATTGATCAAATGCTAGAAAGGTTGTCTAAAAATACTCATTTTTGCTTTCTTGATGGTTATTCTGGGTTTTCACAAATTGCTGTTAAAGCTAAAGATCAAGAGAAAACCACGTTCACTTGTCCTTATGGAACTTATGCTTATAGGCGTATGCCTTTTGGTTTATGTAATGCTCCTGCTACTTTTCAAAGATGCATGTCTGCTATTTTTCATGGTTTTTGCGAAAGTATTGTAGAGGTGTTCATGGATGATTTTTCTGTCTATGGGAATTCTTTTGATAATTGCTTGCGAAACCTCGATAAAGTTTTGCAGAGATGTGAAGAAACTAACCTTGTTCTTAATTGGGAGAAATGCCACTTTATGGTTAATGAAGGAATTGTATTGGGACATAAAATTTCCGAGAGAGGTATTGAAGTTGATAGAGCTAAAGTTGAAGCAATTGAGAAGATGCCCTATCCGAGGGATGTTAAAGGTATTCGTAGTGTTCTTGGTCATGCTGGGTTTTATAGGAGATTTATTAAAGATTTCTCTAAAATTTCAAAGCCTCTTACTAATCTTCTTCAAAAAGATGTACCTTTTGTTTTTGATGATGATTGTAAGGAAGCTTTTGAAACTCTAAAGAAAGCCTTAACAACTGCTCCTGTAGTTGAACCTCCTGATTGGAATTTACCTTTTGAAATTATGTGTGATGCTAGTGATTTTGCTGTAGGCGCTGTTCTTGGACAGCGAGTAGATAAAAAATTAAATGTTATTCATTATGCTAGTAAGACTCTTGATGCTGCTCAAAGAAATTATGCTACAACTGAAAAGGAATTGTTAGTTGTAGTCTTTGCTTGTGACAAGTTTAGATCCTATATTGTTGATTCAAAAGTCACGATTCATACTGATCATGCTGCAATTAGATATCTTATGACAAAGAAAGATGCTAAGCCAAGGCTTATTAGATGGGTACTTCTTTTGCAAGAATTTGATTTACATATTATAGATAGGAAAGGTGCTGATAATCCTGTTGCTGATAATTTGTCTAGATTGGAAAATATTGCTTATGATCCTGTTCCTGTTAATGATAGTTTTCCAAATGAACAATTGGCTGTAATAAAGGTGAGCTCGCGAGAGAGCCCTTGGTATGCTGATTATGCTAACTTTATTGTTTCGAAGTATTTGCCTCCAACCTTTTCAGCTCAGCAAAGGAGGAAATTCTTTTATGACTTGAGGCATTATTTTTGGGATGACCCACACTTATATAAAGAAGGAGTAGATGGTATTATGCGAAGATGTGTTCCTGAATATGAACAACAGGAGATATTGAGTAAATGTCATGGTAGTGTTTATGGAGGACATCATGCTGGAGATAGAACCGCGCAAAAGGTTCTACAATCAGGTTTTTATTGGCCAACACTTTTCAAAGATGCAAGGAAGTTTATCTTATCTTGTGATGAATGTCAAAGAGTTGGTAATATCTCTAGACGCAATGAAATGCCTATGAATTATACTCTTGTTATTGAACCATTCGATTGTTGGGGATTCGACTTCATGGGTCCTTTCCCTTCTTCAGAAGGTAACACTCATATACTTGTCGCTGTTGATTATGTTACTAAATGGGTAGAAGCTATACCTACAAAAAGTGCTGATGGTGAGACCTCTTTAAAAATGCTTTTAGATATTATTTTTCCTAGATTTGGAGTACCTAGATATATTATGACTGATGGAGGTTCTCATTTTATTCATGGAGGTTTTAGAAAAACTCTTGCTAAGTATGGTATTAATCATAGAATTGCTTCCGCTTATCACCCTCAAACTAGTGGTCAAGTAGAATTATCAAATAGAGAGATTAAATCTATTTTGGGAAAGACCGTTAATAAATCTAGAAAGAATTGGGCTAGCAAATTGAAGGAAGCACTATGGGCTTATAGAACTGCTTATAAAAATCCTATGGGAATGTCACCTTATAAAATGGTTTATGGAAAAGCTTGTCATTTACCTTTAGAACTAGAGCACAAAGCTTATTGGGCTGTTAGAGAACTAAATAAAGATCCGAAACTAGCCGGTAATAAGAGGTTGATGGCGTGTAACTCACACGTTCGTTGGGAACCCCAAGAGGAAGGTATGATGCGCACAGTAGCAAGTTTTCCCTCAGAAAGAAACCAAGGTTTAATCGAACCAGTAGGAGCCAAGAAGCACGTTGAAGGTTGATGGTCGCGAAATGTGATGCGGCGCAACACCAGGGATTCCGGCGCCAACGCGGAACCTGCACAACACAACCCAAGTACTTTGTCCCAACGAAACAGTGAGGTTGTCAATCTCACCGGCTTGCTGTAACAAAGGATTAAGCGTATCGAGTGGAAGATGTTTGCAAAGAAAACAGTAAACACAATTGCAGTAGATTGTATGCTATGTAAAGAATAGGACCGGGGTCCACAGTTCACTAGAGGTGTCTCTCCCATAAGATAAAGCATGTTGGGTGAACAAATTACAGTCGGGCAATTGACAAATAGAGAAAGGCATAACAATGCATATACATGATATGATAAATATAGTGAGATTTAATCCGGGCATTACGACAAAGTACATAGACCGCCATCCAACTGCATCTATGCCTAAAAAGTCCACCTTCAGGTTATCATCCGAACCCCATTCAGTATTAAGTTGCTAAGCAACAGACAATTGCATTAAGTATGGTGCGTAATGTAATCAACAACTACATCCTTAGACATAGCATCAATGTTTTATCCCTAGTGGCAACAGCACATCACAACCTTAGAACCTACTGTCACGATCCCAGGTGTAAATGAAGGCATGAACCCACTATCGAGCATAAATACCCCCTCTTGGAGTTAAGAGCAAAAACTTGGCCAGAGCCTCTACTAATAACGGAGAGCATGCAAGATCATAAACAACACATAAACAATAGATTGATAATCACCATAATCATAGTACTCTCTATCCATCGGATCCCGACAAACACAACATATAGTATTACAGATAGATGATCTTGATCATGTTAGGCAGCTCACAAGATCCAACAATGAAGCACAACAAGGAGAAGACGACCATCTAGCTACTGCTATGGACCCATGGTCCAGGGGTGAACTACTCACTCATCACTCCGGAGGCGACCATGGCGGTGTAGAGTCCTCCGGGAGATGAATCCCCTCTCCGGCAGGGTGCCGGAGGCGATCTCCTGAATCCCCCGAGATGGGATTCGCGGCGGCGGCGTCTCTGGAAGGTTTTCCGTATCGTGGCTCTCGGTACTGGGGGTTTCGCGACGGAGGCTTTAAGTAGGCGGAGGGTCAACGCGGGGGCCACACGAGGGGCCCAGGGGGTAGGTCGGCGCGGCCAGGGCTTGGGCCGCGCCGCCTAGCCTCTGGCTGCCTCGTGGCCCCACTTCGTTATCTCTTCGGTCTTCTGGAAGCTTCGTGCAAAAATAGGACCCTGGGCGAAAGTTTCGTCCAATTCCGAGAATATTTCTTTACTAGGATTTCTGAAACCAAAAACAGCAGAAAAAGCAACTGGCTCTTCGGCATCTTGTTAATAGGTTAGTTCCAGAAAATGCATAAATATGACATATAATGTGCATAAAACATGTAGGTATCATCAATAAAGTAGCATGGAACATAAGAAATTATCGATACGTTGGAGACGTATCAGCATCCCCAAGCTTAGTTCTGCTCGTCCCGAGCAGGTAAAACGATAACAAAGATAATTTCTGAAGTGACATGCCATCATAATCTTGATCATACTATTTGTAAACATATGTAATGAATGCAGCGATCAAAGCAAAGGTAATGACATGAGTAAACAACTGAATCATATGACAAAGACTTTTCATGAATAGTACTTTCAAGACAAGCATCAATAAGTCTTGCATAAGAGTTAACTCATAAAGCAATAAATCAAAGTAGAGGTGTTGAAGCAACACAAAGGAAGATGAAGTTTCAGCGGTTGCTTTCAACTTATAACATGTATATCTCATGGATATTGTCAACATAAAGTAATATAACAAGTGCAATATGCAAGTATGTAGGAATCAATGCACAGTTCACACAAGTGTTTGCTTCTTAAGGTGGAAGGAGATAGGTAAACTGACTCAACAATAAAAGTAAAAGAATGGTCCTTCAAAAGGAAAGCATCGATTGCTGTATTTGTGCTAGAGCTTTTATTTTGAAAACATGAAACAATTTTGTCAACGGTAGTAATAAAGCATATGAGTTATGTAAATTATATCTTATAAGTTGCAAGCCTCATGCATAGTATACTAATAGTGCCCGCACCTCGTCCTACTTAGCTTGGACTACCGGATCTTTGCATGCCATGTTTCAACCAAGTGTCACAAAGGGGTACCTCCATGCCGCCTGTACAAAGGTCTAAGGAGAAAGCTCGCATTTTGGATTTCTCGCTTTTGATTATTCTCAACTTAGACATCCATACCGGGACAACATGGACAACAGATAATGGACTCCTCTTAAATGCATAAGCATGTAGCAATGATTATTATTCTCATATGAGATTGAGGATATATGTCCAAAACTGAAACTTCAACCATGGTTCATGGCTTTAGTTAGCGGCCCAATGTTCTTCTCTAACAATTTTGCATGCTCCAACCACTAAAATGATAGATCCTTCAGACAAGACGGACATGCATAGCAACTCACATGATATTCAACAATAGTTGATGGCGTTCCCCAGAAGCATGGTTATCGCACAACAAGCAACTTAATAAAATATAAAGTGCATAAGTACATATTCAATACTACGATAGTTTTTAAGGCTATTTTGTCCCATGAGCTATATATTGCAAAGGCGAATGATGGAATTTTAAAGGTAGCACTCAAGCAATTTACTTTGGAATGGCGGAGAAATACCATGTAGTAGGTAGGTATGGTGGACACAAATGGCATAGTAGTTGGCTCAAGGATTTTGGATGCATGAGAAGTATTCCCTCTCGATACAAGGTTTAGGCTAGCAAGGTTATTTGAAGCAAACTCAAGGATGAACAAGTGCAGCAAAACTCACATAAAAGACATATTGTAAACATTATAAGACTCTACACCGTCTTCCTTGTTGTTCAAAACTCAATACTAGATATTATCTAGACCTTAGAGAGACCAAATATGCAAATCAAATTTTAGCAAGCTCTATGTATTTCTTCATTAATGGGTGCAAAGCATATGATGCAAGAGCTTAAACATGAGCACAACAATTGCCAAGTATCACATTATCCAAGACATTTTAGAATTACTACATGTAGCATTTTCCAATTCCAACCATATAACAATTTAACGAAGAAGAAACTTCGCCTTGAACATTATGAGTAAAGCCTAAGGACACATGTGTCCATATGCAACAGCGGAGCGTGTCTCTCTCCCACAAAGTGAATGCTAGGATCCATTTTATTCAAACAAAAACAAAAACAAAAACAAACCGACGCTCCAAGCAAAGAACACAAGATGTGACTGAATAAAAATATAGTTTCAGGGGAGGAACCTGATGATGTTGTCGATGAAGAAGGGGATGCCTTGGGCATCCCCAAGCTTAGACGCTTGAGTCTTCTTAAAATATGCAGGGGTGAACCACGGGGGCATCCCCAAGCTTAGAGCTTTCACTCCTCTTGATCATAGTATATCATACTCCTCTCTTGACCCTTGAAAACTTCCTTCACACCAAACTTCAAGCAAACTCATTAGAGGGTTAGTGCACAATTAATAATTCACACATTCAGAGGTGGCACAATCATTCTTTACACTTCTGGACATTGCATAATGCTACTGGACATTAATGGATCAAAGAAATAAATCCAACATAGCAAAAGAGGCAATGCGAAATAAAAGGCAGAATCTGTCAAAAACAGAACAGTCCGTAAAGACGAATTTAAAGCTGGCACCAGACTTGCTCAAATGGAAAAACTCAAAACTAATGAAAGTTGCGTACATATCTGAGGATCACGCTCGTAAATTGGCAGATTTTTTCGAATTTTCTACAGAGAACTGTGCCCAGATTCGTGACAGACAGCAATGCTGTTTCTGCGCAGCGATCCCAAATATAACATCAACTTTGACATAGAAACTTTACTTGGCACAAAAACATGATAAGGAGAGGTTGCTACAGTAGTAAACAACTTCCAAGACTCAACAAAACAAAAAATTGCTGTAGGTAAAAACATGGGTTGTCTCCCATAAGCGCTTTTCTTTAACGCCTTTCAGCTAGGCGCAGAAAGTGCAAATCAAGTAACATCGAGAGTAGAAGCATCAACATCATAGCTTGTTCTAATAATAGAATCAAAAGGCAACTTCATTCTCTTTCTAGGGAAGTGTTCCATACCTTTCTTGAGAGGAAATTGATATTTAATATTACCTTCCCTCATATCAATAATAGCACCAACAGTTCGAAGAAAAGGTCTTCCCAATACAATAGGACAAGATGCATTGCATTCGATATCCAAAACAACAAAATCAACGGGGACAAGGTTATTGTTAACCGTAATGTGCACATTATCAATCCTCCCCAAAGGTTTCTTTTTAACATTATCGGCAAGATTAACATCCAAATAACAATTCTTCAATGGTGGCAAGTCAAGCATATCATAAATCTTTTTAGGCATAACAGAAATACTTGCACCAAGATCACATAAAGCATTACATTCAAAGTCATTGAATTTCATTTTAATGATGGGCTCCCAACCATCTTCTAGCTTTCTAGGAATAGAAGTTTCAAGTTTTAGTTTCTCTTCTCTAGCTTTTATGAGAGCATTTGTAATATGTTTTGTAAAGGCTAAATTTATAGCACTAGCATTAGGACTTTTAGCAAGTTTTTGTAAGAACTTTATAACTTCAGAGATGTGGCAATCATCAAAATCTAAATCATTATGAGCTACAGCAATGGGATCATTGTTCCCAAGGTTGGAAAAAATTTCAGCAGTTTTATCACAAGCAGTTTCAGCAGTTTTAGCAATTTCAGGCAGTTTTGTACGCTTTGTACTAGGAGTAGAAACATTGCCAACACCAATTATTTTACCATTGATAGTAGGAGGTGCAGCAACATGTGAAGAATTAGCATTACTAGTGGTGGTAATAGTCCAAACTTTAGCTACATTATTCTCTTTAGCTAGTTTTTCATTTTCTTCTCTATCCCACCTAGCACGCAGTTCAGCCATTAATCTTATATTCTCATTAATTCTAACTTGGATGGCATTTGCTGTAGTAGTAATCTTATTATCAATATCATTATTAGGCATAACTTTCAATTTTAAAAGATTTACATCAGAGGCAAGTCTATCAACTCTAGAAGCAATAGTATCAATTTTATCAAGCTTTTCCTCAACAGATTTGTTAAAAGCAGTTTGTGTACTAATAAATTCTTTAAGCATAGCTTCAAGACCAGAGGGTACATTCCTATTATTGTTGTAAGAATTCCCATAAGAATTACCATAACCATTACCATTAGCAGAAGGATATGGCCTATAGTTATTACCAGAGTTGTTCCTATAAGCATTGTTGTTGAAATTATTATTTTTAATGAAATTCACATCAACATTTTCTTCTTGAGCAACCAATGAAGCTAAAGGAACATTATTTGGATCAACATTAGATCTACCATTCACAAGCATAGACATAATCACATCAATCTTATCACTCAAGGAAGAGGTTTCTTCAACAGAATTTACCTTCTTACCTTGTGGAGCTCTTTCCGTGTGCCATTCAGAGTAATTTATCATCATATCATCAAGAAGTTTTGTAGCCGCCCCCAATGTGATGGACATAAAGGTACCTCCAGCAGCTGAATCCAATAAATTCCGCGAAGAAAAATTTAGTCCTGCATAGAAGGTTTGGATGATCATCCAAGTAGTCAGTCCATGGGTTGGGAAATTCTTTACCAAAGTTTTCATTCTCTCCCATGCTTGAGCAACATGTTCAGTATCTAATTGTTTAAAATTCATTATGCTACTTCTCAAAGATATAATTTTAGCGGGAGGATAATATCTACCAATAAAAGCATCCTTGCATTTAGTCCATGAATCAATACTATTCTTAGGCAAAGATAGCAACCAATCTTTAGCTCTTCCTCTTAATGAGAAAGGAAACACTTTCAATTTAATAATATCACCATCTACATCTTTATACTTTTGCATTTCACAAAGTTCAACAAAATTATTGAGATGGGCAGCAGCATCATCAGAACTAACACCAGAAAATTGATCTCTCATGACAAGATTTAGTAAAGCAGGTTTAATTTCAAAGAATTCTGCTGTAGTAGCAGGTGGAGCAATAGGTGTGCATAGGAAATCATTATTATTTGCATTTGTGAAGTCACACAACTTAGTATTTTCAGGGGTATTCATTTTAGCAACGGTAAATAAAACAAACTAGATAAAGTAAATGCAAGTAACTAATTTTTTTGTGTTTTTGATATAGTGAGCAAGACAGTAAATAAAGTAAAACTAGCAACTAATTTTTTTGTGTTTTGTTTAGGTGCAGCAAACAAAGTAGTAAATAAAATAAAGCAAGACAAAAACAAAGTAAAGAGATTGAGAAGTGGAGACTCCCCTTGCAGCGTGTCTTGATCTCCCCGGCAACGGCGCCAGAAAAAGAGCTTGATGGCGTGTAACTCACACGTTCGTTGGGAACCCCAAGAGGAAGGTATGATGCGCACAGTAGCAAGTTTTCCCTCAGAAAGAAACCAAGGTTTAATCGAACCAGTAGGAGCCAAGAAGCACGTTGAAGGTTGATGGTCGCGAAATGTGATGCGGCGCAACACCAGGGATTCCGGCGCCAACGCGGAACCTGCACAACACAACCCAAGTACTTTGTCCCAACGAAACAGTGAGGTTGTCAATCTCACCGGCTTGCTGTAACAAAGGATTAAGCGTATCGAGTGGAAGATGTTTGCAAAGAAAACAGTAAACACAATTGCAGTAGATTGTATGCTATGTAAAGAATAGGACCGGGGTCCACAGTTCACTAGAGGTGTCTCTCCCATAAGATAAAGCATGTTGGGTGAACAAATTACAGTCGGGCAATTGACAAATAGAGAAAGGCATAACAATGCATATACATGATATGATAAATATAGTGAGATTTAATCCGGGCATTACGACAAAGTACATAGACCGCCATCCAACTGCATCTATGCCTAAAAAGTCCACCTTCAGGTTATCATCCGAACCCCATTCAGTATTAAGTTAAGCAACAGACAATTGCATTAAGTATGGTGCGTAATGTAATCAACAACTACATCCTTAGACATAGCATCAATGTTTTATCCCTAGTGGCAACAGCACATCACAACCTTAGAACCTACTGTCACGATCCCAGGTGTAAATGAAGGCATGAACCCACTATCGAGCATAAATACCCCCTCTTGGAGTTAAGAGCAAAAACTTGGCCAGAGCCTCTACTAATAACGGAGAGCATGCAAGATCATAAACAACACATAAACAATAGATTGATAATCACCATAATCATAGTACTCTCTATCCATCGGATCCCGACAAACACAACATATAGTATTACAGATAGATGATCTTGATCATGTTAGGCAGCTCACAAGATCCAACAATGAAGCACAACAAGGAGAAGACGACCATCTAGCTACTGCTATGGACCCATGGTCCAGGGGTGAACTACTCACTCATCACTCCGGAGGCGACCATGGCGGTGTAGAGTCCTCCGGGAGATGAATCCCCTCTCCGGCAGGGTGCCGGAGGCGATCTCCTGAATCCCCCGAGATGGGATTCGCGGCGGCGGCGTCTCTGGAAGGTTTTCCGTATCGTGGCTCTCGGTACTGGGGGTTTCGCGACGGAGGCTTTAAGTAGGCGGAGGGTCAACGCGGGGGGCCACACGAGGGGCCCAGGGGGTAGGTCGGCGCGGCCGGGGGCCGCGCCGCCCTAGCCTCTGGCTGCCTCGTGGCCCCACTTCGTTATCTCTTCGGTCTTCGGAAGCTTCGTGCAAAAATAGGACCCTGGGCGAAAGTTTCGTCCAATTCCGAGAATATTTCTTTACTAGGATTTCTGAAACCAAAAACAGCAGAAAACAGCAACTGGCTCTTCGGCATCTTGTTAATAGGTTAGTTCCAGAAAATGCATAAATATGACATATAATGTGCATAAAACATGTAGGTATCATCAATAAAGTAGCATGGAACATAAGAAATTATCGATACGTTGGAGACGTATCAAGGTTGCTGCAATTAAGTTCTCTAGATGAATGGAGAAGTGAAGCCTATGAAAATGCTAAACTCTTTAAAGAAAAAGTTAAGAAATGGCATGATAGAAGGATCATCAAAAGAGAGTTTAATATTGGGGATAAAGTCCTATTGTATCGGTCTCGTCTCAGATTCTTTGCAGGGAAATTACTCTCGAAATGGGAAGGACCATATGTTGTTGAGGAGGTGTATCGTTCAGGAGCAATTAAAATTAGCTCTCTCCAAGGCAATGCCACGCAAGTGGTGAATGGACAAAGACTCAAGCATTATATCTCGGGTGATTCTTATAATGTTGATGTTGATATTATTCAAGTGGAAACACCGGAGGCTTTCATCAAAGGACAAATTGACAGTCCGCCAGAACTCGACTTTGAATAGGTAACAGTACAGGTAATAAAAGTCCGCGTTTAGCTTTCCGAACAATATTTCTGCTGTTTTTGGAAAATATGAAAAATTACGAGATCGAAACGGAGTGGAGGAGACGCACGAGGGCGTGCCCCCATAGGCCGGCGCGGGCCCCAGCCTGGCCGCGCCGCCCTATGGGGACAGCCCCTCGGCGTCCCGTTTCCACTCGTTTTCGGCCTGGAACCTTCCTTTTGTCGTAAAAATATTTGCTATATAATCCCCCGGATCCCTGGAGGTCCGTATATCGTTTTCTCGTCGTGTTTTGTTTCGAGCTGTTTTCTGCCAGATTTGTTTTGATCTAGAAGCACCATGGTCTCCAACAACAAAGACAAGGGGCCTTGGAAGGAAGAGATGGATGAAAGGATCAATAAGGAGAAGAAGAAGATAGCATCAGCAAAAGGAGAGTGGGAAACTACGAAGAGTAAGCCAATCTTGGTGGGATCGGTTAACACTGGGCGTTCTTTTTCTCATAACTTGCAGGGAGTTCTTCCGCCTGCTCTGGACCTCGACTCTTTCCCTTGTGTGGAGGAAGCAATACGGGTTGCTGATGAGTTTTGTGATCAATATCGTGCTCTCAAAAGGGAAGTGGAGATACTTCAGGAGGAGAACCAGCGACTTCGCAGAATGCTGGAATATTACTCAATTCCCAGCACAAGGCCGTCACCGCCACATTCGGATAACAATGAGTCTCTTCAAGTTTTGGTGCAGAATTGCAAAATTGAGAAGCTGAAGCTGAAGGAGATCCTTATGAAGCGCGAGAAGAATCCATCACCATCACCACCGAAGGAGTAATTCATCATCGGTATTGGCATCCCCTTGGTTTGTTCCAAGCTTGGGGGAGTGCCGCGGTATCACATCATCACTACCTTTATCTTTTACTATCAAGTAGTGTCATATCATGAGTAGGGAAGTTATCATATGGAATAGTTTGCAATGTGGAAGTATCTCTCTTAGTTGGTTATCTATGTATCCGTTGGTGTGAGTTATCGTTATGGAATATTAATGAGAAGTCTTATCATTTACTTTTTGCACACCTTATTTTAGTTTGCAATCTCTATTATATGATTACTCTTGACATGAGTATTGATATCACTTTGGGAGCATCAAGTAAATCTATTTGGTTTTGGCAAACTTAGCATTGGTCAATAGCAACAACATCTGATGTTTAAATAGAAGAGAGAAATACACTTAGATATATTACTCTATTATCTCTATGCTAATGAGTTTAGTATTCTGAAGTTAAAATTGCTTGTGCTTATGAGAAAGATGCATGATTGTTCTATCATATGTATATTTGTTTGTTTCCCTCAACCTTTATGCTTGCTATCAAACCTTGCTAGCCAAAGACCTGTATTGAGAGGGAATGCTTCTCATACATCCATAACCTTAGACCAAACCTATGCCATTTGTGTCCACCATACCTACCTACTACATGGTATTTTCTGCCATTCCAAGTAAATACTTCATGTGCTACCTTTAAATAATTCAAACTATACTACTCCTTATTTGTGTCAATGTTTTATAGCTCATGAGGAAGTATGTGGTGTTTTATCTTTCAATCTTGTTGGGCGGACTTTCCCCAATGGACTAGTGGCACATCCGCTTATCCAATAATTTTGCAATAAGAGCTGGCAACGGGGTTCCCAGCCCCAATTAATAACTTTCATTAATAATTCTCTTCACATGTTTTGCCCTGATTTATCAGTAAGCAACTTAATTTTGCAATAGACACTCCTCCATGGTATGTGAAAGTTGGAAGGCACCCGAGGATTCGGTTAGCCATGGATTGAGAAAGCCAAGGTTGGGGGGAGTGTCATCCATAATAAAACTAAAATACATGTGTAAACAAAAGAGAAGGGGGATGATCTACCTTGCTGGTAGAGATGCCGTCCCTCATGGGAGCCGCTCTTGGAAGGTTCGTTTGGCAAGGGGGTTAGAGTGCCCGCTACCATTCGTTGACAACAACAAACACCGCTCAAAATCTTACTTTTATGCTCTTTATATGATTTCAAAACTTGAAAAGCTCTAGCACATGATTTAATCCCTGCTTCCCTCTGCGAAGGGCCTATCTTTTACTTTTATGTTGAGTCAGTAAACCTATTTCCCTCTATCTCAAGCAAGCAATTGAGTTGTTGTGAACCAACCATTTATGCTATGATTGAGCTAATCATGTCTTTTATACTTTCTTGTTTAGTACAAATTTTATCTGAATGAATATGACTTTGAAGTTATCAATGATTATGAGGAGATTGTTATGATTGAATATGAAAGCCCTGCTATATAAGTTCTAATATGAAAGCCTTGCTTATTAAATAAGAGCAATCCGTTAGTAGTTCTCTGACCAAGAACAAAGTTTGCCATAACCATTTATGATTTCCTATGCACCTTTACTTGTGATTTCTCTTTACTTATTTCAAGTTGAGTTATATGAAGAGAATGTTTACTAGAATGTCTTGTGTGAATCAATATGATGCTTCTTGTCCGTATTTTATTTATCGACTCTTCACTCCATAAACATGTGGTCTTGTTTATTGAGCTCAGTTTCGCTTGGGGACAAGCGAGGTCTAAGCTTGGGGGAGTTGATACGTCCAATTTGCATCACTATTTTATATCATAATTTGCTGTTATTCATTGATATATTTCATATTGGGACACAATACTTATGTTATTTCATCTATTTTGCATGTTTCATCATTATTGGAGGATCAAGCACCGGAGCCAGGATTCTGCTGGAAAAAGCACCGTCAGAACGCAATATTTCGGAAGATCAACTGTGGAAGGAAATTACACGTAAATTCCTATTTTTCCAGATGACGAAGAAAGCCAGAAGGGGGAGCCAGCTGGACCCAAGGTGGGCCCAGACAACATGGCGGCGCGGCCCATGGCCTGGCCGCGCCACCATGGTGTGTGGGGGCCCCACAGCCCCTCTCGCCTCCTTTTCTTCGCGTACTCCTTCGTCCCGAAGACCTAAGCCAGAGGGTTCCTCACGAAGAGTTACAGCCGCCTCTGCGGGGCGGAGAACACCAGAGAGAAAAGAGCTCTCCGGCGGGCAGGAATCCGCCGGGGAAATTCCCTCCCGGAGGGGGAAATCGACGCCATCGCCATCGTCATCGAGCTGGACATCATCTCCATCATCATCATCATCATCTCCATCATCTACACCGCCATCACCACCGCTGCACCTCGTCACCGCTGTAACGATTTGGGTTGGATCTTGATTGTTTGATAGGGGAAACTCTCCCGGTGTTACTTTCTACTTGTTATTGATGCTATTGAGTGAAACCATTGAACCAAGGTTTATGTTCAGATTGTTATTCATCATCATATCACCTCTGATTGTATTCCATATGATGTCTCGTGAGTAGTTCGTTTAGTTCTTGAGGACATGGGTGAAGTCTAAATGTTAGTAGTGAACTATGGTTGAGTAATATTCAATGTTATGATATTTAAGTTGTGGTGTCATTCTTCTAGTGGTGTCGTGTGAACGTCGACTACATGATACTTCACCATTTATGGGCCTAGGGGAGTGCATCTTGTATTCGGTTGCTAATTGCGGGGTTGCCGGAGTGACAGAAACCTGAGCCCCCGTTAGTATATCGATGCAAGAGGGATCGCAGGATCTCAGAGTTTAAGGTTGTGGTTAGATTTATCTTAATTACTTTCTTGTAGTTGCGGATGCTTGCAAGGGGTATAATCACAAGTATGTATTAGTCCTAGGAAGGGCGGTGCATTAGCATAGGTTCACCCACACAACACTTATCAAAACAATGAAGATTATTTAGCTACATGAAGCGAAAGCACTAGACTAAAATCCCCGTGTGTCCTCAAGAACGTTTGGTCATTATAAGTAAACAAACCGGCTTGTCCTTTGTGCTAAAAAGGATTGGGCCACTCGCTGCAATTATTTCTCTCGCATTTTACTTACTCGTACTTTATTCATCTATTACATCAAAACCCCTTGAATACTTGTTTGTGAGCATTTACAGTGAATCCTTCATCGAAACTGCAACACCTTCTGCTCCTCGTTGGGATCGACATTCTTACTTATCGAAGATACTACGATACACCCCTATACTTGTGGGTCATCCGGTCTTTGTGAATTTCACTTGGAGGATAGAATTTAGAGTAAAATACAGGCACAATATCCTTCCAATCAAGAGAACGCCCATCCTTCAGCAGTTTATACCAATGCGCCGCTTTACCAGATAGCGACATAACAAATAATTTCTTCCTAACTTCATCCATTGAAATACCTGCACATTTGAATAACCCGCATAATTCATGTAAAAATAGTAAATGATCTCCAGGATGCACAGTTCCATCCCCTTCATAGCGGTTATCCACAACACGTTCAATAATTTTCATAGGTATTTTATATGGTATTACTTCCTCACCTGGCGCCTCATCCACTACCGTTGCAGTAGTAGTAGATTTCCCAAATAGAAATTCAAGGGAGGATCTCTCCATAATGACTTATAGCAGCAAGCAGAAACAAAATCAGCACGTACAGTAAAAGTTTCCTTACCAATTCCACTTACCAATAGCGCTTCACTCCCCGGCAACGGCGCCAGAAAATAGTCTTGATGACCCACAAGTATAGGGGTGTATCGTAGTACTTTCGATAAATAAGAGTGTCGAACCCAACGAGGAGCAGAAGGTGTTGACAAGCAGTTTCGATGAAGGATTCACTGTAAATGCTCACAGACAAGTATTCAGGGGGTTTTGATATTGCAGATAAATAAAGTACAAGTAAATAAAATGCGAGAGAAATAATTGCAGCGAGTGGCCCAATCCTTTTTAGCACAAAGGACAAGCCGGTTTGTTTACTTATAATGACCAAACGTTCTTGAGGACACACGGGAATTTTAGTCTAGTGCTTTCGCTTCATACGGCTGATTAATCTTCATTGTTTTGATAAGTGTTGTGTGGGTGAACCTATGCTAATGCACCGCCCTTCCTAGGACTAATACATACTTGTGATTATACCCCTTGCAAGCATCCGCAAATACAAGAAAGTAATTAAGATAAATCTAACCACAGCCTTAAACTCTGAGATCCTGCTATCCCTCCTGCACCGATATACTAACGGGGGTTTAGGTTGCTGTCACTCCGGCAACCCCACAATTAGCAAACGAATACAAGATGCACTCCCCTAGGCCCATAAAGGTGAAGTATCATGTAGTCGACGTTCACATGACACCACTAGAAGAGTAACACCACAACTTAAATATCATAACATTGAATACTACTCAACAATAATTCACTACTAACATCCAGACTTCACCCATGTCCTCAAGAACTAAACGAACTACTCACGAGACATCATATGGAACATGATCAGAGGTGATATGATGATGAATAACAATCTGAACATAAACCTTGGTTCAATGGTTTCACTCAATAGCATCAATAACAAGTAGTAATCAACACCGGGAGAGTTTCCCCTATCAAACAATCAAGATCCAACCCAAATCGTTACAGCGGTGACGGATGCAGCGGTGGAGATGATGGAGATGATGATGATGATGATGATGATGATGAGAGATGATGTCCAGACGATGGCGATGGCGTCGATTTCCCCCTCCGGGAGGGAATTTCCCCGGCGGATTCCTGCCCGCCGGAGAGCTCTTTTCTCTCTGGTGTTTCTCCGCCCCGCAGAGGCGGCTCTGTCAATTCTCCGTAACTCCCTGGGGCTTAGGTTTTCGGGACGAAGAAGTACGCGAAGGAGAGGCGGCCAGAGGGGGCTGTGGGCCCCCTCCCCACAAGGCGGCGCGCACAGGCCTGGGCCCGCGCCGGCCTATGGGGGGGCCATGGCTCCTCTCGGCTCCCCCTTTTGGCTCCCTTCGTCTTCTGGAAAAATAGGAATTTTCGTGTAATTTCCGTCAATTGTTGATCTTCAGAAATATGGCGTCCTGACGGTGCTTTTTCCAGCAGAATCCTGACTCCGGTGAATAATTCTCCAATGATCACGAAACATGCAAAATAGATGAAATAACATAAGTATCATCTCTAAATATGAAATATATCAATGAATAACAACAAATTATGATATAAAATAGTGATGCAAAATGGACGTATCAGCGCTCTCTCTATGGCCTTAAGCAAGCCCCTCGCGCCTGGTTTCAGCGTTTTGCCTCTGTGGCCAAGCTGGTTTTCGTCTAGCGCTCATGACCCTGCGCTTTGTCCACACATCCTCTCGTGGTCGGACTCTTCTTCTTTATGTTGATGACATGATCATCACAGGCGACGACCCTGAGTACATTGCCTTTGTCAAGGCTCGTCTTCGCGATCAGTTTCTCATGACTGATCTTGGTCCTCTCCGCTACTTTCTTGGGCTTGAGGTTTCCTCTACCTCCGATGGCTTCTATATCTCCCAGGAGAAGTATATTCAGGACCTTCTCGCTGTGCCGCTCTTGTGATGAGCGCATTGTTGAGACTCCTATGGAGCTCAATGTCCGCTCGGTCCAATGATGGTGATCCTCTTCCGGACCCGACTCGCTATCGTCACTTGGTTGGGAGTCTTGTCTACCTTGCTGTCACACGTCCTGACATCTCCTACCCAGTCCATATTCTGAGTCAGTTCATGGCTGCTCCCACTAGTGTCCACTATAGTCATCTTCTTCGTGTCCTTCGCTATCTTCGTGGCACTATCTCTCATCGGCTTTTCTTTCCTCGCTCCAGCTCCTTACAGCTCCAGACCTACTCAGATGCTACTGGGCTAGCGATCCAGAGGATCGCAAGTCTCTTTCTGCCTACTGTGTTTTCTTGGTGGCTCTCTCATTGCTTGGAAGACCAAGAAGCAGGTTGCAGTCTCTCGTTCGAGTGTTGAGGCTGAGTTGCGAGCGATGGCTCTTTGACGGCTGAGGTGACTTGGTTACGCTGGTTACTTGCAGACTTTGGTGTCTCTGTTACGACACCCACTCCATATGGACAGTGGTGCCATCAGTATTGCACGTGATCCGGTGAAGCATGAGCTCACCAAACATATCGGTGTTGATGCTTCTATGTGCGTCACTGTGCAGGATGAGTTGTTCTTCATTATGTGCCTTCAGCTTACAGTTGGCGGACTTCTTCACGAAGCCACAGACTAGAGCGCGGCATGGTTTCTTCATCTCCAAACTCAGTGTTGTTGATCCACCATGAGTTTGAGGGGGGTGTTAGAGTATATATCTTTTAGTTTATTCCCAAAGGCTTCATTTCAAGAAGTCAAGTAGAGGTCAAAATCCAACATAATTCAATCTGAGAATAAAACTCCTAATTATACAATCCTCAAATTTTTCTATGGTAATCATCTCGAATAAAAAGTCTAAATACCAATGAAATTTCATCCGAAGCAAATATGCCCCAAGCCTCCAAGTCAGATCAGTCAGGTTCGAAAATTAATAAGTTTGTGCATTAAAATTATCTTTACAGCCATGAATAATGAAGCTCATCATACACTACGTCCGGAGGAAAATTACCAGCTTGCTGAGGATTCCATGCGTGAACAGTGCCAGTATGAGTTGTGGCAAACACAAGCCCATTGTGGAGAATTGCATCGCTGTAATTGTAAAAGATGTGGGACTTGGGCTCTGTAAGAACTTGATACATCTCCAACGTATCGATAATTTCTTATGTTCCATGCTACATTATTGATGATATCTACATGTTTTATGCACATTATATGTCGTATTTACGCATTTTCTGGAACTAACCTATTAACAAGATGCCGAAGAGCCAGTTGCTTTTTCTGCTGTTTTTGGTTTCAGAAATCCTAGTAAGGAAATATTCTCGGAATTGGACGAAATCAACGCCCAGGGTCCTATTTGCACGAAGCTTCCAAGCAAGAGGGAAGGAAGTGGAGGACGGAAACAAGACAACCGGCGGCCGCCAGGCCCAGCCGCGCCCGTGTGGGGGCCTCGTGTGGCCCCCCGTTGCCCTTTCGCCTGCTTAAAGCCTCCGTCAAAACCCCGATCAGAGCCACGATACGGAAAACCTTCCAGAGCCGCCGCCGCGTCCCATCTCGGGGGATTCAGGAGATCCGGCACCCTGCTGGTGAGGGGATTCATCTCCCGGAGGACTCTACACCGCCATGGTCGCCTCCGGAGTGATGAGTGAGTAGTTCACCCCTGGACTATGGGTCCATAGCAGTAGCTAGATGGTCGTCTTCTCCTTTTGTGCTTCATTGTTGGATCTTGTGAGCTGCCTAACATGATCAAGATCATCTATCTGTAATACTATATGTTGTGTTTGTTGGGATCCGATGGATAGAGAATACTATGTTATGGTGATTATCAATCTATTACTTATGTGTTGTTTATGATCTTGCATGCTCTCCGTTATTAGTAGAGGCTCTGGCCAAGTTTTTACTCTTAACTCCAAGAGGGAGTATTTATGCTCGATAGTGGGTTCATGCCTTCATTGATACCTGGGACAGTGACAGAAAGTTCTAAGGTTGTGTTGTGCTGTTGCCACTAGGGATAAAACATTGATTCTATGTCTAAGGATGTAGTTGTTGATTACATTACGCACCATACTTAATGCAATTGTCTGTTGCTTTGCAACTTAATACTGAATGGGGTTCGGATGATAACCTGAAGGTGGACTTTTTAGGCATAGATGCAGTTGGATGGCGGTCTATGTACTTTGTCGTAATGCCCAATTAAATCTCACTATATTTATCATATCATGTATATGCATTGTTATGCCCTTTTCTATTTGTCAATTGCCCGACTGTAATTTGTTCACCCAACATGCTTTTATCTTATGGGAGAGACACCTCTAGTGAACTGTGGACCCCGGTCCTATTCTTTACATCGCATACAATCTACTGCAATACTTGTTTTACTATTTTCTTGCAAACAATCATCTTCCACACAATACGGTTAATCCTTTGTTACAGCAAGCCGGTGAGATTGACAACCTCACTTTCGTTGGGGCAAAGTACTTTGGTTGTGTTGTGCAGGTTCCACGTTGGCGCCGGAATCCCTGGTGTTGCGCCGCATCACATTTCGCCACCATCAACCTTCAACGTGCTTCTTGGCTCCTCCTGGTTCGATAAACCTTGGTTTCTTTTTGAGGGAAAACTTGCCACTGCGCATCATACCTTCCTCTTGGGGTTCCCAACGGACGTGTACATCTACGCGCATCAAGCACTTTTTCTGGCGCCGTTGCCGGGGAGATCAAGACACGCTGCAAGGGGAGTCTCCACTTCCCAATCTCTTTACTTTGTTTTTGTATTGCTTTATTTTATTTACTACTTTGTTTGCTGCACCTAAACAAAACACAAAAAATTAGTTGCTAGTTTTACTTTATTTATTGTCTTGCTCTCTATATCAAAAACACAAAAAAAATAGTTACTTGCATTTACTTTATCTAGTTTGCTTTATTTACCGTTGCTAAAATGAATACCCCTGAAAATACTAAGTTGTGTGACTTCACAACTACAAATAATAATGATTTCCTATGCACACCTATTGCTCCACCTGCTACTACAGCAGAATTCTTTGAAATTAAACCTGCTTTACTAAATCTTGTCATGAGAGATCAATTTTCTGGTATTAGTTCTGATGATGCTGCTGCCCATCTTAATAATTTTGTTGAACTTTGTGAAATGCAAAAGTATAAGGATGTAGATGGTGATATTATTAAATTGAAATTGTTTCCTTTCTCATTAAGAGGAAGAGCTAAAGATTGGTTGCTATCTTTGCCTAAGAATAGTATTGATTCATGGACTAAATGTAAGGATGCTTTTATTGGTAGATATTATCCTCCCGCTAAAATTATATCTTTGAGAAGTAGCATAATGAATTTTAAGCAATTAGATACTGAACATGTTGCTCAAGCATGGGAGAGAATGAAAACTTTGGTAAAGAATTGCCCAACCCATGGACTGACTACTTGGATGATTATCCAAACCTTCTATGCAGGACTAAATTTTTCTTCGCGGAATTTATTGGATTCAGCTGCTGGAGGTACCTTTATGTCCATCACTTTGGGGGCGGCTACAAAGCTTCTTGATGATATGATGATAAATTACTCTGAATGGCACACGGAAAGAGCTCCACAAGGTAAGAAGGTAAATTCTGTTGAAGAAACCTCTTCCTTGAGTGATAAGATTGATGTGATTATGTCTATGCTTGTGAATGGTAGATCTAATGTAGATCCAAATAATGTTCCTTTAGCTTCATTGGTTGCTCAAGAAGAAAATGTTGATGTGAATTTCATTAAAAATAATAATTTCAACAACAATGCTTATAGGAACAACTCTGGTAATAACTATAGGCCATATCCTTCTGCTCATGGTAATGGTTATGGTAATTCTTATGGTAGATATGAGGAAAAGATGCTAGAAATTGAAAGATCCACTAAAAACTTTATGCAATCACAATATGAGCAAAATCAATTGTTTACTAAAACTATGAATGAACAATCTACCTTGTTGAAAAATATAGGAAATCAACTTGAAAACTTGAATAGGGAGATTTCTGGTCTGCAAACTAAAATTTCAAATGCTGAAACCCGAATCTCATACATGTCCGCATCACAATCCTCTTTAATTAATAAAATGGCTGCTAAACCTGATGATATTGATAATAAGATTACTACTACAGCAAATGCCATCCAAGTTAGAATTAATGAGAATATAAGATTAATGGCTGAATTGCGTGCTAGGTGGGATAGAGAAGAAAATGAAAAACTAGCTAAAGAGAATAATGTAGCTAAAGTTTGGACTATTACCACCATTAGTAATGATAATGATTCACATGTTGCTGCACCTCCTACTATCAATGGTAAAATAATTGGTGTTGGCAATGTTTCTACTCCTAGTGCAAAGCGTACAAAACTGCCTGAAATTGCTAAAACTGCTGAAACTGCTTGTGATAAAACTGCTGAAATTTTTTCCAACCTTGGGAACAATGATCCCATTGCTGTAGCTCATAATGATTTAGACTTTGATGATTGCCACATCTCTGAAGTTATAAAGTTCTTACAAAAACTTGCTAAAAGTCCTAATGCTAGTGCTATAAATTTAGCCTTTACAAAACATATTACAAATGCTCTCATAAAAGCTAGAGAAGAGAAACTAAAACTTGAAACTTCTATTCCTAGAAAGTTAGAAGATGGTTGGGAGCCCATCATTAAAATGAAATTCAATGACTTTGAATGTAATGCTTTATGTGATCTTGGTGCAAGTATTTCTGTTATGCCTAAAAAGATTTATGATATGCTTGACTTGCCACCATTGAAGAATTGTTATTTGGATGTTAATCTTGCCGATAATGTTAAAAATAAACCTTTGGGGAGGATTGATAATGTGCATATTACGGTTAACAATAACCTTGTCCCCGTTGATTTTGTTGTCTTGGATATCGAATGCAATGCATCTTGTCCTATTGTGTTGGGAAGACCTTTTCTTCGAACCGTTGGTGTTGTTATTGATATGAGGGAAGGTAATATTAAATATCAATTTCCTCTCAAGAAAGGTATGGAACACTTCCCTAGAAAGAGAATGAAGTTGCCTTTTGATTCTATTATTAGAACAAGTTATGATGTTGATGCTTCTACTCTTGATGTTACTTGATTTGCACTTTCTGCGCCTAGCTGAAAGGCGTTAAAGAAAAGCGCTTATGGGAGACAACCCATGTTTTTACTACAGTATTTTGTTTTATATTTGAGTCTTGGAAGTTGTTTACTACTGTAGCAACCTCTCCTTATCATGTTTTTGTGCCAAGTAAAGTTTCTATGTTAAAGTTGATGTTATATTTGGGATCGCTGCGCAGAAACAGCATTGCTGTCTGTCACGAATTCTGGCATAAGTCTCTGTAGAAAATTCGAAAAAATCTGCAAAATTACGAGCGTGATCCTCAGATATGTACGCAACTTTCATTAGTTTTGAGTTTTTCCATTTGAGCAAGTCTAGTGCACCTTTCAGGTTCGTCTTTACGGACTGTTCTGTTTTTGACAGATTCTGCCTTTTATTTCGCATTGCCGTATTTGCTATGTTGGATGAATTTCTTTGATCCATTAATATCCAGTAGCTTTGTGCAATGTCCAGAAGTGTTAAGAATGATTGTGTCACCTCTGAATATGTGAATTTTTAATTGTGCACTAACCCTCTAATGAGTTTGCTTGAAGTTTGGTGTGAAGGAAGTTTTCAAGGGTCAAGAGAGGAGTATGATATACTATGATCAAGAGGAGTGAAAGCTCTAAGCTTGGGGATGCCCCCGTGGTTCATCCCTGCATATTTTAAGAAGACTCAAGCGTCTAAGCTTGGGGATGCCCAAGGCATCCCCTTCTTCATCGACAACATCATCAGGTTCCTCCCCTGAAACTATATTTTTATTCAGTCACATCTTGTGTTCTTTGCTTGGAGCGTCGGTTTGTTTTGTTTTTGTTTTTGTTTGAATAAAATGGATCCTAGCATTCACTTTGTGGGAGAGAGACACGCTCCGCTGTTGCATATGGACAAATATGTCCTTAGGCTTTACTCATAATATTCAAGGCGAAGGTTGAAACTTCTTCGTTAAATTGTTATATGGTTGGAATTGGAAAATGCTACATGTAGTAATTCTAAAATGTCTTGGATAATGTGATACTTTGCAATTGTTGTGCTCATGTTTAAGCTCTTGCATCATATACTTTGCACCCATTAATGAAGAAATACATAGAGCTTGCTAAAATTTGGTTTGCATATTTGGTCTCTCTAAGGTCTAGATAATTCTAGTATTGAGTTTTGAACAACAAGGAAGACGGTGTAGAGTCTTATAATGTTTACAATATGTCTTTTATGTGAGTTTTGCTGCACCGGTTCATCCTTGAGTTTGCTTCAAATAACCTTGCTAGCCTAAACCTTGTATCGAGAGGGAATACTTCTCATGCATCCAAAATCCTTGAGCCAACCACTATGCCATTTGTGTCCACCATACCTACCTACTACATGGTATTTCTCCGCCATTCCAAAGTAAATTGCTTGAGTGCTACCTTTAAAATTCCATCATTCACCTTTGCAATATATAGCTCATGGGACAAAATAGCCTTAAAAACTATCGTAGTATTGAATATGTACTTATGCACTTTATCTCTTATTAAGTTGCTTGTTGTGCGATAACCATGCTTCTGGGGACGCCATCAACTATTCTTTGTTGAATATCATGTGAGTTGCTATGCATGTCCGTCTTGTCTGAAGTAAGAGGGATCTACCACCTTAATGGTTGGAGCATGCATATTGTTAGAGAAGAACATTGGGCCGCTAACTAAAGCCATGAATCATGGTGGAAGTTTCAGTTTTGGACATATATCCTCAATCTCATATGAGAATAATAATTGTTGTCACATGCTTATGCATTAAAGAGGAGTCCATTATCTGTTGTCCATGTTGTCCCGGTATGGATGTCTACGTTGAGAATAATCAAAAGCGAGAAATCCAAAATGCGAGCTTTCTCCTTAGACCTTTGTACAGGCGGCATGGAGGTACCCCTTTGTGACACTTGGTTGAAACATGTGTATTGCGAAGATCCGGTAGTCCAAGCTAAGTAGGACAAGTTGCGGGCACTATTAGTATACTATGCATGAGGCTTGCAACTTGTAAGATATAATTTACATAACTCATATGCTTTATTACTACCGTTGACAAAATTGTTTCATGTTTTCAAAATAAAAGCTCTAGCACAAATACAGCAATCGATGCTTTCCTCTTTGAAGGACCATTCTTTTACTTTTATTGTTGAGTCAGTTCACCTATTTCTCTCCACCTTAAGAAGCAAACACTTGTGTGAACTGTGCATTGATTCCTACATACTTGCATATTGCACTTGTTATATTACTCTATGTTGACAATATCCATGAGATATACATGTTATAAGTTGAAAGCAACCGCTGAAACTTAATCTTCCTTTGTGTTGCTTCAATACCTTTACTTTGATTTATTGCTTTATGAGTTAACTCTTATGCAAAACTTATTGATGCTTGTCTTGAAGTACTATTCATGAAAAGTCTTTGCCTTATGATTCATTTGTTTACTCATGTCATTACCATTGTTTTTGATCGCTGCATTCATTACATATGTTTACAATAGTATGATCAAGATTATGATGGCATGTCACTCCAGAAATTATCCTTGTTATCGTTTACCTGCTCGGGACGAGCAGAACTAAGCTTGGGGATGCTGATACGTCTCCAACGTATCGATAATTTCTTATGTTCCATGCTACATTATTGATGATATCTACATGTTTTATGCACATTATATGTCGTATTTGCATTTTCTGGAACTAACCTATTAACAAGATGCCGAAGAGCCCGTTGCTTTGTTTTGCTGTTTTTGGTTTCAGAAATCCTAGTAAGGAAATATTCTCGGAATTGGACGAAATCAACGCCCAGGGTCCTATTTTTGCACGAAGCTTCCAGAAGCGTGAAGAGGGAAGGAAGTGGGGCCACGAGGCGCCGCCACAACAGGGCGGCGCGGCCCAGGCCCTGGCCGCGCCGACCTGGTGTGTGGGGCCCTCGTGGCCGCCCCCTTCGCCTACTTAAAGCCTCCGTCGCGAAACCCCCAGTACCGAGAGCCACGATACGGAAAACCTTCCAGAGACGCGCGCCGCGAATCCCATCTCGGGGATTCAGGAGATCGCCTCGGCCCTGCCGGAGAGGGGATTCATCTCCCGGAGGACTCTACACCGCCATGGTCGCCTCCGGAGTGATGAGTGAGTAGTTCACCCCTGGACTATGGGTCCATAGCAGTAGGTAGATGGTCGTCTTCTCCTTTTGTGCTTCATTGTTGGATCTTGTGAGCTGCCTAGCATGATCAAGATCATCTATCTGTAATACTATATGTTGTGTTTGTCGGGATCCGATGGATAGAGAATACTATGTTATGGTGATTATCAATCTATTACTTATGTGTTGTTTATGATCTTGCATGCTCTCCGTTATTAGTAGAGGCTCTGGCCAAGTTTTTACTCTTAACTCCAAGAGGGAGTATTTATGCTCGATAGTGGGTTCATGCCTTCATTGATACCTGGGACAGTGACAGAAAGTTCTAAGGTTGTGTTGTGTTGTTGCCACTAGGGATAAAACATTGATTCTATGTCTAAGGATGTAGTTGTTGATTACATTACGCACCATACTTAATGCAATTGTCTGTTGCTTTGCAACTTAATACTGAGGGGTTCGGATGATAACCTGAAGGTGGACTTTTTAGGCATAGATGCAGTTGGATGGCGGTCTATGTACTTTGTCGTAATGCCCAATTAAATCTCACTATATTTATCATATCATGTATATGCATTGTTATGCCCTTTTCTATTTGTCAATTGCCCGACTGTAATTTGTTCACCCAACATGCTTTTATCTTATGGGAGAGACACCTCTAGTGAACTGTGGACCCCGGTCCTATTCTTTACATCGCATACAATCTACTGCAATACTTGTTTTACTGTTTTCTTGCAAACAATCATCTTCCACACAATACGGTTAATCCTTTGTTACAGCAAGCCGGTGAGATTGACAACCTCACTGTTTCGTTGGGGCAAAGTACTTTGGTTGTGTTGTGCAGGTTCCACGTTGGCGCCGGAATCCCTGGTGTTGCGCCGCATCACATTTCGCCACCATCAACCTTCAACGTGCTTCTTGGCTTCTCCTGGTTCGATAAACCTTGGTTTCGTTGAGGCAAAACTTGCCATTGTGGCAGAATTGCATCGCTGTAATTGTAAAAGATGTGGGACTTGGGCTCTGTAAGAACTGTCCATCCAGAATCAGCGCCGCAAAGGAGGGCAACTCTGATGTCAAAAACAGCAACAAGAGAGAAATTTTTGTACCCCCCAGCAGCTGTGGGAACTTGGCAAATATATATCTTGTGAAATATAATAGCACGAAGGTTGTGGTGGTATATATTTGGAATGTGGGTGGTTTCAAACGGCACAGGGAGAGGAATTTCACGGCGAGTGTAGACGTTGACAAGTTTCCATTTGCAAGCAGGAAAGCCAGTGTCAACCATGGCAACCCAATCTCCATTGGCACCTACCCACTGCTTACCCGTACCGTCTGGCATCACAGCGTCGGAGGAGAACCTGTCCAGCGGCGTCAGCTTGCAATCCCGTGCTACCTTCGTCGGGTGAGAATGAAGAACACATGGGAGGCCAAACGGGAGAGAAAAAGATAGAGTTGCACTATCATTTGCAGAGTCGAAAAATAGTTTGGACGAACCGACGAGGCTCGCGGCGGTGATGACGTCGCATCTTGTTACGAGTTCTTCAAGGGGACCTTCGGAAAAGACCTTCTGAAACAGTTCAGAGTCATCATTTTCCTTGTTCGATGCCGCCATCGCAGGGCAGGGGGTGGGTCTATGAGGTTTGGGTTCAACTGATTGGAGTTTAATTTGGGTTCGATGGCGGCAGGTGGCGGGGAAGATGAAGAACGGAGGCTCTCAAACTGGGCGGTGGAATTGATTCTAAAGCTGCATGGCGGCGGCACTGGCGCGTGCTATGGAAGGTGGTCGATTGGTGCGGGCGGGGGCGGAGGTAGACGATGGAGGTGAACCGAAATAGGGCAGGTGGGGGCGGGGCGCTTGACTTCGCTCCTCTACACTCTACAGCATCTCCTCCTGTTTCTTGGAAAGTGTATAGACCCATAATAAAAAGTCACTGTTCCCTCTGAAAAGGTGAAGAACAAGTCACTGGTCTAACGTGCAAATTTGGACATCCCAAGCTATGTGTTGTCATGTCAATTCAATGTCCATGGCAGTATTTTGAATTTTGCGTGACCAAAAGAAGTACGCCTTGGCCTTTCACAATCGGGGTTTCTTTAGAGCAAGAACAATAGAAGAGCCAACAGCTGGCAAAAGTACCACGTAGGCGGGCTATAAGCGCCCACTATTGTCCTACTTCCTCTTGGCGTGATACTCCCTCCGTCCACAAATAAGTGGACGTGCGGGATTTTCAAGGTAAATTAGTAAAAGGAAAGAAAAAATGCATTGGAGCACTCGTATCTTAAGAAACACATGTACTCAACCACGGTTGTAGATTTTCTCGGCGCAAGACTTTTCCCCAGCAGTTGTGGCTTTCAGTTATTCGTGGGTGTGGGGAGGAGCTCCGCCGCATCGGTAGAAAGCAAAGAGGGACGGCGGCTCTCGATCGTGCGGTGTACTCGTAAATCACGTGCGACCCATGCCCTAATAATTCACAATGCATTGATGAGGGCTATCACTTCATCATCCAATAAAATGTACTTAGTAACTATGGTAATAATATTGTCTTCTCGCAAAAAAAATGGTAAAAATATTGTCTCTTAAGCCATGTACTAGTACAGTGCAAGATGCTTTAGAGAAATAAACCTATATTTTATTGCTACTCCGTAATACACATGGTTATTTATTCTAGGCAAATGCCTACCGAAAGATGTAGGAATAGGGAAATGTAGGATTGCAATGTCATGTCCACTCCAATCCTATAGGAATTCATAGAATCCAAACTTTGTTTGATTCCACCATAGGAAAAGTAAAGCATTCTTAAAAAGAGGCATGAGTAGATGTTTAATTTTCTATGGAATCTGTGCAAAGAAATCCTTAGGAAAAATTCCTATCGGAAACAATCCTACAAATCAAACAGCCAAGGATTCAATTGTACCAATTTCCTATGCAAATCCTTGGTGTTCACCCAATCCTCTCGAATACTCATCCAAAAAATGCACTAATACTTTGATGGGGAGTTTTTGTATTCTAGGCAAGAATAGAGGGTTTGCGGGGATCACTTGAGAAGTGTATTAACCAAAGAAGGCATAAGTAATACACCAACACACACTAACATGCCCTTAATGGATGTATCTCCATAAACTCCCTCTGTTCTTTATTACTACTACTAGTTTATGTACTTCTTAACTAATATGGGATAATCATGAAATATATTTTCTAACATTCAGCCAAAATATAGTGTTTCGACTTTTTAAAATACTGAAAAACTAGTAATTAAAAATATTTGAGCTATCAAATCTAGGAAGTTTGAAAATATTTTGTATTCCGTCTGAAAGTTGTGTTACTTGGTGTAAGATTCACACAAAAATGATGAAAATATCAAACCTTCAAAAAAATTGTAGTAATTCAAACGTTATGTGCGTTTCATAATTTTGCAAAATCGATTCTATTTGCAATTAAAACTATAGTAGTTGGTGGTCCCCGATCATCTGATTTGCTCTTAAACAGCTCAATCCTAAATTTGAACCTCCCTGCAACAGAACACGATAGTTGGTGGTTTGTGCGGAAAAAAATTACAGTTTTAAAAAGTGTTTTACGCAACGAAGGCAGCAATAAGCGGTAGTTTGTGCAATTTCCTCGTGTAAACAACATGTAGCGTCGAAGTAATAGTACTAGCAGTACAGAAATCTTGTGTAATTTCTAGTTCTACATATTACTAGTGTCCACTGTTTGAGAGTTGATGGTGAATGGGTCTAATTTTCAATCGAATGAGAATTAGCAAATTGATTTTTATGACAAAAGCATACAAAGGGAGTAAAACAACATACCCGCATTCGCCGCTGCTACCAGCATGCGATGCCTCCACGAGTGCATTGACGGCTGCTGCAAATCCTCGGAAGGCATCTAGGTTTTGCAGATCGTCGATTGCCGCTGTCCGGCTAAGCTTAACCAGCATAGCTGCCGCCAAGATATCTCGGATTTGGACCACAGGCAGAAGCTGATTGGGGTCGAAGGATTGCCTGATTCGGAATTTGAAGTACCAAGCCCTCGGCTCCGATGATGGAAGTTTGGAACTCGGCCCGGCCAGAACCTCCCAAATCTGTGTGTGGCAGTGGATGCCCATCGGCATCCCCAATGCTGCCGACGCCGTGATGTGGTCGGTCGCACTTTGGTCCCCACTAAAGGCTGGGGCTGCAGCACGTCGCCGCCGCCCCCGACGTCCCCACGACGGCAACGCCATGGACCGAGGCGCTGAGTTTGTTGGCGAACCCGAAGCCCTGGATGGCAAGTGCTTCTTCACAATGGAAGCATCCTCACCCGGCGAGGTTCGCCCCCGGCGCATGCCTATGCTCCGACCAGCCCACTTTGCCGCTGCTGCCTGGGCTGCCGCCGATACCTGGGCCACCGCCGCTTCATGGGACCCCCTCCCTCCTCTCCCTCTCCTAGATCAAAGGGCGCCAGGAGTCTAGCCACAGCAAGACACAGAGCCGCCTGCTTCATCGCACACCAATGGCACACAGACATTTGCGAGCTTTTAGCGCACACCCCTCCGAGGCTGAGTCGTGGAGCCTGGGTGCACGGGGCTATGGCTGGAGGAGTCGCCATGGGACGAGGGGTGTCGAGTGCTCGGGCAAGTACGGGAAAGGCGAAGTTTTGCATAACCTTATATGATCACATCAATGCTTCTCAAGGAGCCAAATACTGTATGAGAAACCGGAAAAGTTTGAACGTTTGAAAACTTTGCCGGCATAATGCATCCTTCCAATGCACGCCTACTAAGGTAGAAAGCCAACTCAATTGCTACTTTGTTGGCAAAATGTACCATGGCTCAATCTTAGGTCACACACCCATGAAGCCAAGTTAACACATCTATCAATTGGTATATTTTGGTCATATTCAAAATTTTACTTGAAACTTGTTGGTCATGCCATTCTACTACTCGCCTAACACTTTTTCTACGCGGGAAGGAGGGGGGTATGATGCTACCCTGAATTTTTATGCCCATTTGTATCTTGGTCAAATCCTAGGTTTGACCAAAATTTAAAACATGAAAATGAAAAATTAAGCCTGGATCCACTACAAGAAAAGTTGCCAAACTTTTCTTGTAGTGATCCTTCTTAATTAGTAACTTCAAAATGAAGCTTTTGGAAGGTTTTTGAAATTTCCATGTCTGAAACCCAAAACACCTCTTCATGATTGACTTCATAAGACAAATCGAGTTTAGGGTTAGGGGTAGATACATGATTTTTCTAGTTTGAATATGTCTAGACCTGGCTTATCAACTTGAATGCTTAGTATATGACATAAGAAGATGTACTATGTGCATTGGTTTTTCATTTATTTGATTTGTTTTGAATTTTTATGCCGAATCAAATTTTGGTCAAATCATAGGTTTAACCAAGATTTAAACAAGTTTAAAACATTAAAATGAAAAATTAAGCATGGATCCTTCTTAGTCACTCCAAAATGAAGCTTTTGGGAGGCTTTTGAAATGTCTATGTTTGAAACCCAAAACCACTTCTCTTCATGCTTGACTTCATAAGACAGATGAGTTTAGGGTTAGGGGTAGATACATGATTTTTCTGGTTTGAATAGGTCTAGACCTTGTTATCAAGTTGAATGGCTTACTATGTGACATAAGAAGACTATGTGCTTTGGTTTTTCATTTTTGATTTTTTCGATTGTTTTTATGCCCATTTGAATCTTGGTCAAATCCTAGGTTTGAACAAGAATTTAAACAAGTTTAAAACATGAAAATGAAAAGGTAAGCATGGATCCTTCTTAGTCAGTCCGAAATGAAGCTTTTGGGCGGTTTTCGAAATTTCCATGTTTGAAAACCCAAACCACTTCTCTTCATGCTTGACTTCATAAGACAAATTTAGGGTTAGGGGTATAGATACATGATTTTTCTTGTTTGATATGTCTAGATATTGTTTATCAACACTTGAATGCTTACAATATATGTGACGCAAGAAGACTATGTGTTATGGTTTTTCATTTTTGGGGGTTTTTTCGAATTTTTTATGCGCACTTGAATCTTGGTCAAATCCTAGCTAGCTAGGTTTGACCAAGCTTTAAACAAGTTTAAAACATGAAAATGAAAAAGTAAGCATGTATCCTTCTTAGTCACTCCAAAATTAAGCTTTTCGGAGGTTTTTGAAATTTCCATCTTGTAAACCCAAAACCACGTATCTTCATGTTTGACTTCAAAAGACAGAGTTTAGGGTTAGGGGGTAGATACATGATTCTTCTTTTAATATGTTTAGATCTTGTTTTATCAACTTGAATGTTGACTGTATGACATAAGAAGACTATGTTTTTGAATTTTTTATGAATCTTGGTCAAATCCAAGGGTTGACCAAGATTTAAACAAGTTTAAAACATGAAAATGAAAACGTTTCAAGTTCACCTTTGGTTCGATCTTTCAGTAACCAGGCGCATATATATATGGATGCAAATTGAGATAATTAATTCGTGAAACATTGGAAATGTCCATCGTGTGTCATGTTTCCCCCTCACATGAAAATTGGATTGGTGGCAGACAAGTAAAAGCACATTTATGTGCGACAACCCAAAATGCACATATTTTGCTGAGTTTTCATGCATGCATTAAAAGTTGTGAATATATACATAAAATGCATGTGGGTCATGATTGAAAAGTTTGACATGTATATGGTTCTTGTGTAGTAGTACTATAGTAGGTACGCAAACTCCCAGCCATCTTCTTTGTCAAGAGAAGACGCGCACCAGGATGCGTAGTGGAAGTCGTCTCTGGATCCTTCTGTTGTCCCTCTCACGGAAAAGAAAAAGAAAAAAACATCTCTCTCATTCTCGGCCTCGCTCGACTCGCTCGCTCGCAGCCTCGCACCTCCTGCGCACTGACAAACGCTGCACAACAGTCAACATCACCAGAAAAAAGATATACACCATAAATAATAAGAGGGGCCCCGTGACTGCTATCCCTTCTTCTCCTTCCGTGTGATCCCTCTTCCTCCGAGTTTCACTGGACGGGCAAACACACATGTGCTGCATAGTAATAATAAAAAAGTAAAAAATCGACCTATGAATCTATGATTAAATAGGTAAAATCCTGGGTTTTATCAAGGTTTAAACAAGTTTAAAACATGAAAATGAATAGGTAAGCATGGATCCTTCTTAGTCACTCTAAAATGAAGCTTTCGCGAGGTTTTTGAAATTTCCATGTTTGAAACCCAAAACCACTTCTCTTCATGCTTGACTTCGTAAGACAGAGTTTAGGGTTAGGGGTAGATACATGCTTTTTCTGGTTTGAATATGTCTAGACCTTGTTTATCAACTTGAATGCTTACTATATGACATAAGAAGGCTATGTTCTTTGGTTTTTCATTTTTTTTTTTTTCTGATTTTTTATGCCCATTTAAATCTTGGTCAAATCCTAGGTTTGACCAAGATTTAAACAAGTTTAAAACATGAAAATGAAAAGGTAAGCCTGGATCCTTCTTAGTCAGTCACTAAAATGAAGCTTTTGGGAGGTTTGTGAAATTTCCATGTTTGAAACCCAAAAGCACTTCTCTTCATGCTTGACTTCATAAGACAGAGTTTAGGGTTAGGGGGTGTAGATACATGATTTGTCTGGTTTGAATATGTCCAAATCTTATTTATCAACTTTTGAATGCATGCTACTCTCTCAAAGAAAAACTTTTGAATGCTTACTATATGACATAAGAAGACTATATGCTTTTAAAATTCAAACATATGGTAAGCATTCTTATGTCATATAGTAAGCATTCAAGTTGATAAACAAGCAAGGTTTGGACATATTCAAACCAGACAAATCATGTATCTACCCCCTAACCCCTAATTAAATTGTCTTATGAAGTCTAGCATGAAGAGAAGTGGTTTTGGTTTCAAACATGGAAATTTCAAAAACCTCCCAAAAACTTCATTTTAGAGTGACTAAGAAGGATATACAAGCTTCCCTTTTCATTTTCATGTTTTAAACTTGTTTAAATCTTGGTCAAACCTCTAGGATTTGACCAAAAGATTCAAATGGGCATGGAAATTCATAAAAAATCAAAAGAATGAAAAACCAAAGGACATAACATTATTATGTCATATATATATAGTAAGCATTCAAGTTGATAAACAAGGTCTAGACATATTCAAACCAGAAAATCATGTATATATCTACCCCTAACCCTAAACTCTGTCTTATGAAGTCAAGCATGCATGAAGAGAAGTGGTTTTGGTTTCAAACATGGAAATTTCGAAAAACCCTCCCAAGAGCTACATTTTGGAGTGAGTAAGAAGGATATATAGATGCTTAATTTTTCATATTCATGATTTAAACTTGTTTAAACCATGTTCAAACCTAGGATTTGACCAAGATTCAAATGGGCATAAAATTTTAAAAAAATCAAAAAATAAAAAACAAGTCACATAGTATTCTTATGTCATATAGTAAGCATTCAATTAAGTTGATAAACAAGGTCTAGACATATTCAAACCAGGAAAATCATGCATCTATCTACCCCTAACCCTAGCTAAACTCTGTCTTATGAAGTCAAGCATGCATGAAGAGAAGTGGTTTTTGGTTTCAAACGTTTAAGCCAAAAGCCCCTTTTCAAATATTTCAAACTTATTCAAATTTGGTTCAAATATGAAAGACATACAAGTTATAGCACACATAGTGCATACATTTTCACACATACTGCACTAGATGCTAACCCTATAGTTTGAGGCCATTTGGGTGACCTAGGTCGAAAAAATTCTTGGATTAGAATCGTGTTGTTCGAACCCCGTAGTTGGATTTTTTTGAACCCTTGATCTGTAGAACTGGGCAAAACCCTAGTTTAACCTATTTAATTACAGATTCGTATATCGATTTTTCTACGAGTACTACCTTTTTATTATTACTATGCAGCACATGGGTGTTTGCCCGTCGAGTGAAACTCGGAGGAAGAGGGATCACTCGGAAGGAGAGAAGAAGGGAGAGCATTATGGTGTCTCCCCTTTTTCGGGTGATGATGTTGACTTTTGTGCAGGGTTTGTCAGTGAGCAGGAGGTGCGAGCGAGAGCGAGCGAGTCGAGCGAGGCCGAGAATGAGAGAGATTTGTTTTTTTGTGAGAGGGACAACCGAAGGATCCAGAAGGACCCACGGACTTCCAATACGCATCCTGATGCGTCTTCTCTTGACAAAGAAGATGGCTGGGAGTTTGCGTACCTATTGCACGTGACTTGTGCTCACTGAAGTGTGGGACCTCAAGCGTGGGCACCACACGTAAGTGACAGACCTGTTGGTGTAAAAACTCGGTTGATTATAATAGTGCATTAGAACAAAGTTTCCTATGGATTCAAGGGTAGGAAATCCAAGTTAACTCATTTACATGACATTATTTTTTCCATGAAGCAAAGTTAACACATCTATCAATTGGTACATTTTGGAGTGACTAAGAAGGATCCAGCCTTACTTATTCGTTTTCACGTGTTAAACCTGTCTAAATCTTGGTCAAACCTAGGATTTGACCAAGATTCAAATGGGCAGAAAAATAAAAAAACAGAAAAATGAAAAACCAAATCACATAGTTTTCTTATGTCATATAGTAAGCATTAAAGTTGATAAACAAGGTGTAGACATATTCAAACCAGACAAATCATGTAGCTATACCCCCTAACCCCTAAACTCTGTCTTATGAAGTCAAGCATGTGAAGAGAAGTGGTTTTGGGTTTCAAACATGGAAATTTCAAAAACCTCCCAAAAGCTTCATTTTAGAGTGACTAAGAAGGATCCATGCTTCCCTTTTCATTTTCATGTTTTAAACTTGTTTAAATTATCTTGGTCAAACCTAGGATTTGACAAGATTCAAATGGGCATCAAAATTGAAAAAAAAATTGAAAAAAGAAAAACCAAAGCAAATAGTTTTCTTATGTCATATAGTAAGCATTAAAGTTGTTGATAAATAAGGTCCATACATATTCAAACCACACAAATCATGTATCTATACCCCCTAACCCCTAAATTAATTAACTCTGTCTTATGAAGTCAAGCATGTGAAGAGAAGTGGTTTTGGGTTTCAAACATTGAAATTTTAAAAACCTCCCAAAAGCCACACGTAAGTGACAGACCTGTTGGTGTAAAAACTCGGTTGATTATAATAGTGCATTAGAACAAAGTTTCCTATGGATTCAAGGGTAGGAAATCCAAGTTAACTCATTTACATGACATTATTTTTTCCATGAAGCAAAGTTAACACATCTATCAATTGGTACATTTTGGAGTGACTAAGAAGGATCCAAGCTTACTTATTCGTTTTCACGTGTTAAACCTGTCTAAATCTTGGTCAAACCTAGGATTTGACCAAGATTCAAATGGGCAGAAAAATAAAAAACAGAAAAATGAAAAACCAAATCACATAGTTTTCTTATGTCATATAGTAAGCATTAAAGTTGATAAACAAGGTGTAGACATATTCAAACCAGACAAATCATGTAGCTATACCCCCTAACCCCTAAACTCTGTCTTATGAAGTCAAGCATGTGAAGAGAAGTGGTTTTGGGTTTCAAACATGGAAATTTCAAAAACCTCCCAAAAGCTTCATTTTAGATTGACTAAGAAGGATCCATGCTTCCCTTTTCATTTTCATGTTTTAAACTTGTTTAAATTATCTTGGTCAAACCTAGGATTTGACAAGATTCAAATGGGCATCAAAATTGAAAAAAAATTGAAAAAAGAAAAACCAAAGCAAATAGTTTTCTTATGTCATATAGTAAGCATTAAAGTTGTTGATAAATAAGGTCCATACATATTCAAACCACACAAATCATGTATCTATACCCCCTAACCCCTAAATTAATTAACTCTGTCTTATGAAGTCAAGCATGTGAAGAGAAGTGGTTTTGGGTTTCAAACATTGAAATTTTAAAAACCTCCCAAAATCATATGGGCATAAAATTAAAAAAAACAGAAAAATTTAAAACCAAGGCACATAGTCTTCTTATGTCATATAGTAAACAATCAATTAATTAAGTTGATAAACCAGGTCTAGACATATTCAAACCAGGAAAATCATGTATCTACCCCCTAACGCCCTAGCTAAACTCTGTCTTATGAAGTCAAGCATGCATGAAGAGAAGTGGTTTTTGGTTTCAAACGTTTAAGCCAAAAGGTAAGCATGGATCCTCCTTAATTAGTCACTGTAAAATGAAGCTTTTGGGAGGTTTGTGAAATTTCCATGTTTGAAACCCAAAAGCACTTCTCTTCATGCTTGACTTCATAAGACAGAGTTTAGGGTTAGGGGGTGTAGATACATGATTTGTCTGGTTTGAATATGTCCAAATCTTATTTATCAACTTTTGAATGCATGCTACTCTCTCAAAGAAAAACTTTTGAATGCTTACTATATATATGACATAAGAAGACTATATGCTTTTAAAATTCAAACATATGGTAAGCATTCTTATGTCATATAGTAAGCATTCAAGTTGATAAACAACGTCTCCGACGTATCGATAATTTCTTATGTTCCATGCTACATTATTGATGATATCTACATGTTTTATGCACATTATATGTCGTATTTACGCATTTTTGGAACTAACCTATTAACAAGATGCCGAAGAGCCAGTTGCTGTTTTCTGCTGTTTTTGGTTTCAGAAATCCTAGTAAGGAAATATTCTCGGAATTGGACGAAATCAACGCCCGGGGTCCTATTTTTGCACGAAGCTTCCAGAAGACCGAAAGGATAACAAAGTGGGGCGACGATGCGCCGCCACGCAAGGGCTGCGCGGCCAGGGCTGGGCCGCGCCGCCCTTGTGTGTGGGGCCCTCGTGCCACCCCTTGCGTTGCCCTTCCGCCTACTTAAAGCCTCGTCGCGAAACCCCGACCGAGAGCCACGATACGGAAAACCTTCCGGAGACGCCGCCGCCCCGATCCCATCTCGGGGGATTCAGGAGATCGCCTCCGGCACCCTGCCGGAGAGGGGATTCATCTCCCGGAGGACTCTACACCGCCATGGTCGCCTCCGGAGTGATGAGTGAGTAGTTCACCCCTGGACTATGGGTCCATAGCAGTAGCTAGATGGTCGTCTTCTCCTTTTTGTGCTTCATTGTTGGATCTTGTGAGCTGCCTAACATGATCAAGATCATCTATCTGTAATTCTATATGTTGTGTTTGTCGGGATCCGATGGATAGAGAATACTATGTTATGGTGATTATCAATCTATTACTTATGTGTTGTTTATGATCTTGCATGCTCTCCGTTATTAGTAGAGGCTCTGGCCAAGTTTTTACTCTTAACTCCAAGAGGGAGTATTTATGCTCGATAGTGGGTTCATGCCATCATTGATACCTGGGACAGTGACAGAAAGTTCTAAGGTTGTGTTGTGATGTTGCCACTAGGGATAAAACATTGATTCTATGTCTAAGGATGTAGTTGTTGATTACATTACGCACTATACTTAATGCAATTGTTGTTGCTTGCAACTTAATACTGGAAGGGGTTCGGATGATAACCTGAAGGTGGACTTTTTAGGCATAGATGCATGCTGGATAGCGGTCTATGTACTTTGTCGTAATGCCCAATTAAATCTCACTATATTTATCATATCATGTATATGCATTGTTATGCCCTTTTCTATTTGTCAATTGCCCGACTGTAATTTGTTCACCCAACATGCTTTTATCTTATGGGAGAGACACCTCTAGTGAACTGTGGACCCCGGTCCTATTCTTTACATCGCATACAATCTACTGCAATACTTGTTTTACTGTTTTCTTGCAAACAATCATCTTCCACACAATACGGTTAATCCTTTGTTACAGCAAGCCGGTGAGATTGACAACCTCACTGTTTCGTTGGGGCAAAGTACTTTGGTTGTGTTGTGCAGGTTCCACGTTGGCGCCGGAATCCCTGGTGTTGCGCCGCATCACATTTCGCCACCATCAACCTTCAACGTGCTTCTTGGCTCCTCCTGGTTCGATAAACCTTGGTTTCTTTCTGAGGGAAAACTTGCCACCGTGCGCATCATACCTTCCTCTTGGGGTTCCCAACGGACGTGTACATCTACGCGCATCAAGCACTTTTCTGGCGCCGTTGCCCAAAGAAAGAAGAAAAGTCTACACGCCAGCAAGCCTTTTTCTGGCGCCGTTGCCGGGGAGATCAAGACACGCTGCAAGGGGAGTCTCCACTTCCCAATCTCTTTACTTTGTTTTTGTCTTGCTTTATTTTATTTACTACTTTGTTTGCTGCACCTAAACAAAATACAAAAAAATTAGTTGCTAGTTTTACTTTATTTACTGTCTTGCTCTCTATATCAAAAACACACAAAAATTAGTTACTTGTCTTTACTTTATTTGCCTAGTTTACTTTTTGCTTATTTCATCATGCTTAATCCTAAGTTTACTTTGGAAAAGATACCGGTAGGGCGTGGGTGTATCATTGGAAGAGATAATATAGAAGAATTTTTCACCCATGTTAGTATGGATGAAGATTTTAAAGATATACCATTATTAAAAACTGCCCCTACTTATGAAAGTGCTGCTGCCTGTTTAATACACATGTTGGAAACTAGATTTGTTAATCTCAATCCCATAATACAACATATGTTTCTTACACTTACGGATATAGAGATGGGAGAAAAGAGAAATTTTGTTTTAAAAGTCCTTGTTAGAGAATTTGAAGATATAGCTAAAGAAGCTAGAAAAGTTTTTATCAAGCATAAGAGGCTTGGTTTCTTTCCTGATTTTAAACAAATACTTGAAAAGATGGATATGGATAGAATTAAGTATACTAGTAATGTTAATGATGGTAGGGAAATTAAAGCGCCAATACCTAGTAAGCTACTAGGGATGCATGAAGCTTTGGAAAATAATTATGCTTGGCTTGTTCCTGAAAATTTGTTTGATGAGAATAGTAAGCCTAGGAGCAATGAGAGAGGAGTTACTTATATAGACCAGATACAATGCATTGTTGAGAAAACTCCCAACTCTCAAGGTAATAATGTTGATGCTTCTTCATTTGAAAATACACTACAGGAGAACATAGCTTTGGTAACACAATCATGTAACAGATGAAAAATTGTGTTACAAGTAAATATAAAGTAACACATGCTTTGTGTTCCAAGTTTATCCTGTAACACATCGTAAGTACGATCGAAAGGTGTTACAAGAATATTACTACAGTAACATGTAATTTTGTGTTACTCAAAACATGTTACAAATTATAGATTATAGTAACAAAGAATCATGTGTGAGTATATGGTGTTACAAGTCTGATATGGACAAAAGGAGAAGAAAAGATAAGTGCAGCGAAACTATATGTAGAAGAAAGCATAAAAATATGCAGTTAAATGATGTTCAACCCACGACCTTCCATTACCAGCTCCCTTGCGTTTTGCTATTGGGTATTGTGATGATGTGGCTAGACTTGTTCGGGCTTATTACACTTTATATTAGAACTATATAATCTTTCGTTAAACCAAACTCATAGAGTGTTGTCACTCATGCATGTCCCCCCTTATATCCATCATTGATGGCTTAATTATTTCAGTGCCAATTTGTTAGTGTACGACGTCCTTCGGGATAAGACCATTGTACCCGTCGTCTACTCATATTGTGTTGACACTTGAGACTAAGTGTGAAAATATAGCTCCTAGTTTGTCATCGTTTCTACAACATCAACATTAATATGTAGCTCAAATATGATTTAAAAATAAAAATTATAATTATAATTTGTGATCTATGTACAAGTTTAGGCAAGTAGTGAAAAAAGTCTACTGTTCGTCAGAACAAATTATGCTCTGAATTTTGTTTGTTTTTCAAGGTTGATTTAAGTGTTTTGTTTCTTTTTCTTCTAACACAATGATGACCCTAATTGGCGCTCGATCGCTTAATCTGATGTGAGCGATCGTTTCCGCGTTTCCTTAAATAGAAATAGAATCAGTTTCCGTTTTCGGAAAACGAGCCCCGGGAAGTAAAAATTTAATCGCTCCAGACAGCGATCGATCCCACAACCTCTTGTCCACGACCGCAACACGAAGTAGAACCTAACCAGCTGAGCAACCGTTCGATTCGTGTCAAGTTACGAGTCGAACCACATTTAGTATTAGCAGCACGTTCAAAACTAAAAAGCATCTATCAAACGAACCGGTCCATAAAATTGTTGTTGTCACATACTGGTAGAATATATTCTGATTCAAAAATACGAATCTTTTAATTTTTCAAAATAAATTTTTTAGCTCATAATTTATCAACCCTTCATCCCCTTATTTATCAATGCTAATGCAAACAAATTATCGACCTAAATATCTTATTTCATTAGAATCTTTTGAGGACTTTTTTACCTCATAATTTATCAAACCATCTACCCGTTATTTATCAACGTAGAAAAAATTATCAACCCTCCGTCCCGTTATTATCAAACCATCTACCGTTATGAACGGTAAATCTCATTTCATTTAGAATCTTTTGAGGACTTTTTACCTCATAATTTATCAAACCATCTACGTTATTTATCAATGGTAAATCAAAATAATTATCTACAGAAGCTAAATTTATTTCCAATATTTTGGCAACTTTATTTAGCTCACAATTTATCAACCCCAGTCCGTTATTTATCAATGGTAAATATGAAAAGTTAGAAACCCGAAAAAGCTAATTTAATTTATAATATTTAGAGAATTTTTACCTCATAATTTATCAAGCCATATATCCGTTATTTATCAGCGGTAAATTGAAATAGTTACCTACCTTAGAAGCTAAATTTATTTCCAATATTTTGGAAACCTATTTTAGCTCACAATTTATCAACCTTCTTTCCCGTTATTTATCAATGATAAATGTGCAAATTTGACCCAAAAGGCTGATTTCAATTAGAATATTTTGTAGACTTTGTTTACCTATAATTTATCAAACCATCTACACGTTATTTATCAATGGTGAATCGGAATAATTACCTAATCGAGAAGCTCAATTTATTTCCACTTTTTTGGAAAATATTTTTAGCGCAAAAATTTATCAACCTGCCTAGTTATTTATCAATGGTAAATGTGAAAAGTTATCGATTCAAAAAGCTAAATTTATTTAAAATATTTTGGGGAGTTTTTTACCACATAATTTATCAAACCATCTACCCGTTATTTATCAGCCGTAAATGAAAATAATTACCTAGAAAATCTAAAAAATACTTAATTTGAGTTGCAAGTGGTAGTTCATTTGGGTTGCAAGTGGTTTTCCACCGTTATTTTTCCCCTCTTAAAAACCACTACCCAAAAAAGGGAATTAAAAAATATTCCAAATAACATGATTTTTTATATGAAAGTAACAACAAAAGAGGAAAAATAAAATTGAATTTATAAAAGGGAATTGTAAAAAAACTTGCGCAACTAGGTTGAATTTTTAATAAAATTCCGCAATCAAAAGTAACTGATACAGATGAAAAATAGTACAAAAATAAATTCGCGAAAAAAAATCCATGTTTTGACCTCTATAACGTGTACAGCCTATAGTCCAAACAATATCTGTCTCTCATTCTATCACGAAATATTAGTAGCTCATATGGTTACTGTTTCCGTGATCTGCGCGCGTGGGGCAAGTGGTCCTGGGTTCGAATCACATGGGGCGCAATTGTTTTTCCCAGAAAAAACCAGCGCGGGCGGGCGGCAGACAGTTGAATACGACAAAAAACAACAGAGGCAAGACAGAGCAGCGCGCGAATCGGACCGCTCGAGCGGTCGAACGCCACGAAGGGGATTCGCGCAATATGTGCAGGTCCCTGTAGCAGCCAATGAAAGACAAAATACTGACGTGAAAAAATTAGCGAGGAAGAAGCGCGCGAGGTTAAAAATTTCAGTCCCAAATGTGTGGGCCGTCAAAATTTTCTATTCCCTTATTTAATCCCGCATCGTTCGCCAAGGTTATCCCTCCTTGTCTCGCACTCCGTGCCGCCCTCGTCATCTCCTCATCGAGCCTCCACCGCGTAGTCGCGTACTCGCACGCCGCCGTCCAGATCCGTCAAAGACGCTGTGTAGCCATCTCTCCTCTCAGTGCCGCAAAGCTATTCATCCTAATCCTCAACAGATCCGTCCTGGATCTCCATAGACGCAGATCTCGATCGGCACGGAAGGCGGCAGCGGCCACCAGACGGCGCTGGCCTTCATCGTGGCCAAGAAATCATAGGGATTCAGATCTCCATCAGACATGCCTGTAATGGAATATGGTGAGTCAAATTCGTTTGTGTGCCTTGTAGTCCATCTGCCATTGTCTGCCTTTGTCACATATCTGATATCCGCAGGCTTTTAATCTCTATCTTCGTCCGACGTTGTGCTGCTCAGATACAAGATCGCCAGAATATATGAGAGCAGCTCGTCTCGTCCCTCTGCCACTTTTCTCTTCATAACAACACGTTGATGTTAAGATGGGTCTGCTTCTCTCGCACCTAAGTTCTTAGGTGAGTATCTCTATTTACTGGTAGTTGCTTTTCCTTTTTTTTTTGGCAGAAATTAGGAATCTCATTCATCGAAATGTATAGGTCATAAATCTGCGAACCAGTTTTCACCAACACCACGTATACATGCCATCCCACCAAGTTCTTAATCCATTTTGTTGGCATTTATCCCTGTCTTCTGAATACTTCAAATGTCTAGTTGCAGGCCAAACTGCTTGATCTGTTCATAGATGGTCACTGCATTTAGTACCACTGCACTGTCTGATGCACAAAAGCCCATTGACCATTGCAGTTACCAACTGTCGTCCGCTCAGGCATGCCAAATTGTAGGCTTCCTCCGCATCTACACACTTTGAATCACTTAACTGGCAGCTATGATTACCACTCTAGCATAAGAATCAATGTCGTAATGATAATGGAGAAGCCACCTTCAAAACGGTGACATAGTGTTCTGACTTCGTGCAACACTACTTTCATATAAAATGATGTAATGATTTCATGCATATTTCCACTAACTTTGATGCAAACTAAATAAATCCAGAGAGCACATTTCCTTCTTAATGTACGTATGTCTGTACTCTCATAACGCATTGCATATTAAATATGATTATTTACATGGAATATATGTAGCCTGTTTATTTATAATCTAAAAATATTTTTAGTAGTGTGATTAAGTGAAGGAAAGCTAAGTTCATGTAAGTATTTACCAGGATGTTCTCTCTGCTATTTAAGTTAATTATTTGATATGTTGTTGCATCACCAGTAAGAACAATTCATCACCAGTAAGAACAATTCCAATAGAAATCACAAATTCTCCATGACTATTAGGTAACAAGTTCAAGCTTTCGACACTTCTGGTTCAGTCAAATGGCTGCCCGCCAAAAAGGTATATACATATAATTCTTCTGTAGCTGCTGGTTGTTCCCGTAACTCCTGTTGTACAAGTTCTTCTAGATTAACATGCACGTTCTTTCTGTTTGGCGCCTAACACAAATTAACCATTCAAAAGTTGTATGGATTAGTAAAAGTTATCTTAACTACCATTTTGTTTGAGTTTGTCTGTATATATACCATAGTTAAATATGTGTTGTGTAGTATCTAATAATGTGTAGTAGTCGAGTAGATATATATCCTGACCATGAGACATTCAGGATTTCGCCTGTATCTATAAACATGTTGTATTTTATTTGAAGTAGCTGATTGCTAGTCACGATTTCTGATCTTGCTTGTTCACATCAGCGAGTATACCAGCGAGGCCAGTACTCTTCAAAAAACTAGTATGTTAGCAAAATTTTAGCATTATCTAATGATTTCGCATGTTTTCATGTCCAATTTTCTTTTACAGATTCGAAGAAGGATTGAGTTGCAGCTGATTTCTCCGGTTGGATCAAGAAGAAATTTTGAAGATCTTACCTAGAAATAATTGTAATATACACTGGCAGATTGAAAATGTAATATCATTCATAGAATATTATTCCTTAGTCAAATTGATGAAAATCTATGTTGAAATATTCTTCACAAATGTGTTTTCTACTACCAAATTGATATCAATGTTTTGTTATTGCACCAATAATATTGCTATTTATTTCTTGTAATGCGCATGTATCCTATACTTGTATATTCGTAATAAATGTCTTGACATTTTCAATTTATGAATGTGTCTAGCTTGAGTTTCTTTGTCATTTTAATGGTGCTAAGCATCATAATAGAATAATTAATTAATTGATTGATTATATGCGGTTATTCTATTAAATAAATGTATATCCTTAAAAAGAGCATATACTTATGTGTTTAGTAATAATAAATAAATACATTAATTATGCTAGAATAATAATATTGTAGTGTTACTGATTGTGTTACGACAGTCACAAAATGTGTGACTCATTAGTCGACAACTATAATTTATAGTGTTACAATTCCTTGATCTTGTGTTACTATTGTGCCCCAAAGCTAAAAATATTGTCACCAATTGTGTTACTAGAGTTGCAGAAATATGTTACCACCAATGTTCTATGTCGACGTAAATATGTTACTACCGGTGTTACTATAACCACTAAAACATGTTACTAGCACATGTAGTAACACATAATATCCATGTTACTAGAATAGAATTGTAACACAATTTTTGACATGTGGTAACAATTATTATGTGTGACGATGGACACCACTTAGTAACACGGCCTAATGGAACACATTTCGAAGTGTGTTACTACATGGCCTAGTAACACTGTTTTGGACATGTAGTAACACAACATTGTGTTACCAAAGCTCTGTCCTGTTGTAGTGATACTTGATTTACACTTTCTGCGCCTAGCTGAAAGGCGTTAAAGAAAAGCACTTATGGGAGACAACCCATGTTTTTACTACAGCAATTTTTGTTTTATTTGAGTCTTGGAAGTTGTTTACTACTGTAGCAACCTCTCCTTATCATGTTTTTGTGTCAAGTAAAGTTTCTATGTTAAAGTTGATGTTATATTTGGGATCGCTGCGCAGAAACAGCATTGCTGTCTGTCACGAATTCTGGCATAAGTCTCTGTAAAAAATTCGAAAAAATCTGCAAAATTACGAGCGTGATCCTCAGATATGTACGCAACTTTCATTAGTTTTGAGTTTTTCCATTTGAGCAAGTCTAGTGCACCTTTCAGGTTCGTCTTTACGGACTGTTCTGTTTTTGACAGATTCTGCCTTTTATTTCGCATTGCCGTATTTGCTATGTTGGATGAATTTCTTTGATCCATTAATGTCCAGTAGCTTTGTGCAATGTCCAGAAGTGTTAATAATGATTGTGTCACCTCTGAATATGTGAATTATTAATTATGCACCAACCCTCTAATGAGTTTGCTTGAAGTTTGGTGTGAAGGAAGTTTTCAAGGGTCAAGAGAGGAGTATGATATACTATGATCAAGAGGAGTGAAAGCTCTAAGCTTGGGGATGCCCCGTGGTTCACCCCTGCATATTCTAAGAAGACTCAAGCGTCTAAGCTTGGGGATGCCCAAGGCATCCCCTTCTTCATCGACAACATCATCAGGTTCCTCCCCTGAAACTATATTTTTATTCAGTCACATCTTGTGTTCTTTACTTGGAGCGTCAGTTTGTTTTTGTTTTTGTTTTGTTTGAATAAAATGGATCCTAGCATTCACTTTGTGGGAGAGAGACACGCTCCGCTGTTGCATATGGACAAATATGTCCTTAGGCTTTACTCATAATGTTCAAGGCGAAGGTTGAAACTTCTTCGTTAAATTGTTATATGGTTGGAATTGGAAAATGCTACATGTAGTAATTCTAAAATGTCTTGGATAATGTGATACTTTGCAATTGTTGTGCTCATGTTTAAGCTCTTGCATCATATACTTTGCACCCATTAATGAAGAAATACATAGAGCTTGCTTAAATTTGGTTTGCATATTTGGTCTCTCTAAGGTCTAGATAATTTCTAGTATTGAGTTTTGAACAACAAGGAAGACGGTGTAGAGTTTTATAATGTTTACAATATGTCTTTTATGTGAGTTTTGCTGCACCGGTTCATCCTTGAGTTTGCTTCAAATAACCTTGCTAGCCTAAACCTTGTATCGAGAGGGAATACTTCTCATGCATCCAAAATCCTTGAGCCAACCACTATGCCATTTGTGTCCACCATACCTACCTACTACATGGTATTTCTCCGCCATTCCAAAGTAAATTGCTTGAGTGCTACCTTTAAAATTCCATCATTCGCCTTTGCAATATATAGCTCATGGGACAAAATAGCCTTAAAAACTATCGTAGTATTGAATATGTACTTATGCACTTTATCTCTTATTAAGTTGCTTGTTGTGCGATAACCATGCTTCTGGGGACGCCATCAACTACTCTTTGTTGAATATCATGTGAGTTGCTATGCATGTCCGTCTTGTCTGAAGTAAGAGAGATCTACCACCTTAATGGTTGGAGCATGCATATTGTTAGAGAAGAACATTGGGCCGCTAACTAAAGCCATGAATCATGGTGGAAGTTTCAGTTTTGGACATATATCCTCAATCTCATATGAGAATAATAATTGTTGTCACATGCTTATGCATTAAAGAGGAGTCCATTATCTGTTGTCCATGTTGTCCCGGTATGGATGTCTAAGTTGAGAATAATCAAAAGCGAGAAATCCAAAATGCGAGCTTTCTCCTTAGACCTTTGTACAGGCGGCATGGAGGTACCCCTTTGTGACACTTGGTTGAAACATGTGTATTGCGATGATCCGGTAGTCCAAGCTAAGTAGGACAAGGTGCGGGCACTATTAGTATACTATGCATGAGGCTTGCAACTTGTAAGATATAATTTACATAACTCATATGCTTTATTACTACCGTTGACAAAATTGTTTCATGTTTTCAAAATAAAAGCTCTAGCACAAATACAACAATCGATGCTTTCCTCTTTGAAGGACCATTCTTTTACTTTTATTGTTGAGTCAGTTTACCTATCTCTCTCCACCTTAAGAAGCAAACACTTGTGTGAACTGTGCATTGATTCCTACATACTTGCATATTGCACTTGTTATATTACTCTATGTTGACAATATCCATGAGATATACATGTTATAAGTTGAAAGCAACCGCTGAAACTTAATCTTCCTTTGTGTTGCTTCAATACCTTTACTTTGATTTATTGCTTTATGAGTTAACTCTTATGCAAGACTTATTGATGCTTGTCTTGAAGTACTATTCATGAAAAGTCTTTGCTTTATGATTCATTTGTTTACTCATGTCATTACCATTGTTTTGATCGCTGCATTCATTACATATGTTTACAATAGTATGATCAAGATTATGATGGCATGTCACTCCAGAAATTATCCTTGTTATCGTTTGCCTGCTCGGGACGAGCAGAACTAAGCTTGGGGATGCTGATACGTCTCCGACGTATCGATAATTTCTTATGTTCCATGCTACATTATTGATGATATCTACATGTTTTATGCACATTATATGTCGTATTTACGCATTTTCGGAACTAACCTATTAACAAGATGCCGAAGAGCAGTTGTTTTCTGCTGTTTTTGGTTTCAGAAATCCTAGTAAGGAAATATTCTCGGAATTGGACGAAATCAACGCCCGGGTCCTATTTTTGCACGAAGCTTCCGAAGACCGAAAGGATAACGAAGTGGGGCGACGGGCGCCGCCACGCCAGGGCCGCGCGGGGGGCTGGGCCCGCGCCGCCCTGGTGTGTGGGGCCCTCGTGCCACCCCTTGCGTTGCCCTTCTGCGTACTTAAAGCCTCCGTCGCGAAACCCCTAGTACCGAGAGCCACGATACGGAAAACCTTCCAGAGACGCCGCCGCCGCGAATCCCATCTCGGGGGATTCAGGAGATCGCCTCCGGCACCTGCCGGAGAGGGGATTCATCTCCCGGAGGACTCTACACCGCCATGGTCGCCTCCGGGGTGATGAGTGAGTAGTTCACCCCTGGACTATGGGTCCATAGCAGTAGCTAGACGATCATCTATCTGTAATTCTATATGTTGTGTTTGTCGGGATCCGATGGATAGAGAATACTATGTTATGGTGATTATCAATCTATTACTTATGTGTTGTTTATGATCTTGCATGCTCTCCGTTATTAGTAGAGGCTCTGGCCAAGTTTTTACTCTTAACTCCAAGAGGGAGTATTTATGCTCGATAGTGGGTTCATGCCTTCATTGATACCTGGGACAGTGACAGAAAGTTCTAAGGTTGTGTTGTGCTGTTGCCACTAGGGATAAAACATTGATTCTATGTCTAAGGATGTAGTTGTTGATTACATTACGCACCATACTTAATGCAATTGTCTGTTGCTTGCAACTTAATACTGGAAGGGGTTCGGATGATAACCTGAAGGTGGACTTTTTAGGCATAGATGCATGCTGGATAGCGGTCTATGTACTTTGTCGTAATGCCCAATTAAATCTCACTATATTTATCATATCATGTATATGCATTGTTATGCCCTTTTCTATTTGTCAATTGCCCGACTGTAATTTGTTCACCCAACATGCTTTTATCTTATGGGAGAGACACCTCTAGTGAACTGTGGACCCCGGTCCTATTCTTTACATCGCATACAATCTACTGCAATACTTGTTTTACTGTTTTCTTGCAAACAATCATCTTCCACACAATACGGTTAATCCTTTGTTACAGCAAGCCGGTGAGATTGACAACCTCACTGTTTCGTTGGGGCAAAGTACTTTGGTTGTGTTGTGCAGGTTCCACGTTGGCGCCGGAATCCCTGGTGTTGCGCCGCATCACATTTCGCCACCATCAACCTTCAACGTGCTTCTTGGCTCCTCCTTGTTCGATAAACCTTGGTTTCTTTTGAGGAAAACTTGCCAACGTGCGCATCCTACCTTCCTCTTGGGGTTCCCAACGGAAGCATTCAAGTTGATAAACAAGCAAGATTTGGACATATTCAAACCAGACAAATCATGTATCTACCCCCTAACCCCTAATTAAATTGTCTTATGAAGTCTAGCATGAAGAGAAGTGGTTTTGGGTTTCAAACATGGAAATTTCAAAAACCTCCCAAAAACTTCATTTTAGAGTGACTAAGAAGGATATACAAGCTTCCCTTTTCATTTTCATGTTTTAAACTTGTTTAAATCTTGGTCAAACCTCTAGGATTTGACCAAAAGATTCAAATGGGCATAGAAATTCATAAAAAATCAAAAGAATGAAAAACCAAAGGACATAACATTCTTATGTCATATATATATAGTAAGCATTCAAGTTGATAAACAAGGTCTAGTCATATGTCATATAGTAAGCAATCAATTAAGTTGATAAACAAGGTCTAGACATATTCAAACCAGGAAAATCATGTATCTACCCCTAACCCTAGCTAAACTCTGTCTTATGAAGTCAAGCATGCATGAAGAGAAGTGGTTTTTGGTTTCAAACGTTTAAGCCAAAAGGTAAGCATGGATCCTCCTTAGTCACTGTAAAATGAAGCTTTTGGGAGGTTTGTGAAATTTCCATGTTTGAAACCCAAAACCACTTAAGACAGAGTTTATGGTTAGGTGTAGATACATGATTTTTCTTGTTTGAATATGTCTAGACCTTGTTTATCAACTTGAATTTTTTACTATATGATATAAGAAGGCTATATATATGTGCTTTGGTTTTTCATTTTTTGATTTCTTTCGAATTTTTTATGCCTATTTAAATCTTGGTCAAATCCTAGGTTTAAACAAGTTTAAAACATGAAAATGAAACGGTAAGCATGAATCCTTCCTTACTCACTCTAAAATGAAGGTACTTGAAAATTTTATGTTTGAAACCCAAAACCCCAGTTCTCTTCATATGTTTGACTTCATAAGACAGAGTTTAGGGTTAGGGGTAGATATGATACATGATATTTCTGCTTTGAATATGTCTAGACCTTGTTTATCAACTTGAATGCTTACTATATGACATAAGAAGGCTATATATGTGCTTTGGTTTTTCTTTTTTTTTGAATTTTTCTGAATTTTTACTCCCATTTGAATCTTGGTCAAATCCTAGGTTTGACCAAGGTTAAAACAAGTTTAAAACATGGCAATGAAAAGGTAAGCATGGATCATTCTTAGTCTCTCTAAAATGAAGCTTTTGGGAGGTTTTTGAAGTTTCCATGTTTGAAACCCAAAATCACTTCTCTTCATATGCTTGGCTTCATAAGACAAAGATTAGGGTTTAGGGGTAGATATATACATGTTTTGGGAGGTTTTTGAAATTTCCATGTTTGAAACCCAAATCCACTTCTCTTCATCCTTGACGTCTTCATAAGACAAAAGTATAGGGTTATATATATATGCATGGGTAGATACATGCTTTTTTCTGGTTTGAATATGTATAGACCTTGTTTAAAATTATCAACTTAATTGAATGCTTACTATATATATGACATAAGAAGGCTATATATGTGCTTTGTTTTTTCATTTTTTCATTTTTTCCTGATTTTTTATGCCCATTTGAATCTTGGTCAAATCCTAGGTTTGATCAAGATTTAAACAAGCAGTTTAAAAAATGAAAATGAAAAGGTAAGCCTGGATCCTTCTTAGTCACTGTAAAATGAAGCTTTTGGGAGGTTTGTGAAATTTCCATGTTTGAAACCCAAAAGCACTTCTCTTCATGCTTGACTTCATAAGACAGAGTTTAGGGTTAGGGGGTGTAGATACATGATTTGTCTGGTTTGAATATGTACAAATCTTATTTATCAACTTTTGAATGCATGCTACTCTCTCAAAGAAAAACTTTTGAATGCTTACTATATGACATAAGAAGACTATATGCTTTTAAAATTCAAACATATGGTAAGCATTCTTATGTCATATAGTAAGCATTCAAGTTGATAAACAAGCAAGGTTTGGACATATTCAAACCAGACAAATCATGTATCTACCCCTAACCCCTAATTAAATTGTCTTATGAAGTCTAGCATGAAGAGAAGTGGTTTTGGGTTTCAAACATGGAAATTTCAAAAACCTCCCAAAAACTTCATTTTAGAGTGACTAAGAAGGATATACAAGCTTCCCTTGTCATTTTCATGTTTTAAACTTGTTTAAATCTTGGTCAAACCTCTAGGATTTGACCAAAAGATTCAAATGGGCATGGAAATTCATAAAAAATCAAAAGAATGAAAAACCAAAGGACATAACATTCTTATGTCATATATATAGTAAGCATTCAAGTTGATAAACAAGGCCTAGACATATTCAAACCAGAAAATCATGTATATATCTACCCCTAACCCTAAACTCTGTCTTATGAAGTCAAGCATGCATGAAGAGAAGTGGTTTTGGTTTCAAACATGGAAATTTCGAAAAAACCTCCCAAGAGCTACATTTTGGAGTGACTAAGAAGGATATATAGATGCTTAATTTTTCATATTCATGATTTAAACTTGTTTAAACCATGTTCAAACCTAGGATTTGACCAAGATTCAAATGGGCATAAAATTTTAAAAAAATCAAAAAATAAAAAACAAGGCACATAGTATTCTTATGTCATATAGTAAGCATTCAATTAAGTTGATAAACAAGGTCTAGACATATTCAAACCAGGAAAATCATGCATCTACCCCCTAACCCTAGCTAAACTCTGTCTTATGAAGTCAAGCATGCATGAAGAGAAGTGGTTTTTGGTTTCAAACGTTTAAGCCAAAAGCCCCTTTTCAAATATTTCAAACTTATTCAAATTTGGTTCAAATATGAAAGACATACAAGTTATAGCACACATAGTGCATACATTTTCACACATACTGCACTAGATGCTAACCCTATAGTTTGAGGCCATTTGGGTGACCTAGGTCGAAAAAATTCTTGGATTAGAATCGTGTTGTTCGAACCCCGTAGTTGGATTTTTTTGAACCCTTGATCTGTAGAACTGGGCAAAACCCTAGTTTAACCTATTTAATTACAGATTCGTATATCGATTTTTCTACGAGTACTACCTTTTTATTATTACTATGCAGCACATGGGTGTTTGCCCGTCGAGTGAAACTCGGAGGAAGAGGGATCACTCGGAAGGAGAGAAGAAGGGAGAGCATTATGGTGTCTCCCCTTTTTCGGGTGATGATGTTGACTTTTGTGCAGGGTTTGTCAGTGAGCAGGAGGTGCGAGCGAGCGAGCGAGCGAGCGAGGCCGAGAAGAGAGAGATTTTTTTTTTGTGAGAGGGACAACCGAAGGATCCAGAAGGACCCACAGACTTCCAATACGCATGATGCGTCTTCTCTTGACAAAGAAGATGGCTGGGAGTTTGCGTACCTATTGCACGTGACTTGTGCTCACTGAAGTGTGGGACCTCAAGCGTGGGCACCACACGTAAGTGACAGACCTGTTGGTGTAAAAACTCGGTTGATTATAATAGTGCATTAGAACAAAGTTTCCTATGGATTCAAGGGTAGGAAATCCAAGTTAACTCATTTACGTGTTAAACTTGTCTAAATCTTGGTCAAACCTAGGATTTGACCAAGATTCAAATGGGCAGAAAAATAAAAAACAGAAAAATGAAAAACCAAATCACATAGTCTTCTTATGTCATATAGTAAGCATTAAAGTTGATAAACAAGGTCTAGACATATTAAACCAGACAAATCATGTATCTATACCCCTAACCCCTAAACTCTGTCTTATGAAGTCAAGCATGTGAAGAGAAGTGGTTTTGGGTTTCAAACATGGAAATTTCAAAAACCTCCCAAAAACTACATTTTAGAGTGACTAAGAAGGATACATGCTCCCCTTTTCATATTCATGTTTTAAGCTTGTTTAAATTATCTTGGTCAAACCTAGGATTTGACAAGATTCAAATGGGCATCAAAATTGAAAAAAGTCAGAAAAAGAAAAACCAAAGCAAATAGTTTTCTTATGTCATATAGTAAGCATTAAAGTTGATAAACAAGGTCTAGACATATTCAAACTAGACAAATCATGTATCTATACCCCCTAACCCCTGAACTCTGTCTTATGAAGTCAAGCATATGAAGAGAAGTGGTTTTGGGTTTCAAACATGGAAATTTGAAAAACCTCCCAAAAACTTCATTTTAGAGTGACAAAGAAGGATACATGCTTCCCTTTTCATATTCATGTTTTAAGCTTGTTTAAATTATCTCGGTCAAACCTAGGATTTGACAAGATTCAAATGGGCATCAAAATTGAAAAAAATCAGGAAAAAGAAAAACCAAAGCAAATAGTTTTCTTATGTCATATAGTAAGCCAATTAAGTTGATAAACAAGGTCTAGACATATTCAAACTAGACAAATCATGTATCTATACCCCCTAACCCCTAAACTCCGTCTTATGAAGTCAAGCATATGAAGAGAAGTGGTTTTGCTCCCAAAAGCTTCATTTTAGAGTGACTAAGAAGGATCCATGCTTACCTTTGCATTTTCATATTTTAATCTTGTTTAAATCATTATCAAGCCTAGGATTTGACCAAGATACAAATGGGTGGGCACAAAATTCAAAAAAATCAGAATAATGAAAAACAAAAGCACGTAGTCTTCTTATGTCATATCGTATGCATTCAAGTTAAACGAGGTCTAGGTATATCCAAACCAGACAAATCATGTATCTACCCCCTGTTGATCTTATGAAGTCTAGCATGAAGAGAAGTCGTTTTGGGTTTCAAACATGGAAATTTCAAGAACATCCCAAAAGCTTCATTTTAGAGTGACTAAGAAGGATACATGCTTCCCTTTTCATTTTCATGTTTTAAACTTGTTTAAATCTTGGTCAAACCTAAGATTTGACCAAGATTCAAATATATGAGCATAAAATTCAAAAAAAACAAAAAAATGAAAACCAAGGCACGTAGTCTTCTTATGTCATATAGTAAGCAATCAATTAAGTTGATAAACAAGGTCTAGACATATTCAAACCAGGAAAATCATGTATCTACCCCCTAACCCTAGCTAAACTCTGTCTTATGAAGTCAAGCATGAAGAGAAGTGGTTTTTGGTTTCAAACGTTTAAGCCAAAAGGTAAGCATGGATCCTCCTTAGTCACTGTAAAATGAAGCTTTTGGGAGGTTTGTGAAATTTCCATGTTTGAAACCCAAAACCACTTAAGACAGAGTTTATGGTTAGGTGTAGATACATGATTTTTCTTGTTTGAATATGTCTAGACCTTGTTTATCAACTTGAATTTTTTACTATATGATATAAGAAGGCTATATATGTGCTTTGGTTTTTCATTTTTTGATTTCTTTCGAATTTTTATGCCTATTTAAATCTTGGTCAAATCCTAGGTTTAAACAAGTTTAAAACATGAAAATGAAACGGTAAGCATGAATCCTTCCTTACTCACTCTAAAATGAAGGTACTTGAAAATTTTATGTTTGAAACCCAAAACCCCAGTTCTCTTCATATGTTTGACTTCATAAGACAGAGTTTAGGGTTAGGGGTAGATATGATACATGATATTTCTGCTTTGAATATGTCTAGACCTTGTTTATCAACTTGAATGCTTACTATATGACATAAGAAGGCTATATATGTGCTTTGGTTTTTTTTTTTTTTTGAATTTTTCTGAATTTTTACTCCCATTTGAATCTTGGTCAAATCCTAGGTTTGACCAAGGTTAAAACAAGTTTAAAACATGGCAATGAAAAGGTAAGCATGGATCATTCTTAGTCTCTCTAAAATGAAGCTTTTGGGAGGTTTTTGAAGTTTCCATGTTTGAAACCCAAAATCACTTCTCTTCATATGCTTGGCTTCATAAGACAAAGATTAGGGTTTAGGGGTAGATATATACATGTTTTGGGAGGTTTTTGAAATTTCCATGTTTGAAACCCAAATCCACTTCTCTTCATCCTTGACGTCTTCATAAGACAAAAGTATAGGGTTATATATATATGCATGGGTAGATACATGCTTTTTTCTGGTTTGAATATGTATAGACCTTGTTTAAAATTATCAACTTAATTGAATGCTTACTATATATATGACATAAGAAGGCTATATATGTGTTTTGTTTTTTCATTTTTCATTTTTTCCTGATTTTTTATGCCCATTTGAATCTTGGTCAAATCCTAGGTTTGATCAAGATTTAAACAAGCAGTTTAAAAAATGAAAATGAAAAGGTAAGCCTGGATCCTTCTTAGTCACTGTAAAATGAAGCTTTTGGGAGGTTTGTGAAATTTCCATGTTTGAAACCCAAAAGCACTTCTCTTCATGCTTGACTTCATAAGACAGAGTTTAGGGTTAGGGGGTGTAGATACATGATTTGTCTGGTTTGAATATGTACAAATCTTATTTATCAACTTTTGAATGCATGCTACTCTCTCAAAGAAAAACTTTTGAATGCTTACTATATGACATAAGAAGACTATATGCTTTTAAAATTCAAACATATGGTAAGCATTCTTATGTCATATAGTAAGCATTCAAGTTGATAAACAAGCAAGGTTTGGACATATTCAAACCAGACAAATCATGTATCTACCCCCTAACCCCTAATTAAATTGTCTTATGAAGTCTAGCATGAAGAGAAGTGGTTTTGGGTTTCAAACATGGAAATTTCAAAAACCTCCCAAAAACTTCATTTTAGAGTGACTAAGAAGGATATACAAGCTTCCCTTTTCATTTTCATGTTTTAAACTTGTTTAAATCTTGGTCAAACCTCTAGGATTTGACCAAAAGATTCAAATGGGCATGGAAATTCATAAAAAATCAAAAGAATGAAAAACCAAAGGACATAACATTCTTATGTCATATATATATAGTAAGCATTCAAGTTGATAAACAAGGCCTAGACATATTCAACCCCTAACCCTAAACTCTGTCTTATGAAGTCAAGCATGCATGAAGAGAAGTGGTTTTGGTTTCAAACATGGAAATTTCGAAAAAACCTCCCAAGAGCTACATTTTGGAGTGACTAAGAAGGATATATAGATGCTTAATTTTTCATATTCATGATTTAAACTTGTTTAAACCATGTTCAAACCTAGGATTTGACCAAGATTCAAATGGGCATAAAATTTTAAAAAAATCAAAAAATAAAAAACAAGGCACATAGTATTCTTATGTCATATAGTAAGCATTCAATTAAGTTGATAAACAAGGTCTAGACATATTCAAACCAGGAAAATCATGCATCTACCCCCTAACCCTAGCTAAACTCTGTCTTATGAAGTCAAGCATGCATGAAGAGAAGTGGTTTTTGGTTTCAAACGTTTAAGCCAAAAGCCCCTTTTCAAATATTTCAAACTTATTCAAATTTGGTTCAAATATGAAAGACATACAATTTATAGCACACATAGTGCATACATTTTCACACATACTGCACTAGATGCTAACCCTATAGTTTGAGGCCATTTGGGTGACCTAGGTCGAAAAAATTCTTGGATTAGAATCGTGTTGTTCGAACCCCGTAGTTGGATTTTTTTGAACCCTTGATCTGTAGAACTGGGCAAAACCCTAGTTTAACCTATTTAATTACAGATTCGTATATCGATTTTTCTACGAGTACTACCTTTTTATTATTACTATGCAGCACATGGGTGTTTGCCCATCGAGTGAAACTCGGAGGAAGAGGGATCACTCGGAAGGAGAGAAGAAGGGAGAGCATTATGGTGTCTCCCCTTTTTCGGGTGATGATGTTGACTTTTGTGCAGGGTTTGTCAGTGAGCAGGAGGTGCGAGCGAGCGAGTCGAGCGAGGCCGAGAATGAGAGAGATTTGTTTTTTTTGTGAGAGGGACAACCGAAGGATCCAGAAGGACCCACAGACTTCCAATACGCATCCTGATGCGTCTTCTCTTGACAAAGAAGATGGCTGGGAGTTTGCGTACCTATTGCACGTGACTTGTGCTCACTGAAGTGTGGGACCTCAAGCGTGGGCACCACACGTAAGTGACAGACCTGTTGGTGTAAAAACTCGGTTGATTATAATAGTGCATTAGAACAAAGTTTCCTATGGATTCAAGGGTAGGAAATCCAAGTTAACTCATTTACGTGTTAAACTTGTCTAAATCTTGGTCAAACCTAGGATTTGACCAAGATTCAAATGGGCAGAAAAATAAAAAAACAGAAAAATGAAAAACCAAATCACATAGTCTTCTTATGTCATATAGTAAGCATTAAAATTGATAAACAAGGTCTAGACATATTAAACCAGACAAATCATGTATCTATACCCCTAACCCCTAAACTCTGTCTTATGAAGTCAAGCATGTGAAGAGAAGTGGTTTTGGGTTTCAAACATGGAAATTTCAAAAACCTCCCAAAAACTACATTTTAGAGTGACTAAGAAGGATACATGCTCCCCTTTTCATATTCATGTTTTAAGCTTGTTTAAATTATCTTGGTCAAACCTAGGATTTGACAAGATTCAAATGGGCATCAAAATTGAAAAAAAGTCAGAAAAAAGAAAAACAAAAGCAAATAGTTTTCTTATGTCATATAGTAAGCATTAAAGTTGATAAACAAGGTCTAGACATATTCAAACTAGACAAATCATGTATCTATACCCCCTAACCCCTGAACTCTGTCTTATGAAGTCAAGCATATGAAGAGAAGTGGTTTTGGGTTTCAAACATGGAAATTTGAAAAACCTCCCAAAAACTTCATTTTAGAGTGACAAAGAAGGATACATGCTTCCCTTTTCATATTCATGTTTTAAGCTTGTTTAAATTATCTCGGTCAAACCTAGGATTTGACAAGATTCAAATGGGCATCAAAATTGAAAAAAATCAGGAAAAAGAAAAACCAAAGCAAATAGTTTTCTTATGTCATATAGTAAGCCAATTAAGTTGATAAACAAGGTCTAGACATATTCAAACTAGACAAATCATGTATCTATACCCCCTAACCCCTAAACTCCGTCTTATGAAGTCAAGCATATGAAGAGAAGTGGTTTTGCTCCCAAAAGCTTCATTTTAGAGTGACTAAGAAGGATCCATGCTTACCTTTGCATTTTCATATTTTAATCTTGTTTAAATCATTATCAAGCCTAGGATTTGACCAAGATACAAATGGGTGGGCACAAAATTCAAAAAAATCAGAATAATGAAAAACAAAAGCACGTAGTCTTCTTATGTCATATCGTATGCATTCAAGTTAAACGAGGTCTAGGTATATCCAAACCAGACAAATCATGTATCTACCCCATGTTGATCTTATGAAGTCTAGCATGAAGAGAAGTCGTTTTGGGTTTCAAACATGGAAATTTCAAGAACATCCCAAAAGCTTCATTTTAGAGTGACTAAGAAGGATACATGCTTCCCTTTTCATTTTCATGTTTTAAACTTGTTTAAATCTTGGTCAAACCTAAGATTTGACCAAGATTCAAATATATGAGCATAAAATTCAAAAAAAAACAAAAAAAATGAAAACCAAGGCACGTAGTCTTCTTATGTCATATAGTAAGCAATCAATTAAGTTGATAAACAAGGTCTAGACATATTCAAACCAGGAAAATCATGTATCTACCCCCTAACCCTAGCTAAACTCTGTCTTATGAAGTCAAGCATGCATGAAGAGAAGTGGTTTTTGGTTTCAAACGTTTAAGCCAAAAGGTAAGCATGGATCCTCCTTAGTCACTGTAAAATGAAGCTTTTGGGAGGTTTGTGAAATTTCCATGTTTGAAACCCAAAACCACTTAAGACAGAGTTTATGGTTAGGTGTAGATACATGATTTTTCTTGTTTGAATATGTCTAGACCTTGTTTATCAACTTGAATTTTTTACTATATGATATAAGAAGGCTATATATGTGCTTTGGTTTTTCATTTTTTGATTTCTTTCGAATTTTTTATGCCTATTTAAATCTTGGTCAAATCCTAGGTTTAAACAAGTTTAAAACATGAAAATGAAACGGTAAGCATGAATCCTTCCTTACTCACTCTAAAATGAAGGTACTTGAAAATTTTATGTTTGAAACCCAAAAACCAGTTCTCTTCATATGTTTGACTTCATAAGACAGAGTTTAGGGTTAGGGGTAGATATGATACATGATATTTCTGCTTTGAATATGTCTAGACCTTGTTTATCAACTTCAATGCTTACTATATGACATAAGAATATATATGTGCTTTAGTTTTTCATTTTTTTGAATTTTTCTGAATTTTTACTCCCATTTGAATCTTGGTCAAATCCTAGGTTTGACCAAGGTTAAAACAAGTTTAAAACATGGCAATGAAAAGGTAAGCATGGATCCTTCTTAGTCACTCTAAAATGAAGCTTTTGGGAGGTTTTTGAAATTTCCATGTTTGAAACCCAAAATCACTTCTCTTCATGCTTGACTTCATAAGAGAGTTTAGGGTTAGGGGGTAGATACATGATTTGTTTGGTTTGAATATGTCTAGACCTTGTTTATCAACTTGAATGCTTACTATTGACATCAGAAGACTATGTTCTTTGGTTTTTTTTTTTTTTTGAATTGTTATACCCATTTGAATCTTGGTCAAATCCTAGGTTTGACCAAGATTTAAACAAGTTAAGAAATTGAAAATGAAAAAGGTAAGCCTGGATCCTTCTTAGTCACTGTAGAATGAAGCTTTTGGGAGGTTTGTGAAATTTCCATGTTTGAAACCCAAAACCAGTTCTCTTCATATGTTTGACTTCATAAGACAGAGTTTTTATCAACTCGAGTGCTTACTATATGACATAAGAAGGCTATATATGTGCTTTGGTTTTTCATTTTTTGATTTTTTCTGAATTTTTATGCCCATTTAAATCTTGGTCAAATCCTAGGTTTGACCAAGGTTTAAACAAGTTTAAAACATGAAAAGAAAAGGTAAGAATGGATCCTTCTTAGTCATTCTAAAATGAATGAAGCTTTTGGGATGTTCTCACAAATCGATCTAGTCTACATGACTTTGATAAATTTTAATTAAGAAGCAGCAACTTAACAATAATTACCCAAAATCTAACAGCTGGTTCGACAACAACCTGGACGTTACGCTAAAATGAACTGCGAAAACAACGAACAGCACTTTTGTAGTACTGTACTCGGTACTCCGTACTTGCTCCAGATAATCCCCATTGCTTCACTACTACAGTAGTACTACCCTGGCTCGCATTCATTGTTTCCCCTGACTATTCAGAGCTTTGGACGTCCATCAGAGTTGTAGTCAGTAGTACAGTACTGCTAGCTCGATTAATGGCGTGCTATAAAATTCTATACTAGCCGACAGATGTCCATTCCTCGGGTTGCGCGCCAGAGCCTTCGAAGAGAAGGTAGCCGCTCTGTCCCGTTGATTTACGGTGGACGGACAGGATACTCCGGACCGCTCTCGATTCATTTGCTTCTGCTCCCGCGTCCTGACCCTTCGCGGACTGAGATCCAGTGACTTCACTAAGAGAAGTCACCATGCGACTTTACACACGTGAGCCATTCGATCAAGATCCAACGCTCGCGGTTGATCCAAATTTCGAACTTAAACTAAACTAATATTTTAAATGGACTGGAACTTTCCGAGAATACGTCTTAATGTAAAGTTTTTCTGTTTTTTCTGAGCTACATAAATTTTAATTTCAAATTTTAGATCGACCATGTTCGTTGGATCTTAACCTGATGGCTCGTATAGGTAAAGTTCATGGTAACTTCTGTTGGGTAAAGTCACTGGATCTCAGTTCGCAAGGGAGCCCCCTCTCGGCCGTTGATTTAGGATGGGCGGACCAGGTTGCTCGAAGCGAGGGCAGGAGACGGTTGTCTGGTTTTAATAGGGGGGAGTACTTCTTCCATCCCCTTCTTGCTTCACTTCCAGTCTCCTTCCACTTCCAGCGATGCCTCCGAAGTCAAGGCCACCATCTCGCTTGAAGAAGCACCATCTAGTGTTGACCAAGGACGCGGAGAGTTCCCGCCGGCGGTCTATCCAGATGCTGGCCGCGAGAAAGGGCCCGCCAGAAAACGAAGGCCCTGCTTCGCGCTCGTCTCGGAACGGCGTCAGTCGTGCGGTCGAAGATTCCTGGTTGGTTTCCATCGCCATGTTTCTTGATTCTTCCTGGCCCGGAGGTCCCAACTCTTTATTCCGTATTAATCCTTTTTATACATATCTCAGTGCCCCACGACGCACCCTGACATCTTCTCATGACGACTTCAACCCCTGTCTCCTGCGCTTAGAGGTTACCACTGATTGGACATTTTCGTCTTCCTCTCGTCACTTTGTTTCGGTACTGATGATATTGCCATGCAGGAAGCATCGGCGTGTTTCAGAGATGAGCTTAAAACTCTCGTGGAACTCGCCTCCAACTTTCGCGATGATGTCGATACTTTGAAGGACGAGGTCACCGGCCGGGGCAAGCTGCATGATGTGAGCGTTCCATCAAGTGAGGAAACGAACTCTGTCATCAAGAAGCTCAAGGGCGAGAATTTGATGCTTAAGATCGAGTGCGGCTTTCTTCGCGAAGAAAACGTCGAGCTATCAAACAGGTGCGTTCAAGCTCTCAACGGGAGCCTCAACACCCAACATGATGCGGTGAAGAAGATGATGGATGACAGCATCTTGAAGAAAAACAATATGGTGGAGGACACGCGCGGGATGGTCGATCCAATCCAGGCACCGCAGAAGGAAGTCGATGCGCTCCGAGTCCAGCCACCTTTGCGTAGGTCGCCGAGGCGCCCTCGCGCAGGTCACTGAGGAGCGCACGTCGCCGAGTAGGCTGGGGGATAAGGAATTCCAACGAGAGAAGCGGAATCACCACCTGTCCTGATGGAGGGCCACTCCGCCAAGTAGGCTGGGGGAGAGAAACACTGCCTCTCATTGTTCTTTAGCTAGTCCTCCGATCCATATTACTTGATGTTAAAATGGATGTATCTACAACTGAAATATGTCTAGATACATATATTTTAGTATCACAAAGTAAGTATCAACGTTTATATTGCCCAAGTCTTATTATCCATCCCTAAGGTGGGTCGCTTTTGTAACTACTGATTGCAGATTCGACTCTTCTGCAGACCGAAAGATTTTTAGAGTGACTAAGAATGATTCATGCTTAGCTTTCCATTTTCATGTTTTAAACTTGTTTAAATCTTGCTCAAACCTAGGATTTGACCAAGATTCAAATGGGTTTAACAATTAAAAAAATCAGAAAAATGAAAAACCAAAGCACATAGTATTCTTATGTCATATAGTAAGCATTCAAGTTGATAAACAAGGTCTAGACATATTCAAACCACACAAAACATGTATCTACCCCCTAACCCTAAACTCTGTCTTATGAAGTTAAGTATGAGGAGAAGTGATTTTGGGTTTCAAACATGGAAATTTCACAAACCTCCCAAAAGCTTCATTTTAGAGTGACTAAGAAGGATCCATGCTTACCTTTTCATTGCCATGTTTTAAACTTGTTTTAACCTTGGTCAAACCTAGGATTTGACCAAGATTCAAACGGGCGTAAAAATTCAAAAAAAATAAAAAAAATGAAAAACCAAAGCACATATATAGCCTTCTTATGTCATATAGTAAGCATTCAAGTTGATAAACAAGGTCTAGACATATTCAAACCAGAAATATCATGTATCATATCTACCCCTAACCCTAAACTCTGTCTTATGAAGTCAAACATATGAAGAGAACTGGGGTTTTGTGTTTCAAACATAAAAATTTCAAGTACCTTCATTTTAGAGTGACTAAGAAAGGATTCATGCTTACCTTTTCATTGTCATGTTTTAAACTTGATTAAACCTTGGTCAAACCTAGGATTTGACCAATATTTAAATGGGCATAAAAAATTCGAAAAAATGAAAAAATGGAAAACCAAAGCACATATATAGCCTTCTTATGTCATAAGCATTCAAGTTGATAAACAAGGTCTAGACATATTCAAACCAGAAAAATCATGTATCTACACCTAAAAAACTCTGTCTTAAGTGGTTTTGGGTTTCAAACATGGAAATTTCAAGAACATCCCAAAAGCTTCATTTTAGACTGACTAAGATACACACTTCCCATTTCATTTTCATGTTTTAAACTTGTTTAAATCTTGGTCAAACCTAGGATTTGACCAATATTCAAATAAGTAAAAACATGAAAATGAAAAGGTAAGCATCGATCCTTATTAGTCGCTCTAAAATGAAGCTTTTGGGAGGTTTTGAAATTTTCATGTTTGAAACCCAAAACCACTTCTCTTCATGCATGCTTGACTTCATAAGACATAGTTTAGGGTTAGGGGTAGATACATGATTTTTCTGGTTTGAACATGTCTAGACCTTGTTTATCAATTTGAATGCTTACTATATGACATAAGAAGGCTATGTGCTTTGGTTTTTCATTCTTACGATTTTTTTCTTAATTTTTATGCCCATTCGAATCTTGGTCAAATCCCAGGTTTGACCAAGATTTAAACAAGTTTAAAACATGACAATGAAAAGGTAATCAATCCTGGATCCTTCATAATTAATAAGTTAGTCTAATTAAAATGAAGCTTTTGGGAGGTTTTTGAAATTTTCGTGTTTGAAACCAAAAACCACTTCTCTTCATGCTTGACTTCATAAGATAGAGTTTAGGGTTAGGGGTAGATACATGATTTGTATTATTTGAATTGTCTAGACCTTATTTATCATCTTTTAAATGCTTACTATATATATGACATAAGAAGACTATGTGCTTTAGTTTTTCATTTTCTGATTTTTTTAATTTTATGCCCATTTGAATCTTGGTCAAATCCTAGGTTTGACAATGATTTAAACAAGTTTAAAATATGAAAATGAAAAGATAAGCATGGATCCTTCTTAGTCACTCTAAAATAAAGCTTTTGGGTGGTTTTTGAAATTTCCATGTTTGAAACCCAAAAGCACTTCTCTTCATGCTTGACTACATAAGACAGAGTTTAGGGTTAGGGGGTAGACACATGATTTTTCTTGTTTGAATATGTCTAGACCTTGTTTATCAACTTTAATACTTACTATATGACATAAGAAAACTATGTGCTTTGTTTTTTCATTTTTCTGATTTTTTTGGAATTTTGATGCACATTTGAATCTTGGTAAAATCCTAGGTTTGACCAAGATTTAAACAAGTATATAACATGAAAATGAAAAGGGAAGCATGTATCCTTCTTAGTCACTCTAAAATGAATTTTTTGGGAGTTTTTTGAAATTTCCATGTTTGAAACCCAAAACCATGCACTTCTCTTCATGCTTGACTTCATAAGATAGAGTTTAGGGGTTTGCGGATAGATACATGATTTGTCTAGTTTGAATAAGTCTAGACCTTGTTTATCAACTTTAATGCTTACTATATGACATAAGAAGACTATGTGCTTTGGTTTTTCATTTTTCTATTTTTTTATTTTATGCCCATTTGAATCTTGGTCAAATCCTAGATTTAACCAGGATTTAAACAAGTTTAAAACATGAAAATGAAAAGGTAAGCCTTGATCCTTCTTAGTCACACTAAAATGAAGCTTTTGGGATGTTCTTGAAATTTCCATGTTTGAACCCAAAACGACTTCTCTTCATGCTAGACTTCATAAGACAGAGTTTAGGGGTTAGCGGGTAGATACATGATTTGTCTAGTTTGAATAAGACTAGACCTTGTTTATCAACTTTAATGCTTACTATATGACATAAGAAGACTATGTGCTTTGGTTTTTCATTTTTCTATATTTTTATTTTATGCCCATTTGAATCTTGGTCAAACCTATATTTGACCAGGATTTAAACAAGTTTAAAACATGAAAATGAAAAGGTAAGCCTTGATCCTTCTTAGTCACACTAAAATGAAGCTTTTGGGATGTTCTTGAAATTTCCATGTTTGAAACCCAAAACGACTTCTCTTCATGCTAGACTTCATAAGACAGAGTTTAAGGTTTAGGGTTATAGATACATGATTTGTCTGGTTTAAATATGTATAGACCTTGTTTATCAACTTGAATGCTTACTATATGGCATAAGAAAACTATGTGCTTTGGTTTTTCATTTTTCTGATTTTTTTAAATTTTGATGCCCATTTGAATCTTGGTCAAATCCTAGGTTTGACCAAGATTTAAACAAGTTTAAAACATGAAAATGAAAAGGGAAGCATGTATCCTTCTTAGTCACTCTAAAATGAAGTTTTTGGGAGGTTTTTGAAATTTCCATGTTTGAAACCCAAAACCCTCTTCATGCTTGACTTCATAAGACAGAGTTTAGGGGTTAGGGTGTAGATACATGATTTGTATGGTTTGAATATGTCTAGACCTTGTTTTTCAACTTTAATGCTTACTATATGACATAAGAACACTATGTGCTTTGGTTTTTCATTTTTCTGATTTTTTAAATTTTAATGCCCATTTGAATCTTGGTCAAATCCTAGGTTTGACCAAGATTTAAACAAGTTTAAAACATGAAAATGAAAAGGGAAGCATGTATCCTTCTTAGTCACTCTAAAATGAAGTTTTTGGGAGATTTTTGAAATTTCCATGTTTGAAACCCAAAACCACTTCTCTTCATGCTTGACTTCATAAGACATAGTTTAGGGGTTAGGGGGTAGATACATGATTTGTATGGTTTGAATATGTCTAGACCTTGTTTATCACCTTTAATGCTTACTATATGACATAAGAAGACTATGTGCTTTGGTTTTTCATTTTTTTTTTTTTATTTTATTTTCTGCCCATTTGAATCTTGGTCAAATCCTAGGTTTGACCAATATTTAGACAAGTTTAACACGTGAAAACGAACTGATAATCCCATTTGTTGACTCATTTAACTAGTTAATCCCATTTGTTGACTCTCTGTTGACCAGGCACTTGAGGTAAAACTGAGTATATTGCACTAGCCAGTATTAGTACTCAAGGGGAAAACCGAGCACACAAAAAATGCTACAGTATAAGACTCGAGAGTATATCTAAATTTCCAGGGTTAGACTCGAGTACGCGTGTTGCGGTGCAGAAGTGGAAGACGTGCAATTGTTGACGGGTACTGACGCGAGTCGCGGTGCAGAAGTCGAAGACGTGCAATCGTGGACGCGTGTCGCGTTGCAGAAGCCCAAGACGTGCAGACGTTAAATGGTGGACGCGTAGGACGCGGGTCGCATTAACCACCCCTCGCCTTTATAGACGCCTCCTCGCACTATCTCTGTCACTCTCACTCGCTCATGCAACGCCGCCTCTCACGTCCCATCATCTTCTCCAAAGCAAAAACCCTCTCCCTCTCTGCAGGCGAGATGGACATGGAGAATGCGAATCCCATCGTCCATGACGCCGTCGGCTCCAAGCGCGACGCCTCCCTCTTCGACGTCGTCCCCTCAAAGGCCGTCGCCGCCGCCGGTGGCGGTCGTATCCCGCCGGGATGGGACCCCTATGAGCCGGTGCCGTACATCTCGCCTCCGAACCCCTACGACACCTGCATGGACGACCCATGGAACGAGGTAACTATGGTTTGCTCCCTTTTTTGTTCCCCATTCCTTTTTGAACCCTATTTTTGCTGGTTCCCTAGTAACTATTAGTGCCGATCTGTAGATGGTTGAGTATTGGGTTAATATTTGCGCCGATTTTATTCCATTTTGCTTTGATCCCTTCTTGATTTCGTTTAAGATTTGGAGTTCGGCCGTTCGGTTAATTTATGCAAGTAATAATGGGATCTCAATCAGTTAATTTATGGGATCTCAGTCAGTTATTTTATGCACGAATCAAAAGATATCAACCGTTTAATTTTGCAAATATTCTGGAATCTGTTCAAAATCAGATCTGGAATCTGTTTCTTTGCCTATGATGAATCGTTGGGCACAAATTTTTACAGAGTGGGTTCAGCGAACCATTGCTGTGTACAAATCTGTTGTGCATGAGCTATGGTTCGCTAACACCATCCCTGTAGACATATAATCGTGTCCACTCTAACTGAGGCTGGCTCTGTTTTTCCTTACTTTGTTATCATGCACGTTAGTCATCGTTGCATCTCATTCACTAATAGTTCCCGTTTGATATGGATCAGCTGTCTGGCAGCGACGTCGGCAGCGACGACGAGCACCATGACGTCAAGACTCGCCAGGTGCTGCGGAGGCTGCAGGTCGGCCAGTACGTCTCCTACTTGAGGATGCTGATACGTCTCCAACGTATCTATAATTTCTTATGTTCCATGCTACTTTATTGATGATATCTACATGTTTTATGCATACTTTATGTCATTATTATGCGTTTTCCGGAACTAACCTATTGACGAGATGCCGAAGTGCCAGTTTTCTGCTGTTTTTGGTTTCAGAAATCCTAGTAAGGAAATATTCTCGGAATCGGACGAAATCAACGCCCGGCATCTTAGGATCACGCGAAGCTCCGAACACCCGAGAGGGACCAGGAGGGGGCCACTGGGCCACGGACACCACCCGGCGCGGCCCGGGGTGGGGGCGCGCCCCCTAGTGTGTCGTCGCCTCGTTGACCTTCGACGCTGCCTCTTCGCCATATAAAGGTCCCTGACCTAAAACACGAGACGAATAAGCCGGTACGAGAAAGTTCCCGAGCCGCCGCCATCGCGAAGCCAAGATCTGGGGGACAGGAGTCTCTATTCCGGCACGCCGCCGGGACGGGGAAGTGCCCCGGAGGCTTCTCCATCGACACCGCTGCCATCTCCACCGCCAGTCTTCATCACCCCTGCTGCTCCCATGAGGAGGGAGTAGTTCTCCATCGAGGCTCGAGGGCTCTACCGTAGCTATGTGGTTAATCTCTCTCTCTGTACTCAATACAATGATCTCATGAGCTGCTTTACATGATTGAGATCCATATGATGAGCTTTGTATCGCTACTAGTTATGTGCTACTCATGTGATGTTATTAAAGTAGTCTATTCCTCCTGCATGGTGTAATGGTGACAGTGTGTGCATCGTGTAGTTCTTGTCGTAGATTATGATCATAATCTCTTGTAGGTTATGGAGTTGATTATCGCTATGATAGTATTGATGTGATTTATTCCCCCTTCATAGTGTAAAGGTGACAGTGTGTATGCTATGTTAGTACTCGGTTTATTTTGCAAAGATCTATTATGCTCTAAGGTTACTTAAACATGAATATCGAATGTTGTGGAGCTTGTTAACTCCGGCATTGAGGGTTCGTGTAATCCTACGCAACGAATGGTGTTCATTATCAAACAAGAGTGTATGTAGCACAAATGAGAGAAGTTATTATTTATTATGCGATCAATGTTGAGAGTGTCCACTAGTGAAAGTATGATCCCTAGGCCTTGTTTCCAATACTGCAAACACCGCTTATTTGTTGCATGTTTACTCGCTGCCATATTTTATTCAGATTGCTATTACCACTCATATACATCCATACTACTTGTATTTCACTATCTCTTCGCCGAACTAGTGCACCTATACATCTGACAAGTGTATTAGGTGTGTTGGGGACACAAGAGACTTCTTGCATTGTGATCGCAGGGTTGCTTGAGAGGGATATCTTTGACCTCTACCTCCCTGAGTTCGATAAACCTTGGGTGATCCACTTAAGGGAAACTTGCTGCTGTTCTACAAACCTGCTGATGTCTCGTTCCCCCTCCTTTCTGTAGACAGTGTTGGGCCTCCAAGTGCAGAGGTTTGTAGAACAGCAGCAAGTTTTCCCTTAAGTGGATCACCCAAGGTTTGTCGAACTCAGGGAAGAAGGTCAAAGATATCCCTCTCATGCAACCTGCAACCACAAAGCAAGAAGTCTCTTGTGTCCCCAACACACCAAATAGGTGCACTAGTTCGGAGCAAAGTGTGTATGAATATATATGAGCAGTAAGCTTGTGAGAAAAGTGCTTGATGGCGTGTAGTTGATGGTGGTAGTATTGCAGCAGTAGTAACGCAGTAAAACAGTAAACAAGCAGTAGTAACTCAGCGGTATTTAGGAACAAGGCCTAGGGATTACACTTTCACTAGTGGACACTCTCAACATTGATCACATAACAGAATAGATAAATGCATACTCTACACTTTTGTTGGATGATGAACACATTGCGTAGGATTACACGAACCCTCAATGCCGGAGTTAACAAGCTCCACAATAATGCTCATATTTTAGTAACCTTTAGTGTAAGATAGATCAAAACGACTAAACCAAGTACTAGCATAGCATGCACACTGTCACCTTCATGCATATGTAGGAGGAATAGATCACATCAATATTATCATAGCAATAGTTAACTTCGCAATCTACAAGAGATCATGATCATAGCATAAACCAAGTACTAACACGGTGCACACACTGTCACCTTTGCACACATGCAGGAGGAATAAAACTACTTTAATAACACATCACTAGAGTAGCACATAGATAAATTGTGATACAAACACATTGCAATCATCAAGAGATATAAATAAGCACTTCACTACGCTCTTCAACAGTGAATAAGTACTTCGTGAAATATAGCCTAAGAGACCCACACGGTGCACACACTGTCACCTTTACACACGTGGGACAAGGAGTCTCCGGAGATCACATAAGTAAAACCCACTTGACTAGCATAATGACATCTAGATTACAAGCATCATCATATGAATCTCAATCATGTAAGGCAGCTCATGAGATTATTGTATTGAACTACATAGGAGAGAGATGAACCACATAGCTACCGGTACAGCCCCGAGCCTCGATGGAGAACTACTCCCTCTTCATGGGAGCAGCAGCGGTGATGAAGATGGCGGTGGAGATGGCAGCGGTGTCGATGGAGAAGCCTTCCGGGGCACTTCCCCTCCGGCACGTGCCGGAACAGAGACTCCTGTCCCAGATCTTGGCCCGCGATGGCGGCGGCTCTGGAACTTTTCTCGTATCGTGGCTTCCTCCGTAAGGGTTTTCGATGCAGGGGCTTTATATAGGCGAAGAGCGGCAAGGAGGGTCGAAGGGCGACGACACCATCGGGCCCAGCCCTGGCCGCGCCACCATGTCATCTGGGGCCCACAGGGCCCTCTGGGTGTTCGGATGCTTCCGGGCAAAATAGGAACCTGGGCGTTGATTTCGTCCAATTCCGAGAATATTTCGTTACTAGGATTTCTGAAACCAAAAACAGCAGAAAACAGGAACTGGCACTTCGCATCTTGTTAATAGGTTAGTTCAAGAAAATGCACGAATATGACATAAAGTGTGCATAAAACATGTAGATATCATCAATAAAGTAGCATGGAACATAAGAAATTATCGATACGTCGGAGACGTATCAGCATCCCCAAGCTTAGTTCTGCTCGTCCCGAGCAGGTAAAACGATAACAAAGATAATTTCTTAAGTGACATGCCATCATAAACTTGATCATACTATTTGTAAACATATGTAATGAATGCAGCGATCAAAACAATGGTAATGACATGAGTAAACAACTGAATCATAAAGCAAAGACTTTTCATGAATAGTACTTCAAGACAAGCATCAATAAGTCTTGCATAAGAGTTAACTCATAAAGCAATAATTCAAAGTAAAGGCATTGAAGCAACACAAAGGAAGATTAAGTTTCAGCGGTTGCTTTCAACTTGTAACATGTATATCTCATGGATAGTTGTCAACATAGAGTAATATAATAAGTGCAATATGCAAGTATGTAGGAATCAATGCACAGTTCACACAAGTGTTTGCTTCTTAAGGTGGAGAGAGATAGGTAAACTGACTCAACATAAAGTAAAAGAATGGTCCTTCAAAGAGGAAAGCATCGATTGCTATATTTGTGCTAGAGCTTTGGTTTTGAAAACATAAAGAGAGCATAAAAGTAAAGTTTTGAGAGGTGTTTGTTGTTGTCAACGAATGGTAATGGGCACTCTAACCCCCTTGCCAGACAAACCTTCAAAGAGCGGCTCCCATTTTATTTTTTTTTGGGTGGCACTCCTTCCAACCTTTCTTTCACAAACCATGGCTAACCGAATCCTCGGGTGCCTGCCAACAATCTCATACCATGAAGGAGTGCCTTTTTATTTTAGTTTTATTATGATGACACTCCTCCCCACCTTTGCTTTCTCAAGCCATGGCTAACCGAATCCTTCGGGTGCCGTCCAACAATCACATACCATGGAGGAGTGTCTATTTTTGTTAATTAATTTGGGACTGGGAATCCCATTGCCAGCTCTTTTTGCAAAATTATTGGATAAGCGGATGAAGCCACTAGTCCATTGGTGAAAGTTGCCCAACAAGATTGAAAGATAAACACCACATACTTCCTCATGAGCTATAAAACATTGACACAAATCAGAGGTGATAAATTTTGAATGGTTTAAAGGTAGCACTCAAGCAATTTACTTTGGAATGGCGGAGAAATACCATGTAGTAGGTAGGTATGGTGGACACAAATGGCATGTAGTTGGCTCAAGGATTTTGGATGCATGAGAAGTAATTCCTCTCGATACAAGGTTTAGGCTAGCAAGGTTATTTGAAACAAACACAAGGATGAACCGGTGCAGCAAAACTCACATAAAAGACATATTGTAAACATTATAAGACTCTACACCGTCTTCCTTGTTGTTCAAACTCAATACTAGAAATTATCTAGACCTTAGAGAGACCAATTATGCAAACCAAATTTTAGCAAGCTCTATGTATTTATTCATTAATGGGTGCAAAGCATATGATGCAAGAGCTTAAACATGAGCACAACAATTGCCAAGTATCACATTACCCAAGACATTATAGCAATTACTACATGTAGCATTTTCCAATTCCAACCATATAACAATTTAACGAAGAAGAAACTTCGCCATGAATATTATGAGCTAAGAACACATGTGTTCATACGAACCAGCGGAGCGTGTCTCTCTCCCAAACAATCATTTATTCAAACAAAAACAAAAACAAAAACATACAGACGCTCCAAGTAAAGTACATAAGATGTGACCGAATAAAAATATAGTTTCAAGAGAAGGAACCTGATACTTTGTCGATGAAGAAGGGGATGCCTTGGGCATCCCCAAGCTTAGATGCTTGAGTCTTCTTGAAATATGCAGGGATGAACCACGGGGGCATCCCCAAGCTTAGACCTTTCACTCTTCTCGATCACATTATATCACCCTCTTCTATTGACCCTTGAAAACTTCTGCCACACCAAACTTCAAGCAAACTCATTAGAGGGTTAGTGCACAATCAAAATTCACATGTTCAGAGGTGACACAATCATTCTCAACACTTCTGGACATTGCATAAAGCTACTGGACATTAATGGATCAAAGAAATTCATCCAACATAGCAAAAGAGGCAATGCGAAATAAAAGGCAGAATCTGTCAAAAACAGAACAGTCCGTAAAGACGAATTTAGAAATGGCACCAGACTTGCTCAAATGGAAAAACTCAAAACTAATGAAAGTTGCGTACATATCTGAGGATCACGCTCGTAAATTGGCAGAGAATTTTCTACAGAGAACTGTGCCCAGATTCGTGACAGACAGCAATGCTGTTTCTGCGCAGCGATCCCAAATATAACATCAACTTTGACATAGAAACTTTACTTGGCACAAAAACATGATAAGGAGAGGTTGCTACAGTAGTAAACAACTTCCAAGACTCAACAAAACAAAATTGCTGTAGTAAAAAAACACATGGGTTATCTCCCAAGAAGTTCTTTCTTTATAGCCATTAAGATGGGCTCAGCAGTTTTAATGATGCACTTGCAAGAAATAGAAGTTGAAGCAAAAGAGAGCATCAAGAGGCAAATTCAAAACACATTTAAGTCTAACATGCTTCCTATGCATAGGAATCTTGTAAATAAACAAGTTCATGAATAGCAAAGTAACAAGCATAGGAAGATAAAACAAGTGTAGCTTCAAAAATTTCAGCACATAGAGAGGTGTTTTAGTAACATGAAAATTTCTACAACCATATTTTCCTCTCTCATAATAACTTTCAGTAGCATCATGAGCAAACTCAACAATATAACTATCACATAAAGCATTCTTATCATGAGTCTCATGCATAAAATTATTACTCTCCACATAGGCATAATCAATTTTATTAGTTGTAGTGGGAGCAAATTCAACAAAGTAGCTATCAAATATAGGAGGTATATTGTAATCATAATCAAATTTATCCTCCATAACAGGTGGTAACAAAAGACTACTATCATTATAATCATCATAAATGGGAGGCAAAGTATCATCAAAGTAAATTTTCTCCTCAATGCTTGGGGGACTAAAAATATCATGCTCATCAAAGCCAGCTTCCCCAAGCTTAGAATTTTCCATAGCATTAGCAACAATGGTGTTCAAAGCATTCATACTAATAACATTCCCATTATCATGCATATAAAGTTCCATGGGTTTTTTAATTCTCTCTTCAAACACATCATGTCCTAATTCAAGATAAAGTTCATAAAGATCTCTCATATTTTTGTTGTTTTCCATTATGCCTAACTAGTGTAAACAAGAAACCAAATGTCGCAATTGCAGAGTCTAAAGGAAATAGCTTCGAGTACTTACAATGGCGCCGGAAAATAGCTTAGTAGCCGAGGTCCGGAGTGTGAGTACCTTTTACCTTTCCTCCCCGGCAACGGCGCCAGAAAATAGCTTGATGTCTACATTCCCCCTCCTTTCCTGTAGACAGTGTTGGGCCTCCAAGTGCAGAGGTTTGTAGAACAGCAGCAAGTTTTCCCTTAAGTGGATCACCCAAGGTTTATCGAACTCAGGGAGGAAGAGGTCAAAGATATCCCTCTCATGCAACCCTGCAACCACAAAGCAAGAAGTCTCTTGTGTCCCCAACACACCAAATAGGTGCACTAGTTCGGCGAAGAGATAGTGAAATACGGTGGTATGAATATATATGAGCAGTAGCGGTGCCAGAAAAGTGCTTGCTGGCGTGTAGTTGATGGTGGTAGTATTGCAGCAGTAGTAACACAGTAAAACAGTAAACAAGCAGTAGTAACTCAGCAGTATTTAGGAACAAGGCCTAGGGATTACACTTTCACTAGTGGACACTCTCAACATTGATCACATAACAGAATAGATAAATGCATACTCTACACTTTTGTTGGATGATGAACACATTGCGTAGGATTACACGAACCCTCAATGCCGGAGTTAACAAGCTCCACAATAATGCTCATATTTTAGTAACCTTTAGTGTAAGATAGATCAAAACGACTAAACCAAGTACTAGCATAGCATGCACACTGTCACCTTCATGCATATGTAGGAGGAATAGATCACATCAATATTATCATAGCAATAGTTAACTTCGCAATCTACAAGAGATCATGATCATAGCATAAACCAAGTACTAACACGGTGCACGCACTGTCACCTTTGCACACATGCAGGAGGAATAAAACTACTTTAATAACACATCACTAGAGTAGCACATAGATAAATTGTGATACAAACACATTGCAATCATCAAGAGATATAAATAAGCACTTCACTACGCTCTTCAACAGTGAATAAGTACTTCGTGAAATATAGCCTAAGAGACCCACACGGTGCACACACTGTCACCTTTACACACGTGGGACAAGGAGTCTCCGGAGATCACATAAGTAAAACCCACTTGACTAGCATAATGACATCTAGATTACAAGCATCATCATATGAATCTCAATCATGTAAGGCAGCTCATGAGATTATTGTATTGAACTACATAGGAGAGAGATGAACCACATAGCTACCGGTACAGCCCCGAGCCTCGATGGAGAACTACTCCCTCTTCATGGGAGCGGCGGTGATGAAGATGGCGGTGGAGATGGCAGCGGTGTCGATGGAGAAGCCTCCGGGGCACTTCCCCGTCAGCAGGTGCCGGAACAGAGACTCTGTCCCGAGATCTTGGCTTCGCGATGACGGCGGCTCGGAACTTTCTCGTATCGTGGCTTCCTCCGTAAGGGTTTTCGATGCAGGGGCTTTATATAGGCGAAGAGGCGGCGCAGGAGGGTCGAAGGGGCGACGACACCATAGGGTGGCGCGGGCCCAGCCCTGGCCGCGCCACCATGTCATCTAGGGCCCACAGGGCCCCCCTCTGGCGGCTCTCGGGTGTTCTGGATGCTTCCGGGCAAAATAGGAACCTGGGCGTTGATTTCGTCCAATTCCGAGAATATTTCGTTACTAGGATTTCTGAAACCAAAAACAGCGGAAAACGAACTGGCACTTCGGCATCTTGTTAATAGGTTAGTTCCATAAAATGCACGAATATGACATAAAGTGTGCATAAAACATGTAGATATCATCAATAAAGTAGCATGGAACATAAGAAATTATCGATACGTCGGAGACGTATCAGCATCCCCAAGCTTAGTTCTGCTCGTCCCGAGCAGGTAAAACGATAACAAAGATAATTTCTTAAGTGACATGCCATCATAAACTTGATCATACTATTTGTAAACATATGTAATGAATGCAGCGATCAAAACAATGGTAATGACATGAGTAAACAATTGAATCATAAAGCAAAGACTTTTCATGAATAGTACTTCAAGACAAGCATCAATAAGTCTTGCATAAGAGTTAACTCATAAAGCAATAATTCAAAGTAAAGGCATTGAAGCAACACACGGAAGATTAAGTTTCAGCGGTTGCTTTCAACTTGTAACATATATATCTCATGGATAGTTGTCAACATAGAGTAATATAATAAGTGCAATATGCAAGTATGTAGGAATCAATGCACAGTTCACACAAGTGTTTGCTTCTTAAGGTGGAGAGAGATAGGTAAACTGACTCAACATAAAGTAAAAGAATGGCCCTTCAAAGAGGAAAGCATCGATTGCTATATTTGTGCTAGAGCTTTGGTTTTGAAAACATAAAGAGAGCATAAAAGTAAAGTTTTGAGAGGTGTTTGTTGTTGTCAACGAATGGTAATGGGCACTCTAACCCCCTTGCCAGACAAACCTTCAAAGAGCGGCTCCCATTTTATTTTATTTTTGGGTGGCACTCCTTCCAACCTTTCTTTCACAAACCATGGCTAACCGAATCCTCGGGTGCCTGCCAACAATCTCATACCATGAAGGAGTGCCTTTTTATTTTAGTTTTATTATGATGACACTCCTCCCCACCTTTGCTTTCTCAAGCCATGGCTAACCGAATCCTTCGGGTGCCGTCCAACAATCACATACCATGGAGGAGTGTCTATTTTTGTTAATTAATTTGGGACTGGGAATCCCATTGCCAGCTCTTTTTGCAAAATTATTGGATAAGCGGATGAAGCCACTAGTCCATTGGTGAAAGTTGCCCAACAAGATTGAAAGATAAACACCACATACTTCCTCATGAGCTATAAAACATTGACACAAATCAGAGGTGATAAATTTTGAATGGTTTAAAGGTAGCACTCAAGCAATTTACTTTGGAATGGCGGAGAAATACCATGTAGTAGGTAGGTATGGTGGACACAAATGGCATAGTAGTTGGCTCAAGGATTTTGGATGCATGAGAAGTAATTCCTCTCGATACAAGGTTTAGGCTAGCAAGGTTATTTGAAACAAACACAAGGATGAACCGGTGCAGCAAAACTCACATAAAAGACATATTGTAAACATTATAAGACTCTACACCGTCTTCCTTGTTGTTCAAACTCAATACTAGAAATTATCTAGACCTTAGAGAGACCAATTATGCAAACCAAATTTTAGCAAGCTCTATGTATTTCTTCATTAATGGGTGCAAAGCATATGATGCAAGAGCTTAAACATGAGCACAACAATTGCCAAGTATCACATTACCCAAGACATTATAGCAATTACTACATGTAGCATTTTCCAATTCCAACCATATAACAATTTAACGAAGAAGAAACTTCGCCATGAATATTATGAGCTAAGAACACATGTGTTCATACGAACCAGCGGAGCGTGTCTCTCTCCCAAACAATCATTTATTCAAACAAAAACAAAAACAAAAACATACAGACGCTCCAAGTAAAGTACATAAGATGTGACCGAATAAAAATATAGTTTCAAGAGAAGGAACCTGATACGCCGTTGCCGGGGAGGAAAGGTAAAAGGTACTCACACTCCGGATCTCTGCTACTAAGCTATTTTTCCGGCGTCGTTGTAAGTACTCAAAGCTATTTCCTTTAGATCCTGCAATTGCATCTTTTGGTTTCTTGTTTACACTAGTTAGGCATAATGGAAAGTAACAATGAGCTTCTTATTCTATTTCCTGAGTTAAGACATGGATTGTTTGCTGCGAAAATTAAAAAACCTATGGAATCTTATTTGCATGCTAGTAGCAATGATATTAGTATGAACGCTTTGAACACCATTGTTGTTAATGATATGGAAAATTCTAAGCTTGGGGAAGCTGGTTTTGATGAGCATGATATTTTTAGTCCCCCAAGCATTGAGGAGAAAATTTTCTTTGATGATACTTTGCCTCCTATTTATGATGATTATAATGATAGTGGTCTTTTGGTGCCGCCTACTATGGAGAGTGAATTTTATTATGATTATATTATGCCTCCTACACTTGATAAGAATGATAGCTACTTTGTTGAATTTGCTCCCACTACAACTAATAAAATTGATTATGCTTACGTGGAGAGTAATAATTTTATGCATGTGGCTCATGACAAGAATGCTTTATGTGATAGTTATATTGTTGAGTTTGTTCATGATGCTACTGAAAGTTATTATGAGAGAGGGAAACATGGTTATATGCATCTTAATAATATTAAGTTTCCCCTCTTTATGTTGAAAATCTTGAAATTGCGCTTGTGTTGCTTTTCTATGCTTACCACTTTGTTCTTCATGAATTTATTTGTGTACAAGATTCCTTTTCATAGGAAGTGGGTTAGGCTTAAATGTGTTTTAAATTTGCTTTTTGATGTTCTCTTTTGCTTCAACTCTTCTTTCTTGCGAGAGTATCATTAAAATTACTGAGCCCATCTTAATGGCTATAAAGAAAGAACTTCTTGGGAGATAACCCATGTGTTTATTTTGCTACAGTATTTTTATTTTGTATTTGTGTCTTGGAAGTTGTTACTACTGTAGCAACCTCTCCTTATCTTAGTTTTGTTGCATTGTTGTGCCAAGTAAAGTCTTTGATAGTAAGGTTCATACTAGATTTGGATTACTGCGCAGAAACAGATTTCTTGCTGTCACGAATCTGGGCCTAATTCTCTGTAGGTAACTCAGAAAATTATGCCAATTTACGTGAGTGATCCTCAGATATGTACGCAACTTTCATTCAATTTGAGCATTTTCATCTGAGCAAGTCTGGTGCCATTTTAAAATTCGTTTTTACGGACTGTTCTGTTTTGACAGATTCTGCCTTTTATTTCGCATTGCCTCTTTTCTGTGTTGGATGGATTTCTTTGTTCCATTAACTTTCAGAAGCTTTGTGCAATGTCCAGAAGTGTTAAGAATGATTGTTTCACCTCTGAACATGTGAATTGTATTATGCACTAACCCTCTAATGAGTTTGCTTGAAATTTGGTGTGGAGGAAGTTTTCAAAGGTCGAGAGAGAAAGATGATATGTGATCAAGAAGAGTGAAAAGCCTAAGCTTGGGGATGCCCCGTGGTTCATCCCTGCATATTTCAAGAAGACTCAAGCGTCTAAGCTTGGGGATGCCCAAGGCATCCCCTTCTTCATCAACTTATCAGGTTTCTTCTATTGAAACTATATTTTTATTCGGTCACATCTTATGTACTTTACTTGGAGCGTCTGTGTGCTTTTATTTTCGTTTTGTTATTTTCATTCTCTGAATAAGTTCATCCTTGTGTGTGAGAGAGACACGCTCCGCTGGTTCATATGAACACATGTGTTCTTAGCTTTTAATGTTCATGGCGAAGGTTGAAACTGCTTCGTTAATTGTTATATGGTTGGAAACGGGAAATGCTACATGTAGTAATTGGTAAAATGTCCTGGATAATGTGATACTTGGCAATTGTTGTGCTCATGTTTAAGCTCTTGCATCATATACTTTGCACCCATTAATGAAGAAATACATAGAGCTTGCTAAAATTTGGTTTGCATAATTGGTCTCTCTAAGGTCTAGATAATTTCTAGTAAAGAGTTTGAACAACAAGGAAGACGAGTCTTATAATGTTTACAATATGTCTTTTATGTGAGTTTTGTTGCACCGGTTCATCCTTGTGTTTGCTTCAAACAACCTTGCTAGCCTAGCCTTGTATCGAGAGGGAATACTTCTCATGCATCCAAAATCCTTGAGCCAACCACTATGCCAATTGTGTCCACCATACCTACTTACCACATGGTATTTCTCCGCCATTCCAAGTAAATTGCTTGAGTGCTATCTTTAAACAATTCAAAATTTATTACCTCTTATTTGTGTCAATGTTTTATAGCTCATGAGGAAGTATGTGGTGTTTATCTTTCAATCTTGTTGGGCAACTTTCACCAATGGACTAGTGGCTTCATCCGCTTATCCAATAATTTTGCAAAAAGAGCTGGCAATGGGGTTCCCAGCCCATTAATTAACTTTCATAAAGTTGCAAATAGACACTCCTCCATGGTATGTGATTGTTGGACGGCACCCGAAGGATTCGGTTAGCCATGGCTTGAGAAAGCAAAGGTGGGGAGGAGTGTCATCATAATAAAACTAAAATAAAAAGGCACTCCTTCATGGTATGAGATTGTTGGCAGGCACCCGAGGATTCGGTTAGCCATGGTTTGTGAAAGCAAGGTTGGAAGGAGTGCCACCCAAAAATAAAATTTCATGGGAGCCGCTCTTGAAAGTTTGTCTGGCAAGGGGGTTAGAGTGCCCACTACCATTCGTTGACAACAACAAACACCTCTCAAAACTTTACTTTTATGCTCTCTTTATGTTTTCAAAATAAAAGCTCTAGCACAAATATAGCAATCAATGCTTCCCTCTGCGAAGGGTCTTTCTTTTACTTTTATGTTGAGTCAGTTCACCTATCTCTTTCCACCTTAAGAAGCAAACACTTGTGTGAACTGTGCATTGATTCCTACATACTTGCATATTGCACTTGTTATATTACTTTACATTGACAATATCCATGAGATATACATGTTATAAGTTGAAAGCAACCGCTGAAACTTAATCTTCCTTTGTGTTGCTTCAATACCTCTACTTTGAATTATTGCTTTATGAGCTAACTCTTATGCAAGACTTATTGATGCTTGTCTTGAAAGTACTATTCATGAAAAGTCTTTGCTTTATGATTCATTTGTTTACTCATGTCATTACCATTGTTTTTGATCGCTGCATTCATTACATATGCTTACAATAGTATGATCAAGGTTATGATGGCATGTCACTTAAGAAATTATCATTGTTATCGTTTACCTACTCGAGGACGAGTAGGAACTAAGCTTGGGGATGCTGATACGTCTCCAACGTATCTATAATTTCTTATGTTCCATGCTACTTTATTGATGATATCTACATGTTTTATGCATACTTTATGTCATTATTATGCGTTTTCCGGAACTAACCTATTGACGAGATGCCGAAGGGTCAGTTGCTGTTTTCTGCTGTTTTTGGTTTCAGAAATCCTAGTAACGAAATATTCTCGGAATTGGACGAAATCAACACCCAGCATCTTAGGATCACGCGAAGCTTCCAGAACACCCGAGAGGGACCAGAGAGGGGCCACTGGTCCACCAGACACCACCCCGGCACGGCCCAGGGGGGGCGCCCTAGTGTGTCGTCGCCTCGTTGACCTTCGACGCCGCCTCTTCGCCTATATAAAGGTCCCTGACCTAAAACACGAGACGAATAAGCCACGGTACGAGAAAAGTTCCAGAGCCTCCGCCATCGCGAAGCCAAGATCTGGGGGACAGGAGTCTCTGTTCCGGCACGCCGCCGGGACGGGGAAGTGCCCCGGAAGGCTTCTCCATCGACACCGCTGCCATCTCCACCGCCATCTTCATCACCACTGCTGCTCCCATGAGGAGGGAGTAGTTCTCCATCGAGGCTCGGGGCTCTACCGTAGCTATGTGGTTAATCTCTCTCTCTGTACTCCAATACAATGATCTCATGAGCTGCTTTACATGATTGAGATCCATATGATGAGCTTTGTATCGCTACTAGTTATGTGCTACTCATGTGATGTTATTAAAGTAGTCTATTCCTCCTGCATGGTGTAATGGTGACAGTGTGTGCATCGTGTAGTTCTTGTCGTAGATTATGATCATAATCTCTTGTAGGTTATGGAGTTGATTATCGCTATGATAGTATTGATGTGATTTATTCCCCCTTCATAGTGTAAAGGTGACAGTGTGTATGCTATGTTAGTACTCGGTTTATTTTGCAAAGATCTATTATGCTCTAAGGTTACTTAAACATGAATATCGAATGTTGTGGAGCTTGTTAACTCCGGCATTGAGGGTTCGTGTAATCCTACGCAACGAATGGTGTTCATTATCAAACAAGAGTGTATGTAGCACAAATGAGAGAAGTTATTAATTTATTATGCGATCAATGTTGAGAGTGTCCACTAGTGAAAGTATGATCCCTAGGCCTTGTTTCCAATACTGAAAACACCGTTTACTTACTGTTCTGTTGCATGTTTACTCGCTGCCATATTTTATTCAGATTGCTATTACCACTCATATACATCCATACTACTTGTATTTCACTATCTCTTCGCCGAACTAGTGCACCTATACATCTGACAAGTGTATTAGGTGTGTTGGGGACACAAGAGACTTCTTGCATTGTGATCGCAGGGTTGCTTGAGAGGGATATCTTTGACCTCTTCCTCCCTGAGTTCGATAAACCTTGGGTGATCCACTTAAGAGGAAGCACGTCAAGACTCGCCAGGTGCTGCGGAGGCTGCAGGTCGGCCAGTACGTCTCCTACTTCGCCAAGGGTGTCTACAGGTGCCCCTTCTGCACTAGGAGGCTCGGCCGCACTGACTTCAACTGCCTCCTCACGCATGCCGAGAACATCGGCAACACCAACCCCAAGGTCGGCGCGTCGGTGAACCCCCACTCCTTCCGCGCCAAGCACATGGCGCTCGGCATGCACCTCCGCAGCATCCAGCGGGTGGAGATCTCCGCCGGGCGCATGCCTCCGCTCAAGCCCAAGGCTCCCAAGGGGAGCAACAAGTGGAGGCAGAGGCAGATGGGGTAGGCGGAGTCCTGGACGTGTGCTGCTGCTGCAAAGCAGCTTCTATTTTGTTGTTAGCTAGGGATCCCTTGTTGTTATGTTGTTAGTATGATGGTGTTGTGAAGAACCTCGAACCTGTTGGCTGCTGTGTATGCAGCTTATTATCTAGGGAGGGATCCCTATTATCTATCCCTATTCTACTGGAGTATATTTTGTTGGCCCTACTTTGTTTTCTCGATTTACTATTACTGTGAATTTGTCGTACGGAGTACATTACCCTGGAGATTTGCTTCTAGATTTAACTACATACATATGGACCAGAGGGAGTACTAGATTTGCTGCCATATTGGGCAAACAACGAGGGCCAAAAGGCACAAATAATTGAAGAAAGACAGAAATGCAAGCTTCTCTAGATTTGATACTAATTTGGTTAATAAAGACAAAGAGACAGAGGGGGAAAAGGTGCTCTTAAAAATGCCAATTCGCGCCGAGAGAGACAGAACCCAGCTCCTGCTCACGTACAACCAAACGCGGTCTCGTCCTGTCCCACGCGGTCCCTTTCTACTAGCCCCACACGTCAGCACGGAACGGTCAACTAAACTGGAATCCTCCCGTCTGAGCTCCTTCTGCGGGTTACAAATAAGGGCTTGGCGAAAACTGAGGAAAAACATAAGGCAATCTTATTGACTAATATAGCTGCTTAATTAATAAAAGGATTAGCTACAACGTGCTCAGTTTGCCCATTTATTAAGGTATAAGACTGGCAGGAGAGAAAGTAATCGCTAGTTTCCTCATTTTGCCCCTGCATGCTCGCACGATTAAAGCTCCTTCCGCACGCGCTGGACTCCTCGTTTCCTTAAACCTCCTCGTTTCTCGGGATAGACCAACAGTTTTTCAGGATCTTGGGGTTTTTTTTTTGACAATCAATACCACATATATTCATAGCAACAAATAGTACATGGTAGAGATACATGAACTGACTCCAACGATTACAAAATAAAGTCTAAAAGATAGTAACAAATCTTCGAGGTCTTCAATTTCTTTCTTCTTCCAGAACACAATCTTGTACTTTTCTGAAGGCAGCCAAAAATAGATAACTAACCATAGACCTGTAGATACCGATGAAAGTTCTCCCATAATTTTTTGAGCCGCAATGCCAAGGCTGCGTGCACGCACGCAACCATTAAAGCAGTCATACAACATCGGCAAGAGTACCAACACCAGTATATCAGGGAATAATAACCGACTAGCTTTGTCATCGTCGATGGAGAGCCGAGAGTACGAATCACCATTGTCGAGGACGTAGCAGCCGGGACAAAAACTGCGAGGATAATCCTCCCCACGGCAACAAAGACAAAAGATCCAAAATCGATCTGGCGAAGCAAGATCCAAAGGCCCATACCTAGAAAATTGTGATCGTTCAAGACCACCATTGACGCCGGGAAGAAGATCTCGTCGCCGAACGAAAGGCCGAAGATCACTTATTGCAGACGATGCCATCTCCATTGAGGGGAAACCAACAAGAAGGCGGCTACCAAAATCCTAACATAATCTAATATAATCTAATGAAAACAATACTTTTATTCGAAACTCCACGCATAGATCGGGTTCCCCACTCCTCCTGACGCCGGCGAAGCCAACCGGAGGAGGGGGAACCAATCTATGGAGGAGGAAGAACTGGAGGCGGCTAGGGTTGAGGCGGCGGCTTCAGGATCTTGGGTTAATGTGGCCAGGTTTCGACTTTCGACTAGTGGAAACGGGAAAGCAGGTGCAAATTAGGGAGATAACTGAACCACAACCACCCGCGCCTTAAGCATCGAGTAATATCGGGAAAAAATGCGCCTTTTGGCTATGATTACGATTTGACAAGGGCTCCCATCAGTATGGGGTGAACAAGCCCTCCCATCAGTATATCAGAGGAATTTGACAAGGGCTACATGACGACTAGATACATCACCAAAAAAGGTGATGCATGTCTCCTTCACCAAAACAGCTGAAACAAGTACATGAACGCAAGTACACCACCATAATAATACTACTACACCTCAAGTACTTGGTTCGGGTGGTCCAAATTAGGTTCGGATAAGGAGGCAGCCTCTTCATCAGGAGGCAGCCTCTTCAGCCATAAAGTGAAAATGTGAGAGAGAAAGAGAAAACCCAAATCAGCTTTTGAGAGAAAGACATATTAATGGGACCATAACATGGCATGCATATGTCAAAAGTTTTATCCAAGCCTAGTTGGACAGCTGCCTCCATTGCTCATGCCCTAATAATACTACTACATTAACACAAGTACGAGTAATAAAGTAAGAGTACTACTCCCTCTAATCTAATTTAAACCAAAATAAAACTTAAACTTCATCCTAAATTTGAACTAGTGCCTCGTCCTCGTTCTTCGCTCATTTTCTGATCCAAGACGGCGCAGAGTGCCAGAGTGCATGGCACGGAACTCTTCATCGGTGGCATGCCATGGGCATGTCACCGGATGCATGATTTTTTTCGCAATGTTTTAAATTTGAATTTAGGCCGCATGTCACACGGTGACATGCAAAAGGTGCATGTCACCTGGTGGTGGTAGGCAACTACCCTCATTTACGGCGGCGTAGGCGACTGGACGCCGCGTGGCCAGCCGCTGCCTCGTGGCCGCCTCGGTTTCCACGCGGGAGACCATTAAACGCCGACGACCAACCTTCCCGCGTCACGGTTAGCGACTATGACTATAAGGGCAAAACGCTAAACTCTCTCGTTCCATTCACTTTCTTCCTCTCTCCACCTAACAAACATTTGTTCGTCGCTCTCTCCTCCAGCAATGTCTTCAAAATTCAGGTCGTCGGCGGTCAAGTACGCGGAGAAAAAACGCCGGCTCGAAATTTCGAGAGACGCTTCCAGAAACCAAGTGGGCTCGCCGTCGCCGCCGCCGCCGCCGAAACGCGTCCGTGCTGTGCTCACCGGGTTAGTTTCCTTCGCCATGTACTTTCGTTTCTTTCGTCGCTCTCTCCTCCAGCAATTAATGTGTTCAAACTTCAGGTCGCCGGCGGTCAAGTACGCGGATAAAAAACGCCGGCTCGAAATTTCGAGAGACGGTTCCAGAAACCAAGTGGGCTCGCCGTCGCCGCCGCTGCCGCCGCCGCCGAAACGCGTCCGTGCTGTGCTCACCGGGTTAGTTTCCTTCGCCATGTACTTTCGTTTCTTCTTGCCCGGGCTCAAGCTCTTTAAGAGTCTCTATGGTTATACATCTTAAAGGGTTGGAAGTTCCAACGACGCCCGTACTGCACCAACTTCCACGACCAAGGAATCATCGTCGTCCGATGATTTCAACCCGGCCCTACCCCGGCGAAATGAGGTAGCACCAAGCACTGTGTAGTTATCTTCTTCTTCTTCTTCTTCCTTTGCGCTTACTTGCTACCGATGATTTCGCCCTGAAGGAAGCGGCGCCGACTATCGACACCACTGTCGCCATCTTGATGGAAAAAAACGAGGAGCTCAGCTTAGAGTGTGATCGCCTCCGAGACGATTTGGCTGCCAAGAAGAAGAATTCGAAAACTCTTGTGGAGCTCATTTGCAGCCTTCGCAATGAGCGCGATATGTTGAAGAACGAGCTGATTAAGCAGAAAGAGAGGAACATTGCATCAGCGGAGAAAGCCAGCAGCATACTCAAGACTGTGTGCCTCGAAAGAGACAAGTCTGATATAGAGTACAAAATCCTTCTTCAGGATAAAGTACAGCTCCAAAAGTTGAACCTTGAATATGCTGACATCGCCATCCTTGCCCTTCTCGAGAGGCAGAAGGCACAAGATAAGTTGATGCACCTGATGTTGGAGAGCTGCAGTGAAAGAGAAGAGACATTGAAAGAAGTGAGCAGTTTGGTGGGATACATGAGTGACGTCGGGCGAACTTCGCAGAATCCGCCCCGGCTGAGCTCAAATTCCAGCGGAACCAGCTTTCAGCAATGCATGTTATGCGCACCTACAACTTCTACTCATTGATTAGAGGTCGCACGACATGGCATTTTCCCTCGAAATAGTAGTACTGTACTAATAGTTGTACTACTTAATATGTACCTTTTTGTAAAATAATTTCTTACATGTATTAGAAACTACCCCTCTCGTTTCTGGATGCACCCGGGACATTGTCATCCGGCCCTCTTCTGGACAAACCCCCTCGGGAAGGACGGTATATTTTGCACATTTCGCTACTAGTACTTCTAATTCCACCGCTTATTTTTCTAATCCGTTAAATCGTTAATTGGATGACCAACTGATGGAAGCTGCGATAGATTAGACCAACAAGTGGTGAATTGTGCAAAAGATATGTCCGTGTTTTATGCAAAAGAGTGATATGGGGATCTGGTGGAATCTTGAATTTCCTCTTCAGTGGTAGGCATGCTTCACTTATAGCTGGAGTACATTGCGGACCTGGTGCATTTCGTCAGTACCGATCAGCTATTTTTGCTTATCCGGGAAGAAAAGGTAGTACTAGCCTTTTCTGTGAGATGTCTTTTCAGTGCTACGGAGTTGTCTGTTCACTGCTTGCTTTGTCTGTCGGTGACTTTGCCAAGCTGACTTTGCCATGACTTTGGGTGACTGATATGTGGACCACAGTTGTAAGTGACTCAAAGTCACTGACTTTGGGGACTCCTGAATGCTTCGTATATTTCTGACGGTTTCTGAATTATGTACTCCGTACAACTTTTGTAATATTGGTCAAACTAGTTTTGACCAGGGTTTGTGTAGGGTGTTTTTTTTTGGTTGGTCCAAATGGTGTTGTGTGGTCCAAATGTGATGTATCATCACACCACCATGTGCCCCCCTCCCCCCACCCCACCCCTAGGTTTTGGTAATGCCATTCTGATACATGCTTCTTAGAAGGAGTACATTTTTTCCGTTAGGGCATGACAATTTTGAAAAATTCAAAAAAAAATGGGAAGACAGAATGGTAACATCATTTTCCATGTGATGATGCACCCCTGTGCCAAATTTTGGTTCATTTTAAGAATGTAAGGTGACAAATTACTCGAGGAAGCTAGTTGGAGTAGACGGGCATGATCGGATTGGCATAGGGGATTTATTTTTTGAAGGATGTTATTTTTCATAGACAATATCTGACACAAAAAATAAAATGTTAAGGTCTCATATTATTCTGAATGATTTTGAATTACTTATGACGTTTGGAAGTATTGGTATACATGAGTCCCACATGAAGTTAAATGGTCCAAAAAAAAGTTTCGTACACGTCTCCCAGAAAGTGGAAAGTCGAGTACATGCATGACTTCACGCGTCCACTACTGGATACAGAGAGTCAGAGGCTATAACATAATCGGCCTCATCATCTCTCGCGAGCTCGTCCTCTCCACTCCCCCAACTTGCCTCCCCCACACTGTGAAAACCCCCATCCACTCACCGCACCTCTGAGGCATCGACTTTCCCGTTTCCAACCACAACAGCATGAAGATAGGTATTGCATACGAGGCGGAGCAATAGGCGACCGCCCACGCAGAGGATGCCTCTACGGTAGTGGCCGTCGCGGTGGGTGAGGCTTCACCGGGCACCCAGGCCGCTCGTCTCCTCTGCTTGTCGGATTCTTCGACCTCGGTCGAAATGGGCGTCCTGGCCGTCACGACGGGTGAGGCTTCACCGGGCACCCATGCCGCTCGTCTCCTCTGCTTGTCTGGTTCTTCGACCTCGGTCGAAACGGGCGTCCTGGCCGTCGAGCAGAAGGTGGATACCAACGTTGTTTATCCCGCCGAAGATGTGCACGGCGTTGCAGGCCACCACGGCGAGGTCTTCCTAGGCCCGATGCTGGACGCGAACCTCGACCCCTTCGACGATTTCGGCCCAAACGTTCAGTTCCAGGAGGATGTTGAGGGTGATGACGAGGAGGTACTTCTCTTTTACCGAAACTGTCCCAACCCTCTTTGTGTCATATTGCTGTTCACATGGTTTGCACGAGCCTGGTTCTTGATTGATTTGATATCCTACCTTGTTCTTGTAGATGTAATTGATTCTACGATTCGTAAGATCAGATTCTAGTTTAATTTCGACTAATCTGCCATGTAGTCATATAATCAATTTATGTGTTCATACTTAGTGGACTTGCAATTGTTGTGGCTTATGTTCATGGTTGTTCATAGGGTTTCTCATGATTTATTACGATTTCTTCTGCCATTTACTTGTTCTACACATTTAATTTTAGGGTTTCTAAGGTTTGATTATGTTAGTGGAGTATTTATTCGATCTGTCATAAAAAACCTGATTATGTAGTACTTAATAATTCATAGGAGTATTCTGATGACATGGACAACAACAAGGTGCGCAGGGACCGGAAAAGCCGCTATGTTCTCAAGCGGCTGAAGGGTGGTGAAATTCGTTTCTGCATGCGCGGGGAGCTATTTTGCCCATTATGTGGCAAATTTCTCTAGAAGGACATCCACAGCCTGATCCAACATGCGATGGGTGTAGGCCTAAGTACATAGGGGGAAACACCGCCCTGCAACCAAGGCCAAGCACGCATCATATGGCCTCTTCCTCCAGAATTACGTCTTGCCTAGCTTGCTCCACGTCAACGCCCCTGCTGCTGGCCCTCATGCTCCTGGTCATGTTTAAAGTTCATATGTGTAATCTTAATCCCTTTGGAAGTTCAGCATTAAACTCTACTAGTACAACCGTGGTGGTCTTGTGATGTAGTACTCTTTTGATGCATTTGTGATGTAGTAGTACTTTTTTTGAAATGATATAGTACTATCTAAGAAAAGTACTCCCTCCGATTCACATTCATTTCACATCAAGAAATATGGATCAGAGCGAGGGAGTAAATTAAACATGGCATCTCGTGCATGAAGCTTGACATATCGATCAGGTTGGCTAGAATAGCAATACAATGCTGCTCATTAGGCAAATGCATGCCATGTACGATAGTATACATCCAGTAAAGAAGTCTATACTGACATAAAAAACTACTTTGGGGATGAGAGTCAATTGGGGCATCTACAATATAGAAAATCTTGCTCGTAGATGATTTTGGCTAAGAGGGTTTTACTCACATTACACGTGCCACTTTCCTTGTCTGCAAAACAAGTTCCAATAAAGGGAGAGGAAAGAAGAGGGTATTGTGGGCGAGATTGAACACCTTTTTTATGTGTTAAGCTGAGGCCTCGTTTAGATGAGGATTTCGACTTATGCCTAACAGCTCAACACACCCACAAATAATTCTGCTTGCGCGCACCACCGTTCATTAAAAATAACAATATTAGCTCGCAAGATTAAGAACGAAGTGAATTTAAGTAACTTGGTAAGCTTTTCAAGCAATATATTCAGAGAAAGAGCACACATGTTCGGCTCAAAATAATCATAAGAGAAGAACAATAAATCTAAGGCACCACATGGATTCATACCTTGAGTCGACGCTGGCTCGTAGAAGGGCGGCCGCGCCTCGAGGATGCCGGGGACGTCTCCACCTCGGTCTCACATGTGACTGCTTATCGGCGGGTGGTGCGCCGCGCCATGTAGAAGATCTATCAAGAGAGGAGAGCCCGATGACGCTACCGACGCCTCAACCTTGATAGCACCGACCTGTTGCTCCGCACCGAGATGCGCCACGTGCAAGATTTAGCGGATGCACCAATTTTAGAGATATGTCATGATCATTGTAACAAATTTCAACGTGATGATGATTTGATCTTGTACTCGGCCTTGAACATAAGAACTAGTACAATCTCACCTTTTTTTATCATTATCCTTTGCGAGATTTAGCGGATGCGCCAAATTCAGAGAAATATCATGATCATGGTAACACAATTTTCAATGTAATGATGATTTGATGTTGCACTCGACCTTGAACATAAGTACTAGTACGGTCTCACAAATTTGTATCATTATACTTTGCAAGTTTTAGTGGATGCGCCCATTTTCAGAGGTAGATCATGATCATGGTAAGTTGGTAACAAATTTTCAACGTGATGATGATTTGATTTTGCACTCGGCCTTGAACAGAGGTACTAGTACGGTCTCACAATTTTTTATCATTATACTTGGACGGTGGCCAAATTCAAAATCTCATAGCGGCAAAACTTCCCGCCCACAAAATACAAAAATTTCACACGCTTCCAAATTCCCATTCTACCCCTGTGGAGATGGCAGCAAAGTCGGTTGGTGGGGGGGTCTGCCCGTCATTTTTTGGATCACCACCTCCCTAGCCCGGAAACCCTCCCAAAAAAATTCATTTCCCTCAGACCACCCACCGGAACTTCCCAAGTCCCTCTCTCCCACCTCCACGACCACCGCACCGGAACATCCCCGCCGGACTTCCCTGGCCTACCCGAGCCCTCGCGATCCTCGTCATCCGGCTGCCTGCCGGAGCCGCTTCATCGACGCCGTCATCAACCGGACCGGATCATCCCCGCCGTACCTCGAAACCATATGCTCATCCAGCAGTCTACCGCAGTCGCTTCAGCTGCGGTATCGTCCACCCCGCCGGAGCCGCTTCGCCGGATCCGTCGTCCACCGCATCGGATCTTGCTCACCGACACCGCTGTGCATGAACCGGATCTGCTTCACCGGCGCCTTGCATGATCTAAACTCTTCTACTGTCGCTTTTCTATTGCTTGCCTGCAAGTTCTTGTTTAATCTTGGGGGAACCTGTTTGTGCTAACGACGCGCCGTTACGTTTTTGCAGATGAGATGAGTAATCATGAAGTGTAATGGCCGTCTCTCCAACCCCAAGTAGCACATGTAGCGTACTTCATCACCGGATCTATCAACCCCAGGAAGATCTGCTGTGACTCCCACAGAGTGCTTCTCCTAATGTAAGTCCCTTGTTTTAGCGCCATGTTCTGGGTTCAGATGCTTGTTTGTCTGAAGCTCTTTTAGTTCATTCCTAGCTATGACCGTAACACGTTGCTATTTTCTACTTCATTGCTAACTTTAAGCGATTGAACATTTTGGTTTGCATTCCCTGCTCTGTAGATGTAGCCATCATAACTTCTATCTTGCTCAGTCGTTGTTACAAAAATTATAGGTATTATAGTAACATCCTGCTATTATTTAGTTCATGGCCAATTTTAAGTAATTGCACATGTTGGTTCGCATTCCCTGCTCTATAGCTTTTGGCATCGTAACTTCTATATTTGGTTTACATTCCCTGCTCTGTAGATCTAGCCATCATAACTTTATCTTGCTCAGTCGTTGTTACAAAAATTATGGCCTGCTACTATGTTGTTTGTGCCAATTTTTTACTCCATGAACATGTTGGCTTGCATTCCCTGTACTACAGGTGATGCCATTGTTTTGTATCTAGTTCATTGTAAGCTAACAAAGTAAGGACTTAGTTTGGCATGCTATCACTCTGCTATCTAGCCTGTAGTACAAATAAACTTGTCATACTACTAGATAATAATTTTGCGTGCCATCTTGTTCTTCAAAAGCTGCATTATTGACTTGTTTCTCTGACTTGGCATGACGCTCACATATGGAAAGCTGAACATATTGGTTTGCATTCCCTCTTATACAAGTTCACAGGTGATCCCACTATATTCTGTATCTGGTCCATCCTAAGCTCCAGCATTAACTATCCTCTATGTGTTGCTCATTACAAGTTTATATCCCGAAACATCTTGATTTGCATCCCCTTCACTATAAGTTCAGGAGTATTATTTAGTTCACGGCCAAAATGAAGTAATTGCACTTGGCACATGTTGGTTCACATTCCCTCCTCTTTAGCTTTTGCCATCGTAACTTCTATTTTTGGTTTACATTCCCTGCTCTGTAGATGTAGCTGATGGCGTGTAACTCACACGTTCGTTGGGAACCCCAAGAGGAAGGTATGATGCGCACTAGCAAGTTTTCCTGAGAAAGAAACCAAGGTTTAATCGAACCAGGAGGAGCCAAGAAGCACGTTGAAGGTTGATGGTGGCGAAATGTGATGCGGCGCAACAACAGGGATTCCGCCAACGTGGAATCTGCACAACAAAACCAAAGTACTTTGCCCCAACGAAACAGTGAGGTTGTCAATCTCACCGGCTGCTGTAACAAAGGATTAAGCGTATCGAGTGGAAGATGATTGTTTGCAAAAAAACAGTAAAACACAATTGCGTAGATTGTATGCTATGTAAAGAATAGGATCGGGGTCCACAGTTCACTAGAGGTGTCTCTCCCATAAGATAAAAGCATGTTGGGTGAACAAATTACAGTCGGGCAATTGACAAATAGAGAAGGGCATAACAATGCATATACATGATATGATAAATATAGTGAGATTTAATCCGGGCATTACGACAAAGTACATAGACCGCCATCCAACTGCATCTATGCCTAAAAAGTCCACCTTCAAGTTATCATCCGAACCCCTTTCAGTATTAAGTTGCAAAGCAACAGACAATTGCATTAAGTATGGTGCGTAATGTAATCAACAACTACATCCTTAGACATAGCATCAATGTTTTATCCCTAGTGGCAACAGCACATCACAACCTTAGAACCTACTGTCACGTCCCAGGTGTCAATGAAGGCATGAACCCACTATCGAGCATAAATACTCCCTCTTGGAGTTAAGAGCAAAAACTTGGCCAGAGCCTCTACTAATAACGGAGAGCATGCAAGATCATAAACAACACATAAACAATAGATTGATAATCACCATAACATAGTATTCTCTATCCATCGGATCCCGACAAACACAACATATAGTATTACAGATAGATGATCTTGATCATGTTAGGCAGCTCACAAGATCCAACAATGAAGCACAACAAGGAGAAGACGACCATCTAGCTAATGCTATGGACCCATGGTCCAGGGTGAACTACTCACTCATCACTCCGGAGGCGATCATGGCGATGAAGAGTCCTCGGGAGATGAATCCCCTCTCCCGCAGGGTGCCGGAGGCGATCTCCTGAATCCCCCGAGATGGGATTGCGGCGGCGGCGTCTCTGGAAGGTTTTCCGTATCGTGGCTCTCGGTACTGGGGGTTTCGCGATGGAGGCTTTAAGTAGGCGGAAGGGTAGGTCGGGGGGTGACGAGGGGCCCACACCATGGGCGGCGCGGGCCCCCTCCGGCCGCGCGCCCTATGGTGGCGGCGCCTCGTCGCCCACTTCGTTATCTCTTCGGTCTTCTGGAAGCTTCGTGCAAAAATAGGACCGGGCGAAGATTTTGTCCAATTCCGAGAATATTTCCTTACTAGGATTTCTGAAACCAAAAACAGCAGAAAACAACTCTTCATCTTGTTAATAGGTTAGTTCCAGAAAATGCATAAATATGACATATAATGTGCATAAAACATGTAGGTATCATCAATAAAGTAGCATGGAACATAAGAAATTATCGATACGTTGGAGACGTATCAGCATCCCCAAGCTTAGTTCTGCTCGTCCCGAGCAGGTAAAACGATAATTTCTGAAGTGACATGCCATCATAATCTTGATCATACTATTTGTAAACATATGTAATGAATGCAGCGATCAAAACAAAGGTAATGACATGAGTAAACAAGTGAATCATATGACAAAGACTTTTCATGAATAGTACTTCAAGACAAGCATCAATAAGTCTTGCATAAGAGTTAACTCATAAAGCAATAAATCAAAGTAAAGGTATTGAAGCAACACAAAGGAAGATTAAGTTTCAGCGGTTGCTTTCAACTTATAACATGTATATCTCATGGATATTGTCAACATAAAGTAGTATAACAAGTGCAATATGCAAGTATGTAGGAATCAATGCACAGTTCACACAAGTGTTTGCTTCTTAAGGTGGAGGGAGATAGGTAAACTGACTCAACAATAAAAGTAAAAGAATGGTCCTTCAAAGAGGAAAGCATCGATTGCTGTATTTGTGCTAGAGCTTTTATTTTGAAAACATGAAACAATTTTGTCAACGGTAGTAATAAAGCATATGAGTTATGTAAATTATATTTTACAAGTTGCAAGCCTCATGCATAGTATACTAATAGTGCCCGCACCTTGTCCTACTTAGCTTGGACTACCGGATCTTTGCATGCCATGTTTCAACCAAGTGTCACAAAGGGGTACCTCCATGCCGCCTGTACAAAGGTCTAAGGAGAATGCTCGCATTTTGGATTTCTCGCTTTTGATTATTCTCAACTTAGACATCCATACCGGGACAACATGGACAACAGATAATGGACTCCTCTTAAATGCATAAGCATGTAGCAACAATTATTATTCTCATATGAGATTGAGGATATATGTCCAAAACTGAAACTTCAACCATGATTCATGGCTTTAGTTAGCGGCCCAATGTTCTTCTCTAACAATTTTGCATGCTCCAACCACTAAGGTGATAGATCCTTCAGACAAGACGGACATGCATAGCAACTCACATGATATTCAACAATAGTTGATGGCATTCCCCAGAAGCATGGTTATCGCACAACAAGCAACTTAATAAAAGATAAAGTGCATAAGTACATATTCAATACTACGATAGTTTTTAAGGCTATTTTGTCCCATGAGCTATATATTGCAAAGGTGAATGATGGAATTTTAAAGGTAGCACTCAAGCAATTTACTTTGGAATGGCGGAGAAATACCATGTAGTGGGTAGGTATGGTGGACACAAATGGCATAGTAGTTGGCTCAAGGATTTTGGATGCATGAGAAGTATTCCCTCTCGATACAAGGTTTAGGCTAGCAAGGTTATTTGAAGCAAACTCAAGGATGAACCGGTGCAGCAAAACTCACATAAAAGACATATTGTAAACATTATAAGACTCTACACCGTCTTCCTTGTTGTTCAAAACTCAATACTAGATATTATCTAGACCTTAGAGAGACCAAATATGCAAATCAAATTTTAGCAAGCTCTATGTATTTCTTCATTAATGGGTACAAAGCATATGATGCAAGAGCTTAAACATGAGCACAACAATTGCCAAGTATCACATTATCCAAGACATTTTAGAATTACTACATGTAGCATTTTCCAATTCCAACCATATAACAATTTAACGAAGAAGAAACTTCGCCTTGAACATTATGAGTAAAGCCTAAGGACATATTTTTCCATATGCAACAGCGGAGCGTGTCTCTCTCCCACAAATTGAATGCTAGGATCCATTTTATTCAAACAAAAACAAAAACAAAAACAAACCGACGCTCCAAGTAAAGAACACAAGATGTGATTGAATAAAAATATAGTTTCAGGGGAGGAACCTGATGATGTTGTCGATGAAGAAGGGGATGCCTTGGGCATCCCCAAGCTTAGACGCTTGAGTCTTCTTAAAATATGCAGGGGTGAACCACGGGGGCATCCCCAAGCTTAGAGCTTTCACTCCTCTTGATCATAGTATATCATACTCCTCTCTTGACCCTTGAAAACTTCCTTCACACCAAACTTCAAGCAAACTCATTAGAGGGTTAGTGCACAATTAATAATTCACATGTTCAGAGGTGACACAAACATTCTTTACACTTCTGGACATTGCATAAAGCTACTGGACATTAGTGGATCAAAGAAATGAATCCAACATAGCAAAAGAGGCAATGCGAAATAAAAGGCAGAATCTGTCAAAAACAGAACAGTCCGTAAAGATGAATTTAAAGCTGGCACCAGACTTGCTCAAATGGAAAAACTCAAAACTAATGAAAGTTGCGTACATATCTAAGGATCACGGTCGTAAATTGGTAGATTTTTTCGAATTTTCTACAGAGGCCTGTGTCCAGATTCGTGACAGACAGCAATGCTGTTTCTACAGCGATCCCAAATATAACATCAACTTTGACATAGAAACTTTACTTGGCACAAAACATGATAAGGAGAGGTTGCTACAGTAGTAAACAACTTCCAAGACTCAACAAAACAAAAAAATTGCTGTAGTAAAAACATGGGTTGTCTCCCATAAGCGCTTTTCTTTAACGCCTTTCAGCTAGGCGCAGAAAGTGCAAATCAAGTATTATCAAGAGTAGAAGCATCAACATCATTATTTTTCATGCAAACACAAATTGTTGCAGAGGGTACTTTAGGTGCTCCATTATCTAAATTTTCTATGGTGGTGCTAGGGATTTTAGCAATTTTAGGCCTATAATAATTCTTTTGTTTAGGCACTTTAGAGGCATACATGAATTTTTGCTCTTTACCCACATAAGCTTTCTCATTATACTTGAGAGAAGAAAAGGTTGAACCCAAGGTTCCCATAGCTTTTTCAAGTTCATCAATCCTATTGGTTTGATTATCATGAACAACACAAGTTCCTAGGACACTAATTCTTTCATCAATTCCTCCTAAGGATTTATCAAGTTCATAAGTTTTGTCAAATAACATTCCCAATTTAGTTTCAACACTTGGAAAATTTTTCTCTATGGTTTCCAATTTTTTCATAACATCTTCAAGAGAGATTTCAATTTTAACTTCATTAACAGGTGGTATTCCAACTAGACTCTCAATGATGCAACTAGCTTCTAAAGCGGGAGTACCTAGGAAATTGCCTCCCGAAAGGGTATCAAGAACATACCTATTCCAACTAGATAAACCAACATAAAAGTTCCTAAGAAGGATAGTGGTGGAGTGTTTCTTAATGCACCTATGATGAGCATTACTAATTCTATACCAAGCATCTTTAAAACTTTCTCCACCCTGTTGCTTAAAAGAACGAACTTCAACTTCAGGATTACTCATTTTAGTAGCAATAAAGTAAACTAGGCAAATAAAATAAAGACAAGTAACTAATTTTTTTGTGTTTTTGATATAGTGAGCAAGACAGTAAATAAAGTAAAACTAGCAACTAATTTTTGTGTGTTTTGTTTAGGTGCAGCAAACAAAGTAGTAAATAAAATAAAGCAAGACAAAAACAAAGTAAAGAGATTGAGAAGTGGAGACTCCCCTTGCAGCGTGTCTTGATCTCCCGGCAACGGCGCCAGAAAAAGAGCTTGATGGCGTGTAACTCACACGTTCGTTGGGAACCCCAAGAGGAAGGTATGATGCGCACGTAGCAAGTTTCCCTCGAAAGAAACCAAGGTTTAATCGAACCAGGAGGAGCCAAGAAGCACGTTGAAGGTTGATGGTGGCGAAATGTGATGCGGCGCAACAACAGGGATTCCGGCGCCAACGTGGAATCTGCACAACAAAACCAAAGTACTTTGCCCCAACGAAACAGTGAGGTTGTCAATCTCACCGGCTGTAACAAAGGATTAAGCGTATCGAGTGGAAGATGATTGTTTGCAAGAAAACAGTAAAACAAACAGTAGATTGTATGCTATGTAAAGAATAGGACCGGGGTCCACAGTTCACTAGAGGTGTCTCTCCCATAAGATAAAAGCATGTTGGGTGAACAAATTACGGTCGGGCAATTGACAAATAGAGAAGGGCATAACAATGCATATACATGATATGATAAATATAGTGAGATTTAATCAGGGCATTACAACAAAGTACATAGACCGCCATCCAACTGCATCTATGCCTAAAAAGTCCACCTTCGGGTTATCATCCGAACTTTCAGTATTAAGTTGCAAAGCAACAGACAATTGCATTAAGTATGGTGCGTAATGTAATCAACAACTACATCCTTAGACATAGCATCAATGTTTTATCCCTAGTGGCAACAGCACATCACAACCTTAGAACCTACTGTCACGATCCCAGGTGTCAATGAAGGCATGAACCCACTATCGAGCATAAATACTCCCTCTTGGAGTTAAGAGCAAAAACTTGGCCAGAGCCTCTACTAATAACGGAGAGCATGCAAGATCATTGATGTCTACGTTCCCCCTCCTTTCCTGTAGACAGTGTTGGGCCTCCAAGTGCAGAGGTTTGTAGAACAGCAGCAAGTTTTCCCTTAAGTGGATCACCCAAGGTTTATCGAACTCAGGGAGGAAGAGGTCAAAGATATCCCTCTCATGCAACCCTGCAACCACAAAGCAAGAAGTCTCTTGTGTCCCCAACACACCTAATAGGTGCACTAGTTCGGCGAAGAGATAGTGAAATACAGGTGGTATGAATATATATGAGCAGTAGCAACGGTGCCAGAAATAGCTTGCTGGCGTGTAGTTGATGGTGGTAGTATTGCAGCAGTAGTAACGCAGTAAAACAGTAAACAAGCAGTAGTAACTCAGCAGTATTTAGGGACAAGGCCTAGGGATTACACTTTCACTAGTGGACACTCTCAACATTGATCACATAACAGAATAGATAAATGCATACTCTACACTTTTGTTGGATGATGAACACATTGCGTAGGATTACACGAACCCTCAATGCCGGAGTTAACAAGCTCCACAATAATGCTCATGTTTAAGTAACCTTTAGTGTAAGATAGATCAAAACGACTAAACCAAGTACTAGCATAGCATGCACACTGTCACCTTCATGCATATGTAGGAGGAATAGATCACATCAATATTATCATAGCAATAGTTAACTTCGCAATCTACAAGAGATCATGATCATAGCATAAACCAAGTACTAACACGGTGCACACACTGTCACCTTTACACACGTGCAGGAGGAATAGAACTACTTTAATAACTTTGCTAGAGTAGCACATAGATAAATTGTGATACAAACACATTGCAATCATCAAGAGATATAAATAAGCACTTCACTACGCTCTTCAACAGTGAATAAGTACTTCGTGAAATATAGCCTAAGAGACCCACACGGTGCACACACTGTCACCTTTACACACGTGGGACAAGGAGTCTCCGGAGATCACATAAGTAAAACCCACTTGACTAGCATAATGACATCTAGATTACAAGCATCATCATATGAATCTCAATCATGTAAGGCAGCTCATGAGATTATTGTATTGAACTACATAGGAGAGAGATGAACCACATAGCTACCGGTACAGCCCGAGCCTCGATGGAGAACTACTCCCTCCTCATGGGAGCAGCGGCGGTGATGAAGATGGCGGTGGAGATGGCAGCGGTGTCGATGGAGAAGCCTTCCGGGGCACTTCCCCGCTCGGCGGGTGCGAACAGAGACTCTGTCCCCAGATCTTGGCCCGCGATGACGGCGGCTCTGGAACTTTTCTCGTATCGTGGCTCTCTCCGTAAGGGTTTTCGATGCAGGGGCTTTATATAGGCGAAGAGGCGGCGCAGGAGGGTCGAAGGGGTGGCGACACCATAAGGCGGGCGCAGGGCCTGGGCCGCGCCGGCCTATGGTCTGGGGGCCCAGTGCCCCCCTCTGGTCCTTCCCGGGTGTTCTGGAAGCTTCGTGGAAAAATAGGAACCTGGGAGGTGATTTCGTCCAATTGCGAGAATATTTCGTTACTAGGATTTCTGAAACCAAAAACAGCAGAAAACAGGAACGGCACTTCGGCATCTTGTTAATAGGTTAGTTCCAGAAAATGCATAAATATGACATATAATGTGTATAAAACATGTAGGTATCATCAATAAAGTAGCATGGAACATAAGAAATTATCGATACGTTGGAGACGTATCAGCATCCCCAAGCTTAGTTCTGCTCGTCCCGAGCAGGTAAAACGATAACAAAGATAATTTCTTAAGTGACATGCCATCATAACCTTGATCATACTATTGTAAGCATATGAGATGAATGCAGCGATCAAAACAATGGTAATGACATGAGTAAACAACTGAATCATAAAGCAAAGACTTTTCATGAATAGTACTTCAAGACAAGCATCAATAAGTCTTGCATAAAAGTTAACTCATAAAGCAATAATTTAAAGTAGAGGTATTGAAGCAACACAAAGGAAGATTAAGTTTCAGCAGTTGCTTTCAACTTATAACATGTATATCTCATGGATAGTTGTCAATGCAAAGTAATATAATAAATGCAATATGCAAGTATGTAGGAATCAATGCACAGTTCACACAAGTGTTTGCTTCTTGAGGTGGAGAGGAATAGGTGAACTGACTCAACATAAAGGTAAAAGAATGGTCCTTCAAAGAGGAAAGCATCGATTGCTATATTTGTGCTAGAGCTTTGATTTTGAAAACATATAGAGAGCATAAAAGTAAAGTTTTGAGAGGTGTTTGTTGTTGTCAACGAATGGTAATGGGCACTCTAACTACCTCATCAACCAGACTTTCAAGAGCGGCTCCCATGAAGGACGTTATCTCTACCAGCAAGGTAGATCATCCCTCTTCTCTTTTGTTTACACATGTACTTTAGTTTAGTTTTTCTTTATTTATGGATGACACTCCTCCCAACCTTTTGCTTACACAAGCCATGGCTAACCGAATCCTCGGGTGCCTTCCAACATTCACATACCATGGAGGAGTGTCTATTTGCAAATTTAAGTTGCTTACTGATGAATCAGAGCAAAACATGTGAAGAGAATTATTAATGCAAGTTAATTAATTGAGGCTGGGAACCTCATTGCCAGCTCTTTTTGCAAAATTATTGGATAAGCGGATGAAGCCACTAGTCCATTGTGAAAGTCTGTCAAAAGTAAATGACAAGATCGAAAGATAAAACACCACATACTTCCTCATGAGCTATAAAACATTGACACAAATAAGAGGTAATAACTTTTGAATTGTTTAAAGGTAGCACTCAAGCAATTTACTTTGGAATGGCGGAGAAATACCATGTAGTAGGTAGGTATGGTGGACACAAATGGCATAGTAGTTGGCTCAAGGATTTTGGATGCATGAGAAGTATTCCCTCTCGATACAAGGTTTAGGCTAGCAAGGTTATTTGAAGCAAACTCAAGGATGAACAAGTGCAGCAAAACTCACATAAAAGACATATTGTAAACATTATAAGACTCTACACTGTCTTCCTTGTTGTTCAAAACTCAATACTAGATATTATCTAGACCTTAGAGAAACCAAATATGCAAATCAAATTTTAGCAAGCTCTATGTATTTCTTCATTAATGGGTGCAAAGCATATGATGCAAGAGCTTAAACATGAGCACAACAATTGCCAAGTATCACATTATCCAAGACATTTTAGAATTACTACATGTAGCATTTTCCAATTCCAACCATATAACAATTTAACGAAGAGGAAACTTCGCCATGAATATTATGAGCTAAGAACACATGTGTTCATACGAACCAGCGGAGCGTGTCTCTCCACACAAGGATGAACTTATTCAGAGAACTAAGATAACAAAACAAAAACAAAAATAAAAGCACACAGACGCTCCAAGTAAAATACATAGGATGTGATGGAATAAAAATATAGTTTCACTAGAAGAAACCTGATAAGTTGTCGATGAAGAAGGGGATGCCTTGGGCATCCCCAAGCTTAGATGCTTGAGTCTTCTTGAAATATGCAGGGATGAACCACCGGGGCATCCCCAAGCTTAGACCTTTCACTCTTCTCGATCACATTATATCACCCTCTTCTATTGACCCTTGAAAACTTCTGCCACACCAAACTTCAAGCAAACTCATTAGAGGGTTAGTGCATAATCAAAAATTCACATGTTCAGAGGTGGCACAAACATTATTTTCACTTCTGGACATTGCATAATGCTACTGGACATTTATGGATCAAAGAAATAAATCCAACATAGCAAAATAGGCAATGCGAAATAAAAGGCAGCATCTGTCAAAAACAGAACAGTCTGTAAAGACGAATTTTAAGATGGCACCAGACTTGCTCAAATGGAAAAACTCAAAACTAATGAAAGTTGCGTACATATCTGAGGATCACGCTCGTAAATTGGCAGATTTTTTCGAATTTTCTACAGAGAATTGTGCCCAGATTCGTGACAGACAGCAATGCTGTTTCTGCGCAGCGATCCCAAATATAACATCAACTTTGACATAGAAACTTTACTTGGCACAACAAAACACAAAACTAAGATAAGGAGAGGTTGCTACAGTGGTAAACAACTTCCAAGACTCAAATATAAAACAAAGTACTGTAGTAAAAAAAAACACATGGGTTATCTCCCAAGAAGTTCTTTCTTTATAGCCATTAAGATGGGCTCAGCAGTTTTAATAATGCACTCGTAAGAAATAAGAGTTGAAGCAAAAGAGAGCATCAAGAGGCAAATTCAAAACACATTTAAGTCTAACATGCTTCCTATGCATAGGAATCTTGTAAATAAACAAGTTCATGAAGAGCAAAGTAACAAGCATAGGAAGATAAAACAAGTGTAGCTTCAAAAATTTCAGCACATAGAGAGGTGTTTTAGTAACATGAAAATTTCTACAACCATATTTTCCTCTCTCATAATAACTTTCAGTAGCATCATGAGCAAACTCAACAATATAACCATCACATAAAGCATTCTTATCATGAGTCTCATGCATAAAATAATTACTACTCCCAACATAAGCATAGTCATTCTTATTAATTATAGTGGGAGCAAATTCAACAAAGTAGCTATCAAATATAGGAGGTATATTGTAATCATAATCAAATTTATCCTCCATAACAGGTGGTAACAAAAGACTACTATCATTATAATCATCATAAATAGGAGGCAAAGTATCATCAAAGTAAATTTTCTCCTCAATGCTTGGGGTACTAAAAATATCATGCTCATCAAAGCCAGCTTCCCCAAGCTTAGAATTTTCCATAGCATTAGCAACAATGGTGTTCAAAGCATTCATAGTAACAACATTCCCATTAGCATGCATATAAAGTTCCATGGGTTTTTTAATTCTTTCTTCAAACACATCATGTCCTAATTCAAGATAAAGTTCATAAAGATCTCTCATTTTATTGTTGTCTTCCATTAAGCCTAACTAGTGTAAACAAGAAACCAAATGTCGCAATTGCAGAGTCTAAAGGAAATAGCTTCGAGTACTTACAATGGCGCCGGAAAATAGCTTAGTAGCCGAGGTCCGGAGTGTGAGTACCTTTTACCTTTCCTCCCCGCAACGGCGCAGAAAAGTAGCTTGATGTCTACGTTCCCCCTCCTTTCCTGTAGACAGTGTTGGGCCTCCAAGTGCAGAGGTTTGTAGAACAGCAGCAAGTTTTCCCTTAAGTGGATCACCCAAGGTTTATCGAACTCAGGGAGGAAGAGGTCAAAGATATCCCTCTCATGCAACCCTGCAACCACAAAGCAAGAAGTCTCTTGTGTCCCCAACACACCTAATAGGTGCACTAGTTCGCGAAGAGATAGTGAAATACAGGTGGTATGAATATATATGAGCAGTAGCAATGGTGCCAGAAAATAGCTTGCTGGCGTGTAGTTGATGGTGGTAGTATTGCAGCAGTAAGTAAAGCAGTAAACAAGCAGTAGTAACTCAGCAGTATTTAGGGACAAGGCCTAGGGATTACACTTTCACTAGTGGACACTCTCAACATTGATCACATAACAGAATAGATAAATGCATACTCTACACTTTTGTTGGATGATGAACACATTGCGTAGGATTACACGAACCCTCAATGCCGGAGTTAACAAGCTCCACAATAATGCTCATGTTTAAGTAACCTTTAGTGTAAGATAGATCAAAACGACTAAACCAAGTACTAGCATAGCATGCACACTGTCACCTTCATGCATATGTAGGAGGAATAGATCACATCAATATTATCATAGCAATAGTTAACTTCGCAATCTACAAGAGATCATGATCATAGCATAAACCAAGTACTAACACGGTGCACACACTGTCACCTTTACACACGTGCAGGAGGAATAGAACTACTTTAATAACTTTGCTAGAGTAGCACATAGATAAATTGTGATACAAACACATTGCAATCATCAAGAGATATAAATAAGCACTTCACTACGCTCTTCAACAGTGAATAAGTACTTCGTGAAATATAGCCTAAGAGACCCACACGGTGCACACACTGTCACCTTTACACACGTGGGACAAGGAGTCTCCGGAGATCACATAAGTAAAACCCACTTGACTAGCATAATGACATCTAGATTACAAGCATCATCATATGAATCTCAATCATGTAAGGCAGCTCATGAGATTATTGTATTGAACTACATAGGAGAGAGATGAACCACATAGCTACCGGTACAGCCCCGAGCCTCGATGGAGAACTACTCCCTCCTCATGGGAGCAGCAGCGGTGATGAAGATGGCGGTGGAGATGGCAGCGGTGTCGATGGAGAAGCCTTCCGGGGGCACTTCCCCGCTCGGGGGTGCGGAACAGAGACTCCTGTCCCCAGATCTTGGCTTCGCGATGACGGCGGCTCGGAACTTTTCTCGTATCGTGGCTCTCTCCGTAAGGGTTTTCGATGCGGGGGCTTTATATAGGCGAAGAGGCGGCGCAGGAGGGTCGAAGGGGTGGCGACACCATAAGGCGCGGCCAGGCCCGGGCCGCGCCGGCCTATGGTCGGGCCCCCCGTGCCCCCTCTTCGGTGTTCTGGAAGCTTCGTGGAAAAATAGGAACCTGGGAGGTGATTTCGTCCAATTCGAGAATATTTCGTTACTAGGATTTCTGAAACCAAAACAGCAAAAGGACGCACTTCGGCATCTTGTTAATAGGTTAGTTCCGGAAAATGCATAAATATGACATATAATGTGTATAAAACATGTAGGTATCATCAATAAAGTAGCATGGAACATAAGAAATTATCGATACGTTGAAGACGCAAGATCATAAACAACACATAAACAATAGATTGATAATCACCATAACATAGTATTCTCTATCCATCGGATCCCGACAAACACAACATATAGTATTACAGATAGATGATCTTGATCATGTTAGGCAGCTCACAAGATCCAACAATGAAGCACAACAAGGAGAAGACGACCATCTAGCTACTGCTATGGACCCATGGTCCAGGGGTGAACTACTCACTCATCACTCGAGGCGATCATGGCGATGAAGAGTCCTCCGGGAGATGAATCCCCTCTCCGGCAAGGAGGCGATCTCCTGAATCCCCCGAGATGGGATTCGCGGCGGCGGCGGAAGGTTTTCCGTATCGTGGCTCTCGGTGCTGGGGGTTTCGCGACGGAGGCTTTAAGTAGGCGGAAGGGTAGGTCAGGGCTGGCCGAGGGCCCACACCATGGGGGCGCGGCCCTTCGGCCGCGCGGCCCTATGGTGGCGGCGCCTCGTCCCCCACCCGTTATCTCTTCGGTCTTGGAAGCTCCGTGCAAAAATAGGACCACAGGCGAAGATTTCGTCAATTAGAATATTTCCTTACAAGGATTTCTGAAACCAAAAACAACAGACAACTGGCTCTTCGGCATCTTGTTAATAGGTTAGTTCAGAAAATGCATAAATATGACATATAATGTGCATAAAACATGTAGGTATCATCAATAAAGTAGCATGGAACATAAGAAATTATCGATACGTTGGAGACGTATCGCAGCCATCATAACTTCATCTTGCTCAGTCGTTGTTACAAAATTTATAGCCTGCTACTATGTTGTTCATGCCAATTTTGTACTCCCTGAACATGTTGGTTTGCATGGGACTCGACAGTAGTAAGTCTGCTGTTTCATTCTAACATGCTCTGTTATATTGGCTGTTGGTATGCGGCATGCACTCTTTGTTTGCTTATTGTGCGCATTACAATGATCTTGTTATAACGACGAAATGATGAGTTCCAAATTCTTTGGCAAACAATATTGCAGTGTCTTTGCGTTTCCATTGTTGCTGTCTTAACTTGTAATGTCTTTGTTTCAGATATAGGTGCTGCATGGACAACTTAAAAGATTGCCGGATCGCTTCATTGTATTGCTAGGTTTAATTACCATTCAATTTCTCTGGGTTCTGTAATATTTTTTCAAAGCCTTGCAGCTGATGTAATATTTAGTTAGTTTTTATAGTTCTTTCGCGCATTTTTTCTTTGGTGCTTGTGGTAAGTGAGGCTATCCGACAGAAATCAATGCTGCGTAAATATTCTCAGTATCTAAATCACGAATTCCCATCCCTTAAACGGCCCAATTAAGCGAAATCACATACGTGCTGGCCCGCAAAATCCTAAAGCGCCTTTTACGCCGGCATATAAACAGCAACTAAACGGGCTGGCCACTTACTTGTGGGCCAGCCACTTGATTCTGTGGACCCCACACTCTAGTGGGCAGCCCACTTGCTTTAAGGTGGACCCCGCCACTGGGCGGCCCACTAACTAGTTGGGCCAGCCCAATTGCTTTGCGGTGGACCCCACATACTAAATGGGCCGGCCCTTTAAGGAAAGTGGGACCCGTGTTTTTAACCGGCCCTCTATCTTGTTGGGCGGCCCACTTGCTATATGGTGGACCCCACATACTAAACGGGCCGGCCCTTTAAGAGGAAAGTGGGACCCACTGTGTTTTGGCCCGGCCCACTAGCGTGTTGGGCCGGCCCACTTGCTATATGGTGGACCCCACATACTAAATGGGCGACCCTTTGGCAGGAAAGTGGGACCCCCTTGAGTTTTGGCCGAGCCCACTATCTTGTTGGGCGGCCCCTTGCTATATGGTGGACCCCACATACTAAATGGGCCAGCCCTTTAAGGAAGGTGGGACCGCTGTGTTTTGGCCGGCCCACTATCTTGTTGGGCGGCCCACTTGCTATATGGTGGACCCCACATACTAAATGGGTTGGCCCTTTAACGGAAAGTGGGACCCACACTGTGTTTGGCCCACTGGCTTGTTGGGCCGCCCAGTTGATCTAGTGTGGACCCCACGTACTAAATGGGCCGGCCCGATAGCAGGAAAGTGGGACCCACAGTGCTTTTGGCCGGCCGGCTTGTTGGGCCAGCCCGATTGATCTAATGTGGACCCCACTTACTAAATGGGCGGCCGATAGCGGGAAAGTGGGACCCACATGCTATTGGGCCGGCCCAATAATTTTTTGGGCGGCCCACTTGCTTTGGCGGACCCCACTTGTTAAATGGGCCGGATAACAGGAAAGTGGGTCCCACATGTCTTGTGGGCCGGCCCCTTTGCCTGTTGACCGGTCAAACGAGTGCATTCGGCCGCCCACATGCTTAGTGGGGGCCCATTAAAGTTTTGACCAGTCAACTTTAGAGGTTAGGCCGGCCCACGTAATGGACCATCCCAGCTATATAGTTGACCGGTCAAACTAAGTCAGCTGGCCCGGCGTAAACTTAATGGGCGGCCCGCTTAATACGTGGCAGGCCTCGTGTGGGCCTACCATCTACCACGGGGTTTCAGCCGGTTAACGCCGTTAAGTGCCGTTAACGGCGTCATCACGTGTCGGTTGCATGATGTCGCAGTCAACGGGCTCCGGAAACACTTGGGCAACGGTCAGATTTTCCATGGCGGAAGGGCGCCCAAGCGCGACGGACCGAAAAAATCGTCGTTGGACTTTCCCTGACGCAGTTTCTAACAGAACCCATATCGTCGGGTTAGGCCCATAGGCGACGAAAAATACCCCTTAGCGGACGATTTTGAGACGTTGTCTATCAGAACTTTTCTTGTAGTGATAATATCAATTCTATGTGACACAACCTCAAATGTTCACATTTTCTAGGCTTGTAAGATGCACAAAGCACAATACTCCCCCATAACGTGATAAAACTTTTTTCGTGCAAGAGGCAAATAAGAACCAAGTGAGATAATTAATGGACATTATAGAATTTTAATTCATCATGTCGCACATTTTAGGATTGTGAAGTGCACAAAGCATATCACTCCCCCAAAATGGGATAGTCCATTAATTTCTCACATGAGCCAACAACTAAGATATCAATAAGATGCAATAGGCTCAACAAAGGACAATTGTACATGATGTGCCACCCAACATATAAGCATGCAAGCAAGATAAGCAAGTAGGAAGCACAACATACACAACCACATGCAAGGTACAAAACCAACACATGTAAAAGGGGAGCGAGTAACTTTCAATGTAAAGGAGTTGAGGACTCGTTACCGCAAGGAGGTGCATGGGTAAAGGATGAAAGGAATAGTACTTGACTTGAGGAAGTGAGAATGATGAAGATCCCCCAAGTCTTCATGAACTAGTCAAGCCTCCATGCCCTCCACATGTACCTATTGATCAAATTTTGGCTTGTTGGTCCCCAACCAAGTTGGGTCCTAAGAAGTTAGTCACAATAGGCTTGGCAACCCAAATGGTTCTTTTTGAGAAACCACATTGAGTGCCCATATATTTGGCAAACACATTTCCAACCTTATCCTTGCAAAGAGAATAAGCACCATCGATCAAGATAGGGTTGGATGAGTTACCAATAGTGCAAAAGGAGGAGATGTGGCCCTTCTCATGGCATATGTAGCATGTCCTTCTCTTCTCCTTCTTCTCACTTGATTTCTCCACAACGGGAGCCTTGGCTTGATCCTTCTTGGGTAGCGGCCTTTCTTCAAGTCGAGGTAGACCTTGAGCTTGGCTTTGAGGTAGACCATGATCTCCATCTTGAGGCCGTGATACGTCTCAAGCGTATCTATAATTTCTTATGTTCCATGCTACTTTTATGACAATACTTGAATGTTTTATACATACTTTACAGCATTATTATACATTTTCCGGCACTAACCTATTAACAAGATGCCGAAGCGCCAGTTCTGTTTTGCTGTTTTTGGTTTCAGAAATCCTAGTAAGGAAATATTCTCAGAATTGGACGAAATCACGCCCGGGGTCCTATTTTGCACGAAGCTTCCAAGACCGAAAGGGAGACGAAGTGGGGCCACGAGGTGGCGGACACAAGGCGGCGCAGCCCAGGCCACCTGGCCGCGCGGCCCTAGTGTGTGGGCCCTCGTGACGCCCCGACCTACCCTTCGCCTACAAATAGCCTTCGTCGCGAAACCCCACCACCGAGAGCCACGATACGGAAAACCTTCCAGACGCCGCCGCGAATCCCATCTCGGGGATTCGGAGATCGCCTCGACACCTGGGAGGGAAATCATCACGGAGGGCTCTACATCATCATGCCCGCCTCCGGATTGATGCGTGAGTAGTTCATCCTTGGACTATGGGTCCATAGCGGTAGCTAGATGGTTGTCTTCTCGCTTGTGCTATCATTGTTTAGATCTTGTGAGCTGCCTAACATGATAAAGATCATCTATTTCTAATGCTACATGTTGTGTTTGGCGGGATCCGATGAATATAGAATATTATGTTAAGTTGATTATCAATCTATCATATATGTGTTGTTTATGTTCTTGCATGCTCTCCGTTGCTAGTAGAGGCTCTGGCCAAGTTGATACTTGTAACTCCAAGAGGGGGTAATTATGCTCGATAGTGGGTTCATGCCTCCATTTAATCTGGGACAGTGGATGTGCTGTTGCTACTAGGGATAAAACATTGATGCTTTGTCTAAGGATATTTGTGTTGATTACATTACGCACCATACTTAATGCAATTATCTGTTGCTTACAACTTAATACTGGATGGGGTTCGGATGATAACCTGAAGGTGGATTATTTAGGCATAGATGCATGCTGGATAGCGGTCTATGTACTTTGTCGTAATGCCCTGATTAAATCACATAGTAATCATCATTGATATGTATTGAATCTTTATTTGTCAATTGCCCCCTGTAATTTGTTCACCCAACATGTTAGTTATCTTATTGGAGAGACACCTCTAGTGAACTGTGGACCCCGGTCCATTCTTTTACATCTGACTGCAATCTCTGTTTTTACTGTTCTTTGCAAACAAACACCATCTTCCACTCGATACGCTTAATCCTTTGTTTTCAGCAAGCCGGTGAGATTGACAACCTCACTGTTACGTTGGGGCAAAGTAATTTGATTGTGTTGTGCAGGTTCCACGTTGGCGCCGGTTTCACTGGTGTTGCGCGCACTACATTCCTCCACCAACAACCTTCACGTGCTTCTTGGCTCCTACTGGTTCGATAACCTTGGTTTCTTTAGAGGAAAACTTGCTGCTGTGCGCATCACACCTTCCTCTTGGGGTTCCCAACGGACGTGTACATCTACGCGCATCAAGACTTTTTCTGGCGCCGTTGCCGGGGAGATCAAGACACGCTGCAAGGGGAGTCTCCACTTCCAATCTCTTTACTTTTTTGTCTTGCTTTACTTTACTTTATTTACTGTCTTGTTTGCTTCATATTAAAAACACAAAAAAATTAGTTACTTTACTTATTGTCTTGTTTACTTGCTCTATATCAAAACACAAAAAATTAGTTACTTGCATTTAGTTTACTTTTGTTATCATGTCTAGCTCTATACCTGTTACTTCTTCACCTGAGGAATTAGTCTTTACTTTTAAACAAGGAGATGAGGAGAGTTTTAAAGATGCTTGGTCTAGAATTTTTGATGCTTATCGTAAAGCTGAACCTCAAATGACTCTAAGTTTGCTCCTTAGTAATTTTTATTTTGGGCTTATGATTCGCTATAGATATGCCTTAGATGCTATAGTGGGAGGAGATTTCCTTCATTGCAACGGTGATCAAGCTTTTAATGCCATAAAAAAATTGGTTGCATCACATAGTTCAGCTAATAACTTTGATTCAGCTCTCATTAGCATTTATAATAGATTAAACACCCTTGAGATAAGTGCATCTTGCTTGAAAGAAAATTATAGTTATGTTCGTAACCGTCTTGATGAAGTTTTAGTGAACTCTGAACCCTCAATGTGGAACCCTACTATTAAAGTTATTATTGGTGGTGAAACTTTTCATGCCCGTTGTGATATTATGTCTGAATTTTGTCTTATGCCTGAGAGTATTTATAAATCTTTGACACTTTGGGGACTTGTTGAAGGGGGAGAAGGAATAACTCTTATTGATAACTCTGTTATAATTCCTAAGGGAATAGCCGAGGGTGTGCACACAACCATTCTTGGAAGAACAGTATCCACTGATTATCTTGTTATTGAATGTGTAGGAACAGGACAAATCACACTTGGAAGATCCCTGCTGAAACTATTGGGAGCAATCATAAATACGGGAGAAGGCACCCTAAAAATCACACCGGGAGGCCGACATGTATTCCCTAAACCAAAGAGTAAGAAAAAGAGTAAGAAGGGTAAGCGTAAAGCCCGAGGTAATGTTGATGCTCCATCTCTTGAAAATACTTGATTTGCACTTTCTGCGCCTAGCTGAAAGGCGTTAAAGAAAAGCACTTCTTGGGAGATAACCCAAGTTTCATTTTATTTACTGTATTGTTGAGTCTTGGAAGTTGTTTACTACTGTAGCAACCTCTCATTATCATGTTTTTGTTCCAAGTAAAATTTCTATGTTAAAGTTGATGATAGATTTGGATCGCTGCGCAGAAACAGCATTGCTGTCTGTCACGAATTCTCGCAGAGCTCTCTGTAAAAAATTCGAAAAAATCTGCAAATTTACGAGCGTGATCCTCATATATGTACGCAACTTTCATTAGTTTTGAGTTTTTCCATTTGAGCAAGTTAAGTGCCCTGCCAGATTCATCTTTACAGAATGTTCTGTTTTTGACAGATTCTGTCTTTTATTTCGCATTGCCGGTTTTGCTATGTTGAATGAGTTTCTTTGTTCCATTAACTTTCAGAAGCTTTGTGCAATGTCCAGAAGTGTTAAGAATGATTGTGTCACCTCTGAATATGTGAATTTTTGATTATGCACTAACCCTCTAATGAGTTTGCTTGAAGTTTGGTGTGGAGGAAGTTTTCAAGGGTCAAGAGAAGAGGATGATATACTATGATCAAGAAGAGTGAAAGGTCTAAGCTTGGGGATGCCCGGTGGTTCATCCCTGCATATTTTAAGAAGACTCAAGCATCTAAGCTTGGGGATGCCCAAGGCATCCCCTTCTTCATCGACAACATTATCAGGTCACTTCTAGTGAAACTATATTTTTATTCCATCACATCTTATGTTCTTTACTTGGAGCGTCGGTTTGCTTTTATTTTCGTTTTGGTTTGAATAAAGTTGGATCCCATCATTCTTATATTGGAGATATTACGCTCCGCTTTTTCATATGGAACACTTGTGTTCTTAGTTGTGCTTTAATGTTCATGGCGAAGGCTGAAATTGCTTCGTTAAATTGCTATTTGGTTGGAATCAGAAAATGCTGCATATGGTTTGGCAATTTGGCAATTGTTTGAGCTCTCATAGATCATGTTTAAGCTCTTGCATCATGTAGTTTAATCTATTAATGAAGAACTACCGTAGAGCTTGTTTAATTTGGTTTGCATGATTGGTCTCTCTAAGTCTAGATATTTTCGGGTAAAGTGTTTGAACAACAAGGAAGACGGTGTAGAGCCTTATAATGCTTGCAATATGTTCTTGTGTAAGTTTTTCTGTACCTGTTCATACTTGTGTTTGCTTCAAACAACCTTGCTAGCCCAAACCTTGTACTGAGAGGAAATGCTTCTCGTGCATCCAAACACCTTGAGCCAAAACCCATGCCATTTGTGTCCACCATATCTACCTACTATGTGGTATTTTTCTGCCATTCCAAAGTAAATTACTTGAGTGCTACCTTTAAAATTTCATTCCTTTATCTTTGCAATATATAGCTCATGGGACAAATAGTTTAAAAACTATTGTGGTGATGAATATGTAGTTATGTGTCTTAATTCTTATAAGTTACTTGTTGAGCGGTAACCATGTTTCTGGGGACACCATCAACTTTACCTTTGTTGGATATCATGTGAGATGCTATGCATGTTCGTCTTGTCTGAAGTAAGTGCGATTTCATGATCAAATGGTTTGAGTATGCATATGTTAGAGAAGAACATTGGGCCGCTAACTAAAGCCATGTATCATGGTGGAAGTTTCAGTTTGGACATACAACCTCAATCTCTTATGAGAATATTATTTGTTGTTGAATGCTTAAGCATTAAAAGAGGAGTCCATTATCTGTTGTCTATGTTGTCCCGGTATGGATGTCTAAGTTGAGAATAATCAAAAGCGAGAAATCCAATGCGTGCTTTCTCCTTAGACACTTGTACATGCGGCATAGAGGTACCCCTTTGTGACACTTGGTTGAAACATATGTTATGCGATGATAATCCGTGTTTTCCGAGCTGATTAGGACAAGGTGCGAGCACTATTAGTACTCTATGCATGAGACATGCAACTTGTAGGAAGTATTATGCATAACACATATGAATTATTACTACCGTTGACAAAATTGTTTCTATGTTTTCAAAACAAAAGCTCTAGCACAAAAATAGTAATCCATGCTTCCCTCTGCGAAGGGCCATTCTTTTATTTTATTGTTGAGTCAGTTTACCCACTTCTTTCTATCTTAGAAGCAAACACTTGTGTTAACTGTGTGCATTGATTCTTACATGTTTACTTATTGCACCTGTTATATTACTCTATGTTGACAAATATCCATGAGATATACATGTTACAAGTTGAAAGCAATTGCTGAAACTTAATCATCCTTTGTGTTGCTTCAATGCATTCTACTTAGAATTTATTGCTTATGAGTTAGCTCTTATGCAAGTCTTATTGATACTTGTTTGAAAGTACTATTCATGAAAAGTTTTGCTATATGATTCATTTGCTTAGTCATTATCTTTGTTAGCAATCTTTTGTTCAGATCACTCCATTCATCTCATATGCTTTACAATAATGTTGATCAAGATTATGTTGGTAGCATGTCACTTCAGAAATTATTTGTGTTATCGTTTACCTACTCGAGGGCGAGTAGGAACTAAGCTTGGGGATGCTTGATACGTCTCAATCGTATCTATAACTTAATACTGGATGGGGTTCGGATGATAACCTGAAGGTGAATTATTTAGGCATAGATGCATGTTGGATAGCGGTCTATGTACTTTGTCGTAATGCCCTGATTAAATCACATAGTAATCATCATTGATATGTATTGAATCTTTATTTGTCAATTGCCCGCCTATAATTTGTTCACCCAACATGTTAGTTATCTTATTGGAGAGACACCTCTGTGCTGGACCCCGGTCCATTCTTTTACATCTGAATACATTCTCTTTTTTTGTTCTTTGCAAACAAACACCATCTTCCACTCGATACGCTTAATCCTTTGTTTTCAGCAAGCCGGTGAGATTGACAACCTCACTGTTACGTTGGGGCAAAGTACTTTGATTGTGTTGTGCAGGTTCCACGTTGGCGCCGGTTTCACTGGTGTTGCGCCGCACTACATTCCTCCACCAACAACCTTCACGTGCTTCTTGGCTCCTACTGGTTCGATAACCTTGGTTTCTTTCTGAGGGAAAACTTTGCTGTGCGCATCAGCTTGGCCTTGAGGTAGACCATGAGCTCCATCTTGAGGCCGCTTCCCTTGTTTCTTCTCGCCAAGTGGCTTCTTCTTCAAGGGGCACGATCTAACATGATGCCCTTCAATCTTGCACTTGAAGCACACAATCTTGGCGGGGTCCTTCACATGCCCTTGTCCCTTCTTCCGCTTGTGCGTGGTGGACTTGTTCTTGTTGTTGGAGTTGAATCCAAGTCCACTCTTGTCATTGGGGGATTGCTTCCCTTCATGACCCTTTACCAAGTCCTTCTTCAAAGAAGAGACTTGGGCCTCGAGCTCTTTGATTTCCCCTACATGGTTAGTAACAACACAAGTACTAGAGGAAGTGGAAGCTTCATTGTTAGAGCAACAAGGCAAGGTATGTAATTCACCACAAGATATAGCAATAGCATGGGTGGGTGAATTACTAGCACTAGCACATGGAATTGTAGAGCAACAAGGCATAGAAGGTAGTTCACCACAAGATAAATCAATAGCATGTGTGGGTGAACTAAAAGCACTAGCACATGGCAAAATAGCATTTTGAGAGGTAGTGCTAGTACTCACATGAGGCTCACAAGATTTTACCTTTGACATGATAGCCTCATGAGCTAACTTTAGCAAATCATGAGAGACTAGAAGATCATCATGGGAGCTAGAAAGCTTTCCATGACTTTCTTCCAATTTCTCATAATTGCTTGTTAGCAAAGCAAGTTGAGCCCTTAGCTCAACATTCTCCTTCAAGATGGATGCTTCACAAGAGGTAGAGTTAGTAGCACAAGCATTATCAATTATAGCACAAGGAGAAGGCAACTTAGCAAGCTCTATTAGGTTGAGAGCCTTAAATTGCTCATGTGACTCGGTGAGTTTGATGAGCTCACTCTCAATAGCCCTAGAGCTACTTTTGAGAAGCTCAAAATCCTCAAGGAGTTTAGCATGAGCACTTACTAGCTCAACATTTTTAGTTTGAAAATCATGTGCCACCTCTAAAGCTCTATCACGAGATTCCTTTACCATAGATAGCTCTAGAGTAAAGGTCTCCTCAAGAGATTCATTGGTGGTTTGTTGTTCTTCAAGAGCTTCACTAAGCGTTGCAATCTCAATTGCATACTCGCGCTCATGCTCTTCCTTTTTCTCAATAATTTTTGTGCTCTCAATGGCAAAAGCCAAGATTTTCATGAAGTTAGAGCAAGCAAATTTCTTCTTATGAAGAGCATGAAAAACCAACTCACCCATCATGTTTAAGGAAGCAACATTAAGTTCTTCCATATCATCATCCTCATCATCACTAGATATATAGGGTTCCAAGGAAGGAGATACCTTAGAAGCCTTAGCCATAAGGCAAGTGTGGGAACCATGAGATGATGAAGAGGACGAAGTAATTGAAGCTCCATCCAATATCTTGTCTTGGCCCATAGTATCTTCGATTTTCTCTACATTGTTAGTCACACAAATACTAGAGGAAAACGAAGCATTCTTATCATGGCCACAAGACAAGGCAAGCATATCAACATGGGATGAAGATATGCAAGGACTATCAACACTAGCATGTAAAGCATTTATAGTGCTATAAGTGTTCAAGTCCAAAGATGAAACATTGCAATGGGATAGAGATGAAGAATCATCAAGAGAAGGCTCACCATCAACAATGCAATGTTCATCACCACTCACCATAGCATTACCTTGTGTCTTACCACACATTGGTGAAGTGGAAGGAGTGTGATCATCCTCAATGGTCTTGGACCCACCATATGTATCTCGAAGCTTTGTCCAAAACTCATGAGCACTCCGGAAAGGCGCGATGGAGGAAATCACTACATGACTCACAACACGGCAAAGCACTTTAGTAGCTTGAGCATCTAGATAAGAGTTTTTCTTCTCCTCAAAAGTTGGATTTTGTGGATCCTTAGGAGGAGAAAAACCCATATCAAGAATTTTCTCCACATGTGGGTGCATGCCCCTAAAATAATCAAGCATGTAGAATTTCCAAGCATCATAATTAGTGCCATCAAATATATAAGAGGAAATGTGCACTAATCCTCTAGTCGACGTCATACTCTCTAGGCGGTGAAGCCCAACAAGATAAGAGAGCCCTAGCTCTGATACCAATTGAATGTACTAGGACGTCGCCTAGAGGGGGGTGAATAGGCGGTGTATAAAAACTTCTACTTGAGAGCTAAACTAGGCGGAATAAAACTACACATGTGTTTACTAGTTTAGCTCAAGGCCTATCAACTAGGAGTTTGCCTAAGTGCTCCAACAACCTATGCTAGCATGATGAGCAACAAGGTGATAACAAGATAGGCATAGCATCAAGCATGATAGATATCACAATGTAAAGCGCATAGGTAAAGGAGCTCGGGTTGAGAAGTAACCGGTGCACGAGGAGACGACGATGTATCCCGAAGTTCACACCACAAAAGGTGCTACGTCTCCGTTGGAGCGGTGTGGAGGCACGAGGCACTCCAAGAAGCCAACTAGGGCCACCGTATTCTCCTCGAGCCTTTCCACCAAAGGAAAGCCTCGATCCACTAAGGGACACTTGAGGGTGGTCACCGAACCCGTACAAGCTTGGGCAAACGCCAAGTATCAAGCTTGAGGCAACTCCACAACACGGAGGCTCTCAAGTAGGCCACAAGAGGCTATAGCATACCACCAAGTCACCAAGATGCTAATGTGCCATAAGAGGCTAACACACTCCACAAAGGCCACACCGCCACAAAGACCACCACGCCACTAAGACGATAAGATCACTAAGGCTACAAGGCCACCAAGGAGTCACGGTGCCACAAGAGGCAATATGGCCACAAAAGGCAAGATGGCCACTAAGGCAACATGCCCTCTACGAGATCGAAACCCCGGAGAGAACCCAAACCGATGCACCTAATGCAATGGCTAAGAACACCACTAAGATGCCCAAGTTCTTCTCTCCCAAATTCCAACAAAGCTACACAAGCTATTGGGGGAATAAGGGAGGAAGAACAAAGAGTGGAGAAACACCAAGAAACTCCAAGATCTAGATCTAGCAAGATCCCCTCACTTGGAGAGGGATTCAATTGGTGAAGCTCTAGATCTAGATCTCCTCTCTCCTTTCCCCCAAAAATATGCAAGAAATAGTGGGGGGATCAAGAGGAGGATCAAACAACTCAAGGTCAACAATGGAGGAGAGAGAGTGGAGGGGAAGAAGTGTTTGGGTCGGAGGTGGAAGAGAGGTATATATAGGGGGGCCAGAAATATAGCTGTTGGGCTGGAAAAACGGTCAGATTCACGCCCGAGCGGTACTACCGCTTGTCAAAGCGGTACCACCGCTCGCGCACGAACTGCGCAGAAAACAGCTGAAAATTGGGCCAAACCGGTAGTACCGCTCTGCGGAGCGGTGATGCGCGTAGATGTACACGTCCGTTGGGAACCCCAAGAGGAAGGTATGATGCGCACGGTGGCAAGTTTTCCCTCGAAAGAAACCAAGGTTATCGAACCAGTAGGAGTCAAGAAGCACGTGAAGGTTGTTGGTGGAGGAATGTAGTGCGGCGCAACAGTGAAACCGGCGCCAACGTGGAACCTGCACAACACAATCAAAGTACTTTGCCCCAACGTGAGGTTGTCAATCTCACCGGCTTGCTGAAAACAAAGGATTAAGCGTATCGAGTGGAAGATGGTGTTTGTTTGCAAAGAACAGTAAAGCAGTAGAATGTATTCAGATGTAAAAGAATGGACCGGGGTCCACAGTTCACTAGTGGTGTCTCTCCAATAAGATAACTAGCATGCTGGGTGAACAAATTACAGGCGAGCAATTGACAAATAAAGATTCAATACATATCAACGATGATTACTATGTGATTTAATCAGGGTATTACGACAAAGTACATAGACCGCTATCCAGCATGCATCTATGCCTAAATAATCCACCTTCAGGTTATCATCCGAACCCCTTCCGGTATTAAGTTGTAAACAACAGATAATTGCATTAAGTATGGTGAGTAATGTAATCAACACAAATATCCTTAGACAAAGCATCAATGTTTTATCCCTAGTAGCAACAGCACATCCACAACCTTAGAACTTTCTGTCACTGTCCCAGATTTAATGGAGGCATGAACCCACTATCGAGCATAATTACCCCCTCTTGGAGTTACAAGTATCAACTTGGCCAGAGCCTCTACTAGCAACGGAGAGCATGCAAGAACATAAACAACACATATATGATAGATTGATAATCAACTTAACATAGTATTCTCTATTCATCGGATCTCGCCAAACACAACATGTAGCATTACAAATAGATGATCTTGATCATGTTAGGCAGCTCACAAGATCTATAACAATGAAAGCACAAGCGGAGAAGACAATCATCTAGCTACTGCTATGGACCCATAGTCCAAGGATGAACTACTCACACATCAATCCGGAGGCGGGCATGATGATGTAGAGCCCCTCTGGTGATGATTCCCCTCTCCGGCAGGGTGCGGAGGATCTCGAATCCCAGAGATGGGATTCGCGACGGCGCCGTCTCTGGAAGGTTTTCCGTATCGTGGCTCTCGGTACAGGGGGTTTCGCGACGGAGGCTTTAAGTAGGCGGAAGGGTAGGTCAAAGGGCGTCACGGGGGCCCACACACTAGGGCCGCGCGGGCCCCCCCTTGGCCGCGCCGCCCTAGCGTGGCGGCGCCCCGTGGCCCCACTTCGTCTCCCTTTCGGTCTTCTGGAAGCTTCGTGTAAAAATAGGCCCCTGGGCGTTGATTTCGTCCAATTCCGAGAATATTTCCTTACTAGGATTTCTGAAACCAAAACAGCCGACAAGGCGCTTCGGCATCTTGTTAATAGGTTAGTCCGGAAAATGTATAATAATGTTGTAAAGTATGTATAAAACATTCAAGTATTGTAATAAAAGTAGCATGGAACATAAGAAATTATAGATACGTTTGAGACGGATCAAGCATCCCCAAGCTTAGTTCCTACTCGTCCTCGAGTAGGTAAACGATAACACAAATAATTTCTGAAGTGACATGCTACCAACATAATCTTGATCAACATTATTGTAAAGCATATGAGATGAATGGAGTGATCTGGACAAAAGATTGCTAACAAAGATAATGACTAAGCAAATGAATCATATAGCAAAACTTTTCATGAATAGTACTTTCAAGACAAGTATCAACAAGACTTGCATCAGAGATAACTCATAAGCAATAAATTCTAAGTAGAATGCATTGAAGCAACACAAAGGATGATTAAGTTTTAGCGAATGCTTTCAACTTGTAACATGTATATCTCATGGATATTTGTCAACATAGAGTAATATAACAGGTGCAATAAGTAAACATGTAAGAATCAATGCACATAGTTAACACAAGTGTTTGCTTCTAAGATAGAAAGAAGTGGGTAAACTGACTCAACAATAAAGTAAAAGATTGGCCCTTCGCAGAGGGAAGCATTGATTACTATTTTTGTGCTAGAGCTTTTGTTTTGAAAACATAGAAACAATTTTGTCAACGGTAGTAATAATTCATATGTGCTATGCATAATACTTCCTACAAGTTGCATGTCTCATGCATAGAGTACTAATAGTGCTCGCACCTTGTCCTACTTAGCTCGGAAACACGGATTCTCATCGCATAACATATGCTTCAACCAAGTGTCACAAAGGGGTACCTCTATGCCGCCTGTACAAGTGTCTAAGGAGAAAGCACGCATTGGATTTCTCGCTTTTGATTATTCTCAACTTAGACATCCATACCGGGACAACATAGACAACAGATAATGGACTCCTCTTTTAATGCTTAAGCATTCAACAACAGTTAATATTCTCATAAGAGATTGAGGTTGTATGTCCAAACTGAAACTTCCACCATGATACATGGCTTTAGTTAGCGGCCCAATGTTCTTCTCTAACATATGCATACTCAAACCATTTGATCGTGAAGTCCACTTACTTCGGACAAGACGAACATGCATAGCATCTCACATGATATCCAACAAAGATAAAGTTGATGGCGTCCCCAGAAAACATGGTTACCGCTCAACAAGCAACTTATAAGAATTAAGACACATAACTACATATTCATTACCACAATAGTTTTTAAGCTATTTGTCCCATGAGCTATATATTGTAGGGATTTCTATTTTCGTGCCCCTGGTTCGTTAGTTGTACTCAGTTTTCCCCAGTCCCTTAGTTTTTCCTCAGTTTTCCCCTCCTCTAGTTTGAAACACGCACAAGTGCTGGAACGGCCGGTAGCCGTCAGGTCAGAGGCCTTGACCGTTAGTCTGACCGGGTGGGGCCGCACAGGGGCAGCTCCTCCCTGACCGTCTCGTGCTGACGGGTAGGGTCAGGAGACACGTCGGAGCAGCCATCCATTTATCGCTGACGTGTGGGCCGTTTTATTTTTCATGATTTTATATGCGGTGCTGCCAATGACAAATGGGCCGCTCTATGGGCTCCGCAGCCAATGACCAGTGGGGTCGTATATTTTTCAGTAAAAGACATATATTGCCGCTCTGTGGGGCTGCCGCAGCCAATGACCAGTGGGGTCGTCTATTTATTTAGGGAAACTCATATATTGCCGCTCTGTGGGGCCTCCGCAGCCAATGACCAGTGGGGTCGTATATTTTTCAGTAAAAGACATATATTGCCGCTCTGTGGGGCTGCCGCAGCAATTGACCAGTGGGGTCGTCTATTTATTAAGAGAAACTCATATATTGCCGCTCTGTGGGGCCTCCGCAGCCAATGACCAGTGGGGTCGTCTATTTTTCAGGAAAAGACATATATTGCCGCTCTGTGGGGCTGCCGCAGCCAATGACCAGTGGGGTCGTCTATTTATTTAGAGAAACTCATATATTGCCGCTCTGTGGGGCCTCCGCAGCCAATGACCAGTGGGGTCGTCTATTTTTCAGGAAAAGACATATATTGCCGCTCTGTGGGGCTGCCGCAGCCAATGACCAGTGGGGTCGTCTATTTATTTAGAGAGAAAAAATCATATATTGCCGCTCTGATATATGTCTTTAGAGAATATCATAGAGAGAAGCAACAAGTTCGCTAATTAATTATTCTTAAGCTAGACCGGAGAAGCGCTGGCAGCTCGTTCCCCACCGTCGGACGGAGCAGCCATCGCCGGCGCCTCGTCGCGCCGCCGGCTCTGTCCCCCGGCGGCGTCGGACGAACTGCGGCGCTGCACGTCAACCACGGCTCCAGCACTTGTTTCGTCCGCACGCATTGTACCCACCGCAGGAAAGTCCGCCGCAAGCAGATCCGCCGCCCACGACGACCGGGATTTGTTCCGCGCACCAATTGGCATAGCTTGGTAAGACCTCCGCTTCTGCCTCCCCCGCCCCCTAATCGATTCGGTTCCCGTAATTTATTGGAGTTTGCAGGTACGAAATAGTCCTCAATGTCTCGTCGTAGCGGGTACACCGGCGAGGGTGGGGATTCGATCATGTCGTGGCCACGTTCTACTTCTCCTACCTCGTCGGAAGTGCAGGTATATAGCTTCAGCTCTCTGTACTACCGTTGAATTTGAAGTTCCGCCATGGCTTGTTGGGGTGATTTCAGTTGTTCTTTTTTCCATTATTGTTACAGTTAGCCAGGCAAGCCGATGATCCATGGTACATTGCATACCAAGATGAATCAACCCAGTGGTGTAGCCAGAGGATGGATTTGGAGGAGAAGGTGGCCAATTTAGGTGATGAATTGGCCCGTAAAAACCTGATGATATTCGAGCTGAAGCGTATTGTGGAGGAAGAAAAGAAGAATTCAGAGCTTATTCGCAAGGAGAAGTTGAGAGTTGAGACAGATCTTGCCGTATTTGATCAAGTGGTAGAAAATCTAGAACATGAACTTAAAGTGATGGGAGAGGAGAAAAGTAGATTCATCTGTGCAGTTTTATTAGGTGTCATCCCTGTCCTAGCAGTTATGTGGTTCTGGTAGACGATTTAGTATAGAATTGTTATTCAGTAGATGGCTCTAACCACTGTATTTTGTTGTGGCTCTAAGCACTGTATTTCGGTGTACAATTTCCTACTTGTGCTAAGTAATGCGCACGATAATTTTAGCATGCATGAACATTTTATAAAAGTGAAGGGATCCCAAAAGTGAATGCATGTACCAGCCTCCGGATCAAATACATATCAATATCTTCCCAATCAAGTTGGGATAGAATTCAAATCATACATACGGATGTACATGGACACATCAAGAACGTGAAGAAGCTTTTTTTGAGACGGAGGTAGTAGTTCGAACAATTTTATCCCATTTGGAAATTGAAAAATACAAATTTATAATAATTTATCCCAATTTGCGGCGTCGAACACGGCCGCGCAGCGATGGGCAAGAAAGGCCGGGACGACGGGCGGCTGAGGGGTGGTCATCTGCGCCATCAAACGTTGAAGCGATGTTATCGGCGATGGCTTCAATGTTCGTGGCATCGATGACCAGTGTCGGAACCGCCGCTGTCTTGGTGTACTTCATCAGCGACGGATCTGCGGAGGGCTGGATCGGCGGCTTTGCAGCGCGGTTGTAGACGATGGCTTCAATCGTCTTGGCATCGATTCGCACTCTCGGCACCGGAAGTGAGACATCAACAGGCTGGGTCTGCGCCGTCGAAGCGATGTTGTAGGCGATGGCTTCAATGTTCGTGGCATCGATGACCACTGTCGGCACGGCCGCCGTCTTGGTGTTCTTCATCATTCAACAGATCTGAGAATAGAATCGAAAGTGAGACAGAGAGAGACATTTCAACTATTTCTGACGGTTAGATCCTCACCGGCACTCTTAGATCCACGGCGCACGCACGGTTAGATGCACGCCGCCGCACGCACGGTTAGATCCGCGCCGCCGCCCGCCGCCGCACGCACGGTTAGATCCGCGCCGCCGCACGCACGGTTAGATCCGCGCCGCCGCCGCAGTTAGATCCGCGCCGCCGCACGCACGGTTAGATCGCGCCGCCGCCGCCACAGCAAGCACGGTTAGATCCGCGCCGCCGCCGCCACCGCAAGCACGGTTAGATCCGCGCCCCGCACGCCGCCGCCGCACGGTTAGATCTGCGCCCCGCACGCACGGTTAGAGAGAGGAGGATGCGACTGGAATATGCGACTGCCAGGGTTGGTAGGTATGTGCTCTGCTCTTGTCTCCGTATGCGTCCATCGTGGTCCATAGATACAGGCCGTCCGATCATAAATGATCGAACGGTGCAAGCGTTCGTTGAGCTTTCATCCAACCAAGATCCGTGTGACATACATCTCGACCAATCAGAGATCAGCCAGTGAGTACAAGTTAGGAAAACTGAGTAGAACTGAGAGGGGGAAAAGTGAGGAAATGTTTATCGGAAGGGCAAAACTGAGTATGACTGAGTAAGACAAGTGGGCCCGGAGGGGAAAACTGAGTAACACTAAGTAAAACAGGGGCACCCAAATAATAAACGGACTAAGGGAAATTGAAGCTTTTGGCATAAAAATTGTAAAATTGTGTTATTTGAACAATATATTACATTTTGGCCGACTAGATATTGTTTGCAACTCAAAGATACACAAGTGTGACGAATTTGGACTCATTTGGACAAAGTTTGTAAGCATAGTGGGTATTTGGGAGGTGTATTGAGCAGAAAGCCCTGCATCTTCATATCTAGTAGCTCATGGACTAGGAAGTGGTTTTGAAGCTTTTGGCATAAAAACTTCATATCTCTATATTTCCTTTTCCATTATTATTTCTCTAGGTTGTAGGTAACATAACAAGGCTCCATGGGAAGGTTCCACCATGTTTTGAATTATTTTGAATTGAACCCTAAAATGTTAAAACCCTAAAACCCTAAAACCCTAAAACCCTAAAATGATAAATGTGGCTTAAATGTGGCATACAAATTGTTCATACAAATTCAAATTGTTCAACACAAAGGCATCCCCAATACAAATTGTTCAACACAAAGGGATCCCCAATACAAAGGGAACCACAATACAAATTGTTCATACAAATTCAAATTGTTCAACACAAAGGCATCCCCAATACAAATTGTTCAACACAAAGGGATCCCCAATACAAAGGGAACCACAATACAAATTGTTCATACAAATTCAAATTGTTCAACACAAAGGCATCCCCAATACAAATTGTTCAACACAAAGGGATCCCCAATACAAAGGGAACCACAATACAAATTGTTCATACAAATTCAAATTGTTCAACACAAAGGCATCCCCAATACAAATTGTTCAACACAAAGGGATCCCCAATACAAAGGGAACCCCAATACAAATTGTTCATACAAATTCAAATTAGTTGTTCAGAATAAAATCTTTTTCTTGCTCCTGGTGTGACTCGCCGGGGCCACCACCTTACTCCGGGTAACCCTACCAGGGATATTACCGGTGTCTACCTTCCTTTTGCCCTCTTTCTTGTTCTTCTTCTTCTGCGAAGCTTCTGCTTTTTCTTCTGCCATGAGCTCTTCGAAGTGTGCATCACACATGGCCTTACAACTATCGAGGCAATCTCGATAATACTGTTCACTCTCCTCTGGACTCATCGGTTGAAGCCTTTCTACATCCATCTGTTCCCTCTGCTCTCGATCCATCGGTTCAATCTCCTCATGTTGAACTGCTGCTTCAATCTCCTCTGCATTTGCTGCTTCAATCTCCTCATGTTGAACTGCTGCTTCAATCTCCTCTGCATTTGCTGCTTCAATCTCCTCATGTTGAACTGCTGCTTCAATCTCAAGTTGAATTGCTGCTTCATTCTCCTCTGCATTTTCTGCTCCCGCCTGATCTTCCATTCCAAAAGCCGGATCAACTCCATTTTTACAAAGCCTAGCAATGTGTCCAGGGATTCCACAACGTTTGCACTTACGTTTTCGAATCGGTGCACCACCCTCTGCACTAGCTCTGATCCTATTCTTCCTCGGCCTACCTGCCGGTCTAGTCAATACTGGAGAGTACAGTTTGAAGCCTGGATCGACTTTCATCCATTGGTCTTTTCCCAACAAGGTAGGAACATTCATAGCATATGCAGCCCTAAATTTTGCAACAGAGAAATACTCTGACACATACTGATCAACTTCACCATCTTCACCCCCTATAACACTCATGAAAAACAATGCGTGTATGCAGGGTATCCCACGGATCTGCCATCCCCTACAATGGCATGTCCTATCAACCAAACTCACTGGATACCTCCACTGCATGTTTTTACTGTCAGTGTAGGTTACCTCAGCCTCCATTCCTTTTCTGACGCATTGCATCCTCAATTGTTTTGCCCTCTCATGCAAAGACTTAATCAAAGATGGGAGCATGAGATGGCCAACATAATTTGTGGATGCAATTCTTTGACGCAGATCGATCTTTATCATGATCATCTGCCTAATCTTATCAAATATTTGCCACAGCATAAGCCCTTTCAATGACTTGACCTTTGAGTTGAAACTCTCCGCAAGGTTACTTGTTACATAGTCTACCTTGCAAATTTCATTGAATTGGCTTCTTGACCACACCCTACCATGATGTTCATCCAAGTACTCCTTCACCCCAGGTTTTTGTTTATACAACACATCCAAATGAAACTTATGCTTCCTAGAGCTGCATGTGTATGAAGCTGGCCATAGGTTGTCAGTAAAAACTTTACCCTTGAATTTCTTTGTAAAATTCTGTACCAAGTGTCGCATACATTCCCTATGCTCCACTCCAGGGAATACTGCTTCTACCGCACTCTCCAAACCTTTGCAAGCGTCTGTGTGGATAACAAGTCCTGGTGGATGACCTATAAGGTCGCGCAAGTTCTGCAGAAACCAAGTCCAACTTTCCTCTGACTCAACCTCCAAAACTCCATAAGCAACAGGGAACATCCAATTATGTCCATCAACTGCAGTAGCAGCAACTAGCTGTCCTTTAAACCTACCATGAAGAGCTGATGCATCCACGGCCAAATAAGGCCTGCAACCGTCCAAAAAGCCTTTCCAGCAAGCTTTGAAACAAACAAAAGCCCTTCTAAAACATTCCTTGTGCATTACCTTCCCGCTTTTCAATTTGTAGGGAACTGTATGCTTGTCTATTGCTACAACACTGCCTGGACTAGCCATCTCCACTTCAGCTTTGAAAGTGTAAAGCAACTGAAAGCTTTCATTCCATGGACCATTGATCTTGTCAAGAGCCATTTCCTTTGCATAGAACATCCTCATGTAAGGTACTTTCATCCCTTTATACTTCTCAGCCACCTTTTTCTGGAGTGCCGTTGGACCAAGTGAAGGAGTTTCTCTCAGCCAATCTAGGATTATATCTGCCAACCACCTAGTCTTCGCTAGCTTTGTTTTCAGGTCTGGCTCTCCCCCTAGAGGTGGACACCTATGGATCTCCTTATTAACCTTTATCTGAAACATAATGATAAGGGATGTCAGTAATAGATAACAAATTTTACACCGTGATCTAAATACACAACTGGTTGGCGTAGTACCTGAACCAAGCTGCTTCTGCGCATTGTGGATGCATGCAGCCTAAACCTACACCTTGGGTATGGGCATTTAATTGTGAACCTACCTGGCTCACTTTTAATAACCTCATAATTATTCTTAGTGAGAATGTGATATGTAGTAATTGCATTACGGCAGTCCATCATCGTTTGAAACACGGTGCCTTTTGCAAGCTGAGGATCCTCCCTGTTCCACTCAATTGTTGGCAAGTCTTCACCTTCGTAATCGGCTAAAACGAGGCTGTCATCGTTCTCATTCTTCTCTTCATCATCAGTCTCATCAAATCTGGCACCAAAAGCAATATCTTCCATGTATTGATCCTCCATTGCCTGCTTACTGCATCGATCTACCAATTCAGGAAACATTAACTCATCCTCATCATCTTCAGGAGACTGATCCCCAATCTCTGCATCGTCCTCCACATTGACCACAGGAACGATCTGGCTACCACTCGCACTGGGGACAGATGGTGCTGCTGTGGACCTACAAGGATCACCGCGGCGCACACTATTAGCAGAGGCAGCAGCAGTAGAGTGACATGATGCCCGACCACCTGATGATGCCTGGCCCCTGTCCACATGGACACGAATTTTACCGAAATGGCAAGAAGCATTCAAAGCAAAAAGAATTCCCAGATCATCGTCGGAAATTAGTGGAACCAATCTTCGCTCCGTGCTGTTGAAATATTCGAAATGAACTGCATCGCGAGGGCTCCAGGGGTACTTATCGAAGATGTTAGCTTTCAAATCCCTCAACGAGATGGTGGTTGCAACCACCACAGGGAAGTAAAACCCATTCATTTCGCGTTTAGAATCACGCGTAAAGCTAGAATCCAGCCTAACCACCAGCCGAAAAGCCAGCGCTGGATCAATCCTATTCGAAAAGCAACGCAGTTAGTTGAGCAACAACGATTGGCGCTCAAAAACTGCCTACTGTTAATTCACATAGGCAGACGATGCTTACCCAGATGGAATCCATGCGTTAGATCCCTCCGATTCCCAATCTTCTCCGCGGCTGACGGGAAGAGTCGGTACATCAGATGGATATACAAACTCTACCGCGACAGGGGTAGATCTAGATCTGGTGGAGGCGGATCCCTCTCCGCCTCCCGGGGGTGGTGGTGGGGGCGGGGGCGGCTCGGCGGCGGACGACGCCATAAGGTAGGAGGGCAGGACGGCGTGGCGGCGGAGGGGCGGTGTGTGAGCTCCTCCAGTATCGGGCGGAGTGGAAAGCTTTGGGTGAGCTCCTCGAGTCAACAGTCAACATAGTTCGAAAGAAACGGTCAATTCAACACCAACGCGGCTCCCTAGCCGTCACCGGTAACGGTGAAGGCCTCTGACCAGACGGCAACCCTCCCGTCCAGCGTCTGCGCGGGTTTCAAACTAGAGGGAGGGGAAAACTGAGGAAAAACTAAGGGGCTGGGGAAAACTGAGTACAACTAACGAACCAGGGGCACGAAAATAGAAATCCCTATATTGTAAAGGTAGAGGAATGAAATTTAAAGGTAGCACTCAAGTAATTTACTTTGGAATGGCAAGAAATACCACATAATAGGTAGATATGGTGGACACAAATGGCATGGAGTTTGGCTCAAGGTGTTTGGATGCACGAGAAGCATTTCCTCTCAGTACAAGGTTTGGGCTAGCAAGGTTGTTTGAAGCAAACACAAGTATGAACAGGTACAACAAAACTCACACAAGAACATATTGCAAGCATTATAAGGCTCTACACCGTCTTCCTTGTTGTTCAAACACTTTACCCGAAAATATCTAGACTTAGAGAGATCAATCATGCAAACCAAATTAAACAAGCTCTATGATGGCGTGTAACTCACACGTTCGTTGGGAACCCCAAGAGGAAGGTATGATGCGCACAGTAGCAAGTTTTCCCTCGAGAAAGAAACCAAGGTTTAATCGAACCAGGGAGGAGCCAAGAAGCACGTTGAAGGTTGATGGTCGCGAAATGTGATGCGGCGCAACACCAGGGGGCGCCAACTAGGAACCTGCACAACACAACCAAAGTACTTTGCCCCAACGAAACAGTGAGGTTGTCAATCTCACCGGCTTGCTGTAACAAAGGATTAAACGTATCGAGTGGAAGATGTTTGCAAAGAAAACAAAACAAGTAGAATGTATGCTATGTAAAGAATAGGACCGGGGTCCACAGTTCACTAGAGGTGTCTCTCCCATAAGATAAAAGCATGTTGGGTGAACAAATTACAGTCGGGCAATTGACAAATAGAGAAAGGCATAATAATGCATATACATGACATGATAAATATAGTGAGATTTAATTGGGCATTACGACAAAGAACATAGACCGCCATCCAACTGCATCTATGCCTAAAAAGTCCACCTTCAGGTTATCGTCCGAACCCCCTCCAGTATTAAGTTGCAAAGCAACAGACAATTGCATTAAGTATTGTGCGTAATGTAATCAATAACTACATCCTTAGACATAGCATCAATGTTTTATCCCTAGTGGCAACAGCACATCACAACCTTAGAACTTTCTGTCACTGTCCCAGGTATCAATGAAGGCATGAACCCACTATCGAGCATAATTACTCCCTCTTGGAGTTAAGAGTAAAAACTTGGCCAGAGCCTCTACTAATAACGGAGAGCATGCAAGATCATAAACAACACATGAACAATAGATTGATAATCACCATAATCATAGTACTCTCTATCCATCGGATCCCGACAAACACAACATATAGAATTACATATAGATGATCTTGATCATGTTAGGCAGCTCACAAGATCTAACAATGAAGCACAACAAGGAGAAGACGACCATCTAGCTACTGCTATGGACCCATGGTCCAGGGGTGGACTACTCACTCATCACTCCGGAGCGACCATGGCGGTGTAGAGTCCTCGGGAGATGAATCCCCTCTCCGGGGTGCGGAGGCGATCTCCTGAATCCCCGAGATGGGATTCGCGGCGGCGTCTCTGTGGTTTTCGTATCGTGGCTCTCGATGGGGTTTCGCGACGGAAGCTTTAGCGGAGGGTCAGCGCGGGGGCCACACGAGGGCCGGGGGATAGGTCGGCGCGGCCGGGGCCGGCGCCCGGCCCCCTGGCCTCTCTACTAGTTAGGTCTTCGGTCTTCGGAAGCTTCGTGCAAAAATAGGACCTGAAAGTTTCGTCCAATTCCGAGAATATTTCTTTACTAGGATTTCTGAAACCAAAAACAGCAACTGGCTCTTCGGCATCTTGTTAATAGGTTAGTTCCAGAAAATGCATAAATATGACATATAAAGTGCATAAAACATGTAGGTATCATCAATAAAGTAGCATGGAACATAAGAAATTATCGATACGTTGGAGACGTATCAGCATCCCCAAGCTTAGTTCTGCTCGTCCCGAGCAGGTAAAACGATAACAAAGATAATTTCTGAAGTGACATGCCATCATAATCTTGATCATACTATTTGTAAACATATGTAATGAATGCAGCGATCAAAGCAAAGGTAATGACATGAGTAAACAACTGAATCATATGACAAAGACTTTTCATGAATAGTACTTCAAGACAAGCATCAATAAGTCTTGCATAAGAGTTAACTCATAAAGCAATAAATCAAAGTAAAGGTGTTGAAGCAACACATAAGAAGATTAAGTTTCAGCGGTTGCTTTCAACTTGTAACATGTATATCTCATGGATATTGTCAACATAAAGTAATATAACAAGTGCAATATGCAAGTATGTAGGAATCAATGCACAGTTCACACAAGTGTTTGCTTCTTAAGGTGGAAGGAGATAGGTAAACTGACTCAACAATAAAAGTAAAAGAATGGTCCTTCAGAGGAAAGCATCGATTGCTGTATTTGTGCTAGAGCTTTTATTTTGAAAACATGAAACAATTTTGTCAACGGTAGTAATAAAGCATATGAGTTATGAAAATTATATCTTACAAGTTGCAAGCCTCACGCATAGTATACTAATAGTGCCCGCACCTCGTCCTACTTAACTTGGACTACCGGATCTTTGCATGCCATGTTTCAACCAAGTGTCACAAAGGGGTACCTCCATGCCGCCTGTACAAAGGTCCAAGGAGAATGCTCGCATTTCGGATTTCTCGCTTTTGATTATTCTCAACTTAGACATCCATACCGGGACAACATGGACAACAGATAATGGACTCCTCTTAAATGCATAAGCATGTAGCAAAGTTATTATTCTCATATGAGATTGAGGATATATGTCCAAAACTGAAACTTCCACCATGGTTCATGGCTTTAGTTAGCGGCCCAATGTTCTTCTCTAACAATTTTGCATGCTCCAACCACTAAAATGATAGACCTTCAGACAAGACGGACATGCATAGCAACTCACATGATTTCAACAATAGTTGATGGCGTTCCCAGAAACATGGTTATCGCACAACAAGCAACTTAATAAAATATAAAGTGCACAAGTACATATTCAATACTACGATAGTTTTTAAGGCTATTTTGTCCCATGAGCTATATATTGCAAAGGTGAATGATGGAATTTTAAAGGTAGCACTCAAGCAATTTACTTTGGAATGGCGGGTAAATACCATGTAGTAGGTAGGTATGGTGGACACAAATGGCATAGTAGTTGGCTCAAGGATTTTGGATGCATGAGAAGTATTCCCTCTCGATACAAGGTTTAGGCTAGCAAGGTTATTTGAAGCAAACTCAAGGATGAACAAGTGCAGCAAGACTCACATAAAAGACATATTGTAAACATTATAAGACTCTACACTGTCTTCCTTGTTGTTCAAAACTCAATACTAGATATTATCTAGACCTTAGAGAAACCAAATATGCAAATCAAATTTTAGCAAGCTCTATGTATTTCTTCATTAATGGGTGCAAAGCATATGATGCAAGAGCTTAAACATGAGCACAACAATTGCCAAGTATCACATTATCCAAGACATTTTAGAATTACTACATGTAGCATTTTCCAATTCCAACCATATAACAAATTAACGAAGAAGAAACTTCGCCTTGAACATTATGAGTAAAGCCTAAGGACACATGTGTCCATATGCAACAGCGGAGCGTGTCTCTCTCCACAAAGTGAATGCTAGGATCCATCTTATTCAAACAAAAACAAAAACGAAAACAAACCGACGCTCCAAGTAAAGAACACCAGATGTGAAAAAATATCAGGGGAGGAACCTGATGATGTTGTCGATGAAGAAGGGGATGCCTTGGGCATCCCCAAGCTTGCTTGAGTCTTCTTAAAATATGCAGGGATGAACCACGGGGCATCCCCAAGCTTAGAGCTTTCACTCCTCTTGATCTTAGTATATCATTCTCCTCTCTTGACCCTTGAAAACTTCCTTCACACCAAACTTCAAGCAAACTCATTAGAGGGTTAGTGCATCATTAATAATTCACACATTCAGAGGTGACACAATCATTCTTTTCACTTCTGGACATTGCATAATGCTACTGGACATTAATGGATCAAAGAAATAAATCCAACATAGCAAAAGAGGCAATGCGAAATAAAAGGCAGAATCTGTCAAAAACAGAACAGTCCGTAAAGACGAATTTATAAATGGCACCAGACTTGCTCAAATGGAAAAACTCAAAACTAATGAAAGTTGCGTACATATCTGAGGATCACGCTCGTAAATTGGCAGATTTTTCGAATTTTCTACAGAGAATTATGCCCAGATTCGTGACAGACAGCAATGCTGTTTCTGCAGCGATCCCAAATATAACATCAACTTTGACATAGAAACTTTACTTGGCACAAAAACATGATAAGGAGAGGTTGCTACAGTAGTAAACAACTTCCAAGACTCAATAAAACAAAAAATTGCTGTAGGTAAAAACATGGGTTGTCTCCCATAAGCGCTTTTCTTTAACGCCTTTCAGCTAGGCGCAGAAAGTGCAAATCAAGTATTGTCGAGAGATGGTGTGTCAACCTTACCTTGGGCTTCATCTTTACCTTTCTTATTGTTTTTCTTTCCTTTTGGTTTAGGAAATATATGATTTCCCCCTGGTATAGAGGTGAATTTCAGAGTGCCTTCTCCCACATCAATAACTGCTCCCAATAGTTTCAGCAAGGATCTTCCGAGTATGATTTTTCCTGTTTCAATAATAAGATAATCAATGGATATTGTTCTTCCACGAATGGTTGTATGCACACCTGCAGCTATTCCCTTAGGAATTATGATAGAGTTATCAATAAGAGCTATTTCTTCTCCCCCTTTATCGACTCCCCAAAGTTTCAAAGATTTATAAATGTTTTCAGGCATAAGGCAAAATTCATACATAATATCACAATAGGCATGAAGAGTTCGATCACCGATAACAATTTTAACAGAAGGGTCCCATGATGAAGGTTTAGGATTCTCTAAGACTTGTTCAAGACGATTACGAACACAGTGATAATTGTCATTTAAGCGAGATGTACTTATCTCGAGATTGTTCAATCTATTATGAATGCTAATAAGGGCTGAATCAAAGTTATTAGCTGAATCATGTGATGCAACCAATTTCTTTATGGCATTAAAAGCTTGATCCCCATTACAATGAAGGAAATCTCCTCCTACTAAAGTGTCCAAAGCATATCTATAGCGAACCATAAGACCAAAATAAAAATTACTAAGGAGCAAACTTAGAGTCATTTGAGGTTCAGTTTTACGATAAGAAGTAAAAATTCTAGACCAAGCATCCTTAAAACTCTCCTCATCCCCTTGCTTGAAAGTAAAAACTAAGTCCTCAGGTGAAGAAGTAACAGGTTCAGAGCTAGACATGGTAATAAAAGTAACTAAAAAATTTTTTTTGTATTTTAAATATAGAGTGCAGGACAATAAAGCAAACTAGATAGAGTAAATGCGAGTAACTAATTTTTTTGTGTTTTTGATATAGCAAACAAGATAGCAAATAAAGTAAAACTAGCAACTAATTTTTTGTATTTTGATTTAGTGCAGCAAACAAAGTAGTAAATAAAATAAAGCAAGACAAAAACAAAGTAAAGAGATTGAGAAGTGGAGACTCCCCTTGCAGCGTGTCTTGATCTCCCCGCAACGGCGCCAGAAAAAGAGCTGTGCCGTGGGAGGCAATTCGTGGTGTAACTTTTCTTTAGTTCCCCGGCAACGGCGCCAGAAAAAGAGCTTGATGGCGTGTAACTCACACGTTCGTTGGGAACCCCAAGAGGAAGGTATGATGCGCACGTAGCAAGTTTTCCCTCAGAAAGAAACCAAGGTTTAATCGAACCAGGAGGAGCCAAGAAGCACGTTGAAGGTTGATGGTCGCGAAATGTGATGCGGCGCAACACCAGGGATTCCGCCAACTAGGAACCTGCACAACACAACCAAAGTACTTTGCCCCAACGAAACAGTGAGGTTGTCAATCTCACGGCTTGCTGTAACAAAGGATTAAACGTATCGAGTGGAAGATGTTTGCAAAAAGTAAAACAAGTAGAATGTATGCTATGTAAAGAATAGGACCGGGGTCCACAGTTCACTAGAGGTGTCTCTCCCATAAGATAAAAGCATGTTGGGTGAACAAATTACAGTCGGGCAATTGACAAATAGAGAAAGGCATAATAATGCATATACATGACATGATAAATATAGTGAGATTTAATTGGGCATTACGACAAAGAACATAGACCGCCATCCAACTGCATCTATGCCTAAAAAGTCCACCTTCAGGTTATCGTCCGAACCCCCTCCGGTATTAAGTTGCAAAGCAACAGACAATTGCATTAAGTATTGTGCGTAATGTAATCAATAACTACATCCTTAGACATAGCATCAATGTTTTATCCCTAGTGGCAACACACATCACAACCTTAGAACTTTCTGTCACTGTCCCAGGTATCAATGAAGGCATGAACCCACTATCGAGCATAATTACTCCCTCTTGGAGTTAAGAGTAAAAACTTGGCCAGAGCCTCTACTAATAACGGAGAGCATGCAAGATCATAAACAACACATGAACAATAGATTGATAATCACCATAATCATAGTACTCTCTATCCATCGGATCCGACAAACACAACATATAGAATTACATATAGATGATCTTGATCATGTTAGGCAGCTCACAAGATCTAACAATGAAGCACAACAAGGAAGACGACCATCTAGCTACTGCTATGGACCCATGGTCCGGGGTGGACTACTCACTCATCACTCGGAGGCGACCATGGCGGTGTAGAGTCCTCGGGAGATGAATCCCTCTCCGGCGGGGTGGAGCGATCTCTGAATCCCCGAGATGGGATTCGCGGCGGCGGCGTCTGGTTTTCCGTATCGTGGCTCTCGCTGGGGGTTTCGCGACGGAAGCTTTAAGTAGGCGGAGGGTCAGGGGCCACACGAGGGGCCCGGGGATGGGTCGGCGCGGCCAGGGCCGGGCGCGCCGGCCACCCTGGCCTCTCGTGGCCCACCCGTTAGGTCTTCGGTCTTGGAAGCTTCGTGCAAAAATAGGACCCAGGCGAAAGTTTCGTCCAATTCCGAGAATATTTCTTTACTAGGATTTCTGAAACCAAAAACAGCAAACAACTGGCTCTTGGCATCTTGTTAATAGGTTAGTTCAGAAAATGCATAAATATGACATATAAAGTGCATAAAACATGTAGGTATCATCAATAAAGTAGCATGGAACATAAGAAATTATCGATACGTTGGAGACGTATCACTCTGATAGTTCTTCATTAATAGATTAAACTACATGATGCAAGAGCTTAAACATGATCTATGAGAGCTCAAACAATTGCCAAATTTACCAAACCATATGCATCATTTTCCAATTCCAACCAAATAGCAATCTAACGAAGCAATTAGACTTCGCCATGAACATTAAAGCACAATTAAGAACACAAGTGTTCCATAAGAAAAAGCGGAGCGTAATATCTCCAATATAAGAATGGCGGGATCCAACTTTATTCAAAACAAAACAAAAATAAAAACAAACCGACGCTCCAAGTAAAGAACATAAGAATATGATGGAATAAAAATATAGTTTCACTAGAAGTGACCTGATAATGTTGTCGATGAAGAAGGGGATACCTTGGGCATCCCCAAGCTTAGATGCTTGAGTCTTCTTAAAATATGCAGGGATGAACCACCGGGGCATCCCCAAGCTTAGACCTTTCACTCTTCTTGATCATAGTATATCATCCTCTTCTCTTGACCCTTGAAAACTTCCTTCACACAAACTTCAAGCAAACTCATTAGAGGGTTAGTGCATAACCACAAATTCACATATTCAGAGGTGACACAATCATTCTTAACACTTCTGGACATTGCACAAAGCTTCTGAAAGTTAATGGAACAAAGAAACTCATTCAACATAGCAAAAGCGGCAATGCGAAATAAAAGACAGAATCTGTCAAAAACAGAACAGTCCGTAAAGATGCATCTGGACTGGGCACTTAACTTGCTCAAATGGAAAAACTCAAAACTAATGAAAGTTGCGTACATATCTGAGGATCACGCTCGTAAATTTGCAGATTTTTTCAATTTTTACAGAGACTTATGCCAGAATTCGTGACAGACAGCAATGCTGTTTCTGTGCAGCGATCCCAAATATAACATCAACTTTAGCATAGAAACTTTACTTGGCACAAAAACATGATAAGGAGAGGTTGCTACAGTAGTAAACAACTTCCAAGACTCAACAATACAGTAAATAAAATGAAACATGGGTTATCTCCCAAGAAGTGCTTTTCTTTAACGCCTTTCAGCTAGGCGCAGAAAGTGCAAATCAAGTAACATCAAAAGATGAAGCATCAACATTATTATTTTTCTTGCAAACACAACTTGTTGCAGAGGGTACTTTAGGTGCTCCATTATCTAAATTTTCTATGGTGGTGCTAGGGTTTTAGCAATTTTAGGCCTATAATAATTCTTTTGTTTAGGCACCTTAGAGGCATACATGAATTTTTGCTCTTTACCCACATAAGCTTTCTCCTTATACTTGAGAGAAGAAAAGGTTGAACCCAAGGTTCCCATAGCTTTTTCAAGTTCATCAATGCTATTGGTTTGATTATCCTGGACAACACAAGTTCCTAGGACACTAATTCTTTCATCAATTCCTCCTAGGGATTTATCAAGTTCATCAGTTTTATCAAGTAACATTCCCAATTTAGTTTCAACACTTGGAAAATTTTTCTCTATGGTTTCCAATTTTTTCATAACATCCTCAAGAGAGATTTCAATTTTAACTTCATTAACAGGTGGCATTCCAACTAGACTCTCAATGATGCAGCTAGCTTCTAAAGCAGGAGTACCTAGGAAATTACCTCCCGAAAGGGTATCAAGAACATACCTATTCCAACTAGATAAGCCAACATAAAAGTTCCTAAGAAGTATAGTGGTGGAGTGTTTCTTAATGCACCTATGATGAGTATTACTAATTCTGTACCAAGCATCTTTAAAACTTTCTACACCTTGTTGCTTAAAAGAACGAACTTCAACTTCAGGATTACTCATGATAATAGTAGTAAAAGTAACTAAGCAAATAAAGTAAAGACAAGTAACTAATTTTTTTTGTGTTTTGATATAGAACAAGTAAACAAGACAATAAGTAAAGTAACTAATTTTTTTTGTGTTTTTAATATAGAGAACAAGACAGTAAATAAAGTAAAACTAGCAACTAATTTTTTTGTGTTTTGTTTAAATGCAGCAAAAAAAGTAGTAAATAAAATAAAGCAAGACAAAAACAAAGTAAAGAGATTGGAAGTGGAGACTCCCCTTGTAGCGTGTCTTGATCTCCCCGGCAACGGCGCCAGAAAAAAGTCGCTTGATGCGCGTAGATGTACGCGTCCGTTGGGAACCCCAAGAGGAAGGTATGATGCGCACAGCGGCAAGTTTTCCCTCAGAAAGAAACCAAGGTTATTGAACCAGTAGGAGTCAAGAAGCACGTGAAGGTTGTTGGTGGAGGAATGTAGTGCGGCGCAACACCAGAGAAACCGGCGCCAACGTGGAACCTACACAACACAATCAAAGTACTTTGCCCCAACGTAACAGTGAGGTTGTCAATCTCATCGGCTTGCTGAAAACAAAGGATTAAGCGTATCGAGTGGAAGATGGTGTTTGTTTGCAAAGAACAGTAAAACAGTAGAATGTATTCAGATGTAAAAGAATGGACCGGGGTCCACAGTTCACTAGTGGTGTCTCTCCAATAAGATAACTAGCATGCTGGGTGAACAAATTACAGCGAGCAATTGACAAATAAAGATTCAATACATATCAACGATGATTACTATGTGATTTAATCAGGGCATTACGACAAAGTACATAGACCGCTATCCATGCATCTATGCCTAAATAATCCACCTTCGGGTTATCATCCGAACCCCTTCCGGTATTAAGTTGTAAACAACAGATAATTGCATTAAGTATGGTGCGTAATGTAATCAACACAAATATCCTTAGACAAAGCATCAATGTTTTATCCCTAGTAGCAACAGCACATCCACAACCTTAGAACTTTCTGTCACTGTCCCAGATTTAATGGAGGCATGAACCCACTATCGAGCATAATTACCCCCTCTTGGAGTTACAAGTATCAACTTGGCAGAGCCTCTACTAGCAACGGAGAGCATGCAAGAACATAAACAACACATATATGATAGATTGATAATCAACTTAACATAGTATTCTCTATTCATCGGATCTCGCCAAACACAACATGTACCATTACAAATAGATGATCTTGATCATGTTAGGCAGCTCACAAGATCTATAACAATGAAAGCACAAGCAGAGAAGACAACCATCTAGCTACTATGGACCCATAGTCCAAGGATGAACTACTCACACATCAATCCGGAGGCGGGCATGATGATGTAGAGCCCCTCCGGTGATGATTCCCCTCTCCGGCAGGGTGCCGGAGGCGATCTCCTGAATCCCCGAGATGGGATTCACGACGGCGTCTCTGGAAGGTTTTCGTATCGTGGCTCTCGGTACGGGGGTTTCACGACGGAGGCTTTAAGTAGGCGGAAGGGTAGGTCAAAGGGCGTCACGGGGGCCCACACACTAGGGCCACGGGTCCCCCCGCGCCGCCCTAGCGTGGCGGCCCCGTGGCCCACTTCGTCTCCCTTTCGGTCTTGGAAGCTTCGTGTAAAAATAGGCCCCTGGGCGTTGATTTCGTCCAATTCGAGAATATTTCCTTACTAGGATTTCTGAAACCAAAAACAGAAAACAGCGCGCTTCGGCATCTTGTTAATAGGTTAGTGCCAAAATGTATAATAATGCTGTAAAGTATGTATAAAACATTCAAGTATTGTAATAAAAGTAGCATGGAACATAAGAAATTATAGATACATTTGAGACGTATCAAGCGGTACTACCGCTCGTGTTCAAATCTGAGCAAGTGTGTGTGAGAGAGAGGGACAGCAGCATGGCAGAGCAGGGGCAAGAGCAGGCTCAGCAGCGCAACATGCGGTATGGAGGCGTGGGGCCAGAGCAGCGTGGCAGCAGCGAGGGACAGCGCGTGCACCGGCGCAGCAAGTCAACGCGGGGACGAGCGCAGGCTCTCCCGCGCGAGATCAAGCTGGCCAGCTCACGCGTGTGCACCTCGAGCGCCAGCGCCAGCGGCGGCCCAGCAAGCATGCGTGCAGCAGGTGCGGTGGTGGTGTAGAGCTGGGCCGGGGCGGGAGCCAGCGGCCCAAGGCGGAGACGGGCCCGTGCGGCGGGAGGCCCAGGCCGGGCAGTGAAACCAATTTTGTTGGAAAGAGGACAACAAGAGCTACCTTCTCACATGATGAAATCATGGAAAAGAGTGAGTGATGATTTTCTCATGGTCATAGAGGTGTAACCTCTCAATATGGTATATCGGGAAAATCATCACCCTCGCACATGCAACATGCAATGCATCCGGAATCCGTTTCCGATGAGCTAGAGCTTGTCATGGAGATGAACACAAGCTCTAACTCATCTCATGGATAAGAACAACCAAGAAACACGATGCAATGCATGCAAGGTTTGAGCTCTCTCCGATGATGCGATCCACTATCCTATCGAGCACAAACCTAAACCTTGCGCGTTCCTCTTGAGTCGGCAAGCTCCGTCTTCATCCTCTTCATGATCGTACATGCCACCGTCTTCATCCATCTTCAACGCCGTCTTCTCTCTTCATCTTCTACGCCGTCTTCGTCTCTCTTTGACACCATCTTCATCATTGTACTCCGTCTTCTCCATCTTGCAACCTTGAGTCCATCACATGGCTATGGACTTGACCTAAGATTGATTCTCAATGCAATCGTTAGTCCATAGGGATTGTCATCAATTACCAAAACCACACATGGGGTAATGGACATGTTCTTTCAAACTCAAACCTGAAATATTCCTCACTACAGTTCGCAAAGTCCTACCCATGTTGTAAGACTAGATGGCTCCACAAGTAGTCGAGTATCCCGCACAAACTCACGCATGTGATTGATTGCGTAGAATGCCTCCCTCGTGCTATCTCTTGGTTGCTTTACGCAGGGGAACTCCATTTTGTGGCCAAATACACGCCTGCCACTGATGACTACTTCTCTTTTCAAGCCATTGCCCTTCAATTAGTAGCGGTTGAGAGCATCATACAGAACGTTCTTGATGTTGGTGTACTTTTATGGTTTCGCACTCCCTGAGTCAAAATACACGGCGTGTGAGTGTTCGAGGTGTAAAACAATGTGGGTGCAATATTGGTCTCTATGCAACACAATTCAAAAAGACCATTATATCCTCAACTCAAACATAATGAAAAAAAATATACGAAAGCTTCTTGTGGCGCTAGCAAGTGACTTACTTGGGAAAATAAGGAAGGACAAACACTTCTTTGTCCTTATTCACCTAGAAGAGATTTTTGATGTAGTACATCGCATTAAGTCTGTTCTCATAGGTGACCAAGTAGCTGTCATACAAGTAGTAGGGGTCCGCTATCGCCAAGGTCGAGGGTAACTCTTGCTTTTTTTCTGACTTGGTATGCCTCAGCAAGTGTAAATAGGCGGACAAAGTTTCGGTAGATTCTGTTCATTTGAAGCATGGAGAATATGTCTTGAAATCTCAGCAAAAACATGTCCGTGGGATGTTTATCGACAAATTCCAAGCCGTTAAGAACCTTGACGATAAAAAGTGGGTATATTGGAGATTCCATACAAAGAAGACGCCTTTCTTCTAAAAGAATGAGGTCACGCAAACTCTTCATATCACCGGGTAGCGTTAGGAACTTTTCCCACGATAACATAGGTTCACCAACCACATGATATTGCCGGTCTTGCGTGGAGGTCTTGTCCATAACCCAGGTTGTATGGCAAGCGGGATGGATAATCCTTTTTGTTAGGTCTTTTCCGTCTATTTTTCTTCAAAATAGGAGGATATAACATCACATATGTTGCGGGCTTGGCAGGATCTAATGACACATGCGTTGTAGGCTCGGCAGGACCAGACGCCACATTGCCTTGGCTTGGCGCCAACTCAACTGGTGTTGCCTGGTACTTGGGATGTGTCCCTTGTCAACCTCCAACAATCCAATCTTCGATCAACTGGATCAGGATAGGAAGGTCGCCGTTGACCCTATTTTCCACTTTGTTTTCGACAATGGTGGCCATGTTTGCTTTCATGTTCGCCAATTCTTGTTTAACTGTATGAAGTTCTTCTCGGAGGGTGCAGACCGTATCTGCATTTTATTCTATGCCTCCACGCGAACCGCTTAAAGATGGCCCGGCGACAACGTCATTGCGTTTTCCGCCAAACGACATGGCTAGCTAACATTAATCAAAATATACAATTATTAGTAATCAAAAAATCACGGAAAAATTTGGTATGACCTTTGCTAAAAAAGACATGCGGAGTGATAGAAATTTGTCGAAATGGAAATTAATTAGCATTCTGAAAAAACATTAGCAACCCATATTCCTGTAAAACAAAACTTCTTTTGCCATATATACATTATATGCCCATTTAAATAATCATCAACTCACATTGGCATTTCATCGAGTAGGTGCAGGGCGTGCGGTTCATATATACCAGGTGTGTGCGGGGGAGGGGGCGACGTCGAGGCGTGGTCGGCGGCAAGGAGGCATGGCGCGGTGGAGGCATGGAGTTCGAGTGCTCCGCCGTCGTCTAGAGAGATTGGGGAGATGTGTGAACTGGAGGAAACTGAAATGCGCGTCCACTGTAATTTTAGTTTAAGTCAAAATAATAGTAGCGTGCGTCAGCAGGGTACGCTGCCAGTAGTTGTCGCTCCCTCGGTCATAAACTATTGGCAACGTGTGGAGACCAGGGCACACGACCGATAAGTGAATACTAGCCACGTGCCCCCAAAATTAAACGACACGTTGCGGCTAAGTTCTATGCCCAGGCGTAGCCGGGGGCCACATACTAGTGGTGTGCCCTAGCCCACATACTAGTCGCGTGCCCTACCATGTGGTGCGCTACCACTACGACCTTACAAGTCGCGTGCCCCTTTTCTGCCCGCTGCTAAAAATAGCAGTCGAGTGCTGACTAGAGCCCGCTGCAATTAGTCGAGTCCCTATAGCTTTTTCCCTACTAGTGCAAATACCACCCCTGTATCGGTGCCTGGCGGTGACGGGAGGAACCAAGTAGCTTTGGTCATGCTGAGTGTCATGCGTGGGTTCTGGTGGTGGAGTGTGTATCATGTTCAACAGCTCGGTCTCGGAAGAGTAATTCTCCATGTTGTTCTCATCCTCAACTGAAGTCCTCCTACATAGATGAGTGATGTACACACATAGATTAGTGTTGTAAACACAGACTCATACATAGATGAGTGTTATGTGTAGCATGTGGTATGCACAAACATTAATCCTAACAAATAACATTTGGAACACTGATGATTGAATGGTACGTAACATGTGGTGATCATGCTAACATTTCGGTCATCCGTAAGCCAATAAAACTTATTGGCTAACAGTTTCCCATGATGGTTCTGACGGCCGACATGAGTTTCAGGGACCTTTGAGGCCCTAACTAGATCTGGTACTTATGCAATTTATCTTGAAGGCTATACTTCAATTTTACGAAGACTAAATTTTTTAGTACTCATGCTTAATGGTTGTGGGCATCTCTAGTTGGTGCAGAGGCCGGGAAGTGAAATTCTCCCCATTTTAAGGGACGAATTTAGGACTCACCAGCAGACACGGAGCGGAAAACTCCACGGATGGAGACGCCTCTGCCTTCCGGTCACTCCCACCTGGGTGATCCAGGAGGCCACCCCATCTCCTCGCCTCGAGCTCCCCAAACACCGTCCCCGCTTGGCCGCTGCCGCCGCCGACAGCGGTGGTGATGGCGCATGAACCGCCAAAGACGGAGATAAGGGACCAGATTGGTTGCGTTCTGTTGTTTCCCAAGCGGTGGGGATGGCGTCGGGCTGGCAAGGTGGTGCTGCGGTGGAGTGGTTGAGGTGGAGGTCCGCTGGACGTGCAACTCCCGCGGGTGCCTTCATGGTCACCGACGGTGGTGCGGGCCATATCTGGGCCCAATCTGGGTCCAGTGGGCCGTGGTTGTCCTCTCACGTCTTGTTGGGACGCGTCCTTGGTCGCTCCCTGTGCTCTGGTTTGTTCATGGCGGCCACCAGTGGCTTCCCCAGTTTCATGTTCGTCAACCCGACAGTTTGTCGTCTTCTCTGTCGGCTGGTGGCGTGGGGGCTACCGGCGTGACTTTTTAATAAAGGTGGCACTCCTACGTTTCTCTTGTGCGGAGATGAAGACCTTCTTGTGGCATGTCCTTCTTGATCTGGCCGGAGTGTTGAGTTCCGGAAAGCTCCGTCGGCGAATGTAATAGTGCACCTATTGCCTCGAGTTTTCTGGATTGGGTCGTATTCGGTTGTGCGCACACCCATGCTTTTGAGGGAGTGGCGTGAAGCTATGCTCCGTGTTGTCCTCTGGTGACATTTTGGTCCATGGTGAAGTTAGAGGCGAAGAATATCATGAATGGATGTTCAAGTCATTGCGCTATAAGAGGGTTTGCTTAGTGTCCGGCCTTCGCAGTAGCAGTATGAAAGTGGGGGCGTTTCAGGGTGAAAATCCAAGGTCTGGTCTTAATTGGTTGTGCCTGGCAATAACCTTGTTCAAGGCATTGTTTTGAGAGCGGAAACTACTTTAAGGTGAAAACCTAAAATCTTTGATCGGGTGACGACGACGCTTGTGCATCGTTCCCTTCTTGGAGGGGGCACTTTTGGAGAGCCTGAAATTTAGGTGTTTTCCTGGTGGTGGTTGTATTGTTGTTGCCAAAACTAGAATACTGTAGCGGGACTTTTATTTCTTAGTTTCCTTTTCTCTTTTTTGGTTGTGTGCATCCGTACTGCCATTAGGATATTTCAGTTTTGCAGAGGCTAGGTGTATTTGGTATCTCTTGATATTAATATATTCCTTTTATTGAAAAATGATTGCCATAGACTTATTGTTAGCCAATAAGTACTAGTTGGCATGCAGTTGGCTGAAATGTCCGTGTCGACGAACGGTTAGCCTAGGCCATATTATTTTCGAAGATCCTCTGATTTGCGTAATATTTGTGTAGGTTAATAAAAATAACATATTATTTTTCAAAAATAGCCAGATTCTACCTATCTCTAGGCTAATTTCAGTTGGGTGCTTGTGTTTTGGGTTCACTGGAATTGAGCAAATAATTCTTTTTTTCTGCTGGATAAATTATTGTTTGTGTTGATAAGAATAAACACTTTCTCTTATAAGTAAGTCCTTTTATCAAGTTACCTGAGACTCACACTTTATAAAGATACCTATTTATGGAGTTTCATGTGTTTTTCCGATTCCAACATTCCAAACAGCATGTTGGAAATTTTTCAAATGTTTTCCGGCCGTTGTGTTTCATCGGGATTTCAATCCTATTCATACTCTTTCCTATATTGTGTTCCAAACAGGACATTAATGTATTTTCTCTAAAAAAAATCAACTTTATTCTAGACATTGAGAAACCTTAACTATGTTGATATACAACCATGAAAGTAAATAAAAATAAAAATGTTTTCTTCCCTGCAATTAGCCTTTTTTGTTCACTTAGTTTGTTATCAGTTTTTCAAGATGTTTGACTACATGGGTTGTCTAATCTTCTGCGAAGATTGAGGGAGGGAGAGATAGAGACGGAGGGGAGAGGAGCCTAGGCTAGTAAGCAGTGTGGGATCTTTTCTAGAATATGCATATATACCATAAAATAGATTTTACATGGCATCAAAAAGATATCTGGTAGAATTGTAACCATAAATATGACAATAACTGAAATGCATACATTTCCCTCGTACACCATGAGATAGTGAGAAGAGATATTTTTACATCCCAGAGAAGGCTACAATTGAAGATACCATCGTTTATATTTTACAAGTTTCTATATCGTTTTTTATTTGCGGGGCAAAACTTTCTGTATCAATGGGAAATGATGCTCTATGTCCCAATCTACCAGATTATGATTTGGATCTGTCTAGGCCACCGATCTGAACATACATGATTACGAGCAGACAAAATGGTTTAATTCGAACGTTTGTACTGCGTAAATCATGTGAGCTTGCACCCCTAAAGAAGGAAGGGACGTCCTATCTGTGCTTTCTACCCCCACCACGAAACCGAGAATGGCCATTACGTTCAGCAGCGCTCCACGGTACCAAAACTCAGAAGAAGGTATCCGGAATAAGCTCGATCGATTTGGCTGTGCATCCGTAGCTAACGTCCAGCCAGCAGATGAGCCGGTGGTTGCATGATACCAAGTAAAACTTTGTCGTGTTTCCTCGTCGCTGCACGAGGTGTGCCCACCTGCAGAGCAAATTAGTCGACTTAAGCAAGAGGCTGGCGACATCGGTACACAGGCAGATAATGCGGAATTTAGCTACTTGCATGCTCGATTGCTGGGGAACATCAATGCCTGCCGTCCATTTCCCAACTGCTCCGCTCACGGGGCTTCCAATCATGATTTTCCTACTCCCAGGGAAAGCTTTTTTTGGGAGCAATTCATTGAACGCAGCGTACAACTCCTGCTTGTATCGCGCTCTAATTCAGGTGTGCTTATTGGTATCCTTTACTCTGGCCATGGTAAGTTTCTATGTTATAGGAAATAACTCCACTAATTAAGAAGAAAAAAGACCATCGGGGAGATCGATATGAAGATCATTTGCTACCCCAACTAAGAGCATGTCTAACAGGTCTCGTATTTTTTCGCCCCGTAAAACGCGACTAGAAGGCCCTGTATCCACTTTTCGCCGGCCGGAAATTCGGGCGAGCTAGCAGAACCCGTATCCCCACCCCGTAAAATAGAATATTCGGTACAAAGTCCTACGCATTCGGTACCGTCTACGGAAGAGACGGGGAGGATAGGTCGGTACCTCGGCAAAGTAATCTTGCATCAGCTGTTCGTGGCCGAGTGCGCGGTTCCGCGGAATGCACATACGCCCCATCACGGATCCCTTCCGCTGATCCAGCAGCTTGGCGCGGTCCTCCATTTGCATCATGCCGTACAGGAGCAGCATCGTCTCCGTCTCGTCGTTGTTGAGCAACTCGTCGATGTCCGAATCATCGGAATCCGACGAGGACCAATCGGTCGACGTCGCGTCCAAATCCTCCATGTGCACATCCTCCGACGCCATCTACCACGGCACAGCATACATCAGCCGTGAACACGGCCATTTTACCGGCGAGAAGGAAGAAGAACGCGGCGGAACACTCACCCGGCGGCGGAGAAGACCGCGGCGGTCTGCGGCGCGCGGGAGCGGATCTTCGGAGCGCGGCGGAGGTGCGCGGCGTCGCAGGTCGGCTCGGCGGGCGGCGGAGGATCGGCGGATTCGGCGGCGCGGGGCTGCGCGCGCGCGGGGAAAACGGGTGGGGGCGAAATGTCCGCGCGCCCTTTCGGAAATTGGATACTGGTTTCGCCCTCTATCCGCGCTCCCACCCCGCACAAGTAGGGGCGGAAGCCCGCCCGTAATCAAAAACAGCAAAAAACGATGCGGGGGCCGGTTTTACGGGGTGTGCTAGACGGCCGGGTAGAGCCGAAACCCTTATAATGGCGGTTATTATACGGGTTTGCCCCTTTTAAGGGGTCTGTTAGACATGCTCTAGGTGAAGTAATCTATCGAATAAAGCCAACAGAAAGATAACAAAAAATAATCAAAAGGTTTGTTCAAAGTTTTACCCGTTCAATCATCCGAGCCAAATCGCCAAAGCATTTCACAATTGGCACATTAGAATATCAATGGCTAGTAAACATATCCTTAGATAGAAGGTCGGTCGGTCTAAAAATAAATGCTTTGTTAGTTGTAGAACATTAAAGAGTGATGTTTTGGCACATGGGAGCGTATGCTCCCTTTATCTTGAAATACATGTTAGACACATTTTAAAATGTCAAAAAAATTGAAACAAAAATTTTGCACGTACATCTTCATGTGCTACGCGCTTACAAAGTCGCTTCACAAAAAATCGACATGTCATGTGGCGTGTGTAAAAAAGACAAAATTCGGTGCTGAAACAAAGACTTGTCACAAGATAAATTTTCTCTTTTTCGCTTAGACTACATAAAATATCATTTTTTCGTGAAACTTGACGAATACACATATGTTATGGAGATGTAAATGTAAAAAAAAAATTCAAAATTTTTTAACACTTGGAAATATGTTTTTATGGTAGAGGGATCATACGCACCCGGGAGCCGAATTGAGTTTCTGTAGAACATTACTCTCGTCGGACTTGAGTTTAACAAAATAAAAAAAACGAAAGATTCATGGAATTTTCTTTTACATATATACCCTCTACTTGAGGAAGATTCTGATTTCTTGTTTCAAAAACTATTGTACCTATCTCCTAGATGTCGTAGAGAACCGAGAACTTTCATATATCAGTGAACTACAAATTCTTCTTTCTATTAAATTTTTACCTTTCATATTAAAGTCTAGTTTTCTTAATTAAATATAATAATAATCAACTATGCCAAATAGCGTTCCAAAAGTACCTCACCATAGTATCGGAGATGAAAAAGCGACTTCCGTTGAGTTATGTTCATGTTCACGAAGTCCTAAATTTTCAGGCTAAGCTAGATTTAAATGAGTGTAGGCTATGTTCACCTAGATACGTTGCTAACAACGAGTTGTGAGTTGTGACAGATATGGGGACCTAGCCTTGACTTTCTCGCACCTCCTCGTGAAAAATGCAAAACCACACCCACGGACATCTAACTTCTTCTAGATTCCTGCATACCTTTTGCTAAAACCCTAGCTTCAATGATTCCCCAAAGTATAGTCTTGTTCTTGATGTAAATGCATCATTTCCTCTTTTTTAAATTTCACTTTGTATCAACTAACATTTTTCCGTCGAAAGAAATTAGCAGCAAAGCATTTCTCACCATATTTTCCCACAATTTTTTAGCAGCACAAAAATTTATACTTAATCACAATATGGATTTAAATTTTCATATATAATTCATTGACAACGAATTTCTCTGAAAAAAGAGAAACAAAGCATTATTCACCATATATTGTTCCAAAACCTCTTAAAGACACAAAAACAACTCGGATCAAACGTTTCATCTGTGTCCCTTGATCTACGCGCCCATGAAGTTCAGGTTTCACGGGTGGCTGGCATTATGGCAGAGATGCTGGACTGCGGACCGCTTGCAGCGACATGGTTTGCCTAACCATGCCATCTGCCCGCTGTGCAATGCGGCGGCTGAGACTTACGATCACCTAGCGCTCCAATGCCCTCTATCCACCTCGGTTTGGGTGGTGGCTTTCAGGCTCCTCGGTTGGAACCCTCCGCTGCCAACCTCTACGTCTACCATCCAAGAGTGGTGGCCTCAGGCGGAGTTGGCCACTACGGAGTGTAACAGGAAAACCCTCAACTCCCTAATCCTCCTAGTCATCCCTTCCCTATGGTTGTTCGATGCACGCCCTAGCATAGCACTCGAGGTTTCCCGGCGGATCTCTGAGGAGTGGGCCACCTGGGTTGCTTGCCGACGTAGGACGGCGCGAGAGTAGTTGCTCTAGGTGTAGGGGTGGCTATGTGCGTTCCACATGTACTCTGGCTGTAGTCATCACCTGTGACTACTACAGCCTCGTACAAGCGATTCTTGTAAATGTTGTTCTCTTCTGATGCTTAATGGAATGACGCGCAGAGCTTCTGCGGGTTCTCAAAAAAATTAAACTGGTTGTGTAGTCCACTGATCCATGCCTTGCGCTCCTCGATCTCATGTCTTAACCAAGCCGGCAAGCCCCCATTGGCCGGCCTCTGGCCTCTGCCCCCTATAAATTTGGTCACTCAGCATGCGATCTACATCATCCGTCAAACTAGTTTCTTCTACACCGAGAATGAGAGTGTCAAGCATGGCGTCCAAGGGTCTCATTGTGTTCGCTCTCCTTCTAGCTGCGGCTTTCCTCGTCTCCACAGCTGACGAAAACCGTGAGCTAGCATACTACTGTAGTAGCCTTGAACTAGGAATTATTCAATCGTCATTAGGCTAAGAAAACACCCTTGCTGAATGCTGCTCCTGATTTGCATGCACGTTTTCTGTTCCTGCAGAGTCCAAGAAGGATGAGCCTAAGGACGGCGTACAGCACTTCCACGACGGCGGTGGTGATGAGCACCACGGCGGTGAGCACCACGGTGGCGACCACCACCACCACCACCACGGTGGCGAAGAGGGCGGCTACCCGGGCTCTGGTGGCGGTTACCCAGGCCCAGGCGGTGGGTACCCGTGTCCCGGTGGAGGCGGCGGTGAGTACCCCGGTTCCGGTGGAGGATACGGCGGTGGGTACCCGGGCCCCTGTGGAGGCGGCGGCGGTGGGTATCCGGGTCCCGGTGGAGGCGGTGGCGGTGGATACCCTGGTCACGGTGGAGGCGGTTACCCTGGTCACGGTGGAGGAGGAGGCGGCGGCTACCCAGGACATGGAGGCGGTGGCGGCTACCCCGGTCACGGTGGAGGAGGCGGCGGCGGCGGCGGCTACCCAGGACATGGAGGGGGTGGCGGCAGCTGTTACTATGGCTGCTGCGGCTACGGGCGCAATGGCTGCCGCTGCTGTGCGCGCGCCGACGAGGTCCCGGAGCTCATGTACCGGACCAAGGTCCGCAACTGAGCCGTCGCCGTCGGCGACATGCAGCGCCAACGCGTTCTACGTGGTGTGGCTCTGCGCACCTACTAAGTGAGTACTCCGTACTAGTAATGTGACCTCTTGGAAATAAAAGGAGTATGCATGTATTGTATTGTATGCAACTATGTATCCGTGCGAGTTTGGCGCAGTGATCTATGTATTCTTGCAAGTTCGTATGTACGAAAGAGTGAAATGCAAAGTGTGGAACAGTTGAGTGCTGCTATACACACGACAAATTCCGTCCGATTTGTGTACGATCAAACTTACCTCACGCGGGCAACGAGCGGTTTGGCTTTGGTCTGTGACTTGGGATCGGGAAGGAATGACCTGGTCCACTGACTGAACATATCTCAAATTGTTGTAGGCTTTCCGGAAATAGCTAGTGAGAAGTAGGTGTAAGGTTTATTTAAAATTTTAAAAATGTTATTTAGAAGTACTTAAAAATCTGAAATAAATATTTGCATGTACATATTATCTTGATACTTTCACGTGCCAATTCCCAAGAAAACATATGATTGTATCTGACTTATATAAAAATAAAAATAATGCAAATGACACTATAAGGATTGAATTTGTACGGTTTAAAGAAATATAAATTTCAACTTTTTATTTTTGTGTAAGCTACATATAATCGTATTTTTACTTGAGAACTGGCCACGCGGCGTCCACCTACCCTACCCACACGCCTTCAATTCACGTCCGCCGTCTCCCTTAAAACCCACCGACGCGCATTTTTCTTTTTTTCCCCGCCTTCCAATCCTAGCCGCCGCCGTCCAACCACCGCGCGAACCTCCCACGCACCCACCGATGATGGCGCACAACGATGAGGCTGGCGACAACATAGGTGGCGTGCTTCGCTCATCACATCTCAGCCTCGACGAGACCGATGTACGTGTCGTCGTCGCCCGCACGCGCTCGGCCGCGCCCGCGCCTCCTTCCGGAGGCGTCGTCATTCGCTACAAGGCGAGGCGCACGCCCTCTGCTCCAGCCTGTCGGACGACGGGGTCGGGCCGCCGCCGCCGCGTCAAGGAGGAGGACGCCGCGGCCTCGCCACCGCTTCCACCATGGAAGAAGCAATGGTGAGAGATGGAGGCGCAGGCGCAGGCGGCCCTCCGTGACGCCTCCATATTGCAGTGCCGACGTTCCTGCCGGCGCCTATTCGGAGACCGCCGGTGAAGATGCTCTTACTAGGCTCGGCAGTACTGCGGTTTGGCCTGAGCTGGACTTGTGCATTGTGAAGAGAAGTAATTAGCACTAGGAGAAAGCAGTATCGTACACAGGTCGGACACGAATTGTCGTGTGTGAAGCATTTTCGGGAACAGTTAGAGGAGCATGCATTCAACCTACACATGCGTCAAAGAAGGCCACTGATCACGTGTAGTAAATAGAACTAAAAAGTATATGATAAATTAGGAGCATAATACTCCCAAGATTTTTTTTAAAATAACCCACATAAAAATGTTTAGAAAAAACCTGCATAAATCAAAAGAAAAGAAAAAAAACCGACAAAAGAACAAGTAAAAAGAAGAGAAAACCAAAAACAAAAAATAAACAGGTGCACTAGTGGAGAATAGGTCTTTCGTCCCAAGGCCCTGGGAGCAAATATCCCCGTTTTGAACCAAACCGGGACTAATGGGGGGCATTGGTCCCGGTTCATCATGAAAACCCTTTAGTCCCGGTTCGTTTGGACCCTTTAGTCCCGGTTGGTAATACAAACGGGACTAAAGGGCTGGTCTCTGCAAAAGCCTTTAGTCCGGTTCGTATTACCAACCGGGACTAAAGGGTTTTTTGCCTTCACCCCGTGGATCGCCTTTTTTAACACTATAAAATATAAATGAAAATGATAGAAAATTCAAAAAATAAAATATTTTCACATTCTTGTATGTTATGCAACCTACTATTATGGAAAATTAATAAATTTGAATTTTCACTTTTTTTTGCAAAAAAGGTTAGAAAAATGGTAAAACCACACTTTTGCATACGACGTCGAAAAAAAACGTATAATATATAAAAATGATCGTGGGAAAAAGTTACATCCGAATTCACGGGTTTAGCCAATTTTTAGATTTTCAAAATTCCAAATGAAAATATGAAAGCGGAAGATTTTAGTTTTGGCCAGAAATTCAGGATTTTATATTTTTTATATTTTATAAATTAATAATTTCATCAGGCATAAAGATTACTATTACTTAACCATAAAGTTAGCCAATTTTTTAGATTTTCAAAGTTTGGCAAAAAAAATATTTAAAAAATTAATATTAAAAACAATTATAATACAAATTAAAAAATAATATTTATAAAAAATTATTATAATATAATTATAACAACATGTTATTAGTCATTAGTTTTGTTTATTAAAATAATTATTTGGAATTCGAACAATAAATAAGTGTGACATCGACCAACGTGTTAATAGGATTGATATGATACTAGTATCACAACATGCGCGCGAAGCACTTGGAAGTGGGATGGGAAAGGAACTTGGAAGTTAAGCGTGCTAGTGCTGGAGTAGTGGGAGGATGGGTGACCGAGTGGGAAGTTGGACCACGGGTAAGCAATTTGACTAGAGATTATAAGCATAGTTAGAGATTAAGTGTACTTAGAGACTAAACTAGTTAAATAACTGAAATACTAGAAATTCTGAAAAAAATTGAAAAAAAGAGGAGCGGAAAATAATTGGGCATAACAAAATGGATTTTAAAAATTAACAAATTTCGTTTAGTCCCGGTTGGTGTTACAAACCGGGATTAAAGGTCATTCTAAAGGGAAGGGTCTTTAGTCCCGGATGGTTAGTCCCGTTTCCAAAACCGGGAATAAAGGCCCTTATAAATCAGGATTATAGGCCTTTTTTCTACTAGTGGTGGAAAGTAAAAAAAAAAAAAAAGCACCTGTGGAAGAGACCCCTATGTAGATCGCCCACTTAAGTAGCGCTACGGGCGTCTAGTATGTAACTCCAGGCAACAGGTCTTTACCTAACTATTTTAAGTGGGCTGGCCAAGTAGGCTCTGCGGCCTTTTTTTGGGGGGTTTTACAGATTTTTCTATATTCATTTTTGTTCTACTGTTTTTTTTTGTTGTGTTTATCTCTTTTTCTCCTTTTTTTGGCTGTTCCATATATATTCATTTCTCCTTTTCCAAAATCTAAAGATCTTTAAAATCTGAAGTTTTTTAAATGTGAACAATTTTCAAAATCTGAATATTTTTTAAATCTAGACATTTAAATCTGAATATTTTCAAAATCCAAATATTTGCAGAATCTAAATGTTTTCAAGTCTAAATATTTTTTAAATATAACATTTTATATTTCAACATCTTCCAAAACTAAACGTTTTCCAAGTGTAGATTCCTTTTTAAATAAAAAAATTTCAAAATCTAAATATTTTTTTGAATACCTAAAATAGTTTTAAAATTCGAGTGTTTTTCAAATGTAATCATTTTTTGTACCACCAAAAAATTCATTTTTTAAAAAAAAGGGATAGAAAATAAATCTTTTTTGGCAAGCCAATAGAGGTAGCTAGCAGAATGAGGGAATCTGTATAAGTTTGATGGATGGTATATCCAAATTCTAGTGGACAGATGATGCTAATAGCAAGAAGGTGCACTAGTTTGTCTTGTGGTAACTTTGTTATCCAAGAATGAGGCAGTTATGGGTTTTCGCTATTTCCCCTTATTTAATCTTGCTATGCTCGCCAAACAAGTGTGGGGTTACTTAAGGAGTCTGAATGTTATGTGCACGTGTCCTTCGTGCAAAATGCTATATCAATGGTGATATTTCAAAAGCGGGGCAAAGGTCTTTTTTTTTTTGGCCTTCCTAGTCTTTCTATAAACTCATTCAACTATTGCAATGAAAAGAGCAGCTCTCATGCTGTCATTCGATAAAAGCGAGGCCAAAAGCAGGTTCCTCGTTCACTTGGCAAAGAATTGTGGCCGGTCTAGCCACGTTTAAAAGAGGTTATATATAGAGAGTAGTTAACAGTGAGAATATAAATATTTGGCAAGATCCATGGATGCCCTGTAGTCCAAATATGAGAATTGTTTCATCAAGAGGAAATGTTTTATATACTAAAGTTCACAAGTTGATAGATACCTTAACAGGGGGTTGGGCTTTTAAAAAGTTTTTTCTTTGATGTGGACGTTGGGTGCATTTTATGAATTCCCCTCATAGCCAAGGATTCGAAGACTTTGTTTCGTGGGGTTTCACGAAACACAGACAGTATATAGTATGATTCTGGATATGATGTTCAGTGGAAACACCAATTTGGGCCATCAACGGGTTAGCTTGCTTTCCCGGTAAGCTAGGCAGTAGATCCTCTGGAAACTAAAAATAACGAGTAAAGTTAAGATCTTTATTTGGTGTGTGTTGTATGGCATGGTTCCTCTGAAACCAGTCCTATTAAACCTCTATATTGGTACTTCACATGAGTATAGAGTCTGCAGTTTAGGATCGGAGGACGACCGTCACCTTCTGTTCCAATGCTCGGCAACGTTGGGAATTTGGACTAGCCTTGGTCTCAGCATCATTGATGAAATATCACATATGGATCGATCAGGTTCAGCAATCCTTGAAGTTCTGCTACGACTGTTTGATAATGAACTCTAGGGTTTTACGAATATTTGTCTCTCTCGCGTCGCTCGACCTGGGCGGCTCGGGAGCTAACCCTAGCGCCGCCAAGGAGCTCCCCGCCGCCGCTGCCGCCCCTCGCCGCCGCTGCCGCCGGCCATCGCCGCGGTGGCGGCGGGCCCTGTCCCCAAAGGTGGGCAGGGGTCTTCTCGCCATGGCTCGCGCGGGAGAATCGGTAGGCCGGGGCGGCGGCCCCGGGTCGCTGGTGTTGGGGGCGGCGTGGCCTGCTGCTGCGGCCGCGCGGGCAGCGTGGTAGCCTGCTCCGGCGCCGGCCTGTGCCGCTTGTGGTGGCGCGGGATGGGGAGCACGGCCTCTGGCGCAGGGCAGTGTGCGGTGGGCCGGATCTGGGCCACGAGGGCCAGCTCGGGGGCGCGGGTGGTCTGCGCGCTGCGGCGGTGCTGCGGCAGGCCGGCACGGGACCCCTTGGCGTGGAGGTGCTGCAGGATTGCAACGGCAGCTGGATGGTGGTGGTGTGCCGGGGCGGCGCCCCCGGGCAGCGGCGGCGTTTTGGTGGACGACGGTGATGGCATGCTGGCTGTCCTGCCGGTGAAGGAGTCCTCGGCGGGAGGGTGCTTGCTCCGGGTGAAAGCTCTGCCCGACTTGATCGGTGCCGGCGATGGCGACGCCATGGGGCGCCGTTCCCCTTCTTGGAGGCATCGCCGTGGAGCTCCTACCTCTCCTGCCTTCGAGGCTTCGTGCCCTCCGGGTGAAAACCCAAGCTCTTGCCTCGGCCGGAGCGAGCGACGGCGGCGGTCTCGTCGCTTCCCTTCTTGGAGGCGTCGTCTTTGGAGTGCATGACCTTCACTCGGCGATGGTGGTTTGTTTGCCGGGCTGCGTTGCCTTGCCGTCTGTGTTGGAGGATGCCGAGGCGGCAGCCTCGGGTAGATGGCTGTGTGCCGGGGCAGCGGCCCCGGAAGGCGGTGCGGCAACATCTCTATGGTGCGGGGATGCGGCTTGCCACAGCTTGGGTGACGGCCCTGGCCGTGTGGGCGGCAGGGCAGTCGGCTCGGTCGGACGTGTCCTTGAGAGGACGGTCGGACGTTATGTCGGGGCGGCGGCCCCGGATGAGTTGGTGTGATGCCCGTGGTCTACGGCCGTTTGCCCGGTGCAGCTTGGGCTGCGGGTTGACGGTTCGTGCGGCGTTGCAGCTCGAGAGCGAGCGGTGGTACGTCGGGGCGGCGGCCCCGGAAGGTGGTGGTCTTGGTGGACGCGCAGGGCGCGACGGAGCGTATGTCGGAGCGGCGGCTCCGAATGTTCGTCATCTTCGAGGGTGCTTAACCTTGGGTCGCGTGGGCGATAAGGTGACTCTCGACGGTGGGCTTGGGTGGCAACGACAATGGTGTTGAGCATGGTTTGGTTGTTGCAAGACCGTGTTAGTCGGCTCCGTCCCGGCGTGTCCGAATGTCTTCGAGTTGGTCTCCTCTTGCTGTGAAGTCGAAGCTGCCTTTGGGTGGTGTACGATGACCTTCGAGGGGCGGTCTGGCGGTGAAGGTCCTTTTCGGCGCAGGTCTTGTGCATCTCCTCTCCGGGGCTCGTCGTCAAAATCGGAGCTACCGGCTTTTTCTTGGGGAGCCATCTGTTTGGCATAGGCCAACTCGAGTTTCGCGTTTGTGTAGCTTCTGTGGGTAGCCAGGGTGGCTCGGTATGCCCTTCGCCCTTCGCGGCGTCGTGTGGGTGGGTGTGGGCTTGGCCCTGTCTTTGTAGGTTTTCGCCCGATTTTCTCCTAAAAATCGGGCATCTTCTTCTTAATTAATGGATGAGGCAAAGCTTTTGCCTCCGTTTCAAAAAAAAAATTGTCTCAAAAAAACATTGTCGCTATTATGGTGGATTAGATGTCGTCGTACCCATGATGAAGATGTTCCTACCATGCAAACACTAGTGGAGAATGGACCTTTTGTCGCGGGCCGTTAGGGGCTTTTGTCCCGAGTTTGCGCCCGGGACAAGGGAGGCAAGACAAAAGGGGTGACCTTTTGTCCCGGGCGGCTTACCAGTCGGGACATAAAGTCCACCACGGGTTTGCAAGCTGGACAACTATAGATTATTTTTCGAAAAAAAATTCAATTTTTTTCTAGGATAGGGTTTAGTGTTTTTCAATTTATTTTGTCTTTTCTTTTCAATCTAATTTCTTTTGTCACATTTATTTTTTCAAATTGTTTGACTCGTTAGTCTCTTACTTGGACCATTTTTAACACTAATTACATTTAATCTTTAGTTAAATTCAAATCTTGGTCACAATTCCCAGTCAGTCACCCATCCTCACACTACTCCACGTCTCCACCCCTCACCACGCTTAACTTCTCTATTCTTTCTTGTTGTGTTCCGGCGAAGCTGATTGTACCTTGTTGTCAATACTACCATATGAACCTTATTAACTCTTATACCACTGTGTCACTTATCTGTACTTTTTTGAAAAAAAAACAATTATTTAAGTAAACAATAATAGATAAGATAATAATGTTAAATTCTAATGAAAGTAAAATAAGTAATAAAAATATTTTATTAAATAATATATCATTATTCATATAATATGGCATAGTTAATATATTTGAATCTGTAAATCGCATTTGGACAAATAATATGTCCATTATTATTATAAAAATGTGAGGAATTTGAAAATATGAACTAATTCATTTTTTATTACTATTATTAAATAATATATCCATTATTTATATAATACGGCATATTTAATATCTTTGAATCTGTAAATCATATTTGGAAAAATAATATGTCCATCATTATTAGAAAAATGTGAGGAATTTAAATATGAACTAATTTATTTTTTATTAATTTTTTATTACTATTATTAAATAATATATCTATTATTCATATAATATGGCATAGTTAATATCTTTGAATCTGTAAATCATATTTGGACAAATAATATGTCCATTATTATTAGAAAAATGTGAGGAATTTAAATAACAATATAATAGAAATATTTAATATATTGATCGCGACGATTCATATGTTCATACATAGAAGGCACACACAACACCACACACCACACCACCATGCATCTACTCATAAATATTAAGTTCGAGGCGATCCAACTGGCTATTGTAGCCAAGTGCGCGGAAATGTCTCCTACCCAGCAAGCCGAGGCGAGCGTCGAGAGCGGCATACTGCAGTTGCTTATGGCTCAAGGGAAAATTGCCCCATCCGAAAATCATTGCCTCTTCTTCTACTAATTTCTTGACGGTCTTCGGCAGCTTGTTCTTCTTATTAACCTTCTTCTTCTGCTCGAAACCCGTCCCAATATAATGATTTGCCAAATTATACAAACTCGGAGTCTGCTTATTTGGGATAGGGTTCCGGAGGATCTGCTGGAGGTTGATCGTAGACGGAATACCAATAATTCTGTATGTACGCAACATACTCACATCATTGTGGATTGTCGTGCCGTAAAATCTAATGTTCTTATCCGTCAGGAAATCGATGAGAAGTTGTGGTACTTCATCGGCATGAACAATTTGGAAGACCAAAGTCTCTTACGCGACGGAGAGTTGAAGGATGGCGGCGCATTGATTAGCTCTACCCTCGCGAGGGTCGGTGAACTCGCAGTCCAAGCCCACGACCTTGATTTCCACGGCGTCGAGGAAATCCCTCTTGACGACGCGGATCCACCTCTCCACCCTCTTCGCACGGAGGGTGTACGTGACCTTGAAATTCATTTTTTCGATGACATCATAGTAGACTTCAGATCGAGGGAAGTCGAGGGCGCGCGCGAGCTTCACCATTTTTGGATCCATGAGAGACTCAAGAGAGGGCCGGCTGGGGCGCGGGAGAGAGAGGCCGGCACCAGTCGGGCTCTTTTTTGGGAGTGTGATGTGGCTAATGGTACAGTTTTGATGGCTATGGTGATCTGAGGAAGAAGAGGCATGTATATAGGGGAGGGAGGTGAAACGGCCAGCCAATAGGCCGGATCAATGGCGCAGGCGGCGATGCAACTTCCTAAGTCGATCGTTCTTTGTTTTCCGTGTGCGATCAGTAATGGCGAGGCGAATCGGTTTCCACGCGAGAACGAACGGTTGGACTTTATATCCCGGCTCGTGGCTCCAACCGGGACAAAAAGGCTGCCAGTAGGCCGCAAAAGGCCTCAGACCCTTTTGTCCCGGCTTGAGGCTCTAACCGGGACAAAAGGCCTTAAAGAACCGCGACAAAAGGCCCCATAGCTTCCCGGTGATTTCGGGGCGACGTGGCCGGCCTATTTGTCCCGGCTCCAGACTGGGCCGAGACAAAAGGCCTGGATGGAAGGTCAGTTTTCTACCAGTGAAAATTGTAAAATGTTGATCTTATCTATCATTCCTAAGATGTTAAAGGTGATATGGTACAGGGTGTCCAGTGCAATGTCCAATGGGCTCGACCAGAGCCCCGGCAGGTGAAGCAATGTCGACGCAGCTTTCCATTCAAAAGCTGACACAGAAGAGGTAATGGCCGTCTTCCATGATTACCAAAGGCGCTTTATTTCACCTATGAGTATACCTCTTCCTTACTTGACCTTGGTTGAGATGGCAAAGGTGATCGGCATGAAGGCTCTGTGCTGGCGAAATCGGACTCAACTGTTACGATCAATGTTTATACTGGTGATGGTGATAATGTGTGGTGGATAGATTCAGTAGCGATTTTTCTCAGATTGCGTGAACTTGGTATCTTCGATTGGTAATGCCTGTTTTAAACACCGTCCGAGGGAAATAGGGTAGCTCATGAGATAGCTAGAGTTTGCTTTTTTAGATAAACTTCTTATACCTGGGACGATGATCCCCTAGCTTTTTTGCTTGATAAACTCACAGACAGTGTAACTCTTATTTGATATTCATAAAGTCCACAGCAGAGTCCACTGTTTCCCTTAAAAAAATAGAGTGAGTATAAAGTAGAAGCAGTGGGGATGAATTGGGCTGGAACACGCGAGATGGTGTTTCATGCATTGTTGCGAATTCTTAACGTCGTTTCACCCATAGTACGTGAGCAGCGTAAGAAAATTACCCAACATGCTAAAGAATGGATGCGAGGAAGATTATGCGTGAAAAAGCTTGCCTCTTGTTGCCATGTAGTCCTAGATCCATGCATGGTTATCCTCCACCCATGAGGAATTCCATTTTGTCTCCACCAACCAAAGTCAATCAATGATTATGTGTTTTCTACACAAACTGCATGCGTACATTCCCTCCCTCCGTTGCTTCCTTTTCATTTCCTTTTCTTTCTTTCACGTATGTTTTTTCATAAAAAAATTTCATCCTTTTTTCCCCTTCTTCCTTTATCAGTTAGGTTTTTTTCATGACATCAATGTTTGTTCCATTTAATTAGGTTTTACTCTTGCTTTTTTTTTTTCCTTAGTTTAGTTCCTTGTGTTTTCTTTTTTCAAGTCGGTCCCTATTTTTTGGGCATGATTTTTAAATTCTTGTGCCTTCCAATTAAATGTGTATTTTCATTTTACAGTGGGATGTGTTTCTTGGGGCGATCAATTTTCTAGGGAACATAGTTAGGATCACTTTCCTGAATGCAAATTTATATTTCACTTAGTTTGAAATTGTACGCTACTAGTATTCAATTTGTTCCTTTGTGTGTAAACTTGTTCCATTTAAAAAATTTGGTTCCTCCTATGGTCGGGATTTGTTTATCATGCTATAATTTTTGTTCCATTTTGCCTATTTTTTTAAAAAATAATTGTACTTCCTAAGTTGTTTCATGACAACTAATTTTTTGTTCCTTGTGTATTTATTTTTTGTTCCATGTCCACTATTGTTTGTTCCTCATGTCTTTATTTTTTGGTCCAGGGCACTACAATTTTTGTCCCAACTATCATCATGATTTTGTTCTATGCAATATAAATTGTTGTTCAGCGAGTAGCCGTGATTTTTTTCATGGCCACTAATATTTTTTCCACTTAGAGAAAAAATTATATTTTTTGGTGCAATAATTTTTGTTGCGCTCGGTGTAACATTTTGGTACATTATTATTTGTGGTTTATTGTATTGGACTACATTTTTATTCCTTGATAGCCGTGAATTTTCATGCAATATTTTTTATTCAACTCAACTTCTCGTGAAGTGCGCAATGATATAAGAGCTAGCTTTTCACCCACTTATTAATATGATTAGAGGGGAGTGAGCGATGAATGCCCATCTACTTCGGTTGGTAATGTATTAGGTGAATGGAAGAATATCCATATGCTATTGTTGAAGTTAGAAATGGTAACTCATGGATATAGTTTTGAGTTTTTGGTGTGTCAATTGTTTGTTGATATGTATTATATGTAATGTCGCTCAAGTTTAATCCTAACATTCTTGACGTTCATCCTAGACACATGATAGAAAAATATTAAAGTCTCTACAATTGGATTAACACAGTAACTTTTCATCTCACCATACGTGCATGTACCACGAGTATAATACGACACATTGTAACAATCATTGGATTGATGAAATGGGTTGTATATGAGACCACCTGTTGTGATCATACACATTAGTCAACAACTATATGTGCAAGGAAAAATTATCATTAAATAATCGAGTTATGTATTTCGAGTTTAATTGCTAATTCACATTATTGCTAATATATATGTTGGCTTAGGATCTGTTCCAACTAAACATTCCAAAGTTGGACACCAGTTTTTTAACGTCAAAAAGATGAAATTCATGGAATGTCAAAGTGGGGGTTCACCGCAAAGACTGCATCAAGATACAAGTTACAGAACTTACATAAATTGGTCATTAGATAAAATATTTAGTATCTACAGAAACTTAAATTAACTAATTAACTTAACTGCTTTCCTTTTGTTACGAGGCATCCACTATATCTCGACATTTTACTTTGTCCATCAATTAGACCAATAATATATGTCATGTGTACTATCAAAATTTATAGTAAAATAGAAAATATACAAGATGGTTTTTTCTTTTTTAGAAATTGACTTAAGCAGAAGAAACTCTAAATGACAAATTAGAATAAGCAAAAACAATTTTCTACATTTCCTATCTTATGGATTCGTTTTGGTTTGTCTAGCGATGATTTGGTGAACACATGCGTGAGAACCGGGTTGAGTTTACGTCTCTTACAATATGCTGTGTCCGATTTTGCAGTTCAGAGAAAACAACACACTGCAATAGATAGTTATCTTGACTTAAGCAGAAGAAACTCTAAATTAATGACTCTAGATGATGATAAGACTGTAATAAAAATAGATGCGTGCATCGACAGGATGTATTTCACCACACAAAAAATGCTTTGGTAAACAGCTGGATGGTGTAAAATAGGGATGTGTTCTACGTTTTAGCCAATTGAACAGTAGTACAAAAGCAGCACGTGAAGCACCGTGTGAGCGAGTAATGACTACTGAACAGTACCAGATTAGACATTTATACATCCAGACGGTACTCGATCGATTTGGACAGTATAGTTTTTGTAGACAATGAATGCATTGCCGCGTGAGTGTCTCTTGAATGCGATCGATTTGGACAGTATAGTTTTTGGGACAGTATAGCTAACTATTCATGCATCGATCGATCGCCTTCTGCCGAGTCAAACTTGACGTTCCCTCCACTCTCACAATGTCTACGGCTGCAGTGCAGATAAGATAGCGCAGAGCCGCAGAGCTCTTGCTACTTGCATGCCGGAAGGCGTTAATGCATGCCGTCCATCCGCCAACCGCTACCGAGCGATTCGATCGGCGTTCTACGCTACAGTACAGACATTCACATGCCCGCCGATGACGACGCGTCAACTTGCTCCGATCCCATCTCGACTGTCAGAGGCGCTCTCGATCTGCCTATAAATACACTTGCTCTGCATGCATAGCTTCTCATCGAGTTAGCTCAGACACAATCTCATAATACATTGTGATCGACTGAAGAGAAGAGGGGTCAACCATGGCGACATACAAGGGTTTCCTGCTCCTGTTTGCTCTCCTGCTTGCTGCTGCTCTCGTCATCGCCGCGGCCGAAGAAAAAACTCGTGAGCTACAACTAGCTTCTAATCGATTAGAATCATTAGTTGCTGGTGCTGCTGCAACTAATTTCAGTGAACACATGCTTAATTTGCACACAAATGGATGCTTAATTATGTGTTTGGTGCAGAGGCTAAGAAGGAGGATCCCACGGCTGACTTGCAGGACTACTACCGCGGCGGCGGAGGCTACCCCGGACGCGGAGACTACCCCGGCCGCGGAGGAGGCGGTTATCCTGGCCGTGGAGGAGGAGGAGGGTACTACCCGTACCCTGGCCGCGGAGGAGGCGGCTACCCAGGCCGTGGCGGCGGCGGCGGCGGGTACTGCCGGTGGGGCTGCTGCGGCCGCGGGTACTACGGCGGCTGCCGGTGCTGCGGCCGCTTCGACGAGATGCCGGAGCCCATGTACCGCCCTGAGGCGGAGGTGCACCACTAAGCTCAGCAGATTGCCCAATATGAATAAAAGGAAGGTGAATATATATGTGCGTACGTATGGTCGTATGTACGCGTGTGTGAACCGTACGTGATCTTGGAGAACGCAGCTGTGTGTTCTTGCAAGGTTGTTGCGCCTGCTTGTTCAGTAGACTGTTCGGTAGACCGATCGATGTATTGTATTGCGCCGTGTTCATGAAATAAAAATTGCAGGCAGACTGCTTGCTCTCCTACGTTGTGCTTATGCTTAATTCTCCCTTCTGAGACCAACATACTATTGCCGTACTTCGGTAATTATAACAAGGGCAAATGTAACAAGCACGTACTGAAGCCGCAAAAATATTAGTGTGCATGGCTGCATGCGCTAAATGCTAATAAACAGGTGCGGTTTTGTACGGGATTGCAATGTTGATATTTTTGCACCTTGTTTTTCTAAGTGCTTTGTAAACACAGATTTGCTACATGCTCAGTAAACTCCTATAACGTTGGATTTGCTTCTTGTTTCATGCATTTGAGTTGCAAGTTGGGTCGCAGCTTTGCAATTTAGGTTGCAACTACGAAAAATGTCTCTAAACCGTTACATTTCCTTCGTGATCCACGCTAATAGTGAGTTGCCACTGAAATTCGATGACATCATGAATGAAGATCTTATTTGTGGTCAATTTTTAATTACCATATCACAAATTTGGTTTTTTTTCCCTGAGAATTAGGTTACAAAAAAAAGAACTCCATGATCAAGTTTCTGGTTTTTTATTTCCAACTTTGATTCAATTCAAAGTTGGGCCAAATTAGTTGCCATGTGGTCATTCGTACAAGAGCTCAAATTTTCCATTTTCTTCATTCATAGTGTGCAGAATCCTACAAGGGTATCTTAACGTAATTTTACCAATATTTAGGACCAATATTTACGATACTTACGGTTTAACTTTGAGTAAAATCATCCAAAAGTTAAAATAAATCTAAATACATGTACTTTGAGAAAATTCACCATCTCTCGGAATGTCTTATCCTATAAGGTAAACTCTGTTTGAAAATTGCAATGGTGACATTTACACCTATTTTGGCATGTAGTTCACAAAAAACACCTTTTGTACTTTCTTGTAATAATAAACTAGTAAATTATTTTTTGTGAAATAGGATGAAAAATCTATTGAGCAATAATGTTTACCATGATAAGATGCACATATGTGCTAAAGTTGGGCACATTATCATTTTATTACTTAGTATACGGAAGTTGTTGCAATCAACATGATCACTTGGGTAAAATCCAGGTTAACCCATACATGATAGTCTTATTTGTGATGATTTTTTTAAATAACATACTGTAAGTTTGGTTATTTTTGTGTGAGCTATATAGAATAAAAGGGCTCCAAGCGACTTTTTTTATTTTTTTATTTCCTTTGATTCAATTCAAACTTGGGATTTTTTTTGGCATGGCCATTCTTATAAGGGGGTTGAAACTTGGAAATTTGTTCATGCATAGTGCATGGAATCCTACCGGAATAATTTAAGGTATGTTTCCTTAAAGTTTAAGACAAATATTTAGGCAAGCTATAGTTCATATTTAAGTAAAATCGGCCGAAAAGAAAGACTACAATTCGAGAAAAAATATCATCTCGAGGAACGGCCCATCCTATACTGTTTACTTTGTTCGAAAATGTCAACGGTGACATTTTGCACCTTATTTATTTAGTTGGTTCGCAAAAAACGAACCTTTTGAACTTTTTGCGCAAACAAATGTAAAATCAATTTTACGAAAAAAAGTTGGAAACATTATTTAACAATATTGTTTACCATGAAAAGATGCAATCAACATTTTTACTTGGGTTGAAAGCCAAGTTACGTAACATGATAGTCCAATTACTATGCAAAAAAAAAAATCGCAATCAATATTTTTACTTGGGTTGAAAGCCAAGTTAGGTAACATGATAGTCTTATTTATTTTGAATTTTATTTCAAAATTTCTATATCACAAGTTTCTTACTTTTCATTGGAACCAGGTAAACATAACTGAACTCCATGCGCAAGTTTTCTTTTTATATTTTCTTTGGTAATACTAAATTTTGGTTCAATTTTTGTCGGCATGAACATTCGTACAAGCTGGGGACTGAAAATTTGAAGTTCCTCCATGCAACATAATTGTCGTGGTTTCTAACATCAGATATTTGGTTGGGTCATAAAGGTCTTGGACTCGTCATCGTATAGGATCCCAGAGAGGCCTAAACCACGGAATACAGATTGCAAATACTGAAAATAAACTATTTAGATCGCTTCTAAACATGAATTTGAAAGAAAAAAATCATCCTGCCGAGAGAAACTGAGAGAGTGGGTGAGTAATATATCTGAAACCGTCTCCACTTATTCCGCCTGATGTGTTGGATGTTTCTAGGGCCCACGCGTTAAATCATTTTTTACAAAATCCCTTATGTTTTTCTTCACATGGTGGTCATCGTCCATCTCTAGCCTAGGGCTCTGATGCCTGGCTTTACTCGCTGGCGACCTAGGAGAAGACCCTCTCGTTTGCTTTGTTTGCTTTGCGACCGAGTCAAAGTCCCCGCAACCAACAACGACCAACATCTACCTCCACCTCCCTCGCATTCGGGGAGCGAGTGACGAGACGACGACAACCATAGGCGTGGGCGCAGAGGAGGGCCTACGCGCAGACGAAGGGGGCATTTTCTTGTTCAATAGGTGCGGTGGACGGATAGAGACGACGCGACGGTGGTCAACCATGGCTAGGGAGAAAATAAAACAAAAAAGAGGGGAAAACAAATAAATTGCGGTGGCCTACAATATTTTTGATTTCCTAAATTTCGTCAAAATGGCCCTTCACGTCAAATGGCCGAGGAACCTTTTCAATCTCTTCTATTACCAGTAACATGGGGCGCAACAAACTTCGGGACCGGAAAGTAATTGACCCCTTGTAGTGTGAAAAGTATCTTTGGCTCCTAAGAACCAGTGATCCCATGGTTTTAAAATATTTTAAAATGTCATTTACAAGTTTTGAAAAATATTGAAAAAAATCCATAGTCAATAATGTAACCTACAAGTATGCAAAATCACAATGTGACTTTATATTGTGGCTACACAATAATTATATAAATCTTATGAAATTTAGAAATTTGAAAATATGCGTACTCAGATGCACATGTTTGTCATTTTCATGTAGCTTAGAATATAAAATATTTAAAATTGATATTTTTCACGTTTGTGGGATGTATTATGTTGGCTACATCGAGATTTGTTTTCAATTTTTCTGAACTCCTAAATATGATTTAAATAATACGATCACTGGTGGACCGAGAGACACAGATCTCCACTCCTAGCAGTTGAGCAATTAACTGTTCATGCATTATGCTGCCGAGTCAAACTTGACGTTCCATCCACTCTCACAATGTCCACGGTTGCAGTGCAGATAAGATAGCGCAGAGCTCTTGCTACGTGCATGCACGAAGACGTTAATGCATGGCGTCCATCCGCCAACTGCTAGCGAACGCTCGGGGCCTACATACATCCACATGCACGGCGACGACGATTCGCCAACTTGCTCCCAGTGATACTATTTTCCCTCCTATCTCGATTGTCAAAGGCCCTTCCTGATCTGCCTATAAATACGCTTGCTCTGCATGCAAAGCTTCTCATCAAGCTATCTCAGACATACCGTCTCACAAGTCTCATAATATACGGATACATAGTGAAGGAGAGGACGAAGGATCGACCATGGCGACATACAGGGGTTTCCTGCTCGCCTTTGCTCTCCTGCTTGCTGCTGCTGTCCTCGTCGCCTCGGTTGAAGAAAAAACTCGTGAGCTAGCTTTTAACCCATAGATAAAAATAAAATAAAACTAGTTGCTGTGCTACTGCTAACAATTAATTTTATGCTTAATTTGCACACATATGGATGCTTATATGTGACCTCGATGCAGAGGCCAAGAAGGAGGAGCCCACGGCGGACCTTCAGGACTACTACCGTGGCGGCGGAGGCTACCCTGGCCGCGGAGGAGGCGGTTATCCTGGGCGTGGAGGAGGAGGAGGGTACTACCCGTACCCTGGCCGCGGAGGAGGCGGCTATCCAGGCCGTGGTGGCGGCGGCGGCGGGTACTGCCGGTGGGGCTGCTGCGGCCGCGGGTACTACGGCGGCTGCCGGTGCTGCGGCCGCTTCGACGAGATGCCGGAGCCCATGTACCGTCCTGAGGCGGAGGTGCACAACTGAACTGAGCGCACGTTACGCACGTACCTGGCCAGCAGTTTGCTCAATAAATAAAAGTAAGGTGAATGTATAGTACGTACTGTGATCTTGTAGAACGCAGCCGTGTGTTCTTGCAAGGTTATGCATATGCTGTGTGACATGTGTGCTAGTTCAGAAGACTGGTCAGTAGACGGATGTATTGTATTGTACTTGTGCTACGCTGTGCTTTGATCATGTGTGGAATAAAAAAGACATGCGAATAGCTGCTTGCTCTCCCATGCTGTGCTTAGAGCATCTTCAGCCGTCTCCCGGACGAGGTCTTCAGGACGTCTTTTTTCCATCCGGATGGACGAAAACGGTTCAGTCGTGCCCCCAGCTTCTCGTTTTCGTCCGGATTAGGCCTTTCATCCGTCCGGAGAGCCCAGGCCATCCCTGGCCCCCCGGGGTGCGCTCGGGGACTCCGGACAAGAGAAAAGCGGGGACGGGCCTGCTCTGTCGGCGAGAGAACAGACGAACCCCACCACTTTGTCGACGCAAACCCCTCCTCCCCTCTCGTTGCTCTGTCACCGCCGGCACCACCCCTCGCCAATCCGCCGGCCGGTTGCCTCAACTTTGTCGTTCCTCCACCCAGCATCCTATATTCCGCCGCTCGTCGTGCCCTCTGTCTATTTTCCGCCGCCGGGCCAGCTCCCTCGTGTCGCTCCTCGTCGACACACCCGACAGGTGTTCGTCCAATTGCCTGGCCGAACATGGACTCCGACGAGGAGGAGGATCAGATGTTCGCCGAGCTTCTTGAGGAAGAAACGACAGCCGCCGTCCAAGACGAGGAGCACCTGCTGATCCTAGCTTGCCTGTCCGGCTTGTACACCGAGTCGGTCATTGGTCGCCGTGGTGGGTCGGCACCAGGTCACCGGAAGTGCAAGCCGAGGCAGCAAATGGAGGGCCATAGAATTGCAGTAAGGAAAATGAACGAGTAGGGATTTGTGGCTCCTGGCTCGAGGGTCGCTTAAATATTGAAAATTGTATTTAGAGTGGAATGGTCGAATCAGCAAACTAAAAAGTTATGTACCCTGTAATTTGGTGATATTTTAATATTTTTTTCTTTAATTCCAGAAATAATAGGTGATTTTATACCTTCTCTTGTGAATGCAAACTACGGGAAAACCAGAAAACTTGGTTCTCAATTCTTTGTGAAAACTCGTCTTTGCAATAGGGTCCCGGGGTCAGCGGCACACCTCCTTTTCAAATGCCACTACTCCGTTATAATTTGAGCCATCGTGAAAGATTAGCTAGGCCTCCAATCTTTTGTGTATCGGATTGGTTCGCCTTCGAAGACATCAAATCTTGTTGGTTGCACATTGTTCAAGCGCATGCCGGAAGGAGGATGGCAATGGGGATGCTTGTCATGTTTGTTTCATGGGAGCTTTAGAATGAATGAAAAGCCAGGGACTTCAAAAACTCAAACTCCATCCCACAAATTTTTTGCGCGTATTAAGTTGGAGGCAAGATGGTGGATTATTGCCGGGTTAAGAATATTTGATCATGTTTTGTCGGGGGAATAGGAATTGTTTTTTTCGTGTGTGTTTGTTGCCGTCTGGCATAATATGATAATACTTTGTGCGCATGCTTCATCTTATTTAATGAATTAAGGAAAATATTTTGCCTTTATTTTGAAAATAAAACAAAAACCATGACAAGAATTATGTAACGGGTTAGTATATATTTTCCCTTTGACTGGTTGTATAGTTCACTTTTGATGTTTCATCTTTTTTTTTTGTATATGTTGGGCCCTCGCCTTTATAACCGGACAACTAGATTCAAGAGGTATCCTTCTTTACATGGCATGATTTTTCACCCGACCTATCACATATATATCAACTTGCCATGTTGACATATATTTTTTTTTCAACAGGGATTGCTCCCCTTTCGATTACTTGCATAACCTGAAATACATTACCTAACAACAAATGTAGGGAAATTCAAAAAAAAAAGGAACAAAGGGGAAAGTTGCTGGCATGAAAACCCGATGTAGGACCATTGAGTTAATTTTGGTGCCATAACAATGGCTAATTGAAAGAAGACGGATGTGCTACGTCCCATAGGTCTCGGACATGGAATCTATCATTAAACCATGTTGTCTAAAATGACATAGTGTGCCCCAAGTTCTTAGCTAGAAGAACAGGTTCCAAAGTGATTTCTGAGTAATTCACTGAACAAGAAGTTAAGTTTATTCTTCAATGTCTAGTGAGAACTAAGAATACGTTTATGATCTATAAAAAATAGTAAACTTGACCGTAAAATGTGACGTTGGTGCAAGTTATGACACTAACCTGGAAGATTTGAAATCTCGCACTAATAAAAGCCTTAAGTTGAAATAAACGTGGTTAGACATAGAAGTTGTATTGGATGCAATGTCTTTTAAATCTACATTGATAGTTTGGCTGAGAAAGTTCATCTTTCAGCTGAGTGTGCTTTCTAGTGTACATGACCAAGTAAAAGTCCAATTGACCGAACAAAACGTCATTGTGTACACAGGAAGAAAAGTCCTTTAATGCCAAACGTATAAATTATGATATTATCCTTTTGATGATAGAGTAATGTCAGATTAGATGATATTAACGATTTGTAAAGAACAGAAGGATCTGAATTATCCATGTTGTTAACACAACATTTTCCATGAGCGAGCATAATCGATAGCACACACATATGATATGGTGTTATGATTAATAAAAAATGCGACTAGATTATTTATACTTTAGTGCAAGTGGAAGACCGTTGGATATAGTGCCCTAGAGGCAAATAATAAATGATGTTTATTATTATATCTTAATAGTTCATAATAAAAAATTTGCCATGCTATAACTGGAGTAATTTGATACATGTGTGCCAATTGACGTGGCGCCCACCATTAGCATCCGCCCTGCCGACCCATAGGAACCCATGTAAGATCACGTTCACCTAATTAATTGAGTGTCTTCTTGTTAACACTACGCACCATGAGTTGGTGTAGTGGTATGGCTGCGAGCACCAAGCGGACGAGTGAAACGGCATTTCCCTCCTAATATGGTTTTGTGTGTTTGTTGTCAACATAAAGATCTTTAACCGTGTGCTTATGTATTCTAGAAGATATATGAGTTAAGCTTGTCACGGTGGCCGACTCCCAAAAAGTGAAACGAACAAGACGGTGCATTGCAGCTTTGTGGTGAAGTGTCTGGAGGTGCTCAAGATATTATTAGGGGTTGGCTGGAAATGGTGGTGGAGAAAACCCAGAGCGAAGTAACAGTTGAGAATCTCCATTCCGGAGACTTCGGCCTTGTGCTCCGGAGAATCCGGCCTTCCCAGGCCGGAGATTCCGGACAAGTCTTTGGACCCCTGATACGCTGATACGTCCAAAACGTATCTACTTTCCCGAACACTTTTGCTATTGTTTTGCCTCTAATTTGTGTATTTTGGATACAACTAACACGGACTAACGCTGTTTTCAGCAGAATTGCTCGTGGTTTTTGTGCAGAAATCCAACTTTCGGGAAAATCCTCGGAATTTATGCGAAGGCCCTATTTTCCCAGGACGGAGCCGAAGGACAAGTAAGGTGGAGGCCGAGGGCCCCACACCATAAGGCGGCGCGGCCTAGGGGGCCCGCGCGGCCCTATGGTGTGTCCCCCCGGTCGGCCTCCGACGCCCCCCTTCGGACTACTTATCGGCCTCGACCTAAAAACGCACGGGAGAAGTCGAAGTCGCCAACCCTCCGGAGAGCCGCCACATCGCGAAACTCCGTCTCGGGAGCGAAGTCTCCGTTCGGCCGCCGGGACGGGGAATTGGAGGAGATCTTCACCGCCATCACCGCCAACGCCTCTCCACCGACCAGCCATGTTTCCCCCATCCATGTATGAGTAATTCCCCCGCTGTAGGCTGAAGGGGATGGTAGGGATTGGATGAGATTGGTCATGTAATAGTCATAAGATTGTTAGGGCATAGTGCCTAGTATCCGTAGATGTCACTTTTATGATATTGTTGCAACTTGTTATGCTTAATGCTTGTCACTAGGGCCCGAGTGCCATGATCTCAGATCTGAACATGTTATTGATTCATGAAGATATTCGTTGTTTATGATCTTTGCAAGTTGTATACACATGTGTCCGGAACCAATGGCCCCGAAGTGACAGAAATCGGGACAACCGGAGGGGATGGTAGTGATGTGAGGATCACATGTGTTCACGGAGTGTTAATGCTTTGCTCCGGTACTCTATTAAAAGGAGTACCTTAATTTCCAGTAGTTTCCCTAGAGGCCCGGCTGCCACCGGCTGGTAGGACAAAAGATGTTGTGCAAGTTTCTCATTGCGAGCACGTACGACTATATATGGAACACATGCCTATTGATTGATTAGTACTTGGATACCGTTTTATTATTATCTGCAAATGCCCCTACTTTGATTGTTATATGAGTTTCTCTCATCCATGCAACGCCCGTTAAATCCGTCCATGTGCCTACATATTTTAATCCTGCTGTTTACTATAATCACTACTGTCTTTATTTCACTGCTGTTATTTTACTATTCCTACTGCGTAAAAGTTACTACTGATAAACTCTTGCGAGCAAGTCTGTTTCCAGGTGCAGCTGAATTGACAACTCCGCTGTTAAGGCTTACAAGTATTCTTTGTCTCCCCTTGTGTCGAATCAATAAATTGGGTAATACTTCCCTCGAAGACTGTTGCGATCCTCTATACTTGTGTGTCATCAAGACTATTTTCTGGCGCCGTTGCCGGGGAGCATAGCTTTATTTGGAAGTTCACTTGGATTGATATTGTTCGCTGCAAATTCTCCATCATGGGTAAACCTCGCGATACTAAGATCGCCATATTACCATCCACTACAAGAAAAGGTACAACTCTTAGTACCTCTGCTGCTCTTGATTCACCATCTGTGATAAGTAAACTTGTTTCACCACCACAAGCTTCAAATGCTGGTACTTCTGCTGAATCTGAAAATTCCTCTCATAATTGTGATGATGCTTCTGCTGTGCTTGATAATGATGGTTCGTTAGGATCTTTTCTAGATGCTACAATTGCTAAGTCTAGACAAATTGAAAATACTGAAACTCCTAATGAAAATGCTGCTACACCTGTTAATTCACCTGAGTCTGTTGAATATTCTAGTGATGATCTTGATGAAGATTACGTAGACCTTGATGATGATTTTATTGAAAAATGCAATGCTACTACTGACGCAAGGAAAATTAAAAAGTTGCTTGCAGAACATGCTGTTAGATATAAATTGTCTCCTGATCCTAAATTTGCCACATCTCCTATAAACATTAGGGATAAAGATTATGATTTTTCTCTTGATTTATCTCATATAGCTATTGTTGAGAAAACACCCTTTTGTGGTACTGAAAAAGAAAGTGTTGTTGAACACATGACTGAGTTATCTACTCTTAGTGGTTTGTTTTCTGATGATATTAAGATGCGTACTTATTTTGTCGCTAAAATTTTTCCTTTCTCATTAAAGGATGATGCTAAAACTTGGTATAATAATTTGCCTCCTGGTTCTATTAAAAGTCCAAAAGAATTGCTTGATGTTTTCTTCCGGAAATACTTTCCTGCTAGTGCTCAACATGCTGCTTTGCAGAGAATTTATAATTTTGACCAGGAAGATGGAGAGAAATTGCCTGAGGCTTGGGCGAGATTTTGCTCTCTTATTAGAGCTCAGCCTGACCATGATTTGGAAAAGCATGATTTACTTGATATATTTTATAGTGGACTAACCATTGAGTCTAGGGCATACCTGGATAGTTGTGCTGGTTGTGTTTTCAGGAAAAGAACTCCAGACGACGCTGAAGAATTATTGGCTAAAATAGGCCGGAATCATGATGTTTGGTCTACACCTGAACCAACTCCGACACCGATATTGAAGAAGAGGGGTATGATTAAATTAAATGATGAAGATATGAGGGAAGCCAAGAAGTCTCTTAAAGAGAAGGTTATTAAACCTGAAGATGTGAAGAATTTACCTCCTATAGAAGATTTATGTGAGATAATTCCCCCTTCATCCATGATTGAGGTACACTTCAACGCTTTACTAGGGAAGATATTCCGTATTCAAAACCTCCTGCTCAATGCTTAGATGAGTTTGATAATTATATTGTTAAGCAAGAAAACTTTAATATGAGAGTAGAGAATCATTTAATGGAAAATTCTCGAGCTATTAGTGAATTGCATGATATTGTGGAGAGAACCTCCAATGATGTTAAGATACTTGTTAAACATTTTCAAATGGTTCAAACTCAAATTGATCAACTTACTAAAGTGCAAAATGACTTGTTGGGAAATAATTCTAAAGAAAAACATGCTTATGAAGTAACAACTAGAGGTGGTGTTTCTACCCAGGATCCTCTATATCCTGAAGGGCATCCCAAAAGAGTTGAACAAGATTCTCAACTAACTAAAACTAGTGCTCCATCTAAGAAAAAGAAAAAGAAACATAAGAATGTTGTAGAATCCTCTGAACCTGTTAATGATCCTAATAGTATTTCTATTTCTGATGCTGAAACTGAAAGTGGTAATGAACATGATAAAGATAATGATAAGGATGATACTCCTGATAAAGAAGAGGTTGAAAAAGAACCTGAAAAGCCTGCTAAAAATAAAAAGTACACTAAAGAAGATTTTATTGCTGAGAAACATGGTAATGAAAGAGAACCTTGGGTTCAAAAGCAAATGCCTTTTCCTGCTAAGAAACTAAAATGAAAGGAGGAGGAACATTATAATAAATTTTGTGATTGGATGAAACCTTTATTTTTGCAAATCCCGTTGACTGATGCTATTAAATTGCCTCCTTATTCAAAGTATATGAAAGATATTGTCTCTAACAAAAGGAAAATCCCGAATGAGGAAATTTCCACTATGCTTGCTAATTACTCCTTCAATGGTAAGATTCCAAAGAAGCTTGGAGACCCAGGTATACCGACTATTCCTTGTTCTATTAAGAATAATTATGTTAGAACTGCTCTATGTGATTTGGGAGCGGGAGTTAGTGTAATGCCTTTTTCTCTTTATAAGAGACTTGATTTAGATAAGTTGATACCAACTGATATATCTTTGCAAATGGCTGATAAATCTACTGCTATTCCTGTTGGTTTATGTGAAAATGTTCCTGTTCAAGTTACTCAGCATTGCTTGATATTAACTGATTTTGTTGTGTTGGAAATGCCTGAAGATGATAATATGTCCATTATTCTTGGAAGACCCTTTCTTAATACTGCAGGGGCTGTTATTGATTGCAATAAAGGCATGGTTACTTTCAATGTTGATGATAAGGAACACACTGTCTATTTTCCCAAGAGGATTGATAAAGTATGCGGAGTTAATACAATTTTTAATGTAAAAACTATCAAAGTGGGATCCATTGATTGTCCTATATATGAGCCTAAAGAAGAATATCAAACTCTTGTGATTGGATCCATATCAATTCAATATAAGGTAACATGATTGATTTGAGGTTTATTTCTTCTTATGTCATATAAAATTTATTTGGTAGCAAGACTTGATCAACCTTGTTAACAAGTATATTTTAATGCATAAGAGAGCTAAACAACATTTCTTTATTTCTTTCTCCCTCCACTTGTTTTACTTGCTGTAGCACTTTTTGTTTTGCAATATGCTTTAGTTGTTTAAAATTTTGGAAATCATTTTCTTGCGCAGTAATAATTAATTTAATACCCAGAAATGTGCATTTTTCGAAGTTCTCTAAAAATTACAAAAATTATACCGTTGGTCCTATTTTTCGACGAGGCACTGGGAGTACCAGAGGATGACTGTGGGGCACCAAGGGTGCCACACCACAGGCCGGCGCGGCCAAGGAGGTGGGCGCGCCACCCTGTGGTGTGGGCCCCTCCTTGCCCCACTACTTCATCTCTTCCTCCCAGCATCTTCTCTCTCCCGAAAAAACTAGAACCAAGTTCCTCTCACTCGCGTTTCTGCTCAAGAACTCGCGATTTCTCGATCTCCTTGCTCAGCCCAGATTTCTGTCTGAAATTTGGCACATTTACTCCTTGGTATGTGACTCCTTTGATTGTCCAATTAGAATTTTGCTTGGTTGAGTATATCTTGAATATTTTGCTGTAGATAAACTGTTTAGTGAGCTTGCATGCTTGTTCTAAGTGGAAGAAACTAGTTTTGATGCATGTTTAGTACTCTAGCAAGTTCCTATAGTAGTTCCCCTCAATTATATACCTTGAAATCAAATTTTATAATGGTTGTTGAAAATTTCAGAAAAGGAAGATGAAGAAATTCAAATTTGGAGAATTGTTCAAGAAGGGAACAACCAGCACCGGTAGGCCCTCGAGGGCATCCACTCAGATTAGGCGATCCTACAATGAGGATATCATCGCGCCTAGCTTCACGCCCGAGGAGGACAATGGGGCTCCTAATGCTTCATCCTTCCCATGTTATGATTTTCTGACAAATGCAGGGATATTGGATGACTTCTTCACCCTTGTCAATAGGGCAGGCTTAGCCACCTACGTGGGGGATGAAAGGGAGCAATATTACAGGCTCACCAAAAATTTTGTTGAGAGCTTCAAGTTCCACAACACGCAATATGAGCCGACAGTTGCATTCAAGATCTATGATAATCCTGTTACTATGGAATTGGAAGAATTTTGTCGTGCATTGGATATTGTCCCTGTAGGTACAGCAAGGAGGATTGATGACAACCCCCGGGACTTGTTGGAGCTCTATCGAGGGATCACCGAAGATGATTGCCGCACCATTCAGCGCGGCAAGATAAGAAATATTCAACTTCCCGCCATTAAATATTTTGCATATTACATTGCTACTAGTATTCTTGGTAGGGAAAATACTAGTAATATCTCTAGCTATCATCTTGCTTTCTTGAATGCTGCACTTACTGGACAGACATCTTATCATCTCGGTTCTCTTATTGCTCGCCGCCTGTCTAGCAGGGGGCCTATTTTTGGAGGAACTATTGCACTATGCATTTTAACACATTTAAGACTCCCTCTTGATTCTAATGATGTGCCATTAACCCCTAGGAGACTAGATATTGCTGCTATGAAGAGCCATCATTTTGTTACTACTGACTCCACTATAGATAATATGGTCTATAGAATGTTGTTTGCTGATGGGAATGAGAAGGAAATCCCTCTTCCCCAGCTAGGTTTGTTCAATATTGACAGGCAATCATGGTCGCTCACTAAGGAGGAGGTGGAGGAACATATGAAGATACAAGAATTCCACCAGCAACATGACTCCGAGAAGAGCCCTCCTACGACTGCACCGTCACATACCCCGATGTTTCCTCCAGCACATACCTGGAACCGGGTCGTTCTTCGTCGTACTATGGAGACACCACTTCATGGGGACCGTGGGAATGAACTCCACTTAGGCCAAAAGCCTAAGCTTGGGGGGAGGTATACCGGCATCACTCATTCTTTGCATATTATGGTTGCTGGATACTTGTACATACTTGTTTAGTTTCTTAGAGTGGTTTTCTAATGAGAAGGAGATGATATTTGGGGAAGTGCTGTCCAAAAACAGATTCTGGGCTGTTACCAAAAAAATTCGTACGCACAGCCAGAACGTTATTTTGAGTTGCCAATTTTTGAGCATGTGCCCCAGGTTGTTATCTAACTTTCATTAGTTGAACACTTTTTGGTCTGAGCAATGGAAGATTTTTGTTAATTTCGATTTCTGTACTGCTGTCAGGATTTGGCAGATTTCTGTCATCCTGCTTTTCTGTGTTTCTGTTAGTTTGCATTCTTTTGTTTTCGCTTTGTTTCTTTCCTAAAACACAAAAAGACCAAAAATATTTCTGTTGTTTCTCTTCACCATTTGTTTATTTGGTTATTTGCTCTTAGTTTACTTTATTTTTTATCGTTGGTTTGCTATGAGAAAACCCAAAAAGATTTTGCTTTGTTTTCTTGTTTTCTTTTGTTCTTGTTTCTAATTCGAAAACACCAAAAATATTTGCTGTTCTTCTTTGGTTTGTAAAGTTCATCATGAGTTCAATGGTCTTCGGTGGCTGGAGCGTGGTTTTCATTTCATATTATCCAAGTTACACAAGTGAAAGGCAATAATGACGATCTACGACAATCTGATTGTGGTGAGAGGCTGGTATGAACTCTATTTGTTTTCATTTTTGTACATATACTCATCCATGTGAGCATGCTTAGTTGGTTCATGTGAGGTATATGTTATTTGAGAAAGTCTAGTAGTTCATGATCTCTCATGTTTAGCCCCAATTCATTAATATGAGTAGCATGTCATGGATGTTTGCTTGCATTGTTTTATTCATAAGTAAGTATGACATTGTGGTATCCTCCTCTGAATAATTCATTTATATCGACTTGGCACATGCTCACGCATGCATATGACTGAACAAAAAGTCAATTAAGCCTCATGATTTATATTGCTTCAGAGTTCTTGTATCACTTTTATGCCTCCGTTAATTTATTTTGCCGCAAGCATGATTATGACAGTTACTGCTCTCTTGATTTGTCGCTCCCTAGTCTTTTGCTAGCCTTCACTTGTTGATGTGGTCTGAGACCCCGATTGTGGCCCGATCTCACGAATGACCCAAGGAATCAAGGGAGAAAGAGGGGGAGAGGCAGAAGAACACTAAGAACACGAAGAACACACGAAGATCCACGCACACCAACCCGATACAATCGATGCTTACCCTCACGGCTCGATGGACCGTGCCAATAGAATCCGCCGGAAGAGACTCGAGGTAGAATTCCGAGAGGAGAGACCGGTGGGGAGGACGAATCAAGGAGTGGGAGAGAGAGTGTAAAACACTAGAATCTCACACTACCAAATCCATACATCCACAAGGGTTGCCTTGATTACAGAGGGATGATACCCAAGGGAGACTAAGCTCAAAGTTAGGTTTGAGTTCTAAACAAGTCGAAAAGTAAAAGGGGGTCCAGCTACTTAAATAGGCACACAGCCAGCAAGGGCGAACAGGTACGCGAATGGATAAGTCAAGGCAGTTTGGTGGGGTATTCCCGTCGGATCCGGTTGGGCGTCCGGTCAGACCGGGCCTGGGACCGGGCTGTCCGGTCCGGGGTCCGGTCTGACCGGGCCTGTGACCGGGCTGTCCGGTCATGGGTCCGGTCGACCGGCCGCCAACGGGATGCGAAGAGTCCGGTCCTGGGTCCGGTCGTCTTGGCCCGGTTGCGCCGGTTGACCGGCCTATGCCGGGGCGTCCGGTCGTGGGTCCGGTCCCGGGCTCGGATCGGCCAGCGTCCTTCTCTTCCTTGGCGCTCTTCGGGCGACGTCGGCTTCGGCTTCATGTTCATCTCCAGGTTCCTCTGCTCCTCTCCTTCCCTTGACCATGGTGTCGTCCTCTCCGGGGTCTTGGTGCGCCTTGTACCTAATGACACATAGCACGTCGGCATGAGGTAGCAATCCATCCAAAGGGGTATCAAGGTCAAGGGTGGTGAGGAGCGAGTTCACCTTGTCATGTATCGCTTTGGCTCGAGCCCTTGTCATTGGTCCGCTTGGGGGACTTGTTGGTCTTGGTGAGGAGGTGTCCGAAGGCCACCCCGCATCATCTCCCCCCCTTGGGAGAGAGTCGTCCTCGACTCTTGTTCCTCATCATCTCCATGATAGGGTGAAAGATCCGAGACGTTGAAGGTGTTGCTCACCAAGTACTTTGATGTTGGTATGTCGATGACGTAGGCGTTGTTGTTGATGCGCTTGAGGACCTTGAAAGGCCCATCTCCTCTTGGCTTGAGCTTGGAGTTGCGTTCTTGCGGGAACCTTTCTTTCCTTAGGTGGATCCAAACGAGGTCTCCTTCTTCAAACACGCGTTCCTTTTTCTTGGCGTTGATGCGGTTGGCTTGGCGAAGTACATGCTCTTGTATGGTTGCTCTTGTCTCTTCATGTAGTTTCTTCATGGCGGTGGTGCGCTCGTCGAAGTCCATGTTCGTCCTTTCATGAAGAGGTAGTGGGAGGATGTCGAGTGCCGTTGGAGGTTCGAATCCATAGACGATCATGAAGGGACTCCTTGAGGTTGTGGAGTGCTTGGCTCGATTGTAGGCGAACTCCGCATGGGGTAGGCAATCTTCCCATGACTTCAAATTTGTCTTCACAAGTGTGCGGAGAAGGGTGGAGAGGCTTCGATTGACCACTTCGGTTTGTCCATCGGTTTGAGGGTGCGAGGACGATGAGAACAAGAGCTTCACTCCAAACTTCGCCATGAGCGACTTCCATAGGTAACTCATGAACTTGACGTCTCGATCCGACACAATGCTTGCCGGTATCCCATGTAGGCGAACCACTTCCCTGAAAAACAATGAAGCAATGTGTGAAGCATCATCGCTCTTATGACATGGTATGAAATGAGCCATTTTAGAGAACCTATCCACTACCACAAATATTGAGTCATGACCATGTTTGGTGCGTGGTAAGCCAAGTACAAAGTCCATGCTTATGTCCGACCAAGGTGCATATGGAATGGGTAAAGGCATGTAAAGACCATAGGGATTGGAAGTAGACTTAGCTTGTAAGCATGTTGTACACCGGCGGCAAAGGCGTTCCATGTCGCGGTACATTCTTGGCCAATAGTAGTGGGTTGAGAGCATGGCATATGTCTTCTCTCGTCCAAAGTGACCCATGAGACCACCTCCATGTGACTCTTGCAAAAGCAACTTACGAAGAGAAGACTCGGGAATGCAAATCTTGTTAGCTTTAAACAAGTAGCCATCATGCAAATAGAAATCATCAAATCCGCAGTCAACGGAACACTTGGCAAAGATTGGACCAAAGAAAGCGTCGGAAGGGTAAAGTTCCTTGATTTCCTCAAGACCCAAAATGTGAAACTCCAAGCGGGTGAGTAGGAGAGTAATCTTGCGGGAAAGTGCATCCGCAACCACATTTTCCTTGCCCTTTTTGTATTTGATTACATAAGGGAAGGACTCTATGAACTCAACCCACTTAGCATGTCTCTTGTTCAAATTGTGTTGACTTTTCAAATACTTCAAGGACTCATGATCCGAGTGGATAACAAACTCTTTTGGCCAAAGGTAATGTTGCCAAACTTCAAGAACACGAACCAAAGCATAAAGCTCCTTGTCATATATAGGATAGTTGAGGCGTGCGCCATCCAACTTCTCGCTATAGTATGCCACGGGTTTTCCATTTTGCATGAGAACACCACCGATTCCAAGGCCACTCGCATCACATTCTATTTCAAATGTTTTGGCAAAATCGGGAAGAGCAAGTAGTGGTGCCTCGGTGAGTCTCTTTTTCAATTCATCAAAAGCTTTTTGTTGCGCTTTGCCCCAAACAAACGGAACATTCTTTTTTGTAAGCTCGTTTAAAGGGCAAGCAATGGTGCTGAAATCTTTCACAAAGCGGCGGTAAAATCCGGCAAGTCCATGGAAGCTTCTAACTTGACCAACATTTGTGGGAGTGGGCCAATTGTGGATGGCCTCAACTTTGGAAGAATCAACTTCAATCCCGTTGGCGGAAACCACAAAACCAAGAAAAACCAATTTGTTTTGAGCGAAATGGCATTTTGGAAGGTTGGCAAAGAGCTTCTCGTGGCGCAAGATGCATAAGACTTCTCTCACATGTTGAACATGGTCCTCGAGATTTTTGCTATAGATGAGAATATCATCAAAGTAGACAACCACGCTCTTGCCAATGAGAGGTCGCAAAATGTGATTCATAAGACGCATGAAAGTGGAAGGAGCATTGGAAAGACCAAAAGGCATGACGAGCCATTCATAGAGACCAAGCTTGGTCTTGAATGCCGTCTTCCATTCATCACCAATTGCCATGCGAATTTGGTGGTAGCCACTACGCAAATCAATCTTAGAGAAAATGGTGGCACCACTCAATTCATCAAGCATGTCATCTAAACGCGGAATGGGATGGCGATAACGGACGGTAATGGCATTGATAGGGCGGCAATCCATACACATCCGTTGCGTCTCATCCGGTTTAGGCACAAGAATGACGGGAACGGCACAAGGGCTAAGGCTTTCTCGGACATACCCTTTAGCGAGGAGGTCTTGTATTTGTCGTTGTATCTCCTTGGTATCTTCGGGGTTGGTGCGGTAGGCGGCGCGGTTTGGTAGGGGAGCGCCGGGTATGAGGTCGATGCGATGCTCGATGCCCCGAAGCGGTGGTAGTCCATGAGGTAGTTCATCGGGGAAGACGTCTTGGAACTCCTTCAAAAGAGACAACAAAGACGAAGGAATGTTGGTTAAGTCATTAGTCTCCTCCGCGAGGCCCTTGCAAATGAGCACGTAGTGTATGGTGGTGGATGGGTTGTCTTTCACTTCTCTCCACTCGCTTTTGGTGGCTAGGAGGACACTCTTTCTCTCACTCATATGTGGGTGGTGGCGCTCACTCTCTTTTTGGTGGGTAGCTCCCTCTCCTCTCAACTCACTATGGTGGATGTGGTGTTGTGCCCTCGCTAAAGCCTTCGCATTGTCGGCGATGATTTGGCTAGGAGTCATTGGGCGAAGTTCGAACTTCTTGTCCTTGACCTTGAAGGTGTATGCATTGGAGTAACCATCATGTATGGCCTTCTTGTCAAATTGCCATGGGCGGCCAAGCAACATGTGGCACACGGTCATAGGCACCACGTCACACTCCACGGTGTCTTCATAGGGTCCTATCTTGAAGTTGACGGTGACGGTGTGTTGAATCTTGACATTGCCCTTGTCGCTCAACCATTGTACATGGTATGGATGAGGATGCTTGCGAAGCGTGAGGTTTAGCTTTTCACATAGCTCGGTGCTTGCCAAGTTGTGGCAACTCCCACCGTCGATGATGACCTTGATTGACTTGCCACCAATGCCGGCACGTGTTTGGAAGATGTTGCATCTTTGGTCTTCCATAGCTTGGGGTTGAGTGGTGAGCACTCGAGTGACCACAAGAGAAGGGCTTGGATCATGTGTGCATAAGAGAGGGTCTTCTCCACTTTCTTCATCATAGTCTTCCTCATTAGCAACGGCGGCTTGCACTAGGGCTTCATATTCACCTTCACTTAGCGTCTCTATGTCACCATTCTCCATAGTGATCATGACCTTGGTGTTCTTGCACTCAAAGGACTTGTGGCCTTGGGTGCCACACTTGAAGCAAGTGACATTGGAGGGTCCCGTAGAGGCTTTGGAGGAGGCGGTGGATGACACCGTTTGCTTCATGCGACTTTGGATAGACGGTTGCTTGGAAGGTGTAGAGGATGCGGTTGGCTTGACACTTGTTGTAGGTGTTGATGTGGCAAGCTTGGAGGCGAAGTATTGCTTGGACTTCGAGTACTTGATGTCCTCATTCACTTGACGCTCGGCCTTGGAAGCTTGGTGAACCAACTCAACCATGTTGGAGTATTGTTGGAACTCCACAATCCTCTTGATGGGGTAGTTGAGGCCATTGAAGAACCTAGCAATGGTTTGGTTCTCGGACTCTTGGATGTTTGCTCTCATCATGGTTAACTCCATCTCCTTGAAGAATTCCTCAACGGTCTTGGTGCCTTGCTTCAACTTTTGTAGCTTGTTGAAGAGATCGGTCTTGTAGTGTGTAGGGACAAAGCGGGCTTGCATCTCCTCCTTCATGTCTTCCCAAGTATCAATTGGAGGATCACCCTTTTCTTCCCTAAGAGTGACAACTTGTTCCCACCAAGTGTTGGCATAATCTTCAAACTCGAGGGAAGCCATGGCTACTTTCTTGGCACCGGAGTAGTTGTGTATGCGGAAGATCTTGTCAACCTTGAGTGCCCATGAGAGGTAGGCCTCGGCGTCGTCTTCACCCTTGAACTTGGGCATGTTGAACTTGAGCTTTCCATACATATTCTCTTCATCTTCCATGTTCCTTCGACGAGGACGGATGCCTTCATCTCTTGCGACTTGAGGTGGTAGAGGAGGTCTTCCACGACCAACCATAGCATTGGGTTGGCGTTGGAGGTGAACACTTGCTTCACTTGGCTCATGTTGAGGATGTTGTTGCGGGTCTTGGCGAGGTTGTTGGCGTTGCCCAATTATGGCCCTCTCATCTTGATCATGTTGTGGTTGCCCTCGGCCCCTTTGGTCATGGCGAGGATGGTTCCGGAGGTCACGCCTTGGTGGATCTTGATGACCTTGGTCTTGAGCATCCACATGGGCTTGACGATGAGGTGCCGGGTCCATGTTGTGGAGGACGTTGTCTTGGGGTTGGTCGTCATGCCCATGGTGGGCATGGCGAGCCGCTTGATGACGATCTTGGTGAAGAGCTTGTTCTTGTTGCGGACGTTCATGAGGACGAGCATGGCGATGGAACTCTCCGCGCCTTGAGTTGGAGCGAGAATCATCATGACGAGCGTGCGGTCGACGAGAGCGATGATGATCTCCATGCCTTGAGTCGGAGCTTGAGGACGAATGGTGATCATGGGAGTAGTCATCATGTGAGGTAGTCGATGACGATGAGGAAGTAGAGCGATGTCGATGTCGGCGTCCCAAGTTGTTGATGGCGCGCTCGAGGCTATCCATGCGCCGCTCCATGTTTGCATCATTGGCCGTCACTTGGTCATGCAAGTTGTCCGTAGCTTCACGAAGAAGATTCATATCTTGGTTCACTTGGCCGAAGTTGTGAGCCACTTCTTCATATTGTTGGTCGATGCGTGTCTCGAACAAATTGAGTTGGTCCTTGAAATCTTGGCGTTGCACCCATAGGTTGTGTTGGGTGGCCAACCTCTTGGAGGGGTGTAGGACCTCATCCTCCTTTGCTTGGTCTCCATGCCTATCCATGATCAGAAGACAAGAACTATGTTGTGGATGTTAGTGGAAGGAGACTACCTCTCACTCTTACCGTGGCAAGATAGTATTGAGGCAATCAACCAAGCCGAAAGTAAGACCAATTGTATCGGGACACACACAAGACACACGCAAAAGCTAGCAAATATGGTGTTAGGAGTGGATGGTAGAAAGCCAAAAGACGAAATCCAAAATCGAGTATGTTGTTAAGAGTGGGTAAGGTCCAAAAATCCAAGTGTCAAAGTGGCGATCACTATAAACACGGAAAAATGTGGAACTCACACACGGGATGAGCGGGTTAGTGCAACCAAGGAACGAGCGGAAAAATGAAAAACCCAAAACAAGGGTGCTCAATGTCACACTAACGCAAGAAGAGATCGAAGCTAGGTTGCTAGAGTAGAAACACCAAGATTCGCACGAGGTCTCTCTTCTCTATCTCTCTTGCTTGCTTAAAAGCTTTTCACTCTTTTTGTATCGGTGGCACTTTGCACTTTGCTTTTCTCTTTTTTTTCACTAGCACACTATGCTCTTACTCTTTTGCTGGCCACTCACGAGCTCCACTTATGAGCTTTACTCACACAACGCACACCCTCACGGTCGGGACCTCGTGCGATGTTTCGCAACACTCGAAAGCTTCGCTCGTGGGATAGATCGCAAAAAGAAGAGGGCTACAAGGGTTACTGCAAGTTATACCTGCGATGGTGGAGATGATGGTGGTGGTGGTGGTCGGCGGTGGTGTTAGTCGATGTCGAAGACGAGGATCCGGTCGGTGGTCCGGTCGGACCGGTTCTGGCGCCGGCTGCTCCGGTATGGGGCCGGTTGACCGGGTTCTGGACCGGCTGCTCCGGTTTGCGGCCGGTTGACGGGTTCTGCGCCGGACGGTCCGGTCTGGGGGCCGGTTGACCGGGTTTGAAACCGGGTTCGTCGATTTGGAGCTTTCTCTCTCCTGTTCTTCCCAAACCAAAACCAAATCGGCCAAAACGAAGGGAAACGATGGAATTGGAGGCTAAAAGTTGGGGAAATAGTAGATCAAGCACAACAACACCAGATCCACGGAGCAAAACCACTCAAAACTCAACCAAATCACAGATCCGTCCAAAGGCAATTTAGGGCTTTTTTTGGAAAATTTTCTAGAAACGAAATTGGGTGGGTGGAGGGTCAAATCCGCGGAAACCAAAGGCTGCTGATACCATATGATGTGGTCTGAGACCCCGATTGTGGCCCGATCTCGCGAATGACCCAAGGAATCAAGGGGGAAAGAGGGGAGAGGCGGAAGAACACGAAGAACACGAAGAACACACGAAGATCCACGCACACCAACCCGATACAATCGATGCTTACCCTCACGGCTCGATGGACCGTGCCAATAGAATCCGCCCGGAAGAGACTCGAGGTAGAATTCCGAGAGGAGAGACCGGTGGGGAGGACGAATCAAGGAGTGGGGAGAGAGTGTAAAACACTAGAATCTCACACTACCAAATCCATACATCCACAAGGGTTGCCTTGATTACAGAGGGATGATACCCAAGGGAGACTAAGCTCAAAGTTAGGTTTGAGTTCTAAACAAGTCTGAAAAGTAAAGGAGGGGTCCAGCTACTTAAATAGGCACACACAGCCAGCAAGGGCGAACAGGTACGCGAATGGATAAGTCAAGGCAGTTTGGTGGGGTATTCCCATCGGATCCGGTTGGGCGTCCGGTCAGACCGGGCCGGGACCGGGCTGTCCGGTCGGGGTCGGTCGGCCGGGCCTGGCCGGGCTGTCCGGTCATGGGTCCGGTCGACCGGCCGCCAACCGGGATTCTGCGAAGAGTCCGGTCCTGGGTCCGGTCGTCGTCGGTACGAGGGAGTTGGCCCGGTTTGCGCCCGGTTGACCGGGCCTGTGGCCGGGGCGTCCGGTCGTGGGTCCGGTCTGACCGGGCTGGACCGGCCAGCGTCCTTCTCTTCCTTGGCGCTCTTCGGGCGACGTCGGCTTCGGCTTCATGTTCATCTCCAGGTTCCTCTGCTCCTCTCCTTCCCTTGACCATGGTGTCTCGTCCTCTCCGGGGTCTTGGTGCGCCTTGTACCTAATGACACATAGCACGTCGGCATGAGGTAGCAATCCATCCAAAGGGGTATCAAGGTCAAGGGTGGTGAGGAGCGAGTTCACCTTGTCATGTATCGCTTTGGCTCGAGCCCTTGTCATTGGTCCGCTTGGGGGACTTGTTGGTCTTGGTGAGGAGGTGTCCGAAGGCCACCCCGCATCACTTGTACTGAGCGGGAACGCCGCTCGTGCTTCCAAACACCTGAAAACCAAGTTGTTCCAAAGTGTCCACCATAAATACCTATGCATGGCATTTCAAACCATTCCAAGTAAATTCTCATGCGCTACCTTTAAAACTTTCAAAATGCTTCTCAATTTGTGTTAATGTTTCATAGCTCATGAGGAAGTATGTGGTGTTTAGCTTTCAACCTTGTCATTTACTTTTGACGGACTCTCATATGGACTAGTGGCACATCCGCTTATCCAATAATTTTGCAAAAAGAGCTGGCAATGGGATTCCCAGTCCCAAATTAATTAACTTAAATAGACACTCCTCCATGGTTTGTGATTGTTGGACGGCACCCGAAGGATTCGATTAGCCATGGCTTGTGTAAGAAAGGTTGGAAGGAGTGCCACATAAACATGCAAATAATTCATGGGAGCCGCTCTTGGGAGTCCGGTTGACGAGGTAGTTAGTGTACCCATTACCATTCGTTGACAACAACAAGCACTTCTCAAAATAACTTTACTCCAGCTTTACAAATGAAAAGCTCTAGCGCATGTTAATCCCTGCTTCCCTCTGCGAAGGGTCAATCTTTTACTTTTATGTTGTGTCTCCATTCTTTCTTCGAGCACTATCTTGAGAGCACAACTGTCATTCTTAGTATAATATGCTTGTCTCAAAATATGATTGATTGTGGTATAACTTTGATGCTTTTATCTTTGACAATCGCTACTTCTAGTCTTTCTATGAACTCCAGAGGTGCCGGCATTTATGTTTTGCCGATCAAATACGGGCAAGCGAGATACCACTTTATCATATTCTCTTATGAACATTGCAATCCTGCTTATATACATGATTTATGATGCTTATTATTAATTGTTGGTACCTCTCCATGATTGACATAGCTGTTGGATGATCTTATTTGCATGTATCTCATTATGAACTGCTTAAGTATTAGCCATAGCATGAGAATATATACATCATATGAGCAAATGTGTTCGTGAAAGTTCTTTTATCGCTCAGTTGTTAACTGAATTGCTTGAGGACAAGCAATAAGCTAAGCTTGGGGGGTTGATACGTCCAAAACGTATCTACTTTCCCGAACACTTTGCTATTGTTTTGCCTCTAATTTGTGTATTTTGGATACAACTAACACGGACTAACGCTGTTTTCAGCAGAATTGCTCAGTGTCTCGTTTTTGTGCGAAATCCAACTTTCGGGAAAATCCTCGGAATTTATGCGAAGGCCCTATTTTCCCAATGACGGAGCCAGAAGGACAAGTAAGGTGGAGGCCAGGGCCCCACACCATAGGCGGCGCGGCCTAGGGGGCGCGCGGCCTATGGTGTGGCCCTCTCGGCCGGACGCCCCCTTCGGACTACTTATCGGCCTCGACCTAAAAACGCACGGGAGAAGTAGTCGCGAAACCCTCCAGAGCCGCCACATCGCGAAGCTCCGTCTCGGGAGCAGAAGTCTCGTTCGGCACTCCGGGACGGGGGTGGAGGAGATCTTCACCGCCATCACAACGCCTCTCCACCGACCAGCCATGTTTCCCCCATCCATGTGTGAGTAATTCCCCCGTGTAGGCTGAAGGGGATGGTAGGGATTGGATGATATTGGTCATGTAATAGTCATAAGATTGTTAGGGCATAGTGCCTAGTATCCGTAGATGTCACTTTTATGATATTGTTGCAACTTGTTATGCTTAATGCTTGTCACTAGGGCCCGAGTGCCATGATCTCAGATCTGAACATGTTATTGATTCATGAAGATATTCATTGTTTATGATCTTACCTGCAAGTTGTATACACATGTCGCTGTCCGGAACCAATGGCCCCGAAGTGACAGAAATCGGGACAACCGGAGGGGATGGTAGTGATGTGAGGATCACATGTGTTCACGGAGTGTTAATGCTTTGCTCCGGTACTCTATTAAAAGGAGTACCTTAATTTCCAGTAGTTTCCCTAGAGGCCCGGCTGCCACCGGCTGGTAGGACAAAAGATGTTGTGCAAGTTTCTCATTACGAGCACGTACGACTATATATGGAACACATGCCTATTGATTGATTAGTACTTGGATACCGTTTTATTATTATCTGCAAATGCCCTGCTTTGATTGTTATATGAGTTTCTCTCATCCATGCAACGCCCGTTAAATCCGTCCCTGTGCCTACAGTATTTTAATCCTGTTGTTTACTATAATCACTATTGTTGTCTTTATTTCACCGCTGTTATTTTACTATTCCTACTGCTGTAAAACTGTTACCTCGATAAACTCTTGCGAGCAAGTCTGTTTCAGTGCAGCTGAATTGACAACTCCGCTGTTAAGGCTTACAAGTATTCTTTGTCTCCCCTTGTGTCGAATCAATAAATTGGGTAATACTTCCCTCGAAGACTGTTGCGATCCCCTATACTTGTGGGTCATCATATGCGTAGATGCACACGTCCGTTGAGAACCCCAAGTGGAAGGTATGATGCGTATAGAAGCAAGTTTCCCTCAGTATGAAACCAAGGTTATCGAACCAGTAGGAGCCAAGAAGCACGTGAAGGTTGTTGGTGGAGGAATGTAGTGCGGCGCAACACCAGTGAAACCGGCGTCAACGTGGAACCTGCACAACACAATCAAAGTACTTTGCCCCAACGTAACATTGAGGTTGTCAATCTCACCGGCTTGCTGAAAACAAAGGATTAAACGTATCGAGTAGAAAATGGTGTTTGTTTGCAAAGAACAGTAAAAACAGTAGAATGTATTCAGATGTAAAAGAATGGACCGGGGTCCACAGTTCACTAGAGGTGTCTCTCCAATAAGATAACTAACATGCTGGGTGAACAAATTACAGGCGGGCAATTGACAAATAAAGATTCAATACATATCAACGATGATTACTATGTGATTTAATCAGGGCATTACGACAAAGTACATAGACCGCTATCCAGCATGCATCTATGCCTAAATAATCCACCTTCAGGTTATCATCCGAACCCCTTCCGGTATTAAGTTGTAAACAACAGATAATTGCATTAAGTATGGTGCGTAATGTAATCAACACAAATATCCTTAGACAAAGCATCAATGTTTTATCCCTAGTAGCAACATCACATCCACAACCTTAGAACTTTCTGTCACTGTCCCAGATTCAATGGAGGCATGAACCCACTATCGAGCATAATTACTCCTTCTTGGAGTTACAAGTATCAACTTGGCCAGAGCCTCTACTAGCAACGGAGAGCATGCAAGAACATAAACAACACATATATGATAGATTGATAATCAACTTAACATAATATTCTATATTCATCGGATCTGCCAAACACAACATGTAGCATTACAAATAGATGATCTTGATCATGTTAGGCAGCTCACAAGATCTATAACAATGATAGCACAAGCGGAGAAGACAACCATCTAGCTACTGCTATGGACCCATAGTCCAAGGATGAACTACTCACGCATCAATCCGGAGGCGGGCATGATGATGTAGAGCCCCTCCGGTGATGATTCCCCCTTCGGCAGGGTGCGGAGGCGATCTCTGAATCCCCCGAGATGGGATTCGACGGCGGCGTCTGGAAGGTTTTCCGTATCGTGGCTCTCGGTACGGGGGTTTCGCGACGAAGGGTATATGTAGGCGGAAGGGTAGGTCAGGGGGCGTCACGAGGGCCCACACACTAGGGCCGCGCGGCTAGGACATGGGCCGCGCCGCCCTGGTGTCTGGCCACCTCGTGGCCCCACTTCATCTCCCTTTCGGTCTTCTGGAAGCTTCGTGTAAAAATAGGCCCCTGGGCGTTGATTTCGTCCAATTCCGAGAATATTTCCTTACTAGGATTTCTGAAACCAAAAACAGCAGAAAACAAACTGGCACTTCGGAATCTTGTTAATAGGTTAGTGCCGGAAAATGTATAATAATGCTGTAAAGTATGTATAAAACATTCAAGTATTGTAATAAAAGTAGCATGGAACATATGAAATTATAGATACGTTTGAGACGTATCAAACATCCCCAAGCTTAGTTCCTACTCGTCCTCGAGTAGGTAAACGATAACACAAATAATTTCTGAAGTGACATGCTACCAACATAATCTTGATCAACATTATTGTAAAGCATATGAGATGAATGGAGTGATCTGAACAAAAGATTGCTAACAAAGATAATGACTAAGCAAATGAATCATATAGCAAAACTTTTCATGAATAGTACTTTCAAGACAAGTATCAATAAGAGTTGCATAAGAGCTAACTCATAAGCAATAAATTCAAAGTAGAATGAATTGAAGCAACACAAAGGATGATTAAGTTTCAGCGAATGCTTTCAACTTGTAACATGTATATCTCATGGATATTTGTCAACATAGAGTAATATAACAGGTGCAATAAGTAAACATGTAAGAATCAATGCACACAGTTAACACAAGTGTTTGCTTCTAAGATAGAAAGAAGTGGGTAAACTGACTCAACATAAAGTAAAAGATTGGCCCTTCGCAGAGGGAAGCATGGATTACTATTTTTGTGCTAAAGCTTTTGTTTTGAAAACATAGAAACAATTTTGTCAACGGTAGTAATAATTCATATGTGCTATGCATAATACTTCCTACAAGTTGCATGTCTCATGCATAGAGTACTAATAGTGCTCGCACCTTGTCCTACTTAGCTCGGAAGACACGGATTATCATCGCATAACATATGTTTCAACCAAGTGTCACAAAGGGGTACCTCTATGCCGCCTGTACAAGTGTCTAAGGAGAAAGCACGCATTGGATTTCTCGCTTTTGATTATTCTCAACTTAGACATCCATACCGGGACAACATAGACAACAGATAATGGACTCCTCTTTTAATGCTTAAGCATTCAACAACAGTTAATATTCTCATAAGAGATTGAGGTTGTATGTCCAGACTGAAACTTCCACCATGATACATGGCTTTAGTTGGCTGCCCAATGTTCTTATCTAACATATGCATACTATAACCATTTGATCATGAAATCGCACTTACTTCAGACAAGACGAACATGCATATCATCTCACATGATATCCAACAAAGATAAAGTTGATGGCGTCCCCAGAAACATGGTTACCGCTCAACAAGCAACTTATAAGAATTAAGACACATAACTACATATTCATCACCACAATAGTTTTAAGCTATTTGTCCCATGAGCTATATATTGCAAAGATAAAGGAATGAAATTTTAAAGGTAGCACTCAAGTAATTTACTTTGGAATGGCAGAAAAATACCACATAGTAGGTAGATATGGTGGACACAAATGGCATGGTTTTGGCTCAAGGTGTTTGGATGCACGAGAAGCATTTCCTCTCAGTACAAGGTTTGTGCTAGCAAGGTTATTTGAAGCAACCACAAGTATGAACAGGTACAGCAAAACTCACACAAGAACATATTGCAAGCATTATAAGGCTCTACACTATCTTCCTTGTTGTTCAAACACTTTACCCGAAAATATCTAGACTTAGAGAGAACAATCATGCAAACCAAATTAAACAAGCTCTACGGTATTTCTTCATTAATAGATTAAACTACATGATGCAAGAGCTTAAACATGATCTATGAGAGCTAAAACAATTGCCAAATTTACCAAACCATATGCAGCATTTTTCGATTCCAACCAAATAGCAATTTAACGAAGCAATTTCAGCCTTCGCCATGAACATTAAAGCACAAATAAGAACACAAGTGTTCCATAAGAAAAAGCGGAGCGTAATATCTCCAATATAAGAATGGTGGGATCCAACTTTATTCAAAACAAAAACAAAAATAAAAAGCAAACCGACGCTCCAAGTAAAGAACATAAGATGTGATGGAATAAAATATAGTTTCACTAGAAGTGACTGATAATGTTGTCGATGAAGAAGGGGATGCCTTGGGCATCCCCAAGCTTAATGCTTGAGTCTTCTTAAAATATGCAGGGATGAACCACCGGGGCATCCCCAAGCTTAGACCTTTCACTCTTCTTGATCATAGTATATCATCCTCTTCTCTTGACCCTTGAAAACTTCCTTCACACAAACTTCAAGCAAACTCATTAGAGGGTTAGTGCATAACCAAAAATTCACATATTCAGAGGTGACACAATCATTCTAAACACTTCTGGACATTTCACAAAGCTTCTGAAAGTTAATGGAACAAAGAAACTCATTCAACATAGCAAAAGCGGCAATGCGAAATAAAAGACAGAATCTGTCAAAAACAGAACAGTCCGTAAAGATGAGTCTGGCAGGGCACTTAACTTGCTCAAATGGAAAAACTCAAAACTAATGAAAGTTGCGTACATATATGAGGATCATGCTCGTAAATTTGCAGATTTTTCGATTTGTTTACAGAGACTTCTGCGAGAATTCGTGACAGACAGCAATGCTGTTTCTGCGCAGCGATCCAAATCTATCATCAACTTTAACATAAAAACTTTACTTGGCACAAAAACATGATAAGGAGAGGTTGCTACAGTAGTAAACAACTTCCAAGACTCAACAATACAGTAAATAAAATAAAACTTGGGTTATCTCCAAGAAGTGCTTTTCTTTAACGCCTTTCAGCTAGGCGCAGAAAGTGCAAATCAAGTAACATCAAGAGAAGAAGCATCAACATCATAGCTTGTTCTAATAATAGAATCAAAAGGAAACTTCATTCTCTTTCTAGGGAAGTGTTCCATACCTTTCTTGAGAGGAAATTGATATTTAATATTACCTTCCCTCATATCAATAACAGCAACGGTTCGAAGAAAAGGTCTTCCCAACACAATAGGACAAGATGCATTGCATTCGATATCCAAGACAACAAAATCAACGGGGACAAAGTTATTGTTAACCGTAATGCGAACATTATCAATCCTCCCCAAAGGTTTCTTTTTAACATTATCGGAAAGATTAACATCCAAATAACAATTCTTCAATGGTGGCAAGTCAAGCCTATAGTTGTTGTTACCATAATTATTCCTATAAGCATTGTTGTTGAAATTATTGTTCTTAATGAAATTCACATCAACATTTTCTTCTTGAGCAACCAATGAAGCTAAAGGAACATTATTAGGATCAATATGAGATCTACCATTTGCAAGCATAGACATAATAGCATCAATCTTATCACCCAAAGAAGAGGTTTCTTCAACAGAATTTACCTTCTTACCTTGAGGAGTTCTTTCAGTGTGCCATTCAGAGTAATTGATCATCATATCATCAAGAAGCTTAGTCGCGGCGCCCAAGGTGATGGACATAAAAGTACCTCCGCAGCTGAATCCAATAGGTTCCTCGAGGAAAAATTCAATCATGCATAAAAGGTTTGGATGATCATCCAAGTAGTCAGTCCATGGGTTGGGCAATTCTTTACCAAAGATTTCATTCTCTCCCATGCTTGAGCAACATGTTCATTATCAAATTGTTTAAGTTCATAATGCTACTTCTCAAAGATATAATCTTAGCAGGAGGATAATATTTACTAATAAAAGCATCTTTGCATTTAGTCCATGAATCAATACTATTCTTAGGCAAAGAAAGCAACCAATCTTTAGCTCTTCCTCTTAATGAGAAAGGAAACAATTTCAGTTTTATAATATCACCATGTATATCCTTATACTTTTGCATTTCACAAAGTTCAACAAAATTATTAAGATGGGCAGCAGCATCATCAGTACTAACACCGGAAAATTGCTCTCTCATAACAAGATTCAGTAAAGCAGGTTTAATTTCATAGAATTCTGTAGTAGCAGGTGGAGCAATAGGAGTATATATAAAATCATTATTATTTGTGCTAGTGAAGTCACACAACATAGTATTTTCAGGAGTACCCATTATAACAGTAGTAAAGTAAACTAGGCAAATAAAGACAAGTAACTAATTTTTTTTGTGTTTTGATATAGAGCTAGTAAATAAGACAGTAAGTAAAGCAACTAATTTTTTTGTGTTTTTAATATGAAGCAAACAAGACAGTAAATAAAATAAAGTAAAGCAAGACAAAAACAAAGTAAAGAGAAGTGGAGACTCCTTACGCGTGTCTTGATCTCCCGGCAACGAGCGCTAGAAATTTAGCTTGATACGCGTAGATGCACACGTCCGTTGGGAACCCCAAGTGGAAGGTATGATGCGTATAGAAGCAAGTTTCCCTCAGTATGAAACCAAGGTTATCGAACCAGTAGGAGCCAAGAAGCACGTGAGGGTTGTTGGTGGAGGAATGTAGTGCGGCGCAACACCAGTGAAACCGGCGCCAACGTGGAACCTGCACAACACAATCAAAGTACTTTGCCCCAACGTGCGTGAGGTTGTCAATCTCACCGGCTTTTGAAAACAAAGGATTAAACGTATCGAGTGGAAAATGGTGTTTGTTTGCAAAGAAGTAAAACATTAGAATGTATTCAGATGTAAAAGAATGGACCGGGGTCCACAGTTCACTAGAGGTGTCTCTCCAATAAGATAACTAACATGCTGGGTGAACAAATTACAGGCGGGCAATTGACAAATAAAGATTCAATACATATCAACGATGATTACTATGTGATTTAATCGGGGCATTACGACAAAGTACATAGACCGCTATCCAAGCATGCATCTATGCCTAAATAATCCACCTTCAGGTTATCATCCGAACCCCTTCCGGTATTAAGTTGTAAACAACAGATAATTGCATTAAGTATGGTGTAATGTAATCAACACAAATATCCTTAGACAAAGCATCAATGTTTTATCCCTAGTAGCAACAGCACATCCACAACCTTAGAACTTTACTGTCACTGTCCCAGATTCAATGGAGGCATGAACCCACTATCGAGCATAATTACTCCCTCTTGGAGTTACAAGTATCAACTTGAGCCTCTACTAGCAACGGAGAGCATGCAAGAACATAAACAACACATATATGATAGATTGATAATCAACTTAACATAATATTCTATATTCATCGGATCCCGCCAAACACAACATGTAGCATTACAAATAGATGATCTTGATCATGTTAGGCAGCTCACAAGATCTATAACAATGATAGCACAAGCGGAGAAGACAACCATCTAGCTACGCTATGGACCCATAGTCCAAGGATGAACTACTCACGCATCAATCCGGAGGCGGGCATGATGATGTAGAGCCCCTCAGGTGATGATTCCCCTCTCCGGCAGGGTGCCGAGGCGACCTCCTGAATCCCCGAGATGGGATTACGGCGGCGTCTCTGGAAGGTTTCCGTATCGTGGCTCTCGGTGCGGGGGTTTCGCGACGAAGGGTATATGTAGGCGGAAGGGTAGGTCGGGGGCGTCACGGGGCCCACACACTAGGGCCGCGCGGCCCCGGACTGGCCGCCCTGGGTGTGGCCACCTCGTGGCCCCACTTCGTCTCCCTTTTGGGTCTTAAGCTTCGTGTAAATAGGCCCAGGCGTTGATTTCGTCCAATTCCGAGAATATTTCCTTACTAAGTTTCTGAAACCAAACAGCAACTGCCACTTCGGCATCTTGTTAATAGGTTAGTGCCGGAAAATGTATAATAATGTTGTAAAGTATGTATAAAACATTCAAGTATTGTAATAAAAGTAGCATGGAACATAAGAAATTATAGATACGTTTGAGACGTATCCCCCCCCCCCCCAATTCGAAGAGCTGGCTAGTGTGCCTTACGCACAGTATGGGGGTTTGGGTTCTGGGCCAGGCACTTTACCAGATTCTCTGGACCATGCACACCGGAGACTCCGGTCTCCCCAGGCCGGAGACTCCGGACTTCCCAAGTCGTGAAGCTGGCATGTGTGCCTCACTCTTAGTATGTGACGAGGTATCGACTCGTCAATGCCTACGAATTGTAGACTTAGGGTTTTGTGGAAAGTAGAGGGCAAGTAGAACTCGAAGTGGTCAGATGAACAAAGGCATCCAACTAGTAACAATATGGTGGCTAGGGTTAGAATTGATTGATCCTCTTTTCGCCCTCGACTTCGCCCTTATATAGGAGGAGAAGCCGAGGTTTTCTGTGTCGTACAAGTACATATAACATCGGGCCGTATTGGGCCTTTCCATATACTATTACAAGTTTTCCTATATTGACTCCACTTTCTTGGGCTTCACATCTTCGGCTTCGTGGGCCTCCAGATCTTCGGGTCCACCAACTTCAACTCAAGAATATAAACAGGGGTACACCCGTGGTAATGCCCGTTAGGCATACCTATGTCAGTATGGGGGTCCAGGAACTCGGCTGGAAACTCCACCGAAGACTCCAGGATAAAGGGAGAAACACCAAAGACTCCGGTCCAAATTATGCAGAAACAGTTACTTTTGGTGTGGGGGTATAAAAGGCACCCTTCTTCTCCATGGAGAGGTTGTGGCTTCTACTCTCTCTCTCTCTCTTCCATTGTTCCAAAGCTCAAAACTCCAGGATCTCCCTTCCTAGCCACTCGAACTTGTTGATCTCTTGGAAATCAAAGGAGGAACACTAGATCTACACTTCCACCAAAGGGATTTGAGTATCCCACTTGTTTTTAGTAGATTCATGTTGTGAAACCCTAGCTTTGTGAGAATTCGCCATCGAGCTTGCTTTTGTGTTGTAAAAGCTCCGTGGTCGGTTGTTGGGAGCCTCCAATTGAGTTGTGGATGTGTGCCCTGATACGTCTCAAACGTATCTATAATTTTTTATGTTCCATGCTACTTTTATGACAATACTTGAATGTTTTATACATACTTTACAACATTATTATACATTTTCCGGCACTAACCTATTAACAAGATGCCGAAGCGCCGTTGTTGTTTCTTTGTTTTGGTTTTGAAATCTAGTAAGGAAATATTCTCGGAATTGGACGAAATCAACGCGGGTCCTATTTTTGCACGGCTTCGAAAGGCAAAGGAAACGAAGTGGGGCCACGAGGTGGCCACACACCAGGGCAGCGCGGCCCGAGGCCCGGCCGCGCCGGCATGTTGTGGGCCCCTCGTGACGCCCCCTGCCTCCCTTACAAACAAATGTCGTCGCGAAACCCCTGTACCGAGAGCCTGGATCCGGAGACGCCGCCGTCGCGAATCCCATCTCGGGTCAGGAGATCGCCTCCGGCCTGCCGGAGAGGGAATCATCGGGAGGCTCTACATCATCATGCCCGCCTCGGATTGATGCGTGAGTATTTCATCCTTGGACTATGGGTCCATGCGGTAGCTAGATGGTTGTCTTCTCCGCTTGTGCTATCATTGTTTAGATCTTGTGAGCTGCCTAACATGATCAAGATATTTGTAATGCTACATGTTGTGTTGCAGATCCGATGAATATAGAATATTATGTTAAGTTGATTATCAATCTATCATATATGTGTTGTTTATGTTCTTGCATGCTCTCCTGCTAGTAGAGCTTTCGCCAAGTTGATACAACTCAAGAGGAAGTAAATGCTATGATGTAGGTTCATGCCTCCATTAATCTGGGCGTGACAGAAAGTTCTAAGGTTATGGATCTTTGTTGCTACTAGGGATAAAACATTGATGCTTAGGATATTTATGTTGATTATTCACAGCACCATACTTAATGCAATTATCGTTGTTTACAACTTAATGCTGGAAGGAGTTGGATGATAAACGAAATTATTTAGGCATGAAATATTTCGGGATATGTACTTTGTCGTAATGCCACGATTAAATCACATAGTAATCATCATTGATATGTATTGAATCTTTATTTGTCAATTGCCGCACTGTTCACCCAGACATATTAGTTATCTTATTGGAGAGACACCTCTAGTGGTGGACCCCGGTCCATTCTTTTACATCTGAATACATTCTACTATTTTTAGCGTTTTTGCAAACAAACACCATTTTCCACTCGATACGCTTAATCCTTTGTTTCGGCAAGCCGGTGAGATTGAAAACCTACTGTTACGTTGGGACAAGTACTTTTTTTTGATTGTGTGCAGGTTCCATGTTGCGCCGTTTCAGTGTTGTCTCCACCAACAACCTTCACGTGCTTCTTGGCTTCCACTGGTTCGATAACCTTGGTTTCATCTTTGAGAAACTTGCTGCTGTGCGCATCATACCTTCCTCTTGGGGTTTACGACGTGTACATCTACGCGCATCAAGCATATTTTCTGGCGCCGTTGCGGGGAGATCGCGCACAAGGGAGTCTCCACTTCCAATCTCTTTACTTTGTTTTGTCTTGCTTTACTTTATTTTATTTCTTGTCTTATTTGCCATACTACAAAAAATTAGTTACTTTACTTTCGTCTTATTTACTAGCTCTATATCAAAAACACAAAAAATTAGTTACTTGTCTTACTTTATTTGCCTAGTTTACTTTTTCTTGTTAATTACTCTGAAAATACTAAGTTGTGTGATTTCACTAGCACAAATAATAATGATTTTATATGTACTCTATTGCTCCACTGCGAGAATTCTATGAAAGTGCTTGCTACTAAATCTTGTTATGAAGAGCAATTTTCTGTGTTATCTGATGATCTTGCCCATCTTAATAATTTTGTTGAACTTTGTATGCAAAAGTATAAGGATATAGATGGTGATATTATAAAACTGAAATTGTTTCCTTTCTCATTAAGAGGAAGAGCTAAAGATTGGTTTATATCTTTGCCTGGAATGTATTGATTCATGGACTAAAGATGCTTTTATTGTGAAATATTATCCTCTGCTAAATTTATATCTTTGAGTAGCATAATGAATTTTTAAAAATTTGATATTAAATATTTAATTTAAGCATGGGAAGAATGAAATCTGGTAAAAAATTGTAACCCATGGACTGACTACTTGGATGATCATCCAAACCTTTATGCGAGAATTTTCCATAGGGAACTATTGGAAAATTTTTATGTCCATCACCTTGGGCGCCTAAATTACTTGATGATATGATGATCAATTATGAATGTCTGTGAGAACTCTCAAGGTAAGAGGTAAATTTGTTGAAAACCTCTTCTTTTATTGTGCTGTACTATGCTACAGATAGATCTCATATTTGTCCTAATAATGTTTTTTTTGGTTATTTCCAGAAGAAAATGTTGATGTGAATTTCATTTAGAACAATAATTTCAACAACATAGGAATAATTATAGTAACAACAACTATAGCCATATCCCTCTAATAATGGTAATGGTTATGGTAATTCTTATGGTAATTCTTACAACAATAATAAGAGTGTACCCTCTGGTCTTGAAGAAATGCTTAAAGAATTTATTAGTACACAAACTGCTTTCAATAAAACTTGTTGAAGAAAAGCTTGGTAAAATTGATGTTCTTGCTTCTAAGGTTGATCTTGCTCTTGATGTTGATCTTTTAAAATTGAAAGTTATGCATGAGGAAGTTAAAGATGCTAGGTTTGCTAAAACAAATGCCATCAAGTTAGAATTAATGATAATATTAGATTGTTGGCTGAATTGCATGCTAGGTGGGATAGAGAAGAAAAAGAAAAACTTGCTAAAGAGAATAATGTAGCTAAAGTATGGACTATTACCACCACTAGTAATGTTGATTCTTCACATGTTGCTGCACCTCCTACTATCAATGGAAAAATAATTGGTGTTGGCAATGTTTCTAGTCCTAGTGCAAAGCGTACAAAATCGCTGAAACTGCTAAAACTGATAAAACTGCTGAAATTTTTCAAAATATTGGTGACAATGATTCCATTGTTGTAGATCATAATGGTTTAGATTTTGATGATTGCCATATCTCTGAAGTTATAAAGTTCTTACAAAAACTTGCTAGAAGTCCCAATGCTAGTGCTATAAATTTAGCTTTTACGAAACATATTGCAAATGCTCTCATTAAAGCTAGGGAAGAGAAATTAAAACTTGAAGCTTCTATTCCTAGAAGTTAGAAGATGGTTGGGAGCCCATCATTAAGATGAAATTCAATGACTTTGAGTGTAATGCTTTATGTGATCTTGGTGCAAGTATTTCTGTTATGCCTAAAAAGATTTATGATATGCTTGACTTGCCACCATTGAAGAATTGTTATTTGGATGTTAATCTTGCCGATAATGTTAAAAAGAAACCTTTGGGAGGATTGATAATGTGCGCATTACGATTAACAATAACCTTGTCCCCGTTGATTTTGTTGTCTTGGATATCGAATGCAATGCATCTTGTCCTATTGTGTTGGGAAGACCTTTTCTTCGAGCTGTTGGTGCTGTTATTGATATGAGGGAAGGTAATATTAAATATCAATTTCTCTAAAGAAAGGTATGGAACACTTCCCTAGAAAGAGAATGAAGTTGCCTTTTGATTCTATTATTAGAACAAGTTATGATGTTGATGCTTCTACTCTTGATGTTACTTGATTTGCACTTTGCGCCTAGCTTAAGGCGTTAAAGAAAAGCACTTCTTGGGAGATAACCCATGTTTCATTTTATTTACTGTATTATTGAGTCTTGGAAGTTGTTTACTACTGTAGCAACCTCTCCTTATCATGTTTTTGTGCCAAGTAAATTTTCTATGTTAAAGTTGATGATAGATTTGGATCGCTGCGCAGAAGGAGCATGAGCTGGTTACGAATTCTCGCAGAAGTCTCTGTAAAAATTCAAAAAAATCTGGTGAGCGTGATCCTCATATATGTACGCAAGTTTCATTAGTTTTGAGTTGTTCCTGAGCAAGTTAAGTGCCCCTGCCAGATTGATCTTGCTCCCAAGTTCTTCTTTGCTGACTGGTTTTTCTGCTTTTATTTGCATTGCCGCTTTTGTATGAATGAGTTTCTTTGTTCCATTAACTTTCGGAAGCTTTGTCAATGTGAAGTTAAGATGATGTGTCATTGTGTTTTTTGGTTATACACTAACCCTCTATTGAGTTTGCTTCAAGTTTGCAGTTGAATCAAAGAAGTTTTGGTGGATGATGGAGAGTGATCAAGAAGAGTGAAAGGTCTTGGGGATGCCCGGTTTTCCCCTGCATATTTAAGAAGACTCAAGCATCTACGCTTGGGGATGCCTTTGGGCATCCCCTTCTTCATCTAGAACATTATCAGGTCACTTCTAGTGAAACTATATTTTTATTCCATCACATCCTATGTTCTTTACTTGGAGCGTCGGTTTGCTTTTATTTTATTTTTGGTTTGAATAAAGTTGGATCCCACCATTCTTAGATTGGAGATATTACGCTCTGCTTTTTCATATGGAACACTTGCGTTCTTAGTTGTGCTTTAATGTTCATGGCGAAGGCTGAAATTGCTTCGTTAAATTGCTATTTGGTTGGAATCGGAAAATGCTGCATATGGTTTGATAAATTTGGCAATTGTTTGAGCTCTCATAGATCATGTTTAAGCTCTTGCATCATGTAGTTTAATCTATTAATGAAGAACTACCGTAGAGCTTGTTTAATTTGGGTTTGCATGATTGGTCTCTCTAAGTCTAGATATTTTCGGGTAAAGTGTTTGAACAACAAGGAAGACGGTGTAGAGCCTTATAATGCTTGCAATATGTTCTTGTGTGAGTTTTCTTATCTGTTCATGTGTGTTTGCTTCAAACAACCTTGCTAGCCCAAACCTTGTCTTGAGAGGAAATGCTTCTTGTGCATCCAAACACCTTGAGCCAAACCCATGCCATTTGTGTCCACCATATCTACCTACTATGTGGTATTTCTCGCCATTCCAAAGTAAATTACTTGAGTGCTACCTTTAAAATTTCATTCCTTTACCTTTACAATATATAGCTCATGGGACAAATAGCTTAAAAACTATTGTGGTGATGAATATGTAGTTATGTGTCTTAATTCTTATAAGTTGCTTGTTGAGCGCTAACCATGTTTCTGGGGACGCCATCAAATTTACCTTTGTTGGATATCATGTGAGATCCTATGCATGTTCGTCTTGTCCGAAGTAAGTGCGATTTCATGATCAAATGGTTTGAGTATGCATATGTTAGAGAAGAACATTGGGCCGCTAACTAAAGCCATGTATCATGGTGGGAGTTTCAGTTTTGGACATACAACCTCAATCTCTTATGAGAATATTAACTGTTGTTGAATGCTTAAGCATTAAAGAGGAGTCCATTATCTGTTGTCTATGTTGTCCCAGTATGGATGTAAAAAAAAAAAATAGAAAAGCAAAGATGTCTTTCTCTTAGACAGACATCGACATAGAGGTACCCCTTTGTGACACTTGGTTGAAACATATGTTATGCGATGATAATCCGTGTCTTCCGAGCTAAGTAGGACAAGGTGCGAGCACTATTAGTACTCTATGCATGAGACATGCAACTTGTAGGAAGTATTATGCATAGCACATATGAATTATTACTACCGTTGACAAAATTGTTTCTATGTTTTCAAACAAAAGCTCTAGCACAAAAATAGTAATTCATGCTTCCCCTCTGCGAAGGGCCATTCTTTTACTTTATTGTTGAGTCGGTTTACACTCTTTCTATTTAGAAGCAAACACTTGTGTTAACTGTGTGCATTGATTCTTACATGTTTACTTATTGCACCTGTTATATTACTCTATGTTGAAAAATATCCATGAGATATACATTTTACAAGTTGAAAGCAATTGCTGAAACTTAATCATCCTTTGTGTTGCTTCAATGCATTCTACTTAGAATTTATTGCTCATGAGTTAGCTCTTATGCAGTCTTATTGATACTTGTTTGAAAGTACTATTCATGAAAAGTTTTGCTATATGATTCATTTGCTTAGTCATTATCTTTGTTAGCAATCTTTTGTTCAGATCACTCCATTCATCTCATATGCTTTACAATAATGTTGATCAAGATTATGTTGGTAGCATATCACTTCAGAAATTATTTGTATCGTTTACCTACTCGGGCGAGTAGGAACTAAGCTTGGGGATGCTTGATACGTCTCAAACGTATCTATAATTTCTTATGTTCCATGCTACTTTTATGACAATACTTGAATGTTTATACATACTTTACAACATTATTATACATTTTCCGGCACTAACCTATTAACAAGATGCCGAAGTGCTAGTTGTTTTCTGCTTTTTTGGTTTCGAGAAATCCTAGTAAGGAAATATTCTCGGAATTTGAAATCAACGCCCAGGTCCTATTTTTGCATGAAACCGGAAAGACCGAGGGAAAGAGCGGGGCCACGAGGCGACGCCACACTAGAGGCGGCCTGGGCCTAGGCCGCGCCGGCCTGTTGTGTGGGGCCCTCGTGTGGCCCCCTGTCCGCCTACATATAGCCTTCGTCGCAAACCCCCTGTCAGAGAGCCACGATGGAAAACCTTCCAGAGCCGCACGTGCGCGATCCCATCTCGGGGGATTCGGAGATCGCCTCGGCACCACTGTAGGAGGGGAATCATCCCGGAGGGCTCTACATCATCATGCCCGCCTCCGGATTGATGCGTGAGTAGTTCATCCTTGGACTATGGGTCCATAGTAGCTAGATGGTTGTCTTCTCCGCTTGTGCTATCATTGTTATAGATCTTGTGAGCCTAACATGATCAAGATCATCTATTTGTAATGCCATGTTGTGTTTGGTGGGATCCGATGAATATAGAATATTATGTTAAGTTGATTATCAATCTATCATATATGTGTTGTTTATGTTCTTGCATGCATCTCCGTTGCTAGTAGAGGCTCTGCCAAGTTGATACTTGTAACTCCAAGAGGAGTATTTATGCTCGATAGTGGGTTCATGCCTCCATTGAATGGGGGAGTGACAGAAAGTTCTAAGGTTGTGGATGTGCTGTTGCTACTAGGGATAAAACATCGATGCTTTGTAAGGATATTTGTGTTGATTACATTACGCACCATACTTAATGCAATTATCATTGTTTACAACTTAATACGGAAGGGGTTCGGATGATAACCTGAAGGTGGATTATTTAGGCATAGATGCATCATGGATAGCGGTCTATGTATTGTCGTAATGCCCTGATTAAATCACATAGTAATCATCGTTGATATGTATTGAATCTTTATTTGTCAGTTGCCACCTGTAATTTGTTCACCAAGCATGTTATTATCTTATTGGAGAGACACCTCTAGTGATGTGGACCCGGTCCATTCTTTTACATCTGAACACATTCTTGTACTTCTATTTGTTTTTACTGTTCTTTGCAAACAAACGCCATCTCCACTCGATCGTTTAATCCTTTGTTTTCAGCAAGCCGGTGAGATTGACAACCTCACTGTTACGTTGGGGCAAAGTACTTTGATTGTGTTGTGCAGTTCACGTTGGCGCCGGTTTCTGGTGTTGCGCCGCACTACATTCTCACCAACAACCTTCACGTGCTTCTTGGCTCCTCTTGGTTTAGTAACCTTGGTTTCTTTGAGGGAAAACTTGCCGATGTGCGCATCATACCTTCCTCTTGGGGTTCCCAACGGACGTGTACATCTACGCGCATCAAGCAGATATCATGTGAGATGCTATGCATGTTCGTCTTGTCTGAAGTAAGGGCGATTTCATGATCAAATGGTTTGAGTATGCATATGTTAGAGAAGAACATAGACCGCTAACTAAAGCCATGTATCATGGTGGAAGTTTAGGTTTGGACATACAACCTCAATCTCTTATGAGAATATTAGCTGTTGTTGAATGCTTAAGCATTAAAGAGGAGTCCATTATCTGTTGTCTATGTTGTCCCGGTATGGATGTCTAAGTTGAGAATAATCAAAGCGAGAAATCCAATGCGTGCTTTCTCCTTAGACATTTGTCGGGCGCATAGAGGTACCCCCTTGTGACACTTGGTTGAAACATATGTTATGCGATGATAATCTGTGTTTTCCGAGCTAAGTAGGACAAGGTGCGAGCACTATTAGTACTCTATGCATGAGACTTGCAACTTGTAGAAAGTATTATGCATAGCACATATGAATTATTACTACCGTTGACAAAATTGTTTCTATTTTTTCAAAATAAAAGCTCTAGCACAAAAATAGTAATTCATGCTTCCCTCTGCGAAGGGCCATTCTTTTACTTTATTGTTGAGTCAGTTTACCCACTTCTCTCTATCTTAGAAGCAAACACTTGTGTTAACTGTGTGCATTGATTCATACATGTTTACTTATTGCATTTGTTATATTACTCTATGTTGACAAATATCCATGAGATATACATGTTACAAGTTGAAAACAATTGCTGAAACTTAATCATCCTTTTGTGTTGCTTCAATGCATTCTACTTTGAATTTATTGCTTATGAGTTAGCTCTATGCAAGTCTTATTGATACTTGTTTGAAGAGTACTATTCATGAAAAGTTTTCTATATGATTCATTTGTAGTCATTATCTTTGTTAGCAATCTTTTGTTCAGATCACTCCATTCATCTCATATGCTTTACAATAATGTTTGATCAAGATTATGTTAGTAGCATGTCATGAGTATTTGTGTTATCGTTTACCTACTCGAGGCGAGTAGGAACTAAGCTTGGGGATGCTTGATACGTCTCAAACGTATCTATAATTTCTTATGTTCCATACTACGTTTATGACAATACTTGAATGTTTTATACATACTTTTACAGCATTATTATACATTTTCCGGCACTAACCTATTAACAAGATGCCGAAGCGCAGTTGCTGTTTTCTACTTTTTTTGGTTTGAAAATCCTAGTAAGGAAATATTCTCGGAATTGGACGAAATCAACGCTGGTCCTATTTTTGCACGGCTCCGGGAGACCGAGAAACGAAAGTGGCGGGCACGAGTGGCCACACACGGGCGGCGCGCCCGGGCCTGGCCGCGCCGGCCTGTTGTGTGGGCCTCTCGTGGCCCCAGACCTACCCTTCCGCCTACAAATAGCCTTCGTCGCGAAACCTCCTGTACGAGAGCCATGATAGAAAACCTTCCGGAGACGCGCCGTCGCGAATCCCATCTCGGGGGATTCAGGAGATCGCCTCCGGCACCTGCCGGAGAGGGGAATCATCAGGAGGGCTCTACATCATCATGCCCGCCTCAGGATTGATGCGTGAGTAGTTCATCCTTGGACTATGGGTCCATAGAGTAGCTAGATGGTTGTCTTCTCCGCTTGTGCTATCATTGTTTAGATCTTGTGAGCTGCCTAACATGATCAAGATCATCTATTTGTAATGCTACATGTTGTGTTTGGCGGGATCCGATGAATATAGAATATTATGTTAAGTTGATTATCAATCTATCATATATGTGTTGTTTATGTTCTTGCATGCTCTCCGTTGCTAGTAGAGGCTCTGGCCAAGTTGATACTTGTAACTCCAAGAGGGAGTAATTATGCTCGATAGTGGGTTCATGCCTCCATTTAATGTGGGACAGTGACAGAAAGTTCTAAGGTTGTGGATGTGCTGTTGCTACTAGGGATAAAACATTGATCCTTTGTATAAGGATATTTGTGTTGATTACATTACGCACCATACTTAATGCAATTGCTCTGTTGTTTACAACTTTAATAGGAGGGGTTCGGATGATAACTGAAGGTGGATTATTTAGGCATAGATGCATTTTGGATAGCGGTCTATGTACTTTGTCGTAATGCCCTGATTAAATCACATAGTAATCATCATTGATATGTATTGAATCTTGTGTCAATTGCCTGTAATTTGTTCACAGCATGTTAGTTATCTTATTGGAGAGACACCTCTAGTGAGCTGTGGACCCGGTCCATTCTTTTACATCAATACATTCTACTGTTTCTGTTCTTTGCAAACAAACACCATTTTCCACTCGATCGCTTAATCATTTGTTTTCAGCAAGCCGGTGAGATTGACAACCTCATTGTTACGTTGGGGCAAAAGTGCTTTGATTGTGTTGTGCCGGGTTCCATGTTGGCGCCGGTTCCTTGGTGTTGCGCCGCACTACAATCCTCCACCAACAACCTTCACGTGCTTCTTGGCTCCCTCTTGGTTCGATAACCTTGGTTTCATGCAGGGAAACTTGTGTGCATCATACCTTCCTCTTGGGGTTCCCAACGGACGTGTACATCTACGCGCATCATGCCCCAACCTTGATGTAAAGGTGACGGTTGCGACCTTAAGGCAATCACTTAGTGGAGCGTGATCTAGGCCTTTGTAGTGTTGCTCACCGGAGAATAGGGTGAGGCCTTTGTGGCATTGGTAGTCCTTCGTGGCACCACACCCCTCCAACGTAGACGTGCTTCCCTTTACAAGGAAGGACTACGGGGAATCATACACTTGTGTCTCCGCGTGCTCCACCTCGATTACTTCTATCCTTTAACGCATTTTACTACGTGTATCTTATATCGTATATCGCTTGCATGCATCTTGTCATATAGGTAAATTCACATAGTTCCATATCTAGAGAATTTATCTTTGTGTTAAGCCTAACTCCCCCCCCCCCCTCTAGGTGCCATACGATCCTTTCAACGAGCGTCAAGCGCGGCCTGGGGCATCATGGATGCTTTCCAGGTAGGTAGCTTGTTAGCCAACTGGTCCGCCACAGGCTAGAAAGCCTCACCCCGCATCTGTCGAATGGAGAGTTGTATGCCAAGGTACTTCATGGGAAAGGGTGCCAGCTGGCACTTTATAATTGCCGCTGCACCTTTGGCTTCGTCATCCTCCGAGCAAACGATTGTGGAGACCGAGCACTTAGTGAAGCTGGTGTGTAGCCTTGACACGTGTCCAAAGATCTCAAGTATGTTGGCGCGCAATTCTGGCTCATCTGCATGGCAAAATATGACAACATCGTCCGCATAAAGTGAGACCGTGAAGCACTTGGCGAGAGGTTCAAATTTGTCCGGCACAGGATCCTTTGAGAAGAAGTGCTGGAACAAACGTTCGAAAGCAGCCCAATCTTCCTTCAAGCAGTCTCGCGCAAGGGCGCAGTTCATTTCTAGTGTCGTGAGGGAATCCAGGAGCCCATATTTTTCTTGTTCCAGGTTCTGGTGTACATCTCACCAATATGCTCTACTGAAAAGAGGGTAATTTTCAGTACAGGCATGGCAGCAACAAAACAAAAAAATCGCAGAGGAAATGGCAGAATAAAGGTACTCGAGAATCTGTCAGATTGCCGCTTAATTATGTCGCCTTCTCACTAGGAAATCTGCCTAGTCTTGTCTTTGCGGCATCAAGTTTATCTTGCGGCTCATTAGCACTTGCAGATTTTGCTTCGGCATCTTTGCGAGCTTTTTCGCTAGCCTTGAGCTTCTTTTCGAGCTCCTTGCCATGCTCCTGCGCGACGCGTAGAGATTCTGGAAAAAGATAGATAGTTACATCACAACAATCAATAAGAGGTTATCAAAATAAAATGCACGAAACTCACCTCTCAAAGTGCCAGCTTCATCGCGGAACCCGATAACGCGAGTAGCCATGTCGAGCATTTCCTTTGTTATAGGCTACAAATAGTCGAGATGCATGAAAGGGAAGAAGTATAAGAAGATGGTAATTGTTGAACAGGAAGGAAGAAAAGAGTAAGAAAAGCAAACTTACATCATCCAGATGGGGAGTGGATGGATTTCAGCGATAACAATCCATTTGCCATCGTTATTCGTTTTCGGTTTCTTCTTTTTTAGCGCCTGGGGGCTCTTCTCCGGATCAGTCGCTTCAGGGGGGATTTTCAGATTCTCGTGTGATGCACTTGTTTTTGCTGTTCCAGAAGCATTATTTTCCGAGCGCACCTCGTCTTCCTTGACATAAGAATGAGCAGTGTTGAGATAAAAGGATGAAGAAGTCAAGTAAAAATGGTGCGGCAAAGGATAAACAAACTTATGAGCTCAAGCCAATAGCTGCATCAAAAGGGTCAAAAGCTAGAGATTGCCCATGTGAAGGCTCTTCTGCTGCAGTTTCAGCTAGTTTTGAAGTACTCGAGCCTTCTTCATCAGTCTGCCTCTTTTTTTTTATTACCTGGGGAAGTCGCAGAAGCAGGAGGAGAGTGCTTTCGGGACGAGTTAAAGTTGTGAGCCGACGAACCCGCACTTTTTTCATCAGATTCCACGGGTTCACTCTCGCGAAGCGAAGCCTCCTGGGAATCATCGGCAACAATTGTTCGCTCGGGCAATTCACCATTTTCGGGAACAGGGGGAAGGCAGAAGATTGACGTGTGTTTCTACACAAATAGGTTGCGAGTTAAATTGTGAAAGGTAAGTTAGTCAGAAAAAGTAAGTAAAATTTCGAGAAGGGAACTTACAGCTGGAAGGGCGTGTGCACCACTGAATGGCTTCACGCGACAAGATGCGGGCACTTCATCCTTCTTAGTAAGCGAAGTAAAGAGGTGGACCAATTTCTCCAAATCTTCGACAGGAAAATCCTTGGATATCCTTGCAGCATCACCAGCGCCAGACTAAAGCCATAGAGGACCCACCCGAGCTTGGATATATAGGTTTTACACGAATACGGAAATGTGCTAGTATCTGCACACCTGACAACTCTTTTCCTCGGGTATTCTGTAACTTCTTAATCTACTCCATCAGATGTTATGTAGCTGCAATTTCTTCCGAAATAGCTTTGGCATTCCAACACTGACGCCTCAGGATTTCCTACGACATGTCAAAAGGAGCAAGGCCGTATTGCTGGGTGCCAGTTGTTTCATCCTTTACATAGAGCCACTTCTTGCGCCAGCCTTGGACCGACTCGGCAAATTTCAGATCGAAATAGTCGGCTTCAGGCCGAACACAGATGCAGACACCACCTACGTCATAGATGGCATCCCTCGAGTTGTTACGTGGAGATAGAAGATGTGTTTCCACAAGCCCCAATGGGGTTAGATGCCGAGGAAGCATTCAAAAGAGCGATGAAAATGGAGATATGGAGGATGAAATTGGGAATCAGCTGGTACAGCTGAATCCCGTAACGAAAAGGAGTCCCCGAAGAAACTCATGAACATGCATGGAGAGGCCACGAAGGAGGAAATCAGTGAAAATTACCCGATATCCTTCGGGCGGATTGGGGGTCGCTTCATTCCCGGGAGCCTTCATCTTCTCTTCATCAGTGAGCAGCCCCAGTTTCTTCAGCTTCCGGTGTTCTGTTGGATTGAACTTCGATCTGTCCCATCTGGACACTTTCTTCTTTTCCATCGGCTCAGCGCCGTCGGTGCCGGCGGTGGTGCTCTTGACGCGCTTTGACCTAACCATGGAGGCTGAGGGAGAGCTAGGTCGCGAAGCGGGAGCAAAGAGCATCGTGCGCTGGTAATGGTGAAGTGACGGATTTGTGCGGTGGGGTGAGAAGGGGAAAAAAGTGAGGCCCATGGATTACCTTTTAACCTGGAAGGTGAGGCAAATCGGCTGTTCAATGGAGAAGAGATAATCCTAGCCCTACACGTGGCGGAAAGTAAAAATATTTTTTAAGTTCCACATGGAAGTAACGGAGTTACTGCGCGCGTGCCGGACGCTTCGAAGGACGTGAGAACCCCACTAAGTGCAACGTGGGGGGAGGGAAGTTATACTGGACCTACAGACATTGATCCACTGACAGTCACAGTCTAAAGAGTCGACATCACACCATCTTTGTCAGTACTGATATCAGGGGCAAGAAAATTTTCGAGTCGACGAGACAATATAGGATGCACGGCATGAATTTTGGAGCCTATGTCCAGCTGCAAGCACCCGATCATAGGCTCGGGAGCTACTCTTATCAGGAGCATTGGTCACGCTCCCGATAAGATGCAAGATAGTGGAAAAATACGGAGTCGATTAAAAGCAAGTTGAGCCTACACCCAAGTGCAAACACTCGGTTGTAGCCTCGGGGCTACTCCCATCGGGAACGCTGATCGCGCATCCGAAAAAATTTATCAATATCGAAAGAGCAATACAACAAGTCAATATAGTTGAACCCGAAGAATTTCGGCAGTGGGTAGACATCTTCGAGTTTTATAAAATCGTCATTTATTCCCATCGGGAGCGTTAAGATTTTACTCAAAAAAATATAGTGACCCGAAGATATGGTGCAACCTGGAGAAATGGAGCATTCCATCAGCCGAACAAAGGCACTTGAGAATATATTCTCAGAGCGCGTGCGCCGCGGTAAAAACCTGAATGTCGTGACTTGTAAAAGGGTCACGAAGATAAGATCCGAGGATCCGTCCTGTGTGGCGTGGCTGATGTCTACGTTCCCCTCCTTTCCTGGAAACCGGTGTTGGGCCTCCAGAGTGGAGGTTTGTAGAACGGCGGCAAGTTTTCCCTTAAGTGGATCACCCAAGGTTTATCGAACTCGGGGAGGAAGAGGTCAAAGATCTCATGCAACCCTGCCACAAAGCAAGAAGTCTCTTGTGTCCACAACACACCAAATAGGTGCACTAGTTCGGCGAAGAGATAGTGAAATACGAGTGGTATGAATATATATGACGGTAACGGTGCCCAGAAAATAACTATTTGGCGTGTAGTTAATGGTGGTAGTATTGGCGTAACACGGTAAAACGATGAAGCAAGCGGTAGTAACTCCAGCGGTATTTAGGGACAAGGCCTAGGGATTACACTTTCACTAGTGGACACTCTCAACATTGATCACATAAGAATAGATAAATGCATACTCTACACTTTTGTTGGATGATGAACACATTGCGTAGGATTACACGAACCCTCAATGCCGGAGTTAACAAGCTCCACAATAATGCTCATGTTTAAGTAACCTTAAGTGTAAGATAGATCAAAACGACTAAACCAAGTACTAGCATAGCATGCACATTGTCACCTTCATGCATATGTAGGAGGAATAGATCACATCAATATTATCATAGCAATAGTTAACTTCGCAATCTACAAGAGATCATGATCATAGCATAAACCAAGTACTAACACGGTGCACGCGCTGTCACCTTTGCACACATGCAGGAGGAATAAAACTACTTTAATAACACATCACTAGAGTAGCACATAGATAGTAGTGATACAAAACTCATATGAATCTCAATCATGTAAAGCGACTCATGAGATCATTGTATTGAGGTACATAGGGAGAGATTAACCACATAGCTACCGTACAGCCCCGAGCCTCGATGGAGAACTACTCCCCCTCATGGGAAGCGGCGGTGATGAAGATGGCGGTGGAGATGGCGGCGGTGTCGATGGAGTAGCCTTCCGGGGGCACTTCCCCGCTCGGCAGTCTTGGAACCGAGACTCCTGTCCCCCAGATCTTGGCTTCGCGGCGGCGGCGGCTGGGACTTTCTCGTATCGTGGCTTCCTCCCTAAGGGTTTAGGTCAGGGACCTTTATATAGGCGGCGTCGGAAGGTGAAGAGGCGGCCGGGGGTAAGGCGGCGCGGGCCAACCCTAGGCGCGCCGGCCACCCTCCTGGTGGGCCTGTCCCCCTACGGTCCTTCGGGTGTTCTGGAAGCTTCGTGGAAAAATAGGAACCTGGGCGTTGATTTCGTCCGATTAAAATATTTCGTTACTAGGATTTCTGAAACCAAATGGCAGAAACGCGCCGGCATCTTGTTAATAGGTTAGTTCCGAGAAAATGCATAAATATGACATATAATGTGTATAAAACATGTAGGTATCATCAATAAAGTGGCATGGAACATAAGAAATTATCGTCGTTGGAGGCGATATCGGTGTATCACACCGAATCGCTCCCCATGATTCACATCAACATATGTGAAGAAAATCCCGGACGGCGTTGGATGCCGATAACTTAGGCCGGAATTCAGTTTTCGACAAGTCCTAAAGCGGCACGTCTTGAATTACGCCAGTATCCTAGGTTCGAGTCCGGGGACTCGAACTTGAAGTAGGTTTATGCGGATTTGCCACAAGAGCAATTAACTGATACCTAATCCGTCAGATGAACCGGCCTTATTTATCAATATTCATGTACAATAATTTCGAATAAAAATAGCGTCTTCATGGACTCAAAGTATTTGCAAAAGAGATGAAGGATGGAGATTTTACCCGATTCTATGACTCGAATAAGGTGTATACCATTGGTTTATGTTTTCAAGTATCTTAGGAGTTGAAGGCCTACGGACCCGAAGATTGGAGGCCCATGAAGCCGAAGATATGCGGTTCAAGGGAGTAGAGAGTCAATATAGGGAAACTTGTAGCAATGTATGGAAAGGCCCAACCGGCCTGATGTTTGTATACTTGTACATCACGAAAAGCCTTGGCTTCGCCTCCTATATAAGGGTGAAGCTGAGGTCAAAGAAAATATCGATCATTGTTAAACCCTAGCCACCGTTTCTTTCTAGTTAGGCGCATTTGTTCGTCTGACCACCTTCGAGTTCTACTTGTCATTTACTTCCACGAAACCCTAATTAAGTCTACAATCTGTATGCATTGATGAGTTAATACCTTGTCAAACGTCACCAAATCTCTCCACGCTAGGCGCCGAAGGATCCCCAAGTCTATGGCTTCAGGTTGATGTATGTTCTTTATCCGTTTTTTGTTGAACAAATTAAGAAAGGAGTGCGTATGCATCTTTTCGACCCTAATGCTAGGGGTCTCGTCCTCCATTTTGAAGAAAAAAATCCCGGTGCAAGGATCCTATAACCAATAAATAATAATTAAATATTCATAGATTGGGGCCATTGGAATAGTCTAAGAAGATGGTCTTATGGGAAAGCATCCAGGGTCCATATGTTTGTAGTGCACACTCTATTGTTTAGATTGACAATCGCCTGTCATCATCCTCCCTACATTTTTGCTGACTACTTTCCCTGTACCATTGATAATGTCAAACTTCTACCATGTTGTGGATATACTTTATGGGTATATCAGCAGCGTGGCCTGGGTAAACAAGCCAGGACCTTACGAATGGTGATGGTGGCATGGGGTATCGGGCGGCCCGATTCTTTGTTGATCAAGAAGGATGAAGTCAGTCCGAGAGGCACGGGCCGGTCCCTACTTGAGCCTGAAGGGCGGATCAAGTGGAGAACCATAAAGTGTCAGGATCGGTACGACCATAAGAGCGGATCCTTGGCGTGCAAACGAATGTTATTGCATGTTGACAACTTGTATTCAGGCTAGGACTCTCCATGTAAACCCTAGATCCGTGCGCCTTTATAAGCGGGATCACAGGGAGCTAAACACAACCACAACCATTATGGCTGCTTAGCATGGCGCCCCGAGATAATTCGAGACCAAGCGACGATATTTTGTCATCGTGCGGGTGTTAGAAGGTGGGTGGCCTTTCGCGTTACCACCGTCCGTTCAGCCACTCCTTTCTGGCCCTCTACTTCTTCTCCCCCTGGGATCCTCCTCCGAGGGTATCGTCAGGTGAGCGCGATGGTTGGCGCCACCTGGGCACGAGGGCGTCGGGGCAGACAGGAGGGCTCCGCCAGCCGAAGCTACGGCGACTCGATCGTGGAGGCGCGTACTCTCTGTGGGAATTTTCGATAATCCGTCAGGACGGGTGCGGATTCCGGCTAGGTCAAACCCCGTCAAACTCTCCATCGTCCCAATGGCGGCATCCCACATCTTCATCGGCCGAGGCAGGCGCTCGATTCCGAGCCCAGGCCTTAGCAGCAGTAAATGTGACCCAGCGCGTCGCGGCCCAGCAGGCGCCGTCGAAGATCCGATGCGAGTTAAGGGCTTCTTAAGGAAGGTTCCGCCTTGGATCAGGAAAAATCAAAACCACCCAATCCGCCCCTGAGCAGGAGAAACGGTGGAAGACCAATGCGGATCCGCCTGGGTCTCCCAGGTGCAAAGGTGTCACTACGTGCACTTCTTGGCCCATACAGCAGGAGACGCCTCCACCGGGACGAGGCCGATCCTTTGCAGGTTGAGGCACCGGAAACAACGTAGCTCCGGATCGGCCAGAAGCGAGATAGCAGCGCTCCGGGACAAGAGGAAGCCGGAAACACTGAGGAATCAATCCTCGGAACTTAAGCCCAAATTTCGACGATGCCTCCTCAATAGGCACGGAAGAATACAATCGCTAGCTCGCGATCGGGGAAGAAGATGACAGCGCTTCATCCATGAATACAAAGGAATTCAACCGCAAGCTCGAGGAATTCGGAGGCGGTGAGCAAGCTGGTGGTCACTTGGCCGATGCCTGAGTTCTAGCAAACGTGGCACATTGGATCGTGGAAACGGAAAATGGCTTTCAGCTCCAGCCAGGACCATCCCGCGTAGGGCCTCCCATAGGGCCACAACCACGAAAGGATGTCCTGTCACCAGATGGTCGAAGCGAGGCGCGCACATGGATTTGATAAAGTACGATATCTCCAACAAGCCAATAACTCACAGGAAGCTGCAGATCACGGAGTGCTTAGAAATAAAAGACATGAGATGCTAGCGACAGCTCAGAAGTTTGCCAAGACATTGCAACCATCTTTGGAAGAAAGAACTCTAGCTGCAAATTTTGTGGACTACTCTCTAAAAAGGGATCGCGAAGTCGACGAAATGATGGCGACGGCCAAGGGACTCCGAAAGGAGTGGGAGAAAAGGTTAGCCGCTCAGCAGGCGGAGGCTGATAGGATCGCTCGAGAAGCCATCCCTCCCCGCAGGATTACCTTTGCAACACCCACGGAACAACGCCGCTCGCAACCCCAAAGGATAACATGAAGAAGGCTGCGGAGATCCTGAAAAAGAAGGGCGAGGAGATTGACATCAACTACGTCGGAAGCTCGTTGCCACCTCAGCAATGCGGCATGAGCAAAGGCGGACACTTGCCTTGATTGTATCCAATCGGAGCAATGCATATCCACCGCGCAGAAGGACGCCCTTACCAACTCCAACACCGTGATGGCCGAGTCGCGCACCCGGTCCTACGGAGGCGCAGGAGAAAGTGGAAGATCATCCAAATCCAATCATACCATCGGATTCAATTCCAAAAGATCAGGAAAAGGATCCGATGTATACTGGCCGAGACAAGTACCGTGTTCCATACCGCCACCCAGAGCTTCGTCTCCGCTACACTCACTCGACGTCGCGGTCCCGCCGGAAACACCAGGCCCCATGGGCCGGTGGAATCAATATCCGCGACAACATGCGCCTCTAGAGACGGGAGCAGGGAGGCGTACGCAGGAGCCACGCGAGGGCCGGAATCAAGACCGCGGGTGAGCCTCGCCGGAATCAAACCGCGACCACGAGCCTCGCAGCCAGGACGATCCGAAATCTGGGCCCGGAGCGAGTACGCACGAGCACGGGAGGCGGGAGCAGCGGAGGACGTGCCGCCAAGAGGAAGAAGACCACGAAGCCGGGCGACCCGCAGAGCCAGCAGAGAATCGAAGGCGGAAGAACATCTTACAGACCTCGCGGATCTCCCTCGCCACCACCCGGTGGAGGCGGAGGTGGAAGAAGAAGCAGAGGCCGGAGATCCGTTCCCGCTCAAAGTCACCGGTGGTGCCCCCGTGATACCGCGGGGATGGCTGGGATACTTAAATTCAACATCGGTCCAGGTGCTTTGGCCCTGATCAGAGAGGAACCAAAGCCAAGAAGCTTGAACCTTAAGCTACCGAAACCTGAAGCATTATGATGGCAGCCGAGAGGCCGGATACCTGGATTGAGGATTACTACAATGCGGTAACCTTGTGGGAGGAACCCCGATATCTTTGCCGCATGCTCCGATTGTACCTTATTGGTCCATTTCGTGTTTAGCTCGGTGACCTTGAGGAAAACACTATCTTTCTTTGGTTGAGACCTGAAGAAGGCTTTCGAGAACCATTTCAGGGGTACCTACAAAGCGGCCACCACCAGCGATCTTCAAGCCTGCATCCCGAGAAGAAGGGCGGGAGCATCTAAGCTTCCTCACCGATGGTTGGCAACCGAAACGAGTGCGAACGTAGATAACATGGCAATGCACGCCTTCGTGTGGTGGTTTACAGCGTGGGGGCTGCTGCGCCATAAGCTTACCGTAGTGAACGCGAACAAACTCACTCTTGATGAGATGATAAGCATCGCCGGCCGATCCTCACGCGCCGATGACGACGCGGGCGAGATCTCGCTCAGCTTGTTCGTCGACTTCCGGTATACATGTATGGCAGACGGCCAACAAGCGGAAGAACCCCACTGAAGACCAGAGAGGCGGAGGATCCGACATGGGTAGCCATGACGTTCCAACGCGGAGGGTCCGAGGCGGAAGAGACGCGGACGTGGACCCGGACGGGCCAGCAGCGCGGCAGCCGAGATCACGCATGACGGGATCGCGCCCCCAAGCGTCTGAAGAATATAGGGATATGCCGTGCACAGGCCCATCACGGATCCATTTCTGGGCAAATCCTGCCCATACCAATCATGGCTTTACCAAGTGGGTCAACGATACGAAGAAGAACGACCGGAGGCGGGATACAGCGAGCCCGGAAGCACACGCCCCGCGGCAGGAGGCAAGGAGCAAGAACAAGGACAAGAGGAGGGACGTTCGAAGCCATGGACGAGGATGGCCTTAGGAACCAAGGAGGAGTCGCAGCTAACAAGTCAACCCCTTTGGTAAAGAAGAGTGTCGGAACTTACACCTTCCTCGGAACCCCAACTGTGCGCGAAAAATCGGCGCTCCGGATCTTGAACGCCACAGTTCCATTGTGCACTTATTATGTCAAGTGGTCGGAGAAAGCTGTACCTTCGACGGGTGGATCACTTTGATGGCAAGTCCTGACAACCAGGCTGCAGGTGTAAGTCCCCGCATGAAGCGGGTATGACTTACTCAAGTGTCTTATGGACGGAGGAGCCCGCCTGAACATCATGTACCTGGAGAACCTGGAGAAGATGAACCTCACCAAGAGAGCAGCTCAAACATAACTGCCCCAGATTTCATGGTGTGTTCAGGGTAGAAGGCAAACTCTGCAGGCAGCATCAAACTTCCGTGGCCTTCGGTGATGTTAGAACAACTACAGCGAAGAGATGATCACGTTTGAAGTGGTGCCCTTCAAAGCTCCTACCCCGTGATCTTCGAGAGGCCCACCTACCACAAGTTCACGCAAGGGCATGCTACATCTACAGCAAGCTCAAGATTCCGAGGTCCTAACGGTTGGATCACCGTGTCCGGAGACTAAAAAGCAAGGGACTGCGAGGAAGGCGAGCCGCCTTTGCAAGAATCATCATGCTCTGAAGGCTGCAAAGGCTCTGAACGCGCGGTGGATCCGGCCGGATGCAGAACCACCAGAAACGAGATCTCCGAGCAGAAGACCTCGTTCAGGCCGCGATAGAAACCAAGAAAGCATGACCTCATTGAAGGTGACAACTCCAAACAGGTTTCAGTCCAACATGGACCCCAACTAGGAAAGCGCGCTCGTCGAGTTCCTCAGAGCTAGCATGGATATCTTCGCATGGCAACCTTCGGACATGTCCGGAGTACAAGGGAACTTGTCGGGCACTACCTCAACATAAATCGGGTGCAAAAGCCGGTGAAGCAAACTATGCGACGCTTTGGAGATAAGAAGCGCCGCGCCATAGGAATGGAATTAGCAAAGTTACTAGAGGCAGGTTTTGTAGTTGAAGTTATCCATACTGATTGGGTCGCAAACCCCGTCCTGTACCCAAAAATAATTCTGAAATATTAAGAATGTGCAGTACTCACGACGTGAATAAGCATTGTCGAAAGATCCGTTCCCTTTGCGCGCATTGACCAAGTCATTCGGCAGCGAGGCGGAGCTGTGTTTTCTTAGCGCATAGTCGGGTATCACAGATCTTGATGAAGAGTCGACAAAAGGCGACCTCTTTCATCACACCCTTTAGCACACTGTTATGTTACCATGCCTTTTGGCAAAAAACGCAGGTGCCACATGCCAACGTACGATGCAGCGGTGCACGAAGGACCAAATCGGCCGGAATGTGCACGCCCTAAGTCGGCGACATCGCAGTGCTTGACAGCCCGAAGGGATCCGACCTCTTTGACGACCTTAAGGAAACCTTTGATAATGCGACGGTACAAGATGATGGTGAATCCGCTGAAGTGCGTCTTTGGCGTACCAGTTGGAAAACTCCTTGGCTTCATTGTTTCTCACGGGGGAATCGAAGTTAACCCGGAAAAAATCAGGCTATCCTGAACATCAAAAGGCCAACTTGTCTCAAAGATGTGCAACAGTTAACTGGTTGCGTCCTTAGTCGATGAATTTGTTAGCCGTCTTGGCGAAAGCCCTACCTCTATACAAAATTTGCTGAAGAAAACGGACAGAATTTATGCAGGATGAGGCAACGGTCACTGCCCGGAGTTGAAGGAACATACTCTCCTCCCCACCTATATTGGCGGCTCAGGTGAGTCCAGGTAATGCTCCTTTCATATAGCGGCTACCAACAAAGTTATCGGCCTCGTAATCGTGGTGGTGCGAAAGGAAGAAGGATTTGAACACGGAGTCAAGGCTGTCTATTACATTAGCGAAGTGCTGACAGAATCCAAGCAGATACCCTCACTTTAGAAGCTAGCATACGGAGTTTTCTAGGAAGCCGGAAGCTGAGACACACTGGGGAACACCCAATAGCGGTGGTGAGCAAGGCTCCAGCAGCAATCATCAACAACTCAGCCTTAGCAGACGCGTAGCAAAATGGGGCATGGAATCTGCCCTTGACATCAACTACGAAGCCCGAGCGCAATCAAGTCTCAAGTTCTAAGCGGATTTCACTTGGCAGTTGGTAAAAACACCGGAGGAGCACACACATCATAGGAACACAGCTTAAGGTCATGCACTTTGTGGATCAAAACAACATCAGAGCTCCGGGGCTGGAGTTACCACAGTCACCTAGGAGGAGAAGAAGCTGAAGTACGTTCTGAGATTCACTTGAAGCAATAACAATATGGCGGAATACGAGGCTCTACTGCATGGCATAGCTAAGGAAATTGGGATCAAGCACATCGTATGCTGCGGAGATTCCGACTTGGTGGCACAAGTAGCCGGAACCTGGAACGCGAGAAACTCCGTCATGGCGGCCCATAGAGAAAGTTGATGAGATCGCCAAATGCTTCCTCGGATCACGAAGTCAAGTACGTCGGAGAACGATAACACCGGCAGGAGGAGGAGAGGATATCTTTGTCAAGCTGGATCCGACCGAAACCAATTACTTTGGAATTTTCCTTGAGGCACTCTGCAGTACCCTCGATGAAGAGGGTACAAGCCGGAAAATCGATCTGGCGGAGTTTCTCCCATTAAGGGAAGTGATGGCGATCATTCCGGCGCCTAGACTCAGCCGTTCTTGGATTACCTCATTGATCAAGAGTTTCCCGGAGGGACGAGGTCCACGCACGACGGATCATCAGACGAGCCAGATCCTACACAATTGTTGATGGACAGCTCTACAAAGGGAAGTACAAACGGGGTATTTCTCAAATGCGTCTCTAGTCAAAAGATGGCATTGAAATCTCGAGAGATCATAACGAGGATTCGCAGGGCATCATGCCGCCCCCGAGTCCCTCGTTGCAAAAGCAGTTAGGATTTTGCGGCTAACGGCTAAAGAGAGCCTGACCCGACAAATTTGGTGAAAACTGGGGTTGTCGGTGCCTCGCTACTCAACCAAACGCTCCATCCCAAGAGCCTGGCCGTTCGCGGTCTAGGGGCTCGATATGGTTGGTAGATTAAATTAGAGAAATCATCTCCTGGTGGTCATGAATACCTCTGGTCGCTATTGACAAGTTCGGGGAAGTGGATCGAGGCAAAGCCGGTGAGAAAAGCCAGACGGTGCTACGGCACTAAAATTTGTTTGCGGCCTCGTGACGAGATTCGGCAACACAACATAATCAGAGACAATGGCACAAACTTTGCGCGGGGAGAACTCAAGGATTACTGAGATGGAATCAGGCTTGACCTTGCATCATGGCCCATCCACAATCTAATGGTCAGGTCGAACGAGCCAGCCAACGGCCTTATATTATCAGGAATCAAACCACGCCTTGAAGAACGCTGCGCGCGGCGGGCTTGGGGCGATGGTGGACTGCATTACATGGGTTCTGAACTACCCTATGAGTCTTGAAGTTCCTCCTTTCTTCACGGTATATGGATCGGAAAGGCCCCGTGCTCCCCCGCGACATCATCCATGATTCTATGAGTTTCACGCCTACAATGAAGAAAGCTGCGACGAGCTCGACAGCTGTCTGTGGACCCTGATCGAAGAAGCTCGAATTTAGCTGACCGAGGCGCTCACCATTCTACCGAGCGAAGCTCCGCGCTATCATAGCCGTCGAGTTCGGACCACTCGTTCATGGTCGGAGACTTGGTCCTCAACCTTCGCCGAGGGAAGATCACAAGTTGCAATCTCCATAGGAAGGACCTTTTGTCATCAAAGTGCTACACAACGGATCCTACTATCTCGTTGATTTCCGGGAACTAAGGATAGACCTGCCAACCGGCATCGGAAACGAAAACGAGAAGATCCAGGGGTGACATATATGATGAAGCAGATCGTCCTGGAACATAGCACAGCTACGTCATTTCCACTTAGCAACTTTCGCATTACATACCTTGTAATATCTATGATACATGATCAATGAAATAAAGCTTTTGGTTCACTCTTAGGAGTCATTTACCTCCTTTAATTTTCATTTCTAGATCGTGTATGCTTTTTCCGACTAAAACCGCAGAGCTGGTCTTTCCGCCTAAGCGTGTATGAAAGTTGTGATTTTATTCGTCCTTAGGACGTAAGCTTAAGTTTTATGGCGGAAATTTTTTCTTTGCAAACCCATGGATTCACAGTAGCGACTTCCGGCACTTGGGGTGGGGGCTTGTTTTCATGGTTATTGACGGATTGACATTAGGCTCCATGTGGCGGCGTCTCTGGCAGGTTTTCCGGCTCGTGGAAGGTCAAGTGGGCAAGCCGGAAATTATCAAACCAGCACTTGCTTTCAGAAACACATGCAAATAACATATGGATAACGGGATAGTTTTCCACGCATGCATGTATTTTGCGTCCCTAACTATAGATTTAAGTTATATTACAAACCTGGCCCAGAATATAAAATGATGCTTGTTTTTGTCCTTGGGGACATAAGTTTTCACTTCGCCTTGTGACGCCCTCTGGATCTTTTCCTTTGGCGCCCTCGGCCGGAGACGACACATCCTCATCGCTCTCTTCATCCTCTTCGGAGGTTGCGGCGCTGGACTTGGGTTCTCTTGGGGAGCATCCACAGGTAGTCCCGAGTAAGGCGGGTTGGGATTCCAGCGGACGGGCTTGTCGCTCCTTTGAGAGATTAGGTCTTCAAGGGAGCTGCGTCCCTTGAGGAGAACCGCCTTGTCGTAGGAATTCGTCGTGACGGATCCTCCACGCGCGATGCGGGTGTCATAGCCATTTACTACATCTAGCAGCGCACCGACATCTGCGGTCGGAGGAACACCGAGAGGTACCGTTGAGATCCATCTGGGTTATCTTTGTCAACACACATAGTTAAAGTCATGGCAGGTACTTCTCGAGGTGATGAGCTTGTAGATACGTTACCAGCTCGGAAGAATGTCCATCAGCTTGACCGGTTGCGCGGACTGCAGGTGCGGCTCTTCTTCAGTGACAAGTTGTGGCATATCTTACGAGAGAGGCAGAAATAAGATCCTTGCAATCATCGCGGCCAACAAGAGAAAGAACATCGTCCGGGAAATTTATTCCGGCGCCTCTCAGAGTATCCAGGCTCTGCAGACAAATACAAGAATAAACATTCAAGTTGAGCACAAGAGACTATACATCAAGATAATAAATTAGAGTATAAGTACCGGGGATATTTTTCGGCGGTCCCAATGGTGCTCTACTTGGTCTCCATGCTGCTAGTCCATTGAGTTCCTTTGCTGCCACTCTTGATAGGTCTCGCTATCGGCATTAAACCCGGCCTGAGTGTATACTACGCATTGAGCTGAGGTTTTCTCCATGGTGTTCTCGACTGCTCCTTCCTTTGTTCCGCCTCCTTCAGCGTCTCCAATTCTTGGTATGAGGAGTGCAGGTTCTCGGGATGGGAGGTGGTCGCGAGGAGAAGGAGGAAAATATTTGTGTTAAATACGAGTTCAAAGTCGGAGCATTGAACTAATAACAAGAAAGGTAGGAAACCAACAGCAAATCTTGACTGTTTTAGTCAGTTCCGCATTCTCATCCTTCAAGGTCCGGATATTTTCCGCTTGGCCCAAGGTAACGAGCTGCAAAGCAATATTCTTGTGTAGCTCATAGTGCGATTACTGCTGTTCTGTAAAAAATAATCGAAACAGAGATAAAAATTCCACTTCTGGCAACATAGTGGTGTCCTTTGAAGCTTGTGTGCAGGAATGCGACATCATGCTTAGGGGCCTACTGCGACATTTTAAAAAAATCTTTCCAAAAGTGGCTGTACTCTAAAGCATCTAAGCGCTAACTAGTACCTAGTTTCCGCCTACATGCTTGGGGGCTACTGGGGAGTACCTTTTGTTTGCAGACAAGCTTGTCGAAGAATTCGCCAACACCCTTCTTGAACTCCTGGATTTCCGACGTAGCGGCATCCGGTTTCCCCCAGGCATTGTTCAGCATGGCGTTGAGCAGGTCCTGTTCAAGTTCCCACTTCTCCGTCTCCGTCAGCTTGTTGAAGAACTTTGTAGCATATGCCTTGGGGGTGGAAGTGAGGTCAGACGGATCTCGAAGTTTTTGGAAGCTCCAGAGCAACGTCTCGCCCCGGCTTCCCGGCTCCGACCTTCTCGATAACCCAGCCTCTCCTTGGCCAATTTCTGTTTCTTCTTGGGCGGGGCCTTTGGCCTTAGGATCCTCTCCGCCCACCTTCTCGGCTAACGGCGGAATTATTCCGGGTCGGTGTTCTGACGGGAAAGAGATTGTTCCCTTTGAGAGGAGATGGCCAGTGGAGGCAGTGTGGGGAAGCGCTTAGCGGAGAGTGGAGTTGTGAGACCAACAATAGGAGATTTCTTCATATATTTTGTGATAGGCTCTTGGCTGGCGGTCCGAATGGCAGTAATCGGGTTCTGCGAACAAATAAAGAAGATCGCATAAGTAACAAATGCTATCAAAGTAAATATGTACCATACACGGAAACTTAGGGGCGCAGGGATGATGGGCGTGAGCGTTTCCCGCTGTGGAAAGCATCTTCAAACGTTCCCGATCCGCTTTCCTTGAGTCTAGCGGAGGGGGCTTGGTGGTCTTGGGCTTCGTGGCGGAGGCCTCGCCGCTGGCTCCGGCTTGAGCCGGAAGCTTTGGCGCGAGGACGCTTCGTAGGTCGAGGAGCTGCCTTGCGGTGCTTGCTCCTCTTCCTCCTCTTCGTCCTCCGGAACCTCCTCAATGATCATCTTGTTGTGAGACGAAGTATAGATGTAGTTTCCTCACTTGATATGGCAGTGGAGGAAAGATATCATATATGGAGTCAATATCCAAAAGAAGCTTTATGATTTGAATGTGAAGGATCAGCTCCTGGAGGGACAATTTGGTTGTTCGTGTAAATATCCTTGATCAATTCCGGGATCGGTTGACCCCGACCCACCTTCACCAACGTCTTGAATCTGCTCCGAGACTAAATCGTGGCGGAGTAGCTCGGAGCTGGTCGTCGCCACCGGTCTTGTGCGCAGTTAACACAGCGTTATATCTTGATGGCTGGATCCGCCCGAGTGAACCAGCTTGAGTGTAGTTGGGTTCGGTTAGCCCATCGTGGACTAACGGAAATTCTCATGTGTTGCCTTCTCAGCGGGATGGGAGTTAGGGAGAAGCGATGGGATGAGCTCGACAGCTCTTAGAGCTCGTTGTTGGGTGGGGAGACCGTCGTGGATCTCGGAACATTCTTCTCGTAAAACCATCCGGCGTTCAAGTACGGGACGGATTCGTGCGAGTCATGAGGAGGGTACATGCAGGGTACTGCAGATGTCATGCTCCGCGGTCAGCATCGCCTTGTCCTTTGTCTCCTTCTTCACTCGGAAGAAAAATTGCCATAGCTTGACATCCGGTCGGATCCCAAGATGCCCTTCGCAAAGTGTCGCAAAGTTGGAGAGGAGGAGGTATGAGTTTGGGCAGATGTTGTGGGCTTGGAGCCCGTACGTGTTGAGGATGGAGAGGAAAAACTCCGAGCAGGGGAGCGACAGTCCGCGCTCCACCCAAGCCTTGGCCATAACTACTTCTCCGGCTCCGGGCTTGACGACGGTGTCGCGTATGAAACTCCGGTGAGCGGAGATCATACCCTCGTTATGAAGCTCTCTGAGCTCCGTATCGGTGGTTTCGCGGGGCCTGCCCGGCCCCGCTCTCCTTCGCGGTTCCGGGCCTTGGAAGCTTTCTTGTTTTCCGTCTCTTGGACCTTGGCTGCCATTCTAGCCTGCCCTTGAAGTTCTTCTTCGAGTTCTTGAACGGTTGGGATCCGGCCTAACTTGGTCTGGAAGATGCGGAAAAAGGTTGAGCCGGCCGGATGTCGGAAACATATGGTGGTAGATATGCAATGGGATCCGGCAGATTGGCTCTAATGTGCTGGGTTTCGGGCTATTCGGAGAACTACCGGTGCGTGTGAGTCGATCGGCATGCCGGCTGCACCCATGCAAAGTGTTTGAGTTACCGGAATCTACTATCTTCTTCTACAAGTCCGGTGCACGTACCGTCAATGGCGCGGCGGACCGGCGATGCTCCGGTGAGGATGAAGGTCGCCGAACTTGCAACGAAGCCGACCCGCGCGACCACGAATCGGCGGCGGGAAGATTTGATCCGCCGGAACAATCATGGCGCTAGGAAGCTCGCGAGCGGCTGAGCGTGAAGTTCTCTGCGGTGAGGTCCGGTCGAGATCGCGCGGGCGGCGCGCGCGGAGGAAGATGAAGTGGTGAAGGTGAAAAGAATGATAACACGCGCGTGGGGGTATTTATAGCCCTCGCGCGAGATTCACATTTCGGATCTCACGGGAAACTGAACAGTCTCACCGTTGGATGCATGACCGTGTCTTAGGTTTAAAAGCGGTAAAATGACGTGGAGGTAATAACCGTGCGCTCCATTTCCGGCTAAAGATTCGCATCTCCGAAAATTTAGCGCGGGAAGATAGGAAGTTGTGCGTGGAAAAGTGCAAACTCCGTTACATTATCGTTACTGAAGGACATGTGGGTTTCCGGTTAAATGATATCGGAAACAAGAAAGTTTGGAAGCTCTTCAAGATTCTCTTCGGTTCCGAGTTATTTGAAGACGGAAGAATGATGAATCTCGGAGAACTTCGGGGCAACGTTGTGGGTATACTTTATGGGTATATCAACGGCGTGGCCTAGATCCGGCAAGCCGGGTGGCCAGAGATGGTGATGGTGGCATGGGGCCCATCGGGCGGCCCAGTTGCTGTTGATCAAGAAGGATGAAGTCCAGCCCAGGATGGAGCCGGATCCTAACCGACCTACGAAGGAGGCCGGATCCGTGGAGGCCCATAAAGTATCCGGATCCAGTACGACCATAAGAAGGCGGGATCCTTGACGTACACGGCAAGATATTGGCCGTAGTTAGGCAACTTGTATTCGGCTAGGACTCTCCATGTAAACCCTAGATCCGTGCCTTTATAAGCCGGATCCGGGAACCCTAGAAGCACAACCACAACCATTGTAACAACGCGCAGCGCGGATAATTCCGGACAAGCAAGTAGGCCTGTCATCGTGGGGTGTTAGGAAGCTGGGTAACTCGCGTACCACCGTCCGTGTGCACTCGCCCTATGGCCACTTCTTCTCCCCTCAGGATCCCTCCTCGGGTCGATAGGCAACGACAACCGCGCACTCTCAAGATCAAACCACGCCAAGGTGTGTTCACTAGAGGAAGAAGTTTGTTGCATCAAACATGTTGTCAGTCCTTGAAAAACACCTTCTTTTTCCATAGTTTATACTAATTAAGGAGAGGCATTGGTTTTTATCGAGCAAATGGCTAAGCATTGCTGCAGTCAATTGCGGTAATAATGGATAAAGATGTATCAATAAGACTAGCCACAATTAAAGTATCATAATTTGTGAAGAAAGATATTTTCCACTATTACTAAGGATGACGTGATTAATCTCCTTAACGAAGTGAAAAATTGAGAAGGATAACTGTAAAATATGAGTAAGTATAGTCACATCACATGTTTCTATTGTCAATACTTCTCCCTATTTAATTATTTACATGTATTTTTTGTGATTATAACATATTTTTCTCATTGTCTCCATACTCCAGGTTGATACAGACCACTACAACACGGCATGAATTTTGGGGCACATGCTTAGGGGCACAATTTAGATATGCCCTAAAATGTTTCAATTGGGGGTACATGTCTATAATGCCCTAGTATGACATACCTATGAGGGCACATGTTTTAAATGTCCTAATATGTATATAGCTATGAGGGCACATATTCAAAATACCCTAATTGGACATACATATGAGGGCACATATCAAAGTGCCCTAATAGGTGTATAGCTATGAGGGCACATATTCAAAATACCCTAATTGGACATACCTATGAGGGCACATATCAAAATGCCCTAATAGGTATATAGCTACGAGGGCACATATCCAAAGTGCCCTAATAGATATATATATAGCTATAAGGGCACATATCAAAGTGCCCTAATAGCTATATAGCTATAAGGGCACAATCCAAAATGCCCTAAAAACTATATAGCCTTGGGACAGATTTTCAAAGACCCTAAAATGCATATAAATTCGTCCAAATATTTATTTAGGAGAAAATATTTACTTAAGTTTTTTTAGGGCATATAAATATTTACGTATGCGATTTTCCTTATAAACGACTATATCAATTTGACTAGAGTGGGCAAAGCCCAAGTGGTCCAATCGGACTGGCCCATTCTAGCACGGTCAGCCGACTCAGCCCCCGTCCGATCTAATTCTCTCTCTCTCTCTCTCTCTCTCTCTCCTCAATGGCGACGCCGCGCTGCCGCTCTCTCTCGGCTGTTCCTGGCCCTCTCCGACACCTTCGAGGTGGGCTTCGGTCCGCCTCATCGTTCCCTTCAATTCCCCCAGCTCGATTTGCTTATTGCCGTCTCTCGTGCACGCCCACGACCCTAGACACCCTAGCTATTGTTGGTTGATTAGGTCGCTGGTGGTTCTGCCCGTCGCTGACCTTCTCCGGCGTCCTCGCTCGCCGCCGCTGCTATTTCTAGGTATCCTCCATGGACTCCCCTTCGTCGCGACGCTGCTCCGTTCCCGTGCGCGCCCCTGCGGCTAACCCTAACGGCTGCGGTGCGGCAGCTGGGAAGAGAGGCGGCGGCGGCGTTAGCGGCGAGGAGGTGGACCCCAAGGTGCTGCTCGAGGGCGCCGCCGTCGCGGGCCTCGTCGGGATCCTGCGCCAGCTCGGAGGTCTCGCCGAGTAAGCCGCCCCGTCTCCCTTTACTGTATCTCCGTCCGTCGCTGCCTCGCGGTCCGATTTCGGTTCAGTTATTTGTGCGTCTCTCGATTCGGCAAGTGCGTGTGCTGGTTCCGGTTCCAGGGTGGGATCTGATGCGTTCTATGTGTGCAGATTAAGTGCTAGGTTCTACAAATTATGGAAGGGTTCCTGCATGTCGGTTATCCACAAAGTGCAGCCTACCTGCCTGGAATGGGATATCTAGGTTTAGGCCCGAGCTGCATTTGTGCTTAGTTCCTGTTTTAGATGGCCTAGTGCTTGCATTTGTAGATATATGTTGTTGAATGCTTGGACTACATGCCTGTTGGCTAATTCTGCTGCAGGTTTTTCTCTGGCTGATGAGAACTTCTGCTGTTTGTTGATCAAAATCTGTCACCATTCTTCGGAATTCATTTTTGGCCATCAAGGCATCACTAGTAGAAAAAAATTCTAAGAGTTCTTGTGCACATTTGAGTTGTCTATAGTCATTTTGCCCATTTAGTTGGCACTAAAATTTCCACAACTATCGGAGTGGATCGATACTAATTGAAGTTGGCTGGTGTTGATGTACATCCTACTGATATGAATACTACCAATGGCAACGTGAAAACAATTCAAACTTACAGAAAAAACAACCCAACTGATTGAGGTTGGTCTCACTAAATTAGTATAAACCTTTTTGGGTAATAAGTTGAACTGTCCATAATGTCAGAGCAGCCCTGGTTGGTGGTAATAAATCCTGGAGTTGGATCCCTTAAGTAGTGGCGTGCTAGAGGTAGACAACGGTGGTGGGCTCCTTAGCCACTGAGCTCTCCATGACTACTTTAGAAATTGAGGTTCTGTTCTTCAAAAGAGAAACTGGTTTTGATGTACTGCTGTAGATACTCCTACCTTGTAAGATCTCCAAGGGTGCCCAAATCGAGAGATACTACCTTCTCCTACCTCTAATCTGCGAATGTATAATTCATTTCTTGTTGGCTGGTTGATTTTGTATTGACTGATCAATTTTTTCTTTTAATTAACAGTGCTTTGCAACTTGTTAGGTGAAGGAAACAGCAATTCCGAAGGAGATCTAGGACCGCCAGCGTGAGAAGGGAGGAGAAGGAGAAGGGGGGAAGCAAGGCCCTTGTCGCAGGCCATTTTGCCTAGACATGAATCAACACCATGCAACAAGGTGATGTTTTGTTCTCATGGCTTACTAATGCTACAAATGTTCAGATGCTCAGCTAGGGCACTGCCCCGAGTGGCGAAGAAGGACATTGCCCACACTTGCTAGCCTTTAATTTCTCGCTTTCTTTTGTTCTACATGGAAGTATCTCTAATTTTCCGGTTCAGGTTTTGCATGCCTAAAGTACCTCTAACCTATACAATTGTAAGCGATCCATCTCTTGTATTTGACTGCTTATAGTGCTCTATGGTAGGACATTGCCCACACTTGCTAGCCTTTAATTTCTCGCTTTCTTTTGTTCTACATGGAAGTATCTCTAATTTTCCGGTTCAGGTCTTGCATGCCTAAAGTACCTCTAACCTATACAATTGTAAGCGATCCATCTCTTGTATTTGACTGCTTATAGTGCTCTATGGTAGGACATTGCCCACACTTGCTAGCCTTTAATTTCTCGCTTTCTTTTGTTCTACATGGAAGTATCTCTAATTTTCCGGTTCAGGTCTTGCATGCCTAAAGTACCTCTAACCTATACAATTGTAAGCGATCCATCTCTTGTATTTGACTGCTTATAGTGCTCTATGGTAGATCATAGTTGAACCTGACTAAATTTAAATAGGAATATACTTTGATTGTGTGAGATATAAGTTCTATCACAAAAGTTGCGGGCAGTTATTGAAGTACATTTGATATTTAGACTGCACCTAGTATTGCTTATTTTTTTCTCTTGTGCTTAATAAGGTATGGGTCATACCTGCACAGTCCTACTGTCAATGTTATGCAGATGCACCCTGTAGTAGTACTTCTATTCCACTGCTTCATCATTTGGTTAATCCCCGCTACTTATCAGCTATAGCTAGATCAAGCGTACATATACATACTTGCAACCATGGAACGGAACATTCTCTGGTGCTTAATATCTATCTACATCTTACGTATGCCCATCGCACAAGAGACGTGCATATTTGACCTCATATTATAGATCAGATGCAGACCTGAGCTGAGTTGCTAGTGGTGGTCCATGGTAGGAATTATTCTGTAAAATCCTCACTGGAAACTGATAAGATCGCTGCAGTGGTGGAATCATAGCTTTGATATAGGAATTGTTTGTACGAATATAGATAACTATGAAATGGTGTCCAATCTAATTTTCAGTGTTGTGAGGCGATTTAATTGTTGCTTGTCATCTTCTTTTGCATCGTAGATCAGTGAACTTGTATACTATGTCATCAGGTTTTCGATTTCAGAAAAAGAATTTTAATAGAGAGTTTCTATTTTGATCATACATTTGATGTGTATTTAATGTTCGAAGCTAGAAGTAATCTGGTTTGTTGCAAAAGATGACCTTTTCAAGGATAGAATATAAAATATAATGTGAACTTTTCAAGATCATTAGGCGATTAAAACTTTCAACCATTATTCGTGCTATTAGGTTTAGGTGGTCACTCATGCTTCTTGCTTTTATTGCCTTACAGGTTCTGTTTTTTTTTAAAAGAAAACTAAGGTGGCGACTTTGTGATATACATGTACCATCATTGTGGTGCACGTCATGGTAGTTACATGCAACCTGCCATGGCAATTTTTTGAAATTTTCATGTTTTCTATAATTGAGGCTTGTGATAATGGATTGTTATTTTTTCTATGATCCTGCAAAAGACAAGCTTGTGCTCTGCAACTGGGGAGAGGCACCTCAGGATGCTCCACGACAAGATGCGGCACAACGAGCAGGCCAACACACGGGAGGTGCCCGCTGTTATGATCGTTGTGCAGATCCTCTTGTTCAACACCCAACATTGAGGCTGCCAATTACAACCTTGGCGACGCCCCGCAGGTCATCCAGCTTGGTACAGGTTTGTCACGCTCATCTCAATGTCTGCACGATCCGTGCATTTGCCTGAAGCACTATGATGTAGTACTGCGAATTTGAAGTTTTGTCATATGACAGTGGTAAACTTAATTTTTGTGTCCATAGTTATTTTCCCGTGTTAGTACTTCTAACTCCACTATATCTGGAAATGCAGATACATCAGATGAGGGAGTATCTGGAATTGATAATAATGCCAGAGTTAGCTATTCAAGTACAGTAAGTTCATGTAGCTATGGATCAGGTGATGATTTTTATTCAATGTTGAAAGGGAGTAGGTGATGGAACACTTGTTTATTTTTCACATTTATCTGGTAATCTGTATGGTTCGATGCATCTTTACCAAAGGCACTGGAATCAGCGGTCTTGCTGGATATTCATAGTATAGTTTGTGGTAGTAAGCATTCAATTCTGGTTACTAAATAGGGAATTTCCAATTTCTTGAAGTCGGAATTTTGATTATGTGAGCTACAGGTGTGATTGTTTCTGGTAATGCTTAATGTTTCTGAAACTATTTCCAATTTCTTGAACTCTGAATTTTGATTATGTGAGCTACAGGTGTGATTGTTTGCACTGTGTATGCGCATCATTTGAAATGCTATGTGTACCGAGGTTGTGAGAAAGCAGTATTTTGAAAGATCTTTTGATATTTGAACTGGATTTTGAAATGCTATGTGTACATGTACAACGATTACTGTAAACTGAATTTTGGATGTGCCCTTGAAGCTTTTCGGGGCATATTTTGGACGTGCCCTTGAAGCTTTTTGGGGCACATAAAAATGTGCCCATAAAGCTTTTCGGGGCATATTTTGGATGTGCCCTTAAAGCTTTTCGGGGCATATTTTGGATGTGCCCTTAAAGCTTTTTGGGGCACATTTTGGATGTGCCCTTAAAGCTTTTTGGGGCACATTTTGGATGTGCCCTTTAAACTTTTCGGGGCACATTCAAATTGTGCCCTTAAAACTTTTCGGGCACATTCAAATTGTGCTCTAAAAGATATACCTATTAGGGCACATTTTTAAAGTGCCCTTAATACTTTCCGAGTAGCCAGTAAATTCGGCACATTTTTATGTGCCATTAAAAGTTTTAATGGCACATTTTTCACATTTAAAGGCACTTAAAAGTGCCTCGAAATCCTTACCGTGTTGTAGTGGACGAGGCTTAGGAATAATTTGTTGCGGGTTGTGACTTTAATTTTTCATTAATATTTGTGAAGAATAAAGAAATGGATTTAGCACATCGTCCAATCATTTATATTGTCTTTTAGCACTATATTATGGCATGAGAGATGATGTCGTATAATACTCTATTATATTAGTTTGATACAGTTAGTGTGCGATACTTTCATGTTGTAACTAATCTGATAGCATCTTGTTTTGCAATGTTGTCACTACATCCTACAAAATAGCAGCAATTTGGTATACAAGAACCGTTGAAGCACTGCGAATGGACAGTTCATGTAAAGTGTGGCCAGTTGACTCGTTTATCTCGCGTGCAGTCCGCGTCGTTGATGAACTCCAACTAAGCTCGTGTATTCTGAAAAAGGAAAAATAAAAACACGAGGGCCCAACCGGTGACCTATTGATCTGCAGTCAATTGCTCTACCACTGAGCTATGGACCCGTTTATGTATATATAACACATTCACCTTATTTATAGAAAATTAAAACGTCGTCACCTCGTTTCAACCACATCCGGTGCCTTCATTCGTCCACATGAGACATGACGCCACATGGCCAGAATTCCGCATGCGTCCACTGGACCATTGATTTGCGATAGGCACCTTGGTTGAGCAGATTATGTGCTCTGTTTCTGATAACGCTCAGTGATGAATCGTTGGGGATCGACAGTGTTGCCAACCCCAGATGTTATGCTTTTGCCAAGTGACGTTTCTTCGTTTCAAAGATACTAGGACAGTACCACATAGTAAATTAGGCTCTTCAATCAGCAGCCATGCTTGTTTTGGTAGCAGCGCGTGCTTGTAATCTCCAGATCAGTCATGTCCATGTTTCATAACCAAAAAATGCGGTGCCAATGGAAGTACGTTAACACAATATAAACGATGAATATATAGCAGTGTCATGCCCTGAATAGGCACTTAAATAATCGATAACTAAAAATCAAAGCCAAAAGGAACATTCTAAAGAAAATTTTAAAAATTGTCTTAAACTGATATATTGATGATCCGGTGCATGTTTTTTTGAGGGACACGCAAACTCATAACATCCAAAACTACAACACTGAACCATCAGTACTGCTAAGTTCTGGCTTCATAACACCCCGATTTTAGAGCATTCAGCATTACAAACTAACAGTGACCTAGCCAAGAGGCTCTTCTGCTTGTACAAGGCATCGTCTTCAGGCTCACTTCGGGTTCCTCAGAACAATGATGACCGAGTCTCCGCGGAGGAACATCTTGCTGATGAACCTGTCCTTGTTCACAGGAAGAGCCTTCTTCTTGCCTTTTCCAGTCTTTGGAACCTGTGACGAGAGAAGCTCAAGTTAGCAATGTGAACAAAGTAAGCAATACAACACAGGGAAACAATGCAGCAGTTGCGATGATGTGCCGGCATACCTCAGTCCACATCTCCCTAACGTTCTCAAGAACCATGTTGCAGTGGCGATCAAATGCCCTCACGCGGCCAAGTAACTTCTTGTTGTTCCGGCAGTTGATAAGAACCTAAGGCAGAAGAGAGCAAACATTATAAGAACAATGGCTGGCGTGGAAACATCATGGATAGTCAGTGCAAGTGCAGACGTAGTCACCTAGGGATACTTCATAATATATCATATACTGAGTGAAAAGAATAGAACGAGTGTGTCTGCAGCAAGCAAGGTTTCCAGGTTAGGCACATGCAAAATTTCAAGCAAGCAGAAATATACACAATATGACTTGTAGCAGCAACCAAGCAGAGTAGCCAATAGCTATTTTTTACCCATCTATAAAAATACTACTCAAGGTTGATTGTGCATCTGTATCAGCCAAGGGCACATTACTGGCTACAATGATGAGTAATGAACTACTCAATTAAACAGCCAGTAACTAATCGTGCGGCCAAAGTACCACAGTTACTCAAGTGACCCACATAATGAAGTATATAACTAAACAACCAACAGCCATATCATCAGTACATACTTGCACTTGTATCGAGTGGGACAACTGCATCAACTTCTTCAAATTTCAGCGAAGGAAATAAACTTTGCTAAAACTGAACTTTCAGTTCACAGAGTTGCATTTGTTTCAGTTATACAAAGGGTCTGACATGCAACAATAACATTAGGACAAATGGTGCACTGAAACTATGAAGATTACTTCAAAATTACTCGCCGGTGCATTCAACTTCGCAGGATAAAGGGCGCATCATTATTACAAAAGGTAGGTCACAAAGCTACGGTTCACTTGCACATCAGGGTAACAGGCAACTAAGTTAACTGGATTGTTAGCCAGTGGTACACATGACGAGAACCCCTGACAGGGTTCAATTCTAACAGAGATGCAGGCATGCAGTAAAAACACAGGTAAACACAAATACAAAGAGAACTTTGAGGTTACAGCATTGCATTTGTTTCGGACATTCAGTTAACAAAAGCGTGTTGCATATGCAACAATAGTACAGACAAATGCAGCACAAGACGGATGCCGAATTACTCGTATATGATGGGCTGATGCATTTAACTTTGCAGGACAAATAGCACAGCATTATTACCAGAGGCACATTCATGAAACTACGGTTCGCTTGCACATCAACTAGGTCAATATGGTTTTTAGCCAGTCTACACACCAAAGAAACAACAGGGGGTGTCAAGTTCAAACAGAGGCGTAAACAGACACAGTAGACAGGAAATTCCAGCGCCTGAGTGTCTCATTACAAGCAAGAGATTTCACCAACCTGAGTGTTGTTCTTGACGCTCAACATGAGCACGGACAGAGGCCCCGTGCTGAACTCCTCCTCCTCTTTCTTTACCTGCTGCCGGAAAGCAGACACACCAAGCACAAAACGAGAACCGTGTCAGTTACCACTGTTAACCATCCATACATACACAGAAGCTGACTGAGACGACAAGGCATGAAAGCCAAATAAACGAAGAAAAAAATCGCGAGTCCTGAATGCTTACACCAGCAGCCGCTTCCTCCGCCATCGACGCCATCGCTCCCGAAGCGCAGCCGGCGATCTGCAGAGGAGAGAAAACCAAATCAGCAGCAGTTCTGAGACCCCGAGAGAGCCACAGAGCGATAACAAGCGGGTGGACGAGTTCTAGCAGCGTCTTGTAGACCAACAGAGCTACGGGCGAGGAGGGGGCGAACCTGCGGTGTTACTCGTCGGTGTCGTTGAAACCCTAGGGAGGGAGGACAGAGGAGAGAAGAGAGAAGAGCGGGTTAACCCTAACAGGAGACCAAATGGGCTGTCGCCCAATAACAATCCTTCTGGCCTGTTTGGCCCGATAGACACTCACACCACCTTTTCAATTTGTCTTTAAAAAAACACCTTTTTCAATTTGTCTAAAATAACACCTTTTCAATTAATTCAGTCTATTAATAAATATAATTTCCCGCAAAAACCATAACCATACCGTAGAGGCACCCTATAACTTTTTTGATAATGGAGAAGACAAACTTACCCACGAGGCTAAGAGAGTAGGGTTTCGCTTACCTGTCCAACGAAAGGGCCTCCAATTACTATGACTATGCTCCTCTCAGTTGAGTTGTCTTCTCGGGCGTTCAACCAACCGACTTGGCATGCATTCACCTTCAGCTCTAGATTGGGTCGGAGCATGGATGGATAAGGTGGATCAGCAGTGACGGATAGGACGGAGTCGGCGCTAACGAAATTCTTGAGGAGTCTGAACCTAAGGAGAGAACCATTGATCGTTTGTTTGTGGCCAAGGATGAATTTGAATCGCTGAAGGAAGGTATGAAGTGGATGGAGGCAATGCGGTTGTTGTCCTCGAGAGCTTTTATTGCAACGTCCTTGAAGAAGATTATGAGTTTTGCATTGACACCATCGAAGGAGGTAAACTTTGGTGCTCTCGAAGATAAACAAAAATAATTGTACATGCTAATTGCTTGGGCGTCCCTAGGTCTTTCGTGATTATGGCATGTTGATCGAGAAGTACGACGAGAGTTGTAAGGCCTTAGCAGTAGATATGAACCAGATTCATGCGTGGTTTAGGATTCACGATTTCCCAAAATTTATTATTAGAAGCATATCATTACAGGAGTGGTTGTTAGTATTAGAGGTTGATAACGAGTGAAGCATCCGTTGGGAACCCCAAGAGAAAGGTGTGATGCGTATAGCAAGTTTCAGTATGAAACCAAGGTTTATCGAACCAGTAGGAGTCAAGGGCCACGTGAAGGTTGTTGGTGAAGGAGTGTAGCGGCGCAACACCGGGGATTCCGCCAACGTGGAACTGCACAACACAATCAAAATACTTTCGTAACAGTGAGGTTGTCAATCTCACGAGCTGAAACAAAGGATTAACATTATGGTGTGGAGAATGATGTTTGTTTTAAATAACAACAAACAGAGATTGCGATGATTGTATTTCAGATGTAAAACAATGGGCCAGGGGTCCACAGTTCACTAGTGGTGTCTCTCAATAAGATAAATAGCATCTTGGGTGAACAAATTACGGGTGGGCAATTGACAAATAAAGATTCAATACATATCATGATGATCACTATGAGATTTAAAGGGCATTCGACAAAGAACATAGACCGCCATCCGCATGCATCTATGCCTAAATAGTCCACCTTCGGGTTATCATCCGAACCCTCATTAAGTTGCAAACAAGACAATTGCATTAAGTATGTAATGTAATCAACACAAATATCCTTAGACAAAGCATTGATGTTTTATCTAGTGCAAACACATCACACCAGAACTTTGTCACTTGTCCCAGATTCAATGGAAGCATGAACCCACTATCGAGCATAAATACTCCCTCTTGGAGTTACAAGTATCAACTTGGCCGAGCCTCTACTAGCGGAGAGCATGAAAGAACATAAACAACATATATATGATAGATTGATAATCAACTTGACATAGTATTCTATATTCATCGGATCCCACAAAACACAACATGTAGCATTACAAATAGATGATCTTGATCATGTTTCACAAGATCTAAACATGATAGCACAAGAGGAGAAGACAAACCATCCATAGTATGAACTACTTCTATGGATCCTCTCTCACAAGGATGAAATGGGACTCACTCCATCAAGTCCGGAGGCACGGGGGGCAATGATTAGACCCTCACATCTCCTTCCGGCATCTCCGGCTTGTCCATCCTGGTGATCAGCATCTGGCGATCGACCCGAACCGTCTTTAAGTTGGAGGTATACCGGTGGCTGAAGTATCTAAACCGGTAATAGGGTTTTGCGACCGTTTTTTTTGCTAGGATCTCAATGCGTGGAAAGGAACTATGTAAACTTTTCACAAGCGGGCTTATTTTGCTGTCACTTTGAAGAATAGAGAGATACAATGAAGGAGATGCCCGAACAACAACACAATAGTTGGCGCTAGACTGGGCCCCAATGTAGCAAGCCCGCAACATCAGCACTAAATCAGATCTAGCCACTTAGATTAACATGATCAGATGCCCCGAATACAATTAGCAATTAACGAACCATGCAGACGAATATTTCCACCGCTTCTACAAACACGTCATCTCGCTCCAACAGTCCTCCGCGGTTCATTGCACGGGTGCATCGTGGAAAAATATCATGGCGTTTGATTTCTGGATCAAGGAGACATAAACAACATAATTTCTCTTACAAGTGCATGGATCCCATTGAAAGCAGCTCACAAGATCTAAACATGATAGCACAAGAGGAGAAGACAACCATCTAGCTATCGCTATGGACCCATAGTCCAAGGATGAACTACTCACGCATCAATCCCAGGCGGGCATGGTGATGTAGAGCCCTATGATTCCCCTCTCCGGCAAGGTGCCGGAGCGAAATCCCCCGAGACGGGATTGCGGCGAAGCGTCGAAGTAATCGTGGCCTCTAATAGGTTTTATATAAGTAGGCAAGGGCAGCGTTACAGCCCCACACCATAGGCCGGCGTATAAAGCCCTACATCGGAAGAAAAATAAGACCCCGGGCGTTGATTTCAATTTCGAGAATAGTAGTTGTAAAATAGAATCTTGTTAATAGGTTAGTGCAAAATGCATAATAATGATGTAAAGTATGTATAAAACCCCAAGTAGACCACGTATCAGAGGTCTCTGCCACCACCCCACCCACCCCACAACTTCCCCATAATCTTGGGGTAGCACTTGTGAGGCCGCCATTTATGAAGGTGGAAAAGTCCCACTTCAAAAGCGATCGACCCTAATTTTATGAGAACGTGTACTTGGGATGTCTTTAAGTTGGTATTTTTCACATCACTTATTTAGACACATATTACAAGTATACCAAAAGTGGAAGTGCAAAGTACATGGATACTAAAACTGAAGTATAAAGCAAGCTAAACCGAAATCTTACAAAGTAACTGTGTCCTAAAAGTCGAAATACAAAGTGCACTAAATTTTGAAGGTACGCGTGCATTAAAACCTGAAGTAGTATGATGTAAATTTTAGATGTGTGGTTTTTTTTGTCAAAATCTATCAACATCAAATCTAGTTTTTTAAGATCTCAATGCGTGGAAAGGAACTATGTAAACTTTTCGTAATTTAAACAAGCGGGCTTTAAGATATTTTATTTTGAATTCTTATTTCTCTAAGAAAAGAATCAAAGACCGTACTACTCTCATCCTCCCATCTCTCTCTCTCTCTCTCTCTCTCTCTTATCCTCATCCTCACTTTGCTTCTCTTTAAAACAAATGGGGAATAGAGAGATACATGTGGCTTGTGATGAAGGAGATGCAAACAAGTGTCAGCGAACAACAACACAATAGTTGGACTTTCGGGGAGGTTAGCTTTTTTCTAGACTAGAGATTTTGATATTCTTGTATCTACCACCCCTTTCAATGTAGCAAGCCCTATTAGCAACATCAGATTATCCCACTAAATCAGATCTAGCCACTTAGATTAACATGATCAGATGCCCCGAATACAATTAGCAATTAACGAACCATGCTCCAGACGAATATTTCCACCGCTTCTACAAACACGTTATCATCTCGTAATTACCTCCAACAGTCCTCCGCGGGTGTTCATTGCACGGAAACCCTTCATCTGTGCACCTCATCGCTGGTTCTCTTCCTTTATTTTAAACAGAAGTTCTTGGTCTGACTTTATACATAAAGCCATAGATGGCGGAGTAGCACAACAACATAGGTTTAGATTACAACATCATAAAGATTCCACTGGATGCGAAAGTCATATGAGTTCTCACACACAACCCACCAAAACATGAAACAACACTAATCTCCGAGTCTCTCATACAAGCTCCGCATGGATCCCATCAGGGACGGAGACAGAGGGGGACGAGGGGGGGCTAGGCCACCCCCAATGTTCAGATTTTGTGAAGAATACTAGGCATTAGAGCTCATTTTCTTAGCTATTTAACCATCTTTGCCCCCCTCATGAAGTTCACAAGACAAAATCCATCTATTTTGCCCCCCTCAAGGTTAGATCCTGGCTCCATCCCTGGATCCCATTAAGTCATCTAAGGCGCTCTTGACTGTCACCCGACTTGCTAAGAAGTCTCCAATCCTACATATATTATATCATTTGAAAATACAATTAGCCAACTGTGATATGAACTTCTTTTCAATAGTCATTTTATTACGGATATTCCAAAGCGACCAACACATCGCCGCCATGCAGATCCACAAGATCCTTCGTGTCCGGATAGACAAGCTTTGCGAGATCGCCGAAGGTCTCCGGCCCCTTCTAGGTTCCAGTCACACTCTAAAAGTTCCCTCATGCATACCCACATGAATTGTGCAAGGATGCAATGGGAAAATATATGGCTCGAGTTCTCAAACTTCCCACATAGCTCTCTGTTTGACGGCCGTGTCTCTTCTAAATTTCGTCAATAGAAGAGCAGTTTGTCCCTAATCATCTGCAAAAGGAAGATTTTGATCTTTCTAGGGATTTTCGAACGCCACCGTGTAGAAAAATGAACTAAGACTACTCATAGTGGGAGTAACTTAGGTAGTAACATAGAACTACATGCAATGCCAACTAAGCATTTTGATGACATGGCATGTCATTAATTGAGGAAAGAGAGCATTGTGGTAACTAGCTATGTTACTATAACATCACATTTCTCAAGACAAAATGGTACAACCTAATTAATACGTTTGCACGACACCACACATACAAACCCACTACAGTAGACAGCAGAATACGTGTAGTTACTTCTACGTTACTCCCCACTATGACTAGTCTAACTTTTTCAAAATGATAATATCATCATAAAAGTTAGTAGTTCATTTTTATCTGAACCAAACAGACTAGGTATAATATTGGGACACTTTCACCTATATCTGCGCCGCCACATGTGGCCTCCGCCTCCACCCGCCTCGCTTGGAGGCGAGGCGCCGACCTGGAGCCGCGATGCGCCTTGCCGCTGGCCTCTCCTCCCTCCATCCCGCCCTTCTAAGGCCACCTCCCTATACCTCGTGGAGGCAACGCAACGGCTGGGACGCCGCCGAAGCTGAGGACTCTGGCCGCCTTCGGTGCCCGCTCAAGGACGTGCACCTACAGGAGCGCCCTCACCCCCACTACCAGGTAAAGTGGATGGGTTTGATGTAGTGCTACCCTCCTCACCATTCTGCTTCCCCGTAGGCGGGATCGAGGTCTAAGGTTCAGGCAAAATTTGAAGTTCGACATGCTGGAGATTACAGTTTTATTTAGTTCCTATGAAGTTCAGGGAAAATTTGTTGCTTTGATGCTTTTCCTTATTTTTAGTGTGCTCAAATATGCCACTTGTATAGTCAAATGTTCTTGTTAAGTGCACCGAACATGTTCGTATAGTCAAATGCCGCTTGTTTAGTATGTGAACAGAATTATAATTTTATTTTGGGCTTTCAATGCTTTAATGATCAAACTATGATGGATAACTTTCCCAGGTTTATAATAGAGACTTCTGTTCTTGGAGATTTTTTTTTTGCTTTTCTGCATTTATTCGAACAAACATGCATTGAATGGAACAATCACTATGAATTTTTCACAGGTCACAGTGTTGCCAGTTTGCTAGAATCTGTTTTTTAAATCCTCTTCTCTCTGTATGCAGGAAGTGAATATACTATTTGAGTCAAACCTGCTATGAAAAGGAGCATTGAGTTAAGATATGATCAATCATTTTATCCACCTGCAAGCATAAAGAACAGGTTTCACATTGGTCTTGCATGCCCTTGCCTGCATTCCACCGCCAATGAAATGTATCCTCCGCCCTGGGCTGAATCTGAATTTCCTGGATCGCATCCAGTAGTTAAACATACTGGACCAGACCTTGCGTCGATAGGCATATTCAAGTGTAAGGACAAAGCACACCGTTTTACTTCTGTTCCAACTACGTATCTCTAGATGTGTTGCTAACCATGTAAATTGTTTCTTCTCCTGCAGTGCACGAAAAAGCCAGTACCATCAGTATTTTGTTTATATACCTTCTCACCACAAGAGGGCTTTTATTTTGTTAACAAAGATATACATAGCACTTTCAGTGAAGCTGCAATTCACCATCTTAGCCTTTTTCATGAGGTAATTCTGTTTCTTTGGCTTGAAATAGTAGTGAGAGAGATTGCCGGATGTCAGTAAGGTTAGGCTTTATGCAAGCAATATAGTGATGATCTGAAAACATGATAATGTGTATTCTTTATATTTATGCCACACCTTTGGATCCCTCCATAAATTTATCTTAAACATTTCCATTTTGCGAAGAACTAAAAACAGAACCAAAAACTAACTACAGTCTGTCAGAATACGAGAAAATGTATTTGAAGAGAGCCTGCACTCTTGCTATACTTTTCGACCTCAGCATCAATTTATCAGGCTCCCGCAAAAAAAAAAAGCATCAATTTATCAGGAATATTTAGATAATTGGACTTACTAAGAGAGGGGAGTCTTGGGAAAAGAAAATAGGAAATTTTGGTAGTTGGTAGTTGGCAAGACTAAAATCAGAAGGTTTGTTTTTACTCGTCTGCAAGTTTAGAGACAGAGTTCCAGTAGCCGTGACTAGCCTTAGTTATGAGATTCACGAGCTTCTCATCCTCTTCAAAGGACCAGAGCTTCCTCAATTTTTACTTGTAGCAACATGAATGCCCAACATTTGTACAATGCAGAACCTGAGAGCTTGAAATTCTTGGATCTGGTAGGTTTGTGGAACTTACAAAGATTGTCGTTGTGAATTGTGATGGATTTATGCATGTTTCACTGAACCTATCCCTAAAACTTTTGCATTAGTAAAATCTTACTATTTCTATTCTTGTGTTCCCGATGACGTTTTAGTAATTGTGTGATAGTATGTTATTAGGGCATGGTTTTAGTTTTTTTTTGTTTTGACTTTTGTACAAGGTAGGTCGCTTCTCTATCCCATGTATCCGGCCCAAAGAATATACAATATTTTATCTGATATCTTTATAAAAAATATATTGTGGATACTTAGATACATACAATCACTGTTGTCTAATGCTATACAATATTTTGCACTTATTTCCATCTTCAGATCTGTAGCAAAGATTTATTTGCACTATTTTTTTTGACAAGGGTGATTTATTTGCACTATTGTCAAAAAGAGACGTGCATGTGCACATTTAGTAGTGAGGTCAAAAAACTGAAACTGAAATGTGTATCATACTTTAGTCCATCTGTGCAAAGAGGAGCTCGTTCCACATATCTGGTATACCAGGAAGGCACCAGTGCAAACAATCGTAAATGGCCCTCTGAGCCTTGACACTATGGTTTGAGATATGGCCCTCACTCCGCAGCTGCGAGATCGCGGTAATATCCAACAGCTTAAGGCGTGTCCCGTTCACCGCGCTTTCTGCAGCCAAATCACCGGAACGATCCTGCGAGACCTCACTTCCACTAGAAAGTGGGACGGTGTTGTCGCATCTTCCACCGGTGTTCCATTCGCCATTCACGAAATGCTCCGGCGAAATTGTCCTGAGGAAAACCTTCGTCCGAGGATGGTGTACAAGTTCTGAATCCACCCATCTGGCGATATTGTGCAGTTTGATCTCCCTCGCACGGCTGAAGTCCTTTGCCACGAGTGTTACATTTCCCACAGGCTTCCCATCATCGTACAGCTTCCAATGGTTTCGCCTGAATTTCACCCTGTTCCAGTGGTGGCCAGTGTTCAGCACCAGGATATCGAAACTGTGGAGATGCTTCTTTAAAAAATCAGCCGGACGATCGATATGCAACGCGTTGCTAGTCTTCTTGGTCGTCATGTTCATCAAAGGTTCGTGTTCTGATAGAGTAGGAGACCAGTAGAAAAGGATGGTGGTATTCGTCTCTGGAAATCGGTAAGCAGAGCCACCAGGAGTGAAAGGACTCGAAGCTTTGACAATGCCGTATCTCTGTCGAACGTCTTCAACTTCAGGGCTGTGTTTGCCGCCTGTTGCAATGCACATCATGGACTGGAACTGCTCTCTGCCAAGCGAATCACCAACAAAAGCAAGAGTTTTGTGCCTCATCCTGTAATCAAATCCTCGGATATGTTACTAACTCCAGGCGATGTTCAAGAAAACTAATTAACCAGAGAAGGGCCCAAATAATACCTGTGCAGAAAGTTTGGCCCTGAGAACTCAGGCATCTGGCAATCATGCGGCTGCCACCGGTAGCCCTCGTAGGAGAAATCCGTCCGTTCCATCCCGCGACAAGACCACATTTTTGATAGCCATTGCTTGCAGGCATTCCCTGAGTAGAGTGGCCGCTTCACATCTGCTACCCACTTGCCCTTTGCATAGTTACAGGCTATCAATCAATGGCAAACAATATTCTGTCAATATTATGCAGTGAAATTAATCTCTAGAATTTGATGCGCACGCAATTAGAACTCTTAAATCCATATTTACCTTTGTTCCTGCTAGCTCTATTTCTCTGAGCGCGATGGGCGTCATAAGCTAGATCTGCAGAACCTCCTGGCACATCATCATCATCTCCAAGACGGTGCTGCCCATGCTGCAGTAGGAGATCTGATCAGATGTCAGAAAAGTTCATACATAGAATCTAACGACTCTATTCACAGGGACAGACATGCATACAGTACGTACCTGGGGTGAAACCTTTCAACGTTATGCCGCTGAAGTTTTTGAGGACTGTGGATACATCCAGCAATAACCAAACAGCAACAGGCAGAATGAGGAGAAGAACACGACCCAAGGATGGTTTGTCGACAAGATGCAGAAACGCGCCGTTCATTTCAGTCAAAGCCTAGGGGAAGAAAGCCTTTGCCTGCAGCTCTCTGCTTAAGTAATGCTGTGAATGCCCTGCACCTCGTGTTGGCTTTTCTTAATCGACTGTTTTAGGGGAGAACGTAGTGGGTAGAAGAGATCCGACGTGGGAACCGCGAATGCAGCATTATATATTCTGGAAGACTGGAATAGATTATTATTGGCTGATCTTGTGTGGTAGAATACAGGGTTGAGTTGACTGCCCTCTGTGCTGTGCTGGAGGGGAATCATGTCACGTGCAACACACAAATAGTGCAAGGAAGTAAGCAACTAAGCAAGATTTAACAACTATATATACTATGCTTTGAAAAGATTTATCTCATAGGAATTGTGTCTTAACTGTATCGTTTCAGTTACATACTTGTCTCAATTGTATCATCTCTGTAGTAACTCGTATCTCAACCGCATGTGTTACTCAATTGTGTCGTATAATAGAAGCCTATAACTCTGACATAATGTAGCCATGAAGAGCAGATTCACACATTCGTATACTTGCTAGTTAGTTATCTTTAACATTTGTGATTAGCACTGGAAAGTTTAAAAATATGAAGTCTTTTTTGAATTTCGAATACCCAAGTATGAAAATCCTAGGCGAGCCGTAGGCATACTGGTACCTTGCTCTGACGATATACTGAAGGTTGTGAGGACAGGGGATACACATCCAGATCCAGCAAGACCCAGACATCAATCGGCCGAATGAGGAGAACCACGTGAGGAGCCCCAGACAGTAAGCATGGCTTGCTGTCAAGAAGCCCCTGCTTGTCTATCTTGCTTGGCTGTGCAAATCCCAGCTGCTTCGGAGGTCACAGCATAATTAGGTAATGCTTGCTCATCTCATGTCTGGTTCTTTTACCCGTTTGATCCACCGGAGATCGTTCAATCCTGAAGAGGTAGCGGGCACAACTTGGGAACCACGCAAAGTAGCATCGTTTTGATTTTCTTTATGGAAGAAATTGCTGGCTTATTGCATCTGAAAGTTGACTATCCTGATCTTGGGACGAGCGAGCAAAATCCCACGCTCGGCGTGCAACACATGACGGCTGACGGGAGGACGCAGCGGAAGGTGAGCCGGGGAAAACGCATCACTCAGCCGTGCATCTGATCTGACGTAGTAACGTGCAAACATTCACCACACACTGCATTGCTGAATTCTGTCCGTACAGTAGTATCAGAGTGCGTCAATTAGGATTCCGAGTTTGTTTTTGTTAAATTCGAAAAGGGTGTGACTATTTCTCAGTCGACCGAGAACTAACTCTGTTTTCAGTCAGATGATGTCAGGAAATCTCAGTTACAACTTATGTTGCAACTCATGACTAGCATGAATCACGATGCAAATCAAATGGTTTAGGACTTAAATAAGCACGAAGCGGAGAACTTGCAAATCTCATTCGAAAATGCTATTTTGAAGCAAAAAATAATTTTGCAGATAAGTGCAGATGTGATCTATATCGCCGTAAAGTTGTGCAAAAAATATTGTTTTGGGTTGTGCAAAAAGGACAAAATTATGATTCCGAAAAGGTGAAACAAACTTGATTTTGATCCCAGATTTTTTTTTGGTTAATGTATAGATTGCATCGGAGCATATGTATGCATACAAATTTACACGCACATAGTAGAAAATGTAAGTGTATGTATTTTTTATGACAAAAGTTTTTAAAATAAAGGGCTCCAGGGAGCTCGGGAACTAAAGGAGTTTTTCTCTCAAGTTCTCGACTACTTTGAAACTAGCATTTTGCAGCCCTGTTATTCTGAAACATTGTAGTGATGCTGGATAATAAGTTAACAATATGAGTCTTTTGTGTTCTTGTTCATCTCTTTGCGGTTTTTTTTGGCTCTAAATATATCGAGAATTCGAGACCAAACATGTCGTGGCCTATTCCAAATCAGATCACCAAGAGGTTCTTATTTCAAGATGCTAATGATTAATGATTACAGATTCTGCTATTACTCATTTGTCTACAAGCAGATGTGACAAAACCCATCACTCAGTCGTGCATGTAACATGGCATGCACACATTCACCAAACACTGCATTGGTCATTTCTGTTCGTACAGTAGTGTCTGAACTACTGTATTACTATCTCACAAAAAAAAAACTACCATATTACTAAGTCACAACAAAACTTAAGCATTGTGAGGCTTGTCATAGAAGTGTGAGAAACAAACTGAAACAAAAAAGTGTGGGAAGCAAACATTCACCAAACGCTAGCCACCATTGAAAGGAGTAATCCTCGATCTCTCCATTTGCCATGACCTTGGAGGTTGCAATACCCCAGATTTTACCGCAACAAAGCTTAGGCACTGAGGCTTGTCATAGAAGTGTGGAAGATTAAACCGAAGCCACAAGTGTGAAAAAAATGACAAAATATTGCGTCTATGACATGGGAGCAACACACTTCTAAAAAACCGTGGCATACACAGGCCTAGGCATGGTAAACGGTGGCTGAGAACCTAAATCTGTGCAAAGAGGATTTCATTCCACGTGTCTGGGATACCAGGTAGGCACCAGTGCGAACAATCGTATTTGACACTTTGTGAGTTCAAAGTATGATCGGCGACATGGGCTTCGCTTCGTAGTTGTGAGATAGAAGTAATATCCAAAAGCTTAACCCGAGTTCCAGTTACTGCATACTCCGCAGGTAGGTCACCTGAATGGTCCCCGAAGACCTCGCTTCCACTAGACAACGGGGTGGTACTATTACAGCTACCCCCAGTGTTCCAGTCGCCATGTAGGAAATGGCTTGGTGAGTTTGTTCTCAGGAAAACTTTCATATGAGGACGATGTATGAGTTCTGAATCCAGCCATCTTACGATGTTGTGCAGCTTAAGGTTCCTGAATGGGCTGAGGTCTTCCGGCAGCGTACCTTTTACTAGAGGCTTGCCATCAGCATACAACTCCCAGTTATTTTGACTGAATTTCACTTTGTTCCAGTGATGGCCAGTGTTGAGAACAAGGGTATCAAAACTATGGAGATACTTCTTCAAGAATCTTGCTGGACGATCTAGATGCAGTGCGTAGCTTGTCGACAAACTTGTCGTGTTCGTCAATGGCTCCAATTCACATAGACTAGCAGACCAATAGAAAAGAACAGTGGTGTTAGTTCCTGGAAATCGATAAGCCAAGGTGTGACCTTTTGGAGCATGTGGAACTTTGGCAAGACCATATTTCCGCCCAACCTTTTCAACCTTAGGGCGTTTACCGCCTGTAGCTATGCACATCATAGACAGAAACTGCTGTCTACCAAGCGAATCACCCACAAAAGCTAGAGTTTTGTGTCTCATCCTGTAAGCCTTAGATGTAAGATCTCAAGAAAACTACGCTATTATTCAATCCTTCAAGGTGATGTAAAACGGAGCTAGATGGTACATTACCTATTCAAAAAGTTCGGCCCTGAAAACTCCGGCATCTTACAACCATATGGCTGCCACCTGTAGCCCTCGAACGATAAATCTGTCCGACCCATCGCGTCGCAATTGTATTTTTTTGGCAGCCATCGCTTGCACTCATAACCGGAGTAGAGTGGCCGCTTCTCATCTCCTATCCACTTGCCTTTTGCATAGTTACATTCTACCAGGTAAACAATAATAACATTATAAATTACTTTAGGCTGTGGAAAGTAATTTTCAGAATTAGCAAGTGTGATGTGCACATAATAAACTATTAATTTCATGATCAATTGTCCAACGGTCTCACCAAGTCATTGGGAATGCAACAACTGCGAGCACCATCACACAATCTCAACCTCATTAGTTGTGATTAAGAGGATGTTAACAAAAATTAGTTTGTTTGTTTACATGGTTTGATTAGAACGTAGGTAAGTTGATATCTTGACCCTATTTTGGTACTAATCTTACACTCTCCCATGTAATGCTTGTGATATATAGTACCTCATATGCCGCTGGGCGTGGAACTAGGCGAAACAATCTATTGTAGTAGTTTTACAAAGGTGTGGAGAGAGAGGAGAGGGGCAGTGTGCAACCATCTTCTCATATACTTCATCCGACGGCGTCATCTCGTGCAGAAAGGGTGAGAAGGTTGGAGATAGATGGCGAGTTTGGGGTGGTGGTGGCCGCGCCTCTCAATCGAGTCACCCTACGACTAACCCATCAAGAGAAAAAACCCTAACTATATTATATGATACTTCGGTTTATAGCAGATTAGCAGGATATATAGAAGGTCAACTTCGAGTCAGCCTCCACTCCAAACATATGGATGGAATTATTTTAAGGTGGACTTCAAAAAGGCTTGTGATAAAATTAAACATCTTTTCTTACAATAGGCGAGGCACAAGGTTTTGCTACTGAGTGGTGCAATTGGATTGTCTAGCGTGTTCAGGGTGGGACTATGGACATTAAAGTTAATGATGGCATTTGCCATAACTTGTTGACTATGAAGTTGTTGAGACAAGTTGATTCAGTGTCTCCAATCCGTTTCAATGTTATTGTTGGCATGTTTGACATCCTTGTTGCGAGGCAAAGGAGAATTGTCCGGTTGGAGGCCTTAACGCTCATCCGGTTGATGGTGGTGCCTTCCACCATTAGTTTAATGTGGGTTGGCTCAGATTACTTAGTGTTGCAAGCCTAGGAGGATAGCGCGCTAGGGATGCAGATGAGCTATTATCGCCAAGTTCCTTAACCTAATGCGTCCGAACAGCAGGGGGGCTTAGCATGGGGTATGTCCTAATCCTTTTGCCCCTTCAAGATCGGCTAATTCTATGTACCAGGAGCAAGGGTAAGATAGGATCGCATTAGTGAGCCGTGGGAAAAGTGTTTTTTCTTGCCTCGATTGGACAGACCCAAAAGCAACATGAATCATTTCTCCTCTATCATTTTCATAAACCATGATATGGGAAATGCGGTAAATATGAAATTGTTTCTTTGTATCTTTGAAAAATTCTTGGGTATATAAAACTATTTTTTCATAAAAGTGAAATATTATGCTTTGGTCAGGCCAAAATGGTCAAAAACTAGTATACACACTATTTGGTTGTGATGCAGGATCATTTCCTTTGCGTTATCTCGAAACTCCAGTCCATTACCAAAAAGTCACCAATGAGGAGTGCAAGGAGGTGGAGGATAGGTTTCAGAAAAAAAACAGCAGGAAGGATAAGCTTATGTCCTATGTGGACAAGCTAACCCTAATTATAGTTTTTTTTAGGGGGAACCCTAATTATAGTTCGCTTACTAGTTTACCAATGCTTGTGTTTTCTTGTTTGATTTGTCTAAAGGGTTGCGCAAGAGGTTGACTATTACAGATACATATTCTTATGGCAATTTGATGAGAACAAGAAGAAATTTCGGTTGACGAAGTGGAGTATAATATGTAGACCAAGAGATCAAGGTGGTCTTGGTGTGGAAAATCCTGAAATCAACAATAGATGCTTCTACAGCAAATGGTTGTCAATCTATTAAATAAAGAGGGGTATTGCAAAAGTTTTTACATAATAAATATCTTCACTCTAAAACTCTCTCACATGTGATGGTGGAACTTTTGATTCTCCATTTTGAAAATGACGTCCACCAGTTAAACAGGAGCTTTTATCCAAGGCTTGTTCATTTTAGGTAATGGTACAAACACCAGATTTTGGGACGATGTTTAGCTAGGAAATACGCCTCTAAGCCAGCATATACACATGCTATATGGCATTGTGCATCAGAAGCGATCATTGACTGATAACAAATAGACGATCTAGTTGAATTTAGTCCAGCGTCTAATGATTGTTGATCGATCTATGGAACCAAACATGTTTAGATGGGATCATAATTCTTCTAGAAAAAAAATATGTTGAGTCCATGATTCTAAATCGTTAATGAAAACATTGTATTTGGGCAGAAACACATTTGGAAGCTGAAGGTTCCTCTTGAACATCCTCAATTGGTACTTGAGTGAGGAGTGATTCTAACGAAAGATATTTTAACTAAGTGAAAATGGAATGGTAGTAAGAAGTGTATGCTTTGTGATTGTGAGGAAATGATTCATCATTTACGTTTCTCTTGTCCTTCCGCAATTTTGTTATGGGAAACTGTTCATCTAGCATTTAACCTACCTCCTCCGACTAGTATCCAGAATATTTCTTGGAACTGGTTGACGGGTGTTGGCAAACTAGTTAAAGCGCATATACATGTGGGAGTGAGTGTCTTATATTGGTTGATTTGGAATTATTGCAAAGATACCGTGTTTAATAAGGCCAAATATTTTAACTGCTTGCATGTTCTCCACAATACTGTATATCAAAATTACGTACTTGGTCCTCACTTGAGACGCGGGGGAGCTTAAGCACAGAGTGCACCCTAGTAGAGGTGGTCGCACGGGATTTACTCAACCGGTTTGGTTGGCAGTTCCGAGATGAGCTATGCATAAGTGCTATTTGTAATCTTGCTCATATGTGAATATGTGATGTAGCTCTCGTGTATATTTTTGTGTTCCAAGTCTTGTAACGATTAAAATTTTTACAATAAAATGGTTGTGCGGACCAATTGATGGAGTGACTAGGGGCTTCGCCTCATTTTTTTAAAAAGAGTCAGCCTTGATCTTCTCCGCTTATTTTCAGAACTTGTTTGTTTTACGGTTTTTCTTTCAGAGTTCAGTTTGTAATTTCGTAAATAGCTGCCTATGATAAATGAAGCATCTAGGCCTCTCGGGGCAAAGATTTTTTTTCAGGGTTCTTTGAGATTTGACAATATTTTCTTAAGTGGCTTCAGGGAGCTCGGGAGGTAATATAAGAACTTATATGGAGCAAATGGGCAGATATGGTGTAGTGTAAGCAGCACATGGCACAAGCATATTTACCTTCACCCTGCTTGTATGTACTTTTGTGGATGCGACTGTCGTCATAAGTTGGACCTGGAGACCCAACTAAATTTCCTGTTACGTCATTCCCGGGACGCCGCTGCTCTTGCCGTTGTAGAAAACCTGGTGCCAGAAAAGAGCATAGGAGAAAAAGTCACTAACTTTTCTCTCCCATTAAGAAAAAAAACTTAAATGCCTTGGGCAGCTGTGTCTGCCCTCAATTCAAATGGACAAGGGAACATTTGTAACGGATTTTGTGCCCGCGGCCTGATGATTAGAGGCCGACTCAAGATGATAGATGGCAACAACTCTAGTCCTCGACGCGGATGCGACATCAGGTTTCGTTCAACATCCATCGGAGGCTCTTTGACGGTCTCGCGCCGGTAGCCCACTTCCTCCCTACTTCAAGTGGTTTTGTTCCCGGAGTTGTCGAGGAAGGCCGTAGCTGCAGGCCTTGCGCCGGGGTGACAAAGGACCTGATTGCTTTTTCTCAAAAAAATTATGGGTTTTGTCTGCTTATTTGCAGGACTTGTCTGTTTTACGGTTTTTCTTTCAGGGTTCAGTTAGTAATTTGGTAAATAGCTGCCTATGGTAAATGAAACATCTAGGTCTCTCGGGGCAAAGATTTTTTCCAGGGTTCTTTGAGATTTGACAATATTTTCTTAAGTGGCTCCAGGGAGCTCGGGAGGTAATATAAGCACTTATGGAGCAAATGGGCAGATATGGTGTAAGCACAAGCATATTTACCATCACCCTGCGTTGCTGTACTTTCGTGGATGCGACTGTCGTCATAAGTTGGACCTGGAGACCCAACTGGACCTCCTGTTGCATCATTTCCAGGATGCTGCTGCCCTTGCCGCTGTAGAACACCTGGTGCCAGAAAAAAGGACATACGAGAAACAAGTCACGCACTTTTCCCTTCCATTATAGGAAAAAAAAAAACTTAAATACGTTGGCTCGCTGGGTCAGCCCTCAGTTCAAATGGACAAGGGAACGTTCGCAATCGATTTCGTGCCAGCGGCCCGATTTAAACGAACCAAAACAAACGTATTTTATGTCTGAAATAGATCGAACCGCGGGGAAGATCCTCGAAGAACACCAACGCCTGCGAAGCAAGATGGACCTTTAGGTTTCTAACGAATCTGTTTGATAGAGATACACGCACGTACCTAAGCCTTGGGAGAAAGATTGCCGTTGCTCTGGCGTTATGCTGAAGTTAGTAAGGACTGGAGATCCACCCAGCAACGCCAAAACAACAATAGCGACGCCGAGGAGGAAGACGACAGGACCCAACCATGGCTTTTCGACAAGAAGCCTATGAAGAAATCTGCCTTTCATTTCCTCCTAGGAAATATCAGTAGGAAGCATGAGGTTCTTTTTGTCTGGTCAATCGATCGCGGGAGAGGGAGATCGTCTGGATATGTTGCCCAGCTTACTCACGCAGCTTGTGGTTGAGGGGGGACGCGGTGGGAAGCAGAGATGGGCGTGGGAACTTCCAGCTTGTGGTTGAGGGGGAACGCTTGTTGTGTCGCAGAGTGTATGACTGAGTTGACTCTCCTATGTGTTGTGCTGGCGAGGAATCATATCACGTGCAACACGCAAACCGTGCAAGGAAGAATGCGGGCGGCGGGCCGCGGGCCGGGGAGCGCACGGGATCGAAAGACTTAACAACTATATCCTTCGAAGTTCGAAGAGCTTTGTCTTCTATGAATTGAACGGGATCTTAACACTATCGTTTTAGTAACATGCTTGTCTCAGTCTCTGTTGTTATTTGATAAATAAAATATATATTAATATTATAATGATATTAATTACATCCAGCCTCTGTAACAACGAAATGTCCTAAAAAAGACACTACGGATCACACAACCCTATTACACAAAAGAAAAATAAAAGATCCCGCTACAATGATCAAAACCATGCAGCTACAACACCAATCACCTCCAAGATAGCACCCGGAGTCCATATTCACAAAACAATGCCTTCAACAAGGTCATTACCAGGCACAACCAATTAAGGCTAGACTGGATTTTCACCCTAGAACGAGTCTACCCTCTCAAAACAATGCCTTCAACAAGTCCATTGCCAGGCACAACCAATTAAGGCCAGATCTTGGATTTTCACCCTAAAAAATGAGACCATGTACTCCTCCTGTGCTACCACCCCCGCTTGCCGATATCGCTGCTGCAAGTCAAGAACCACCAAGCCAAGTCCACATCGACACGAAGACCCAGTCCGCCATTACTAGCCATAGGCCTCAACCACCTGACATTCTCCGCCACTGCCTTCTCCATGGAAATCGAAAACCGACATGTCTCATGATCGCAACAGACAACGAAGCTTCGAGTCACTCCCTCCTAAAGCCGCACGGCCAAGAAAAAGGGAACACGCGACCGAATTTCATCCGATCCAGCAACCTATAAGCATCTTGCACCCAAAGGAAGTCACCGGCGGATCCTTCCGGAACTCGTCACCGACTAGATCAAAGAGAGCGGCAACAAGGAGGACACCATCTTGTCGCGAGTAGACCGCAGCCAATACTCCCATGAAACTTCCGTATCTCTCGACTCAACTTGAGCATGAGATGGAACCTCCCGAATCTTTTGGATCTTCTTCAAACATGGTCACCAAAATCCTTCCATCAAGACCTTGAAAAACGCAGCAATGGAAGAGACCCATCACTCTGTCTAACATAATTGTTGATCCGTTGCCTGAAGATCCAAGCACGTACACTCGCGACATAGGCGAATTGCTGTGTGCGTGCCCGGCTGAAGCAGTCCACGAGTGGCTATCCAGACCATCAAGACGCCCTGGCATCGTGTCCAATGCGGATCAGCCTGCCGTTGCCGCCCGCGATGGTGGGGATATTTTATAATGCGGATCAGTGACAATGACAGGTGGTGATCATGTGGCAAATAATAGAGATGTGAAGAAAAGTGTGGTATATTAGAAAAGTTGGGCGGTGGGCAGGCCACGACTCTGCAGGGCGCACACGCAGACGGCCGCGTCCACCAATGCGTAGGACGACATCAGCATAGCGCGCGAGTCCTAGGACCGATGCCCAACACCGGACTCGCCACCAAGCAGAGGGGCGCGCAGATCGCGCAGAGCAGCGGGCTCGCATGCGGACATCCGAGACATAGCTGCGGAGGACGGCGCGTGCTCCCAACGCTGCTGGTCGACGGTGGACTCCCGGTCTCCCGCGATGTGGTAACCGCTATAGATCAGATCGATAAAGGCTGCGGCGGAAGGCTAAAAAGAGGGAGCATCCCACCGCTGCCATCCGCCGATGGCCTCCTTCGCACCAGCTCCGCGACCCCATGGCTTCCCATGGTAGCTCTGCGCGGGGCGGTGTAGGTTTGGGCTGAGGGAACTCACTGCCGCGGCCCCCCGTGTTCCGCACGGAGGCGGAACGGCGGAAGTTTAACCGGTCGGAGGGCGCGCGCAAGCGTCCGCAGGTGGACGAACTGGGGGCTCACGCCCCCCAGTTAAGCTCGCCAAGTACGCCAACAATGGCGGCAAGGGCTCCTCCTCCGGCGGTTCGAGCCGCCCCCCGCGCCCGCCCGTCTACGACAGCTCCGAGGAGGAGGACGCCGTCGTCGCGCGGGAGCCGATGTTCTCTGCGGGAGATTACGTCCACGGCTCAGATGAGGAAGACGTTGCCATCGCGTAGGTGGCGGCGATCACGGAGGCGAAGGCCCATGCTCGCTGGCGCCAGGAGGAGGCCGACGCCGTCCGCCAAGTGCGGGAGTACGAGGAGGCGCGTCGGGAGGAGCGCGTCCGCCGCATCAAGCTCGAGATCGTCAGGCTTAACAACGAATAGGAGAGCTCCTCACCGTCCTCCGTGTTGACGCCTTGCTTCGCCACCATCGGCACCGCCGCGCGCAGAGGCCATCGGGGCCTCTTTTTGCTCGGAATTAGTTAGCGTGGTTAGGGCTACTAGTTGATTTAGGTTTTTAGTAACTATTATGTAAATTTTGATGCTCAATCTGAGCATCAAAGTATCATCTATATGTGTTCATTGATCAATTCTCCTGCGAGATTTGAGTTCCGTTTTTTCAGTTCCTATTTTACGGTTTCTGATCTGCGCGAGTGGCAAAATCATCATAAGCCACGTTTTCGGGAGACTGAATAGAGCTTTTTCGGTTCCGAATTTTTTGGTTACTGTTACCACTGTTAAAAAACTAGGCCGATTCTGCGATTACTGGGCCGATTAATCGCTACTAGGGGCCTGACCGTGTCGATTACCATTAATCACTTGTGTTAATCCTTTAGCCCGATTAATCGTACCGAAAGTCCGATTAATAGGTATGTTCCCGATTAACTACTGCACTTGGTCAAAAAAGTTATAAACTTTTCAATGCATATAGCTAGTACAGGCGCTATCCCTCCCCAATAAAGTAGGTTTTGCAAAGCTCCCGCTTGATTGCAGCCTCCAACATATCGAATTCCGCTGTCGCCAACTAATTCCTTGCCCTCCCAGACTAGTTACTCTCAGTTGCCTAGATACAGGAGCTCGACCGCCTTGAGTAGCTCGTGCAGGAGCTCAAGGGCGTCTTCGATAGGTTAGGTGGTTGAGGTGTAAGAGGGGTCGTACCCTAGCTAGCTAGGTGGTGGGAGAAGATAAACTTCAAAGGTGAGAGGATAAGAAGTAGAAGGAGCAAATGAGGCTTCGACTAGTGGATCCTGATTCGCTCGTGACCTTGAAGATTAGGTCACGGAGGAGAAGCATACATGGTTTTCTGGTATTTTAGGCTCTAGCGAAGTAGGGCCAGACATATAGAGGCTCATATACTATTATTTTTCTTATATAAACTATTTTACATGCTAATTTGTGTAGGTTACACCGATTAATAGCTGACCAATTAAATCAGTTAATCGTCTGAATTCCGATTAATCGCTACTCCCAAGCCGACCGAGCAGTTAACGATTACCGATTTCCTTACCATTAACTGTTAGAGATGCTCCAATCTGGTTAAATACTGGCTGACATTGAAATGATTAATTTCCGAGCTGTCCAATGCCATGACCTTGGTGTTAGATTGATCTCCTTCCCGTGTTGGCCCAACGGCCCACTGGGCGCCTTGTGACATGCGCGCTGATCGGGGGTTCCCAACCCATTATGATTGGTGGGCCCCTGTCGCCAACGCTATAAAGACAAGTGGGGGCCGGCGGCTCGCAGTACGAGGTTCACCGCGTTTCCGTATGCCCCACCGACATACCAATCCGATCTAGGGTTCTAGCGCTGTGCCGATCGGACTTGGCTGCGCCGTCGCCACCATGTCGATGCCCTCTGGATCTTCCTCCAAAGGAGAAGGTACACCGTCTCTCCTTCTCGATCTCTCTCTAGTTCGCAGTACAGAAACAGTAATAGCTCCTACCCGCATGAGATCCTACCCTAGTTGATCCATAGATTTAACATTGCACTACTAGAAAACAGGCAATCAGTGGCGCACCAGTTTTTGCCATCAGTGGCGCACTAGTGGTGCGCCACTAATATCACGCCACTGCTAACAATTAGCAGTGGTGCACTAGTGGTGCGCCATTGCTATCTAGCTTAGCAGTGGCGCACCAGGTAGTGCGCCACTACTAGCTTCGTGGTGCGCCACTGCTAAATGTCTGAGGTGCGCCACTGGACAGAAACAAGGTGCGCCACTACTAAAATTTGAAACGGAGGAAAAAGCTTTGCCTCATCCATTAATTTGTAGTGTTCATTTAGGGAAAACCGGGCGAAAACCTACAAAGACAGGGCCAAGCCCCACCCACCCACACGTCGCCGCGAAGGGCACACTAAGCCACCCTGGCTACCCACAGAAGCTACACAAATGCGAAGCTCAAGTTGGCCTATGCCAAACAGATGGCTCCTGTCGTTGCTTAGTAGACGGTACCTCGGAGGAGGGATCCTCACGAGGGGGAAATGAAGTAGGGGCCATAGGGCGGAGTGTCCTCGGGACGTAGGTACGCGAGTTACCCAGCTTCGGAACACTGCACGATGACGGGCCTACCGCCTTGTCTGGAATTATTGGGCGCTGCGCGTTGTTACAATGGTTGTGGTTGTGCCTCTAGGGCTCCCGGGATCCGGCTTATAAAGGCGCACGATCTAGGGTTTACATGGAGAGTCCTAGCCGGAATACAAGTTTCCTAACTATGGTACAATATCTTGCCGTGTACGTCAAGGATCCGCCTTCCATCTTGGCCGTGCTGGATCCGGATACTTTATGGGCCTCCACGGATCCGGCCTCCTTCGTAGGTCGGTTGAGGTCCGGCTCCTCGTTCCTGGGCTGGACTTCATCCTTCACGATCAACAGCAACTGGGCCGCCCGATGGGCCACATACCACCATCACCGTCTGTGGGCCACCCGGGCTTGCCGGATCCAGGCTATGTTGTTGATATACCCATAAAGTATACCCACAACAGCTCCCCAAGAAAATGCCGGTAGCTCCGATTCTGACGACGAGCCCCGGAGAGGAGATGTGCAAGACCTGCGCCGAAAAGGAGCTTCACCGTTGGAACGCCCCTCGAAGGTCATCGTACACCGCCGAAGGCAGCTTCGATTTCACAGCAGGAGGAGGCCAACCTGAAGACATTCAGACACGCCAGAACAGAGCCGACTAACACGGTCTTGCACCGACTAGACCTTGCTCATCACCATTGTCGTCGCCACGCAAGCCTGCCCACCATCGAGAGTCACCTTATCGCCCACACGACCCAAGGTCAAGCACCCTCGAAGATGACGAACATTTGGAGCCGCCGCTCCGACATACCGCTGCTCCATCACGCCCTGCGTGTCCACCAAGACCACCACCTTCCGGGGCTGCTGCCTCGACGTACCACTGCTCGCTCTCAAGCTGCAACGCTGCACGGACCATCCACCCCGCAACCCAAGTTGCACAGGGCAAACGACCGCAGACCACGGGCATTGCACCAACTCATCCGGGGCCGCCGCCCCGATATAACGCCCGACCATCCCCTCTAGGATGCGTCCGACCGAGCCGACAGCCTTGCCGCCCACGCGGCCAAGGCCGCCACCCAAGCTGTGGCAAGCCGCATCCTCGCACCATAGAGATGTTGCTGAACCGCCTTCCGGGGCCGCCGCCTCGACATCCTCCATCGCAGACGGCAAGGCAACACAGTCCGGCAAACAAACCACCATCGTCGAGTGAAGGTCATGCACTCCTAAGACGACGCCTCCAAGAAGGGAAGCGAAGAGACAGCCGCCGTCGCCCGCTCCGGCTGAGGCAAGAGCTTGGGTTTTCACCCGGAGAGCACGAAGCCTTGAAGGTAGGAGAGGTAGGAGCTCCACGTCAATGCCATCAAGAAGGGGAACAGCGCCCCGGGGCGTCGCCATCGTCGGCACCGACCAAGTCGGGCAGAGCTTTCACCCGGAGCAAGCCCCCTCCCGCCGAGCTCTCCTTCACCAGTAGGGAAGCCGAAAGCCAGCCAGCATGCCATCACCGTCATCCACCTCACCCATCAAAACACCGCCGATGTCCGGGTTCGCCGCCCCGGTGCCCCACCAGCACCCAACTGCTGCAACAAACCTGCTGCACCTCCACGGCTAGGCCCCCGCGCCGTCCTGCGGCAGCACCGCCATGACACCCAGACCTCCCACGCCTCGAGCTGGCCCGCGAGACCTAGATCCGGCCCGGCCTAACCCGACCACTCCCGGCGCCGCCGCTCCACGCCACACCCGCATAGCCTCCACGTGCAGCCCAGCCAGCGCCGTGATGTCTACTCACGCTTCTTTCATGTAGACAGTGTTGGGCCTCCAAGAGCAGAGGTTTGTAGAACAGCAGCAAGTTTTTCCTTAAGTGGATCACCCAAGGTTTATCGAACTCGGGGAGGAATAGGTCAAAGATATCCCTCTCAAGCAACCCTGCAATCACGATACAAGAAGTCTCTTGTGTCCCCAACACACCTAATACACTTGTTAGATGTATAGGTGCACTAGTTCGGCGAAGAGATAGTGAAACAGGTGGTATGAATGTATATGAGTAGTAACGGCACAGAAAATAGCTTGATGCTACAACCGGCGTGTGGTTGATGGTGGTAATATTGCAGCAAAGTACGGATGCAGAAAACAGTAAACAAGCAACGATTTCAGTATTTAGGAACAAGGCCTAGGATTATACTTTCACTAGTGGACACTCTCAACATTGATCACATAATAAATAATAACTTCTCTCATTTGTGCTACATACACTCTTGTTTGATAATGAGCACCATTCGTTGCGTAGGATTACACGAACCCTCAATGCCGGAGTTAACAAGCTCCACAACATTAATATTCATGTTTAAGTAACCTTAGAGCATAATAAATCTTTGCAAAATAGACCGAGTACTAACATAGCATACACACCGTCACCTTTACACTATGAAGGGGGAATAAATCACATCAATACTATCATAGCGATAATCAACTCCATAACCTACAAGAGATTATGATCATAATCTACGACAAGAACCACACGATGCACACACTGTCACCATTACACCATGCAGGAGGAATAGACTACTTTAATAGCATCACATGAGTAGCACATAGACTAGTAGCGATACAAAGCACATTGGAATCATAAAGGGATATAAATAAGCACTTCACTATGCCATTCATAACAGTGAATAAGTATTCTGTGAAATATAGCCTAAGAGACCCACACGGTGCACACACTGTCACCTTTACACACGTGGGACAAGGAGTCTCCGGAGATCACATAAGTAAAACCCACTTGACTAGCATAATGACATCTAGATTACAAGCATCATCATATGAATCTCAATCATGTAACGCAGCTCATGAGATTATTGTATTGAAGTACAAAGGAGAGAGATGAACCACATAGCTACCGGTACACCGAGCTCGATGGAGAACTACCCTCCTCATGGGAGCAGCAGCGTGATGAAGATGGCGGTGGAGATGGCAGCGGTGTCGATGGAGAAGCTTTCGGGGCACTTCCCGTCCCGGCGGCATGCCCGAGACTCTCTCGTCCCAGATCTTCGCGCGATGGCGGCGGCTGGGAACTTTTCTCGTACCGTGGCTTATTCCTCTCGGGTTTTAGGTCAGGGAGCTTATATAGGCGGGGAGCCTCGGAGAGGCCCTGGTGGGGCTGCACAACAGGGGCGCGGCCCAGGCCCGGCCACGCCACCGTCATCCGGTGGCCCTGGCCCCCTCTCGCCGGCCTTCGGTGTTCCGAAGCTTCCGTTGATTTCGTCCGATTCGAGAATATTTCCTTACTAGGATTTCTGAAACCAAAAACAGCAAAACAGGAACTGGCACTTCGGCATCTCGTCAATAGGTTAGTTCGAAACGCATCAAAACGATATAAAGTGTGAACAAAACATGTAGGTATTGTCATAAAACAAGCATGGAACATCGAAATTATAGATACGTTGGAGACGTATCATCCCCAAGCTTAGTTCCTACTCGCCCCGAGTAGGTAAACGATAACACAAATAATTTCTGAGGTGACATGCTACCATCATAATATTGATCAACATTATTGTAAAGCATATGACATGAATGGAGTGATTCAAAGCAATGATCTATAGTTTGACAAATAGATGACATATAGCAAAACTTTTCATGAATAGTACTTTCAAGACAAGCATCAAAAAGTCTTGCATAAGAGTTAACTCATAAAGCAATAAATTCAAAGTAAAGGCATCGAAGCAACACAAAGGAAGATATAAGTTTCAGCAGCTGCTTTCAACTTTCAACATACATATCTCATGGATAATTGCCAACATAGAGTAATGGGATTTCTATTTTCGTGCCCTCGGTTCCTTAGTTGTGCTCAGTTTTCCCCAGCCCCTTAGTTTTTCCTCAGTTTTACCCTAGCCTTTGTCTGAAGACCCGCAGAAGGAGCTCGGACTAAGGAATCCGTTTATTTGGACGTTCGTGCCGACGTGTTGGGCCGCGTCGTTCGTGGGGCCCAGGGGTCGCCGTGGTAGAAAGGGACCGCGTGGGATGACGAGAAGCGTTTGGTTGCACGAAAGCTGGAGTTTTGTCTCTCTCGCCCAAATTGGCATTTTTAAGAGCACCTTTTCCCCTCTTTCTCTCTCTGTCTTTTTCACCAAATTAGTATCAAATCTAGAGAAGCTTCTATTTCTTCTTTCTTCAATATGGCAGCAAATCTAGTAGCAAATCTCGGGTTATTTATGCCTTTTGGCCCTCGTTTTTTGCCCAATATGGCAGCAAATCTAGTAGCAAATCTAGAAGCTATTATATGATAAATTCACGGCATAATCAGAAAACTAAGTATAATACATAGGTAAACTGCATACAGCAGCCAAAAGCAGCCAATAACATTGTTAATGTTGACAAACTAAGCTGCAAAAATATACAAGACGCACGCAATGTATGGACAACAAGAAGATTAGGATGAATGAATTTGTTCTTCATTCCTCCTCATATATTTCTCCGTCGCTCCATTCGTGCATTCCCCAAGGAAATATTCATTGAACTCCTTCCGTCTGCAGTGTGAGGCCAATACATCCTCCAAACGGTATGGCCTGTGTTCATTTCTCAAACCGTAGAATCCTATTCTATCCACACGTAGTGGCCACTCATCCCAGCATTTGTATCATGAGAGTACGCTCCGATATAACCCAAATCCGTGTAGTAGATGTGCCAGGTTGAAGTGTCGGGTACACTCGTGTCGACGGAGATACACCGGATATAATTCACGAAGAAGGCATTACTGCCAATGTTAGTGACCGGATGGAGAGAGCGGCTCGAGTGTCCACACGGTACACCAATGGTCTGCCCGCCAAAGCCGCGCTGACCAACAACACAAGCAGCAGCTCACCATCCGACTCCACAAGGTAGAACTTCTGACGTCCAAGTTCTGGAAATGAAATTAGTGTCTCCATCTTGACAGTGCTCGCGCGCTGCTGCAACTGTATATTGGTGCACACTATTCTTCCGATCTCAAAATTGTCCGCAGCTACTGCATACAGTTCACCATTGAACGGGGTAATGGAACGGAAACCATGGTTCTTGATCGAAAATCTTCCTTCTCCCCAATCCCCATCTTCATTTATATCCTTAGTTGGAGTGCTCTCATCGACCCAACCAATTTCCGGCGGGTAATGTGTGGCAACGAAGACCATAGTCGGGGATTTGATAACAGCGACTGATTTCAGAAAAAAGATGGCATCTGCGCCTCAAACATCGTGTTCGATTTCTTTGTGAGTGGGTTCAGAAGCCGTATCTTGTGCGGTGGGTTCTTCTGGGCAAGCACGATGACGCCACGGGAAAAGCCGAGGAAGTAGAATCTAAAATATATTGAAAAGATAACATTCAGCACTAAGATTGAAAATAAGATCTATGGTGACGCCACGGGAAAAGCCGAGGAATTTGAACCTTGCACGAACTGCAGATAGATCTATGGTGACGTAGCGGGATGTGCCGAGATGGAGGAAGGTGAACTCAGCGGCGCGTGGAAGGGCGTGGTGTAGCATGATCCATTCGTGGTGTAAACCTGAGCGCCAATTTCTACAGACTTGCCTCATAGCAGAGTAGCTGTCCACGTACTCCTCTTTGGCCAATAAGCATTCGCCGATCTTGTGAAGTGGTCCGTCAGCCTGAGACCGGCCCAGTTCACGGAGGCGCCGGCTTGGATGCGCCGCTCTGGATGCGCCGCCTCGGAGGCGACGGGCTCGCGGCGACGGGGCTCGGCGGCGACGGCTCGGCGGGCGACGGGCTCGCGCGACGGGCCGGAGGCGACGGCTCGGAGGCGACGGGCTCGAAGGCGATGGCCGCCGGCGCATTCTTCTTCTCCATCGCCGGCAGGGAGGGCTCGTACGGCGGTTGGGGTTTTTTGGAGAAGTTGATGGGACGTGAGAGGGTGGTTTCGTGCGTGAGCGATAATGAGACGACTGTGTGCAGAGGGAGGGAGAGAGGGGCTTACGCGTCCTAAATGCGACCCGAGTCAACAATGGCACGTCTTCCACGTCTGCACCGCGACACGCGTCAACAATGGCACTTCTTCCACTTCTGCACCGCAACACGCGCTCGAGTCTAACCCTGGAAATTTAGATATACTCATGTATACCCTCGAGTCATATACTAGCATTTTTTGTATGCTCAGTTTTCACCTTGAGTGCTAATACTGGCTAGTGCAATATACTCAGTTTTACCCTCAAGTGGCTGGTCAACAGAGAGTCAACAAATGGGATTAACTAGTTAAATGAGTTATTTAATGTGCAAAAAATTCCGAAAAGGAGTGGCACTTACTCATGGAGTCTTTACCACAAATTTCCACTTCTCAAATCATAGATAAATCGTAGATAAATCAAGTTTCACCACAAATTGCCACTTCTCAAATCACCTAGTAGCTATGAAGGTGCATGGTTTTCCATAATAAGCCCTACCCAAAACAGCTTTCCCCAAAACATACTTTGTCTGAATGAGACCATAATTTTCACACTCATGTAGATTTGTATTGCAAATAGTTTGAGGTAGGCCAAGATGGGTTTCATTGTACAAAACACGCATTTTCCATTTTTTAAATCTCATATTTGAATCCCTTAGTCTGTTTACTACTCACTTGCCCTTGGTTTCTTGATACTACTCAGTTTTGCCCTCTCCCTTCACAAACTCTCACAGACGCCCAACATTGCCCCGATTGGTCTAGCCCATGTCACGCGGATCGTGCCCGACGACCGTTGATCGTATGATCTAACGGGCAGGATAACCCCTATCTCTCTCTGGTCGGGGCCACCACTCTCTCTCTCTCTCGTCGTCGGTTAGCTTCACGCAAAGTTTGGTTTTCTGCATTATTTTTCACGAGCTAAATTATAAACTCTTTTAGGCATTACTTTTCACGCAAAAAATGATAAACCATCACCGATTTGTTGTAGCCATTACTTTTCACGCACAAAAATGATACACCATCACCCATTTCGTAGCCATTACTTTTCACGCAAAAAATGATAAACCATCACCGATTTTGTTGTAGCCATTACTTTTCACGCACAAAAATGATAAACCATCACCGATTTGTTGTAGCCATTACTTTTCACGCACAAAAATGATACACCATCACCCATTTCGTGTAGCCATTAATTTTCACGCAAAAAATGATACACCATCACCCATTTCTTGTACCCATTACTTTTCACGCAAAAAACGATAAACCATCACCGATTTCTTGTAGCCATTACTTTTCACGCAAAAAATGATACACCATCACCCATTTCGTGTACCCATTACTTTTCACGCAAAAAATGATAAACCATCACCGATTTTGTTGTAGCCATTACTTTTCACGCACAAAAATGATAAACCATCACCGATTTGTTGTAGCCATTACTTTTCACGCACAAAAATGATACACCATCACCCATTTCGTGTAGCCATTACTTTTCACGCAAAATGATACACCATCACCCATTTCTTGTACCCATTACTTTTCACGCAAAAACGATAAACCATCACCGATTTCTTGTAGCCATTACTTTTTAGGCATTACTTTTCACGGTAAAATGATAAACTATACCCCCACAACGGTCGTCTCCTCCTTAATTTATTGTGTATAAACCCCACAACGGTCATCTCCTCCTTATTTTATTGTGTAAACCCTACAACGGTCATCTCTCCCTTATAAACACACACGGCCATCCCTTGTGTCAATAGGTTCTGCCTCTCTCTTCTTCGTTCACATACACTTTATCCATTGCCATGGCTTCCACGTCTCGGACGCGGACCGGAAGGGGAAGGGAAGGGGAAGGGGAAGGGGAAGTGGATCATCATCATTGCCACCACCACCGTCAACACTGCCATTGATCATAGAGGAGTTCTTCATCGTCGTCTATGAAGACCCTTTGGTCAAGAAGGTACGTACGCGTTCCCACATATATGATGCATGTGATTAATTATGGGCATGTTCTAAAAACCTTTAATTTCAAGGGTTCCCTAATTTCAAACGATCGGCGCTCGATCTCTTTGCAGGAACTCCCAAAAAAATTTGCGGACTATCTTGACGGCAAGGAGCCAGCTAAGGTGTATCTGCGAGCAGCTGACTGCGGTCCTCGTCTCTGGACCGTGGAGGTCCTATTTGACGGACAAGGCCGGATGTACCTCGACAAGGGCTGGGAGAAATTCGCCATCGCGCACGGTGTGGATTTCGGCTGGTTCGTACACTTCAAATATGAAGGCGATGATGTGCTCACAGTGAAGGTGTTCGACGGAACAATGTGCAGGAGGTACTACTACTCAGACGACGAAGATACTGACGATGAAAGCGACGACGACGTGAAGCCATGCATCCATCCCCTTTAGATAATTAAGGGGATTATGACCAAGAATATATATGTAGCTTCATATGCATCGATTTAGAGATCTAGCTATTTTCTATATATTATGCATGTAAAAAATAACATCCCATTTCCACTATTATTCGAGCACCACATCCTCCAAACGATGCCGATGCCGATGCCGATATCGGCATGGTCGAACGGCTATGCTCGCCACCACTGCTAGGTCAACGTCGGGATGCACAATGTTTAGCATAAGAGTCACTTTAGATTAAGCTGCGAAAATAATACGTGCCATGTGCTGAGGCGGCCCCTACAGAGCGGCTCTATATTATATTCTCTAAATAAAATAGACGACCACAACGGTCATTGGCTGCGGAGGCCCCACAGAGCGGCAATATATAATTTTCTATAAATAAATAGACGACCCACTGGTCATTGGCTGCGGCAGCCCCATAGAGCGGCCCCATTTGTCATTGGCAGCACCGCGTATACAATCAGGAAATAAAACGGCCCACGCGTCGGTAGATGGATCCACCCAAGCACGAGACGGTCGGAGGAACTGACCTCACGGTAACGGTAAGGCCGACCCGACGGCAACCGCGTCTTCGAGGGGTTTCAAACTAGAGGGAGGGGAAAACTGAGGAAAAACTAACGAGCTGGGGAAAACTGAGTACAACTAACGAAGCAGGGGCACGAAAATAGAAATCCCTAGAGTAATATGATGAATGCAAATAAGCAAGTATGTAATCAATGCACAGTTGACACAAGTGTTTGCTTCTAAGATGGAAGGAAATGGGTAAACTGACTCAACAATAAAGTAAAAGATAGACCCTTCGCAGAGGGAAGCAGAGATTAAATCATGTGCTAGAGCTTTTCAAGTTTTGAAATCATATAGAGAGCATAAAAGTAAAATTTTGAGAGGTGTTTGTTGTTGTCAACGAATGGTAATGGGTACTCTAACTACCTTATCAACCAGACTTTCAAGAGCGGCTCCCATGAAGGACGTTATATCTACTAGCAAGGTAGATCATCCCTCTTCTCTTTTGTTTACACATGTACTTTAGTTTTATTTATTAGATGACACTCCCCCAACCTTTGCTTACACAAGCCATGGCTAACCGAATCCTCGGGTGCCTTCCAACATTCACATACCATGGAGGAGTGTCTATTTGCAAATTTAAGTTGCTTACTGATAGATCAGAGCAAAACATGTGAAGAGAATTATTAATGCAAGTTAATTAATTCGGGCTGGAACCCATTGCCAGCTCTTTTTGCAAAATTATTGGATAAGCGGATGAAGCCACTAGTCCATTGTGAAAGTCTGTCAAAAGTAAATGACAAGATTGAAAGATAAAACACCACATACTTCCTCATGAGCTATAAAACATTGACACAAATAAGAGATAATAGCTTTTGAATTGTTTAAAGGTAGCACATGAAGTATTTACTTGGAATGGCAGAAAATACCACATAGTAGGTAGATATGGTGGACACAAATGGCATAGGTTTTGGCTCAAGGTTTTGGATGCACGAGAAGCATTTCCTCTCAGTACAAGGCTTTGGCTAGCAAGGTTGTTTGAAGCAAACACAAGTACAAACCGGTACAACAAAACTTACATAAGAACATATTGCAAGCATTATAAGACTCTACACTGTCTTCCTTGTTGCTCAAACACTTTACCGAAAATATCTAGACCTTAGAGAGACCAATCATGCAAACCAAATTTCAACAAGCTCTACAGTAGTTCTCCACTACTAGATTTAAACTACATGATGCAAGAGCTTAAACATGATCTATGAGAGCTCAAAACAATTGCCAAGTATCAAATTATTCAAGACCATATGAAACATTTTCTGATTCCAACCAAATAGAAACAAGTGAAGCGATCAACTTTTGCCCTTGAACATTAAAAGCTAAGAACACATGTGTTCATATGAAAAAGCGGAGCGTGTCTCTCTTCCACACAAGGATGAACTTATGAAAATAACAAAACGAAAATAAAAGCACACAGACGCTCCAAGTAAAGAACATAGGATGTGATGGAATAAAAATATAGTTTCACTAGAAGTGACCTGATAATGTTGTCAATGAAGAAGGGGATGCCTTGGGCATCCCCAAGCTTAGATGCTTGAGTCCTCTTAAAATAGGGATGAACCACCGGGCATCCCCAAGCTTAGACCTTCACTCTTCTTGATCATAGTATATCACCCTCTTCTATTGACCCTTGAAACTTCCTCCACACCAAACTTCAAGCAAACTCATTAGAGGGTTAGTGCATAATCAAAATTCACATGTTCAGAGGTGACACAATCATTCTTAACACTTCTGGACATTGCACAAAGCTTCCGAAAGTTAATGAAACAAAAAAAAAACCATTCAACATAGCAAAAGCGGCAATGCGAAATAAAAGGCAGAATCTGTCAAAAACAGAACAGTCGGTAAAGATGAATCTGGCAGGGGCACTTAACTTACTCAAATGGAAAAACTCAAAACTAATGAAAGTTGCGTAAATATATGAGGATCACGCTCGTAAATTTTCAGATTTTTTAGATTTGTTTACAGAGACTTCTACGAGAATTTCGTGACAGACAGCAATGCTGTTTCTGCGCAGCGATCCAAATCTATCATCAACTTTAACATAGAAACTTTACTTGGCACAAAAACATGATAAGGAGAGGTTGCTACAGTAGTAAACAACTTCCAAGACTCAACCAAACAAAAATTGCTGTAGTAAAATAAACACATGGGTTATCTCCCAAGAAGTTCTTTATTTATAGCCATTAAGATGGGCTCAATTTCAAAGATACTCGCAAGAAATAAGAGTTGAAGCAAAAGAGAGCATCAAGAAGCAAATTCAAAGCACATTTAAGCCTAACCCACTTCCTATGAAAAGGAATCTTGTACACAAATAAATTCATGAAGAACAAAGTGGTAAGCATAGAAAAGCAACACAAGCGCAATTTCAAGATTCTCAACATAAAGAGGGGAAACTTAATATTATTAAGATGCATATAACCATGTTTCCCTCTCTCATAATAACTTTCAGTAGCATCATGAACAAACTCAACAATATAACTATCACATAAAACATTCTTGTCATGAGCCACATGCACAAAATTATTACTCTCCACATAAGCATAATCAATTTTATTAGTTGTAGTGGGAGCAAATTCAACAAAGTAGCTATCATTATTATTCTCATCAAGTGTAGGAGGCATAGTATAATCATAATAAAATTTACTCTCCATAGTAGGCGGCACCAAAAGACCACTATCATTATAATCATCATAAATAGGAGGTAGAAGTATCATCAAAGAAAATTTTCTCCTCAATGCTTGGGGGACTAAAAATATCATGCTCATCAAAACCAGCTTCCCCAAGCTTAGAATTTTCCATATCATTAGCAACAATGGTGTTCAAAGCGTGCATATACTAATATCATTGCTACTAGCATGCAAATAAGATTCCATAGGTTTTTTAATTTTCAGCAAACAATCCATGTCTTAACTCAGGAAATAGAATAAGAAGCTCATTGTTACTTTCCATTATGCCTAACTAGTGTAAACAAGAAACCAAAAGATGCAATTGCAGGATCTAAAGGAAATAGCTTCGAGCACTTACAACGGCGCCGGAAAATAGCTTAGTAGCCGAGATCCGGAGTGTGAGTACCTTTTACCTTTCCTCCTCGATAACGTAAAAATAGCTTGATGTCTACTCACGCTTCTTTTCCTCGTAGAGTGTTGGGCCTCCAAGAGCAGAGGTTTGTAGAACAAAGCAAGTTTTCCCTTAAGTGGATCACCCAAGGTTTATCGAACTCAGGAGGAAGAGGTCAAAGATATCCCTCTCAAGCAACCCTGCAATCACGATACAAGAAGTCTCTTGTGTCCCCAACACACCTAATACACTTGTCAGATGTACATATAGGTGCACTAGTTCGGCGAAGAGATAGTGAAATACAGGTGGTATGAATGTATATGAGCAGTAGTAACGGCACCAGAAAATAGCTTGATGCTTGCTGGCGTGTAGTCAACACGTCCGTTGGGAACCCCAAGAGGAAGGTGTGATGCGCACAGCAGTAAGTTTTCCCTCAGAAAGAAACCAAGGTTATCGAACCAGTAGGAGCCAAGAAGCACGTGAAGGTTGTTGGTGGAGGAATGTAGTGCGGCGCAACACCAGTGAAACCGGCGCCAACGTGGAACCTGCACAACACAATCAAAGTACTTTGCCCCAACGTAACAGTGAGGTTGTCAATCTCACCGGCTTGCTGAAAACAAAGGATTAAACGTATCGAGTGGAAGATGATGTTTGTTTGCAAAGAATAGTAAAAGCAGTAGAATGTATTCAGATGTAAAAGAATGGACCGGGGTCCACAGTTCACTAGAGGTGTCTCTCCAATAAGATAACTAACATGCTGGGTGAACAAATTACAGGTGAGCAATTGACAAATAAAGATTAAATACATATCAACGATGATTACTATGTGACTTAATCAGGGCATTACGACAAAGTACATAGACCGCTATCCAACATGCATCTATGCCTAAATAATCCACCTTCAGGTTATCATCCGAACCCCTTCCAGTATTAAGTTGTAAACAACATAATTGCATTAAGTATGGTGCGTAATGTAATCAACACAAATATCCTTAGACAAAGCATCAATGTTTTATCCCTAGTAGCAACAAGACATCCACAACCTTAGAACTTTATGTCACTGTCCCAGATTTAATGGAGGCATGAACCCACTATCGAGCATAATTACTCCCTCTTGGAGTTACAAGTATCAACTTGGCCAGAGCCTCTACTAGCAACGGAGAGCATGCAAGAACATAAACAACACATATATGATAGATTGATAATCAACTTAACATAGTATTCTCTATTCATCGGATCTCACCAAACACAACATGTAGCATTACAAATAGATGATCTTGATCATGTTAGGCAGCTCACAAGATCTATAACAATGATAGCACAAGCGGAGAAGACAACCATCTAGCTACTGCTATGGACCCATAGTCCAAGGATGAACTACTCACGCATCAATCCGGAGGCGGGCATGATGATGTAGAGCCCCTCCGGTGATGATTCCCTCTCCGGCAGGGTGTCGGAGGCGATCTCCTGAATCCCCCGAGATGGGATTTGGCGGCGGCCTCTCAATGTTTTCCGTATCGTGGCTCTCGGCAGGGGGTTTCGCGACGGAGGCTTTAAGTAGGCGAAAGGGCAGGTCAAGGGGATGCTGATACGTCTCCGACGTATCGATAATTTCTTATGTTCCATGCTACTTTATTGATGATACCTACATGTTTTATGCACACTTTATGTCATATTCGTGCATTTTCTGAACTAACCTATTAACAAGATGCCGAAGTGCCGTTTTTCGCTGTTTTTGGTTTCAGAAATCCTAGTAACGAAATATTCTCGGAATTGGACGAAATCAACGCCGGTTCCTATTTTGCCCGAAGCATCCAGAACACCCGAGAGTCGCGAGGGGCCCCGTGGGCCCCAGATGATAGGGTGGCGCGGCCAGGCCTGGGCCGCGCCCCTATGGTGTCGGCGCCCTTCGACCCTCCGAGGCTGCCCTTCCGCCTATATAAAGCCCCCGCGTCGAAAACCCTTACGGAGGAAGCCACGACGCGAAACCTTCCGTAGCCGCCGCCATCGCGAAGCCAAGATCTGGGGGACAGGAGTCTCTGTTCCGCACCCGGACGGGGAAGTGCCCCGGAAGGCTCCTCCATCGACACCGCGCCATCTCCACCGCCATCTTCATCACCGCTGCTGCTCCCATGAGGAGGGAGTAGTTCTCCATCGAGGCTCGGGGCTGTACCGGTAGCTATGTGGTTCATCTCTCTCCTATGTGCTTCAATACAATAATCTCATGAGCTGCCTTACATGATTGAGATTCATATGATGATGCTTGTAATCTAGATGTCATTGTGCTAGTCAAGTGAGTTTTACTTATGTGATCTCCGGAGACTCCTTGTCCCACGTGTGTAAAGGTGACAGTGTGTGCACCGTGTGGGTCTCTTAGGCTATATTTCACAGAATACTTATTCACTGTTATGAATGGCATAGTGAAGTGCTTATTTATATCTCTTTATGATTGCAATGTGTTTTGTATCACAATTTATCTATGTGCTACTCTAGTGATGTTATTAAAGTAGTTATATTCCTCCTGCACGATGTAATGGTGACAGTGTGTGCATCCGTGTTAGTACTTGGTTTATGCTATGATCATGATCTCTTGTAGATTGCGAAGTTAACTATTGTTATGATAGTATTGATGTGTATTATTCCTCCTACATAAGCATGAAGGTGACAGTGTGCATGCTATGTTAGTACTTGGTTTAGTCGTTTCGATCTTTCATGCACTCTAAGGTTATTTAAATATGAACATTTAATTGTGGAGCTTGTTAACTCCGGCATTGAGGGTTCGTGTAATCCTACGCAATGTGTTCATCATCCAACAAGAGAGTGTAGAGTATGCATTTATCTATTCTGTTATGTGATCAATGTTGAGAGTGTCCACTAGTGAAAGTCTAATCCCTAGGCCTTGTTCCTAAATACTGCTATCGCTGCTTGTTACTGTTTTACTGCGTTACTACTGCATGTTTACTTCCTACAATATTACTACCATCAACTGCACGCCAGCAAGCACTTTTCTGGCGCCGTACTACTGCTCATATTCATTCATACCACTTGTATTTCACTATCTCTTCGTCGAACTAGTACACCTATTAGGTGTGTTGGGGACACAAGAGACTTCTTGCTTTGTGGTTGCAGGGTTGCATGAGAGGGATATCTTTGACCTCTTCCTCCCCGAGTTCGATAAACCTTGGGTAATCCACTTAAGGGAAACTTGCTGCTGTTCTACAAACCTCTGCTCTTGGAGGCCCAACACTGTCTACAAGAATAGAAGCACCCGTAGACATCAAGCACTTTTCTGGCGCCGTTGCCGGGGAGGAAAGGTAAAAGGCACTCATACTCCGGTTCCAGGTAACAGTACTTTTCTGGCGCCATTGTGTGTGTGCTCGAAGCTATTTCCTTTAGACTCTGCAATTGCGACATTTGGTTTCTTGTTTACACTAGTTAGGCATAATGGACAACAATGACCTTTTTATTCTATTTCCTGATTTAAGACATGGATGGTTTGATGCAAAAATTAAAAAACCCATGGAACATATTAATATGAATGCTTTGAACACTATTGTTGCTAATGCTATGGAAAATTCTAAGCTTGGGGAAGCTGGCTTTGATGAGCATGATATTTTTAGTCCCCCAAGCATTGAGGAGAAAATTTACTTTGATGATACTTTGCCTCCCATTTATGATGATTATAATGATAGTAGTCTTTTGTTACCACCTGTTATGGAGGATAAATTTGATTATGATTACAATATACCTCCTATATTTGATAGCTACTTTGTTGAATTTGCTCCCACTACAACTAATAAAATTGATTATGCCTATGTGGAGAGTAATAATTTTATGCATGAGACTCATGATAAGAATGCTTTATGTGATAGTTATATTGTTGAGTTTGCTCATGTTGCTACTGAAAGTTATTATGAGAGAGGAAAATATGGTTGTAGAAATTTTCATGTTACTAAAATGCCTCTCTATGTGCTGAAATTTTTGAAACTACACTTGTTTTATCTTCCTATGCTTGTTACTTTGCTCTTCATGAACTTGTTTATTCACAAGATTCCTATGCATAGGAAGCATGTTAGACTTAAATGTGTTTTGAATTTGCCTCTTGATGCTCTCTTTTGCTTCAACTACTATTTCTTGCGAGTGCATCATTAAAACTGCTAGCCCATCTTAATGGCTATAAAGAAAGAACTTCTTGGGAGATAACCCATGTGTTTTTTTTACTACAGTACTTTGTTTTATATTTGTGTTTTGGAAGTTGTTTACTACTGTAGCAACCTCTCCTTATCAAGTTTTTGTGCCAAGTAAAGTTTCTATGCTAAAGTTGATGTTATATTTGGGATCGCTGCGCAGAAACAGCATTGCTGTCTGTCACGAATCTGGGCACAGGCCTCTGTAGAAAATTCGAAAAAATCTGCCAATTTACGAGCGTGATCCTCAGATATGTACGCAACTTTCATTAGTTTTGAGTTTTTCCATTTGAGCAAGTCTGGTGCCAGCTTTAAATTCGTATTTACGGACTGTTCTGTTTTTGACAGATTCTGCCTTTTATTTCGCATTGCCTCTTTTGCTATGTTGGATTCATTTCTTTGATCCATTAATGTCCAGTAGCTTTATGCAATGTCCAGAAGTGAAAAGAATGTTTGTGTCACCTCTGAACATGTGAATTTTTGATTATGCACTAACCCTCTAATGAGTTTGCTTGAAGTTTGGTGTGAAGGAAGTTTTCAAGGGTCAAGAGAGGAGGATGATATACTACGATCAAGAAGAATGAAAAGTCTAAGCTTGGGGATGCCCCGGTGGTTCATCCCTGCATATTTCAAGAAGACTCAAGCATCTAAGCTTGGGGATGCCCAAGGCATCCCCTTCTTCATCGACAACATCATCAGGTTCCTCCCCTGAAACTATATTTTTATTCAGTCACATCTTATGTACTTTACTTGGAGCGTCTGTATGTTTTTGTTTTTGTTGTTGATTGAATAAATGATTGTTTGGGAGAGAGAAACGCTCCGCTGGTTCGTATGAACACATGTGTTCTTAGCTTTTAATTTTCATGGCGAAGGTTGAAACTGCTTCGTTAATTGTTATATGGTTGGAATTGAAAAATGCTACATGTAGTAATTGGTAAAATGTCTTGGATAATGTGATACTTGGCAATTGTTGTGCTCATGTTTAAGGTCTTGCATCATATACTTTGCACCTATTAATGAAGAAATACATAGAGCTTGCTAAAATTTGGTTTGCATAATTGGTCTCTCTAAGGTCTAGATAATTTCTAGTATTGAGTTTTGAACAACAAGGAAGACGGTGTAGAGTCTTATAATGTTTACAATATGTCTTCTATGTGAGTTTTGCTGCACCATTTCATACTTGAGTTTGCTTCAAATAACCTTGCTAGCCTAAACCTTGTATCGAGAGGGAATACTTCTCATGCATCCAAATACTTGAGCCAATATTCATGCCATTTGTGTCCACCATACCTACCTACTACATGGTATTTTTCCGCCATTCCAAAGTAAATTGCTTGAGTGCTACCTTTAAACCATTCAAAATTTATCACCTCTGATTTGTGTCAATGTTTTATAGCTCATGAGGAAGTATGTGGTGTTTATCTTTCAATCTTGTTGGGCAACTTTCACCAATGGACTAGTGGCTTCATCCGCTTATCCAATAATTTTGCAAAAAGAGCTGGCAATGGGATTCCCAGTCCCAAATTAATTAACAAAAATAGACACTCCTCCATGGTATGTGATTGTTGGACGGCACCCGAAGGATTCGGTTAGCCATGGCTTGAGAAAGCAAAGGTGGGGAGGAGTGTCATCATAATAAAACTAAAATAAAAATGCACTCCTTCATGGTATGAGATTGTTGGCAGGCACCCGAGGATTCGGTTAGCCATGGTTTGTGAAAGAAAGGTTGGAAGGAGTGCCACCCAAAAATAAAATAAAATGGGAGCCGCTCTTTGAAGGTTTGTCTGGCAAGGGGGTTAGAGTACCCGCTACCATTCGTTGACAACAACAAACACCTCTCAAAACTTTACTTTTATACTCTTTTCATGTTTTCAAAATAAAAGCTCTAGCACAAATACAGCAATCGATGCTTTCCTCTTTGAAGGACCTTTCTTTTACTTTTATTGTTGAGTCAGTTTACCTATCTCCCTCCACCTTAAGAAGCAAACACTTGTGTGAACTGTGCATTGATTCCTACATATTTGCATATTGCACTTGTTATATTACTTTGCATTGACAACTATCCATGAGATATACATGTTATAAGTTGAAAGCAACCGCTGAAACTTAATCTTCCATTGTGTTGCTTCAATGCCTCTACTTTGAATTATTGCTTTATGAGCTAACTCTTATGCAAGACTTATTGATGCTTGTCTTGAAGTACTATTCATGAAAAGTCTTTGCTTTATGATTCAGTTGTTTACTCATGTCATTACCATTGTTTGGATCGCTGCATTCATCTCATATGCTTACAATAGTATGATCAAGGTTATGATGGCATGTCACTTCAGAAATTATCTTTGTTATCGTTTTACCTGCTCGGGACGAGCAGAACTAAGCTTGGGGATGCTGATACGTCTCCGACGTATCGATAATTTCTTATGTTCCATGCTACTTTATTGATGATACCTACATGTTTTATGCACACTTTATGTCATATTCGTGCATTTTCTGGAACTAACCTATTAACAAGATGCCGAAGTGTCGCTGTTTTCTGCTGTTTTTGGTTTCGTAAATCCTAGTAACGAAATATTCTCGGAATTGGACGAAATCAACGCCTGTGTTCCTATTTTGCCCGGAAGCATCCAACACCCGAGAGCGCGAGGGGCCCCTGTGGGCCCCAGATGATAGGCGCGGCGGGCCTGGGCCGCGCCCCCTATGGTGTCGGCGCCCTTCGACCCTCCGAGGCTGCCCTTCCGCCTATAAAGCCCCACGAAAACCCTTACGGAGGAAGCCACGGTACGCGAAACCTTCCGAGCCGCCGCCATCGCGAAGCCAAGATCCGGGGGACAGAGTCTCTGTTCCGGCACTCGCCGGACGGGGAAGTGCCCGGAAGGCTCCTCCATCGACACCGCTGCCATCTCCACCGCCATCTTCATCACCGCTGCTGCTCCCATGAGGAGGGAGTAGTTCTCCATCGAGGCTCGGGGCTGTACCGGTAGCTATGTGGTTCATCTCTCTCCTATGTGCTTCAATACAATAATCTCATGAGCTGCCTTACATGATTGAGATTCATATGATGATGCTTGTAATCTAGATGTCATTGTGCTAGTCAAGTGAGTTTTACTTATGTGATCTCCGGAGACTCCTTGTCCCACGTGTGTAAAGGTGACAGTGTGTGCACCGTGTGGGTCTCTTAGGCTATATTTCACAGAATACTTATTCACTGTTATGAATGGCATAGTGAAGTGCTTATTTATATCTCTTTATGATTGCAATGTGTTTTGTATCACAATTTATCTATGTGCTACTCTAGTGATGTTATTAAAGTAGTTTTATTCCTCCTGCACGATGTAATGGTGACAGTGTGTGCATCCGTGTTAGTACTTGGTTTATGCTATGATCATGATCTCTTGTAGATTGCGAAGTTAACTATTGCTATGATAGTATTGATGTGTATTATTCCTCCTACATAAGCATGAAGGTGACAGTGTGCATGCTATGTTAGTACTTGGTTTAGTCGTTTCGATCTTTCATGCACTCTAAGGTTATTTAAATATGAACATTTAATTGTGGAGCTTGTTAACTCCGGCATTGAGGGTTCGTGTAATCCTACGCAATGTGTTCATCATCCAACAAGAGAGTGTAGAGTATGCATTTATCTATTCTGTTATGTGATCAATGTTGAGAGTGTCCACTAGTGAAAGTCTAATCCCTAGGCCTTGTTCCTAAATACTGCTATCGCTGCTTGTTACTGTTTACTGCGTTACTACTGCATGTTTACTTTCTACAATATTACTACCATCAACTGCACGCCAGCAAGCACTTTTCTGGCGCCGTACTACTGCTCATATTCATTCATACCACTTGTATTTCACTATCACTTCGCCGAACTAGTACACCTATTAGGTGTGTTGGGGACACAAGAGACTTCTTGCTTTGTGGTTGCAGGGTTGCATGAGAGGGATATCTTTGACCTCTTCCTCCCTGAGTTCGATAAACCTTGGGTAATCCACTTAAGGGAAACTTGCTGTTGTTCTACAAACCTCTGCTCTTGGAGGCCCAACACTGTCTACAAGAATAGAAGCACCCGTAGACATCAGGGCCCACACCACAGGCGGTGTGTGGCCACCCGTGGCCCCACTTCTCCTCTTCGGTCTTCCGGAAGCTTCGTGCAAAAATAGGACCCTGGGCGTTGATTTCGTCCAATTCCGAGAATATTTCCTTTCTGAAACAGAAACAGCAGAAAAACAAGAACGGCACTTCGGCATCTTGTTAATAGGTTAGTGCCGGAAAATATAAAATAATGCTGTAAAGTATGTGTAAAACACTCAAGTATTGTAATAAAAGTAGCATGGAACATAAGAAATTATAGATACGTTTGAGACGTATCAAGCATCCCCAAGCTTAGTTCCTCCTCGTCCTCGAGTAGGTAAACGATAACACAAATAATTTCTGAAGTGACATGCTACCAACATAGTCTTGATCAACATTATTGTAAAGCATATGAGATGAATGGAGTGATCTGAACAAAAGATTGCTAACAAAGATAATGACTAAGCAAATGAATCATATAGCAAAACTTTTCATGAATAATACTTTCAAGACAAGTATCAATAAGACTTGCATAAGAGATAACTCATAAGCAATAAATTCAAAGTAGAATGAATTGAAGCAACACAAAGGATGATTAAGTTTCAGCAATTGCTTTCAACTTGTAACATGTATATCTCATGGATATTTGTCAACATAGAGTAATATAACAAGTGCAATAAGTAAACATGTAAGAATCAATGCACACAGTTAACACAAGTGTTTGCTTCTAAGATAGAAAGGAATGGGTAAACTGACTCAACAATAAAGTAAAAGATTGGCCCTTCGCAGAGGGAAGCATTGATTACTATTTTTGTGCTAGAGCTTTTGTTTTGAAAACATAGAAACAATTTTGTCAACGGTAGTAATAATTCATATGTGCTATGCATAATACTTCCTACAAGTTGCATGTCTCATGCATAGAGTACCAATAGTGCTCGCACCTTGTCCTACTATCTCGGAAAACACGGATTCTCATCGCATAACATATGCTTCAACCAAGTGTCACAAAGGGGTACCTCTATGCCGCCTGTACAAGTGTCTAAGGAGAAAGCACGCATTGGATTTCTCGCTTTTGATTATTCTCAACTTAGACATCCATACCGGGACAACATAGACAACAGATAATGGACTCCTCTTTTTCATGCTTAAGCATTCAACAATAGTTAATATTCTCATAAGAGATTGAGGTTGTATGTCCAAACTGAAACTTCCACCATGATACATGGCTTTAGTTAGCGGCCCAATGTTCTTCTCTAACACATGCATACTCAAACCATTTGATCGTGAAGTCCACTACTTCAGACAAGACGAACATGCATAGCATCTCACATGATATCCAACAAAGATAAAGTTGATGGCGTCCCCAGAAAACATGGTTACCGCTCAACAAGCAACTTATAAGAATTAAGACACATAACTACATATTCATCACCACAATAGTTTTTAAGCTATTTGTCCCATGAGCTATATATTGTAAAGGTAGAGGAATGAAATTTAAAGGTAGCACTCAAGTAATTTACTTTGGAATGGCAGGAAATACCACATAGTAGGTAGATATGGTGGACACAAATGGCATGGTGTTTGGCTCAAGGTGTTTGGATGCACGAGAAGCATTTCCTCTCAGTACAAGGTTTGGGCTAGCAAGGTTGTTTGAAGCAAACACAAGTATGAACAGGTACAAGCAAAACTCACACAAGAACATATTGCAAGCATTATAAGGCTCTACACTGTCTTCCTTGTTGTTCAAACACTTTACCCGAAAATATCTAGACTTAGAGAGATCAATCATGCAAACCAAATTAAACAAGCTCTACAGTAGTTCTTCATTAATAGATTAAACTACATGATGCAAGAGCTTAAACATGATCTATGAGAGCTCAAACAATTGCCAAATTGTCAAACCATATGCATCATTTTCCAATTCCAACCATATAGCAATTTAACGAAGCAATAAGCTTTCGCCATGAACATTAAAGCACAATTAAGAACACAAGTGTTCCATAAGAAAAAGCGGAGCGTAATATCTCCAATATAAGAATGGCGAGATCCAACTTTATTCAAAACAAAACAAAAATAAAAACAAACCGACGCTCCAAGTAAAGAACATAAGAATGTGACGGAATAAAAATATAGTTTCACTAGAAGTGACCTGATAATGTTGTCGATGAAGAAGGGGATGCCTTGGGCATCCCCAAGCTTAGATGCTTGAGTCTTCTTAAAATATGCAGGGATGAACCACCGGGGCATCCCCAAGCTTAGACCTTTCACTCTTCTTGATCATAGTATATCATCCTCTTCTCTTGACCCTTGAAAACTTCCTTCACACAAACTTCAAGCAAACTCATGAGAGGGTTAGTGCATAACCACAAATTCATATATTCAGAGGTGACACAATCATTCTTAACACTTCTGGACATTTCACAAAGCTTCTGAAAGTTAATGGAACAAAGAAACTCATTCAATAAAGCAAATGCGGCAATGCGAAATAAAAGACAGAATCTGTCAAAAACAGAACAGTCCGTAAATATGTGATACGCGTAGATGCACACGTCCGTTGGGAACCCCAAGTGGAAGGTATGATGCGTATAGAAGCAAGTTTCCCTCAGTATGAAACCAAGGTTTAATCGAACCAGTAGGAGCCAAGAAGCACGTTGAAGGTTGATGGTCGCGAAATGTGATGCGGCGCAACACCAGGGATTCCGGCGCCAACGCGGAACCTGCACAACACAACCCAAGTACTTTGTCCCAACGAAACAGTGAGGTTGTCAATCTCACCGGCTTGCTGTAACAAAGGATTAAACGTATCGAGTGGAAGATGTTTGCAAAGAAAACAGTAAAACACAATTGCAGTAGATTGTATGCTATGTAAAGAATAGGACCGGGGTCCACAGTTCACTAGAGGTGTCTCTCCCATAAGATAAAAGCATGTTGGGTGAACAAATTACAGTCGGGCAATTGACAAATAGAGAAAGGCATAACAATGCATATACATGATATGATAAATATAGTGAGATTTAATTGGGCATTACGACAAAGTACATAGACCGCCATCCAACTGCATCTATGCCTAAAAAGTCCACCTTCAGGTTATCATCCGAACCCCCTCCAGTATTAAGTTGCAAAGCAACAGACAATTGCATTAAGTATGGTGCGTAATGTAATCAACAACTACATCCTTAGACATAGCATCAATGTTTTATCCCTAGTGGCAACAGCACATCCACAACCTTAGAACTTTCTGTCACTGTCCCAGATTCAATGGAGGCATGAACCCACTATCGAGCATAAATACTCCCTCTTGGAGTTAAGAGTAAAAACTTGGCCAGAGCCTCTACTAATAACGGAGAGCATGCAAGATCATAAACAACACATGAACAATAGATTGATAATCACCATAATCATAGTACTCTCTATCCATCGGATCCCGACAAACACAACATATAGAATTACAGATAGATGATCTTGATCATGTTAGGCAGCTCACAAGATCCAACAATGAAGCACAACAAGGAGAAGACGACCATCTAGCTACTGCTATGGACCCATGGTCCAGGGGGAACTACTCACTCATCACTCCGGAGGCGACCATGGCGGTGTAGAGTCCTCCGGGAGATGAATCCCCTCTCCGGTAGGGTGCGGAGGCGATCTCCGAATCCCCCGAGATGGGATTCGCGGCGGCGTCTCTGTAAGGTTTTCCGTATCGTGGCTCTCGGTACTGGGGGTTTCGCGCCGGAAGCTTTAAGTAGGCGGAGGGTCAACGCGGGGGCCACACGAGGGCCCGCAGGTCGGCGCGGCCAGGGCTGGGCCGCGCCGGCCACCCCTGGCCTCCTCGTGGCCCCACTTCGTTAGGTCTTCGGTCTTCTGGAAGCTTCGTGCAAAAATAGGACCCTGGGCGAAAGTTTCGTCCAATTCCGAGAATATTTCTTTACTAGGATTTCTGAAACCAAAAACAGGAAACAAGAACTGGCTCTTCGGCATCTTGTTAATAGGTTAGTCCAGAAAATGCATAAATATGACATATAATGTGCATAAAACATGTAGGTATCATCAATAAAGTAGCATGGAACATAAGAAATTATCGATACGTTGGAGACGTATCAGCATCCCAAGCTTAGTTCTGCTCGTCCCGAGCAGGTAAAACGATAACAAAGATAATTTCTGAAGTGACATGCCATCATAATCTTGATCATACTATTTGTAAACATATGTAATGAATGCAGCGATCAAAACAAAAGTAATGACATGAGTAAACAACTGAATCATAAAGCAAAGACTTTTCATGAATAGTACTTCAAGACAAGCATCAATAAGTCTTGCATAAGAGTTAACTCATAAAGCAATAAATCAAAGTAAAGGTGTTGAAGCAACACATAGGAAGATTAAGTTTCAGCGGTTGCTTTCAACTTATAACATGTATATCTCATGGATATTGTCAACATAAAGTAATATAACAAGTGCAATATGCAAGTATGTAGGAATCAATGCACAGTTCACACAAGTGTTTGCTTCTTAAGGTGGAAGGAGATAGGTAAACTGACTCAACAATAAAAGTAAAAGAATGGTCCTTCAAAGAGGAAAGCATCGATTGCTGTATTTGTGCTAGAGCTTTTATTTTGAAAACATGAAACAATTTTGTCAACGGTAGTAATAAAGCATATGAGTTATGAAAATTATATCTTACAAGTTGCAAGCCTCACGCATAGTATACTAATAGTGCCCGCACCTCGTCCTACTTAACTTGGACTACCGGGTCTTTGCATGCCATGTTTCAACCAAGTGTCACAAAGGGGTACCTCCATGCCGCCTGTACAAAGGTCTAAGGAGAATGCTCGCATTTCGGATTTCTCGCTTTTGATTATTCTCAACTTAGACATCCATACCGGGACAACATGGACAACAGATAATGGACTCCTCTTAAATGCATAAGCATGTAGCAAAGTTATTATTCTCATATGAGATTGAGGATATATGTCCAAAACTGAAACTTCCACCATGGTTCATGGCTTTAGTTAGCGGCCCAATGTTCTTCTCTAACAATTTTGCATGCTCCAACCACTAAAATGATAGACCTTCAGACAAGACGGACATGCATAGCAACTCACATGATATTCAACAATAGTTGATGGCGTTCCCCAGAAACATGGTTATCGCACAACAAGCAACTTAATAAAATATAAAGTGCATAAGTACATATTCAATACTACGATAGTTTTTAAGGCTATTTTGTCCCATGAGCTATATATTGCAAAGGTGAATGATGGAATTTTAAAGGTAGCACTCAAGCAATTTACTTTGGAATGGCGGAGAAATACCATGTAGTAGGTAGGTATGGTGGACACAAATGGCATAGTAGTTGGCTCAAGGATTTTGGATGCATGAGAAGTATTCCCTCTCGATACAAGGTTTAGGCTAGCAAGGTTATTTGAAGCAAACTCAAGGATGAACAAGTGCAGCAAAACTCACATAAAAGACATATTGTAAACATTATAAGACTCTACACTGTCTTCCTTGTTGTTCAAAACTCAATACTAGATATTATCTAGACCTTAGAGAAACCAAATATGCAAATCAAATTTTAGCAAGCTCTATGTATTTCTTCATTAATGGGTGCAAAGCATATGATGCAAGAGCTTAAACATGAGCACAACAATTGCCAAGTATCACATTATCCAAGACATTTTAGAATTACTACATGTAGCATTTTCCAATTCCAACCATATAACAATTTAACGAAGAAGAAACTTCGCCTTGAACATTATGAGTAAAGCCTAAGGACACATGTGTCCATATGCAACAGCGGAGCGTGTCTCTCTCCCACAAAGTGAATGCTAGGATCCATCTTATTCAAACAAAAACAAAAACGAAAACAAACCGACGCTCCAAGCAAAGAATACAAGATGTGATTGAATAAAAATATAGTTTCAGGGGAGGAACCTGATGATGTTGTCGATGAAGAAGGGGATGCCTTGGGCATCCCCAAGCTTAGACGCTTGAGTCTTCTTAAAATATGCAGGGGTGAACCACGGGGGCATCCCCAAGCTTAGAGCTTTCACTCCTCTTGATCATAGTATATCATTCTCCTCTCTTGACCCTTGAAAACTTCCTTCACACCAAACTTCAAGCAAACTCATTAGAGGGTTAGTGCACAATTAATAATTCACTCATTCAGAGGTGACACAATCATTATTTTCACTTCTGGACATTGCATAATGCTACTGGACATTAGTGGATCAAAGAAATAAATCCAACATAGCAAAAGAGGCAATGCGAAATAAAAGGCAGAATCTGTCAAAAACAGAACAGTCCGTAAAGACGAATTTAGAAATGGCACCAGACTTGCTCAAATGGAAAAACTCAAACTAATGAAAGCGTACATATCCGAGGATCACGCTCGTAAATTGGCAGATTTTTTCGAATTTTCTACAGAGAATTGTGCCTAGATTCGTGACAGACAGCAATGCTGTTTCTGCGCAGCAATCCCAAATATAACATCAACTTTGACATAGAAACTTTACTTGGCACAAAAACATGATAAGGAGAGGTTGCTACAGTAGTAAACAACTTCCAAGACTCAACAAAACAAAAAATTGCTGTAGGTAAAAACATGGGTTGTCTCCCATAAGCGCTTTTCTTTAACGCCTTTCAGCTAGGCGCAGAAAGTGCAAATCAAGTAACATCGAGAGTAGAAGCATCAACATCATAGCTTGTTCTAATAATAGAATCAAAAGGCAACTTCATTCTCTTTCTAGGGAAGTGTTCCATACCTTTCTTGAGAGGAAATTGATATTTAATATTACCTTCCCTCATATCAATAACAGCACCAACAGTTCGAAGAAAAGGTCTTCCCAACACAATAGGACAAGATGCATTGCATTCGATATCCAAGACAACAAAATCAACGGGGACAAGGTTATTGTTAACCGTAATGTGCACATTATCAATCCTCCCCAAAGGTTTCTTTTTAACATTATCGGCAAGATTAACATCCAAATAACAATTCTTCAATGGTGGCAAGTCAAGCATATCATAAATCTTTTTAGGCATAACAGAAATACTTGCACCAAGATCACATAAAGCATTACATTCAAAGTCATTGAATTTCATTTTAATGATGGGCTCCCAACCATCTTCTAACTTTCTAGGAATAGAAGTTTCAAGTTTTAATTTCTCTTCCCTAGCTTTTATGAGAGCATTTGTAATATGTTTTGTAAAGGCTAAATTTATAGCACTAGCATTAGGACTTTTAGCAAGTTTTTGTAAGAACTTTATAACTTCAGAGATGTGGCAATCATCAAAATCTAAATCATTATGAGCTATAGCAATGGGATCATTATTCCCAAGGTTGGAAAAAATTTCAGCAGTTTTATCACAAGCAGTTTCAGCAGTTTTAGCAATTTCAGGCAGTTTTGTTCGCTTTGCACTAGGAGTAGAAACATTGCCAACACCAATTATATTACCATTGATAGTAGGAGGTGCAGCAACATGTGGAGAATTAGCATTACTAGTGGTGGTGATAGTCCAAACTTTAGCTACATTATTCTCTTTAGCTAGTTTTTCATTTTCTTCTCTATCCCACCTAGCACGCAGTTCAGCCATTAATCTTATATTCTCATTAATTCTAACTTGGATGGCATTTGCTGTAGTAGTAATCTTATTATCAATATCATTATTAGGCATAACTTTCAATTTTAAAAGATTTACATCAGAGGCAAGCCTATCAACTCTAGAAGCGATAGTATCAATTTTATCAAGCTTTTCCTCAACAGATTTGTTAAAAGCAGTTTGTGTACTAATAAATTCTTTAAGCATGGCTTCAAGACCAGAGGGTACATTCCTATTATTATTGTAAGAATTCCCATAAGAATTACCATAACCATTACCATTAGCAGAAGGATATGGCCTATAGTTATTACCGAGTTGTTCCTATAAGCATTGTTGTTGAAATTATTATTTTTAATGAAATTCACATCAACATTTTCTTCTTGAGCAACCAATGAAGCTAAAGGAACATTATTTGGATCAATATTAGATCTACCATTCACAAGCATAGACATAATCACATCAATCTTATCACTCAAGGAAGAGGTTTCTTCAACAGAATTTACCTTCTTACCTTGTGGAGCTCTTTCCGTGTGCCACTCAGAGTAATTTATCATCATATCATCAAGAAGTTTTGTAGCCGCCCCCAATGTGATGGACATAAAGGTACCTCCAGCAGCTGAATCCAATAAATTCCGCGAAGAAAAATTTAGTCCTGCATAGAAGGTTTGGATGATCATCCAAGTAGTCAGTCCATGGGTTGGGCAATTCTTTACCAAAGTTTTCATTCTCTCCCAAGCTTGAGCAACATGTTCAGTATCTAATTGCTTAAAATTCATTATGCTACTTCTCAAAGATATAATTTTAGCGGGAGGATAATATCTACCAATAAAAGCATCCTTACATTTAGTCCATGAATCAATACTATTCTTAGGCAAAGATAGCAACCAATCTTTAGCTCTTCCTCTTAATGAGAAAGGAAACACTTTCAATTTAATAATATCACCATCTACATCTTTATACTTTTGCATTTCACAAAGTTCAACAAAATTATTGAGATGGGCAGCAGCATCATCAGAACTAGCACCAGAAAATTGTTCTCTCATGACAAGATTTAGTAAAGCAGGTTTAATTTCAAAGAATTCTGCTGTAGTAGCAGGTGGAGCAATAGGTGTGCATAGGAAATCATTATTATTTGCATTTGTGAAGTCACACAACTTAGTATTTTCATGGTTGGCCATTTTAGCAACAGTAAATAAAACAAACTAGATGAAGTAAATGCAAGTAACTAATTTTTTTTGTGTTTTTGATATAGAGAGCAAGACAAGTAAATAAAGTAAAACTAGCAACTAATTTTTTTGTGTTTTGATTTAGTGCAGCAAACAAAGTAGTAAATAAAATAAAGCAAGACAAAAACAAAGTAAAGAGATTGAGAAGTGGAGACTCCCCTTGCAGCGTGTCTTGATCTCCAACGGCGCCAGAAATTTAGCTTGATACGCGTAGATGCACACGTCCGTTGGGAACCCCAAGTGGAAGATATGATGCATATAGAAGCAAGTTTCCCTCAGTATGAAACCAAGGTTTAATCGAACCAGTAGGAGCCAAGAAGCACGTTGAAGGTTGATGGTCGCGAAATGTGATGCGGCGCAACACCAGGGACTCCGGCGCCAACGCGGAACCTGCACAACACAACCCAAGTACTTTGTCCCAACGAAACAGTGAGGTTGTCAATCTCACCGGCTTGCTGTAACAAAGGATTAAACGTATCGAGTGGAAGATGTTTGCAAAGAAAACAGTAAAACACAATTGCGTAGATTGTATGCTATGTAAAGAATAGGACCGGGGTCCACAGTTCACTAGAGGTGTCTCTCCCATAAGATAAAAGCATGTTGGGTGAACAAATTACAGTCGGGCAATTGACAAATAGAGAAAGGCATAACAATGCATATACATGATATGATAAATATAGTGAGATTTAATTGGGCATTACGACAAAGTACATAGACCGCCATCCAACTGCATCTATGCCTAAAAAGTCCACCTTCAGGTTATCATCCGAACCCCCTCCAGTATTAAGTTGCAAAGCAACAGACAATTGCATTAAGTATGGTGCGTAATGTAATCAACAACTACATCCTTAGACATAGCATCAATGTTTTATCCCTAGTGGCAACAGCACATCCACAACCTTAGAACTTTCTGTCACTGTCCCAGATTCAATGGAGGCATGAACCCACTATCGAGCATAAATACTCCCTCTTGGAGTTAAGAGTAAAAACTTGGCCAGAGCCTCTACTAATAACGGAGAGCATGCAAGATCATAAACAACACATGAACAATAGATTGATAATCACCATAATCATAGTACTCTCTATCCATCGGATCCCGACAAACACAACATATAGAATTACAGATAGATGATCTTGATCATGTTAGGCAGCTCACAAGATCCAACAATGAAGCACAACAAGGAGAAGACGACCATCTAGCTACTGCTATGGACCCATGGTCCAGGGGGAACTACTCACTCATCACTCCGGAGGCGACCATGGCGGTGTAGAGTCCTCCGGGAGATGAATCCCTCTCCGGCAGGGTGCCGGAGGCGATCTCCCGAATCCCCCGAGATGGGATTGGCGGCGGCGTCTCCGTAAGGTTTTCCGTATCGTGGCTCTCGTACTGGGGGTTTCGCGACGGAAGCTTTAAGTAGGCGGAGGGTCAACGCGGGGGCCACACGAGGGGCCCAGGGGGCAGGTCGGGCGGCCAGGGCTTGCCGCCGGCCACCCTCCCGGCCTCCTCGTGGCCCCACTTCGGGTCTTCGGTCTTCTGGAAGCTTCGTGCAAAAATAGGACCCCGGGCGAAAGTTTCGTCCAATTCCGAGAATATTTCTTTACTAGGATTTCTGAAACCAAAAACAGCAGAAACAAGAATCGGCTCTTCGGCATCTTGTTAATAGGTTAGTTCCAGAAAATGCATAAATATGACATATAATGTGCATAAAACATGTAGGTATCATCAATAAAGTAGCATGGAACATAAGAAATTATCGATACGTTGGAGACGTATCAATATGCATCTGTACTGGGCACTTAACTTGTTCAAATGGAAAAACTCAAAACAAATGAAAGTTGCGTACATATCTGAGGATCACGCTCGTAATTTTTCAGATTTTTTCGAATTTTTTTACAGAGACTTATGCCAGAATTCGTGACAGACAGCAATGATGTTTGCGCAGCGATCCCAAATATAACATCAACTTTAGCATAGAAACTTTACTTGGCACAAAAACATGATAAGGAGAGGTTGCTACAGTAGTAAACAACTTCCAAGACTCAACAAAACAAAAATTTCTGTAGTAAAATAAACACATGGGTTATCTTCCAAGAAGTGCTTTTCTTTAACACCTTTCAGCTAGGCGCAGAAAGTGCAAATCAAGTAACATCAAGAGTAGAAGCATCAACATTATAATTTTTCTTGCAAACACAACTTGTTGCAGAGGGTACTTTAGGTGCTCCGTTATCTAAATTTTCTATGGTGGTGCTAGGGGTTTTAGCAATTTTAGGCCTATAATAATTCTTTTGTTTAGGCACTTTAGAAGCATACATGAATTTTTGCTCTTTACCCACATAAGCTTTCTCCTTATACTTGAGAGAAGAAAAGGTTGAACCCAAGGTTCCCATAGCTTTTTCAAGTTCATCAATCCTATTGGTTTGATTATCCTGGACAACACAAGTTCCTATGACACTAATTCTTTCATCAATTCCTCCTAGGGATTTATCAAGTTCATCAGTTTTATCTAATAACATTTCCAATTTAGTTTCAATACTTGGAAAAATTTTCTCTATGGTTTCCATTTTTTTCATAACATCCTCAAGAGAGATTTCAATTTTAACTTCATTAACAGGTGGTATTCCAACTAGACTCTCAATGATGCAACTAGCTTCTAAAGCGGGAGTACCTAGGAAATTACTCCCGAAAGAGTATCAAGAACATACCTATTCCAACTAGATAAACCAACATAAAAGTTCCTAAGAAGGATAGTGGTGGAGTGTTTCTTAATGCACCTATGATGAGCATTACTAATTCTGTACCAAGCATCTTTAAAACTTTCTCCACCTTGTTGCTTAAAAGAACGAACTTCGACTTCAAGATTACTCATGATAACAGTAGTAAAATAAACTAAGCAAATAAAGTAAAGACAAGTAACTAAATTTTTGTGTTTTTGATATAGAGAACAAGACAAGTAAATAAAGTAAAGCTAGCAACTAATTTTTTGTGTTTTGTTTAAGTGCAGCAAACAAAGTAGTAAATAAAATAAAGCAAGACAAAAACAAAGTAAAGAGATTGGAAGTGGAGACTCCCGCGTGTCTTGATCTCCCCGGCAACGGCGCCAAAAAGTCTTGTGGCGTGTAGTCACGTCCGTTGGGAACCCCAAGAGGAAGGTGTGATGCGCACGAGAAGTTTTCCCTCAGCAAGAAACCAAGGTTATCGAACCAGTAGGAGCCAAGAAGCACGTGAAGGTTGTTGGTGGAGGAATGTAGTGCGGCGCAACACTAGTGAAACCGTCGCCAACGTGGAACCTGCACAATACAATCAAAGTACTTTGCCCCAACGTAACAGTGAGGTTGTCAATCTCACCGGCTTGCTGAAAACAAAGGATTAAACGTATCGAGTGGAAGATGATGTTTGTTTGCAAAGAACAAAAAGAACGAATGTATTCAGTTGTAAAAGAATGGACTGGGGTCCACAGTTCACTAGAGGTGTCTCTCCAATAAGATAACTAACATGCTGGGTGAACAAATTACAGGTGAGCAATTGACAAATAAAGATTCCATACATATCAACGATGATTACTATGTGATTTAATCAGGGCATTACGACAAAGTACATAGACCGTTATCCAGCATGCATCTATGCCTAAATAATCCACCTTCGGTTATCATCCGAACTCCTTCCATTAAGTTGCGAACAACAGATAATTGCATTAAGTATGGTGCGTAATGTAATCAACACAAATATCCTTAGACAAAGCATCAATGTTTTATCCCTAGTAACAAGCACATCCACAACCTTAGAACTTTCTCACTGTCCCAGATTTAATGGAGGCATGAACCCACTATCGAGCATAATTACTCCCTCTTGGAGTTACAAGTATCAACTTGGCCAGAGCCTCTACTAGCAACGGAGAGCATGCAAGAACATAAACAACACATATATGATAGATTGATAATCAACTTAACATAGTATTCTCTATTCATCGGATCTCACCAAACACAACATGTAGCATTACAAATAGATGATCTTGATCATGTTAGGCAGCTCACAAGATCTATAACAATGATAGCACAAGCGGAGAAGACAACCATCTAGCTACTGCTATGGACCCATAGTCCAAGGATGAACTACTCACGCATCAATCCGGAGGCGGGCATGATGATGTAGAGCCCTCCGGTGATGATTCCCTCTCCGGCAGGGTGCCGAGGCGATCTCCCGAATCCCCCGAGATGGGACGCGGCGGCGGCCTATCGCAATGTTTTCCGTATCGTGGCTCTCGGTGGGGGTTTCGCGACGGAGGCTTTAAGTAGGCGAAAGGGTAGGTCAAAGGGCGTCACGGGGCCCACACCACAGGCCGCGCGGCCAGGGCCTGGCCGCCGCCCCTGGTGTGTGGCCATCTCGTGGCCCCACTTCTCCTCTTCGGTCTTCTGGAAGCTTCGTGCAAAAATAGGACACCGGGCGTTGATTTCGTCCAATTCCAAATATTCCTTACTAGGATTTCTGAAACCAAAAACAGCAGAAAACAAGAATCGGCACTTCGGCATCTTGTTAATAGGTTAGTGCCGGAAAATGTAAAATAATGTTGTAAAGTATGTGTAAAACACTCAAGTATTGTAATAAAAGTAGCATGGAACATAAGAAATTATAGATACGTTTGAGACGTATCAATGCTACAACTGGCGTGTGGTTGATAGTGGTAATATTGCAGGCAGTACGGATGCAGTAAAACAGTAAACAAGCAGCGATTTCAGTATTTAGGAACAAGGTCTAGGGATTATACTTTCACTAGTGGACACTCTCAACATTGATCACATAATAAATAATAACTTCTCTCATTTGTGCTACATAAACTCTTGTTTGATAATGAATACCATTCGTTGTGTAGGATTACACGAACCCTCAATGCCGGAGTTAACAAGCTCCACAACATTCGATATTCATGTTTAAGTAACCTTAGAGCATAATAGATCTTTGCAAAATAGACCGAGTACTAACATAGCATACACACTGTCACCTTTACACTATGAAGGGGAATAAATCACATCAATACTATCATAGCGATAATCAACTCCATAACCTACAAGAGATTATGATCATAATCTACGACAAGAACCACACGATGCACACACTGTCACCATTACACCATGCAAGAGGAATAGACTACTTTAATAACATCACATGAGTAGCACATAGACTAGTAGCGATACAAAGCACATTGCAATCATAAAGGGATATAAATAAGCACTTCACTATGCCATTCATAACAGTGAATAAGTATTCGTGAAATATAGCCTAAGAGACCCACACGGTGCACACACTGTCACCTTTACACACGTGGGACAAGGAGTCTCCGGAGATCACATAAGTAAAACCCACTTGACTAGCATAATGATATCTAGATTACAAGCATCATCATATGAATCTCAATCATGTAAGGCAGCTCATGAGATTATTGTATTGAAGTACATAGGAGAGAGATGAACCACATAGCTACCGGTACAGCCCGAGCCTCGATGGAGAACTACTCCCTCCTCATGGGAGCAGCAGCGGTGATGAAGATGGCGGTGGAGATGGCAGCGGTGTCGATGGAGAAGCTTTCCGGGGCACTTCCCGTCCCGGCGCGTGCCGAACAGACTCCTGTCCCCAGATCTTGGCTTCGCGATGGCGGCGGCTCTGGAACTTTTCTCGTACCGTGGCTTATTCCTCTCGGGGTTTTAGTCAGGGAGCTTATATAGGCGAAAGGGGAGCCTCGGAGAGGCCCTGGTGGGGCCCGACAACAGGGGGGCGCGGCCCAGGCCCTGGCCGCGCCACCCTGTCATCTGGTGGCCCTGTGGCCCCCCTCTGCTGGCTCTCGGGTGTCTGGAAGCTTCCGGTGAAAATAGGATATGGCGTTGATTTCGTCCGATTCCGAGAATATTTCCTTACTAGGATTTCTGAAACCAAAACAGCAGAAAACAAGAACTGGCACTTCGGCATCTCGTCAATAGGTTAGTTCCGGAAAACGCATCAAAACGATATAAAGTGTGAACAAAACATGTAGGTATTGTCATAAAACAAGCATGGAACATCGAAATTATAGATACGTTGGAGACGTATCACGCCGCCGCGCCCGCCGTCGTCGCGCCCATCGCACAGTGCATCCCGCCGCCACGGTTCCCCCAATCCACGAGCTAGCCTCCGCCGACCGAAGAGAGAACAGGTCCTGCCGCCGCCGCTCCGCGCGGGCTTTGCCCAGCGGAGACCACCGGCGACGGCAGGGGAGGAGGGGGCAGAGGGGGAGGGGTGTTTGCTCATGGGTGGTGTCGCCGCCCGTGTCGCCCAGGAGAGGAGCGATGCGGGGGCCGCGGTTTCTGATAGTGGTTTTAAGTTAAAAGTAAAGTTGAGATCAAAGGGGAGAATGTTAGATTGATGTCCTTCCCGTGTGGGCCCAACGGCCCACCGGGCCCCTTGTGACATGTGCCCTGATCGGGGGCGTCCATCCCATTATGGTTGGTGGGCCCTGTCGCCAGCGCTATAAAGACAGGTGGGGGCCGGCGGCTCGCAGTACGAGGTTCACCGCGTTGCCGTACACCCCGCCGACATACCAATCTGATCTAGGGTTATAGCGTTGTACCAACGGGAAGCTCCGCCGCCACAACCTCACCCACGCCACCGCCGTCGCCACCATGTCGACGCCCTCGGGATCTTCCTCCAAAGGAGAAGTTACACCGTCTCTCCCACTCGATCTCTCTCTAGTTCGCAGTACATAAACAGTAATAGCTCCTACCCGCATGAGATCCTACCCTGATTGATCCGTAGATTTAACACTTGGAGGTCGCAATACGTCAGAATTTACCAGAACGAAGTTTAGGCTTTGAGGCTTGTCATATAAGCGTGGAAAACAAAAACGAAGCCACAAGGGCAAAATTTCAGTGACAATATCGTGTCTATGACATATGAGAGCAATACACTTCCAAAAATTCGTGGCATACATAAGCATAGGCATGGTAATTAAACTGTGGCTGAGACCCAAACGTTACCTAAATTTGTGCAAAGAGGATTTCATTCCACATGTCTGGGATACCAGGAAGGCACCAGTGCGAACAATCGTATTTGACACTAAGTGACTTGAATGTATGATGTGCGATATGACCTTCGCTTCGTAGTTGTGAGATAGAAGTAATATCCAAAAGCTTTACCCGAGTTCCAATTACTGCATGCTCTGCAGGTAGGTCACTTGAATGGTCATCCAAGACCTCACTTCCACCCGACAACGGGGTGGTGCTATTACAGCTACCCCCAGTGTTCCAGTCGCCATGTAGGAAATGCCTTGGCGAATTTGTCCTTAGAAAAACTTTCATATGAGGACGATGTACGAGTTCTGAATCCAGCCATCTTGCGATGTTGCGCAGCTTGAGGTTCCTGAATGGGCCGAGGTCTTCCGGCAGCGAACCATTCCCTAGAGGTTTGCCGTCGGCATACAACTTCCAGCGATTTATACTGAATCTCTCTTTGTTCCAGTGATGGCCAGTGTTAAGAACAAGGGTATCAAAACAGTGGAGATACTTCTTCAGGAATCTTTCTGGCCGATCGAGATGCAATGCGTAGCTCTTCGCTGACCTTGTCGTGTTCGTCAATGGCTCCAGCTCACATAGACTAGGAGACCAATAGAAAAGAACTGTGGTGTTAGTGCCTGGAAATCGATAAGCCCAACCCTCAGTTCTTCGAGCATGTGGAGCTTTGTCAAGGCCATATTTCCACCCGACATCTTCAACCTCACGGCTACGCTTACCGCCTGTAGCTATGCACATCATAGACATAAACTGTTGTCTACCAAGTGAATCTCCAATAAAAGCTAGAGTTTTGTGCCTCATCCTACAGTAGGCCTCAGATGTTAAATCCCAAGAAAACTACACTATTGTTCAAGCCTTCAATGTGATGTACAACGTAACTAAGAGAGTGCAGTACCTGTTCAGAAAGTTTGGCCCTGAAACCTCAGGCATCTCACAACCAAGTGGCTGCCACCTGTAGCTCTCGAACGATAAATCTGTCCGCCCCATCCCACCACAATTGTATTTTTTTGGCAGCCATTGCTTGCACTCATAGCCAGAGTAGAGTGGCCGCTTCTTATCTGCTATCCACTTCCCTTTTGCATAGTTGCATTCTACCAGGCAAACAATAATAACATTATAAATTACTTTAGGCAGTGGAAAGCAATCTTCAGAATTAGCATGTGCGATGTGCACATAATAAACTGTTAAAATTCATATTTGGGAAGTGTTAATTGCACAAAACTATGGATTGATAGCTAGGACCTCTCACTTAACGAAAGGTTTGAATTTTGTGAAGAAACAAATGAGTTTTCGCCTAAAGTTTCGCCGCAAGACCAAATAGCACGCTGTCCTATAAAGAGCAATTTTGCACCTTTTGCTTATCAAGCCATGGTCGTACGTTTCACATTATTATCCCTCTAACTTACTATCGATCTCTCTCGCTCTTATTTATCTTTCTCTCAGATCCTCTTAGCGCATCTCTAGCAGATCCCAAAAAAGACCATAAAACTTGATAATAACTACTTTTTCCCGGTTTTGGTCGACAAAAAATGCACAGGACAGATCCTGTAATACTGGATAATTTATCCAGCATCCCCGATGCCCACCCCCGAGAACCCGATATACCATATGGTGTAGTGTAAGCAGCACATGGCATAAACAAATTTACCATCATCCCGCGTAGCTGTACTTTTCTGTCTGCGACTGTCTTCAAAAGTTGGAGCTGGAGACCCAATTTGACCTCCTGATACATCATTCCCAAGACGCTGCTGCCCCTGCTGCTCTAGGAAACCTGGTGCCAGAAAGGGACATACGAGAAACAAGTCATGTAGGAGGATCGAAGAACCAAGATGGAGCTTTAAGTTCCTAACGAATCTGTTTCATACAGATACACGTACCTAAGCCCTGGGAGAAAGCTTTCTGCTGCTCCGGCGTTATGCTCAAGATAGTGAGGATTGGTGATCCACCCAGCAATACCAAAAGAACAATGGGCAGGGCGAAGAGGAGGACGACAAGACCCAGGCATGGTTTGTCGACAGGAAGCCTATGAACTTTCATTTCCTCCTAGGAAGTTGGAAGCAAAAGGCAGGGATTTTTGCCTGGTCGATTGATCGCGGGAGAGGGAGATCGTCTGGGCATGTTGCCCAGCTTACTCACGCAGCTTGTGGTTGAGGAGAGAACGTGGTGGGAAGCAGAGATGGACGTGGGAACTGCGAACGTAGCACTATTCCGATTCTCCATGAGATTATTGGCTTATTGTCGTTGGGTTGTGAGTTGACTCCACCCCTGTGCTGTGCGGGCGAGGAATGATGCCAGCCTGCTCACGTGCTAACATAAGATCAGAGGAATGGAGCAGAGCAACGCAATAAGGCGTGGGAAGTGAGCAACGACATACACCTATATCGAAGTGTTAGGATTTAACGATTTCTCAAATAACGGGCGCATATGGGGGTGCAAGAGCATCTCTAACCGAGGACAAAAATTTAGAGGACAAAATGGCAGAGTAAAATAGAAGAGAAAAAATAAAAAATTTAGTCCTCTAAATGGTGGCCGGCAGAACCGATCCCAAAAACTAGCACACGATTTGGACAAATTTTACATGATTTCATACGATTTCGACATAGTTCATAGGATTTAACTAAAGCATAAACAAAATTTTACCTCAACATACTTCAAACTTAAACTAAAATTTTAACTAAGCTAAACTAGCTTCTAAATGTTCAACGTTGCTTCAGCGCGTGGAGGACCGCAACCTATTTACGGAGGTGTCTACATGAGAATTCAGCCAAAGAGTTTATTAGCCAACATGGGTGGCTGCATAGTCTGAAGATTGCAGCTCCTACTCCATGATAGACTTTTTGTTTCTTGTTACAGTTCTTTAAGAACTTTCTTGAACGGATGTGTGCATCCTAGCTATGCAGAGGCCGGGTGTATTACATCAAAAATATTGAGTAATAAAACGCCCTTTGTCGAAAAAATGCCTAGCATCGTCGCCATTTCGGGGCTGAGCCGCCGGAGATTGGCCATGTACTCCTCACCAGCGCACTCGGCCTCTAGGAGTTCCCACGAATCGCGGTCCTCCCTTGCAAGCTCGGTCGCGTGGCCGCTGCTGGGTGGCGCGAAGAGCTCCGGCGCGACCTCCTCGTAGCCGAGCGGGAATTTGAGCTCCCCGTAGTCCATGCCGTGCAGGCGGACGTTCTCGACGTCGTGCCTCCATGTCGCCTACACCACCGAATGGAAGGTGCCGAGCCAGATGCGCCGTTAGGTGTTCCGGTCGGTTATATCGGACACCTAAGTACCCCAGTCGTGTTGCCGCACACGTGGTAACGGGTATGCAGTGGCGGCGGAAGGTCTGCGGCGGCGGCAGATCGGCTACGCGGGCCGTCCCAGCTGCGGTTGGCGCTGCGGTTAGGCGATGGGGAGCCGCGGCGGGAAGATCCTTCCATCTCTAGCGTGGATGTGGTGGCGGTGGGCGGAGCAGATGCGGTGGGTGTAGGGACGATAGGGAAAGTTTTTGTCACCAATCACCTTGATGAAGGCATCATTGTGCAACGACGGTCAAACCACTCTTGCTGCTCTGGGGGAAACCCTAGAATCTGGTCTTCTAGATCAGATGATGGTGGCACACTCTAGTGTCATTTTCTCTCTTGGGAGCATCGGTTGTGGAGCAATGCTTGATGGTAGAGGCTCGAGGAGGAGATGTCAAGTCATGCATGGCTGACAGATTCTATGCTGAGTCATGCATGTTCGGCAGGTGCTACACACGAAAAATCTTTCATGTTGGTGTCGACAACATGCCTCGCAGGGATTATACGGATCTCTTTCCTGAAGATGGACCAGTGGTTTGACGGTGGTGATGGCTTCTGAAGCGAGGGCGTAAGTCGCTAGCCAAGGGTCTGCTAAACCGGTTGTAAGCGCCTGTTCTTGCCATAGGGTGTCTCAGGGATGCCATCAGTAATTAGTTCGTGTGGCGTTTGTTTCTCTTATTAGGATAGAAGCCATGAGTGGTGGCTTGTGACGGCCCGAAACCGGTACTATGATGGTTCTAGCGATCCCGCCGAAATCTGCACGATATCGATTCAGAGACGGAGAAATGCAACTCCTCATGTAGGAAGTGCCCCCCGTACTATCTACACCATTAAATTCTTGGAGATTCGTGCTAGCAAAGTTGTAAAAAGATCCTCCTACCTCCAATCTGTAGTTCCTTTCTGTTTTGCACAAAACAACCTACTTTTTTCATATTTCACGGATCTCATAGCCACTACTTTCCCCTCTCGTTCATACATCTCACAGCCACCTACCAGGATTTTTTTTGGACAGAAAATAAACCAATGTTTTTTCTTACATTTTATCATATAAGAGTTTTGATTACAGTTTCCAAAACATATTGATTTTCTGATAATTTTGAGTCAACAACAGTTTCATATAATCCGAAAAAATATAAGATTAGTTTTAAAAATTCCTGATAATTTTGCAGTTCTTGCATTTTTGAGTTTGAAATGATGTTCTTGCACAGGTTCGTATAATTTTTTAGATCAATTCACTTAGGATTCACAGATTCGTCCATGATCAAATCTGAAAGAAAATCTGCCTAATTAACAAAGGATTCAAACACATTTATATAGGATTCATACAAAATTCAGAGGGTATTCATACAGTTCCATACACATTAGACATTTTTAGTATCTATCGAAGCAAATACACCAACATGGACATGTCAGTTCATAAAAATGAAGAAGAAAAGAAACTAAATCCAAATCGAGAAACAGAACTAAAAATGCATACAAGTTTCAGTAGATACGGTAATAAAGAAACATAGCTCCGGTCGAAATTACAAAAGTTTCATAGAAGAATCTATGAATAAAATGAACAAAATCATCCAGGATCCAGAGGAAGAAGAGAAAAGGAAAAAAGATCCTGCACGCCGGCTGGATCCACTCCGGTCTCCGACCATCCGCGGCGTCGCGGCTCGGCCGTGCTGGCTGGCGGTGGCCTGGATGACGCCCGGCCGTGTCCGACCACGGCGCGAGGTGGCGCGCGACGAGGAGGCGGCCCGTCCGACGCCGGCGGCGCTCGAGCGGTGGCACGGCCGATGCAGCGGCGACCGCCGGAGCTGCCGCGCTCAGGAGACGGCGGCGGGAGGAGAGGGCCGGCGCTGGGTTGGGGACGGGGCATCGATGGTGTGGGCGGGTCGGGAACTCAGGGTGGTTGGTTATCCACTCCAGGGTTTACTGAAGGATTAATTTGAACTTTGTGGAGGGCTTAAATGCAAAATTGTATATTCCTTTGACTAGTGGACTTTTGCACGAATCTTGAAGCAACGTGTGGTACAGATAGTAGCGGGGTACCTGACTAGGTTAGGGAAATCCACACTCTTCAGAGACGCCCTTCGACACGACGTGCGCGACGAATCATAACATTACAACATGATTACAATAGAGCCCACAAGAAACATATATTACAACAACGATTTCAACGAGTCAAGATACAAATATACAATACAAAGATCCAAATCATACAGAAGAGCAAATACATCCGAGTACGGACAAAATACAAATTGGACTAAGAGTCCTGAAGATCATCAGTGGACATAATCCTGCCCAGGCTAAGCCGGAAGGGTAACCTTGCTGACGTCGTCTTTATCGAACATATCTTCATACCTGTCCGGTTATGTCCCAAAGCAATAAGTACGGGTTCGTACTTAACAAGACTTCAAGACGTATAAGCATTCGTCAACCAGTCGTCATTTGTATTTGAGACACACATGGGACTTAGAGGACGCAAGAGAAACGTCATAGGCAATATGGTGGGGTTAAGCGGCGCGCAAGCAATAAAAACCTATAGAGACACTCTACAACATTCGTCTACTGAGAAGGTGAGAGAGCGCATAAAGTAACAGTTCTATACTCTGCAAACATAACATGACCGATGTATTCCCCTCGCAAGGAAGTACTTACAAAGGCACTCACACGGTTGACAAGTTTTATTAGGTAACCAATGTAGTAATGCTATATTACTACACAAGTTATTAACAGCAACATAAAGGTGTAAGTTGTTCTATGATCGAGCTATACAATCCCAAGTCATTCATAACCGCGGATACGGCTTATCGATAAGATGTACACCCTGCAGGGGTTGCCTAAATGTAACCATACGCATGCTCGACCCCACTTACTACAGGTGGAGTCTCACATCAAGACCGTTTCCCAATGCAAGTGAAAGTTTAATGGGAGCCACCCAACTAAGCTACCTGTGACGAAGTGGATAGGACACGTGACAAGAACGCAACTCAAGGCTAACATAAGGGAGAAGGCAAAATAAAATAGGTGAGCGACTCCGCAGAGAGGAATTTAGGAAATGCTTGCCTGTTAAAGTTGCCGAGGAACAGAGAACTTGTCGTATCTCACAACACCACTTCGTGATCCTATCAGCAAATGCTGGAACATAACACATGCAAGTCTTACTACTACGGATAAAGAGTCGGCATGCTCAAGATGATATGCATGACATGGCAGCGATGATGCAATGCAACTTATCCAAATTAAGCGGGATCGGAATCCCGGACAAGCAATTAGGGTTGAAGTTATTTTTCTACCACACAAATTAAATGTTGATTAGCATGGGCATGGCATGTGTGAGCTACTTCAAAATTAAGCGGAGCGGGAACTGTAACCGGCAATGCCCAAATACTCTGCGTTTATTTATTAGGTGCAATGCAAACTAACACGACACTACATGATGCCAGATGCAAACATTTATATGGATGACATATTTAAATTGTACACATTTTTCTGATAAAAATAGATATTTTATTTGTATCAATTGGATTTAGCAATCCCAAGATATAATATTATCAAGATTTTACAAAAAAGAAAAGATTAGCAGGGATGTGTAGTAGAACCGGGCAAGACCTGGCCTGCACATTCGACGTGAAGCAGCCCAGTACTATGGGAATTGATCCTGATACCACCAGCAAAAAGAGTTCGAGGCCGTAGCTACTGGGCTGCTTGACGCTGCTGATTTAGATTGACTCTAGTGTACAAATGAACTGACTCCAGGCGTGAGGTCTGAACAAAAACAAGAGAAAGATGATGGATTTAATTGGCCGCTGTGGGGAATTGAACAAAGGAGCTGATGGCTGAAACGAAGTCGCGAACCAGTTGACCTGAAATTCAGATGTTGAAAGGTTGGCACGCTGTTGGTATTTGGACCAACTAACTGTCGGAGATACTCCACCCTACCTGACGAACATGCATACAGCAGGGACTCATGGCTCGGAGTAGGTGGACGCGGTGTTGATGCTGATTTTGGCGGCGGCGGAAGGAGACAGCGGGGAGCTATACCAGGACGCGGCTGGGGCTGGGACGTGGTTGGGAGTGCTGCTGCATCCTGCAAGACGGAAGGAAAGGGCCAATCTGTCTGCATCAGGTTCACGTCATGAACGAGGCCAGCAGCTTTAAGATATCAGGAAGGAAGGAAGGGAGGAAGGAAGGAAGGGCTCATCTTAGTTGGATGCACAGGTACGCTCGGTGGAGTCTGGGAAAGGTGACGACGACGGTGGCTGCAGACGAGAACGCCTGGTGCACGCAGCAGGGATGAAACGGCGCGGCCGCGGACGTCGAAGCTTGATGGGGACGAACGAGGACGCCGGTGCAGAGTGGTCGACAGAGAGGCGATCTTGAGGGCGCGCGGTCAGGAACAGCTGGAGGCGGACAGCGACGAAGCGGAAGACGATCTGCAGCTCGCTGATCAGAGCGACGCTAGAGTTTTTCTTTGATGCTCTCTGAACTTAACTGAATTTTTCTGCTCTCCAAAAAAATTCTCCCAGAACAAACAGATTGGGAAAAGGAGGCGGCGGCAGCTAGAGGGAAAGGGGTTAGGGTTTGGTTGGGAAGGGAGAGGGTGCAGGTGGGATGACGAGTGAGTGGAGGAGAGGGCGTTGAGGGAGAAGAGAAGCAGGGAAAGCCCCTATCCATCGACCAAGAAAGGAAAGCAAAAGGAAGGCTGCTGGTTTCCTTGCTGGAGTTGGGTTTTGGTGGAGAAAAAAAAAAGTGGGCTGAGGTGGTAGCTTGGAGCATATGGCCCAACGGCAAGAACTAAAAGAAAAGGGAGAAGATAGGAAGGAAAAGAAGAGATGGAGAAGACCTTGCAAACATTTGAAAATATTTTATTTTGTTTGTAGTTTTGGTTTTGCAAGATTTGTTTAAATGAATAGACAAGAGGAGGTTTTATTATATTAACCATATAGGAGACAAAAACAAAAAATAATTAGAGTTTATAAAAATATTTTATTTTCACAAAGCATGGATATGATGCATGCATGATGCTAACGACTTAGGAACGACACGGAAAAACAAGCAACGGAGAAAAACTAATATAGGGTTTTTCCGGGGCGTTACATGGCTTCAACCCATTGTCGAGTTTCTAGATGCTGAGTGGTGGCTTCAAATTTTGTGATATATGCTCATGACATATCTTTGTTGAACAATAATTAAATAAAAGCAGTGTCTATCGCTTTGATGCAGTTAGTGTGGCATTTGCTTCTCTTATTAGGATAGAAGCCATGAGTGGTGGCTTCAACCCATTGTCGAGTTTCTAGATGCTGAGTGGTGGCTTCGAATTTTGTGATACATGCTATTGACATATCTTTGTTGAATAATAATTAAATAAAAGCCGTGTCTATCGTTTTGACGCAGAGCCTGTACCTTCGTTCCCCCTTTCGAAAGAAAAATTCATTGTACTCTCCGTCCCTAAAAGTATGTCAAAAGTTTGTCTAGCTACCTCCAAATTTGGACAAACTTTGGACACCTTAAAAAAAATTATATTATTTAGTCAAACTTATTGTATGGTGAATGTAACAGAACTATAACTTGGTGTGTGGATGTTGATGTAATTTTTGACAAAATTGTCAAACTTAGGACCGTTTGATTTAGGTAGAATTTTAATTAATTGGAGATAAAATAAAAAACTTCAAGAAAGAAAATCAGGCTCTTCCGATCTGGCGATCTCAGATCATCCGATTATTTTTGCACGAGCAAGCCAACAGGGCATTCGGTTGATACTGTTGAGTAACATATTGTATAGGTATAGGTCCCCGTGTTTTCTCAGGGTTGTACCTGTAATTGTACATGTGTCCGCCTATATATACATGAGCAGCCGGCCCTATTGGTGCTGTGCAATCTCCAATATCTCTTCTACATGGTATCGAGACCCTTCGGGTCCTGACCAGCCGCCGCCTCCTCTCCTAGGGCGCCGCCGCCTCCTCCTCCAACCCTAGCCGCCGCCCTCTCCTCCGGGCGCCGCCGGCCCTCCCCACCTAACCCTAGCCGCCGCCCCTCCCCCACCCCCGGGCGCCGCCGGCCATCTCCTCCGCTTCCGCCACCTAGCCCTAGCCCTAGCCGCCTACCACCACCTCCGCTCCCGCCATGGATCGCTTCGACTCCTCCGGCTCCGGCTTCAACTCTTCAAGCTCCGCAGCAGCAACCCCTTCGCCGCCCCTCCGTCGCCGTCATCCGCGACATCCCCATCGCCGAGCGCGTTGAAGCTCTCCACCACCGCTGCCAACTTCTTCCCGTGGAAGACGTACTTCGGGCTTCTCTTCCGCGAGTATGATCTCCTCGATCACGTCGACGGCACCATCGACCTCCTCGCCATGCCGCACGACCCCGAGTGGCTCGCCATCGACGCCACCATCATCCGCTGGTTTTACCAGACCGTCTCCAACGACATCTTTCGCACCGTCGTCCGCGACGGCGACTCCGCCCACACGGTCTGGGTTAAGATCACCGGCCTCTTCACCGACAACAAAATCCAGCGGGTCACCTTCCTCCAGCAAGAGTTCTTCGGCACCCATCAGAACGACATGTCCCTCGATGACTACGCCCTCAAGCTGAAGAGCCTCTCCGACGAGCTCCGCGACTTGGAGTTTCCGATCGATGACAAGATCATGCTCTCCACCCTATCGGCGGGTCTCGGCGAGGATCTCAGCAATGCCGCCTCCAACCTCACGCTCCTCGCCACGCCCACCTTCGAGCAGGCCGTGGCCTACTGCGCCTCGAGGAGCGCCACTCAAGCATCTCCGGCTCGGGCGGCTCACACCGCCTTCGTCGCCGGCTTCTCCCGTGGCGCTTCGGCTCTGCGCCCCGCGCGCCCACGCTCGCCCCTCGGGTCCGCCGCCGGGCTGCAGCCGGTCACCAGGCCGCCAGACCGGCCCCTGGACCGGCACGCACGGTCAGCCGGCCGGCAGACCGGGCCCTGGACCGGACTATGCCGGCCGCCAGCCGGTCGACCGGCCCCTGGACCGGCAGCGGCCCCTTCCGGCGGTGGTCGCCGCGGCCGTCGTCGCCGTGGCGGTGGCGGCAATGGTGGTAACGCTGGTGCCCCCGCCCGCGCCCGTCCATCTCACACCGCCCCTCCGCCATGGACCGCCGGTCACAATCCGTGGACCGGGGTTGTTCACGCCTACTCCATGCCCGTGCCGCGCGCCCCTACCCGGGCATCATGGGGCCGCGTCCAGCCACCCACCAGGCGTTCTACGCGGGCCCCAGCCTGCCCCGGCCTACGCCGCCCACCCGGGCGCGACTCCGTGGGATCCCGCGCTCCCGACCGCCCTCCGAGCGCCCTCCGCTGGCGCGTATGGTGGCGGTGGCGACTGGTTCATGGACACCGGCGCTTCGCGCATATGGCGGCGCACCCCGGTAACCTCTCCTTTTCTACACCCTCCTCCACTTCCTCCCGCATAATCGTTGGCAACGGTCATGCTCTTCCCATCACTCACACCGGTTCTGTGTCTTTTCCTTCCACCTCCACTCCTCTCTCTCTTCATAACGTCCTTGTTTCTCCTGACTTGATTAAAAACCTTGTTTCTGTTAAGTCTTTCTGTCGTGATAACCCTGTGGAATTTGACGCTTTTGGTTTCTCTGTCAAGGATGGTCGTACCCGGATGCTCCTCCACCGATGTGACAGCCCCGGCGATCTCTACCCCGTTGGCGCGGCCTCCACCACCACCGGCTGTCCACTCGCCCTCTCCGCCGGTGTCGACCTTTGGCATGCCCGCCTTGGCCATCCTAGCTACGCCGCTCTGCGTCAAATAATGCAAGACTTTTCCTTTACTTGTAATAAAACGGATACTCACTCTTGTGAAGCATGTCGTCTAGGCAAACATGTTCGCCTTCCGTTTAGTTCCTCCTCCACAGTCGCGTCTTTTCCTTTTCAACTTATTCATAGTGATGTTTGGACCTCGCCAGTTGCGAGTAACTCTGGTTATAATTACTATCTTGTGATTCTTGATGATTACTCGCATTTTGTATGGACTTTTCCTCTTCGCCGTAAATCCGATGTTGCCACCACCCTCACCGCCTTCTTCACCTTCATCTTCACTCAGTTCGGTCGCCCCATCCACGCCCTCCAAACCGACAACGGCAAGGAGTTCGACAACATCACCATTCGCTCCCTCCTCGCCACCCACGGCGCCGTCTTTCGCCTCACGTGTCCATACACCTCTTCACAGAACGGTCGTGCCGAACGGATGCTTCGTACCCTCAACGACTGCGTCCACACCCTTCTGTTCCACGCCTCCATGCCCCCACGATTCTGGCCGGATGCCCTCGCCACGGCGACTCTCCTCGTCAACATCCGCCCGTGTCGTGTGCGTTGGTCCTACACGCCACATCAGCTCCTCTATGGTGTGCCGCCCGCCTACGATGACCTTCGCATCTTCGGCTGCCGGTGTTATCCTATCACTGCTGCCACCGCCGCGCATAAGCTTGCGCCGTGCTCTCTCTCCTGCGTGTTTCTTGGCTACCCCGCCAACACCAAGGGCTACCGCTGTTACGACCCGGTCTCCCATCGTGTCATCACTTCCCGGCACGTGTACTTTGACGATTTGGTTTTTCCGTTTCAGCAGGGACTTCTGGCGACACCTCCGACGACGCCCGGCGCCCGCTGGCCCTCCTGCGCCGCGCGCCCGCGACCGACCATGGCGGCCCTCGCGCCGGCCCCGTCTCGGTCCTCGCGTCTCCGTCGCCTTCGGCGCCCCCGGCGCCCCCGTCGCCCGCGGCGCCCGTGGCGCCTCCGTCGCCCGTGGCGACCCCGGCGTCCCCGTCGCCCGCGACACCCGTGGCGTCCCCGACGCCCCCGTCGCCCGCGGCGTCCCTTCGACCTCGGGTGCTTCGTCGCTGCCTCGTCGGGCGCCTCGCCGCCCGCCTCGCCACCCGTCGCTGCGGCCCCTGCGCCCATGCTCACCCGCGCACGTGCGGGCGTGCGACGGCCGTCTACACGCTACCCCGCCGACCAGTATGTCTGCGCGGCGTCTCCATCTGCCTTCGCCAGCGGCAACAGCTATTGCCGCACGACGGCGGCGCCCCCTTCACCAGCAGACCCGGCCCCGCACCCGGTCCGACCGGTTCCCGGCCGGGTCACACGGTCTTCCGCCCGCACGACCGCCCTCTCGCGGCCGACCGGCCTGCCGGGCGGCCCGGTTCCGGGGGCGGTTGGCGACCGGTCAACCGGACCAAGAACCGGCCAACCCGGTCTGCCGCCGAGCGCGCCGCCCAGCTCCGGTTGGCGACCGGCCAACCGGGCCAGGGACCGGCCCACCGGTCTGCCGCCCGGTCCGACCGGCTCCGCCACCAGCCCGGCGACCGCTCCTTCGCCAGTGCCCACCTCGGCTCGCGCTGCCTTACGCGACCCGCATTGGCGTGCCGCCATGCAGGAGGAGTACGACGCGCTGCAGCGTAATCGGACCTGGGAGCTTGTTCCCCGGCCCCCACGCGCCAACGTCATCACCGGCAAATGGGTCTTCAAGCACAAGCTCGGCTCCGACGGTACTCTCGAGCGCTACAAGGCGCGCTGGGTTGTGCGCGGCTTTCGGCAGCGCGCTGGCGTCGACTTCACGGATACGTTTGCCCCGGTTGTCAAACCGGGCACGATCCGTACAGTGTTGCACCTCGCCGCGTCTCGTGCCTGGCCCGTGCATCAGATGGACGTCTCCAACGCCTTCCTTCATGGCCATCTGCAGGAACAGGTGTACTGTCAGCAGCCCATCGGCTTCGTCGACTCCGAGCGCCCCGATGACGTGTGCTTGCTCTCTCGGTCCCTGTATGGACTGAAGCAGGCGCCCCGTGCCTGGTACCAGCGCATCGCCGGCTTCCTACAGCAGCTTGGTTTCCGCTCCACACGTTCAGATGCGTCGCTGTTCGTCTACCGGACCGGCCACGACATGGCCTATCTACTGCTGTACGTCGACGACATCATCCTGACGGCCTCCACTGCTGGACTTCTTCGACAGCTCACCGACAGTCTTCGCGCTGAGTTTGCGTTGAAGGACCTTGGCCCGCTCCACTACTTCCTCAGCATCGAGGTCGTCCGGCGTGCGGATGGGTTCTTCCTTCATCAGCGGAAGTATGCTCACGAGCTCCTCGAGCGTGCCGGGATGCTCAACTGCAACCCCGCACCTACTCCTGTCGACACGAAGGCCAAGCTCTGCCAGTGATGGGTCGTTGGTGTCCGACGCGCCGTTCTACCGCTCCATCGTCGGTGCCCTTCAGTACTTGACGTTGACGCGCCCGGAGCTCCAGTACGCTGTGCAGCAGGTGTGCTTACACATGCATACTCCTCGAGATGCTCATTGGGCCGCGGTGAAGCGGATTCTCCGCTACGTCTGTGGCACCATGGGCTACGGCTTGTCGTTGCACGCTTCGCCCTCGACGTCGACCGACCTCGTCGCCTACTCGGACGCGGACTGGGCGGGATGCCCGGACACGCGGCGCTCCACCAGCGGTTACTGTGTCTACCTCGGCTCGTCGCTCGTCTCTTGGTCCTCCAAGAGGCAGCCCACCGTGTCTCGCTCCAGTGCTGAGGCCGAGTACCGCGCTGTGGCCAACGCTGTGGCTGAGTGCACGTGGCTTCGCCAGCTTCTGTCGAGCTCTCTTGTCCCGTTGACAAGGCTACGGTGGTCTTCTGCGACAACGTGTCGGCCGTCTATCTCTCCGCCAACCCCGTTCATCATCGGCGCACCAAGCACATTGAGTTGGACATTCACTTCGTTCGTGAGCAAGTTGCCCTCGGTCGTGTTCGAGTTCTTCGTACCGACCTCTCAGCAGTTTGCCGATATCATGACGAAGGGATTGCCGTCTACGACCTTTCTGGAGTTTCGCTCCAGTCTATGTGTCGGTGCCGACCCTTCAACTGCGGGGGGGGTGTTGAGTAACATATTATATAGGTATAGGTCCCCGTGTTTTCTCAGGGTTGTACCTGTAATTGTACATGTGTCCGCCTATATATACATGAGCAGCCGGCCCTATTGGTGCTGTGCAATCTCCAATATCTCTTCTACAGATACACCGATCACCTCGTGATGTGAGCAACAAAGTCATCAATGCCTTTGGTGGAGGAGCCGCCGTGTGCTACCGAGGCACGGACGGCCTCACCGAGCACCTTGGCCCGGCGCCGCAGTGCCATCCCGTTGTCCGAGACCATCGCCTCCTCGATCACCTCCTGGATGGCAGCCGCCGGCACAACCTCGCCGTGTTTCTCCCATGGCCTCACGAGGAGGCCGACCTTGAGGTACTTGCAGAGAAACTCGGCGTCCCATGGCTGGTCGGAGTGCATCGGCCAGGCGAGAATGGGCTTGCCGTGGCTGAGGCTCTCCATGGTTGAGTTCCAGCCGCAGTGGCTCATGAACGCCGCCGTGGCGCCGTGCGCCAGGATCTCTAGCTGCGGCGCCCACCCGGTGATCACCAGCCCCGTCCCCTCGGTTTCTCTGGTGAACTCGAGCAGCAGCTTCTCGTAGCGGCTCTCGCCGCCGCCCGAGTCTGCGAATATGTCGGCCCGGTCGGCGTCGCGCAGTACCCAGATGAACCTCTGCTTGCTGCCCTTGATCGCCGCAGCCATCTCCGCGACCTGCTCAGCCCGGAAAGACGTGGTCGTCCCGAAGGACACGTAGATCACCGATGCCGGCGGCTGCGCGTCGAGCCAGTCCATGCACTCGTGCCGCGTTTTCCCCGCCGGCGTCCGGGCGCTCGCGTCCAGCAGCGGGTTCAGTGGCCCGACCGCGAAGAGCTTCTTGTCCTTGAACCGCGGGTGCTCGGCCATGGCGTCCAGGAATTCGCCCTCAAGCGCGCGGCACGTGTTCATGACCAGGCCGGAGCCGGACGAGGGCACGCCTCCCGTGCCCCCCGCCGCCCGGGAGATGTACTCCGTGAACTCCTTGGTCGTGCACGCGTCGATGGCGAGGGGCTGGAGGTCGTGGTCGCGCAGGAGCTTGTGGTCGCGGTCCAGAAGCCGCGTCAGGCTGTACGAGATGGCCGCGCACTGCAGCCCGAAGGCCTCGCCGTTGCTCAGCCGCGCCGCCTCGACGGCGGCGAAGGCGCTGAGCTTGTCGTGGACGACGACCACGCGACGGTGGGTTGCTGAGAGGCGGTGGAGAAGGACGGCGAGAGGGGCGCGCGCGGCGGCGGTGAAGGCCTCCCACATGGGCATGAGGTGGCTGGGGAAGGGAGACGCTGCGGCCGGGTCGGGCGCCGGGGAGTCGTAGGTGGGGACGTGGAGGTGGTGGAAGTGGATGGAGGCGAGCGCCTTGGCGTCCCAGCCGTGCACGCGCGACTGCGCCTGCCGGACGTGCGCCGCGGGCGCCGCGTAGTGCACGGACAGCCCGCGCGACGCGACCAGCAGGGAGAGGTGCATGAGCTGGTTCAGGTGACCCTGCGCCGGGAAGGGCACCGCGACAAAGGCCACCGATTCCATGGTGTTGTGGAGTACAGACTGCCCGGAGACCTCGCCTGTCTGTAGCTTTGCTAGAGAGCTCGTGGACTGGTGGACGACGCTGCGGGCTCGAGGAGGAAGGTGCAAGTCGTCAGTCCAGGAGCCTCGCGGCGATGAATACGTACAAATTTTAAAGTTTGGAGCACACTGAACCTTTCTGTACTACAAATTTGTCGTCATGTTTTACCCGGTCCGTTTTGGATCGTGATGATGCCACCATTGGTCGCTTCTCACGGACGATAGGATGCCAACAACGGTCATACAGATCTACTCTCCTCGTTCACTAGCTTTTAATGATCTATCCATTTTTTATGTATTTATTTTATTTTTAGTGTATAGATTCACTCATTAAAGTGTGTATCTTATTTAATTTGAAGTGTGCAAAACGTCTTATATATATGAATCGGAGGGAGTACGTGCTAGCTAGATTTTTTATTTGAGAAAATAACAGAAGTTTCATTCGATATAATGTTTTGGGGAATACTTAAGTGATCTCCTCCGTTTCAAGGAATAAGACGCACGCGTATTCCAAGACGAACTTTGACCATAAAAATTGAGCAACAAAATTTAAATTATATTATATATACTTAGTATCGTTGGATTCGTATTGAAAAGCACTTTTTAATGATACTAATTTCGTACAAACAATATTTATCTATTTAAAATAATTCTTGGTCAAACAAAAAGCACGTAAAACGAGGACGCCTTATTCCTTGAAACGGAGATAGTAAATATGTTCGGTTAGGTTTGGCCATAGATATAAAATTGGCGAGGTTGTCTGCGTTGCCCGTTTGGGTAAGGTGCAGACGAACACATTTTGGTTTGTCGTGCCCTTTCCCCATTTTCCACCCCTAAATAGCTAATGTAAAAGATGGAAAACAATACCTACCAAATTAATTTAAAACAGCATGCATTCAAATCACTGTTTAAAAACTAGGCCGAATGAACCATTAATAGGCTGATTAATTGCTACTAGGGACCTGACCATGTCGATGACCTCTAATCGCTTGTGTTATTCCTTTAGCCCGATTAATGTTTTGATAGTCGATTACTAAGAATGTTCCCGAAAGTTGCAAAATAATTAAAGCAAATCATCCATCCAGCCACTACCTCGACCAAATCAAGTAGGTTTGCGAAGTTTCAACTCGATTCTCGTTTCCAGGAGCTCGATTCCCAGCACCGCTGAAAATTTATTACCATTGCCAACCAAACCTTGGATACAGGATCTCGACCGCCTTAAGGAGCTTGTCGAAGAGCTTCAGGACGCCTTTAAATAGGGTACGTGGTTGAGTTGCAAGAGGGAAAATACCCTGGATAAGTGGTGGGAGAAGATAAACTTCAGAAGACAAAGGAGGAGAAGCGAAAGGAAGGAACATGGTGACGACTGGTGGCTCCTTTGTAGCTCATGACCTAGAAGATTACGTCACCCAGGAGGAGCGTACATGTTTTAATGAGATTTTGGGTTCTGGAGAAGTAGGGAAGCCATATAGAGACCCAATATAATGTTTGTTTCTTTCTTATATAGACGTGTTTTGGGTGCTAATTTGTGTAGGTTGCACCGGTTAATAGCCGACCGATTAAATCAGTTAATCTTTCGAATTTTGATTATTCATTACTCCCAAGCCGACCATACAGTTAACCGATTACCGATTTTCTTACCATTGATTCAAATAAATAACATAGTTCACAATCAAAATATTGCAACAAATCAACAACAATCTTGTCATCCAATAACGACGCTCGAATATGTGTTCCGAAAAGATGGGATTGGTAGAGTCGAAGTAGTCTATATAGAGTTTGTAGTGCTCACCTTCTCGATTGCACTTGATATTGCTCACCCGCACATGCCTCTACTTCTCATTGTGCTTATGGATGAAGGTGGTTGCGGCCATCATGGATTAGAAAGAAGACGACCATCTGAGATGACATCAGCGCTGGGTGCAGCCGCTGGGTTGGGCGCCCTTGCCTCGACGGGCGCGAGCCAGGGGAAGGGGGGGTCTACACCGACCACTCCTTCTCCTTCGCATGGGGTTCAGCTGGCTCAGTTCCGGGTGTCGCACGCGTCTACAGACCGAGGTGAGGAGGGGTCTACGTCAACCTCTTCCCTGTCTTCACCTCGAGGGGCGGAGAGAGTTGCTACCGTTGCTGCTGCTGTTGACGCGAGGGAGGAGAAGGCCGTAGTGACGGCGGCTGCGGCCACACGAGTGGGGCATGCCCCGGCCCCTGGTACTGCCTCGGCTACGGCTGCTGCAGGCCTGACACGGGCTCAGGCGGGGGCGGTGGGAGACTCTGTGACGGTGAAGCCTTCTACAACGCCTACGTCATTACCTCAGTCGTTAACGGGGGCCAGCCGCTTGCGTTTTCATACCGAGTCCAGGGGGTCTACGTCACGTTTTACTCCCTCCTCGCCTCGGTCATCGATGCTTTCGGTTTCTTCGGTGGAGTTGCCTCCCCCTGGTCCTCAGCCTACGCACCCTCCTCCTACTCATCATCTTGAGCTAAGGAGGAGCAGGCGATATGCGATGGCTGAGGATGGGGCTGGGGCTACGAATGAGGATATGATGCAGAGGGTGATGCGCCGTAAGGCGGCGAAGAACCTGGATGAGTCAGGTACGAAAAGTTCCTCCATGTCTTTTACAAGTTTTTCAGATTCCGAAATTTCTTCTACGTTGGGTAGTGTAGGAGTTTCTTTGGGTCGCACTTCAGAGGAGATTTCGGTTTCGGCCAACGTCTTGAGGCATTTGGAATATGACCGTATCACGGTAATTCTAAAGGCTTCTGCGGGGCCTGAACTATCTTCTCTAGAGGAGGAGGAAGATGATGTCATCTCAAATGGTCGACTTCTTTCTACTCTAGTAGGTGGTATTTCGGAGGTGGACTTGGAGCAGTCGGGGTTAGAGTCATGTTATGACCTAAAAGCCTCTAGACGGTCTTCTAAGTCTTCTGTGGAAAAGAAGAAGATGCATAGGTCAGGTTTAGCCACAAAATCAAAGTTAGTTTCTAAATAAATGGCATGTTTAAAAATAGCAGAGGTCTTCATGACTTGGCTAAGCATTCTCATATTACCGATTGTTGTAAGGACTACAATTTAGATTTTATTGCTATTTCTGAGATGGGTAAGCGTGATTACTCTCAAAGTTTTTTAAACGGGTTATCCGGTAATAGAGTTTTAATGGTTTTCTCGCCCACCTAGAGGTAGGTCTGGTGGATTACTCATTGGAGTCCAGACAGATTCTATGGAAGTTTTGGCTAATTCTAATGGTGAGTATCGTATCAAAGTCACTATTTGGAATAGAGCTGATAATTTCATTTGGAGTCTGGTCTCCGTTTATGGTGCGGCCCAGGACAACTTTAAGGCTGACTTTTTACGTGAGCTTGTGAATCTTGCAAAGGATGATCCATACCCTATTCTCATAGGGGGAGATTTCAACTTGCTGAGATTCCGCCACGAGAAAAGTAAAGGCCCTTTTAATGGCCACTAGCCTTTCTTGTTTAACGTTGTCATAGATAGCTTAGACTTGAGAGAGGTTGAGATGGCAGGCCGACAGTTTATCTGAACCAACATACGAAAAATTAGACCGCGTGTTGATGGACACCAACGTGGGAGGATAAATATCCGATGGTCTCAGTCCACGCTGTAGAATGTATTGAAAAACTGTCGGATCATGCTCCCATACTTTTAACTACCGGGTTAACAAGACCGATATCTAAGAAACTATTAAGTTTGAACTTCGATGGTTACAGCGGGAAGGTTTTCACGAGATGGTTAAAAATGTATGGGAAAGACCAGTGTATGCCAACAATCCGGTTATAAGGTGAAATAAAAAGATGCGAGTTGTTCGCAAACACCTTTCTGGATGGGTGAGTCACACAGCATGTATTCTTAAAAAGGAGAAGCTTCCCATATCGTATATCATAGATGAGATAGAAGCGCTTGCTGAAGTGAGACCGCTAAAGAGCATCAAATTGGATTTGAAAAATCCATCTAATGCTCAATTAGCGGGTCTTTTTCGGAAAGAAGAGTTGAAATGGTACCAACGTTTAAAAGCCCAATTCATTTTAGAAGGAGATTCAGATACGAGATATTTTCATGGGATTGCCAATGACCGTCACAGGAAAAAATGTATACAATGTCTAGTACAAGATGAGGGTCTAATTGAAGGAAATAAGCAACTCAAATCCTATATTACTAAATATTATAAGTGTCCATTTTTTTCAAAATGGGAGCATCGTCCCAGCCTCTGCATCCAAAGGATGCACACAGCTTTTCTTTATTAAATTATTCGCAAAGCCTTACAAGGGAGATCCAAAGATCAACTCAAAGCCACCTTTTTAGCGACAACTCACTATACCTACAAGAGCGATGAAGGGGGTGGCCATGAACAGGGCCATTACCCTAACAATACACCAACGCACATCATCTAAAACTGAATGCCTTCCCAAAAGCCGCCCATTGGCGGGTGAGAAGCACAACCAGTAAAGCAGACCCTGAGCGCACGCCATTACACACGCCACAGAACTTGCTACCGCCGTCTTCCTTTCACCCATCTTCAAGAGGGATCACCGCATTGACCTTGTCAGACCTGCCGTCGATGTCACCATGACGCCAGATAGCTCCACCATCATGAACGCATCCAGCAGTCTGCGCCCGTCTTCGATACCCTGCAGCTCCACGCCGCTGAGAATCATCGACGTCAACGTGGTAGATGAACACCACTCCACCAAGATCCACCCCCGTCCAGGCGCTGCTCCAAAAACGATGCCCCAAGAGGTAGAACGCCGCAGGAAGCGCCGTGATGTGGGCATTACCCTTCGGGTAACCAGCATTATGCTACCTCCTATGGCCCAACCAGGAGCCCATGAAGATCACCCACCGACCAAGGTGGGCGAATACGTCGGTTCCAAAGAAGAAGATTCATCCGAAGAAGGATTCTTGACGAACAAGGCAAGAAGACGTTAAACAAGGAAAGATTAGAAGTAGAACTCTTTGTAACCTAGTCGAACCTGGACATAACTCTCGAGACCTGGCCTACAATATAAGGGCCAGGAGAGGGTCTACTGAGGGACACAACTTCAACAGATAGATTCATCGCAAGTCTAGAGCTAGGACCTTTAGAACCTTAGCCTCTCGACGAGATCATAACCTAAGCCTTTGGCTACCCCATTGTATTTCGATATATTCAATAATCAGTCATGCGCTGCGCTGCAGCGGCGGGACGAAGGAGCAGTCCTGCCGCGTCCAGATGCGGAGATCTGCCGAAGTTCGTCGGAGAAATCGAGGGGCGCGTGGAGAAGAGAAAGGAGCAGAGAGCAGTGCGCTGAGAGCGAGGAAGAATAAGATGTGGCGGAGGGCCTCCTCGGTGCCTCCCCACGCCCTATTTAAAGGGGAGGGCAAGTGGGCGACGTGGGGGACGTGGGCGGCGGCGTGGGATTAACTGCGCCCACGATCCCCACTATGCCGGCCGTTACTAGTAACCGTTCAGCACCACGTCAGCCACGACCGCAGACAATCCGGAGGCGACAATGATGTGACCAGACGCTACGCCAGGGTTGGAGATTCCCCGTCAGAGCCGGTCAAACCGCAGCCCGCGTCCCGAGGCGGCGTTAACTCCGAGGCGTCCTTGCTGAAGCCGGACACACTTCCTAGAATCGGCTGCAACCTTATCAATAAGGTGGAGACATCTCCAGCACGTAAGAGAGCCAAGTTTGTAAAACCGAAGCGGCATCCCGCTTGAGAGCAGTCGGACGATGCAAGCCGAAAGTGGGCGTAGCCGGCTGGAGGAAATTCCTAGCCGGCCCCTCAAATGCTTCTCAGCAAGATCCATGGGATCAACAATGAACGGCCAGGAAAAATCTTCCCAGGTCCTTCCCTACGCAGGACCTCACCAGCTTCAGGGGCTAATGTCGGGGGGAAGACCCCGGGTATGGCAAAAGACTGGGAACAGTTGGCTCGAGGCCGGCTGGCCCGCGGCAATGGCCGGCTGAGAAGCAGTCGGCTAGAGCTGTGGCCGGCTGCCTTGTGGGCCGGCTGAACCCAGGTCTACGCTGGTCCAGTCATGGCCGGCTGCGCTACGGCTGGGTCGGCTTCTACACGCCATGTCCCGCTTGGTTTGGTTCTCCCCTGACCGGCTCGAGGCTGGTGATCCTTGCAGGACAAGGCTCCGGAAAGGTCATCCAGGTGCAAAAGTCCACTAAATGATCTCATATCCCGTAAAGTGGGGGCCACTGTAGAGCAACAGTGCCCCACGTCGGACATGCCATCATGACCTAGCTATGTCACGAGCCGCAAGCTACGGGCGCAGACAACGGGCGGCTAGCGCACGTCGCTCGGCACGTCTTTTCTCCGCCGGCCTCGATAGGAAGGACGGACAGGCCCTAACGGCCGGTGACGCCAGCGCCTCGGGAAGGAGCGAAGAAGCCGGAGCCGACAGAGCCATCCAGTACGCTATAGGGACTTCTTTGTAATGTTACCGGCACTATATAAGCCGCACTACCCCTCCTATGCGGGGGACGATCGAGCACTTCTCATTCCATACTTAGAACCGCTGGGAGAGAGGTCTTCTTCTACCTCCAGCCCTCTCTCAAGTCGGATACAGCTCAAGGAGCACCTTTGTACTATCCCATCCATCATACATACACTCTAGAGCAGGAGTAGGGGTGTTACCTCCATACGAGGGCCCCGAACCTGGGTACGTCGTTGTGTCGCTCGTGCTCATACCTGCATCCGGAAACCGCCGCGGGCCAACGGCCGGAACCATCGACTTGAGCCATCCTATGGCATATGTTGTGACGATACCATGACAGATGATGCCTTCGCAAGGGAACGACGCCAATAGCTGCCGCCATCATCCGCCAAGAACGATGTCAAGGCGCGGTTTTCACCGGTGGCCCCTTCACCGCTAGCTCGTCGTCGACTAGATCTTCATCGCCGGAGTAGACGGATCTCGTGATCCGCCACCCCAGCAACCAGCCGACCTCCTCCGGCGAAGAAGGAATCCACCACCACCAAACCCGGATCAGATCCTGGGCGCCCTCTTTGACTCAGAGATAGCCAAGAGGAAACCCTGCAACCACCAAAGGTCAGCAGCGCCGTGATGCGCGTAGATGTACACGTCCGTTGGGAACCCCAAGAGGAAGGTATGATGCGCACAGTGGCAAGTTTTCCCTCAGAAAGAAACCAAGGTTGATCGAACCAGGAGGAGCCAAGAAGCACGTTGAAGGTTGATGGTCGCGAAATGTGATGCGGCGCAACACAGGGATTCCGGCGCCAACGTGGAACCTGCACAACACAACCCAAGTACTTTGCCCCAACGAAACAGTGAGGTTGTCAATCTCACCGGCTTGCTGTAACAAAGGATTAAGCGTATCGAGTGGAAGATGTTTGCAAAGAAAACAAAACACAATTGCAGAGATTGTATGCTATGTAAAAAATAGGACCGGGGTCCACAGCACTAGAGGTGTCTCTCCCATAAGATAAAAGCATGTTGGGTGAACAAATTACACGGGCAATTGACAAATAGAGAAGGGCATAACAATGCATATACATGATATGATAAATATAGTGAGATTTAATTGGGCATTACGACAAAGTACATAGACCGCCATCCAACTGCATCTATGCCTAAAAAGTCCACCTTCAATCATCACCCCATTCAGTATTAAGTTGCTAAGCAACAGACAATTGCATTAAGTATGGTGCGTAATGTAATCGACAACTACATCCTTAGACATAGAATCAATGTTTTATCCCTAGTGGCAACAACACATCACAACCTTAGAACTTTCTGTCACTGTCCAGGTGTCAATGAAGGCATGAACCCACTATCGAGCATAAATACTCCCTCTTGGAGTTAAGAGTAAAAACTTGGCCAGAGCCTCTACTAATAACGGAGAGCATGCAAGATCATAAACAACACATAAACAATAGATTGATAATCACCATAACATAGTATTCTCTATCCATCGGATCCCGACAAACACAACATATAGTATTACAGATAGATGATCTTGATCATGTTAGGCAGCTCACAAGATCCAACAATGAAGCACAACAAGGAGAAGACGACCATCTAGCTACTGCTATGGACCCATGGTCCAGGGGTGAACTACTCACTCATCACTCCGAGGCGATCATGGCGATGAAGAGTCCTCCGGGAGATGAATCCCCTCCCAGGTGCCGGAGGCGATCTCCTGAATCCCCGAGATGGGATTCGCGACGGCGGCGTCTCTGGAAGGTTTTCCGTATCGTGGCTCTCGGTACTGGGGTTTTCTCGACGGAGGCTTTAAGTAGGCGGAAGGGCAACGTGGGGGCCACACGAGGGCCCCACACCCTAGGTCGGCGCGGCCAGGGCCGGGCGCCGGCCTATGGTGTCGCGCCTCGTGGCCCCACTTCCTTCCCTCTTTGGAAGCTTCGTGCAAAAATAGGACCCCGGGCGAAGATTTCGTCCAATTCCGAGAATATTTCCTTACTAGGATTTCTGAAACCAAAAAAGAAAACAACAACTGGCTCTTCGGCATCTTGTTAATAGGTTAGTTCCAGAAAATGCATAAATATGACATATAATGTGCATAAAACATGTAGGTATCATCAATAAAGTAGCATGGAACATAAGAAATTATCGATACGTCGGAGACGTATCACGCCGCTGCCTACCGAGGCCCAAAGGGCTCGGGGCCAATGACCACCACGAACATCGCCGATGCATGATCTCCACAGTCGCCGACATCTCGGATCGCTGCCGCTTGTAGGAGTGGAGGACGCCACCGCATCCCGATCGCCAGGCTGAGGAAGGCCGCCACCACCGCCGCGCCGCAGGGGCTTTGCCCGGCGTCGCTCCGGGCAGCGGCGGCAGAGAGGAGACCACGCAGAGGAGGGCTAGGGGAGCGTTGAGTTACGCGAGGGTTTCACTTGCTCTCTCAGACAAGGTCTTGGTCTGCCAGATGAGAGTTCCTTCTCTCCTGATGAGTCCCAAATAGCAGATATACCCCAAGTGTCTCAGGAGGAGAATGTTGTTTTAATGGCTCCTTACTCGTAGGAGGAAGTTAATAAGGCTATTTTCCAAATGGAACATAACAAATCCCTGGGTCCAGTTGGTTTCCCTGCTGAATTTTATTAGACTTTTTGGGATACAATCAAAGACGACCTTCCAGAAATGTTCAGTGTTTTACACGCTGGACAGCAAGAATTATTCCATCAAAATTTTGGTGAGGTTATCTTGTTACCCAAAGTTTAAGAAGGAGAAAGGATCCAACAATATAGACCAATTTGCCTCTTAAATGTAAGTTTCAAGATATTCACGAAAGTGGCCACCATTAGACTGAATACAGTGGCTGATCATGTGGTAAGGCCGTCACAAACCACTTTCATGCAAGGATGCAATATCCTAGATGGGGTTGTGGTTCTACATGAGGTGGTTCATGAACTTCATACCAAAAAGATGAATGGGGTAATCTTAAAACTTGATTTCGAGAAAGTAAAGTCAACTGGTCTTTTCTACATCAAACTCTCAGGATGAAAGGTTTTTCACCGGAGTGGAGAGCATTGATCGATAATTTTGTGTATGGAGGAAGTGTAGCGATTTGTGTCAATGATGATATGGGACGCTTCTTCCAGACACGAAAAGGTTTACGCCAAGGCGACCCTCTATCACCACTTCTATTCAACATTATGGCAGATATGCTCGCTATATTGATCGAACGAGCTAAATCTGATGGTCAAATTGAAGGAGTGATCCCACATCTTGTAGATGGGGGTTTACCAATCCTTCAATACGCCGACGATACAATTTTATTTATGGAACATGATCTCGATAAAGCTCAAAATTCAAAGCTGATTTTGGCTGCTTTTGAGCATTTATCGGGACTCAAAATAAACTTCCATAAAAGTGAATTGTTCTATTTTTGGTGACACTCAGGGCTCAGTCGCCGAATATTCAGAACTGTTTGACTGTGGGCAAGGCCAATTTCCTATCAACTATCTGGGCATCCCGATTCATTATCGAAGATTAACGATGGCTGAGTGGAAACTAGTCGAGGAAACACTTCAGAAGAGATTTTTTGGCTGTTCTAATGAAACGAAGAAATTTTTCTTCAGGTATGGTACTTTCATTATTAAGGATGAATCGCAGATACGGTTCTGGGAGGATAAATGGCTAGGAAATATGCCTCTCTCTGAACAATATCCATCGTTATACAGCATTGTTCGTCGCAAAAGTGATACCATTGCATTAGTAATGGCAACCTCACCTCCGACAATGACGTTTAGACGAGATTTAATCGGTCTGAGACTTCTTGCATGGAATGCCTTGCTGTTCCGTTTGGAATCCATCCAGTTGTCTGAAGGGCAAGATGAATTTCGTTGGAACTTACAATCCAATGGAAAATTCTCTGTAAGTTCATTGTATAATGCCATTATCCAACCGGAAACATCAGTTGATAAAAACAAGAAGATTTGGAAGATGAAGATACCGCTCAAAATTAAGATTTTTGGCTAATATTTGCGTCGAGGAGTAATCCTAACCAAAGATAATCTTGTGAAACGTAATTGGCATAGGTGTACCCAGTGTGTTTTTTGTCAACACAATGAGACGATTAAACACTTGTTCTTCCAATGTCGCTTTGCCAGATCTATATGGTCATGCATCCAAGTAGCTTCTGATCTGTATCCCCCGACTAGTGTGGCCAACATCTTTGGTAATTGGCTTCATGGGATCGATCGCAGATTTAGAACGTTTATTAGGGTGGGCGCTTGCCATTATATGGTCGCTATGGCTGTGTAGAAATGACAAAGTTTTTAATGACAAGAATTGTTCTCTGCATGTTATCTACAGATGTACCGCTACTCTTCGTTCATGGTCTGCGTTGCAGAAGGTGGAGAATCGCGACCTGTTTACGAAAGTCTATACACGGTAGAAGGACACGGCGAGGGATACTTTTTCCCTACATGGGTGGCAGCAAAATCTACGAATTGGGTCTCCACCTTCACCTTAGGATGTTTGATATGTAATTCGCCATTTTTAGCACCAGACTTTTGAATTTTTTTGAACGGCTGTGTGCATCTTAGCTATGCAGAGATCGGGTGTAATTTCTTTTTATACGTAATAAAACGTTCATTATAAAAAAATAGATACATTTAAACTTTAACAAATCTTGGATCAGATTCATGGGATGGAGGGAGTACAACAAGTCAACAAGAGACAATGGTCATATATATATGTTGTCACTAGCCGATATTTGTGTCGACGACTTGACGCAAATGGCTGAACAAGCCCAGGTTTGTACCTCAAAATCGGTCTTAACAAATCATGTGCATTGCTGGTAGTGGATGGGCCTGAGAGACGGGCAGCCTACTGTTCCTGTCTAGGTGTCAACAAGTAAGATGCCGGTAGCAGGACTAGCCTCCGGCGAGTAGCGGCCCAAACTGACGACACAAGAAATGGCGAGGGTTGGGACAAGCGGCCGCGGCAGGGTTGATTGAGGCGCAAAGAGCTGTTATCCGATACGAGCAGTTTTTTAGGCATCTGGATAAGCCACAGCCGATTTTGTCCCCAAAACATCAAAAGGTGCCGTAAATTTTTTTTTAAAAAATGCTCAAAAGTAAGGTATCTGTTGGAGATGCTCTTAGCATAGGCATACGAAGAAGGATGAGAAAACACATAGATACAGAGAGAGGATATTTGACACTCTTCAATTACAGAAACTGGAGTATCTTGCACAAGCTTTGGATCGGGCAATCGTGCAGGACCTTTATCTAGTAAGCAAAGCAGACAGCTTCCTAGCTGTCCATTTGCATGCAAAGAGTAGAACAACTACATACCAAAACTTACACCATCTTCAACCTCCTCCTCTTCGTCCTCCTCCTCCTCTTCCACCTCTTCCACCTCTTCTTCTTCCTCTGGAAGGGCTTCTTGTGGCACTACTGACCCAGCACCTTCGTAAGGCCCTTGCTTCTGCAGGCTCCAGTACATGATGCTTGCAGTAAGAGTAAGAATCATCTTATGATTTACCTGACACAGAAAATTCAAAATAAGAAGTTACTGCATGTTCTTTGTCTGATCGAATGGAGGTCAAGCTAAGGTTAACAAATATATTTTCATAAGCTACCTCCATTATGTCCTCTGGCAACAAGAATACGGTACACCCGAGCTTCCTGGCGACACTTATGATGTATGTTGCGTTCAACTTCTTCTCGTCATCTGCAGCCACAGAACTAATGAGAACAGAATCATGAAGCATGGATAGGTAATACAACGGAAATCTCATATTGACTCCGGAATGATGCACAAACAGCGGAAAGGTACACACCATCCTCCCCCTTCTTGACCAGACTCCAATCAACAACCGTACGCTTAACAGCGCTTAGAAGCTCAAGGAAGAACACACCATCGGATATGCTTTTATCCTAGAAAATTAAGACAAGTGCTTAAGACTATGCCTTTGAAGAGCTAAATCTTACAGAAATGAGAAATATTTAAGAACCTTGAAGCTTTCAATACGGGATGTTTTGCCTGATTCCTTGACCTTATCATTCGCCCAGATAAGAATGTCAGAATCTGTAATTTCTTTGTCTTTAGAGTGGAATCTCAAGTTCTTTAGCAGTTGCAGGATGCTGGTCCTCATGAGTTGCCACAGGAAAGCTGGAAAAGAATATTTGAAAACAGCATATAATGGAAAAAAAATCAACTGAAACATATGTAGGATATACCTAGAATTAGTTTCTTGTTTGCCTGAACAATATCATTTCCCGCTACATTTACAAGAGAAAATTTTAACTCCTTCCCGATTTTTATAACCTGGTTGCAGTTTTCCACCTTTCTAAATGGCATGATGATTGGAGGTTTTGACGCTTGCTTCCAGTTAACTGATCCTGGAGAAATTTTGTCAAGCACCTCCAACAGGACCCATCTGTAAATGAACTTCTGTAAGATAGCAAAATATGTTTCAAGGCAAAGAAGCTGCTGGAAATGGAACTTACCCAGTCCTAACATCCTCAAACAAATTATTGACATAAGTTGCAATTCCAAGACTGTTGATCCACAAGCGAAATGCTCTCTCTTCCCTAGATGCTTCCACATCGTCAGGAGTATCTTGGACAGGAGCCACAGTGTTCGTTGATAGACCATTTCTGCACAAAGTTTGTAATTACTTCACTCTATGCACTTAACTTGGGGAAATGCTTTGGATCATCAACATTTCCACAATTATAAAGAAGCTATGGATTGTTTGTGCTTTAATACATAGATAACAGGTGTACCTCTGCTGGAATATTTGTGCAACGAATGCCAAGTTGAGATTTGCTGAACCCTCAACAATATCTTTAGATGTTACATATCTTGTACACTCAAGCTTTTCAGCAGTTTCAAGTACTTTCTTTGCCCTTTCTTTAGGATCTGTAGTTTCTATCATAGTCGTTGAGCTATGCTCAGGGGCAAGGGCGCTGAGAAGGTAAGCATACGCTTCACCATCCTGCAAATACATCAGAACGTACAAGAGAATGAATCAAATATAGAACATATGTCGCCATTCTGTGATAGAGTTTCTGAAAATGTCGTGGACATATCAAATGATCTAATAGTCTTACATAAGCATGCCATAAAATTCATAGTATTATATCAATGTGAAACAAAATGTTCTCCAGATTGTGCGTTGTTCAAGTCTGCATCATCCTTACATTTACAATGAAGTATAATGTACATGTATGATATACGTACCTTAACATCAGTAGAGAAATTTGTAACAGTTTTTTTGTACCCTGCTTTCTTGATATGAAAGTTCATCCATTTGAGCAACATCTTATCTGGTGCTAAGGTAACAACCTCCTCTGCTTCCTGTATACATCATACAAAATAATTATCAAGACTTTGTCAGTGCACAAACATGATACAAGTCCTTCATGACTCAAACCTTGCTATTATCATCAGCGAACAACTCCAACAGCTGTGGCGTTTTCTTCAAATTCAAATCAGCTAAGAGTTGTATCTGCAAGAAGTCCAAATAAACATGTTAGAATGAACACACCGGAGATGTTTGCAGTACATGTAGCATGAAACGACACGGCCCCCGCGTCGCTCCGCTCTGGGGCGACACGGGCGGCGGCGGAAACCCTAGCTAGCAGCCTCTCCCCGTCCGTCCACCTTCTCCCTCGCCGCCGTTGAGAGGAGCTCGCCGGCAAAGCCCGCGCGCGGCTGCCAAGGACCGCGGCGGCGGGGACCTCGCTGCTCCCGCTCGTCGGGTTGAGATCTGGCATGGAGGCGGCAGCCTCGGATGGTGTGGGCGGCGCCGCCGGCGGCAGGGGCGTTCGCTGGTGCTGAGGGCCGTCCTCCTCGGCCGCGTGGGTGGCGTGGGGGCGGAAGCTGCTGGTCGTGTGGTGGAGGTAGCCCCCGCCTCATGGTTGGTGGCGGCGGGCCGGCTTTCTTCTCCGCCTCCTCTTCTTCCCCTCGCGTTTTCCCGGCGCGGGGGCGCTGCAGGCGGCAGCGGAGGCTACGGGCGGGCACGCAGCGGCCCGGCGTCGACCCGGAGGCGCTGCTTCGGGTGGTTGCGGCGGCGGCGCTGCATCGGGAGGTCGTGACGGCGGCGCTGCATCGGGAGGCCACGGCGGCGGCGCTGCTTCGGGAGGCCGCAGTGGCGGCGCTGCTCCAGGAGGCCGCGGCTTCGGTACTGCTTCGGGAGGCCGCACGGGCGGTGGCCGCGGCGGTGGTGCCTGCGGGAGGCTGCGGTGGCGGTTCTGCTTCGGGAGGCCGCGATGGTCGGCAGGTCCCGATCTGGGCATGTCGGGCCATGCGGGCCGTGGCCGCTGGGCGGCGTCTCCGTCGTGGCGCAGGAGCGGCGTGGTGCTGGCCATGGTCCTGGGCTGGGAGGGCAGTGCGGTGGCGGCTACGGGTGTGCGGGGTGCTCATGTCTACGGCTTTCGGCGTTCGTCCTCGAGCCCCGTGTTGGTGTTGGTCGGCGTCCCCTCTATGTGGCGTTCCGGCGGCGTCCACGGTGCTCTTCGACGGTGCTCCGTTGGCTTCTGGGTGTGCAGCCCGCTGCGCGGCGGTGGCTAGAGGTTGGCCTGGAGGTTGCTGCTAGAAGACGACCGTTTTCAGGCTGCGGGGCGGGGTGCGTTCGGCGGCTCTCCGGGGGTTTGCGATGTGGTGGAAGTAGGTGGTGGTTTGTGCCGGTCCTTGTTGGGCGGGCGTGAGGTCTTGGGACTCTTTGCTGGGCGAAAGCTCTGTCTTGGCGGCGGCCAGACCGACGACGGTGACGCCTGCGGCGCCGCATCCTTCTTGAAGGCGTCGTCGGTGGTGTTTCTTGATCTCCGCCCGGGCTCTCCGGGGAAACCCTAGATCCCTCGTGGGATCGGGCGTGGGCGGCGCTTTTGTGTCGCTTTGCCTCTTGGGGCCTCGCTTTGGACGTCCACCGGACAAAGGGACTTGTGGAGGGTTTTGGTTCGGCGGAGGCGGGTTCGTCTTCGGGGGCGGCGCGGCCTTGGGGCCGGCGTGGTAGTTGGAGCGGTGGCTCCGGTTTTCGCCTCCGCCTGTTGCGTTGAGGTGTGGTGTCGACCTGGTTGGTCGTCGACCCGTGTGGAGCGCAGCCTCGGGGCTGGTGTGTGGTGTCGTGTTGTAACGGTTTTTCGGCCAGTTTTCCTTATAAACGGGTCAACTCTTTTCTCCTATATCAATGAAAGGCAAAGCTTTTGCCTCGTTTCAAAAAAAAAAAAGTACATGTAGCATCCATCACCATCACTGTTCTAGTTATAATATGTTGCTCAAGACCTATTTAGTAATTAACGTAGTAATAAGGGTTAATAACACATACCTTTATGATTTGCGATAACAAACCAAGAACAAGATGAGGCTGCGAAAAAACAAAAATATTTCAGTCATAAAGCAATGTAAATGATTCAGTAATGATAAATTGAGTCGTCTTCATCTTTATCTTCACTATTATATTAATGAGAGTTGTTGATAGTATGTCTTACCGAGCTTAGATGTTTATATTTATCTAACTTTTCTACCATCCTAAACTTATAACAAACAAATATACCGGCTTACTGAGCACCATGCCTGTTCCACCTTCCCAAAAATGAAGCATTTTCGTAACAAAATAATTTAACCACACCCCTATAAATATCTAACAATAATTTAGCTAATTAGGTGTGGTTGTCATGAAGAGGCTTCGGATATACCCCTTTCAGGCAAAAAAAAACAGGTGCGACTGTGGAGCCTAAGCTGCGGTCTAAGATCGCAGGCCGAGCACAAACACTGAGGCAATCAGCCTATCCTGAACTCAAAAGTACGTGATATGTCTGGATCGAGCCGACAATAATGAATGAACACGACCAGTTATATTTTCTTATCCGTAGCAAAGCGCATGTCTTTTTCTAGTAGTGAAAACATTTTTCATTGTCCGAGAATCGGTAAATACCTATAAGGAACACACTAAGGGTCTTGACATGGAACGCTCCCCGAACATTCATTTGATAAACGTTTTAGTTGTGTAAGTTGTATTTCAAGATATGCACTTCTATGCTGATTTACTACGTCAAAACTAGATAGGAACAGCTGGAAAAATCATATAGAGTTGAATTCTTCATATCAGCATGAATTGCATAATAAACTTTACTGATGCAATATTAACATAGAGCACATACTCTAGCTTCAATCAAATCTTGTGTCCCAATGTTAACAATAGTGCAGCCAATGGCCCTTGCAGAGTTGAGACAAAGGTTGTGGTTCTCATTCCTCTCCCATGGATTAGGATCTTTCTTAGTATTGATTGCTCTCTCATCTATAGTGCCCGGAACAGCAACATTGATCAACTTGCTGATTGTATAAGGTAAGGAAATAATTGCCATTAGTGAATTATTGTAACAAATTAATATGAAGAAGTGTTGCAGCGCTAGAAGAATATGAGAATCAGAAGAAAATCTCACCAAAGTAGTACACCATCCCGAACAAGATTGAATATATCATTTGATTCAGGGTCCAATGGCAAGAAATTTTTCAGGAAAGAATCCTCTCCCAGAAAATTGTTGATATGATTCACATAAGAAGTTTTTTCAGACTCATTAATGACGTGCATTAGAGTAGTAGTAGAAGCCTTCAAAAATGACACAGATCCCTTCAATTTCTTTTTGCCTCCAGCTTTGCTGGTCCCCTTTGCTTGGAGATTTAAGTACTCCTAACAAATTCCAAGATTGCAACATTCAACGAAATTCTGTCTTACGCACATGAAAATGCAAAATCAATAGAAAGTAAGCAAAGATGGTCAATTGTACCCTAAGAAACGGCTCAAACTCTATTAATTGGTTCATGTCTGGGTAAGACTCGCTCAAAAAATTCCTGATCTCTTCCTCGGATAGAACCTCATGAAGGCCCCTAAGCTGCTCCATCACCGGCGGCAAGTCTTTAATAGCTACACTATCGGCATCCGATTTCTTCACGGACATAAACTATTACATTGAAACATATGAGGTAGAATTTTGATTACACAATTGTACAAGATAATATAATTTCCAAATGCATGAAAAGTTGTCCCACAAATGCTTACTTTTGTTTTCAGCGTTCGGAGCTGCACTTGTGTGAACTGGCTCTGGAGCCATGGATCGGACACAAGAACACCAAAGAAGTTAGACATTGCTTCCCAAGTTCAATTTCCCTCTTGTGCCAAATTACTTGTCACACCAATTCGGCAGTTGCTGAAGACCTAGAATTAAGATAATCCGACCAGGAACATCAATCGCTAGGATTAATCGCCACCAACCTCTCAACAGTTCTGCATGTTTGCAAATAAATGCATCAAGACTGAAAGGGGGCAAAATCGGTAAGGTTATATATATTTGCAGGAAAAATACCCCCAAATATGTCATCACCAACCTCTGTGAGGAAAATTTCTTTCGACAGATTTTGATCTTGTTTGTTCCTGACTTCCTTCCTTGAGAAATCTCCCCAAACTATTCATTCCGTCTGCATTGCTCCCGGCTAATCCGAAGCGAACCCCGAGGACTGTGGCAAAGCGGACGTGTGGTTGGATTACAGAGAGCCATAGGAAGAAAAGGGGAGAGGCTAAAAAAGGTGGAGCATTTCTTGGTCTCATGCAGATGCCTATAATAGCAAAGCGAATGGCCAATCTTAGGACCTGAAGCTTCCATGAACTCACTGCATCCTCCTCCTCTCCCATGAAGACGACGGCAGAGCACCATCGCTCTTTTCCCCTCTTTTTTGGGTAGAAAACACGGAAGACGGCATGTGTGTCCATGCTTGAAGCCGGTGATTCCTATTTGACGCCTATTGCGTCAGTTATCCTGACTACGCGTACCTTTTCGTCCCACCCTTCGCGTTCTGTGCTGGCACATTTATTTCCTGCAACTCGGTAGGGCATCTCCAACCGCTGGCCAGTTCGAATGGGACCGTTTGCGTGGCCCGCGAGGTGACGCGCATAGATGAATCTGGTCGTCGGTCCGTTTTGGTCGCGCACTGCCCCAAACGCGCGAACGCATCCCAAATGTCGAAATAAAAAGAAAAAATATATAAAAAAGGGAAAAATTAAACTAGAGTTCATTAAACTTAGCCCTATTTTAGGCAATTTTTACAAAAAAAAAGCCCTATATGGACTTTAAACTAAAAAAAGGAAACCCTGCCGCTGGTGTGCCACCCTACTCCCAGTAGTACTCGTCGTCGTCGTCGTCGATGAGGACGGCGCCCCACGGCGGCGACGCGCTGTTCCGGCTGGACACGCCGAGGGCGCCGGGGACTCCGGCCAGGGCGACCACTGCGCCCTTTCGCAGGCGGAGTGCGGGTCCAGAGGGCTCGCCGGCATGCGTAGGCGTGCCAGCCGCGCCGACTCCTTCTGCCGTTGCTTCGCCGCAGCGGCCTGCAACTCCGCCTTGTGCCGGAGCGCGGCCTGGCGCTCCTCCTCCCCCCGGAGCGCGGCCTGGCGTGTGGCCTCCTCCTACCGGCGCGCCATGGCGAGGAACGCCCACGTCTCGGCCTCGACGTCCTCCTGGGCCTTCCTGGCCATCTCCTCCAGCGCGGAGGCGAGGTGCAGCCATTTGACCAGCTCCTCGAGGTCGTTGAGCTTGCGGGATGGCGCCAGCGCGGCCTGCAGCTCGGGGTCGTCCTCCTCCTGAGGCTGGGGCTGGGGCTGGCCCTGTGGTGCTTGCGCTGGCGCCACCGCGGGCTCGTCGATGTAGAGGCCGCCGGGGCGGCGGCTGATGTCTACGTGTGCTTCTATTCTTGTAGACAGTTTTGGGCCTCCAAGAGCAGAGGTTTGTAGAACAGCAGCAAGTTTCACTTAAGTGAATCACCCAAGGTTTATCGAACTCAGGGAGGTAGAGGTCAAAGATAGTCCTCTCAAGCAACCTTGAAATTAAGATACAAGAAGTTTCTTGTGTCCCCAACACACCTAATACACTTGTCAGATGTATAGGTGCACTAGTTCGGCGAAGAGATAGTAAAACACAGGTGGTATAGATGGTGGTAATATTGCAGGAAGTAAAGATGCAAAAAACAAAAAAGCGATGTTTGCAGTATTTGGAAACAAGGCCTAGGGATCATACTTTCACTAGTGGACACTCTCAACATTGATCAAATAATAAATAAATAACTTCTCCTCACTTGTGCTACATTCACACTCTCTTGTTGAATAACAAACACCATTCATTGTGTAGGGCTACAAGAGCTCCCTCAAGCCGAGTTAACAAGCTCCACAACATACGGAATTCATATTTAAGTAACCTCTAGAGTGCGTAATAGACCGTCGCAATTTAGACCGAGTACTAACATAGCATACACACTGTCACCTTTAAGCTACGAAAGGAGGAATAGATCACATCAATACTATCATAGCAATAGTTAACTCCATAATCTACAAGAGATTACAATCATAACCTACGCCAAGTACTACATGATGCACACACTGTCACCTTTACATCATGGAGGAGGAATAGACTACTTTAATAACATCACTAGAGTAGCACATAGATTAATAGTGATACAAAGCTCATCATATGGATCTCAATCATGTAAGGCAGCTCATGAGATCATTGTATTGAGGTACATGAGAGAGAGATTAACCACATAGCTACCGGTAGAGCCCTCACTGGGGAGAACTACTCCCTCCTCATCATGGGAGACAGCAACGGCGATGAAGATGGCGGTGATGTCGATGGAGATGGATTCCGGGCAATTCCCGTCCGGCGTGCGGAACAGAGACTTCGTCCCCGAACTTGACTTCGATGGCGGCGGGTGCGAACTTTTCTCGTCCCGTGGCTTATGTTTTTAGGGTTTTCGAGGCGGAGAGAATATATAGGCGGAAGGGCAGCCTCGGAGCCGGGGGTGGCCCCCATAGGCTGGCGCCCCCTTGGTCGCGCCGCCATGGGGTGGGCCCCTGGGCTCCCCTCTGGTCCTCTCTCGTCTCTCGGAAGCTTCCGTGGAAAATAAGGTCTTGGGCTTTTGTTTCGTCCAATTCCGAGAATATTTCCTGTGGATTTCTGGAACCAAAAATAGCAGAACAGAACGGCGCTTCGGCATCTTGTTAATTAGTTCCGGAAAATGCATAAAAATATATAAAGTGTGAACAAAACATGTAGATATTGTCATAAAACTAGCATGGAACATCAGAAATTATAGATACGTTGTAGACGTATCTCCTACTCGCCCTCGAGTAGGTAAACGATAAAAACAATAATTACTGAAGTGACATGCTACCAACATAATCTTGATCAACATTATTGTAAAGCATATGAGATGAATGGAGTGATTCGAAGCAATAGATTGCTAACAAAGAGATAATGACTAAACAATGAATCATATAGCAAAAATTTTCATGAATAGTACTTTCAAGACAAGTATCAACAAGACTTGCATAAGAGCTAACTCATAAAGCAATAGATTCAAAGTAGAAGTTTGAAGCAACACAAAGGATGATTAAGTTTCAGCAATTCCTTTCAACTTGTAACATGTATATCTCATGGATAATTGTCAACATAAAGTAATATAACAAGTGCAATAAGTAAACATGTAAGAATCAATGCACACAGTTGACACAAGTGTTTGCTTCTAGGATATAAAGAAGTAGGTAGACTGACTCAACATAAAGTAAAACAAAGGCCCTTCGCAGAGGGAAGCATGGATTACTATTTTTGTGCTAGAGCTTTTATTTTGAAAACATAGAAACAATTTTGTCAACGGTAGTAATAATTCATATGTGTTATGCATAAAACTTCCTATAAGTTACAAGCCTCATGCATCGAATACCAATAGTGCTCGCACCTTGTCCTAATTAGCTTGGATTTACATGGATTATCATTGCATAACATATGTTTCAACCAAGTGTCACAAAGGGGTACCTCTATGCCGCCTGTACAAAGGTCCAAGGAGATAAATCGCATTTGATTTCTCGTTTTTGATAGATCTCAACTAAGGACATCCATACCGGGACAACATAGAAAACAGATAATGGACTCTTCTTTAATGCTTAAGCATTCAACAACAGATAATATTCTCATAAGAGATTGAGGATTAATGTCCAACCTGAAACTTCCACCATGATACATGGCTTTGGTTGGCGGCCCAATGTTCTTCTCTAACAATATGCATACTCAAACCATTTAATCATGATAAATCACCCTTACTTCAGACAAGACGAACATGCATAGCAACTCACATGATATTCAACAAGGGTGTAAAAAGTTGATGGCGTCCCCGGAAACATGGTTACCGCTCAACAATCAACTTATAAGAACTAAGATACATAGCTACATATTCATCACCATAATAGTTTTTAAGCTATTTTCCCATGAGCTGTGTATTGTAAAGATAAAGGAATGAAATTTTAAAGGTAGCACGCAAGCAATTTACTTTGGAATGGCAGAAAAATACCACATATAGGTAGTTATGGTGGATACAAATGGCATGGGTTTTTGCTCAAGGTGTTTGGATGTACGAGAAGCATTTCCTCTCAGTACAAGGCTTTGGCTAGCAAGGTTGTTTGAAGCAAACACAAGTATGAACAGTACAAGAAAACTTACACAAGAACATATTGCAAGCATTATAAGAATCTACACTGTCTTCCTTGTTGTTCAAACACTTTTACCAAAATATCTAGACCTTAGAGAGACCAATCATGCAAACCAAATTTCAACAAGCTCTACGGTAGTTCTCCACTAATAGATTTAAACTACATGATACAAGAGCTTAAACATGATCTATGAGAGCTCAAAACAATTGCCAAGTATCAAATTATTCAAGACCATATGAAGCATTTTGATTCCAACCAAATAGCAATCAACGAAGTAGTTTTCAGCCTTCGCCATGAACATTAAAGCATAACTAAGAACACAAGTGTTCACATGAAAAAGCGGAGCGTGTATATCTCCAATACAAGGATTGTGGGATCCAACTTTATTCAAACAAAACAAAAACAAAAACAAACAGACGCTCCAAGTAAAGAACATAAGATGTGACGGAATAAAAATATAGTTTCACTAGAAGTAACCTGATAAGTTGTCGATGAAGAAGGGGATGCATTGGGCATCCTGATACGTCTCAAACGTATCCATAATTTCTGATGTTCCATGCTTGTTTTATGACAATACCTACATGTTTTGTTCACACTTTATATCGTTTTGATGCATTTTCCGGAACTAACCTATTGACGAGATGTCGAAGTGTCAGTTCCTGTGTTTTTGGTTTCAGAAATCCTAGTAAGGAAATATTCTCGGAATTGGACGAAATCAACGCCGATCTTAGAATTCCACGAAGCTTTCAGAACACCCGAGAGGAGGGGGCCACAGGCCACCGACGCAGGGCGGCGCGGCCAAGGAGCCAGCGCGCCCTCACCGTGTCCCCGTAGCCCTTCGACTCCGCCTCTTCGCCTAAGAAGCCCCCGACCTAAATCTTCTATACAAATAAGCCACGGTACGAGAAAAGTTCCGAGCCGCCGCCATCGCGAAGCCAAGATCCGGGGGACAGAGTCTCCGTTCCGCACGCCGCCGGACGGGAAGTGCCCGGAAGGCTTCTCCATCGACACCACCGCCACCGCTGTCTCCATGATGAGGAGGGAGTAGTTCTCCTCGAGGCTAAGGGCCCGGTAGCTATGTGGTTAATCTCTCTCTCTGTACTCCAATACAATGATCTCATGAATTGCTTGCATGATTGAGCTTTGTATCGCTACTAGTCTATGTGCTACTCATGTGATGTTATTAAAGTAGTCTATTCCTCCTGCATGGTGTAAAGGTGCCAGTGTGTGCATCATGTGGTTCTTGTCGTAGGTTATGATCATGATTTCTTGTACGTTATGGAGTTAATTATCATTATGATAGTATTGATGTGATCTATTCCTCCTTTCATAGTGTAATGTGGACAGTGTGTATGTTATGTTAGTTCTCGGTTTATTTTGCAAAGATCTATTATGCTCTAAGGTTACTTAAATATGAATGCCGAATGTTGTGGCGCTTGTTAACTCCGGCTTGAGGGAGCTCTTGTAGCCCTACACAACGAATGGTGTTTATCATCCAACAAAAGAGTGTATGTAGCACAAATGAGAGAAGTTATTATTTATTATGCGATCAATGTTGAGAGTGTCCACTAGTGAAAGTATGATCCCTAGGCCTTGTTTCCAAACATCGATTCACCGCTTACTTACTGTTCTGTTGCATGTTTACTCGCTGCCATATTTTATTCAGATTGCTATTACCACTCATATACATCCATACTACTTGTATTTCACTATCTCTTCGCCGAACTAGTGCACTTATACATCTGACAAGTGTATTAGTGAAGGAGATATGCCCTAGAGGCAATAATAAAGTGATTATTATTTATATCTTTATGTTTATGATAAATGTTTATATATCATGCTATAATTGTATTAACCGAAACATTAGTACATGTGTGATATGTAGACAAACAAGAAGTCCCTAGTATGCCTCTTAAACTAGCTTGTTGATTAATGGATGATTAGTTTCATAATCATGAACATTGGATGTTATTAATAACAAGGTTATGTCATTGTATGAATGATGTAATGGACACACCCAATTAAGCGTAGCATAAGATCTCGTCATTAAGTTATTTGCTATAAGCTTTCGATACATAGTTACCTAGTCCTTATGACCATGAGATCATGTAAATCACTTATACCGGAAAGGTACTTTGATTACACCAAACACCACTGCGTAAATGGGTGGCTATAAAGGTGGGATTAAGTATCCGGAAAGTATGAGTTGAGGCATATGGATCAACAGTGGGATTTGTCCATCCCGATGACGGATAGATATACTCTGGGCCCTCTCGGTGGAATGTCGTCTAATGTCTTGCAAGCATATGAATAAGTTCATAAGAGACCACATACCACGGTACGAGTAAAGAGTACTTGTCAGAGACGAGGTTGAACAAGGTATAGAGTGATACCGAAGATCAAACCTCGGACAAGTAAAATATCGCGAGACAAAGGGAATTGGTATTGTATGTGAATGGTTCATTCGATCACTAAAGTCATCGTTGAATATGTGGGAGCCATTATGGATCTCCAGATCCCGCTATTGGTTATTGGTCGGAGTGAGTACTCAACCATGTCCGCATAGTTTACGAACCGTAGGGTGACACACTTAAAGTTGGATGTTGAAATGGTAGTACTTGAATATGGAATGGAGTTCGAATATTTGTTCGGAGTCCCGGATGAGATCCCGGACATCACGAGGAGTTCCGGAATGGTCCGGAGAATAAGATTCATATATGGGAAGTCATTTTATGTGAAACTAAATGATCCGGAAGGTTCTACGGAAGGTTCTAGAAGGTTCTAGAAAAGTCCGGAAGAAATAAGGATGGAAGGTGGAGTCCCAAAGGGACTCCACCCACCTTGGCCGGCCAACCTAAGGGAGGAGGAGTCCCAAGTGGACTCCCCACCATGGTGGCCGGCCACCCCACCAAGGAAAGGGGGAGTCCCACTCCCCCTAGGTTTGGACACTTGGAAGGTTTTGGTTGGGGTCTTATTCGGACTCTTTGACCTAAGCCTTGGGGCTTCCACCTATATAAAGAGGGGGAGAGAGGGGCTGGCCGGCCACTCAAGCCACCACCATGGCCGCACCCCTCAAGGGTGCTCTAGCGCCCTCTCCCCAAACCCTAGCGGTCTCTCTCCTCCACCATATCCCGCACGCTTAGCGAAGCTCCGCCGGATTTCTCCACCGCCACCGACACCACGCCGTCGTGCTGTCGGATTCAAGAGGAGCTACTACTTCCGCTGCCCGCCGGAACGGGGAGGTGGACGTCGTCTTCATCAACAACCGAACGTGTGACCGAGTACGGAGGTGTGCTGTTCGTGGCGCCGGAACCGATCGTGATCAAGATCTTCTACGCGCTTTTGCAAGCGGCAAGTGATCGTCTACCGCAGCAATAAGAGCCTACTCTTATAGGCTTTGGAATCTCTTCAAGGGTTAGTCTTGATCATCCCCTCGTTGCTACCGTCTTCTAGATTGCATCTTGGCTTGGATTGCGTGTTCGTGATAGGAAAATTTTTATTTTCTATGCAACGTTCTCCTACAGTGGTATCAGAGCCGTGTCTATGCATAGATGGTTGCACGAGTAGAACACAATGGTTTGTGGGCGTTGATGCTTTTGTTATCTTTAGTTGAGTACTTTGCATCTTTGTGGCATAGTGGGATGAAGCGGCTCGGGCTAACTTTACATGACCGCGTTCATGAGATTTGCTCCACGCTCGACATGCAACTTGTATTGCATAAGTGGCTTTGCGGGTGTCTGTCTCTCCTACTATAGTGAAGATTCAATTTACTCTTCTATTGACAACACTAGTATCATCGTTGTGGTTCATGTTCGTAGGTAGATTAGATCTCACTCGAAAACCCTAAACCACGTAAAATATGCAAACCAAATTAGAGACGTCTAACTTGTTTTTGCAGGGTTTGGTGATGTGATATGGCCATGATGTGATGATGAATATGTATGAGATGATCATTATTGTATTGTGGCAACCGGCAGGAGCCTTATGGTTGTCTTTAAATTTCATGTTGAGTAGTATTTCAAAGTAGTTGTAATAGTTGCTACATGAGGTGAACAACCATGAAGACGGCGCCATGGACCTTGACGCTACGCGACAATGATGGAGATCATGCCCGTTGATGATGGAGATCATGTCCGTGCTTGGAGATGAAGATCGAAGGCGCAAAGACTAAAGGGCCATATCATATCACATATGAATTGCATGTGATGTTAATCCTTTATGCATCTTATTTTGCTTAGATCGCGACGGTAGCATTATAAGATGATCCCTCACATTAATATCAAGATAATAAAGTGTTCTCCCCTCGTATGCACCGTTGCCAAAGTTCGTCGTTTCAAAGCATCTCGTGATGATCGGATGTGATAGATTCAACGTTCATATACAACGGGTGTAAGCCATGTTGCACACGCGGAATACTTGGGTTTGCTTGACGAGCCTAGCATGTACAGACATGGCCTCGGGACAACGGAAACCGAAAGGTTGAACACGAGTCATATGGATGATATGATCAACATGTTGATGTTCACCATTGAAGCTACATCATCTCACGTGATGATCGGTTTTGATGTAGTGGATTTGGATCGTGTACCACTTAACAACTATGAGGGATGTTGTATTAAGTGGGAGTTCATTAGTAATTAGATTAAAACATGAACTAATTATCATAAACATAGTCTGAGTAGTATTTTGAATTAATTTTGTAGTATTGGCATCCGTTTTCTACCATGCGCTAGTCTTGTAATTGAGATAGAAATACTGTTAAAATCTGACAAGAAACTTTACGGATTGGTACCGTATTGTTAAAGAATCAAGAATTGATTAAGTCCTATTGCAAACTTTTAGTAAACCTCACATTGTTGATTCAAAGAGCTATGGTTTCAATTAGTACCTAAAGTCATCTTGTCTCCGTGAAACTTGAAGTTCAAATCTGTTTGAAAAGTAAGGAGCTGAAAATTTAGTTTTCAGAAAATCAAGGTATGAGATATATGTGATATCTAAGACCTTATTGCAAGATGATAGAATATCATTTGGTGAGACTACATAAACTCATAAGTTTTATGGGAATGTACGAAGGTTGAAGATGCAAGGCGTCCCAATCCTCCAACTATTGGGGCACTAATAATATTCGCATATCCATGAAGATATCGTCCTTAGTATGCACCGTTGCTAAGACTCGTCGTTTCGAAGCATCTCGTGATGATCGGGTGTGATAGATTCTACGTGTGCATACAACGGGTGCAAACCAGATTTGCACATGCGAATACTGAGGTTAAACTTTACGAGCCTAGCATGTATAGACATGGTCTCGGAAAGTCGTCATGAATTGATGGATAAAATTATGAGTGAAATTGTTCATCATATTACAAAGTTACTAATAGTGAAATCTGCAACACTTGTCATATGATGATCAACTACAAAACCTCAAGGTTATTGGTATTTGACCAACAAACCTAGAAGTTATTGATGTTGAAGTGTTTTTATGAATAATGAGGAAAGCTAAAAGAGAAACTACAAAGGATATTTTGGCAGAAAGAAAGAAAGACTAGAAAGTCTAGCTCAGGTATATATAAATGATATACATGTTATGGATGTATTCCTCATTTTGTCACACAATGAAATTCTTGGGTATTTGTACCATATTGGTTGGTATGAAGTGTCATACAAAACAACGCAATACAAGAATACAATGGCCTAAGTGACTGATAAGGAATATGGTAATAATGCACGTCTGGAACATAATAAAGTGTTATTATGTTTGTCGTTGGCATTCTACCTAGCCCTTAGAATTTATAATAAAGGACTTAATAATTGTTATTTTGCTCTGGTCAAATGAAAACAATGAGTTGTTCAAATTATGACATTACTCCATGTACGATGGATAAGTTATTATGAATCTTAATGGTGAAAACACACATACATAACACTGACGCTAAAATGCCATAAGGCAAATGATTTGAATTCCACTTATTTGTGGAACCGCCATTTAGGTCATGTTAGAGAGGAACGCATGAAGGAACTCCATGCAAATGGATTTTTGGAGTCATTTGATTTTTGAATCGTTTGGCGCTTGCAAATCTTTTCTAAAAAGAATGACTAAAATACGTTCATAGGCCAAGAGTTGAACGGACAACTAACTTAGTGGAAACATACATGATGATATATGTGGTTCACTGGGCATAAGGGAGATTCTTCTACTTCATAAAAACTTCCAACAATGAATTGAGTATATATATGTGGATATATTCGATAAGGAAGAAGTTTGAAACATTTGAATGGATTCAAATAAATTTCAGCATGAAGTGGAAATCATCGTAATAGAAAAGTCAAATATCTATGATTGGATCATGATAGAAATATTTGAATTACGAGTTTTAGCGAACATCTAAGAGAGTTATGAAATTGTTCTACAACTCACATTTCTTGGAGTATCATAATGATGATATAGTATCCGAGACATGTATCCAAACCTTGTTGGATTAATGATGAGATAAAATATTATGACGCCATTATATTTTTGTGGATTATGCTTTAGTGACTACCGCTTTTACACTAAATAGAGCATCATCATGATCCGTTGAAATGACACCATACGAGTTATGGTATGGGTATAAACCCTAATAGTCTTTCTTTAAATTTTGGTCTAAGAGTTTATAACCAAAATCGGATGAATGTCTTTGTTGGTTATCCCAGAGATTTAATTGGGAATTCTTCCCACGATACAAAGACAAAAGTGTTTGTCAATGTTTCTTATTTCCGAGAAATTGTTTCTAGTGAAGTATTTGAGTGGGAGGACAATATAATTTGATAAGGTTTATGAACTGAGCATAATGATCAGAGTAGCGCAGCATCGGAATTTGTTTCGGAAGCGGCCACGACGATCATGGCTCCCATGACTACAAAGTGTTTTAGCCATGGAGATCGAAGTACATATTGAACCTTGTAGGTATGGTTTACTTTGTGATCAAATAAATGATTTGTGAACAAAGGATTGATTTTGAATAATGATAAACCAACTACAAACAAAGAAGTTATGATGGGCCGTGACTCCGTTAAAATGGCCATGCGCCATGAAACCCATAATAGATGAATACTTTTTGAAAGTAAATGGATCTATAGACTTGGATGAAATATCTTTAAAGAAGCTCGACTTGTCGAAAAATTGTTTACGACAAAGTTCAAAGAGTTGACTACGATAAGATTAGATCTTCCGTAGCAATGCTTATAGTCTATGTGGTTTATTCTAGTAATCACTACATATTTCTTTTATGAGATATGCTAGTAGGATGGCAAAATACATTACTTATCAGAAGTATGTATTAAAGGTGTATACAAAATACAACCAAGAGTTTTGCCTGTCCGTAGAATACTAGATAGGTATACAAACTTCAATTGGATAAAGTGAGTATCGCGGAGTTGGAATCTTCACCAGATGAAATAGTCAAAGAGTTTTTGATTTCATCAAGAGACGATGAAGAGGCTTGTATTTGCAAGAAATTAAGTGGGAGCGCTGAGATATTTATAATACTTTATGTAGGTGACATATAGTTGGTTATAAATGATGTAATTATATACTTGATTAAAAGGTTTCATTGAGAAATTAATTTCAATGAAAGGATATGGACTAAAACAAATTTAGTGTCAAGATCTATGAAGATAGATTGAAACACATAAATAAGTTTAAGTCAAAGTACATATGATGGATATTGAAGTAGTTCAATATATAAGAAAATGTTCTTGTCATGTGAAGGTTTAACAAGACTTGAGTGTATCTGACACTCAATGAGTAAAAACACATGAGTGATTATAGATCACGAATAATATGTACACAATCAGATATCATGTGCTATAAAGTGTTATGAGCATATACCAGAATGATTCATAATGATCATTGGACAACAGTAAGAATATCCTTGAGTACTTTAGAAGAACTAAGGATATATATATATATATATATATATATATTTGTATGAAGAAATGACAAACAAATCGCTGTAAGGTGTTACACCGATATTGGTTTTGTCACATATAAAATATAATTTCAATCTCAAATTAGACTAAGTGTTGTTTAAAAGGTAGCACAATGAGCTAGAAGTTGTCTATGCTAGATTTAGAAGAGTTCTAAATATTGTGACGGAATCTACAAAAGAAGGCAGAGTATGTCATTGTTTTGACAATGACAAAGGATGTTAAGTCAAGAGGTTCTTTGAGAACTTGGTGTATTTCCGACAGAGTCAGAACTTTGAAGCTATATTGTGTGTGACAATATTAGTGACATATTTCAGACCGCGGAATTAAGGTTCCACCAGAAGACCAAACATATTTAAGGCCGACTCATTTGGAAATGAGTGATGCGTTGAGACGAAAATGAATTACAAAATACATACGGTTCTGAGCATGTCAGATCCGTTGACTAAAACCTCTCTCGTGAGCGAAACATGATAAAACACCAGAAAGGCCAAGGTGTTATATCTTTACAAATGTAAACTAGATTATTGACTCTAGTGCAAGTGGGAGACTGAAGGAGATATGCCCTAGAGGCAATAATAAAGTGATTATTATTTATATCTTTATGTTTATGATAAATGTTTATATATCATGCTATAATTGTATTAACCGAAACATTAGTACATGTGTGATATGTAGACAAACAAGAAGTCCCTAGTATGCCTCTTAAACTAGCTTGTTGATTAATGGATGATTAGTTTCATAATCATGAACATTGGATGTTATTAATAACAAGGTTATGTCATTGTATGAATGATGTAATGGACACACCCAATTAAGCGTAGCATAAGATCTCGTCATTAAGTTATTTGCTATAAGCTTTCGATACATAGTTACCTAGTCCTTATGACCATGAGATCATGTAAATCACTTATACCGGAAAGGTACTTTGATTACACCAAACACCACTGCGTAAATGGGTGGCTATAAAGGTGGGATTAAGTATCCGGAAAGTATGAGTTGAGGCATATGGATCAACGGTGGGATTTGTCCATCCCGATGACGGATAGATATACTCTGGGCCCTCTCGGTGGAATGTCGTCTAATGTCTTGCAAGCATATGAATAAGTTCATAAGAGACCACATACCACGGTACGAGTAAAGAGTACTTGTCAGGAGACGAGGTTGAACAAGGTATAGAGTGATACCGAAGATCAAACCTCGGACAAGTAAAATATCGCGAGACAAAGGGAATTGGTATTGTATGTGAATGGTTCATTCGATCACTAAAGTCATCGTTGAATATGTGGGAGCCATTATGGATCTCCAGATCCCGCTATTGGTTATTGGTCGGAGTGAGTACTCAACCATGTCCGCATAGTTTACGAACCGTAGGGTGACACACTTAAAGTTGGATGTTGAAATGGTAGTCCTTGAATATGGAATGGAGTTCGAATATTTGTTCGGAGTCCCGGATGAGATCCCGGACATCACGAGGAGTTCCGGAATGGTCCGGAGAATAAGATTCATATATGGGAAGTCATTTTATGTGAATAATGATCCGGAAGGTTCTACGGAAGGTTCTAGAAGGTTCTAGAAAAGTCCGGAAGAAATAAGGATGGAAGGTGGAGTCCCAAAGGGACTCCACCCACCTTGGCCGGCCAACCTAAGGGAGGAGGAGTCCCAGTGGACTCCCCACCATGGTGGCCGGCCACCCCACCAAGGAAAGGGGGAGTCCCACTCCCCTAGGTTTGGACACTTGGAAGGTTTTGGTTGGGGTCTTATTCGGACTCTTTGACCTAAGCCTTGGGGCTTCCACCTATATAAAGAGGGGGAGAGAGGGGCTGGCCGGCCACTCAAGCCACCACCATGGCCGCACCCCTCAAGGGTGCTCTAGCCGGCGCCCCTCTCCCCAAACCCTAGCGGTCTCTCTCTCCTCCACCATATCCCGCACGCTTAAGCGAAGCTCCGCCGGATTTCTCCACCGCCACCGACACCACGCCGTCGTGCCGTCGGATTCAAGAGGAGCTACTACTTCCGCTGCCCGCTGGAACGGGAGGTGGACGTCGTCTTCATCAACAACCGAACGTGTGACCGAGTACGGAGGTGCTGCCCGTTCGTGGCGCCGAACCGATCGTGATCAAGATCTTCTACGCGCTTTTGCAAGCGGCAAGTGATCGTCTACCGCAGCAATAAGAGCCTACTCTTATAGGCTTTGGAATCTCTTCAAGGGTTAGTCTTGATCATCCCCTCGTTGCTACCGTCTTCTAGATTGCATCTTGGCTTGGATTGCGTGTTCGCGATAGGAAAATTTTTATTTTCTATGCAACGTTCTCCTACAATTAGGTGTGTTGGGGACACAAGAGACTTCTTGTATCGTGATTGCAGGGTTGCTTGAGAGGGATATCTTTGACCTCTTCCTCCCTGAGTTCGATAAACCTTGGGTGATCCACTTAAGGGAAAACTTGCTGCTGTTCTACAAACCTCTGCTCTTGAGGCCCAACACTGTCTACAAGAAAAGAAGCGTGAGTAGACATCAAGCTATTTTCCGGCGCCGTTGCCGGGAGGAAAGGTAAAAGGCACTCATACGGTCCAGGTAACTAAGTTATTTTCTGCTGTTGTAAGTGCTCGAAGCTATTTCCTTTAGATCCCGCAATTGCATCTTTTGGTTTCTTGTTTACACTAGTTAGGCATAATGGAAAGCAACAGTGAGCTTCTTATTCTATTTCCTGAGTTAAGACATGGATTGTTTGCTGCGAAAATTAAAAACCTATGGAATCTTATTTGCATGCTAGTCGCAATGATATTAGTATGAACGCTTTGAACACCATTGTTGCTAATGATATGGAAAATTCTAAGCTTGGGGAAGCTGGTTTTGATGAGCATGATATTTTTAGTCCCCCAAGCATTGAGGAGAAAATTTTCTTTGATGATACTTTGCCTCCTATTTATGATGATTATAATGATAGTAGTCTTTTGGTGCCGCCTACTATGGAGAGTAAATTTTATTATGATTATACTATGCCTCCTACACTTGATGAGAATAATAATGATAGCTACTTTGTTGAATTTGCTCCCACTACAACTAATAAAATTGATTATGCTTATGTGGAGAGTAATAATTTTATGCATGTGGCTCATGACAAGAATGTTTTATGTGATAGTTATATTGTTGAGTTTGTTCATGATGCTACTGAAAGTTATTATGAGAGAGGGAAACATGGTTATATGCATCTTAATAATATTAAGTTTCCCCTCTTTATGTTGAGAATCTTGAAATTGCGCTTGTGTTGCTTTTCTATGCTTGCCACTTTGTTCTTCATGAATTTATTTGTGTACAAGATTCCTTTTCATAGGAAGTGGGTTAGGCTTAAATGTGCTTTGAATTTGCTTCTTGATGTTCTCTTTTGCTTCAAATCTTAATTTTTGCGAGAGTATCATTAAAATTACTGAGCCCATCTTAATGGCTATAAAGAAAGAACTTCTTGGGAGATAACCCATGTGTTTATTTTACTACAGCACTTTTGTTTTATATTTGAGTCTTGGAAGTTGTTTACTACTATAGCAACCTCTTCTTATCATGTTTTTGTGCCGAGTAAAGTCTCTATGGTAAAGTTGATACTAGATTTGGATTACTGCGCAGAAACAGATTTGCTGTCTGTCACGAATTCGCGCAGAACTCTCTGTAGGTAACTCAGAAAAATCTGAAAATTTACGTGCGTGATCCTCAGATATGTACGCAACTTTCATTAGTTTTGAGTTTTTCCGTTTGAGTAAGTTAAATGCCCCTGCAAAATTCGTCTTTACGGACTGTTCTGTTTTGACAGATTCTGCCTTTTATTTCGCATTGCCGCTTTTGCTATGTTGAATGAGTTTCTTTGTTCCATTAACTTTCAGAAGCTTTGTGCAATGTCCAAGTGTTAAGAATGATTGTGTCACCTCTGAACATGTGAATTTTTATTATGCACTAACCCTCTAATGAGTTTACTTGAAGTTTGGTGTGGAGGAAGTTTTCAAGGGTCAATAGAAGAGGATGATATACTATGATCAAGAAGAGTGAAAGGTCTAAGCTTGGGGATGCCCGGGTGGTTCATCCCTGCATATTTTAAGAAGACTCAAGCATCTAAGTTTGGGGATGCCCAAGGCATCCCCTTCTTCATCAACAACTTATCAGGTCACTTCTAGTGAAACTATATTTTTATTCCGTCACATCTTATGTACTTTACTTGAAGCGTTTGTTTGTTTTTGTTTTGTTTGAATAAATTCATGCTTGTGTGGGAGAGAGACACGCTCCGTTGTTGCATATGAACACATGTGTTCTTAGCTTTACTTTTAGGGATTTCTATTTTCGTGCCCTCGGGTCCTTAGTTGTGCTCAGTTTTCCCCAGCTCCTTAGTTTTTCCTCAGTTTTACCCAAACGTTTGTCTGAAACCATCACACGTGATGTAACGGCCGGTTGCCCGACGGTTGACCGTTATCTTCTGACTAGTGGGGCCATGTAGAGCCCGCAAAGACACGTCAGACCATCCATCTTTGTTTGACCGTAAGCATCGCTGTATCCCTGACCAAAACGCGAACGAGTGGGGCTTCGGTATATCAAATGACAAGTGGGGCCATGACGCTGATACAAGGGGCAATACACGGGTAGGATTAGATTTTTAAACGGAGCTCTACAGCGATGGCACGGAGGAGGTGGCATGCGGGGTGCCGAGATGAGATCGACGTCCACAAAGAACTGCATGAGGCGAGACCAGACGCATTAGATAGATATGAACTAGACGCGTTTAACCATGCAAAGAAGAGAAGAAATGGTCGACGACATCGACGACCACCTCAAAACTTTGACTGACCGTGTCGGACACGAACGCGAGCAATGTAGAGAAAACTAGTGTCTCTCCTTTCTGGCGTGTATAGGTGGGTGCTAGGAGAGTGTGGTGGCGAAGGGAAAGACCTCGCGGCGGTCTGTGGCGTCCAGCATAGCGGGTCGGCGTGGCCGTGCCCACAGCGGCGTGCATGCATGTTCGGCATTGGCATCAGCATGTACGTTCGGCATTGGCCTCGGCGGTATCTCTGGTGTGTCAGTGATCGAATGAGGGGACGGGATTGAGGGTGCATCCAGACGTTGACCTAGCAGTGGCGGCGAGCATAGCCGTTCTGACCATGCCGATATCGGCATCGGCATCGTTTGGAGGCTGTGGTGCTCGAATCAAGGTGGGATTTGTTTCTTGTAGGCCAAAATGAATTTGAAACAAGTTTCATGTTGAAGGTTAGGTAACGAAAGTTTGTAACTATCCCAAAATTATACTAGCGCCATGGTGAGGTTCTTTTTGATAGAGCTATACGGTTGGGCAAACTTTTTGACACTTTTTAGATAGGGTTCCTTGTTGTTACACGTATGGCATCATGTATGGAAAATTTGGGGTCATTTGGAGATGTTCGAAAAAATCACTTTGCTTAAGCGCATGCCGTTTCGTCTCGCTGAAACCAGCTTTTCTAACAAGGTGATTTTTTCTACCTTCTCTAAATAACCTCAAATTTCATACAGCTGATCTTCTATACATAGATAGATAGATTGTTTCGTTTTTACATTTTTCGAACATTTTATTTCCCTTTATAATACCCAATTGATTTTCAGGTCAAAACCTCGAAAAACAGCATCATGTATGGCATCATTTTCACCCTAAATTTCAAATTTTCTGAAACTTTCCCTTTTAGATATTCCTTGTTGTTATAGGTATGCCATCATGTATGCCAAACTTGGTTAGGTCTCACTGAAACCAGCTTTTGTAACAAATTAGGTTTTTTCTGCCTTCTCTAAATGACCTCAAAAATCATACGTGATAGGTTTATCATTCTATACAAAGATAGATGGTTTATCATTTTTTGCGTGTAATGGCTACAACAAATTGTTGATGGTTTATCATTTTTTTGCGTGAAAAGTAATGGCAACAACAAATCGGTGATGCATGGTTTATCATATTTTTTGCGTGAAAAGTAATGGCAACAACAAATTGTTGATGGTTTATCATTTTTTGCGTGAAAAGTAATGGCTACAACAAATTGTTGATGGTTTATCATTTTTTGCGTGAAAAGTAATGGCTACAACAAATTGTTGATGGTTTATCATTTTTTGCGTGAAAAGTAATGGCAACAACAAATCGGTGATGGTTTATCTTTTTTTTTTGCGTCAAAAGTAATGGCTACAACAAATTGTTGATGGTTTATCATTTTTTGCGTGAAAAGTAATGGCTACAACAAATTGTTGATGGTTTATCATTTTTTTGCGTGAAAAGTAATGGCAACAACAAATCGGTGATGGTTTATCATTTTTTTTTGCGTGAAAAGTAATGGTAACAACAAATCGGTGATGGTTTACCATTTTTTGCGTGAAAAATAACGCCAACAGAGAGAGAGAGGGGTCATCCTGCCCGTTCCCTATATCATATGATCAACGGTCGGCGGGCACGATCCGCGTGACATGGGCTAGACCAATCAGGGCGATGATGCACGTCTGCGAGAATTTGTGAAGAGAGAGGGCAAAACTGAGTACTATCAAGAAACCAAGGGCACCTGAGTAGTAAAAAGACTAAGGGATTCAAATATGAGATTTAAAAAATGGAAAATGCGTGTTTTGTACAATGAAACCCATCTTGGCCTACCTCAAACTATTTGCAATACCAATATACATCAGTGTGAGAATTGTGGCCTCATTTAGACAAAGTATGATTTGGGGGAAGCTGTTTTGGGAAGGGCTTATTGTGGAAAACCATGCACCTTCATAGCTACTAGGTGATTTGAGAAGTGGCAATTTGTGGTAAAACTTGATTTATCTATGATTTGAGAAGTGGCAATTTGTGGTAAAGACTCCATGAGTAAGTGCCACTCTTTTTAGGATTTTTTTGCACATTAAATGACTCATTTAACTAGTTAATCCCATTTGTTGACTCTCTGTTGACCAGCCACTTGAGGGTAAAACTGAGTATATTGCACTAGCCAGTATTAGCACTCGAGGGGAAAATTGAGCACACAAAAAATGCTAGTATAAGACTCGAGGGTATACCTGAGTATATCTAAATTTCCAGGGTTAGACTCGAGGACACGTGCAATTGTTGACGCGTAGACGCGGGTCGCGGTGGAGAAGTCGAGACGTGCAATCGTGGACGCGTGTCGCGTTGCAGAAGTCCAAGACGTGCAGACGTGCACCTGTGCACGCGTAGGACGCGGGTCGCATTAACCACCCCTCGCCTTTATAGACGCCTCCTCGCACTCTCTCTGTCACTCTCACTCGCTCACGCATCGCCAACTCTCTCACGTCCCATCATCTTCTCCAAAGCAAAACACCCTCTCCCTCTCCCTCTTCCTCTTCCTCCGCCGGAGAGATGGACAAGGAGAATGCCAATCCCATCGTCGAGGTTGGCTCAAAGCGCGACGCCTCCATCTTCGGCGCCGTCCCCTCTACGGACGACGCCGCGCCGCCGCCGCCGTCGCCGGTGCATCGGAGGCTGCTGCCGCCGGTGGCAGTCAGATCCCGGCGGGATGGGACCCCTACGACCCCGTGCCGTACGTCCCGCCCCCGAACCCCTACGACACCTCCCTGGAGGACCCATGGAACGAGGTAACTACGGTTTGCTTCCTTTTTGTTCCCCATTCCTTTTTGAACCCTATTTTTGCTGGTGTAGATGGATCTGTAGATGGATGAGTATTGGGCTAATATTTGCGCCGATTTTATTCCATTTTGTTTTGATCACTTCTTGATTTCGTTTAAGATTTGGGGTTCGGCTGTTCGGTTAATTTATGCAAGTAATATTGGATCTCAATCAGTTAATTTATGCAAGTAATCATGGGATCTCAATCAGTTATTTTATGCACTAATCAAAAGATATCAACCGTTTAATTTTGCAAATAATCTCGAATGTGTTCAAGTTTAGATCTAGTTCAGATCTAGAATCTGTTTCTTTGCCTATGATGAATGGTTGGGCACAAATTTTTACAGGGAGGGTTCAGCGAACCATTGCTGTGTACAAATCTGTTGTGCATGAGCTTTAGTTCGCTAACACCTTCCCTGTAGATATATAATCATGTCCACTCTAACTGAGGCTGACTCTGTTTTTCTTAACTTTGTTATCATGTACGTTAGTCATCGTTGCAACTCATTCACTAGTTTCTGTTTGATATGGATCAGATGTCTGGCAGCGACGTCGGCAGCGACAAAGAGGAGGAGGACGTCAAGACTCGCCAGTGTGCGGAGGCTGCAGGTCGGCCAGTACATCTCCTACTTCGCCAAGGGGTCTACAGGTGCCCCTTCTGCACCAGGAGACTCGGCGCCACGGACTTCAACTGCCTCGTCACGCATGCTGAGAACATCAGCAACACCTTCCCCAACGCGGCACGACGGTGAACGTCCACTCCTTCCGCGCCAAGCACAGGGCGCTCGGCATGCACCTCCGCAGCTTGCAGCGGGTGGAGATCGCCGCCGGGCGCATGCCTCCGCTCAAGCCCAAGGCTCCCAAGGGGAGCAAGAGCAACAAGTGGAGGCAGAGCCAGATGGGGTAGGCGGAGTCCTTGACGTGTGCTGCTGCTGCTGCTGCCTCCTAGTTTGTTGTTGGGATCCCTTTGTTGTTAGCTAGGGATCCCTTGTTGTTATGTTAGTATGATGGTGCTGTGAAGAACCTGTTACTATGTTGGCTGCTGTGTATGCAGCCTATTATCTATCCATATTATCTAGGGATTATCTATCCCTAGTCTACTATATTTTGTTGGCCGTACTTAGTTTTCTTGATTTACTATGACTGTGAATTTATCGTACATTATCCTGGAGATTTGCTTCTAGATTTAACTACATACATATGGACCAGAGGGAGTACTAGATTTGCTGCCATATTGGGCAAACAACGAGGGCCAAAAGGCACAAATAATTGAAGAAAGTCAGAAATGCAAGCTTCTCTAGATTTTATACTAATTTGGTGAAAAGGACAGAGAGAAAGAGGGGAAAAAGGTGCACTTAATAATGCCAATTTTGGGCCGAGAGAGACAGAACCCAGCTCCTGCTCACGTGCAACCAAACGCTTCTCGTCCTGTCCCACGCGGTCCCTTTCTACCAGCCCCACGCGACGCGGGCCCACACGACGCGGCCCCACACGTGACAGAACGGTCAACTAAACGGGAATCCTGCCATCTGAGCTGCTTCTGCGGGTTTCAGACAAACGTTTGGGTAAAACTGAGGAAAAACTAAGGAGCTGGGGAAAACTGAGTACAACTAAGGAACTGAGGGCACGAAAATAGAAATCCCTTACTTTTAATGTTCATGGCGAAAGTTGAAAACTGCTTCGTTCATTGTTATATGGTTGGAAACAGGAAATGCTTCATGTGGTAAATGGTATAATGTCTTGAATAATTTGATACTTGGAAATTGTTTTGAGCTCTCAATAGATCATGTTTAAGCTCTTGCATCATGTAGTTTAATTTATTAATGAAGAACTACCGTAGAGCTTGTTTAATTTGTTTGCATGACTCTCTAGTCTAGATATTTTCGGTAGTGTTTGAACAACAAGGAAGACAGTGTAGAGTCTTATAATGCTTGCAATATGTTCTTGTGTGAGTTTTGCTGCTCTGTTCATACTTGTGTTTTTCAAACAACCTTGCTAGCCCAAACCTTGTAATGAGAGGAAATGCTTCTCGTGCATCCAATACTTTTGAAAACCCATGCCATTTGTGTCCACCATATATACCTATTATGGTATTTTTCCATTCCAAAGTAAATTATGTTACCTTTAAAATTTCATTCCTTTATCTTTGCAATATATAGCTCATGGGACAAATAGCTTAAAAACTATTGTGGTGATGAATATGTAGTTATGTGTCTTAGTTCTTATAAGTTGCTTGTTGAGCGGTAACCATGTTTCGGGACGCCATCAACTTTTTACCTTTGTTGGATATCATGTGAGATGCTATGCATGGGTCTGAAGTAAGTGCGATTTCATGATCAAATGGTTTGAGTATGCATATTGTTAGAGAAGAACATTGGGCAGCCAACTAAAGCCATGTATCATGGTGAAGTTTCAGTTTGGACAATCTCTTATGAGAATATTATTTGTTGTTGAATGCTTAGCATTAAAGAGGAGTCCATTATGTCTATGTTGTCCCGGTATGGATGTCTAAGTTGAGAATAATCAAAGCGAGAAATCCAATGCGTGATTTCCCAGACACTGTACAGGCGGCATAGAGGTACCTTGTGACACTTGGTTGAAACATATGTTATGCAATGATAATCCGTGTCTTCTGAGCTAAGTAGGACAAGGTGCGAGCACTATTACTACTCTATGCATGAGACTTGCAACAATTTTATTTTGAAAACATAGAAACAATTTTGTCAACGGTAGTAATAATTCATATGTGCTATGCATAATACTTCCTACAAGTTGCAAGTCTCATGCATAGAGTACTAATAGTGCTCGCACCTTGTCCTAATCAGCTCGGATAACACGGATTATCATTGCATGACATATGTTTCAACCAAGTGTCACAAAGGGGTACCCTATGCCGTGTACAAAGGTCTAAGGAGAATGCACGCATTGGATTTCTCGCTTTTGATTATTCTCAACTTAGACATCCATACCGGGACAACATAGACAACAAATAATGACTCCTCTTTAATGCTTAAGCATTCAGAACAAATAGTATTCTCATAAGAGATTGAGGTTGTATGTCCAAAGAAACTTCCACCATGATATATGGCTTTAGTTGGCTGCCCAATGTTCTTCAACATATGCATACTCAAACCATTTGATCATGAAATCGCACTTAGGACAAGACGAACATGCATAGCATCTCACATGATATCCAACAAAGGTAAAAAGTTGATGGCATCCCCAGAAACATGGTTACCGCTCAACAAGCAACTTATAAGAACTAAGACACATAACTACATATTCATCACCACAATAGTTTTTAAGCTATTTGTCCCATGAGCTATATATTGCAAAGATAAAGGAATGAAATTTTAAAGGTAGCAATCAAATAATTTACTTTCGAATGGCAGAAAAATACCACATAGTAGGTAGATATGGTGGACACAAATGGCATGGGTTTTGGCTCAAGGTATTTGGATGCACGAGAAGCATTTCCCACAAGGTTTAGGCTAGCAAGGCTGTTTGAATCAAACACAAGTATGAACAGTACAGCAAAACTCACACAAGAACATATTGCAAGCATTATAAGGCTCTACACTGTCTTCCTTGTTGTTCAAACACTTTACCCAAAATATCTAGACTTAGAGAGACCAATCATGCAAACCAAATTAAACAAGCTCTACGGTAGTTCTTCATTAATAGATTAAACTACATGATGCAAGAGCTTAAACATGATCTATGAGAGCTCAAACAATTTCCAAATTTCCAAACCATATGCAGCATTTTCTGGTTTCAACCAAATAGCAATTTAACGAAGCAATTTCAGCCTTCGCCATGAACATTAAAGCACAATTAAGAACACAAGTGTTCCATATGAAAAAGCGGAGCGTAATATCTCCAATATAAGAATGGTGGGATCCAACTTTATTCAAAACAAAACAAAAATAAAAACAAACCGACGCTCCAAGTAAAGAACATAAGATGTGATGGAATAAAAATATAGTTTCACTAGAAGTGACCTGATAATGTTGTCGATGAAGAAGGGGATGCCTTGGGCATCCCCAAGCTTAGATGCTTGAGTCTTCTTAAAATATGCAGGGATGAACCACCGGGCATCCCAAGCTTAGACCTTTCACTCTTCTTGATCATAGTATATCATCCTCTTCTCTTGACCCTTGAAAACTTCCTCCACACAAACTTCAAGAAAACTCATTAGAGGGTTAGTGTATAACCAAAATTCACACATTCAGAGGTGACACAATCATTCTTAACACTTCTGGACATTGCACAAAGCTTCTGAAAGTTAATGGAACAAAGAAACTCATTCAACATAGCAAAAACGGCAATGCGAAATAAAAGGCAGAATCTGTCAAAAACAGAACAGTCCGTAAAGATGAATCTGGCAGGGGCACTTAACTTGCTCAAATGGAAAAAATCAAAACTAATGAAAGTTGCGTACATATGTGAGAATCATGCTCGTAAATTTGCAGATTTTTTAGATTTTTTTACAGAGAGCTCTGCGAGAATTCGTGACAGACAGCAATGCTGTTTCTGCGCAGCGATCCAAATCTATCATCAACTTTAGCATAGAAACTTTACTTGGCACAAAAACATGATAAGGAGATGTTGCTACAGTAGTAAACAAGTTCTAAGACTCAACAATACAGTAAATAAAATGAAACTTGGGTTATCTCCCAAGAAGTGCTTTTCTTTAACGCCTTTCAGCTAGGCGCAGAAAGTGCAAATCAAGTATTTTCAAGAGATGATGCGTCAACATTATTACCTGAGGAGTCGGGAGTTTTCTCAACAATGCATTGTATTTGGTCTATATAAGTAACTCCTCTTTCATTGCTCCTAGGCTTACTATCTTCATCAAACAAATTTTCAGGAACAAGCCAAGCATAGTTATTTTCTAAGGCTTCATGCATCCCTAGGAGCTTACTAGGTATCGGTGCTTTAATCTCCCTACCATCATTAACATTATTAGTGTACTTAATTCTATCCATATCCATCTTTTCAAGTATTTGTTTAAAATTAGGAAAGAAACCAAGCCTCTTATGCTTAATAAAAACTTTTCTAGCTTCTTTAACTATATCCTCAAATTCTCTAACAAGGACTTTTAAAACAAATTTTCTCTTCTCTCCCATCTCCATATCCGAAAGTGTAAGAAATATATGTTGTATTATGGGATTGAGATTAACAAATCTAGTCTCCAACATGTGTATCAAACAGGCAGAAGCACTTTCATAAGTAGGAGCAGTTTTTAATAATGGTATATCTTCAAAATCTTCATCCATACTAACATGGGTGAAAAATTCTTCTATATTATCTCTTCCAATGATACACCCTCGTCCTACCGGTATTTTTTCCAGAGTAAACTTACGATGAAGCATGATGAAATAAGCAAAAAGTAAACTAAACAAGTAAAGTAAAGACAAGTAACTAATTTTTGTGTGTTTTGATATAGAGCAAGTAAATAAGATAGTAAGTAAAGTAACTAATTTTTTTGTGTTTTTAATATGAAGCAAACAAGACAGTAAATAAAATAAAGTAAAGCAAGACAAAAACAAAGTAAAGAGATTGGAAGTGGAGACTTCCCTTGCAGCGTGTCTTGATCTCCCCAACGGCGCAGAAAAGAGATGCTTGTTGCGCGAGATGCACGTCCGTTGGGAACCCCAAGAGGAAGGTATGATGCGCACAAACAAGTTTCCTCAGTATGAAACCAAGGTTATCGAACCAGTAGGAGCCAAGAAGCATGTGAAGGTTGTTGGTGGAGGAATGTAGTGCGGCGCAACACCAGTGAAACCGGCGCCAACGTGGAACCTGCACAATACAATCAAAATACTTTGCCCCAACGTAACAGTGAGGTTGTCAATCTCACCACTTGCTGAAAACAAAGGATTAAGTATCGAGTGGAAGATGGTGTTTATTTGCAAAGAACAGAAAAACAGAGAATGTATTCAGATGTAAAAGAATGGACTGGGTCCACAGCTCACTAGAGGTGTCTCTCCAATAAGATAACTAACATGATGGGTGAACAAATTACAAGGGCAATTGACAAACAAAGATTCAATACATATCGATGATGATTACTATGTGATTTAATCAGGGCAAAGTACATAGACCGCTATCCAGCATGCATCTATGCCTAAATAATCCACCTTCGTGTTATCATCCGAACCCCTTCCAGTATTAAGTTGTAAACAGATAATTGCATTAAGTATGGTGCGTAATGTAATCAACACAAATATCCTTAGACAAAGCATCAATGTTTTATCCCTAGTAGCAACAAGCACATCCACAACCTTAGAACTTTCTGTCACTGTCCCAGATTAAATGGAGGCATGAACCCACTATCGAGCATAATTACCCCCTCTTGGAGTTACAAGTATCAACTTGGCCAGAGCCTCTACTAGCAACGGAGAGCATGCAAGAACATAAACAACACATATATGATAGATTGATAATCAACTTAACATAATATTCTATATTCATTGGATCCCGCCAAACACAACATGTAGCATTACAAATAGATGATCTTGATCATGTTAGGCAGCTCACAAGATCTAAACAATGATAGCACAAGCGGAGAAGACAACCATCTAGCTACCGCTATGGACCCATAGTCCAAGGATGAACTACTCACGCATCAATCCGGAGGCGGGCATGATGATGTAGAGCCCCTCCGGTGATTCCCGCAGGGGCCGGAGGCGATCTCCGAATCCCGAGATGGGATTCGACGGCGGCGTCTTTGGAAGGTTTTCCGTATCGTGGCTCGGTACGGGGGTTTCGCGACGAAGGCTATTTTTAGGCGGAAGGGTAGGTCGGGGCGTCACGAGGGGCCCACACAAGGCCGGCGGCCGGGCCTGGGCCGCGCCGCCCGGTGTGTGGCCGCCGTGGCCCCACTTCGTTTCCCTTTCGGTCTTCTGGAAGCTTGTAAAAATAGGACCCGGGCGTTGATTTCATCCAATTCCGAGAATATTTCCTTACTAGGATTTCTGAAACCAAAACAGCAGAAAACAACAACTGACACTTCGGCATCTTGTTAATAGGTTAGTGCCGGAAAATGTATAATAATGCTGTAAAGTATGTATAAAACATTCAAGTATTGTCATAAAAGTAGCATGGAACATAAGAAATTATAGATACGTTTGAGACGTATCACCTGGCTGATCTGAAAAGCGGCGTTGTCAAGAAGAAGAAAGGTATATCTGATATACATGTTATAGATGTTTATCTCACTGGTTCTCGTACTAGTACCTGGGTATTTGATACTGGTTCGGTTGCTCACATTTGTAACTCGAAACAGGAACTACGGAATAAACGAAGCCTAGCGAGGGATGAAGTGACGATGCGCGTTGGAAATGGATCCAAGGTCGATGTGATCGTTGTCGGCACGCTCCCTCTACATCTACCATCGGGATTAGTTTTAGACCTTAATAATTGTTATTTGGTGCCTGCGTTGAGCATGAACATTATATCTGGATCGTGTTTAATGCAAGACGGTTATTCATTCAAGTCTGAGAATAATGGTTGTTCTATTTTTATGAATAATATCTTTTATGGTCATGCGCCTGAGAAGAATGGTTTATTTCTATTAAGTCTCGATAGTAGTGATACACATGTTCATAACATTGATGCTAAACGAATTAAATTGAATGATAATTCTACTTATATGTGGCACTGTCGTCTTGGTCATATTGGAGTGAAACGCATGAAGAAACTCCATTCCGATGGATTACTTGAGTCACTTGACTTTGAGTCACTTGACAGATGCGAAGCATGTCTAATGGGAAAAATGACTAAGACTCCATTCTCTGGTATTATGGAGCGAGCTACAGACTTATTGGAAATCATACATACCGATGTGTGCGGACCAATGAGTGTAGCCTCGCGCGGTGGTTATCGTTATGTTCTAACCTTCACAGATGATCTGAGTAGATATGGGTATATCTATTTCATGAAACATAAATCCGAAACTTTCCAGAAGTTCAAGGAATTCCAAAGTGAAGTAGAAAATCAACGTAACAAGAAGATCAAGTTTCTGCGTTCTGATCGCGGAGGCGAATATCTGAGTTATGAGTTTGGCATGCATTTAAAGAAATGTGGAATACTTTCACAGTTGACACCGCCGGGAACACCACAGCGCAATGGTGTGTCCGAACGTCGTAATCGAACTCTCTTAGATATGGTTCGTTCTATGATGTCTCTTACTGATTTGCCTTTATCGTTTTGGGGTTATGCATTAGAGACAGCTGCATTCACTTTAAATAGGGCACCATCGAAATCCGTTGCAACGACACCGTATGAATTGTGGTTTAATAAGAAACCTAAGCTGTCGTTCCTTAAAGTTTGGGGTTGCGAAGCCTATGTAAAAAAGTTACAACCGGACAAGCTAGAACCCAAAGCGGAGAAATGCGTCTTCATAGGATACCCTAAGGAAACTATAGGGTATACTTTCTATCACAGATCCGAAGGCAAAGTCTTTGTTGCTAAGAACGGAACCTTTCTTGAGAAAGAGTTTCTCACTAAAGAAGTGACTAGAAGAAAAGTAGAACTCGACGAGGTTACTGAACCTTCTCTCGTTGATCAGAGTAGCGCAGTACCGGAAGATGTTCCTGTGCCGCCCGCACCGGTAACAGAGGAAGCTAATGATAATGATCATGAAACTTCGAGCGAAGTAGCTACTGAACCTCGCAGGTCGACAAGGGAACGTACCACTCCTGATTGGTATGATCCTTGTCTAAATCTCATGATTGTGGACAACAATGATGAGGACCCTGCGACGTATGAAGAAGCGATGATGAGCCCAGATTCCAACAAATGGCAAGAAGCCATGAAATGGGATCCATGTATGATAACAAAGTATGGACTTTGGTAGATCTACCTGATAGCCGCAAGGCTGTTGAGAATAAATGGATCTTCAAGAGAAAAACAGATGCTGATGGTAATGTTACTGTCTATAAAGCTCGACTTGTCGCAAAGGGTTTCCGACAAATTCAAGGTGTTGACTACGATGAGACTTTCTCACCTGTAGCGAAGCTAAAATCTATGAGGATTTTGTTAGCAATAGCTGCATTTTTCGATTATGAGATTTGGCAGATGGATGTCAAAACGCGTTCCTTAATGGTGACATTGAGGAAGAGTTGTATATGGTACAACCCAAAGGTTTTGTCGATCCTAAAAATGCTGACATGGTATGCAAACTTCAGCGTTCCATTTATGGACTGAAGCAAGCATCCAGGAGTTGGAACCGACGCTTTGATAAGGTGATCAAAGACTTCGGGTTTATACAGTGTCATGGAGAGGCCTGTATTTACAAGAAAGTGAGTGGGAGCTCTGTAGCATTCCTGATATTATATGTAGATGACATATTATTGATTGGGAATGATATAGAACTATTAAGCAGTGTAAAAGGTTATTTGAATAAGTGTTTTTCAATGAAGGACCTTGGTGAAGCAGCGTACATTTTAGGCATCAAGATTTATAGAGATAGATCAAGACGCCTAATAGGGCTTTCACAGAGTACATACCTGGACAAGATTCTAAAGAAGTTTAGAATGGATGAAAGTAAGAAAGGGTTCTTACCGATGTTGCCAGGTAAGGTCTTGAGTAAGACTCAAGGTCCAGCTACGGCAGAAGAAAGAGAGAGGATGAATCAGATCCCCTATGCCTCGGCAGTAGGCTCTATCATGTATGCCATGCTGTGTACTAGACCGGATATAGCGCATGCTGTTAGTTTGACTAGCAGATATCAAAGTGATCCAGGAATGGAACACTGGACAGCGGTCAAGAATATCCTGAAGTACTTGAAAAGAACTAAGGATATGTTTCTTTGTTATGGAGGTGACCAAGAGCTCGTTGTAACCAGTTACACCGATGCAAGTTGGAACACTGATCCTGATGACTCTAAGTCTCAGTCTGGGTACGTGTTTATATTGAATGGTGCTGCGGTAAGCTGGTGCAGCTCCAAGCAGTGCACGGTGGCGAAGTCTTTGATGTCTACGGGTGCTTATATTCTTGTAGACAGTGTTGGGCCTCCAAGAGCAGAGGTTTGTAGAACAGAAGCAAGTTTTCCCTTAAGTGGATCGCCCAAGGTTTATCGAACTCAGGGAGGAAGAGGTCAAAGATATCCCTCTCAAGCAACCCTGCAATCACGATACAAGAAGTCTCTTGTGTCCCCAACACACCTAATACACTTGTCAGATGTATAGGTGCACTAGTTCGGCGAAGAGATAGTGAAATACAGGTGGTATAGATGGTGGTAATATTGCAGAAAGTAAAGATGCAGTAAAACAGAAACAAGCGCGAAAATAGCTTCGTAGGAAGCAATTCGTTGTGGTGGAAACAAGGCCTAGGAATCATACTTTCACTAGTGGACACTCTCAACATTGATCACATAATAAATAAGTTCTCTTTCCTTTGTGCTACATATACTCTTGTTGGATGATGAACACCACTAATTGTGTAGGGCTACAAGAGCTCCCTCAAGCCGGAGTTAACAAGCGCCACAACATTCGATATTCATGTTTAAGTAACCTTAGAGTATAATAGATCTTTGCAAAATAGACCAAGTACTAACATAGCATGCACACTGTCACCATCACACTATGAAGGAGGCATAGATCACATCAATACTATCATAGCGATAATCAACTCCATAACCTACAAGAGATTATGATCATAATCTACGACAAGAACTACACAATGCACACACTGTCACCATTACACCATGCAGGAGGAATAGACTACTTTAATAACATCACATGAGTAGCACATAGACTAGTAGCGATACAAAGCTCATATGAATCTCAATCATGTAAGGCAGCTCATGAGATCATTGTATTGAAGTACATAGGAGAGAGATGAACCACATAGCTACCGGTACAGCCCTTAGCCTCGATGGAGAACTACTCCCTCCTCATGGGAGCAGCAGCGTTGATGAAGATGGCGGTGGAGATGGCAGCGGTGTCGATGGAGAAGCATTCCGGGGGCACTTCCCCGTCCCGGCGGCGTGCCGAACAGACTCCTGTCCCCGCATCTTGGCTTCGCGATGGCGGCGGCTCGAAGGTTTCGCGTACCGTGGCTTATTCGTATCGGGGTTTTAGGTCGGGGCTTCTTATAGGCGAAAGGGAGCCTCGGAGGGGGCCTGGGCCACAGACAACGGGGCGCCCCCGCGCGCCGCCACCATGTGTGGGGCCCCGGGCCTCCCCTCTGGTGCCTCTCGGGTGTTCGGAAGCTCCGTGAAAATAGGGTCGGGCGTTGATTTCGTCCGATTCCGAGAATATTTCCTTACTAGGATTTCTGAAACCAAAAACAGCAGAAAACAGGAACTGGCACTTCGGCATCTCGTCAATAGGTTAGTTCCGGAAACGCATAAATATGACATAAAGTATGCATAAAACATGTAGATATCATCAATAAAGTAGCATGGAACATAAGAAATTATAGATACGTTGGAGACGTCTTCAACAGAATCGGAATACATAGCGGCTTCGGAGGCTTCATCGGAAGCGGTATGGATGAAGAGGTTCATTGTTGAGCTCGGTGTGGTTCCTAGTGCATTGGACCCACTAGTCATTTATTGTGACAACATGGGTGCCATCGCCAATGCACAAGAACCAAGGTCACACAAGAAGCTAAAGCATATCAAGCTGCATTTTCATTCGATTCGCGAGTACATCGAAGATGGAGAAGTAAAGATTTGCAAAGTACACACTGATCTGAATGTAGCAGATCCGTTGACTAAAGCTCTCCCTAGGGCAAAGCATGACCAACACCAGAAAGCCATGGGTGTTAGTGAAAGTGCATGGAGCCCCCATGTGTGGTTTTGGTAATTAATGACAATCCCTATGGACTAATGTTTGCATTGAGTTATATTTGTAGGAGTTGTCCATAGGCAATTCTTGAACCATATGTTGGCTTCAAGGTTGCAATAAGAAGAAATTGATGAAGGATATCAAGTGTCAAGTATGTCTTGAAGATGAAGATGAAGTGAGCCCTAGAGTTACTTCAAGACATCAACATGATGAAGAATGAAGAAATGAAGTGCAAGTTCAAGATGAGCCATCTCGAAGAGATCCTTTGCTTGAGTCTTGCCATCCATATGGTGATCATGGATATGTGAAGATGCGCCGAAGAAGAAGCTCTCCCATGGTGGTTTATGGGGGAGCAATCTACAAGACTTCGTCAAGCAAGCACAAGCAAGAAAGGCGTTCCATCTTGTTGAGGTCAAGATCGTCGTCATCAAGCTCAAGTGGAATGCGCAAGTATAAGGTTTGCTCTTGATAGGGTTTCTTTCTCACCGGTCTCATAGTGTAGTTGGAGACCGGTTTATAGTTTAGTTGCCGTACTATCAAGAGGGCTCTCGAGTGAGTAACTCGATCGTATCATTCGGAGAGAGCTCAAACCTTTGCATCCTTGCATCATCTTTCTTGGTTATTATTTGGATCTTATCCATGTGATGATTTAGAGCTTGTGCTTATTCTCATGACAAGCTCTAGTTCATCAAGAATGGTTTTTGCACGGGCAACTTGTTGCATTTTCAAGATTGAAGGTTTTACCGGTATGTCTCTTTGAGATAGGTCAAACCTTTCATCATTTGTTTCTATCCTCCTTTGCTGGACTATGATGTTTCTATGCATATTGTTGTAGAGCTCGTTGTTGTGATTTCAACGAGCCCAAGATCATCGAAATCGGAGTCCGGATGCAAAAGTTATGCCCGTTTTAGTTTTGGTGTTTCTGCAGTTTGCTTTGGCCGGATATTTCGGAAATATCCGGGCCGGATTATCCGGGCCGGATATTTCGGAAATATCCGGCCCCCCCGAAATCGGCTAAGGACCTGAATTGCTGCTCAGTATAGGGGCCGGACATTTGCCCGGATATTGTCCCGGTTTTGTCCTAGGGCCGGATTATCCGGGCCGGACATTTCGGAAATATCCGGGGGCCTCGAAATTGGCTAAGGACCAGACGAAAAGCAGCTCTGGATAGGGGGCGGACATTTGGCCGGATTTTTACCAGGTTTTGTCCCTGAGACCGGATTATCCGGGGGCGGATTATCCGGCCCTTACTTAGGCCGGATTATCCGGCCCTGGTTTTGCCCAACGGCTCGATTTTCTTGGGGGGTATAAATACCCCCCTTCTTCCTCCTTGGGCTGTTGCTTCTCTCACTCTCTCTCTCCTCCATTGTTGAACTAGAGAAGCTTGCACTATCTCTCAATCCCTCCATGATTCTTGCCCCCATTTGAGGGAAAAGAGAGAGGAGATCTAGATCTACACTTCTACCAATCAAATCCATCTCTTTGTGAGTGGAACTCTCTAGATCTTGATCTTGGTGTTCTTTGTGAATTCCTTTGTTCTTCCTCTCTTATTCCCCCAATAGCTTTTGTAGCTTTGTTGGAATTTGAGAGAGAAGGACTTGAGCATCTTTGTGGTGTTCTTGCCATTGCATTTGGTGCATCGGTTTGAGTTCTCCACGGTGATTCGTGGAGGTGAAAGCAAGAAAGTTGTTACTCTTGGGTTCTTGGAACCCTAGACGGATTCTACGCCTTTGTGGCGATTTGTTGGGAGCCTCCGATTAAGTTGTGGATGTGTGCCCCAACCTTTGTGTAAGGCCCGGTTTCCGCCTCGAAGGAAATCCCTTAGTGGAACCGTGACCTAGGCCTTTGTGGCGAGGGTCACCGGAGATTTAGGTGAGGCGCCTTCGTGGCGTTCGGTTTGTGGTGTGAGTACCGCATCTTGGGGTGAGGCCTTTGTGGCGTTGGTGTGCATCGAGCAACCACACCTCAAGGTGAGCCTCTTGTGGCGTTCGGGAGCACTAAGCAACCGCACCTCTCCACCGGAGATTAGCACTCGCAAGAGTGTGAACTCCGGGATAAATCATCGTCTCCCGCGTGCCTCGGTTATCTCTATACCCGAGCTCTTTACTTATGCACTTTACCTTGTGATAGCCATCGTGCTTGAAGTTATATATATCTTGCTATCACATGCTTGCTTGTATTGCTTAGCATAAGTTGTTGGTGCACATAGGTGAACTCTTGCTTAGAATAAGTTGTTGGTGCACATAGGTGAACCATAGTATATAGGCTTTGGGCTTGACAAAGTAAACGCTAGTTTTATTCCGCATTTGTTAAGCCCATCTCGTAAAAGTTTTAAATCGCCTATTCACCCCCCCTCTAGGCGACATCCGTGTCCTTTCAATTGGTATCAGAGCAAGGTCTCTCATTCTTAGGCTTCACCGCCTTGAGAGTAAAGATGTCGGTTAGGGGATTAGCGCACAATAACTTGGTTATATTTGATGGCACAAATTATGATCTATGGAAAATTTATGTGCTTAATATTTTGCGGCGTATGTCTCCGGACATGGAGCGATTTCTTGACATGGGTTTTTCTTCTCCTAAGGATCCTCAAAATTTATCTCTTGAGGAGGAGAAAAACTCTTGTCTCGATGCTCTTGCTTCTCATGTGTTTTCCATTGTTGTGAGCAATGTAGTTACTTCTTCAATCATGCCTTTTGGGAGCGCTCATGAATTATGGACAAAGCTTAAAGACAAATATGATGTGTCCAATATTATTGAGGATGATTGTATTGCTTCCACTTCCGGCCGTGATGAGTTCTCATCTTCATCCACTTCACCAAAGTGTGGTAAGACACAAGGTAATGATATGGTGAGTGGTGATGAAAATTGCAATGTTGATATTGAGCTTACTATTGATGATTCTTCATCTCTATCTCATTGCAATGCTTCATCTTTGGACTTAAACACATCTAGCACTAGAAATGATTTACATGCTTGTGTTGATAGTCCTTGCATATCATGTGTAAGTTGCTTGAATAAATCTAATGATGATATGCTTGCTTTGTCTTGTGGCCATGATAAAAATGCTTATATTTCCTCTAGTTGTTGTGTGACTAACATTGTAGAGGAAACCAAAGATTCTATTGGTCAAGACAAGATCTTGAAAGGAGCCTCAAGTAACTCCTCATCTTTATCTCACGGTCCTCATATATGCCTTATGGCCAAGAGTTCCACGGTATCTCCTACCGTGGAACCTAATATTCCTCGTGGTGATAAGGATGAGGATGAGTATGAAGAAGAGGATTGGGTTGTCTCTCTACGCAATAAAGGTGAGAGTGTATTCAAGGTTCTTTGCAAAGATAAAATTGCTTGCTCTCACTTCTTTGAAATCTTGACTACCGCTATTGAGAGCCAAAAACTTATTTGGATGCATGAGAACACCATTGATAAAAAGGGTGCTCTTGAACGAGAGTATGCCAATGATGTAGCATCCCTAAAGAATGATCTTGAAGAAGAACAAGAGACCATAGCCTCTCTTGAAGAGCAACTTGAAACCCTTGAGGTGTCTCAAAATGAAATATTTGCTAAACTCACTAAAGAAAGAGACCATGCTAAAGCTAAATTAAAATTGCTTAAAAATGAAAAGTCCAAAGTTGGTGTTGGTCATGATAAACTTGTTAAGGATCTAGATGATCTAGACAAGGCCCACAAGGCCTTGGAGAGCGAACACTCTATCCTCACCAAGTCATATGAGCAACTACAAGCTTCATATTTAAAAGAGCATGCTATGTTACCCTCTCTTCTTGATATGTCTTGTGATGATGCTTGTGCTACTAACTCTACTTCTTGTGAAGCATCTATCTTGAAGGAGAATGTTGAGCTAAGGGCTCAACTTGATTTGCTAACTAGCAATTATGGGAAATTGGAAGAAAATCATGGAAAGCTTGCTAGCTCCCATGAGGATCTTCTAGCTTCTCATGATAGGCTAAAGTTAGCTCATGAGGCTATCATATCAAAGGCAACACCTTGTGAGCCTCATGTGGGTACTAGCACTACTACTCAAAATGCTATATTACCATGTGCTAGTCCTAGTAATTCGTCCACTCATAGTATTGCTAAATCTTGTGATGAATTATCTTCCTTGCCTTCTTGCTCTAACAATGAAGGTTCTACTTCCTCTAGTACTTGTGTTGTTACTAACCATGTAGAGGAAATCAAAGAGCTCAAGGCTCAAGTCACTTCTTTGAAGAATGACTTGGTAAAGAGTCATGAAGGGAAATGCAAACTTGACACGATGTTAAGTGTGCAACAATCCCCCAATGACAAGAGTGGACTTGGATTCAAATCCAACAACAAGAACAAGTCCAAGAACAACAACAACAACAACAAGGGCCAAGGACAAGTCAAAGACCCGGCTAAGATTGTTTGCTTCAAGTGCAATATTGAAGGGCACCATGTTAGATCTTGCCCTTTGAAGAAGAAGCAAAAAGGGAAGCGGCCTCAAGCTCAAACTCATATTCAACCTCAAGTTGAAGAAATGCCACTTCCCAAGAAGAAACAAGCCAATGCTCCCATTGTGGAGAAACCTAGTGAGAAGAAGGAGAAGAAAAGAACTTGCTACATATGCCGTGAGAAGGGCCACATCTCCTCCTTGTGCACTATTGGTACCTCATCCAACTCTATCACCATTGATGATGTTTATTCTCTTTGTAAGGATGAGGGTGGCAATGTGTTTGCCAAATATGTTGGTGCTCAAAGTGGTGTCAAGAAAAGAACCATTTGGGTTGCCAAGCCTATTGTGACTAACCTCTTAGGACCCAACTTAGTTGGGGACCAACAATCCAAAATTTGATCAATAGGTGCTTGTTGGAGGGCATTGGAGACTTGGCTACATCATGAAGAATTAAGGGATCTTCATCATTTATATTATCTCAAGCCAAGTCTTTTGGTTATCTTACTTCTATCATATACCCAATGTTCCTCCTTGCGGTAACATGTGCTCAACTCATTTATATTGAAAGTTACTCGCCCCTTTGCATGTGTTAGTTTTGTTCCTAACATGTGTTTGTATATGTTGTGCATCCTACTTGTTTTTCTTGAGAAATCAAGTCTATGTATGTTAGGTTGCACACCATGTATTTGTGCTTGTGTTGGAGCCTCTTTGCATCTTGTTGTATCTTATATGGCTCTTATGAGAGATTAATGGACTATAACATTTTGGGGGAGTGATATGCCGTTAGGAATTTCACAATCCTAACAATGTGTGTGTTGGAGATATGCCCAAGAGGCAATAATAAAATGGTTATTATAATATATCTTTGTGTTTATGATAATGTTTACATACCATGCTATAATTGTATTAACTGAAACATTGATACATGTGTGTTATGTAGACAACAAAGAAGTCCCTAGTATGCCTCTTAAACTAGCTTGTTGATTAATGGATGATTAGTTTCATAATCATGAACATTGGATGTTATTAATAACAAGGTTATATCATTATATGAATGATGTAATGGACACACCCAATTAAGCGTAGCATAAGATCTCGTCATTAAGTTATTTGCTATAAGCTTTCGATACATAGTTACCTAGTCCTTATGACCATGAGATCATGTAAATCACTTATACCGGAAAGGTACTTTGATTACACCAAACACCACTGCGTAAATGGGTGGCTATAAAGGTGGGATTAAGTATCCGGAAAGTATGAGTTGAGGCATATGGATCAACAGTGGGATTTGTCCATCCCGATAACGGATAGATATACTCTGGGCCCTCTCGGTGGAATGTCGTCTAATGTCTTGCAAGCATATGAATAAGTTCATAAGAGACCACATACCACGGTACGAGTAAAGAGTACTTGTCAGGAGACGAGGTTGAACAAGGTATAGAGTGATACCGAAGATCAAACCTCGGACAAGTAAAATATCGCGAGACAAAGGGAATTGGTATTGTATGTGAATGGTTCATTCGATCACTAAAGTCATCGTTGAATATGTGGGAGCCATTATGGATCTCCAGATCCCGCTATTGGTTATTGGTCGGAGTGAGTACTCAACCATGTCCGCATAGTTCACGAACCGTAGGGTGACACACTTAAAGTTGGATGTTGAAATGGTAGAACTTGAATATGGAATGGAGTTCGAATATTTGTTCGGAGTCCCGGATGTGATCCCGGACATCACGAGGAGTTCCGGAATGGTCCGGAGAATAAGATTCATATATAGGATGTCATTTTATGTGAATAAAATGATGCGGAAGGTTCTATGGAAGGTTCTAGAAGGTTCTAGAAAAGTCCGGAAGAAACCACCAAGGAAGGTGGAGTCCACTTGGGACTCCACCTCCATGGCCGGCCAACCCTAGTGGGGGAGGAGTCCCAAGTGGACTCCCCCTTAGGGGGCCGGCCACCCCCCCTATGGAAGGTGGAATTCCCACCTCTAGTGGGAGGGAAGGTTTCCCACCATATGGAAGGTTTTGGGTTCGGGTCTTATTCGAAGACTTGTAGTCCAACACTTGGGGCTTCCACCTATATATAGAGGGCCAAGGGGAGGGGGCCGGCCACCACAACAAGCCACAAGCTGGCCGCACCCTTTGAGGCCGGCCACCCCCTCTCCCCAAACCCTAGCCGCCCCACTCCTCCTTCTTCCCCGCACGCTTAGCGAAGCTCCGCCGGGATTCTCCACCGCCACCGACACCACGCCGTCGTGCTGTCGGATTCAAGAGGAGCTACTACTTCCGCTGCCCGCTGGAACGGGGAGGTGGACGTCGTCTTCATCAACAACCGAACGTGTGACCGAGTACGGAGGTGCTGCCCGTTCGTGGCGCCGGAACCGATCGTGATCAAGATCTTTACGCGCTTTTGCAAGCGGCAAGTGATCGTCTACCGCAGCAATAAGAGCCTACTCTTATAGGCTTTGGAATCTCTTCAAGGGTTAGTCTTGATCATCCCCTCGTTGCTACCGTCTTCTAGATTGCATCTTGGCTTGGATTGCGTGTTCGCGATAGGAAAATTTTTGTTTTCTATGCAACGTTATCCTACAGTGGTATCAGAGCCGTGTCTATGCATAGATGGTTGCACGAGTAGAACACAATGGTTTGTGGGCGTTGATGCTCTTGTTATCTTTAGTTTGAGTACTTTGCATCTTTGTGGCATAGTGGGATGAAGCGGCTCGGACTAACTTTACATGACCGCGTTCATGAGACTTGTTCCTCGTTCGACATGCAACTTGTATTGCATAAGAGGCTTTGCGGGTGTCTGTCTCTCCTACTATAGTGAAGATTCAATTTACTCTTCTATTGACAACACTAGTATCACCGTTGTGGTTCATGTTCGTAGGTAGATTAGATCTTACTCGAAAACCCTAAACCACGTAAAATATGCAAACCAAATTAGAGACGTCTAACTTGTTTTTGCAGGGTTTGGTGATGTGATATGGCCATAATGTGATGATGAATATGTATGAGATGATCATTATTGTATTGTGGCAACCGGCAGGAGCCTTATGGTTGTCTTTAATTTTCATGTTGAGTAGTATTTCAAAGTAGTTGTAATAGTTGCTACATGAGGTGAACAACCATGAAGCCGGCGCCATGAACCTTGACGCTACGCCGACGATGATGGAGATCATGCCCGAAGATGATGGAGATCATGTCCGTGCTTTGGAGATGAAGATCAAAGGCGCAAAGACAAAAGGGCCATATCATATCACATATGAATTGCATGTGATGTTAATCCTTTATGCATCTTATTTTGCTTAGATCGCGACGGTAGCATTATAAGATGATCCCTCACATTAATATCAAGATAATAAAGTGTTCTTCCCTCGTATGCACCGTTGCATTGTTCGACGTTTTGAAGCATCTCGTGATGATCGGGTGTGATAAACTCGACATACAACGGGTGTAAGCCATGTTGCACACGCGGAATACTTGGGTTTGCTTGACGAGCCTAGCATGTACAGACATGGCCTCGGGACAACGGAAACCGAAAGGTTGAACACGAGTCATATGGATGATATGATCAACATGTTGATGTTCACCATTGAAGCTACATCATCTCACGTGATGATCGGTTTTGATGTAGTGGATTTGGATCGTGTACCACTTAACAACTATGAGGGATGTTGTATTAAGTGGGAGTTCATTAGTAATTAGATTAAAACATGAACTAATTATCATAAACATAGTCTGAGTAGTATTTTGAATTAATTTTGTAGTATTGGCATCCGTTTACTACTATGCGCTAGTCTTGTTATTGAGATAGAAATACTGTTAAAATCTGATAAGAAACTTTACGGATTAGTACCGTATTGTTAAAGAATCAAGAATTGATTAAGTCCTATTGCAAACTTTTAGTGAAACTCACTTTGTTGATTCAGAGAGCTATGGTTTCAATTAGTACCTAAAGTCATCTTGTCTCCGTGAAACTTGAAGTTCAAATCTGTTTGAAAAGTAAGGAGCTGAAAATTTAGTTTTCAGAAATAATCAAGGTATGAGATATATGTGATATCTAAGACCTTATTGCAAGATGATAGAATATAATTTGGTGAGACTACATAAACTCATAAGTTTTATGGGAATGTATGAAGGTTGAAGACGCCAGGCGTCACAATCCTCCAACTATTGGAGCACTAACGATATTCGCATATCCATGAAGTTATCATCCTTAGTATGCACCGTTGCTAAGACTCGTCGTATCGAAGCATCACGTGATGATCGGGTGTTATAGATTCTACGTGTGCTTACAATGGGTGCAAGCCAGATTTGCACATACGAATACTAAGGTTAAACTTTATGAGCCTAGCATGTACAGACATGGTCTCAAAAAGTCGTCATGATATGATGGATAAAATTATGAGTGAAATTGTTCATCATATTAAAAGGTTACTAATAGTGAAATCCGGAACACTTGTCATATGATGATCAACTTCAAAGAACCTCAAGGTTATTGGTATTTGATCAACAAACCTAGAAGTTATTGATATTGAAGTGTTTTTCTGAATAATGAGGAAAGCTAAAAGAGAAACTACAAAAGATTATTGGCAGAAAGAAAGAAAGAAAAGACTAGAAAGTCTAGCTCAGGTGTATATAAATGATATACATGTTATGGATGTATTCCTCATTTGGTCACACAATAAAATTCTTGGGTATTTGTACCACATTGGTTGGTATGAAGTGTCATACAAAACAACGCAATACAAGAGTACAATGGCCTAAGTGACTAACAAGGAATATGATAGGTATGCACGTCTGGAACAAAAATAAAGTGTTATTATGTTCATCATTGGCATTCTATCTAGCCCTTAGAATTTATAATAAAGAACTTAATAATTGTTATTTTGCTCTGGTCAAATGAAAACAATGAGTTGTTCAAATTATGACATTACTCCATGAACGATGGATAAGTTATTATAAATCTTAATGGTGAAACACACATACATAACACTGACGCTAAAATGCCATAAGGCAAGTGATTTGAATTCCACTCATTTGTGGAACCGCCATTTAGGTCATGTTAGAAAGGAACGCATGAAGGAACTCCATGTAAATGGATTTTTGGAGTCACTTGATTTTTGAATCATTTGACGCTTGCAAATCTTTTCTAAAGAGAATGATTAAAATACCGTTCATAGGCCAAAAGTTGAACGGGCAACTAACTTAGTGGAAAAATACATGATGATGTATGTGGTTCACTGGGCATAGTTGTGTGCGGGAGATTCTTCTACTTCATGAAAACTTTCAACAATGAATTGAGTATATATGTGGATATATTCAATAAGGAAGAAGTTTGAAACATTTGAATGGATTCAAATAAATTTCAGCATGAAGTGGAAATCATCGTAATAGAAAAGTCGAATATCTATGATTGGATCATGGTAGAAATATTTGAATTACGATTTTTAGCGAACATCTAAGAGAGTTATGAAATTGTTCTACAACTCACATTTTTGGAGTATCATAATGATGATGTAGTATCCGAGATATGTATCCAAACCTTGTTGGATTAATGATGAGATAAAATATTATGACGCCATTATATTTTTGTGGATTATGCTTTAGTGACTACCGCTTTTACACTGAATAGAGCATCATCATGATCCGTTGAAATGACACCATACGAGTTATGGTATGGGTATAAACCCTAATAGTCTTTCTTTAAATTTTGGTCTAAGAGTTTACAACCAAAATCGGATGAATGTCTTTGTTGGTTATCCCAGAGAATTAATTGGGAATTCTTCCCACGAGACAAAGACAAAAGTGTTTGTCAATGTTTCTTATTTCCGAGAAATTGTTTCTAGTGAAGTATTTGAGTGGGAGAACAATATAATTTGATAAGGTTTATGAACCTGAGCATAATGATCAGAGTAGCGCAGCATCGGAATTTGTTTCGGAAGCGGCCACGACGATCATGGCTCCCATGACTACAAAGTGTTTTAGCCATGGAGATCGAAGTACATATTGAACCTTGTAGGTATGGTTTACTTTGTGATCAAATAAATGATTTGTGAACAAAGGATTGATTTTGAATAATGATAAACCAACTACAAACAAAGAAGTTATGATGGGCCCTGACTCCGTTAAAATGGCTATACGCCATGAAATCCAAGATAGATGAATACTTTTTGAAAGTAAAAGGATCTATACAATTGTTAGACTTGGATGAAATATCCTTGAAGAAAGCTTGACTTATCGAAAAATTGTTTACGACAAAGTTCAAAGAGTTGAATACGATAAGATTAGATCTTCCGTAGCAATGCTTATAGTCTATGTGGATTATTCTAGTAATCACTACATATTTCTTTTATGAGATATGCTAGTAGGATGGCAAAATACATTACTTATCAGAAGTATGTATTAAAGGTGTATACAAGATACAACCAAGAGTTTTGCTGGTCCGTGGAATACTAGATAGGTATACGAACTTCAATTGGATGAAGTAAGTATCACGGAGTTAGAATCTTCACCAGATGAAATAGTCAAAGAGTTTTTGATTTCATCAGAGACGATGAAGAGGCTTGCATTTGCAAGAAATTAAGTGGGAGCGCTAAGACACATTTATAATACTTTATGTAGGTGACATATAGTTGGTTATAAATGATGTAATTATATACTTGATTAAAAGGTTTCATTGAGAATTAACTTCAATGAAAGGATATGGACTGAAACAAATTTAGTGTCAAGATCTATGAAGATAGATTGAAACACATAAATAAGTTTAAGTCAAAGTACATATGATGGATATTGAAGTAGTTCAATATAGAAATATTAAGAAAATGTTCTTGTCATGTGAAGGTTTAACAAGACTTGAGTGTATATGACACTCAATGAGTAAAAACACATGAGTGATTATAGATCACGAATAACATGTACACAATCAGATATCATGTGCTATAAAGTGTTATGAGCATATACCAGAATGATTCATATGATGATCATTGAACGACAGTAAGAATATCCTTAAGTACTTTAGAAGAACTAAGGATATATATATATATTTTTGTATGAAGAAATGACAAACAAATCGCTGTAAGGTGTTACACCGATATTGGTTTTGTCACATATAAAATATAATTTCAAATCTCAAATTAGACTAAGTGTTGTTTAAAAGGTAGCACAATGAGCTAGAAGTTGTCTATGCTAGATTTAGAAGAGTTCTAAATATTGTGATGGATTCTACAAAAGAAGGCAGAATATGTCATTGTTTTGACAATGACAAAGGATGTTAAGTCAGGAGGTTCTTTGAGAACTTGGTGTAGTTCCGACAAAGTCAGAACTTTGAAGCTATATTGTGTGTGACAATATTAGTGACATATTTCAGACCGCGGAATTAAGGTTCCACCAGAGGACTAAGCATATATGCCGACTCATTTGGAAAATGAGTGATGCGCTGAGACGCATATGAATTGCAAAATACATACGTTTCTGAGCATGTCAGAACCGTTGACTAAAACCTCTCCCGTGAGCAAAACATGATAAAGCACCAGAAGGCCAAGGTGTTATATCTTTACATATGTAAACTAGATTATTGACTCTAGTGCAAGTGGGAGACTGTTGGAGATATGCCCAAGAGGCAATAATAAAATGGTTATTATAATATATCTTTGTGTTTATGATAATGTTTACATACCATGCTATAATTGTATTAACCGAAACATTGATACATGTGTGATATGTAGACAACAAAGAAGTCCCTAGTATGCCTCTTAAACTAGCTTGTTGATTAATGGATGATTAGTTTCATAATCATGAACATTGGATGTTATTAATAACAAGGTTATATCATTATATGAATGATGTAATGGACACACCCAATTAAGCGTAGCATAAGATCTCGTCATTAAGTTATTTGCTATAAGCTTTCGATACATAGTTACCTAGTCCTTATGACCATGAGATCATGTAAATCACTTATACCGGAAAGGTACTTTGATTACACCAAACACCACTGCGTAAATGGGTGGCTATAAAGGTGGGATTAAGTATCCGGAAAGTATGAGTTGAGGCATATGGATCAACAGTGGGATTTGTCCATCCCGATGACGGATAGATATACTCTGGGCCCTCTCGGTGGAATGTCGTCTAATGTCTTGCAAGCATATGAATAAGTTCATAAGAGACCACATACCACGGTACGAGTAAAGAGTACTTGTCAGGAGACGAGGTTGAACAAGGTATAGAGTGATACCGAAGATCAAACCTCGGACAAGTAAAATATCGCGAGACAAAGGGAATTGGTATTGTATGTGAATGGTTCATTCGATCACTAAAGTCATCGTTGAATATGTGGGAGCCATTATGGATCTCCAGATCCCGCTATTGGTTATTGGTCGGAGTGAGTACTCAACCATGTCCGCATAGTTCACGAACCGTAGGGTGACACACTTAAAGTTGGATGTTGAAATGGTAGAACTTGAATATGGAATGGAGTTCGAATATTTGTTCGGAGTCCCGGATGTGATCCCGGACATCACGAGGAGTTCCGGAATGGTCCGGAGAATAAGATTCATATATAGGATGTCATTTTATGTGAATAAAATGATGCGGAAGGTTCTATGGAAGGTTCTAGAAGGTTCTAGAAAAGTCCGGAAGAAACCACCAAGGAAGGTGGAGTCCACTTGGGACTCCACCTCCATGGCCGGCCAACCCTAGTGGGGGAGGAGTCCCAAGTGGACTCCCCCTTAGGGGGCCGGCCACCCCCCCTATGGAAGGTGGAATTCCCACCTCTAGTGGGAGGGAAGGTTTCCCACCATATGGAAGGTTTTGGGTTCGGGTCTTATTCGAAGACTTGTAGTCCAACACTTGGGGCTTCCACCTATATATAGAGGGCCAAGGGGAGGGGGCCGGCCACCACAACAAGCCACAAGCTGGCCGCACCCTTTGAGGCCGGCCACCCCCTCTCCCCAAACCCTAGCCGCCCCACTCCTCCTTCTTCCCCGCACGCTTAGCGAAGCTCCGCCGGGATTCTCCACCGCCACCGACACCACGCCGTCGTGCTGTCGGATTCAAGAGGAGCTACTACTTCCGCTGCCCGCTGGAACGGGGAGGTGGACGTCGTCTTCATCAACAACCGAACGTGTGACCGAGTACGGAGGTGCTGCCCGTTCGTGGCGCCGGAACCGATCGTGATCAAGATCTTCTACGCGCTTTTGCAAGCGGCAAGTGATCGTCTACCGCAGCAATAAGAGCCTACTCTTATAGGCTTTGGAATCTCTTCAAGGGTTAGTCTTGATCATCCCCTCGTTGCTACCGTCTTCTGGATTGCATCTTGGCTTGGATTGCGTGTTTTTGGGAATTTCATGATCCTAACAATGTGTGTACATGAGGAATATCACTTAGAATTGATATTGCAAGATTATCTAGTCTCTATGTGGTATGTCATCTTCATGAGAAATTCAAATTCTAATGTCCATTAATATCTCTAGTTGGATCTTATTTGCCTCTTGTGAAAATAAATTCCTTATCACATTATGGGGGAGTAATAAGCTTTGTGCATATTACAAGCCTAGGAAATGTGAACATTTGAGGTTGTGTCACATAGAATTGATATTGTAAATTGTCTCTCATATGTGACATGTTTTCTCAAACAAGTTCCAATTTGCTTAAATGGCTTCATTGCTAATATCTTTGTGGATCTTATTTGTGAAAGTTCTTCTTGGCATGGTTTTTCACAACGTGTCCCTCAATACATTTTTGGAAAACCATGTGCTTCAAGTCATACTATTAATTGCTTTGCATGTTGGTATGAATACTATTAATTGCTTTGCATGTTGGTATGAATACTATTAATTGCCTTGCATGTTGGTATGACTAAATGAAGCTATCAAGAAACTATCTTTGCATGATGGTTAACTCTTATCTTTTACCATATGCTTTGTTCGTTGTAAATATGATCTTATGTATACTTACAAACTACCACCGGGAAATATTTCCTAATACCTCTTGTCCTAGGACAATTGGTAATCAATTATGAGGTAGATATTTATTGATCATATCTACATTGGCTCTTGTATTTATATTGCCTTATTTATTGCCATGAATTTGTTGTGCTTTGACTCCCATGTGTCTTCCTTGCATCTTATGGATCTAAGTTGTCTATTCAAACTTTCTTAGCATTGTTAGAAGATATAGGTAGCGTGATGATCCTAGTTTTGTGCATTTTGTATTCATATAAAAAATCCTAGATAATGCACCAAACTTGGGGGAGCTCTTCTATATTATTAGAATGCTTAACATCTCTTGATCTTTATCAAAAATTTGGTTTTGGGAGACATAAATTTTTCTTTTTGGTACTTTGTGCCATCATAAAAAGTTTCGAGGGTTTGGTTTATTTGTTGGAACCTTGCTCTCTTGGGAGTTGGTTATCTCATTCCTTTGTGTTTAGGTTTAATTAGCTTCTTATAATGAGATAAGTCTTTGGAGTCAATCTTGTGTTGATTTGATTCTTTGATATAATTTGGACAACCATTGTCTCTTGATTTATTTGGTGTTTTGTCCAAATTATATCTTCCTTTGGTTCTTGAAAGTATTGTGCATGCATATTTAATATATGTATATCTTATGGCATGTGTCACTTTCTTTGATCCAATATATAGGGTAAACTCCATCAAATCCTAATTTGGCTAAGATGTGCATGAAATTCAATTTCATATCTATATGCACATAGAATTGTGGAGTTTGTCCTATATGTTGTAGTGTGTCTAACTACTTCGGACCCAATTAGTTTGGGGACCATTTTGTACTTACCTTTGTGTTAGGTACAATGGATATGCATTGGATGCTTGTCTCACTCTTGGAAAGAAGTGGTGACTCAATGGTAACTTGAGGCAAGCTAGGATGGTCAACGAACACATATCTACTACATCCACACCAATGCTATCTCGGTAACAAGTATCTTCTCATGCATACTTTTCTTGTATCCAACCTTATGGTTGCATCTTGGCATGAATCTCTTGATTTGCAAATATTGTGCTTCTTGCAAAAGTCTTAACGAAACCTCTTTATTGCAAATGTGAGTAATTTGAGATGAGTACATATGTTGGGAAGTATATAAAATCATGCTCATGATTCACCCATCCCATCTATGCCTATCTAGCAATTTTATTGCATATCAATTCCTCAAGCCTCTCACATGTGCAATATCGATTAAAGTGCAAATTGAGTTATTTCTTTTAGTATCCTCGTTTGTGATACTTGTTGCCTTTCTCAAATGCATCCCAACTATCTTCTATCCCTTGTTGATATTTGTGATGTATTTTAGATGTTTGTGGTTGAAGTTCATGAATGTACAATAAGACAAAATTGAGCCTTTGGCCATGCTATTAAGCAAAAATTCTTATTGGTATATTGCATGACTTCATTTTGGGATATCATACTATATTTCTTGAGTATCCATTTTGTGTGTGCATGTTTCTTTGTGGATAAATATCTTTGTGATATTGCTCACTTAGAGAAACTTATACACATAAGAGATGATACATCTCCTTTTGATATCTTATTTATTTGTTGCAAGTGTTAAGCTTAATTTTCTATCTATGATCTATTGCAAATGTTTGTGTTTTAAATGGTAATGAGGGAGTGAGGATTCCATGTTATGCATATTGTATTCAAATACAACATTTTAATTTATGCATGTACCTTGGGGAGCTTCCTCATTTAATTTAGAGCACTATCTTTTGGTGATCATTAGAGTTTGATTCACTTGGTATATTTTGTTTTTGAATGATATTATGGGAGTGATGATTCCATGTTTGTGCACTTTATACTCCAATGCAAATTGTCTTGTTTTGTGCACAAACCTTGGGGAGCTTCCTCATATTATTTAGAGCAATCTTCTTGATCTTATCATAATATCTTTCTTTCTTTTGGTATCTTCTTTGTGGTTCATTTGGTTGCTTGCTTCATTTGTTGAAGCTTCTTGACTTTGTTATCTTTTTGCAATCTTTGATCCTATCTATGGTGTGACTCCTTCCGAATATTCGTAATTGGATATGTGCATTTGATTCCACTCAAATTATGAGAAATGCACACGCTATGGAGGAACTCTCACTATATTGGCCTTCTAAATTTTTCACCCATTTCGGCAATTGGTGCCAATGGGGGAGAAGTTTGGAGGGTTTAAGGGAATTTGGTTATGTCTTTGCTTTGTGCTTAAGCATGTGCCTTTATTGCATTGCATCTTGTTGCTTTGCATAGTTGAATATTTAGAGGAAACTCCACTAGGCTTTGAATGCCAATATATGCAATGAAAGTCAAGATCATTCACACATGCATATATTATGGGGGAGTTTGCTCTATATATTCAACTTATTTGTTACTTAAATTCCTTATATAAACCCTCTCAAAGAGATTGTCATCAATTACCAAAATGGGGGAGATTGAAAGTGCATGGAGCCCCCATGTGTGGTTTTGGTAATTAATGACAATCCCTATGGACTAATGTTTGCATTGAGTTATATTTGTAGGAGTTGTCCATAGGCAATTCTTGAACCATATGTTGGCTTCAAGGTTGCAATAAGAAGAAATTGATGAAGGATATCAAGTGTCAAGTATGTCTTGAAGATGAAGATGAAGTGAGCCCTAGAGTTACTTCAAGACATCAACATGATGAAGAATGAAGAAATGAAGTGCAAGTTCAAGATGAGCCATCTCGAAGAGATCCTTTGCTTGAGTCTTGCCATCCATATGGTGATCATGGATATGTGAAGATGCGCCGAAGAAGAAGCTCTCCCATGGTGGTTTATGGGGGAGCAATCTACAAGACTTCGTCAAGCAAGCACAAGCAAGAAAGGCGTTCCATCTTGTTGAGGTCAAGATCGTCGTCATCAAGCTCAAGTGGAATGCGCAAGTATAAGGTTTGCTCTTGATAGGGTTTCTTTCTCACCGGTCTCATAGTGTAGTTGGAGACCGGTTTATAGTTTAGTTGCCGTACTATCAAGAGGGCTCTCGAGTGAGTAACTCGATCGTATCATTCGGAGAGAGCTCAAACCTTTGCATCCTTGCATCATCTTTCTTGGTTATTATTTGGATCTTATCCATGTGATGATTTAGAGCTTGTGCTTATTCTCATGACAAGCTCTAGTTCATCAAGAATGGTTTTTGCACGGGCAACTTGTTGCATTTTCAAGATTGAAGGTTTTACCGGTATGTCTCTTTGAGATAGGTCAAACCTTTCATCATTTGTTTCTATCCTCCTTTGCTGGACTATGATGTTTCTATGCATATTGTTGTAGAGCTCGTTGTTGTGATTTCAACGAGCCCAAGATCATCGAAATCGGAGTCCGGATGCAAAAGTTATGCCCGTTTGAGTTTTGGTGTTTCTGCAGTTTGCTTTGGCCGGATATTTCGGAAATATCCGGGCCGGATTATCCGGGCCGGATATTTCGGAAATATCCGCCCCCCCGAAATCGGCTAAGGACCAGAGGAATTGCTGCTCAGTATAGGGGCCGGACATTTGCCCGGATATTGTCCCGGTTTTGTCCTAGGGCCGGATTATCCGGGCCGGACATTTCGGAAATATCCGGCCCTAAATTGGCTAAGGACCAGACGAAAAGCAGCTCTGGATAGGGGGCGGACATTTGGCCGGATTTTTACCAGGTTTTGTCCCTGAGACCGGATTATCCGGGGCGGATTATCCCCCTTACTTAGGCCGGATTATCCGGCCCTGGTTTTGCCCAACGGCTCGATTTTCTTGGGGGGTATAAACCCCCCTTCTTCCTCCTTGGGCTGTTGCTTCTCTCACTCTCTCTCTCCTCCATTGTTGAACTAGAGAAGCTTGCACTATCTCTCAATCCCTCCATGATTCTTGCCCCCATTTGAGGGAAAAGAGAGAGGAGATCTAGATCTACACTTCTACCAATCAAATCCATCTCTTTGTGAGTGGAACTCTCTAGATCTTGATCTTGGTGTTCTTTGTGAATTCCTTTGTTCTTCCTCTCTTATTCCCCCAATAGCTTTTGTAGCTTTGTTGGAATTTGAGAGAGAAGGACTTGAGCATCTTTGTGGTGTTCTTGCCATTGCATTTGGTGCATCGGTTTGAGTTCTCCACGGTGATTCGTGGAGGTGAAAGCAAGAAAGTTGTTACTCTTGGGTTCTTGGAACCCTAGACGGATTCTACGCCTTTGTGGCGATTTGTTGGGAGCCTCCGATTAAGTTGTGGATGTGTGCCCCAACCTTTGTGTAAGGCCCGGTTTCCGCCTCGAAGGAAATCCCTTAGTGGAACCGTGACCTAGGCCTTTGTGGCGAGGGTCACCGGAGATTTAGGTGAGGCGCCTTCGTGGCGTTCGGTTTGTGGTGTGAGTACCGCATCTTGGGGTGAGGCCTTTGTGGCGTTGGTGTGCATCGAGCAACCACACCTCAAGGTGAGCCTCTTGTGGCGTTCGGGAGCACTAAGCAACCGCACCTCTCCACCGGAGATTAGCACTCGCAAGAGTGTGAACTCCGGGATAAATCATCGTCTCCCGCGTGCCTCGGTTATCTCTATACCCGAGCTCTTTACTTATGCACTTTACCTTGTGATAGCCATCGTGCTTGAAGTTATATATATCTTGCTATCACATGCTTGCTTGTATTGCTTAGCATAAGTTGTTGGTGCACATAGGTGAACTCTTGCTTAGAATAAGTTGTTGGTGCACATAGGTGAACCATAGTATATAGGCTTTGGGCTTGACAAAGTAAACGCTAGTTTTATTCCGCATTTGTTAAGCCCATCTCGTAAAAGTTTTAAATCGCCTATTCACCCCCCCCCCTCTAGGCGACATCCGTGTCCTTTCAGTTAGGTACCTTACAATGTAATCTAGATTATTGACTCTAGTGCAAGTGGGAGACTGTTGGAGATATGCCCAAGAGGCAATAATAAATTGGTTATTATATATCTTTGTGTTTATGATAAATGTTTATATACCATGCTATAATTGTATTGACCGAAACATTGATACATGTGTGTTATGTAAACAACAAGAAGTCCCTAGTGAAGCCTCTTGTATAACTAGCTTGTTGATTAATAGATGATCATCGTTTCGTGATCATGAACATTGGATGTTATTAATGACAAGGTTATGTCATTATGTGAATGATGTAATGGACACACCCAATTAAGCGTAGCATAAGATCACGTCATTAAGTTCATTTGCTATAAGCTTTCGATACATAGTTACCAAGTCCTTTCGACCATGAGATCATATAAATCAGTTATGCCGGAAGGGTACTTTGATTACATCAAACGCCACTGCGTAAATGGGTGGTTATAAAGGTGGGATTAGGTATCCGGAAAGTATGAGCTTGAGGCATATGGATCAACAGTGGGATTTGTCCATCCCGATGACGGATAGATATACTCTGGGCCCTCTCGGTGGAATGTCGTCTAAATGGCTTGCAAGCATATGAATGGTTCATAAGAGACCACATACCACGGTACGAGTAAAGAGTACTTGTCAGGAGACGAGGTGGAACAAGGTATCGAGATACCGATGATCAAACCTCGGACAAGTAATATATCGCGAGACAAAGGGAATCGGTATCGTATGTAAATGGTTCATTCGATCACTAAGTCATCGTTGAATATGTGGGAGCCATTATGGATCTCCAGATCCCGCTATTGGTTATTGGTCGGAGAGAAGTCTCAACCATGTCCGCATAGTTCGCGAACCGTAGGGTGACACACTTAAGGTTTGATGTCGTTTGAGTAGATATTGAATATGGAATGGAGTTCGAAGTTTTGTTCGAAGTCTCGGATGGGATCCCGGACATCACGAGGAGTTCCGGAATGGTCCGGAAAATAAGATTCATATATAGGAAGTCATATTCCATGTTTGGAAATGATCCGGTGCATTTATGGAAGGTTCTAGAAAAGTCCGGAAGAAATCACTTTGGAAGGCGGAGTCCCGAAGGGACTCCACCACCCATGGCCGGCCAACCCTAGAGGGGTGGAGTCCCAGGTGGACTCCACCAAGGTGGCCGGCCACCCCCTCCCAAGGAAAGGTGGGAATCCCACCTCAAGTGGGAGTCCTAGCTTGGGTAGGTTTCATGTGATATGGAAGGTTTTGGTTTGGGGTCTTATTCGAAGACTTGTAGACCAACTCTTGGGTGTTCCACCTATATAATGAGGGACAAGGGGGGGGCTACTGACATGGGCATACCCTTCGGGTACCCATTATTAGTATACCTGGCTCGGCCCAATATGGAGAAGACCCAATATGGAGAAGGCCCAACAAGGCAACCCGAAGAAGTAGTCGACTAGGACTCTTGTAAAACCCTAGGCTGGTTGCATATATAAAGCTAGCCAGGGCACCCGATAGAGAGAGGCCAACAGATAGACAACATAGCTCCGCCTATGGCGGCACCCTGTAAACATACTTATGATCATATAGTAGATTGCTAGCAGCACGTAGGGATCCTCCACCGAGGGGACCCGAAGCTGGGTACGTCGTGTGCCTAATCTCGCTCCCGGAATCTCCATCATCGCTCTCTTCCGAAACCCAAGTCTACAATACGTAGGCATTGCCGAGGTGATCCCTCGTCAATTGGCGCCGTCTGTGGGAACTGCGACGTTTGGATTTTGTCATCCGGGCGAGATCCATCGCCATCAAGAACCCTTATAATTTCGAGTTGCTTAGCGCATCGAAAAATCGCCTGGGGCTGGTTTCTGTCTTCGTGAGCATTGTCTTCGTGAGCATCGTCCGTGAAACAGAGGAGGTTCAGTTTGGTCTTCAAACGTTGGGATCTACAGAAAGAAAGAAAAAAACCTCGCGAGATTCTCCTCATCGGTTGCTTGGGCCGCTGGATCAGAACAATGAGTCGCAGGGTGGTTCATTGAGGCAGCCGAGTCAGCCAAATTTGGCAACCAATCAATCTTTGATTGCTTTCGTACTAGCTCCCACACGTGAGCCAGGCAAGAATTTTTTCCCATGGAGCCAAGTCAATCTGGCGCATTGGTCACAGGGCAAAGGTCAAAGAAACGTATTACAAGCAAAATCAGAGACATACACAGAAATAGCTTCACACCCCACATACGATGTGTACCATATGGATAAGGTTTCGCTGCATCAACTAGGTTCATCATGTCGACTACTCCGATATGCCATCGATCACGTCCACACCATCCCCGCATGATCTACTGCGGCGTCAACTTCGTCCGCGCTACGTGTTCTCCATGACAATTTCATCCGACACAAAGATCAGGTGCTATAATTTTTTGTTAATTATTATTTATAATTTTTTTTTGGTCAAATATATTTTCAGGTACTATATTTCTGCGTGATTTTCGCGTCCAATACAACTTCGGATCAGAACAAGTTCCGACACTTCGCCAGGTGCCGCCGCACTCGCCCGTCAGAACTCGACAGCGTGCACTCGCCTCAGGGGCTCGCCACGAACTGGACGATTCACTTCTCCATGCTGTCTACTTTCACCATGTTGATTATTTTTGGCTAAACGCCGCAAGGCTCCGCTGCATCAAGTACATCCGCTTCGTCGACTCCATCTTCCGGACGACCTACTTCCACCTCGACTTCGCCGCATCCAACAATAAAACTAAGTGTTCCTTTTCCAAGAGTCAATTATTATTCATTTTCGCCACACCCGAATACTCGGGGGCTGCAACATTGCATTATTACAACAAATTTACCCGACATCCGGGACTGCGCCATTATTTCGTTACCACAAACATACTCGGTTACTTGGTGAATTTTTTTTCTTTCTCTCGATATATCTTCTCCGGCTCAGTGGAATTATTTTCTTCGGCTTAGTGGAATTATTTTCTTCGGCTCAGTGGAATTATTTTCTTCGACTTAGTGGATTTATTTTCTTCGGAACAGTGGATTTATCTTCTTCGGCTTGCTGGATTGTTTCTCTTCGGGTTATTATTGGTTCACTCTTATACAATATTACCCGATGCGTTTCCGGGACAATGGATTCATCTTCTATGGTTATTACTAGAACTATTTTCTTCGGATCAATGGATTCATCTTCTATGATATCAGCGGATTCATCTTCTATGATTATTACTGGATTCTTCGGGCCAATGGATTCATCCTCTATGATATCGACGGATTTATCTTCAATATATGCTCTATATTTAATGGCGTAATCTTCAATATGGATTCATCTCAAATACTTCATCTGGGATTCATCTTCGTATATTATTGTCTATGGCTTCATCTTAAATGGCTTCACCAAATATGACGCCGCGACTCCATCAACTTATTTCGACGTCACGCCTAACGCTCGGGGGCTCGACAACGATTTCGCCTCGGGTCACGACTGCGACACAACAATCATGACATCACCTCAGCAACGCTCGGGGGCTCGGCTATTTCTTCATCAACAATTTCGCGGCATCCACTTTTGCTATTTGGTGGTTTCTACTTTGGCTAGATTTCTTATCTACACTCGAAGACTTCATCATGCATCGACTTCGTCGTGTCCAAAAAGCTAAGTGTTCTTTTATTTTGCACAAAGTTGATTATCGTTTACTTTCGTCGCACCCGACACTTGGGGGCTGCGCGGCATATATTCACTTTACATATCATCGAATCTGAGCATCTGACACCGCATGCGAAAAAGAGAGTCAAGGAAAAGATAGAAAAAGTTTGTTTATTTATGCAGGAGAAAGCTGACGAAATTGTCTTCAAGAAAGAACAGGACCCGAAGAATTATCTTCAAAAAGGTCCCGAAAAATTATCTTCAAGAAGGTCCCGAAGAATTATCTTCAAGAAGGACCCGAAGAATTGTCCTCAAGGAGGACCCGAAGAAATTTTCTTCAAGAAAGAACTCGACGAAATTTTCATCAAGGAGGAACCAAAAAAAAGATGGACAAATCTTCGGGTCCATTGACTCGTCATATTCTTCCGAGCAAGAGCATCGGTGATGAACCCGACAATATAGAAGAATCCAATATATTCGGCTGTCTCATCACGCCCGAGAAAAATATAGAAGAGCCCGTAAAATGGGTCATTGCATCAGCCGAACAAGGCACTCGACAATATATTCTCAGAGCGCTAAAAGTCGCGAATAATCTCTGAATGCCGCAAAACTCTGCGAAGGTAAGACCCCGGATCCGTTCTGAGCGGCGTGGCACCGTCTCTGACGTCGGTTTGCTACTTTTTTCCGTATCAACAGATACGAAGAAAAATCCTAACGGACGCGTTAGGTACCCGATAAAACATGACTGGGACTCGACAGAATGGTAAGACCTTAAGCGGCACCTGTCGAGTTAACACCAGTATCCCGGGATCATGTCCAGGGACGTGATCTTGAAGTAGGTTTTTGCGGATTGCCACTAGAGCAGTTAACTAGTACCTGATCCGTCAGATGAACTAGCCCCAATTACCATTATCCATGTACAATATAGATATGGATGTCAAATAAAAATAGCAACGGCCTGGAGTCGATAAAAAGAGGGGCTGCGCCCAGAAATATAGTCAAGTTCTTTATCGAGTAGTACAACTTGAGCCTATGCCTAGGTGCAAGCACCTGCCCATAGGCTCGGGGGCTACTCTTATCGAGAGTATTGTTCACCCTCCCGATAAGATACAAGAAAGAGGAAAAATTGTGGTGTCGATTAAAAGCAAGTTGAGCCTACACCCAAGTGCAAACACTTGGCTGTAGCCTCGGGGGCTACTCCCATCGGGAGCGCTGGTCGCGCACCCGATAGAAAGATAACTTCGACAGCATCTACGGCAATTCAGGTTTGTAGACTCAACTCGATTCTACGACTCGAGTGGAGCCTACTCCCATCGGGAGCACATGGATTTCATCAAGTCTTCCAGAAATATAGTTAAGTTCTTCATCGAGTAGTACAACTTGAGTCTATGCCTAAGTGCAAGCACTTGCCCATAGACTCGGGGGCTACTCCCATCGGGAGCGCTGCCGCGCACCCGATAATTTCAAGAATCGTCGACATCATCTACGCTACACATGATCTACGACATGGACCTCGCCTTGTATTTCTTCGACTTCGGAGATGGTTATGCTTGGAGTTTCTACGCAAGTCTTCGACTTCCCTATAAACTCGGGGGCTACTGACATGGGCATACCCTTCGGGTACCCATTATTAGTATACCTGGCTCGGCCCAATATGGAGAAGACCCAATATGGAGAAGGCCCAACAAGGCAACCCGAAGAAGTAGTCGACTAGGACTCTTGTAAAACCCTAGGCTGGTTGCATATATAAAGCCAGCCAGGGTACCCGATAGGGAGGCCAACAGATAGACAACATAGCTCCGCCTATGGCGGCACCCTGTAAACATACTTATGATCATATAGTAGATTGCTAGCAGCACGTAGGGATCCTCCACCGAGGGGACCCGAAGCTGGGTACGTCGTGTGCCTAATCTCGCTCCCGGAATCTCCATCGTCGCTCTCTCCCGAAACCCAAGTCTACAATACGTAGGCATTGCCGAGGTGATCCCTCGTCACCGGCCACCTCAAGCCATAGCTTGGCCGCACCCCATAGTGGCCGGCCACCCCCTCTCCCAAACCCTAGCCGCCCCACCTCCTCCACCTCTCCCGCAAACGCTTAGCGAAGCTCCGCCGGAGATCTCCATCGCCACCGCCACCATGCCGTCGTGCTGTCGGATTCAAGGAGGAGCTACTACTTCCGCTACCCGCTGGAACGGGGAGAAGGACGTCGTCTTCATCAACACCGAACGTGTGACCGAGTACGAAGGTGCTGCCCGATTGTGGCACCGTCGAGATCAAGATCTTCTACGCGCTTTTGCAAGCGGCAAGTGATCGTCTACATCCACCCCGAGATCTAATCTCGTTAAGCTTTGCGAATCTTCGAGGGTTAGTCTCATCATCTCCTCGTTGCTACCGTCTACTAGATTAGATCTTGGCTTGGTTTTCGTTCTTGCGGTAGGAAAATTTTGTTTTCTATGCTACGAATCCCATCAGTGGTACAGAGCCGTGAGGCGGCGCGGCCAAGGCCAGGCCCCTTTTGTGGGTCCCCGTAGCCCTTCCGACTCCGCCTCTTCGCCTATAAGAAGCCCCCTGACCTAAATCTTCGATACAAATAAGCCACAGTACGAGAAAAGTTCCAGAGCCGCCGCCATCGCGAAGCCAAGATCTGGGGGACAGGAGTCTCTGTTCCGGCACGCCGCCGGGACGGGGAAGTGCCCCCGGAAGGCTTCTCCATCGACACCACCGCCACCGCTGTCTCCATGATGAGGAGGGAGTAGTTCTCCCTCGAGGCTAAGGGTTGTACCGGTAGCTATGTGGTTAATCTCTCTCTCTGTACTCAAATACAATGATCTCATGAATTGCTTGCATGATTGAGCTTTGTATCGCTACTAGTCTATGTGCTACTCATGTGATGTTATTAAAGTAGTCTATTCCTCCTGCATGGTGTAAAGGTGCCAGTGTGTGCATCATGTGGTTCTTGTCATAGGTTATGATCATGATCTCTTGTAGGTTATGGAGTTAATTATCATTATGATAGTATTGATGTGATCTATTCCTCCTTTCATAGTGTAATGTGGACAGTGTGTATGCTATGTTAGTTCTCGGTTTATTTTGCAAAGATCTATTATGCTCTAAGGTTACTTAAATATGAATGCCGAATGTTGTGGCGCTTGTTAACTCCGGCTTGAGGGAGCTCTTGTAGCCCTACACAACGAATGGTGTTTGTCATCCAACAAAAGAGTGTATGTAGCACAAATGAGAGAAGTTATTATTTATTATGCGATCAATGTTGAGAGTGTCCACTAGTGAAAGTATGATCCCTAGGCTTTGTTTCCAAACATCGAATCACCGCTTACTTACTGTTCTGTTGCATGTTTACTCGCTGCCATATTTTATTCAGATTGCTATTGCCACTCATATACATCCATACTACTTGTATTTCACTATCTCTTCGCCGAACTAATGCACCTATACATCTGACAAGTGTATTAGTGTGTTGGGGACACAAGAGACTTCTTGTATCGTGATTGCAGGGTTGCTTGAGAGGGATATCTTTGACATCTTCCTCCCTGAGTTCGATAAACCTTGGGTGATCCACTTAAGGGAAAACTTGCTGCTCTTCTACAAATCTCTGCTCTTGGAGACCCAACACTGTCTACAAGAAAAAGCGCGGACTGGATAGGACAACCCCTCCCCGTCCACATTTAATAGGACTGAGCAGACAGTGGGCCAGACACGTGAAAACGCGAGACGCCGCCGTGGCCACGCAAACATGCCTGAGATTTGCCGGGTTTGAGTCTTCAACACGCGGCTATCCGCATTTGGGATGTGTGACCACGAGTCGCAGCTTTATCCGTTTGAACTCATCCAGCCGCACGGCCGCAGAATGTGTCGCTGCATTGGAGATGGCTCTTACTTCCTTGGTGTACGTTCAATTGACTGCTGCCGAATTAAAAACAAATCGCGCACTGGCTAGAGGGTTCTATCGATCAATCGGACTGTCTGCTCCTGCCGTGGTGAGTAGTATGTTACTATATCAGGTGTACAAATAAGCATGCACATCCTCCGTGAGTAGTACAAGGCAGCATCGATCAGCAAGTAATAAGCTAAGCTAGCGGGTTAAGCTACACGTGCTTTATTGTTTTCTTGTTTATTTTTTTCATTTTTTCTATTTTATTTTATGAGATAATACGAACTGTTTTATTTGAGTAATGTGATTTTTTTTCCTAATCTCGCGAAAAATTATTATATATTTTGTTAATATTTTTCCTTTCATGTGAACACTTCTTAAAACTTACGATTAATTTCTTCAACTATACAAACTTTCTCTGAACCCTGTTTCAAACCATGTTAACAATTTTTTGAACAGCACATACATTTTAAAGGCCTCGTGGACAATTTTTGAAACCGCATTTTTTTTGAATTGTGCGAACATTTTCTAATATCTTGCACACTTATTTTTTAACCATATGAACATTTTTAAGGCTCGTGGACATTTTTGAAACCTCACAAGTTTTGAATCGTACGATTTTTTTTGAATATCACGAACAATTTTAAACCTCATAAATAGTATTTGAATTGCACGGACATTTTTAAGGGTCTTGAACAATTTTTGAAACCTTGCGATATTTTTGAATTGTAGAAAAAAATTGAAACCTCACAGATTTTTTTAATTGTGTGAACATTTTCTAAATCTCATGAACAACTTTTTAAATCTTGCTAAATAAATTTTGACCATTTATAAGGCTCGTGGACAATTTATGAAACCTTTGATTTTTGAATTGTGTGAACATTTTCTGGATCTCGCAACAATTTTATCAAACTATCTTTTGAATAACTGCACGGATATTTTTAAGGGTCTTGAACAATTTTCAAACTCATGATATTTTTGAATTGTAGAAACATTTTTCAAATTTCACGGTTTTTTGAACTCACGGACAACTTTTAAAATGTTGTTAACTACTTTTTGACCATTTTTAAAGCTCATGAACATCTTTAAAACCTTGCGATTTTTTTTGTGTGAACATTTTTGATTCCTCAACAATTATCAAACTATCTTTTGAATATTTTTAAGGCTTGCAAACATTTTCGGATTGAGAAGCACAACAAGCGATCACGTGTACCGCAAAAAAAACCATCAGCTGAACAGCGCCCGAACAGCAGAAAATCAGTAAACCCAATACAAAGAATGCTAGCGATCAAATGATTGAAACAGTAATATGGGCCGAGCCCATACGACCAGCGGGGTGAGCGTATGCTCGACAACGGACGCGTTTAGCGTTAAATAGGAGCTCCCTTGAAGCCTTGAATGGACTGCTTTGTCTTGGCTTGGATGGGCTCCATTGCCATGCGCTTTGGATGGGCTCCCGGTGTACCTCTTTTGTTCGTAACTCTGACACGTCCTTGATGAGATTTTTTTAGTTCGTATTTAAAAGAAAATGGAACACACACATTCCTAGAAGAGAATTGAGAAATTTATAAGGAAAACAGGGCAAAAAACATACCTAGGATCGGTTTTTATTTATCGAGATTCCACAAACAAGATTTTTTTACGAACAGCGCTTGTGGAAATGGAAATGATATGACAATAACTCCAGCTTTCCCATAAGCTTCAATTGAGCGAGGTACCATCCATTAGAGACCATAGCCCTGATATTCAGTTGAATCATACTTTTCTAGCTAGGGAAACAAGATGATCTACTCGTGCGTTATATGGGAAATCTGGGATATTTTTTGTTTTCTATCTTACAATTTTGGTAGATACAAAAAATATATATAAATATATAATACAGATTTTGACAAAATTCCTTTTTTGTGACCTGTCAAAAGAACGCGCATGCCCACTAACTGGAGTCGATATCGTCCTCTACAACGAATATCTATACAATTTCGTTATAACATTTGATCCAACCATCGTGCTACATCCGGTAGGCGAGATGAATGGTCCTCTTGTTTTGTCGTACCAAGAACAGACATATTTTTATCGTGCCCCCACTGCCCCACCCCGGAAGGTAAGGAATTTAAGGCAGGTAGCACGTGAGAAACATAAGACCCTTGTAGAAGTAGAGGATAACAGCTTCGAATGTTAATAGATCCACCATGAAACATATCACCTCCCTTCTCAAATATAATTCTTTGTAGTAAGCTATTTTAGGTTTCTAAAAAATTAGAACAAAAGGAGAACCACATAATTTATATCGTCACCTATCAAGATACCAGGACAAATACATGTGGCAATGGTTCTCGGTGCCTATCACATGTAAATTACTCATCTCAAATGTCTGGTTCAGTTCCGGTTGCTAAAATGCATGGCGTGGGTTCGGTTTAAGTTTAGTTTAGTTGCCCTGCGATGCTTAGGTTTACCTCTGTAGCATGGTCAGCGCTGCTTGTGTTTCAAACTCTTCCGATAGCATGTATCGTTGGCCATGTTTGTTGTCGAGGAGCCGAGGAGGAGGAGCCAAATAAAATCAACACTGCTATATGTAGGTTGTTCTTTGGTATGATTCTTGTAGTTTGTGAACGATTTTCCGTACCAACTTTTTTTCTAGGGAAGGTCATCATGGCTAGTTTATTAATGTCACACAATGGTTACATCGTTCAGAAGAGATCGCAGTATGAAGCTAACGGGTTCATCGACCGAGATACATGAATTAGCAGAATTAAAACAACTCCTAGCTATCTCATCCGCTGCTTTATTTGCATCTCTCCTACAATTGTTGAAAACGTCCTTCCCAATACCACCAGCTTGAGTAAGAATTTTTTTGTGAATAGCTTGAGTAAGAATATTAATTAACATAAATTACGGTAACATCATTCCAGATACGATCCTCTCCCAAGCATAGCTAGATGACATCATGAATCTGATTCTGCCTCAACAACAGATTATCCTAGAGAGTTTGCAAATATCAAGCCATGCAACGTTGCCAATACCTCCGCCGGCGTAGTGAGGCCACGTGCGAAATAAAAGTTGAAGAGGCCGCAGTGAACACTCCTTGATTGTTCCTGATGATTGCACCCGACGCTCCAGCATTGCTATCTGAGTTGAACGCAGCATCAACATTTCACTTAACTGAATTCACCAAGGGTTTAGTCCATGTTATCTTTTGTACAACGGATGGCCTCCTTCCCCGCGTCCTTATTAGAGTTCAGGCATTGCATCAATGGTGGAATTTGATCATCATGGTCTGTCGTCATTGTTGAGTAACATATTGTATAGGTATAGGTCCCCGTGTTTTCTCAGGGTTGTACCTGTAATTATACATGTGTCCGCATATAAATATATGAGCAGCCGGCCCTATTGGTGTTGTGCAATCTCCAATATCCCTTCTACATGGTATCAGACCCTTCGTGTCCTGACCTAGCCGCCCTCTCCTCCTAGGGGCGCCACCGCCATCTCCTCCCAGCCCTAGCCGCCCCTCCTCTCCCATTGGGCGCCGCCGCTCCCACCCTAGCCGCCGCTCTCTCAACCCGCGCCGCGGCCCTCTCCACCGCTTCCGCCGCCTCTCCCAACCCCAACCCTAGCCCTAGCCGCCTCACCACCACCACCGCTTCCGCCATGGACCGCTTCGACTCCTCCGCTCCGGCCAACTCTTCCGGCTCCGGCAGCAGCAACCCCTTCGCCGGCCCCTCCGTCGCCGTCATCCGCGACATCCCCATCGCCGAGCGCGTGCCGGTGAAGCTCTCCACCACCGCTGCCAACTTCTTCCCGTGGAAGACGTACTTCGGGCTGCTCTTCCGCGAGTATGATCTCCTCGATCACGTCGACGGCACCATCGACCTCCTCGCCATGCCGCACGACCCCGAGTGGCTCGCCATCGACGCCACCATCATCCGCTGGTTCTACCAGACCGTCTCCAACGACATCTTTCGCACCGTCGTCCGCGACGGCGACTCCGCCCACACGGTCTGGGCTAAGATCACCGGCCTCTTCACCGACAACAAAATCCAGCGGGTCACCTTCCTCCAGCAGGAGTTCTTCGGCACCACCAACGACCTGTCTCTCGACGACTCACGCCTCAAACCGAAGAGCCCTCCGACGAGCTCCGTGACTTGGAGTTTCCGATCGATGACAAGATCATGCTCTCCACCCTGTCGGCGGGTCTCGGCGAGGATCTCAGCAACGCCGCCTCCAACCTCACGCTCCTCACCACGCCCACCTTCGAGCAGGCCGTGGCCTACCTGCGCCTCGTAGAAGAGATATTGGAGCATTGCACAGCACAATAGGGCGGCTCTCATATATATATAGGCGGACACATGTACAATTACAGGTACAACCCTGAGAAAACACGGGGACCTATACCTATACAATATGTTACTCAACAGTCATCGAAGCCACCATATGTGCCACGCGTTCACCGCAATGATATCATGAGTTTTGATTGGAATCGCACCAAGGCAGTTGATGTCGATTTCAACAAAGCTTCCAATACCTTTGGAACCTGAACGTCCCGGCGGCATATGTTCTTCAATTAGATTCTCCAGAACAAGTCGTCTCCATATATTCACCGCCACCGAACATCTGAACAACAGATGTAGTACGTACATCTTCAGCTTAATTTTTTTGAACAGGGATAGGTCGGAAGACCCTAGAAGCTGCTTGTATTAACGAAGCGGTGGTTACAAATTACAGAAAAGCCCCTACAGATTAGGGAATTCTGGATAAGGACTGAGCTTTACAGAAAAGACCCCAGAAAATGTGGAAAAAGCAATCAGGTCCTCAAGCTCGCACCGCATCCGATGGAACTCGCCGTCAAATTGCTCCGCACGAATGGACACTGCGCCGGGACGAACCACTTGGTCCGGCGTCATGGGAGCGGTAGATCTTCCTGTTGGACTTCTTGGTCTCTCGGGAAGTAGAGGTGGAGGAGGGTCGCTTTCGACCATTAGATGCAGAGGCATGCGGAAGTCGCCGGCTTCACCCCCGTCGAAGAGCTCTGAAACGAGAGCATGGAAGCTCTCCGGCGCAGCGGATGTTCCCCACCGACGCCAAGTCGTAGCTCTCGGACAGCCGCATCACCCCATCCCCTCGCCCACCGGTCGGCAGTGGAAAGGAGATGTACCACCCGAGGAACTTGAGCTTGGCACAAGGGTGCTTATTTCTCGGGCCTCGGCAGAAGAACAGACAAGATCCACCCCACCTCGGGGCTTGACGCGTCCACTCGCTGCCGCCCACCGGTGCGCACCGAATCACGGTGGGTGGAGGCCCTTGTTCCTTCAAGCACAACCTCTCGAGCCGTTCCCCACCCCTCACCACCTCGGTCGGGGCGGAGAAGAACATGAGAGGTTGTGCATAGGAGAGAAAAGGAACAAACCAGGGGCTTATTGATGGAGATTTGAAGGAAGGAGCGCCGCCGCTCTGATCGCCGGAGCTCTTGGCCGCGCCGCCACCCCCACCGCTCGCACCACATGTCTCCCGTAAGAGCCGGCACACTACCCAAAACCACGGCACCTTGCCGAGAACCCTAGATCTACACCAATATCTACTCCGGCGCATCCCCTCCCTATCTTCGGCCGGCGAGCCGCCGGAGAAGGGGATCGCCCGGTCTTCCTCGGTCAATGTGCAAAAAGGAGAGGTGGAGAGAGAGATGTCTGGGGGAAATGGGCCTAATTGAGATCCCGTTTTCTGCCTTAATTCAGCGTTGCACAAAGGGCATGAACCCAACATGCCAATATGCCGATTAAACAAAATCGCCTTTAGGGGGAGCACACCATGGCGAATCATCCATCATTATTATATCTTCACCTTTGATGGCACTTGAGCTTCCAGAGGATTTTCCATGTGGGATTATTGAGATGTACCGGATATTAGGCCGGTGCCAATGCACCGCCCCACTCTAGCCTCGCCACGCCTTTTTCCCCACTCTCACCCCACTCTCACCCCACCTTGCCAATGCATGGGCTATAGTGAGAGCTCTCACTTCTCTCTCCTCCACATCAGCTTTTCTCTCTCCTCAACATTAGCTTTTCTTTTTCAGATTACAACATTAAAAATAATGCAAGGAAATTATTTTATTGAACTAAAATTGTTACCGATTACATCATAAAAAGAAATTACATAAAAATTTGAAAAAATTACATAAAAATTTGAAAAAATTACATAATCTAGGCATTATGAGCCCACACATGCTCAATCAAATCTTGCTGGAGCTGTGTATACACCGGTGAGTCCCTCATTTCGTTGTCCATCTGAATCCTGGCTGCTAGGCTTGGTGGTGCATGGTGGTGTATTGCAGGGCCGACATTGGACTCAACGGTCTCATAGTTGTGCTCCAAATTTGTACCACGCTCATCGTCGATGATCATGTTGTGCAGAATGACACATGCACGCATGATCAACCCAAGAGTACGCCTCGAGTAGGAGCGTCCCGGAACTGCTAGAATGTTGAACCTAGCCTTCAGCACTCCAAAGGCACACTCGACATCTTTGCGCCAAGCTGATTGAGCAGCAGTGAACATTCGCTGCTTTTCACTTTGTGGAAGAGTAACACCTTTCATGAACACCGGCCAGGAGGGGTAGATGCCGTCGGCAAGGTAGTAACCATAGTTGTACTCGTGTCCATTCACCGTGAAGTTCACTACGGGTGCTTCTCCCCTAAGCACATCCGTGAACAACGGCGACTGGTTGAGTACATTGAGGTCGTTGTTGGACCCGGCCACTCCAAAAAAGGCATGCCAGATCCAACGATCATACGACGCAACGGCTTCTAAGATTATGGTAGGGTGTTTGATGTCTCCCCTTGTGAATTGACCAGCATAAGCCACTGGGCAGTTCCTCCACTGCCAATGCATGCAATCGATGCTCCCTAACATGCCCGGAAAGCCACGCTCCTCGGCTTTCGCTAACAGACGCTGAGTATCCTCGACAGTTGGTCGACGGCAAAACGTCTCCCCGTAACAGGCAATGATGCCTTCACAGAATCTATCTAGACAATCTGATGTAGTTTGTCTAGCTAACTTAAGCCACTCATCTATCGTATCTGCAGAGGCTCCATAAGCTAACAGACGCAAAGCCGCAGTACACTTTTGTAGGGGAGAATGACCAGGACGGTTGAGAGCATCAACTCTTTGGGTGAAATACGGAGAGTATTCACCCAATCTATCCACAATGCGCAGAAAAAGGGATCGCCTCATCCGATACCTTCGCCGAAAGAAGCTCGGAGGTAGTTGCAGTCGTCGGCGAAGTAGTCCTCGAACAGCCGATCGTGGGCACCAAGACGATCACGTCGATGACCTCTCGGCGGCCGCGGCCGTCTTGGCTCCTCCTCCTCCTCCTCAGCATCTCCTCCTCGTACTCCGCTGGAATGCAGCGATCAGCTCACCCTATTCCGTCGCTCGAAGCTGACGAAGACATGGCGTTGAGAGGAGTGGAAATGGAGAGTGGAGGAGATGAAATGGGTGTGGAGTGAGTGAAACCAGATGGAGGTATTTATAGAGGGGGCTGAAATTTTAGGGTTTTTTGAAGTACCAACGGCGGCTAGCTGACGTGGACGAATCAGATCGCGCCACCTCAGCCACTACCGCCCTCTCCCCCTCTCCCGCTCTGCCTCCCGATTGTGTCAACACCCGGATTTTTAGGTCCGGATGCCTATTATGTCATACATCGCAATCCCAGGAATATTGTTGTTGCGAGGCATAATAGTTAAGTATCACAGTCATCATTCATTACAACTCATAAAGTCTTACAAATTGGAATCACATGATCCATATTACACAAATAGTTGATCTAACGATCAACGAACTGGTCAACGAACAAACATAAGTTCATAGCGGAAGCGTAAGATACAAGGACTCTATAGTCCACAGGCCAACGCTTGACGTTAGCAGACTCCTAGTTGTTGTAGACTTCCTGCTGACCGTCCTCCTCGTACTGCTGCTCCTCTTCATAGTCTGGCCATTTGAATAGCCAGGGACACAGCCGTGAGTACTTTATGTACTCGCAAACTAATACTAGTGTAAGTGCTAACATTTCTAGTAGTGGGGTACTAAGCTCTAGTTTATTTGCATAAAGCCAATTTTTGTTCACAGGTATTTGCTAAAGACTTATTCAAGTGCTAACTAACTCAAGTGGGAACATTAGTGTCATTCCCACAACTCTGTTGTGTTTTCAAAATATTCAAGTCACCATTCACCATTCATATCAACAACATGATCAAATTCTAATACTGGAAACTGTATGGCCTTTCCAACCGTCCGTAACCGTGGACACGGCTATTCGAATAGATTTACACTCTGCAGAGGTTGCACACTTGTGCCACAACATTTGATTTCATCCGTCGGGATTTCCCCGAATCATCGTAACACAGTACGCGGATCATCAACCATAACCTTTCATTTACTAACCCTAGTATGAGCACCTCTCCCCATGAGCTTGGCCTCCCAGTGAAGACCAACTGTCAACCTGGGAACTGCACAGGGCTTGGCCGTACAATTCACTTCACATCATTTCTCAACAACGGAGGCAGCCTCGGCATAACCCCTATGATGTGTGTTCAGAGGGAACTCATACTAAGATACATAAACTTCTAGTTAAGCCCTTACCCATAATCAGGTATTGTGGGGGTACTCAATAATTGGAAAGGTATCGCATCCAAACCAATACTAGTTTTTAATCAAAAATCACCATCTTCTCTTGGTCATATTCACCTTCAAAAGTCATTTCAACATTTCACCACACATGTTCCCATCTAGAGTAGTCATGTTTAATTTAGCACTAGCATCTAAGGATGAGGGGTGCTAAGTAATTTGCTTTGCTCCTAGGCTAACTTTGATACTCTTGTACTAATCTAACATTAACCCTATGGAATTATGAAACAATAGTACAAAATAACAATAAGTAAAACTTAAAATAAAACTGGGAATTAGGCTCATAATATAAAGTAAATGGGTGGTGCTTGGCTCAGGATGAGCTAACACTTTGCAAGAGTATTATCTTGCCTTGGTTGGGAAACTGGTCAAAGTGGTCTTCTTCTCCTTGACAGTAGACCTCCTCCTCCTCTGGATACTCCTCGGTACTAGCGTCTAAAATACGAATACGGGATACACAATCATCACACCAATTTATTTACTAAACTAAGCACACACATGATTCACACAAATTAAACTAGCATCACATATCACTATTATGTTGGTGGATGGGTTTTTCTTATTAATTAGGAAAAATAATTTCCTCTCATAATAATCTTAAATGTTGCTTTGAATTATTCAGAGAAATAATTTCCTCTCATTATCTTTTTAAGATTTAATTTCTCTTATGTATAATATGTGACCTAGGTTGACCCAAGTCAACCTCTTCACACTTATCATTTTGAGAAAATGATTTAAATGGGGTGTAGCATCCCATACAATTTAATTCTAGCATGGTAATGATTTAATATCATCAACAAACCATATGAGATTTTTATGACCAGAGTCTTCACCTCATATTGGATTGTTCATGACAAGATTTAAATGGAAGAAAAGCTCCCATATGATTTACTAATATTTTTGGACAATAGTTTTGACTAGAAATAGTCCTATAGTCCTTTAATTTAACTAGGCCATGATCATACACAGTAAGCATGGCATATTTTTGTAGAAACAATTAGTATAAGTGAAATGTGAATTATAGGAGTTGGAATTAACTTAAAAGCATGTTTGGTTGATTTTTAATAATTATTCTAATGCAGAAAAGTCCCTGCCTTGTTTATTTTGTCATTTTAATTCTACAATAGATCTAGGGTTCTATCCAGTGGCATTGTGTAGATAATTTCATAAGGTTTCCAAATATATAAAGTTTGTAAAATTTGGCTGAGTAGATTTGTCTCTATTAAATTTCAAAGTGAGCATCAGATTGCATATTCTATTTATTCTGAAATTCAAATTTGAACTGATGGGCTCGCGGAAAACTAGTTGGGCTGCAGAAGAAAAGAAGCTGGGCGGCCCACTTCGCGTCCAGCGAGCAGGCGCCGGACGGCGGGGCCACAGCCGTGGGGCTTGGCGCCGGCGGTACAGGAAGGGGAGCCGTGCGACAGGGACAAGATCGCACGGTCCGTACGCGTCGTCGTCGATGGCGAGAACGGACTCACCGGCGGCGCAGGGGGTCGGAGGGCGCCTGGGAGCTCGGCGGTCGCCGGGGGTGCGCCGCGACGTTGTCGGACGAGGATGCGTCGGGAAGCAGCTGCGTCTCCAATGGTGGCCTCCCGCTCCGGCGACTCCGTGTAATGTGCGGCGGCGATCTCAATTGGCGGCCTCCGGCGACGATCTGTGGAATTGGAGTGGCGAGGAAGCTAGGAGAGGAGAGAAGACGATTGGTGTGCTCAATTTGGTGGGAGAAGCCCTCCTTTTATAGGAGCGGGAGGTGGCTGTGGCGCCCGGCTAGGGTCGTCGTCGTCGCCGTCGTTCCATGGCGGCGAAGGGGCAAGGCATGGGCGCGTACGGTGGCTGGTGTCATGGGGAAGCCGACGCGCGTGATCGTGGCGCCGCAGGGTCCGTGGCGCCGCGCTTGATGGGAAGGCTCGGGCCATGGCGGGCTGCCGTGGATGCTCGCGTCACCGGTGGCGTTCCCGCGGGCCCTGAGCGTGTCCAGAGGGGCGTGTGGTGTCACGCGTCGGCCGGCGCTGATAGCAAGGCGGAGGTGGCGCAGAGGCTCCGGTCCAGGCGCCCGGCGCGTCCGGGTGTGCGCCATGCGCGCTCGGCGCGGCATGGACGTCCTGGGCGCGGCGCGTTCTGCTGCGGTTTGACCACGGGAGGCAGGAGGCGGCTCGGTGAGTGAGAGGGAGAGAGACATGGTGGTGCATGCTAGACTCGACTAGGTGAAGAGATGGCATGGTGATGGCATTGCCATGCCACGGCATGGCCAGCTTAGGTCAGTCGAGCAGAGGTGGAAAGTGGTGGTGATGGTGCACTGAGGTGAGAGGAAGGTGCCAGGGTGCAGAGAGGGCAGGGTTGGACCAAGTCCATGGTAAAAATTTCAGTATGGGCTCAAGTTTTACTTATGCCTGCAAGGTGTTTGTTATAATGCCCGCAAGAAAAATATTTTCGAATTTTGCAAATCTTTTTGGTGGGTTGTAATAATATATTAAATAGAGTATATTGGTGGTGGTGGTGGTCAAAATGGCATTGAAATGCAAAAAATCATTTTGCATATGATCTTACATATGTGAGTTTGTCCCAACTTTGCATGCTTCTCATTTGAAATTGGTACATAATTTGGGGTGGTGGTTTTGGGCAAAGTTGTAGTGCTTGATGTTGTCTTGGATGAGGTGAAAAGATTTGACCAAGTGTAGAAGTGAAAAGTGAAAATACAGGGGCTCAAAGTGAGTACCAGATTATAAATGTCACATATGACCATATCACATGTGAGCTCATATTTGTTTCAATTTTGATTTAAATTGTGTTTGATTGTTTCCAAAGTTGTTAATATATGTTTAGTAACCAATTACACCTAATGGTGCAAACCAAAATGGTCTCTAACAAAGATTTGTAAAAATGGCCTAAGCCTTATGTGTGTGTGAGATTGATTTTTATTATTTCTTTCCCCTTTTCTTTTTATTTGACTTTGGATGATCAAGTGAATTATTCAGAGAAATAATTTCCTCTCATAATAATCTTAAATGTTGCTTTGAATTATTCAGAGAAATAATTTCCTCTCATTATCTTTTTAAGATTTAATTTCTCTTATGTATAATATGTGACCTAGGTTGACCCAAGTCAACCTCTTCACACTTATCATTTTGAGAAAATGATTTAAATGGGGTGTAGCACCCCATACAATTTAATTCTAACATGGTAATGATTTAATATCATCAACAAACCAATGAAAGTTGCCATGGCCGACGAAGTTGAAGTCGCGCCGTGGTTGCTGGTGTACCATGGCCGACGATTTTGGTCCCTCCGTGGTGCATGTCAAAACTTTTTTTTTCTCGTTTTTGAGGCCACCTAGCCCGACGAAAGCGGCCAAAACGTGGCGTATGGTGGCCCGGGACGTGGTGCATCTCGAAATCTCGGGTTCGCCGGCCGAGTCAACGCAAATCCGCACCGCCGAGGGATGTAGGGCCCAGATGGCAGCCTCTCTGGCATTGTTTTTTTTCTACATCGCGCCATCTCGTTCAACGAGCCGTTTACGATGCAGGATCATGGGTCCCGCATGTCATCCTCTATGAACCAAAATTCTTTCTATTCTTGGATTTTTTTGACCCCCTGATTTCTGGCTACTTCCTTTTTCTTTTGATCCCTTGCCGCCTTGGAAACGTTGAGACCGCTGCTGCTAAATGGGACCCGCATGTCATCCTCTATGTGCAATCAACTTTCTTTTCTTGGAGTTTTTTTGGCACCTCAAATTTGGTCACTTGCCTTTTTTTCGATCCCCTGCCGCCTCTCAAACGGTGATACCGCTGCTGCTAACTGGGACCCGCATGTCATCCTCTATGTACTATAAAACTTTCTTTTCATGGATTATTTTTGGCACCTCAAATTTGGTCACTTGCCTTTTTCTTTCGATCCTCTGCGCCTCTCAAACGGTGATACCGCTGCTGCTAATGGGACCCGCATGTCATCCTCTATGTACTATAAAACTTTCTTTTCCTGGATTATTTTTGGCACCTCAAATTTGGTCACTTGCCTTTTCTTTCGATCCCCGCCGCCTCTCAAACGGTGATACTGCTGCTGAATTGGGACCCGCATGTCATCCTCTATGTACTATAAAACTTTCTTTTCTTGAATTATTTTTGGCACCTCATATTTGGTCACTTACCTTTTTCTTTCGATCCCCTGCGCCTCTCAAACGGTGATACCGCTGCTGCTAAATGGGACCCGCATGTCATCCTCTATGTACTATAAAACTTTCTTTCTTGGATTTTTTTGGCACCTCATATTTGGTCACTTGACTTTTTCTTTCGATCACCTGCCTCTCAAACGGTGATACCGCTGCTGCTAAATGGGACCCGCATGTCATCCTCTATGTACTATAAAACTTTCTTTTCTTGAATTATTTTTGGCTCCTCATATTTTTTCACTTGCCTTTTTCTTTCGATCCCCTGCCGCCTCTCAAACGGTGATACCGCTGCTGCTAAATGGGACCCGCATGTCATCCTCTATGTACTATAAAACTTTCTTTTCTTGAATTATTTTTGGCTCCTGATATTTTTTCACTTGCCTTTTTCTTTCGATCTCATGCCACGTTTGAAACGTTGAGGAACCTGCAGGCTCATGGGACCCGCATGTCATCCTCTATGTACTATAAAAGTTCTTTTTCTTGGTTTTTTTTCACCATCTGATTTTTGGCAATTTCTTTTTTCTTTGATCCCCTGCCACCTCTCAAACGCTGATACCGCTGCTGCTAAATGGGACCCGCATGTCATCCTCTATGTACTATAAAACTTTCTTTTCTTGAATTATTTTTGGCTCCTCATATTTGGGCACTTGCCTTTTTCTTTCGATCTCATGCCACGTTTGAAACGTTGAGGAACCTGCTGGCTCATGGGACCCGCATGTCATCCTCTATGTGCTATAAAAGTTTCCTTTGTTGGATTTTTTTTCACCCTCTGATTTTTGGCTTGCCTTTTTCTTTTGATCCCCTGCCCCCTTTGAAACGTTGAGTAAGCTGTTGGCTCAAGGGACCCGCATGTCATCCTCTATGTCCATCAACTTTCCTTTCTTGGATTTTTTTTCACCCCCTAATTACTAGCTACTTTCTTTTTCTTTTGATCTCAAGCCGCATTACAAACATTGAGACCGCTGCTGCAAAATGGGACCCACATGTCATCCTCTATGTACAATAAAGTTTCTTTTCTTGGATTATCTTTTGCTCCTGATATTTTGTCACTTGCCTTTTTCTTTCGATCTCATGCCGCCTTTGAAACGTTGAGTAAGCTGCTGGCTCATGGGTCCCGCATGTCATCCTCTACGAACAATAAAAGTTTCCTTTCTTGGAGTTATTTTTGACCCCTAATTTCTGGCTATTTGCCTTTTTCTTTGGATCTCCTGCCCCTTTGAAACGATGAGGACGCTGTTGGCAGGTCGGTCCCACAAGTCATCCTCTATGAACAATAAAAGTTTCCTTTGATGGATTTTTTTGAACCCCTAATTAATTTCTGGATATTTCCTTTTTTTCTTTGATCCCCTGCCGCCTTGGAATCGTTGAGGATGCTGCTGCCTCATGGGTCCCGCATGTCATCCTCTCAGAACGGTAAATGTTTCTTTTCTTGGATATTGTTTACCAAATGATTTTTGGCTTATTTTTTCTTTCGATCTCCTGCCGCCTTTAAAACGTTGAGGACGCTGCTGGCTCACGGGTCCCACATGTCAGCCTCTATGAACAATAAGCGCTGAGGACGCTGCTGCCTCATGGGTCCCGCATGTCATCCTCTCAGAACGAAAATGTTTCTTTTCTTGGATTTTTTTACCAACAGATTTTTGGTTTATTTTTTCTTTCCATCCCCTGCCGCCTTTAAAACGACGCTGCTGGCTCATGGGTCCACGATGTCAGCCTCCCCGTACAAGAAACATGTGATATCTTGATTATTTTGCAGACAATAAACAGTGTATTGCGCTCTGAGCTATTGCAAACGGATAAATTAAATCTTTATTTTTACAACATATATCTTGAATCTCCTTGTTTTTTGTTTTGGCGAAGCATAGGACTTTCCTGTTTTTTTTTTGAGAAAAATCCGAACTATCATGTTCTGGAGTGGGCTGAAATTGTACGTGTCAAAAGGCCCAGAAGGATAGTTCGAAGGCCCAGATGTCTAGATGCAGCCCAATTGAAATCTTTCTTTTCTTGGATTTTTTTCACCCCCTGATTTCTGGCTACTTCATTTTTCTTTTGGTCCTGTGCCGCCTTGGAAACGTTGAGACCGCTGCTGCAAAATGGGACCCGCATGTCATCCTCTATGTACAATAAAGTTTCTTTTCTTGGATTATTTTTGGCTCCTGATATTTGGTCACTTGCCTTTTTCTTTCGATCTCATGCCACGTTTGAAACGTTGAGGAATCTGCTGGCTCATGGGACCCGCATGTCATCCTCTATGTACAATAAAAGTTTGATTTCTTGGATTTTTTTCACCCTCTGATTTTTGGCTATTTCCTTTTTCTTTTGATCCCCTGCCGCCTTTGAAACGTCCAGTAAGCTGCTGGCTCATAGGTCCCACATGTCAGCCTGTATGAACGATAAAGCTTTCCTTTCTTGGAGTTTTTTTGACCCCCTAATTTCTGGCTACTTTCTTTTTCTTTTGATCTCAAGCCGCATTTGAAACGTTGGGACCGCTGCTGCAAAATGGGACCCGCATGTCATCCTCTATGTACAATAAAGTTTCTTTTCTTGGATTATTTTTGGCTCCTGATATTTGGTCACTTGCCTTTTTCCTTCGATCCCATGCCACGTTTGAAACGTTGAGGAACCTGCTGGCTCATGGGACCCGCATGTCATCCTCTATGTACTACAAAAGTTTATTTTCTTGGGTTTTTTTTCACTCTCTGATTTTTGGCTATTTCCTTTTTTCTTTTGATCCTCTGCCGCCTTGGAAACGTTGAGTAAGCTGCAAACTCGTGGGACCCGCATGTCATCCTCTATGTACAATCAATTTTCTTTTCTTGGAGTTTTTTTACCCCCTAATTTCTGGCTACTTTCTTTTTCTTTTGATCTCAAACCGCATTTGAAACGTTGGGACAGCATGTCATCCTCTATGTACAATAAATGTTTCTTTTTTTGGATTATTTTTCACCCTCTGATTTTTGGTCACTTGCCTTTTTCTTTCGATCTCATGCCGCCCTTGAAAACGTTGAGGAACCTGCTGGCCCATGGGACCCACATGTCATCCTCTATGTACTATAAAAGTTTCTTTTCTTTGATTTTTTTCACCCTCTGATCTTTGGCTATTTCCTTTTTCTTTTCATCCCCTGCCGCCTTGGAAACGTTAGTAAGCTGCTGACTGGTGGGACCCGCATGTCATCCTCTATGTACAATCAAGTCTCTTTTCTTGGATTTTTTTTACCCCCTTATTTTTGGTCACTTGCCTTTTTCTTTCGATCTCATGCAGCCTCTGAAACGTTGAGAAGCTGCTGGCTCATGGGACCCACATGTCATCCTCGATACTATAAAAGTTTCTTTTCTTGGATTTTTTCACCCTCTTATTTTTGGCTGTTTCCTTTTTCTTTTGATCCCCTGCCGCCTTGGAAACATTGATTAAGCTGCTGACACAAGGGGCCCGCATGTCATCCTCTATGTACAATCAACTTGCAAGATCTTGGGGCGGAAGAGCTTGTATAAGTGGGACCCATATGTCATCCTCTATGTACAATAAAAGTTTCTTTTTCTTGGATTATTTTTTGCTCCTGGTATTTGGTCTCTTTCCTTTTTCTTTCGATCTCATGCCGCCTCTGAAACGTTGAGTAAGGTGCTGGGTCATGGGACCCGCATGCCATCCTCTATGTACAATCAACTTTCTTTTCTGGGAGTTTTTTTACCCCTAATTTCTGGCTACTCTTTTTCTTTTGATCTCAAGCCGCATTTGAAACGTTGACACCGCTGCTGCAAAATGGGACCCGCATGTCATCTTTTATGTACAATAAAGTTTCTTTTCTTGGATTATTTTTGGCTCCTGATATTTGGTCACTTGTCTTTTTCTTTCGATCTCATGCCCCCTTTGAAACGTTGAGGAAGCTGCTAGCGCATGGGTCCCGCATGTCATACTCTATGAACAATAAAAGTTTCCTTCCTTGGAGTTATTGTTTACCGCTAATTTCTGGCTACTTCCTTTTTTCTTTTGATCCCCTGCCGCCTTGGAAACGTTGAGTAAGATGCTGACACAAGGGGCCCGCATGTCATCCTCTATGTACAATCAACTTGCAAGATCTTGGAGCGAAAGAGCTTGTATAAGTGGGACCCATATGTCATCATCTATGTACAATAAAAGTTTCTTTTCTTGGATTATTTTTTGCTCCTGATATTTGGTCACTTTCCTTTTTCTTTCTATCTCATGCCGCCACTGAAACGTTGAGTAAGGTGCTGGCTCATGGGACTGTACAATAAAGTTTCATTTCTTAGATTTTTTTACCCACTGATTTTTGCTAACTTGCCTTTTTCTTTTCGATCATATGCCGCCTTTGAAATTGAGGTCGCCGCTGGCTCATGAGTCCCACAAGTCAGCCTCTATGAACAATAAACCTTTCCTTTGTTGTATTTTTTTTACCCCTAATTTCTGGCTATTTGCCTTTTTCTTTTGATCCCCTGCGGCCTTTGAAACGATGAGGACGCTGCTGGCAGGTCGGTCCCACATGTCATCCTCTATGAAGAATATAAGTTTCCTTTTTGGATTTATTTTTGACCCCTAATTTCTGGCTATTTGCCTTTTTCTTCTGATCCCTGCCGACTTCGAAATGATGAGGATGCAGCTGGCAGATCGGTCCCACATGTCAGCCTCTATGAACAATAAATGTTTCCTTTGTAGGATTTATTTTTTACCCCTATTTTCGGGCTACTTGCCTTTTTCTTTGAAACGTTGAGGACGCTACTGTCTCATGGGTCCCACATGGCATCCTCTCTGAACGATAAACCTTCATTTCTTGTTAACGACAGGTTTATCAGTATTATTTTCGCAGACTAATACAAGCTCTTTGGCTCCAAGATCTTGCAAGTTGATAGATTAAATCAAGGAATTATTAGGATATGTTTTAAATTTCAAATCCACTTTATGAATTTTTAAAAATACCGTTATCCATGTGGGTATGGAGCGATCAAGGATTTTCATATTGGGCATGAGCAGTTTCAAAAATTGGAACCCTATAATTCAAAATAAATAAAAACAACTTTTATGTAGAATCTCCGTGTATTTTTTTTTTGCCAATCATAGGATCTGTGTTTCATTAGAAAAGGGCCGAAATTGCATGAGCAGAAAGGCCCATTTGAAGTTATTGGGCTTCGACGGCCGGAGCAAGTAGACCGATAACAATTACCATGTAGATGTTCCTTGGCAACCCAAAAGTGAAATATTGGGCCCAACAGGGGAAGGTTGAACAGTACTTTTTCTATTGGGAAGGTGGTACATGGGGTTATCCTGACAAAAAAAATGGAACATGGGTTACTGAAGGTTGCCCATTTGTGCCTAATATGTTTGTCAGCAGGAGCTTTACCTTCCGCCGCCGCCGCTCCGCTTCCGCCGCCGCCGCCATGCCTCGTCGCGGGTCGAGCTACCGGTACGGCGGCGTCTCGAGCTCGGGGTACCGCAGCGTCCGCGCGCGCCCCAAATTAAGGTACTTCCTCCTCGGGACGGCACCTACGATAGGCTCGGCTGGCCTTGGGGCATTTACCCCTAGCCTCTTCCATGCTCAAGTTTTTGAAATGTTTCTGGCTCTGTTCAACACTGGATCAAATTTGTCAACATGACCATTCTTATGGAGTAGCAACGAGTTGAATCTCTCAAAACTCTTTAAGTTCTGCAATATAACGACTAATTGGTACTACCTTATACAAAATGATTACATATCCTTATTTTGGAAGCAAGCAATCACACACTTATAGTTTGCTAGTCAGCTGCACGTAACGTTAAAAATCGGCAATTATAATGAATAAACCTGTAATTTTCACTTAAAATGCATTAAGGAGCATCAAATTTGACAAATCAAACCATGTCGTACTGAAAATTGACATGTCTTTCTCATGCAGAAATGTAAAATTATCCATGCATGTGCGTTTATACAGGTTAAGTTTTGCACGTATTATTTTTTGTAACTTTTCTGACTACCTTCAAAGCTCCAATCCTTCTTCATCATCTTTGTTGTACCGCACTGATGCAAGTGAATGCGAGCTGCTCGCCAGACGCGACTTCGTGTCCGATATGTGTACTATGCCTTCTCCATCTAGTGCTAGTTACGCCTCTGTGCTAATTAATTCAGCACAAACCTCTGTCATTGCAGCTGTGACTCACCTCGACCATTGGAGCCCAATCACAAGAGCGAGCTCAGTCTCAACCAGAGAGGCATGTGTCTCATGGTTAGCTATCTACAACTTGCTGTCTTACTAAAACCGTGCCTATCATATAGAGATCACCTCGCTGGTGTAGTGTAGCAATGGCTGCAAGTAGCTGCTAGCATGAGCGAAGGGGATAAGGAAGAAAAGATTAAAAAAATGGGGTGGGGCCAACAAGCAGGAAAGCTATCTACTGTACTAGCTTTATGGATGTTTCTGGAATTGGGTAGAAAATAGTACTCGATGACACTGTAGCAGCGAATCCCAGAGACCAAAGGCCGTTGGATGATGTCTAATGAACGGCAGAACAAAATCGGCGAAATTAGCTTGAATTTTGATAATAAATCTTGGGCATTTTCCCTCGAACATGATTTATCAACTTTGGGTAGTCTCTGGACTAGTCTCCCTCGTCCACCAATTATTATCATAAACTACTGCGGAAAGTTGAGGGCAGTCCCTAGTCCCGAGCACTTCGCCCACTTCCCCTGGCCTCATCCCAGAGATCTCACACCAACCACCTCACCGTCGACTAGCCGCCAGTCTACAGCCCTCCGAAGAATCCCCAATGGCGGCGACGCCCCTACTAGAGCGCTCCTCACGCGAGCGCATCATCGAGTCTGGCCCACATGTCTTCCGTGCCTGCCGTGTGTCGGCAAGCACGACCGACTTCTCCGTCGGCGAGCCGCCGGCCGTGGGCGAGGGCGAGGCGTCCCCGTACACTATGACAGTGCACATCTTCTTCTCGAGGACGTACGAGCTCAGGAGGATGGCCGGCCCCCTCCCTGCCCCACTGGATGAGGACGATATCACCACTACACCCTGCGAAGAGGTGGTGCTGGATCTTAGCTTGCCTCCGAGGAAGCTGCGTAGTGGGGGCAATGTCGTGCGAACTATGCGCGAGATTCTTGCCCGTGTATGGCTGCTCAAGAACCTGAACCTCACGGAGGAGGAGTGGGACATCATCATGCCTTACGATGTTATGCACCTGATGTGGCAGCAGGCGTGTCGTCGGCTCGGTGGCCTCCACTTCGACCTCACCCTTAGGGTGGACCACCGGCTCATCGTCAACTTGCCGGCGCTGCAGGACAGTTGGGTCCTAGTTGCGCCGGAGGACGGCCACTGCAGCATATGCATGCTGGGGCTGTCGCAGCGCACAACGGTGCGTCTCCGGGGATGCAAACACCCGTTCCATAGGAAGTGCATCTTCTCCTGGTTTGTAACGAACGCCAGCTGCCCTATCTGCCGCGATAAAGTGCTGACCCATCTTATTTTCGATTTGTAGCATAGTATGAATAAAAACCCTGTATGATAGGGATGCCATGCCAACTTGAATCCTATGTCAAGAGAAATTCTATTTGATTGTGGTTATAAGATATTCTGCATTAGTTTGATCTATTATCATTCTATTTTCCTATGGGATATGACCCTATGAATCAAACAGCATGTGATTACTTCCACACAATTAAGTTTGACCAACTTTTAGTAGGACAACAAACATAAATAATTAGTCATCATGGGATTACAATCCAACAGATAATTGTCTTCAGGACTCATACATTTTCCAAATAGAAAAATCAAAACAAATCATGGTTCTTCATCTCACAGCATGATACAGAGACAAGAGTCTAATCATCATCATCATCATCATCATCATCATCATCATCATCATCACCTCCGTCTTCATTCTGATATTCGTGCATGGTCTCATCCTGCTCGTCCTGTCCATTCTCCTCCTGAGATTCACCAGGTAGCTTCAGTTTATCCATCTCTTTGTCGACTATGCTAACCTCAACAGTGAAATCTACTTCTCCATCATGTGCAGGGATACCTGTATCCAACGAGGTTTCATCAATGTCAGCAACTTTAGTTTGCATACAACCAGCGAAATCATCTTGCTGGGCACCAATTATTGGATCCGCATTCTCATCCAAATCATATATGTTCCTTGCCACAAACTTTTGCACATACTGCCATCCTTTTCTAGATCTGTCTTCCAAGAAAAGTACCTTGGCCGCTTGAGGTACCAAAATATAAGGATCATCCTTGTACCACTGAGCAGTAGTATCGACTGATATGAAATACCCATCATTTCTGGCACCTTTGCCCTTGTTTGGATCTTGGTTGTACCAATAACACTTAAATAGAACCACAGATCGGACAGTAACCTTATCACTATAGAACAACTGAATAACCTCTTCTATGTGACCATAATGGTCAAATGACTCTGATCTCTTTTTTCTGGTTGTCAAGTGATCTCCACTGGTTGTGATGCCACTATTTCGTGTCTTCAAATGTTGTTCACGCTCATAGGAGCTGTAATGGACACCATTGGCATTGCAAGCTGCAGCTACCAACACCCTCTTATCTGGACCACGTGATAGGACAAGGAGATCAGCACTAACAGCGCCTGGATTCTCCGCATGGAGTTTCGAGATCTACGATTACAAAATAGACAAGAGGTCATCTCATGTGAAAACACATAGACAAGTCAGAGTGCAATTGAACATCTTACATATTTCTCAAACCAGTCCTGAAACCCACTCCCACGTGCCGATAGCTTTCCATTCGTTTCCATGTACAACCTGCAAAACATAGCCAAGTCAGCTGAATATATTTCATTTTGATACAAGTTCATAGTATATGCGAGGAACTGAGTAGTTCGTGTGCATAGTACTCACTTAACATATTCATCAGCCTCTGTAGCATTATTCAGCACATACCAAGACAGCTGTTCAAATTCAGACTGCTCTAATGTTTTTTCGGTCCTCTTTCCTATTAGCTCAACACCATGTTTAAAAACAGATCCTCCAACTTCCAAAATTCTGCGACCCCGATTGAATCTGGTCTCAATATCAGGAATATATCTTGAGGCAAATGTATATGCTTCAGCAGCAATATACGCCACTGCAATGCAAGCCTCCGGTCTAGCTTTGTTCCTAACTGTATTCTTGAAAGTGCACAGTCGACGTTCTATAGGGTACATCCATCCATACTGTACCGGACCTCTTAAAAGTGCCTCATCAGGTAGATGAACAGCCAAATGCACCATCACATCAAAGAAGGCTGGAGGATATATCAGCTCCAGCTTGCACAGGATTACTGCTATGTCCACCTTAAGACGTTCTACAACAGCTCTGCTTAGAGTTTTACTACATATTTCCCTAAAGAACCTTCCCAACTCTGCAATCACGTTGTACATATTTGGCTTCACTAAATCTTTAATGCCAATAGCTAAAAGCCTTTGCAGCAGGATGTGACAATCGTGAGTTTTCAACCCTTGGAGCTTGTTTCCTTCAGCATTGAGACAATTTGCAATGTTGGAAGCAAATCCGAACGGGAACATCACACCTCGGAGGTACTCACAAAATAATCTCCTTTTAGGCATCGGCAATGTGAATTCCGCGCCTCGAAATTTATAATGTTTTTCCTTGCCTTTGTTCACTTTGTCATTACGATCCAGTTGCAAGTGCCTGTTAACATTCAATGTTGCACAATCAATCCTAGCATTTGAGCTATCTTTTGTCTTGGATGGAATGTTGAGTAATGTGCCGACAATGCTGTCACATATATTCTTCTCCATGTGCATGATATCAATATTATGCCGAAGCTTCTTACCAGCCCAATACGGCAAGTCCCAAAGAGTGGTCCTGCGCTTATAAAATATTCTCGGTCTATCATTTTCCATTTCCTTCCTCTTGGTACGTGCTGCTATTTCACCTCCCATCTTCCTTTTGGTAGCTGCTAGACTCAGTTCATCTCGTCTCTTCTTCCTTTTTCTATCTGCTACTACTGCTGCTGCATCTTCTGTATTCTTCTCTGCTGTACCTGCTGTGGCGGCTGGTGGTTTTCCTGGTTTAACATTTCTGACCGCTTCTAGGTGCGCCTCCAACTCGTGACTCTTAAAGTGCTGCGGTTTAGTCTTTTTACAGGCCTGATCACCAATAAATTGCAATTTTTTTCTATTTTTTCGGAAACTGTGATCTAATGGAAGGAAACGGCGATGGCCCATATAGCATATCTTGTTTATTATCCTCACTGCCAGCTGATCAGTATCACAGTGAACACATGCATTATAACCTGATGTTACTCTGCCTGACATAGTGCCCAAAGCTGGATAATCATGGGTGCAATACAGTACAGCAGCACGTAATAGAAAATTTTGTTCTTTAGGTTGACACACATCCCGTGTAGGGACACCCTCCCATAATGTTTGCAAGTCTCTAATAAGAGGCTGCATGAACACATCAAAATCCTTCCCAGGAGATTTGGGACCTGGGATGAGTAAGGCCATCATACAGTTCGACTGATCGGTGCATGTCCAGGGAGCCTGGTTGTAAGGTGTAACTAGTACTGGCCACATGCTATACGAGTTGCTCATGTTGCCAAATGGGTTGAATCCATCTGTAGCAAGGCCAAGTCTCAGGTTCCTTGGATCTGCAGCAAAATCTGGATGATCCAGGTCGAATTGCTTCCATTCATCGCCATCAGCAGGATGCCTCAGTAAATCAGGGTCGGGCGTGAGAATCTCTTTGTGCCATCTTGTTTCCCGAGATGTTTGTTCTGAAGCAAACAACCTCTGCAATCTTTGTACAAGTGGAAAGTATCTCAGAACCTTCCAAGGAATCTTTTTCTTACCACCAGCTCCATCATGTTTCCATCTTGATTCCTTACATACTGGACATTCATCGAGGTCATTATACTCCATCCAAAACAGTGCACAGTTATTTTTGCAAAAATCAATCTTCTCATATCCAAGTCCCAGTACCTTGATGTACTGCTTCACCTCATAAAAGGATTTTGGCAGTCCAGCCCCAGGGAGTGCATCGCTGTATGTCTTCGCAACTGCATTGAACGCTTTATTGGTAATCCCCTGGTATGACTTGTCATGAAGTAATTTCACAATTAATTCGAATCTTGACACAACAGAACCAGGGGCCACTAAGCGCTTAGCATCTTCTATCAGGTCATGGAAAAGAGGCTTTTTGTGATAACCATGGGGCTGTTGGCTTGCATATGGATACAGATCCCGTAACAAATTAGCAGTAGCCTCATCCTGGACGAGATCTTCAGGCTGATAACCATCAGAATAAAGAGGATCAATAATGTCAGGCTGATCATAGTGTTCACCATGGTTAATCCACCTGATATATGTCTGGTCCATCCCATAAACGAATAAATGATCTGAGACTACATGTTGAGGCTTGGACCCAATATTCAAACATACGCGGCATGGACAAATCACTTCCTTTGTCTTGTCGCCGTCAGTAAAATCACTAACGTGCTTCATGAAGTCTTCAATACCACTCAAATATGTTGGTGTGGTTAATGAGTCAAATAATATCCAAGTTCTGTCCATCTGTTGAGGAGATAGATGGTCAGAGAAGCGATAAGCTATTTCAACAAACAGGTCACCTACGAATGTAAGCAAGCATACCTGAGCAAACAGGTCGAATATAAAACTATAAATGCTACATTATTTGAGCCGATTTCAGCAAACAAACTGAGTGCAAAACTACGGCTACCTAGCGAACAGATTTTTTTAGGCTGACCACTGGGTTTCCCCACTTATTATTTTTTTATTAATAAAAAGAGGGAAATATGTACAAAAGTTGCTGGAGAGCAGCAACTAAAAGGATCATAGATCCCAAGCAGCAAAATATATATATAATGTTCTACCCATGATATGATTTCCTCTTTGCCTTATGAACAAGGAGAGCAATTTCATCCTTGAATCTCTTGTGCCATCTATAAATGCTTGGGGGGGAGGGGCGAACAGATCTATCGAAAGCAATACAATACCAACACATTCTTTCTTCTTTTTTGCCGTAATTCCGCCGATCTATTAGCAGTGCAAAGAAGCCAAAAGTAATAAGATTACATACAGGTTCATAGACCACCAGGGCCGTACCTGAGAATACGGAGGGCCTGAGCAAAACAAGAAATAGAGGCCCTCAACATGATCATTGGCAACTAAAATGATTTTATATATACTACTCACTCCATTTCAATAAACAATGCACCCTTGTTTTTCGTATTTTATCTTCGAAAAAATATTAATCTATATCTCTCTATTTAAAAATGATGTTTCAATTTTATGTAGATATACATGTATTTAGATGAGTTTAGTTTGCAGATACATGCAAGTTTTGATGAAGTTGAAACATATTTTTCAGGATGAAGTATATAAAAAAATTGATATAAAACTGGTATCATTAGAAAGTATTTTCCAACACGATTCTAACAATGCTGCTTATGTATTATATGATCGTGATATTGTTGTCCTATTTATTTGGTCAAGGTTCACATTGAAATGTGGTAAAATAAATTAAAAGAAGTGCATCGTGTGAAAAGGCAATCTAAGAATTCAAAAGTGCTAATTGTTAGTCGAAACATGACATCATTGAGACAAAATATTAATATTCATTGGAAGACTAACTGAATTAGCTGCACTCGCGATGAAAGAGAAAGAGAAGATACGGGTAAGAGCAAGTACAATAAGGTACAGTCTTTTTTTTGTTTGTTTGGGTTGCTCATCAAGCTTATCGCTCGATACAATAAGGTACAGTCAGCGGGAGTGGTGTTTGGAACATGGGTGCATAGTGGGTGGTATCATAGAGTACTATCATAGATATGCTATATTTATTATAGTGGAGTATTGAGGGAAAATCGGCTAAATCAATTTGAAGAAAATCGACAAAGTCAAATTAGAGGAAATTCTTCATCGATGATCAGATTTCTTACATAGAAGAGCTGATTGCCCTCAAAAGGAAGAATCTATCCATCTTCATTGATTTAAAAGGGGATTTCTTACAAGGAGAAGCTGATTGCTCAACAAAAGGGGAACAGATTGCTACGGCTAGTCTTATGCTAGTAAATCCCTACTCTAAGGGCTGTTGCCGTCTTCGTCGTCGCTGGGGTAGCTGCCGTCATTGCTACTGTCGACGAATTCCTCGTCGCTGCTACTGTGACCTTCAGCGGAGGCCTCTTCCTCTTCATCATCATCCTCCTCATCGGACCAGGCCCAGCCACGGATGCGCTTTGGTGGCGGTTCATCGGAGGAGGTGTCGTCCTCTGGTTCCTTCTTCGTGTCGGAGGAGATGTCTTCGTCTTCGTCGTCCTCTTCTTCTTCTTCTTCTTCTTTGGTGGAGGAAGTGAATTTACCCCGGAAGAGAGGGTCGTCGTCGTCGCTCTCCGCCTCCAGTTCTCCGTCAATCAGGAATCGGAGGTCATCTTCCCCGTCAGTCAGGGGCATGTCGCCATCCGACCAGACGAGGTCCTCGGGTCGACCCTCTGGTACGAAGTCGAAGTCGAACTCTTGCTCGTCCCAATGCTTGGGAGCGCGCCTATTGTACGCTTCCATCTGGCTGACCTCTGGCTCCAGCTCACTCGAGGAAAAGGATTGGGAGGAGGAAGAGGAAGACATGGTTACAGAGGAGGAGGGTTTTTGGGCCGATGGCTGGTTTGAAGCAGGAGGATGAAGAAGTGAACTGTTCGATGCGGTTAAATAAAAAGAGACATGTGGTGGTCATGTGGCAAATAATAGACACTTTTAAGAAAAGTGTGGCAAATCATAAAATATTCAAAACTGTCAAATCGTGCAGAGAAGTTGAGAAGGCAAGGCGTCATGATGAAGAATACTGCGACGGTTCTGCTCTGCCACGACATGACCCCTCGAAGGAAAAACAGATGGTTTTGATATTATCATTACCAAAACCAGGGGGGCATGTGTTATCACCGGATTTTGGCCAAATCAATCGGATGTCTAATCAATCGGTTACATGCACTAGCTCAGTGTTCGCATGGCTGCACCGCCACATGTATTAGCACCGCATGTATACATATACATCACTCATCTTGATTAATTGCTCAGCTCATTAAACTATCAAAGATCTTGCACGGCTTGGACGCAGGGTATGCCGTGGCATATACGGCATACCCTGTAGATCCGCCACCGCAAACAAGGAGAGCCATTTCATCCTTGAATCTCTTGCGGCTTCTGTAAAAGCTTGGGGGCGAACAGATCAATCGAAAGCAATATAATACCAACAAATTCTTTCTTCTTTTTGGCCGTAAATCCACCGATGTATTAGCAGTGCAAAGAACCCAGAAGTAATAAGATTACAAACAGGTCCATAGAGGACTGGCACCAAGCGACGACTACAGACATTGGGCAATGGTGAGCAGTACAGTGTACAGTACGAACGAATTCGAGCAAATAGGTAAAGCGGAAAACAATGTCAAACAAACACATCGAGAGGAAAACAATATCAACCGATCGATTCGAACGAACTAACGAACTTATAAGGGCTGGGCGACGGCGACTGACTTCGATTGAGCTATAATGAATCGTACTTGCCCAGGCCTGAAGATAGCATGCATACCGTGAGGATCTACCAGCTGACCGCGCCTGCCGGTGCGGCTGGAGAAGAACGGCGCCACCAGCAGTCGCCGGCTGACGCGGCTGATAGACAGCGTGGGGAAGTTTTGGTGCGCGGCCTGGTTCACCGAGGGTGTGTCTAGAGAAGAACAGGGCGCCGAAGGAGGTGTCTAGAGAAGAACAAGGTGGGCTGGGTGCTGAGTTAAAGGCGAGCGTTCGAAATATTGGGCGCGCGTTCGAAAGTTTAGGTGCGCGAGGGAGGTGTCTGCTGTGCTGAGTTAAAGGCGAGCGTTCGAAATTTCCCCGTCCTCTTCTTTTTTGGGCTAATCTATCTATACCTCTATTCTATCTACATGTTTTTTATTTTTTTCTATTCTATACATGAGTTTTTGAAATTGAATTTTTTCACTCTGTCAGCGTTCCGGCCAATGCTCATTTGAAGTAATTGAAGCTGTTGATTTGCAGCTTAGAGGTGCTATCTACCGCTCATCATACAAGGACTCTTCAGATCTAAACGGCTGTGAATGCACGGATTCGTCACCCATCCTTCCCTTGGACTGGCGATGCTGAAAGCCTGAAACACTGGAACCCTCTAGATACTTCGGGATACCTCACTGCCCCACATTATTAGACAGGCCTTTTCCGACACGGGAAGTCAAAAGTTGGGGGCTCCATGCAGTACATATGAATACTCGCTAGCTGCATGGTCTAGAAGCAGACTAGAGTAAATCATCAATTCGTCAAATCAATTGGTGTATAATTTTTTTTAGGAGCTAAGACGCCTGCATGAACCATTTTATCAACTTGAATGCTTACTACATGACATAAGAAGACTATGTACTTTGGTTTTTCATTTTTCTGATTTTTTAAATTTTGTGCCCATTTGAATCTTGGTCAAATCCTAGGTTTGACCAAGATTAAACAAGTTTAAAACATGAAAATGAAAAGGTAATCATGGATCCTTCTTAGTCACTCTAAAATGAAGCTTTTGGGATGTTCTTGAAATTTCCATGTTTGAAACCCAAAACGACTTCTCTTCATGCTTGACTTCATAAGACAGAGTTTAGGGGTTAGGGGGTAGATACATGATTTGTCTAGTTTGCATATGTCTAGACCTTTTTTGTCAACTTTAATGCTTACTATATGACATAAGAAGATTATGTGCTTTGGTTTTTCATTTTTCTATTTTTTTTGAATTTTATGCCCATATATTTGAATCTTTGTCAAATCCTAGGTTTGACCAGGATTTAAACAAGTTTAAAACATGAAAATGAAAAGGTAAGCCTGGATCCTTCTTAGTCACTCTAAAATGAAGCTTTTGGGAGGTTCTTGAAATTTCCATGTTTGAAACCCAAAACTCAAGCTAGTTGATAAACAAAGTGTAGACATATTCAAACCAGAAAAATCATGTATCTACCCCTAACCCTAAACTTTGTCTTAATTATGAAGTCAAGCACGAAGAGAAGTCGTTTTGGGTTTCAAACATGGACATTTCAAAAACCCTCCCAAAAGCATTGTGGTGTGACGTACTAAGAAGGATACATGCTTACATTTTCAACAACCCCCCTAAAAGCTTCATTATAGAGTGACTAAGAAGGATCCAGTCTGGCGGGCTTACCTTTTATTTTCTTGTTTTAAACTTGTTCAAATCTCGGTCAAACCTAGGATTTGACCAAGATTCAAAATGTGCATCAAAATTTAAAAAAAATAAAAACCAAATTAAAGCACATAGTGTTCTTATGTCATATAGTAAGCATTAAAGTTGATAAACAAGGTCTAGACACATATTCAAACAAGACAAATCATGTATCTATACCCCTAACCCCTAAACTCTATCTTATGAAGTCAACAACATGAAGAGAAGTGGTTTTGGGTTTCAAACATGGAAATTTCAAAAACCTCCCAAAAGCTTCATTTTAGAGTGACTAATATATATAAGAAGGATCCATGCCTGCTTACCACCTTTTCATTTTCATATTTTAAACTTGTTTAAATCCGTGTCAAATTAAACCAAGGATTTGACCAAAAGATTCAAATGGGCATAAAATTTTAAAAAAAATCAGAAAAATGAAAAACAAAAGCATATAGTCTTCTTATGTCATATAGTAAGCATTCAAGTTGATAAACAAGGTTTGGACATGCATATTCAAACCTAGGCAAATCATGTATCTATCCCCTAGCCCCTAAACTCTATCTTATGAAGTCAAGCATGAAGAGAAGTGGTTTTGGGTTTCAAACATGAAAATTTCAAGAACATCCCAAAAACTTCATTTTAGAGTGACTAAGAAAGGATACAGGCTTCCCCTTTTCATTTTCATGTTTTATACTTGTTTAAATCTTGGTCAAACCTAGGATTTGACAAAGATTCAAATGTGCATCAAAATAAAAAATCAGAAAAATTAAAAACCAAAGCACATAGTTTTCTTATGTCATATAGTTAGCATTAAAGTTGATATAAACAAGGTCTAGATATATTCAAACAAGAAAAATCATGTATCTACCCCTAACCCTAAACTCTGTCTTATGTAGTCAAGCATGAAGAAAAGTGGTTTTGGGTTTCAAACTTGGAAATTTCAAGAACCCCCCAAAAGCTTCATTTTAGAGTGACTAAAGGATCCAGGTTGGGCTTACCTTTTATTTTCATGTTTTAAAATTGTTCAAATCTTGGTCAAACCGTACCTAAGATTTGATCAAGATTCAAATGGGCATAAAATTTCAAAAAAAAATGAAAAACCAAAGCATATAGCCTTCTTATGTCATATAGTAAGCACTCAAGTTGGTAAACAAGGTCTAGACATATTCAAACCAGAAAAATCATGTTTCTACCCCTAGCCCTAAACTTTGTCTTATGAAGTCAAGCACGAAGAGAAGTCGTTTTGGATTTCAAACATGGAAATTTCAAAAACCTTCCCAAAAGCTTCATTTTGGAGTGACTAAGAAGGATACAGGCTTACCTTTTCATTTTCATGTTTTAAACTTGTTTAAATATTGGTTAAGCCTAGGATTTGACCAAGATCAAATGGGCATAAAAATTCAGAAAAAATCAAAAAAAATGAAAACCAAAGCACATAGTATTATTATGTCATATAGTAAGCATTATATTCAAGTTGATAAACAAGGTCTAAACAACAAACTAGACAAATCATGTATCTACCCCCTAACCCTAAACTCTGTCTTATGAAGTCAAGCATGAAGAGAAGTGGTTTTGGGTTTGAAACATGGAAATTTCAAAAAACTCCCAAAAGCTTCTCATTTTTGAGTGACTAAGAAGGATTCAGGCTTACCTTTTCATTTTCATGTTTTAAACTTGTTCAAATCTTGGTCAAACTTAGGATTTGACCAAGATTCAAATGGGCATAAAAATTGGGAGGAAGGGTATGAATTACAATTCAAAAAAACAAGGTAACTTAAATACTTGGATGCCCCAAAGATGTGTGGAAGCCCAGAACAATGGCAAAACATGTGCGCACGCTGCATCCAATTCAAGTAGAACACATAGTAGGCATCGATAGTTTGACCTAAATTTGAAATCAAAGAGAAGGTGGTTAGAAAAAATCGAAATTGGCAAAGCAAAGCATGAAATCATAAATTTGTGATGCACTATAGCTATGAAAAGTATCAAACAATGCATACCAAAATGATTTTTTAGAGGAATACTAGTTCAACTTATTTTAATTTTATATTAGTAGCCCAAAATCGAACTAGTAGTTGGATATTTTTGAACTTGATCTGTAGTAGTGGGCAAAACCCTAGTTTAACCTATTTAATCATAGATTCGTAGGTCGATTTTTCTACTTTTTTATTATTACTATGCAGCACATGTGTGTTTGCCCGTCGAGTGAAACTCGGAGGAAGAGGGATCACTCGGAAGGAGAGAAGAAGGGAGAGAATTATGGTGTCTCCCCTTTTTCGGGTGATGATGTTGACTTTTGTGCAGGGTTTGTCAGTGAGCAGGAGGTGCGAGCGAGCGAGCGAGCGAGCGAGTCGAGCGAGGCCGAGAATGAGAGAGATTTGTTTTTTTTTTGAGAGGGACGACCGAAGGATCCAGAAGGACCCACATACTTCCAATACGCATCCTGATGCGTCTTTTCTTGACAAAGAAAATGGCTGGGAGTTTGCGTACCTATTGCACGTGACTTGTGCTCACTGAAGTGTGGGACCTCACGCATGGGCACCACACGTAAGTGACAGACCTGTTGATGTAAAAACTCGGTTGATTATTATACTACTACATTTATACAAAGTTTCCTATGGATTCAAGGGTACGAAAGCCAAGTTAAATCATTTACATGACATTATTTTTTCCATGAAGCCAAGTTAACTCATTTATCAATTGGTACATTTTGGAGTGACTAAGAAGGATCCAGGCTTACCTTTTCATTTTCATGTTTTAAACATGTTTAAATCTTGGTCAAACCTATGACTTGACCAAGATTCAAATGGGCATAAAAATTCAAAAAAAAGAAAAACAAAAGCACACCGTCTTCCTATGTCATATATCAAGGTGATAAACAAGGTCTGACATATTCAAACCACAAAAATCATGTATCTACCCCCTAACCCTAAACAAGGATCCAGGCTTACCCTTTTCATTTTCATGTTTTTAAACTTGTTCAAATCTTGGTCAAACTTAGGATTTGACGAAGATTCAAATGGGCGTAAAAATACTTAGAAAAATCATGTACGTATCTACCCCAAACCCTAAACTCTATCTTACGAAGCCAAGCATGAAGAGAAGTGGTTTTGGGTTTCAAACATGGAAATTTCAAAAACCTCAAACTATAGGCCGGGTTAGCATCTAGTGCAGTATGTGTGAGAATGTATGCACTATGTGTGCTATAACTTGTGTGTCTTTCAAATTTGAACCAAATTTGAATAAGTTTGAAATATTTGAAATGGGGCTTTTGGCTTAAACATTTGAAACCCAAAACGACTTCTCCTCATGCTAGACTTCATAAGACCGAGTTTAGGGTTAGGGGGTAGATACATGATTTGTCTGGTTTGAATATGTCTAAACCTTGTTTATCAACTTGAATGCTTACTATATGACATAAGAAGACCATGTGCTTTTGTTTTTCATTTTTCTATTTTTTTAAGAATTTTATGCACATTTGATTCTGGTCAAATCCTAGGTTCAACCAAGATTTAAACAAGTTTCAAGCATGAAAATGAAAACGTAAGCCAAGATCCTTCTTAATTAGTCACTCTAAAATATATGAAGCTTTTGGGACGTACTTGAAATTTCCATGTTTGAAACCCAAAACCAATTCTCTTCATGATTGACTTCATAAGACAGAGTTTAGGGTTAGGGGTAGATATACACATGATTTTTCTGGTTTGAATATGTCTAGACCTAGCTTGTTTATCAACTTGAGTGTTTACTATATGACATAATTAAGAAGGCTATGTGCTTTGGTTTTTCATTCTTTAGATTTTTTGTCTGAATTTTTATGCCCATTTGAATCTTGGTCAAATCCTAGCTAGGTTTGACCAAGATTTAAATAAGTTTAAAACATGGAAATGAAAAGGTAAGCATCGATCCTTCTTAGTCGCTCTAAAATGAAGCTGAATTTTGGGAGGTTTTTGAAATTTCCATGTTTGAAACCCAAAACCACTTCTCTTCATGCTTGACTTCATAAGACGAAGTTTAGGGTCGATAGGGGGTAGATACATGATTTGTCTTGTTTGAATATGTCTAGACCTTGTTTATCAACTTGAATGCTTACTTTATGACTTATAAGAGGACTATGTGCATTGGTATTTCATTTTTTGATTTTTATGCCCATTTGAGAATCTTGGTAAAATCCTAGGTTTGTTGAGCAAAATTTAAACAAGTTTAACATGTGAAAATGATAAGGTAATTAAGTCTGGATCTTTCTCTTAGTAACTCTAAAATGAAGCTTTTGGGAGGTTCTTGAATTTACCATGTTTGAAACCCAAAACCACCGTACTTCTGTTCATGCTTGACTTCATAAGACAGAGTTTAGGGTTAGGGGTAGATACATGATTTTTCTGGTTTGAATATGTCTAGACCATGTTTATCAATTTGAATGCTTACTATATGACATAAGAAGGCTATGTGCTTTTGTTTTTCATTCTTTCGATTTTTTTCTGAATTGTTATGCCCATTTGAATCTTGGTCAAATCCTAGGTTCGACCAAGATTTAAACAAGTTTAAAACATGACAATGAAAAGGTAATTAATCATGGATCCTTCTTAATTAACCAGCCGGTCTAATTAAAATGAAGCTTTTTGGGAGGTTTTTGAAATTTCCATGTTTGAAACCCAAAACCACACTTCTCTGCTTCATGCTTGACTTCATATATAATTAAGACAAAGTTTAGGGTTAGGGGGTACATGATTTGTCTGGTTTGAATATGTCTAGACCTTGTTAATGAACTTTTGAATGCTTACTATATGACATAAGAAGAATATGTGCTTTGGTTTTTTATTTTATATATTTTTTTATTTTATGCCCATTTGAATATTGGTCAAATCCTAGGTTTGACCAAGATTTAAACAAGTTTAAAACATGAAAATGAAAAGGTAAGCCTGGATCCTTCTTAACTAGTCACTCTAAAACGAAGCTTTAATTTTGGGAGGTTTTTGAAATTTCCATGTTTGAAACCAAAAACCACTTCTCTTCATGCTTGACTTCATAAGACAGAGTTATTTATGGTTTTGGAGGGGTAGATACATGATTTGTCTTATTTGAATATGTCTAGCTAGACCTTGTTTATCAACTTTTGAATGCTTACTATATATATGTATGTGACATAAGAAAACTATGTGCTTTGGTTTTTCATTTTTCTGATTTTTTTGGAATTTTGATGCACATTTGAATCTTGGTCAAATCCTAGGTTTGACCAAGATTTAAACAAGTATAGATCATGAAAATGAAAATGGAAGCCTGTATCCTTCTTAGTCACCCTAAAATGAAGTTTTTGGGAGGTTTTTGAAATTTCCATGTTTGAAACCCAAAACCACTTATCTTCATGCTTGACTTCGTCATAAGACAGAGTTTAGGGGTTAGGGGGTAGATACATGATTTGTCTAGCTAGTTTGAATATGTCCAGACCTTGTTTATCAACTTTAATGCTTACTATATGACATATAAGAAGACTATGTGCGCTTTGGTTTTTCATTTTTCTGTTTTTTTTTGAATTTTCTGCCAATTTTGTTTGACCAAGATTTAGACAAGTTTTACACGTGAAAACGAATAAGTAAGCCTGGATCCTTCTTAGTCACTCCAAAATGTACCAATTGATAGGTGCGTTAACTTTGCTTCATGGAAAAAATAATGTCATGTAAATGAGTTAACTTGGATTTCCTACCCTTGAATCCATAGGAAACTTTGTTCTAATGCACTATAATAATCAACCGAGTTTTTACACCAACAGGTCTGTCACTTACGTGTGGTGCCCATGCGTGAGGTCCCACACTTCAGTGAGCACAAGTCACGTGCAATAGGTACGCAAACTCCCAGACATTTTCTTTGTCAAGAGAAGACGCATCAGGATGCGTATTGGAAGTCTGTGGGTCCTTCTGGATCCTTCGGTCGTCCCTCTAAAAAAAAAAAAAACAAATCTCTCTCATTCTCGGCCTCGCTCGACTCGCTCGCTCGCTCGCTCGCACCTCCTGCTCACTGACAAACCCTGCACAAAAGTCAACATCATCACCCGAAAAAGGGGAGACACCATAATTCTCTCCCTTCTTCTCTCCTTCCGAGTGATCCCTCTTCCTCCGAGTTTCACTCGACGGGCAAACACACATGTGCTGCATAGTAATAATAAAAAGGTAGAAAAATCGACCTACGAATCTATAATTAAATAGGTTAAACTAGGGCTTTGCCCAGTACTACAGATCAAGGTTCAAAAAATCCAACTACGGGGTTCGAACAACCCCATTTCTAATCCAAGATTTTTTTCGACCTCATCCAATGGCCTCAAACTATAGGCCGGGTTAGCATCTAGTGCAGTATGTGTGAGAATGTATGCACTATGTGTGCTATAACTTGTGTGTCTTTCAAATTTGAATAAGTTTGAAATATTTGAAATGGGGCTTTTGGCTTAAACGTTTGAAACCCAAAACGACTTCTCCTCATGCTAGACTTCATAAGACCGAGTTTAGGGTTAGGGGGTAGATACATGATTTGTCTGGTTTGAATATGTCTAAACCTTGTTTATCAACTTGAATGCTTACTATATGACATAAGAAGACCATGTGCTTTTGTTTTTCATTTTTCTATTTTTTTAAAGAATTTTATGCACATTTGATTCTGGTCAAATCCTAGGTTCAACCAAGATTTAAACAAGTTTCAAGCATGAAAATGAAAACGTAAGCCAAGATCCTTCTTAATTAGTCACTCTAAAATATATGAAGCTTTTGGGACGTACTTGAAATTTCCATGTTTGAAACCCAAAACCAATTCTCTTCATGATTGACTTCATAAGACAGAGTTTAGGGTTAGGGGTAGATATACACATGATTTTTCTGGTTTGAATATGTCTAGACCTAGCTTGTTTATCAACTTGAGTGTTTACTATATGACATAATTAAGAAGGCTATGTGCTTTGGTTTTTCATTCTTTAGATTTTTTGTCTGAATTTTTATGCCCATTTGAATCTTGGTCAAATCCTAGCTAGGTTTGACCAAGATTTAAATAAGTTTAAAACATGGAAATGAAAAGGTAAGCATCGATCCTTCTTAGTCGCTCTAAAATGAAGCTGAATTTTGGGAGGTTTTTGAAATTTCCATGTTTGAAACCCAAAACCACTTCTCTTCATGCTTGACTTCATAAGACGAAGTTTAGGGTCGATAGGGGGTACGTAGATACATGATTTGTCTTGTTTGAATATGTCTAGACCTTGTTTATCAACTTGAATGCTTACTTTATGACTTATAAGAGGACTATATATGTGCATTGGTATTTCATTTTTTGATTTTTATGCCCATTTGAGAATCTTGGTAAAATCCTAGGTTTGTTGAGCAAGATTTAAACAAGTTTAACATGTGAAAATGATAAGGTAATTAAGTCTGGATCTTTCTCTTAGTAACTCTAAAATGAAGCTTTTGGGAGGTTCTTGAATTTACCATGTTTGAAACCCAAAACCACCGTACTTCTGTTCATGCTTGACTTCATAAGACAGAGTTTAGGGTTAGGGGTAGATACATGATTTTTCTGGTTTGAATATGTCTAGACCATGTTTATCAATTTGAATGCTTACTATATGACATAAGAAGGCTATGTGCTTTTGTTTTTCATTCTTTCGATTTTTTTCTGAATTGTTATGCCCATTTGAATCTTGGTCAAATCCTAGGTTCGACCAAGATTTAAACATGTTTAAAACATGACAATGAAAAGGTAATTAATCATGGATCCTTCTTAATTAACCAGCCAGTCTAATTAAAATGAAGCTTTTTGGGAGGTTTTTGAAATTTCCATGTTTGAAACCCAAAACCACACTTCTCTGCTTCATGCTTGACTTCATATATAATTAAGACAAAGTTTAGGGTTAGGGGGTACATGATTTGTCTGGTTTGAATATGTCTAGACCTTGTTCATGAACTTGAATGCTTACTATATGACATAAGAAGACTATGTGCTTTGGTTTTTTATTTTATTTATTTTTTATTTTATGCCCATTTGAATATTGGTCAAATCCTAGGTTTGAACAAGATTTAAACAAGTTTAAAACATGAAAATGAAAAGGTAAGCCTGGATCCTTCTTAACTAGTCACTCTAAAACGAAGCTTTAATTTTGGGAGGTTTTTGAAATTTCCATGTTATTTGAAACCCAAAACCACTTCTCTTCATGCTTGACTTCATAAGACGAAGTTTAGGGTCGATAGGGGGTAGATACATGATTTGTCTGGTTTGAATATGTCTAGACCATGTTTATCAAATCCTAGGTTTGACCAAGATTTAAACAAGTTTAAAACATGAAAATGAAAAGGGAAGCATGTATCCTTCTTAGTCACTCTAAAATGAAGTTTTTGGGCGGTTTTTGAAATTTTCATTTTTGAAACCCAAAACCACTTCTCTTCATGCTTGACTTCATAAGACATAGTTTAGGGGTTAGGGGTAGATACATGATTTGTATGGTTTGAATATGTCTAGACCATGTTTATCAACTTTAATGCTTACTATATGACATAAGAAGACTATGTGCTTTTGTTTTTCATTCTTTCGATTTTTTTCTGAATTGTTATGCCCATTTGAATCTTGGTCAAATCCTAGGTTCGACCAAGATTTAAACAAGTTTAAAACATGACAATGAAAAGGTAATTAATCATGGATCCTTCTTAATTAACCAGCCAGTCTAATTAAAATGAAGCTTTTTGGGAGGTTTTTGAAATTTCCATGTTTGAAACCCAAAACCACACTTCTCTGCTTCATGCTTGACTTCATATATAATTAAGACAAAGTTTAGGGTTAGGGGGTACATGATTTGTCTGGTTTGAATATGTCTAGACCTTATTTATGAACTTTTGAATGCTTACTATATGACATAAGAAGAATATGTGCTTTGGTTTTTTATTTTATCTATTTTTTTATTTTATGCCCATTTGAATATTGGTCAAATCCTAGGTTTGACCAAGATTTAAACAAGTTTAAAACATGAAAATGAAAAGGTAAGCCTGGATCCTTCTTAACTAGTCACTCTAAAACGAAGCTTTAATTTTGGGAGGTTTTTGAAATTTCCATGTTTGAAACCAAAAACCACTTCTCTTCATGCTTGACTTCATAAGACAGAGTTATTTATGGTTTTAGAGGGGTAGATACATGATTTGTCTTATTTGAATATGTCTAGCTAGACCTTGTTTATCAACTTTTGAATGCTTACTATATATATGTATGTGACATAAGAAAACTATGTGCTTTGGTTTTTCGTTTTTCTGATTTTTTATGGAATTTTGATGCACATTTGAATCTTGGTCAAATCCTAGGTTTGACCAAGATTTAAACAAGTATAGATCATGAAAATGAAAATGGAAGCCTGTATCCTTCTTAGTCACCCTAAAATGAAGTTTTTGGGAGGTTTTTGAAATTTCCATGTTTGAAACCCAAAACCACTTATATATCTTCATGCTTGACTTCGTCATAAGACAGAGTTTAGGGGTTAGGGGGTAGATACATGATTTGTCTAGCTAGTTTGAATATGTCCAGACCTTGTTTATCAACTTTAATGCTTACTATATGACATATAAGAAGACTATGTGCGCTTTGGTTTTTCATTTTTCTGTTTTTTTTTTGAATTTTCTGCCAATTTTGTTTGACCAAGATTTAGACAAGTTTTACACGTGAAAACGAATAAGTAAGCCTGGATCCTTCTTAGTCACTCCAAAATGTACCAATTGATAGGTGCGTTAACTTTGCTTCATGGAAAAAATAATGTCATGTAAATGAGTTAACTTGGATTTCCTACCCTTGAATCCATAGGAAACTTTGTTCTAATGCACTATAATAATCAACCGAGTTTTTACACCAACAGGTCTGTCACTTACGTGTGGTGCCCATGCGTGAGGTCCCACACTTCAGTGAGCACAAGTCACGTGCAATAGGTACGCAAACTCCCAGACATTTTCTTTGTCAAGAGAAGACGCATCAGGATGCGTATTGGAAGTCTGTGGGTCCTTCTGGATCCTTCGGTCGTCCCTCTCAAAAAAAAAAAAACAAATCTCTCTCATTCTCGGCCTCGCTCGACTCGCTCGCTCGCTCGCTCGCTCGCACCTCCTGCTCACTGACAAACCCTGCACAAAAGTCAACATCATCACCCGAAAAAGGGGAGACACCATAATTCTCTCCCTTCTTCTCTCCTTCCGAGTGATCCCTCTTCCTCCGAGTTTCACTCGACGGGCAAACACACATGTGCTGCATAGTAATAATAAAAAGGTAGAAAAATCGACCTACGAATCTATAATTAAATAGGTTAAACTAGGGCTTTGCCCAGTACTACAGATCAAGGTTCAAAAAATCCAACTACGGGGTTCGAACAACCCCATTTCTAATCCAAGATTTTTTTCGACCTCATCCAATGGCCTCAAACTATAGGCCGGGTTAGCATCTAGTGCAGTATGTGTGAGAATGTATGCACTATGTGTGCTATAACTTGTGTGTCTTTCAAATTTGAATAAGTTTGAAATATTTGAAATGGGGCTTTTGGCTTAAACGTTTGAAACCCAAAACGACTTCTCCTCATGCTAGACTTCATAAGACCGAGTTTAGGGTTAGGGGGTAGATACATGATTTGTCTGGTTTGAATATGTCTAAACCTTGTTTATCAACTTGAATGCTTACTATATGACATAAGAAGACCATGTGCTTTTGTTTTTCATTTTTCTATTTTTTTTAAGAATTTTATGCACATTTGATTCTGGTCAAATCCTAGGTTCAACCAAGATTTAAACAAGTTTCAAGCATGAAAATGAAAACGTAAGCCAAGATCCTTCTTAATTAGTCACTCTAAAATATATGAAGCTTTTGGGACGTACTTGAAATTTCCATGTTTGAAACCCAAAACCAATTCTCTTCATGATTGACTTCATAAGACAGAGTTTAGGGTTAGGGGTAGATATACACATGATTTTTCTGGTTTGAATATGTCTAGACCTAGCTTGTTTATCAACTTGAGTGTTTACTATATATGACATAATTAAGAAGGCTATGTGCTTTGGTTTTTCATTCTTTAGATTTTTTGTCTGAATTTTTATGCCCATTTGAATCTTGGTCAAATCCTAGCTAGGTTTGACCAAGATTTAAATAAGTTTAAAACATGGAAATGAAAAGGTAAGCATCGATCCTTCTTAGTCGCTCTAAAATGAAGCTGAATTTTGGGAGGTTTTTGAAATTTCCATGTTTGAAACCCAAAACCACTTCTCTTCATGCTTGACTTCATAAGACGAAGTTTAGGGTCGATAGGGGGTACGTAGATACATGATTTGTCTTGTTTGAATATGTCTAGACCTTGTTTATCAACTTGAATGCTTACTTTATGACTTATAAGAGGACTATGTGCATTGGTATTTCATTTTTTGATTTTTATGCCCATTTGAGAATCTTGGTAAAATCCTAGGTTTGTTGAGCAAGATTTAAACAAGTTTAACATGTGAAAATGATAAGGTAATTAAGTCTGGATCTTTCTCTTAGTAACTCTAAAATGAAGCTTTTGGGAGGTTCTTGAATTTACCATGTTTGAAACCCAAAACCACCGTACTTCTGTTCATGCTTGACTTCATAAGACAGAGTTTAGGGTTAGGGGTAGATACATGATTTTTCTGGTTTGAATATGTCTAGACCATGTTTATCAATTTGAATGCTTACTATATGACATAAGAAGGCTATGTGCTTTTGTTTTTCATTCTTTCGATTTTTTTCTGAATTGTTATGCCCATTTGAATCTTGGTCAAATCCTAGGTTCGACCAAGATTTAAACATGTTTAAAACATGACAATGAAAAGGTAATTAATCATGGATCCTTCTTAATTAACCAGCCCGTCTAATTAAAATGAAGCTTTTTGGGAGGTTTTTGAAATTTCCATGTTTGAAACCCAAAACCACACTTCTCTGCTTCATGCTTGACTTCATATATAATTAAGACAAAGTTTAGGGTTAGGGGGTACATGATTTGTCTGGTTTGAATATGTCTAGACCTTGTTCATGAACTTGAATGCTTACTATATGACATAAGAAGACTATGTGCTTTGGTTTTTTATTTTATTTATTTTTTATTTTATGCCCATTTGAATATTGGTCAAATCCTAGGTTTGAACAAGATTTAAACAAGTTTAAAACATGAAAATGAAAAGGTAAGCCTGGATCCTTCTTAACTAGTCACTCTAAAATGAAGCTTTAATTTTGGGAGGTTTTTGAAATTTCCATGTTATTTGAAACCCAAAACCACTTCTCTTCATGCTTGACTTCATAAGACGAAGTTTAGGGTCGATAGTCATGATTTGTCTGGTTTGAATATGTCTAGACCATGTTTATCAAATCCTAGGTTTGACCAAGATTTAAACAAGTTTAAAACATGAAAATGAAAAGGGAAGCATGTATCCTTCTTAGTCACTCTAAAATGAAGTTTTTGGGCGGTTTTTGAAATTTTCATGTTTGAAACCCAAAACCACTTCTGTTCATGCTTGACTTCATAAGACAGAGTTTAGGGGTTAGGGGTAGATACATGATTTGTATGGTTTGAATATGTCTAGACCATGTTTATCAACTTTAATGCTTACTATATGACATAAGAAGACTATGTGCTTTTGTTTTTCATTCTTTCGATTTTTTTCTGAATTGTTATGCCCATTTGAATCTTGGTGATCAAATCCTAGGTTCGACCAAGATTTAAACAAGTTTAAAACATGACAATGAAAAGGTAATTAATCATGGATCCTTCTTAATTAACCAGCCGGTCTAATTAAAATGAAGCTTTTTGGGAGGTTTTTGAAATTTCCATGTTTGAAACCCAAAACCACACTTCTCTGCTTCATGCTTGACTTCATATATAATTAAGACAAAGTTTAGGGTTAGGGGGTACATGATTTGTCTGGTTTGAATATGTCTAGACCTTGTTTATGAACTTTTGAATGCTTACTATATGACATAAGAAGAATATGTGCTTTGGTTTTTTATTTTATCTATTTTTTTATTTTATGCCCATTTGAATATTGGTCAAATCCTAGGTTTGACCAAGATTTAAACAAGTTTAAAACATGAAAATGAAAAGGTAAGCCTGGATCCTTCTTAACTAGTCACTCTAAAACGAAGCTTTAATTTTGGGAGGTTTTTGAAATTTCCATGTTTGAAACCAAAAACCACTTCTCTTCATGCTTGACTTCATAAGACAGAGTTATTTATGGTTTTAGAGGGGTAGATACATGATTTGTCTTATTTGAATATGTCTAGCTAGACCTTGTTTATCAACTTTTGAATGCTTACTATATATATGTATGTGACATAAGAAAACTATGTGCTTTGGTTTTTCGTTTTTCTGATTTTTTTTGGAATTTTGATGCACATTTGAATCTTGGTCAAATCCTAGGTTTGACCAAGATTTAAACAAGTATAGATCATGAAAATGAAAATGGAAGCCTGTATCCTTCTTAGTCACCCTAAAATGAAGTTTTTGGGAGGTTTTTGAAATTTCCATGTTTGAAACCCAAAACCACTTATATATCTTCATGCTTGACTTCGTCATAAGACAGAGTTTAGGGGTTAGGGGGTAGATACATGATTTGTCTAGCTAGTTTGAATATGTCCAGACCTTGTTTATCAACTTTAATGCTTACTATATGACATATAAGAAGACTATGTGCGCTTTGGTTTTTCATTTTTCTGTTTTTTTTTTGAATTTTCTGCCAATTTTGTTTGACCAAGATTTAGACAAGTTTTACACGTGAAAACGAATAAGTAAGCCTGGATCCTTCTTAGTCACTCCAAAATGTACCAATTGATAGGTGCGTTAACTTTGCTTCATGGAAAAAATAATGTCATGTAAATGAGTTAACTTGGATTTCCTACCCTTGAATCCATAGGAAACTTTGTTCTAATGCACTATAATAATCAACCGAGTTTTTACACCAACAGGTCTGTCACTTACGTGTGGTGCCCATGCGTGAGGTCCCACACTTCAGTGAGCACAAGTCACGTGCAATAGGTACGCAAACTCCCAGACATTTTCTTTGTCAAGAGAAGACGCATCAGGATGCGTATTGGAAGTCTGTGGGTCCTTCTGGATCCTTCGGTCGTCCCTCTCAAAAAAAAAAAAAAACAAATCTCTCTCATTCTCGGCCTCGCTCGCTCGCACCTCCTGCTCACTGACAAACCCTGCACAAAAGTCAACATCATCACCCGAAAAAGGGGAGACACCATAATTCTCTCCCTTCTTCTCTCCTTCCGAGTGATCCCTCTTCCTCCGAGTTTCACTCGACGGGCAAACACACATGTGCTGCATAGTAATAATAAAAAGGTAGAAAAATCGACCTACGAATCTATAATTAAATAGGTTAAACTAGGGCTTTGCCCAGTACTACAGATCAAGGTTCAAAAAATCCAACTACGGGGTTCGAACAACCCCATTTCTAATCCAAGATTTTTTCGACCTCATCCAATGGCCTCAAACTATAGGCCGGGTTAGCATCTAGTGCAGTATGTGTGAGAATGTATGCACTATGTGTGCTATAACTTGTGTGTCTTTCAAATTTGAATAAGTTTGAAATATTTGAAATGGGGCTTTTGGCTTAAACGTTTGAAACCCAAAACGACTTCTCCTCATGCTAGACTTCATAAGACCGAGTTTAGGGTTAGGGGGTAGATACATGATTTGTCTGGTTTGAATATGTCTAAACCTTGTTTATCAACTTGAATGCTTACTATATGACATAAGAAGACCATGTGCTTTTGTTTTTCATTTTTCTATTTTTTTTAAGAATTTTATGCACATTTGATTCTGGTCAAATCCTAGGTTCAACCAAGATTTAAACAAGTTTCAAGCATGAAAATGAAAACGTAAGCCAAGATCCTTCTTAATTAGTCACTCTAAAATATATGAAGCTTTTGGGACGTACTTGAAATTTCCATGTTTGAAACCCAAAACCAATTCTCTTCATGATTGACTTCATAAGACAGAGTTTAGGGTTAGGGGTAGATATACACATGATTTTTCTGGTTTGAATATGTCTAGACCTAGCTTGTTTATCAACTTGAGTGTTTACTATATGACATAATTAAGAAGGCTATGTGCTTTGGTTTTTCATTCTTTAGATTTTTTGTCTGAATTTTTATGCCCATTTGAATCTTGGTCAAATCCTAGCTAGGTTTGACCAAGATTTAAATAAGTTTAAAACATGGAAATGAAAAGGTAAGCATCGATCCTTCTTAGTCGCTCTAAAATGAAGCTGAATTTTGGGAGGTTTTTGAAATTTCCATGTTTGAAACCCAAAACCACTTCTCTTCATGCTTGACTTCATAAGACGAAGTTTAGGGTCGATAGGGGGTAGATACATGATTTGTCTTGTTTGAATATGTCTAGACCTTGTTTATCGACTTGAATGCTTACTTTATGACTTATAAGAGGACTATGTGCATTGGTATTTCATTTTTTGATTTTTATGCCCATTTGAGAATCTTGGTAAAATCCTAGGTTTGTTGAGCAAGATTTAAACAAGTTTAACATGTGAAAATGATAAGGTAATTAAGTCTGGATCTTTCTCTTAGTAACTCTAAAATGAAGCTTTTGGGAGGTTCTTGAATTTACCATGTTTGAAACCCAAAACCACCGTACTTCTGTTCATGCTTGACTTCATAAGATAGAGTTTAGGGTTAGGGGTAGATACATGATTTTTCTGGTTTGAATATGTCTAGACCATGTTTATCAATTTGAATGCTTACTATATGACATAAGAAGGCTATGTGCTTTTGTTTTTCATTCTTTCGATTTTTTTCTGAATTGTTATGCCCATTTGAATCTTGGTCAAATCCTAGGTTCGACCAAGATTTAAACAAGTTTAAAACATGACAATGAAAAGGTAATTAATCATGGATCCTTCTTAATTAACCAGCCGGTCTAATTAAAATGAAGCTTTTTGGGAGGTTTTTGAAATTTCCATGTTTGAAACCCAAAACCACACTTCTCTGCTTCATGCTTGACTTCATATATAATTAAGACAAAGTTTAGGGTTAGGGGGTACATGATTTGTCTGGTTTGAATATGTCTAGACCTTGTTTATGAACTTTTGAATGCTTACTATATGACATAAGAAGAATATGTGCTTTGGTTTTTTATTTTATTTATTTTTTTTATTTTATGCCCATTTGAATATTGGTCAAATCCTAGGTTTGACCAAGATTTAAACAAGTTTAAAACATGAAAATGAAAAGGTAAGCCTGGATCCTTCTTAACTAGTCACTCTAAAAAAGCTTTAATTTTGGGAGGTTTTTGAAATTTCCATGTTATTTGAAACCCAAAACCACTTCTCTTCATGCTTGACTTCATAAGACGAAGTTTAGGGTCGATAGGGGGTAGATACATGATTTGTCTGGTTTGAATATGTCTAGACCATGTTTATCAATTTGAATGCTTACTATATGACATAAGAAGGCTATGTGCTTTTGTTTTTCATTCTTTCGATTTTTTTCTGAATTGTTATGCCCATTTGAATCTTGGTCAAATCCTAGGTTCGACCAAGATTTAAACAAGTTTAAAACATGACAATGAAAAGGTAATTAATCATGGATCCTTCTTAATTAACCAGCCGGTCTAATTAAAATGAAGCTTTTTGGGAGGTTTTTGAAATTTCCATGTTTGAAACCCAAAACCACACTTCTCTGCTTCATGCTTGACTTCATATATAATTAAGACAAAGTTTAGGGTTAGGGGGTACATGATTTGTCTGGTTTGAATATGTCTAGACCTTGTTTATGAACTTTTGAATGCTTACTATATGACATAAGAAGAATATGTGCTTTGGTTTTTTATTTTATCTATTTTTTTATTTTATGCCCATTTGAATATTGGTCAAATCCTAGGTTTGACCAAGATTTAAACAAGTTTAAAACATGAAAATGAAAAGGTAAGCCTGGATCCTTCTTAACTAGTCACTCTAAAACGAAGCTTTAATTTTGGGAGGTTTTTGAAATTTCCATGTTTGAAACCAAAAACCACTTCTCTTCATGCTTGACTTCATAAGACAGAGTTATTTATGGTTTTGGAGGGGTAGATACATGATTTGTCTTATTTGAATATGTCTAGCTAGACCTTGTTTATCAACTTTTGAATGCTTACTATATATATGTATGTGACATAAGAAAACTATGTGCTTTGGTTTTTCATTTTTCTGATTTTTTTGGAATTTTGATGCACATTTGAATCTTGGTCAAATCCTAGGTTTGACCAAGATTTAAACAAGTATAGATCATGAAAATGAAAATGGAAGCCTGTATCCTTCTTAGTCACCCTAAAATGAAGTTTTTGGGAGGTTTTTGAAATTTCCATGTTTGAAACCCAAAACCACTTATCTTCATGCTTGACTTCGTCATAAGACAGAGTTTAGGGGTTAGGGGGTAGATACATGATTTGTCTAGCTAGTTTGAATATGTCCAGACCTTGTTTATCAACTTTAATGCTTACTATATGACATATAAGAAGACTATGTGCGCTTTGGTTTTTCATTTTTCTGTTTTTTTTTTGAATTTTCTGCCAATTTTGTTTGACCAAGATTTAGACAAGTTTTACACGTGAAAACGAATAAGTAAGCCTGGATCCTTCTTAGTCACTCCAAAATGTACCAATTGATAGGTGCGTTAACTTTGCTTCATGGAAAAAATAATGTCATGTAAATGAGTTAACTTGGATTTCCTACCCTTGAATCCATAGGAAACTTTGTTCTAATGCACTATAATAATCAACCGAGTTTTTACACCAACAGGTCTGTCACTTACGTGTGGTGCCCATGCGTGAGGTCCCACACTTCAGTGAGCACAAGTCACGTGCAATAGGTACGCAAACTCCCAGACATTTTCTTTGTCAAGAGAAGACGCATCAGGATGCGTATTGGAAGTCTGTGGGTCCTTCTGGATCCTTCGGTCGTCCCTCTCAAAAAAAAAAAACAAATCTCTCTCATTCTCGGCCTCGCTCGACTCGCTCGCTCGCTCGCTCGCTCGCACCTCCTGCTCACTGACAAACCCTGCACAAAAGTCAACATCATCACCCGAAAAAGGGGAGACACCATAATTCTCTCCCTTCTTCTCTCCTTCCGAGTGATCCCTCTTCCTCCGAGTTTCACTCGACGGGCAAACACACATGTGCTGCATAGTAATAATAAAAAGGTAGAAAAATCGACCTACGAATCTATAATTAAATAGGTTAAACTAGGGCTTTGCCCAGTACTACAGATCAAGGTTCAAAAAATCCAACTACTCTTCATGCTTGACTTCATAAGACATAGTTTAGGGGTTAGGGGTAGATACATGAAAATGAAAATGGAAGCCTGTATCCTTCTTAGTCACCCTAAAATGAAGTTTTTGGGAGGTTTTTGAAATTTCCATGTTTGAAACCCAAAACCACTTCTCTTCATGCTTGACTTCATAAGACATAGTTTAGGGGTTAGGGGTAGATACATGATTTGTATGGTTTGAATATGTCTAGACCATGTTTATCAACTTTAATGCTTACTATATGACATAAGAAGACTATGTGCTTTGGTTTTTCATTTTTCTGATTTTTTTAGAATTTTGATGCACATTTGAATCTTGGTCAAATCCTAGGTTTGACCAAGATTTAAACAAGTATATATAGAACATGAAAATGAAAAGGGAAGCCTGTATCCTTCTTAGTCACCCTAAAATGAAGTTTTTGGGAGGTTTTTGAAATTTCCATGTTTGAAACCCAAAACCACTTATCTTCATGCTTGAGCAAGATTTGACCAAGATTTAAACAAGTTTAAATCATGAAAATGGAAAGGTAAGCCTCGATCCTTCTTAGTCGCTCTAAAATGAAGCTTTTGGGATGTTCTTGAAATTTCCATGTTTGAAACCCGGCCAAAACGACTTTTCTTCATGCTAGACTTCATAAGATCGACACGGGGTACATATATACATGATTTGTCTGGTTTGGATATATCTAGACCTTGTTTATCAACTTGAATGCTTACGATATGACATAAGAACACTATGTGCTTTTTGTTTTTTATTTTTTGTGCCTATTTGTATCTTGGTCAAATCCTAGGTTTGACCAAGATTTAAACAAGTTTAAAACATGAAAATGAAAAGGGAAACATGTATCCTTCTTAGTCACTCTAAAATGAAGTTTTTGGGAGGTTTTTGAAATTTCCATGTTTGAAACCTAAAACCACTTCTCTTCATGCTTGACTTCATAAGACAGAGTTTAGGGTTAGAGGGGTAGATACATGATTTGTCTTATTTGAATATGTCTAGCTAGACCTTGTTTATCAACTTTTGAATGCTTACTATATATATATGTGACATAAGAAGACTATGTGCTTTTGTTTTTCATTTTTCCGATTTTTTAATTTTATGCCCATTTAAATCTTGGTCAAATCCTAGGTTTGACAATGATTTAAACAAGTTTCAAATATGAAAATGAAAAGGCAAGCATGGATCCTTCTTAGTCACTCTAAAATGAAGCTTTTGATAGGTTTTTGAAATTTCCATATTTGAAACCCAAAACCACTTCTCTTCATGCTTGACTACATAAGACAAAGTTTAGGGTTAGGGGGTAGATACATGATTTTTCTTGTTTGAATATGTCTAGACCCTTGTTTATCAACTTTAATGCTTACTATATGACATAAGAAAACTATGTGCTTTGGTTTTTCATTTTTCTGATTTTTTTGGAATTTTGATGCACATTTGAATCTTGGTCAAATCCTAGGTTTGACCAAGATTTAAACAAGTATAGAACATGAAAATGAAAAGGGAAGCCTGTATCCTTCTTAGTCACCCTAAAATGAAGTTTTTGGGAGGTTTTCAAAATTTCCATGTTTGAAACCCAAAACCACTTAATCTTCATGCTTGACTTCGTCATAAGATAGAGTTTAGGGGTTAGGGGGTATATACATGATTTGTCTAGTTTGAATATGTCTAGACCTTGTTTACCAACTTTAATGCTTACTATATGACATATAAGAAGACTATGTGCGCTTTGGTTTTTCATTTTTTCATTTTTTTATTTTATGCCCATTTGAATCTTGGTTAAATCTAGGATTTGACCAAGATTTAAACAAGTTTAAAACATGAAAATGGAAAGGTAAGCCTGGATCCTTCTTAGTCGCTCTAAAATGAAGCTTTTGGGATGATTTTGAAATTTCCATGTTTGAAACCCAAAACCAATTCTCTTCATGCATGCTTGACTTCATAAGACAGAGTTTAGGGTTAGGGGGTTAGATACATTATTTGTCTAGTTTGAATATGTCTAGACTTTGTATATCAACTTGAATATATTATTGTACCATGTCTCCACACAGCCCAAAATGCACATATTTTCAAAAGTTTTCATGCATGAGTACTTGTAACTAGTAAAAATAGAAAGTAAAAATAGGAACCCCATGTATGAAGGATACTAAAAAGAACTCTTTCACATTTTTTTGGTATAGATTATGAGTTTGCTTGGCTTCATACACAAGTGAGTACATGTCATGCAAAAATTAACACGAAATTTAGTTATCATGACCCATTTTTGGCAGGCATTGTGCATATCGCCTTGAGAAACATCTTTGCGAGCCAGTGTATTAAACGTTTATTCACATATAATGGATTTTTTACTTTATTAGTGCACACAATGACAGAATCGGCCAAATGTGTATGATTTTTGTGAAGGTGCTAGAAAAACAAGATGCACTACGATGAAGCATGAAAGGAGGCAAGGGGAGGGATAGTGAAGAGGTGGGAGAGACCGAGAGATGAACCGCAAGGTAATTAAAAAATTGGGGCCAAAACGATTCCAACTTCCTAGGCATTGACCAACTTTGCCCCTCTTAACCCAACGTGGCAGTGAACCCGTATAAGCAACAACTTCCTCTTACTCCGCTTCTCCGAAATGGTAAGAGAACCTCTCTCCAGCTTAAGTGACCAATCGACATATCTATGGCCTTCCGACTTGGCTCTGGTCGCCGCGCGCGTAGTCCTACCACCGACGAGGAAGCGGAGCATCAGCGCCGCCTTCGCTTCGTCCATCGCGCACCAAGGCATAACCCGCCCGCTCTGCACTGGCCGGTTGTTCAGCCCGCGGCGGCGGCGCTGGCCGTGGAGCCCCTCGCCAGCCGCTTCCCGTGCGGGCCGATGGATGCAGAGGCAGGGATCTCCCACGCAACCCCGCATGCGACGCCCGCTCGGCCCTGGCCGGCTTTTCCGCCCGCGCATGCCGCATGGTTTTCTTTGCCAGCAGGTGAGATCCCCTTCCCGGCCGGCGCGAACGATGCGGAGGCAGGGAGCTCCCGTGGCCAGCCGCCTAATCCGACCGCACTTCAGGCGGTGCCGGCCGTGGAGCCAGGCCGTTCTTTCGAAGCGCATCACGGCGACGCCCTTTGCAGGAGCAACACCGCCAAGGAGCTCGTATATAACGTGATGTTCCCGGCACTCTATAGATGCCGGGATGCTCTGCAAGCTTTCGTGCAGGCTAAGAATGCGGCGGCTGCAAATCCCAGGGACGCAGCATTGCAGCGGCGCGCCGATGAGGCTAAGGTGGCGCACGCTTTCCACCAGGCGTGCCTCGACAGGCTTAACATCCAGCACGGCTTCGTGCAACCGCCAAACGCCGCTCCAGCTAAGATCCAAAAATACTCCGGTGAGCATATCACTCCGGAGTAGAACAATCCAATTTCTAGTACTGTAGGAGTACTTTATTAGTGCACAAACCTGGCGAAATTAAAGGTGTGTTCTTTGTGTGTGATGTAAATCTAAAAATTTGAAGGTTCTAGCAAAAACATTTCTTCAGAAATATTCGATGTGTTTGCTTGGCCTTATCTATATATCCGGTGAGCATATATGGATGCCAAATCCTTTACAAACTTTATATTTTTTAAGTGATCGATGTGCATGCATCTATCTCGCCATGGTAAATTAATGAAACAAGTTGCATATTTGCCAGAATTCCAAACTTCGTGAGCAGTATAGAGATCGAGACCTTAATTAATTATTATGAGTAGGATGCATGCATGCATGTCCATTTTCTAGGGTTTTAAAGGATACTAGAGCTTTTCTAGGTTAATTTGCAACTATATGTATATTTGTTTTCTAGTTCTGGGCTGATCATTAAACTCGACGTTGAGTTGTAGATTATGTGAAATTAGTACATGCCATAAAATATAGTATAATTTTTTATGTACCCTACGAGGCAGTACGTGTGGTGTACCCTTAATTATTAATTGGTAGACATGTACCGTTGGCATGTTTGAAGAAAATTTGAATTTGGAAGAAGTTTTTAAAGTAAAATTAACGCAAGCACAAAATCATGTGTGATGGTGAAATTTCTTGAACAAATTAATACAAACCTAGTAATATGAGTTTGTTTGGCTTTCTGCCCACAAGTGAGTATTGTGCGCATGTCCTTTGATGCAAAATCCCGCCATACAAAACTTTTTAGTTATCATATGACCTCAAGTTTGGAAGAGATCGTATTTTAAGCAACTTCACAAACAAGAGATTCTAACAATTATATGCATGCATGAAAGAATGATTTCCCTTTTTTATTACTGTACAAAAATGGCTAGATGTGTGTTAATTGTGAAGGAGGGCTACCAAATTTTAACAGTTGCACATTATTGTCATAATTCCACCTTTTGGAAGCAGTAGGGTAGACATGCTTTCCGCTTGGTAGGATGTGTTAGTGCCATCAATTTTGTAGATATAGGTTCAAGGATTTGTTCATCTTAATCTGGAACTATATATGGATTTTTAAGCTTTTGCCTAGTAATTAAACTCATAATTGAAATAATGTAGGTTATTTAACTACATACATGCCATAAATTCTGACAGGAAATACTTGGACGTGCCTTGCGAGGGTGGTAACAAACAAGAACACAATGACCAAACTTCAAATGCCAATCCACCCACCAAGCTATACGATTGGCATGTACAATCGATCGACTCCTTCTAATCAAATTTGAATACAATAGAAGAAGTTTTAAAAAATTTCAAAATGAGATCAACTTGTGCATTGAGTCATCCTTTGTTATTTATTTGCTTGTAAAAATAGAAACATAGGCATATGAATGTATTCGAAACACTTCACTTTTCAACGGGGAAGGGACCCGAAGGTCCCAGAAAAACAAAAAAAGATTACAATAGTAGTACTCCTTTGAGAAGGCAGTAGAAGAAGGATCCTCGAAGAGCCAAATGCTTTTATTATCCACAGCTGTTCGGCTCTTTTCCTTCTCGTGTAAGCTATCGCGCAATGATTATACTAGGCTGCTCGATTATACTAATGGTCGGATGGTAGTACAACCATTTTCGCAAACTTCTGCGCCCTTCGTCATGTCAGCATCGTATCCCAGTGTGCAAGCAGTCTGCTCGAATGAAATACTCCTAAGTACGTACGGTATTCCCTCCAAAGACACACCACACGGTATTCCCTCCAAAGACGCACCGTCGCCCCGATCTGCTCGAATGAAATACTCCAAAATACTTCTGCGCCCTTCGTCATGTCAGCATCGTATCCCAGTGTGCAAGCAGTCTCCTATGAAATGGAGACGACATTTTGTTGAAAAGTGTCGGTGCATGCTATATATACCACACTAGTATGAGAGTTTTTACAGCATTATTCCGATTTCCACAGAATGCATTAAATTTGGAAGCGATGCCACACTGACAAGAGTGGTTTAAACAAGGCCATTATTTTTATTATGTTATATTACTACAATACTCCAAGGTAGCACTAGTAGCCTTCGGTTGTACTCTGCCGGTCGCGCTGCCTCATTCGACCAGACTTTATTCTTCTTCTCATATATATATACAAAATACTGTCTGCCGAGGTTCGATGACCGCACCGTCGCCCCTCTCCGCGCCGCCGTCTTGGGCCGCGCCACCATTCTCCCCGCCGAGTTCTCCCCCGTCCCCGACGCACCACCGTCAAGCACCACCGGACCGATCTTCGCAGGTATGTACATCTCCAACCTCCGGCGAGTACAGAGGTTCATCGGTCATTGTGTTCGATATAACCTTAATTTGGGGATTGCAATGTGAGTAACTTACTGGGTTTTCTAGGAAATGAAAACGGCGTCGCTCGATGCCTACACTGCGTCGGCGGATACATGGAAAGCGGAGACGGATGCTCTGCATGCATCGGCGGAGACATGTAAAGCGGATGCGGAGGCAAAGGCGAAGGCGGTGGCTAGGACGGGCCCGGGCGCTGTGGCGCTGGCAAATGCTCGTATCGAAGCTGCATTTTGTTGGAAAGTCTTGGCGCGTGCTTCGAGAGTTTTGGCGGCGCAGCCGGGAGAACCGTCGGAGGCTTCGAAGCTGGCTGCTTTGAACGCGTCGAGAGCTTGGATGGTGACTTCATCTAAGGCGGCGCTTGTTGCATATGATCGTGACTCGTCAACCCCTTTGTAAGTTCTACCTTCCCCAACTGCAATGAGGTTAGATCTGGTGGATTGGGGTTTTTTGCCCAAACCAGACGTGATGATGCATTGAGATGTTTTTGTATTTTTGATGATGCATTCTGCTTCTTTTGTAATTTGGGTGATTCATTATGCTTTTTAGGTAGTAATTTTTCTGATGCACTCACCTCTTCAGGAATTTTTCATGGTTTTTTTTTTGTTTTTGTTTTTCTGTCAACCTAGCTAATGCTCTCTGCTGTTTAGCCAAAAGTTGGATGATGCATTGTACTGTTTACATATATTTTACTCTGATGATGCATTTTGCTCTTTTAGCCTTTTAGGTAATTTTTCTGATTCCTTGAACAGTGTGGGAAATTTCGATGAAGAATTTTGCTGTCAACTTAGATGATGTATTGTGCTGTTTACATTTTATTACCTATATCAAAGCTAACCCCATCTGATGTTACCACAGCGTTTTGGGTCCTGTAGAGGTCTCTTTTTCCTCCAATCGTGTTGACACGTTAGCAATTATTACTGTATATGCGAGATTGCCTTCCGTTGGTGCGTCCTATTTTTGTGGTGTTTTTTTTTTGCAAATTAAGGGCTTCATTGATTATGCAACAGGATTACAATTGCATTGTCCTGTTTACAATATTTTGATTTTGCTGATGCATTGTGCTGTTCACATTATTTTGATTTTGCTGATGCATTGTCCTGTTTACATTATTTTGATTTTGCTGATGCATTGTGCTGTTTACACTATTTTGATTTTGCTGATGCACCGTGCAGTTTAGGAAACTTTGATGATGAATTAGATGATGCATTTTGCTGCTTAGTCAAATTAGATGTTGCATTTTGTTTTAAAAAATAGATGATGCAGTGTGCTGTTTACATAATTTTGACGATGCATCGTGCGATTTGCATAATCCTACCAGCTTCAGTCGAAGGACACCCACAACAATCAACGATCTGCCTGGAGATGTAGTCTCTCAGATTCTTGTCAGGCTTCCTCCCCATCCAACCTGCTTACTAGCTGCATCAGGCACCAAGAAAGCATGGAGGCAATGTATGGGAAGCAATTATTTCAGAAAGCTAACTGTGTCACACAACGGAGGAAACCCGTTGCTAGGGTTTTTCACCAACAACTCCGAGGACAATCGATTCATCACAGAGCATGATCTTCACCCGGCCATCTTGAAGATGCTGGCAATCCCGTCTCAAGTGAACGGTCCCAAAATCTATGTCCTGGGATGCCGCGATGGTATGGTGCTACTCCATTCTAATGTATCCAGAGGGTATATATCAGTCTGGGATCCAATTAGGCAAGTTCTCACAGCGATACCAGAACCACCATTGTGGCGCAATCACACAATTGAAAGCAGCGGCTCAATTCTCTGTTCGAGAAACAACTCTGAACCGTTTACACATTGTGGCAAGTTCTCGGTTGTTTGGATAACAACTAAACGTTACGATGCACAGGCTCATATCTACTCACCAGATTCAAAAGAATGGGAGTTTCTAGCTCGATCAACTCCGATGCTGTCAGAGATTGACCGTAGACCGGCAACTCTCATAGGGGGTATTTTGTACTGGCCAACGAAGTCTAGATATATCATTGAGCTTGACCATGCAAAGAAGACTCTGAAATATATTCAGTGCCCTCATGAGACGCATGATATATTCATGCTTAACATTCACATCTTCAAGGGACATAATGGAGATGTTGCCCTTGCTGTTATAAGAGACTTCACCCTACAAACATGGACCAGTACAAGATCATCAACAGGCGATCACGAGTCATGGACATGTCATATAAATTTTGAATTGGATACTTTTTTTGGCCTTGACACATCATTTCCATACAATTGGAAACATCCAGTAAGGTTACTCTGCGTATTTGAGGACAAAAATGAGCTGGTTGTACGGGCAAAGGAGGGAGTATTCCAATTAGATATGAGCAACTGGCAGTGGAGAAAGTACAATTCTGCTAGACGTTGGTGCACTTTACATCCCTACTCAGTTAGACCGGGTTAGTCATTCATATGTAACCTTTGCATTCATTTACATATGACTTTTGCTGATCAATTTGTTCATTTCCTGACAGTAACCGACCTGATCCAGAGTGCAACATCAAGGACACGAAAAAGAACGCGCTGTCAGGAACCCATCTAATTCAAAGTTCAACATCCATAAGAGAAAAGGAAGTCGCATATGAAGGAGCAAGGCTTGTTTGGGCAAGAAGTGATAGCCCAGCTTTTGTTTGGTCTGATGTCTTTTAGTTTTCGTTCTGGTGGAAATGTCGCTGCACCATTTGTTTGTACTGCAGCTCCATAGTGCTAGCTGCTAGTACGTTGGCGCTGTCCTACGTCTGCTTGTTTTGGGGGCATAAATATGCCACGAAACCTTTGTTTTATGTGATCAAACGGTCATTTCTGCATGTATATGTTCGGGTTCTGATGAAACCTTTTTTGTGATCTGTACATATATTTGAGTCAGTCTGTGTTTTGTTTTATGATGGGCAGGAGTATTTGTTTTACTACACCATTGTTTATCCGAATTGTATTACTCACTCTATTCAAAAAGTTAGCGGCTCACCTTTTTCCTTCAAGATACGGATGTATCTACACACTAAAAACATATATAGATGAAACATCTTCAGACAAAGTTTAGTCACTTATGTATGGACGGGGGTAGTATTATTTATGTTGTGCTCCCAAACAAGCAGACATCGGACAGCGCCTGTTTAAAGTTCATATGTGTAATCTTATTCCCTTTGGAAGTTAAGCATTAAACTCTACTAGTACAACCGTGGTGGTCTTGTGATGTAGTACTCTTTTGATGCATTTGTGATGTAGTAGTACAGTACTTTTTTTTGAACTGGTATAGTACTATCTAAGAAGAGTACTCCCTCCGATTCACATTCATTTTACACCAATAAATATGGATCGGAGCGAGGGAGTAAATTAAACATGGCATCTCGTGCATGAAGCTTGACAGATCGATCAGGTTGGCTAGAATGGCAATACAATGCTCCTCATTAGGCAAATGCATGCCATGTACGATAGTATACATCCAGTAAAGAAGTCTATACTGACATAAAAAAGACTACATTGGGGATGAGAGTCAATTGGGGAATCTACAATACATAAAATCTTGCTCGTAGCTGATTTTGGCTAAGAGGGTTTTACTCACATTACACGTGCCACTTTCCTTGTCTGCAAAACAAGTTCCAATAAAGGAAGAGGAAAGAAGAGGACATTGTGGGCGAGATTGAACACCTTTTTATGTGTTAAGCTGAGGCCTTGTTTAGCTGAGGATTTCGACTTAGGCCTAACAGCTCAGCACACCCAGAAATAAATTTCCTTGCGCGCACCACTCTCAGCAAAAATAACAAAATTGGCACGCAAGATTAAGAACGAAGTGAATTTAAGTAACTTGGTTAGCTTTTCAAGCAATATATTCAGAGAAAGAGCACACATGTCCGGCAAATAATCGTAAGAGAAGAACAATAAATCTAAGGCATTCCACTTCATATGCAGAAGGGACGCGACAGCGCATGGATTCATACCTTGAGTCGACTCTGGCTCGTAGAAGGGCGGTCGCGCCTCGAGGATGCCGGCGACGTCTCCACGTCGATCTCACATATGACTGCTTCTCGGTGGGCGGTGCGCCACGCCATGTAGAAGATCTATCAAAAGAGGAGAGCCCGATGACGCTACCGACGCCTCAACCTTGATAGCACCGGCTTGTTGCTCCGCACCGAGATGCGCCACGTGCAAGATTTAGCGGATGCGCCAATTTTAGAGATATGTCATGATCGTTGTAACAAATTTCAACATGATGATGATTTGATCCTGCACTCGGCCTTGAACATAAGTACTAGTACAGTCTCACAATTTTTTTATCATTATACTTTGCGAGATTTAGCGGATGCGCCAAATTCAGAGATAGATCATGATCATGGTAACACAATTTTCAATGTAATGATGATTTGATGTTGCACTAGACCTTGAACATAAGTACTAGTACGGTCTCACAATTTTGTATCATTATACTTTGCAAGTTTTAGCGGATGCGCCTATTTTCAGAGGATCATGGTAACAAATTTTCAACGTGATGATGATTTGATGTTGCACTCGACCTTGAACAGAAGTACTACTACTGTCTTACAATTTCTTTATCATTATACTTTGCAAGATTTAGCAGATGCGCCAAATTCAGAGATAGATCATGATCATGGTAACAAATTTTCAACGTGATGATGATTTGATGTTGCACTCGAACTTGAATAGAAGTACTAGTACAATCTCACAATTTTTTTATCATTATACTTTGCGAGATTTAGCGGATGCGCCAAATTCAGAGATAGATCGTGATCATGGTAACACACTTTTCAATGTAATGATGATTTGATGTTGCACTCGACCTTGAACATAAGTACTAGTACGGTCTCACAATTTTGTATCATTATACTTTGCAAGTTTTAGCGGATGCGCCCATTTTCAGAGGTAGATCATGATCATGGTAACAAATTTTCAACGTGATGATGATTTAATGTTGCACTCGAACTTGAACAGAAGTACTAGTATGGTCTCACAATTTTTATTACTCGTATAATTATACTTTGAAAGATATAGCGGATGCGCCAATTTCAGAGATAGATCATGATCATGGTAACAAATTTTTAACGTGATGATGATTTGATGTTGCACTCGGCCTAGAATAGAAGTACTAGTACGGTCTCACAATTTTTTTTATCATTATACTTTGATATAGCGGATACGCTAATTTCAGAGATAGATCATGACCATGGTAGTGACCAATATTCAAGATGATGATGATTTGATTTTGCACTCGGCCTTGAACAGAGGTACTAGTACGGTCTCACAATTTTTTATCATTATACTTGGACCTTAGCGAAATTCAAAATCTCATAGCGGCAAAACTTCCCGCCTACAAAATACAAAAATTTCGTACGCTTCCAAATTCCCATTCTACCCCTGTGGAGATGACAGCAAAGTCGGTTGGTGGGGGGGTCTGCCCGTCATTTTTTGGATCACCACCTCCCTAGCCCGGAAACCCTCCCAAAAAAATTCATTTCCCTCAGACCACCCACCGGAACTTCCCAAGTCCCTCTCTCCCACCTCCACGACCACCGCACCGGAACATCCCCGCCGGACTTCCCTGGCCTACCCGAGCCCTCGCGATCCTCGTCATCCGGCTGCCTGCCGGAGCCGCTTCATCGACGCCGTCATCAACCGGACCGGATCATCCCCGCCGAACCTCGAAACCATATGCTCATCCAGCAGTCTACCGCAGTCGCTTCAGCTGCGGTATCGTCCACCCCACCGGAGCCGCTTCGCCGGATCCGTCGTCCACCGCATCGTATCTTGCTCACCGACACCGCTGTGCATGAACCGGATCTGCTTCACCGGCGCCGTGCATGATCTAAACTCTTCTACTGCTTTTCTATTGCTTGCCTGCAAGTTCTTGTTTAATCTTGGGGGAACCTGTTTGTGCTAACGATTGCAGATGAGATGAGTAACCATGAAGTGTAATGGCCGTCTCTCCAACCCCAAGTAGCACATGTAGCGTACTTCATCACCGGATCTATCAACCCCAGGAAGATCTGCTGTGACTCCCACAGAGTGCTTCTCCTAATGTAAGTCCCTTGTTTTAGCGCCATGTTCTGGGTTCAGATGCTTGTTTGTCTGAAGCTCTTTTAGTTCATTCCTAGCTATGACCGTAACACGTTGCTATTTTCTACTTCATTGCTAACTTTAAGCGATTGAACATTTTGGTTTGCATTCCCTGCTCTGTAGATGTAGCCATCATAACTTCTATCTTGCTCAGTCGTTGTTACAAAAATTATACTGTAGGTATTATAGTAACATCCTGCTATTATTTAGTTCATGGCCAATTTTAAGTAATTGCACATGTTGGTTCGCATTCCCTGCTCTATAGCTTTTGGCATCGTAACTTCTATATTTGGTTTACATTCCCTGCTCTGTAGATCTAGCCATCATAACTTTATCTTGCTCAGTCGTTGTTACAAAAATTATGGCCTGCTACTATGTTGTTTGTGCCAATTTTTTACTCCATGAACATGTTGGCTTGCATTCCCTGTACTACAGGTGATGCCATTGTTTTGTATCTAGTTCATTGTAAGCTAACAAAGTAAGGACTTAGTTTGGCATGCTATCACTCTGCTATCTAGCCTGTAGTACAAATAAACTTGTCATACTACTAGATAATAATTTTGCGTGCCATCTTGTTCTTCAAAAGCTGCATTATTGACTTGTTTCTCTGACTTGGCATGACGCTCACATATGGAAAGCTGAACATATTGGTTTGCATTCCCTCTTATACAAGTTCACAGGTGATCCCACTATATTCTGTATCTGGTCCATCCTAAGCTCCAGCATTAACTATCCTCCATGTGTTGCTCATTACAAGTTTATATCCCGAAACATCTTGATTTGCATCCCCTTCACTATAAGTTCAGGAGTATTATTTAGTTCACGGCCAAAATGAAGTAATTGCACTTGGCACATGTTGGTTCACATTCCCTCCTCTTTAGCTTTTGCCATCGTAACTTCTATTTTTGGTTTACATTCCCTGCTCTGTAGATGTAGCCATCATAACTTCATCTTGCTCAGTCGTTGTTACAAAATTTATAGCCTGCTACTATGTTGTTCATGCCAATTTTGTACTCCCTGAACATGTTGGTTTGCATGGGACTCGACAGTAGTAAGTCTGCTGTTTCATTCTAACATGCTCTGTTATATTGGCTGTTGGTATGCGGCATGCACTCTTTGTTTGCTTATTGTGCGCATTACAATGATCTTGTTATAATGACGAAATGATGAGTTCCAAATTCTTTGCCAAACAATATTGTAGTGTCTTTGCCTTTCCATTGTTGCTGTCTTAACTTGTAATGTCTTTGTTTCAGATATAGGTGCTGCATGGACAACTTAAAAGATTGCCGGATCGCTTCATTGTATTGCTAGGTTTAATTACCATTCAATTTCTTTGGGTTCTGTAATATTTTTTTCAATGCCTTGCAGCTGATGTAATATTTAGTTAGTTTTTATAGTTCTTTCGCGCATTTTTTCTTTGGTGCTTGGGTAAGTGAGGCTATCCGACAGAAATCAATGCTGCGTAAATATTCTCAGTATCTAAATCACGAATTCCCATCCCTTAAACGGCCCTATTAAGCGAAATCACATATGTGCCCCGCAAAATCCTAAAGCGCATATTATGCCGGCATATAAACAACAACTAAACGGGCTGGCCCACTTACTTCTTGGGCCAGCCCATTTGATTTACGGTGGACCCCACACTAATTGGGCTGGCCCACTTGCTTTAAGGTGGACCCCACCAACTACTGGGCCGGCCCACTAATTAGTTGGGCCAGCCCATTTGCTTTTTGGACCCCACAAAATAAATGGGCCGGCGCTTCAAGAGGAAAGTGGGACCCACTGTGTTTTTGGCCCGCCCACTATCTTGTTGGGCCGGCCCACTTGCTATATGGTGGACCCCACATACTAGTTGGGCCGGCCCTTTAACAGAAAGTGGGACCCACATGTGTTTGGCCCGGCCCTATCGGCCGGCCCACTTGCTATATGGTGGTCCCACATACTAAATGGGCCGGCCCTTTAAGAGGAAAGTGGGACCCACCTCTTTGGCCGGCCCACTGTCTTGTTGGGCCGGCCCTGCTATATGGTGGACCCCACATACTAATTGGGCCGCCCTTTAGAGGAAAGTGGGACCCACTGTGTTTTTGGCCCGGCCCACTATCTTGCTGGGCCAGCCCACTTGCTATATGGTGGACCCCACATACGAAATGGGCCGGCCCTTTAACAGGAAAGTGGGACCCACCCGTGTTTTTGGCCCGGCCCACTATTTTGTTGGGCCGGCCCACTTGCTGTATGGTGGACCCCACAAACGAAATGGGCCGACCCTTTACCTGGAAAGTGGGACCCACTGTGTTTTTGGCCCGCCCACTTGCTCTACGGTGGACCCCACACACTAAATGGGCCGGTTTCAAAAGTGGGACCCACCTGTGTTTTTGGCCCGGTCCACTTGCTTCTTGGGCCGGCCCAGTTGCTGTAAGGTGGACCCCACATGTTAAATGGGCCGGCCCATTTAAGTTTTGACCAGTCAACATTAGAGGTTAGGCCCGGCCCACGTAACTAATGGACCAGCCCAGCTATATAGTTGACCGGTCAAACTATGTCATCTGGCCCGGCCCGCTTAAGACGTGGCAGGCCTCGTGTGGGCCTACCATCTACCACGAGCCGGTTAACGCCGTTAACGCGTTAACGCGTCTGCCACGTGTCAGTTTGCATGACGTCAGCAGTCAACTCCCGAAAACACTTCCGCAACGGTCCGATTTTCCGTGGCGGAAGGGCGCCCAAGCGCGACGGACCGAAAAATCGTCGTTGGACTTTGCCTGACGCAGTTTCCACAACGGAACCCATATCGTCGGGTTAGGCCCATAGGCGACGAAAAATACCCCTTAGCGGACGATTTTGAGACGTTGTCTATCAGAACTTTTCTTGTAGTGCAACAAACCATATGAGATTTTTATGACCAGAGTCTTCACCTCATATTGGATGGTTCATGACAAGATTTAAATGGAAGAAAAGCTCCCATATGATTTACTAATATTTTTGGACAATAGTTTTGACTAGAAATAGTCCTATAGTCCTTTAATTTAACTAGGCCATGATCATACACAGTAAGCATGGCATATTTTTGTAGAAACAATTAGTATAAGTGAAATGTGAAGTATAGGAGTTGGAATTAACTTAAAAGCATGTTTGGTTGATTTTTAATAATTATTCTAATGCAGAAAAGTCCCTGCCTTGTTTATTTTGTCATTTTAATTCTACAATAGATCTAGGGTTCTATCCAGTGGCATTGTGTAGATAATTTCATAAGGTTTCCAAATATATAAAGTTTGTAAAATTTGGCTGAGTAGATTTGTCTCTATTAAATTTCAAAGTGAGCATCAGATTGCATATTCTATTTATTCTGGAAATTCAAATTTGAACGGATGGGCTCGGGAAAAAGTTGGGCTGCAGAAGAAAAAGAAGCTGGGCCGGCCCACTTCGCGTCCAGCGCGAGCAGGCCGCCTGACGGCGGGGGCCACAAGTCAGGGGCTTGGGCCCGAAGCGGTACGGGGAAGGGGAGCCGTGCGATTAGGACAAGATCGCACGGTCCAGACGCGTCGTCGTCGATGGCGAGAACGGGACTCACCGGCGGTGGCAGTAGGGGGTCGGAGGGCGCCTGGGAGCTCCGGCGGTCGCCGGCGGGGTGCGCCGCGACGTTGTCGAGGACGAGGATGCGTCGGGAAGCAGTTGCGTCTCCAATGGTGGCCTCCTGCTCCGGCGACTCCGTGTACTGGCGGCGGCGGCGATCTTGCAATTGGCGGCCTCCGGCGACGATCTGGTGGAATTGGAGTGGCGAGGAGAAGCTAGGAGAGGAGAGAAGACGATTGGTGTGCTCAATTTGGTGGGAGAAGCCCTCCTTTTATAGGAGCGGGAGGTGGCTGTGGCGCCCGGCTAGGGTCGTCGTCGTCGCCGTCGTTCCATGGCGGCGAAGGGGCAAGGCATGGGCGCGTACGGTGGCTGGTGTCATGGGGAAGCTGACGCGCGTGATCGTGGCGCTGCAGGGGTCCGTGGCGCTGGCGCGCTTGATGGGAAGGCTCGGGCCATGGCGGGCTGCCGTGGATGCTCGCGTCACCGGTGGCGTTCCCGCGGGCCCTTGAGCGTGTCCAGGAGGGGCAGTGTGGTGTCACGCGTCGGCCGGCGCTGATAGCAAGGGCGGAGGTGGCGCAGAGGCTCCGGTCCACTGGCGCTCTGGCGCGTCCAGGGTGTGCGCCATGCGCGCTCGGCGCGGCATGGACGTTCCTGGGCGTCACTGGGCGCGTCGATCCTGGCGTCTGCACGCGGTGGTTTGACCACGGGAGGGCACGAGGCGGCTCAGTGAGGTGAGAGGGAGAGCAGAGACATGGTGGTGCATGCTAGACTCGACTAGGTGAAGAGATGGCATGGTGATGGCATTGCCATGCCACGGCATGGCCAGCTTAGGTCAAAGTCGAGCAACAGAGGTGGTGGCAAGTGGTGAGGTGATGCACTGAGGTGAGAGGAAGGTGCCAGGGTGCAGAGAGGGCAGGGTTGGACCAAGTCCATGGTAAAAATTTCAGTATGGGCTCAAGTTTTACTTATGCCTGCAAGGTGTTTGTTATAATGCCCGCAAGAAAAATATTTTCGAATTTTGCAAATCTTTTTGGTGGGTTGTAATAATATATTAAATAGAGTATATTGGTGGTGGTGGTGGTCAAAATGGCATTGAAATGCAAAAAATCATTTTGCATATGATCTTACATATGTGAGTTTGTCCCAACTTTGCATGCTTCTCATTTGAAATTGGTACAGAATTTGGGGTGGTGGTTTTGGGCAAAGTGGTAGTGCTTGATGTTGTCTTGGATGAGGTGAAAAGATTTGACCAAGTGTAGAAGTGAAAAGTGAAAATACAGGGGCTCAAAGTGAGTACCAGATTATAAATGTCACATATGACCATATCACATGTGAGCTCATATTTGTTTCAATTTTGATTTAAATTGGGTTTGCTTGTTTCCAAAGTTGTTAATATATGTTTAGTAACCAATTACACCTAATGGTGCAAACCAAAATGGTCTCTAACAAAGATTTGTAAAAATGGCCTAAGCCTTATGTGTGTGTGAGATTGATTTTTATTATTTTTTCCCTTTTCTTTTTATTTGACTTTGGATGATCAAGTGATCATTGCTAGGGTTTTAGAGTGAGGGAGAACACATAAGCAAGCATCATGGCAATTGCACATTCCAAAAGAATTAATAAGGTGATCTACATGCATAAACCTATATGATGAGAAAAAGTTTTTGTTAACCCTAATTTTTGGGTTCTTGAATTTCTCTCTTGTTCATTTTCTTGAAATTTGGGATGTTACACCTACCGCCCACTCCCGCCCGCCCTGTCGCCCGCCCCCCTCCCGCCCCGGCCCGCCAACGCGCCGCCCCGCCTCCCGCCTCACTGCCGCCGCCAATGCGGGCGGTAGCGGGCGCTACCGCCGGGCGAGCCCGCCAACGCCTGCCGCTCCCGTCCCGCCCGCCTCCCGCCCCGCCGCGGGCGGTACCGCCTCCACTACCGCCCGCGTTGGCACCGGCCTTAGAGAGGCGGCAGGTTACTCCATTGAAATGGTGTTTCCATTCGATATGGTATGCTGACCGCACTGAAAAAAAACTCCAGGTCTACTGTGATGCCATGATATAAAACAATTAAAAGCATTATAATTTACTGGTATCGGATGGCTGGACTTGTTCCGGTACGTGGAAGGGATCCGGTACGCGTGCCACGCGCGCGGCCGGTGTTGAGCAAAGTGCAAGCCAGGCACACAGGCCCGTCGCTGTCGCTGCATGTGGGTCAGCAAAACTCCAGCACCGTCGACGGCGACGAAACGAAACGGTCCCGGTCCAAAACCACGTACAGCGAGCGATTACGCGGCGCCACCGGCAGCAGGGTGGGCCCGGGTACACATCATCTATCTAGTAGATGGGGATTGGTGAGAGGACATGAGAAACGAGAATAGACTACGAGGGAACATGGGCGTCATGTGGGATGAGATGAGATGAGGCTGCCGTGCCGGCATCGGCTGCCCATCTGCCCATGAGCTGTACTGCGCATTCCTCGGTCCAACAACTGTATGTATTGCTATTCGTCTCTCTACGTATTTTCGGAATGCTGCCTCTGTCGCTGTCGCGTGCCTGCGAAAATAATGGACCAAGAATATGAAAAGTGCTTTTAGCTCACAAGCTCCAGTGCTCTCGCTCAGTTAAAAAAAATTAAAAATATTTTTACAAATTATAAAAAATCATGAAAATAATTCTGCACATTACCATTGATACATCCCACAATCATGAAAAATCCCAATCCAAAATTCTTTTTATTTTGGCCTGGACAAAAATAACAAATTTTGATATGTTTTGGAGACTTGAAAATGACTACTCAGATCTACAATTTTGTCATTTTTATGTAGCTCAAAATATTAAGTATTTTAAATTGATTTTTTGCCCGTTTGTGGGATACATCATTGACTATGTGTGAATTTTATTTCAGAATTTTTTACAACTCAAAACTATTATTTTTATTTTTTATAAAAAAACGAGATCACTGGTGCCCATGTGCACCAAATCTCTGTCCCCAAGAATACCTCTATACTTACTCCTGGTAAAGACCTAGTCTCATGATCTTCTCGTTGCTACCATTTTCTAGATTGGATCTTGACTTGTTATTCGTTCTTGCGGTAGGAAATTTTTTGTTTTCTATGCTACGAATCCCATCAGTCACTTGGCCTCTTTTGTCTATCAGGCCTCTCCAGGTCTGCTCCAAAATCCCATCTTGATTCTTTTGGTGAAAAAATTATGTCCCCGAAATCCTAGCTCAATTTAACCCCGTATAGGTTTCTGAAACTGAAAAATATACAAAATAAGGTTTTTATGTCCTACAGAGTTATAACCCAAATAAAAGGGATCATTAGTAAATCCCCATAAATCAATGTAAAACATGGTATTATCATTATATATGTTGCAAATATGTGGAAAATTCATGTTAATAAAGTACAAAGTTAATGTATGCATTTTACATGTATCAGACATCCACCGAGCCAAATGAAGAAACGCGAGAAATCCCAAGCGAGCAACCAATCAGGGCTCTCATAGTTCCGTTGGTGCAACGACTTTTTTTTTCCCGAGGGGCCTACACCCTAGGCTCGTGCGGGGTGCACCCGGCCCCTTGTACCACTCCCCGATCAGCCTTTTGTGAGCCTTCTTATTATTTCTAAATATTTCCATAAGAATTTCATTTTTATCTTGCCAACAAAATCATGTAAAACATAAACTTTTCGTAATGAAGAACTTCTTGTGCCAATTATTAGTTGGTCTTTTTTTAAAAATAATCAAGTTGTGTAGAAAATATGCAATCAAACTTCAATAAATCAGTAAATATGTTTACAAGGTATCAAAAAACAAACATGTACCACTAGCTAACTATCACTGCCGACCAATGCAAGTAAGTGCAAAAGTTGATATTAGAGGACTAACTAATCATTGACACTTCATACATTCTAGAATTAAATGTTAGTTTCATCTATACTTGATAATCTCTAGAACCTCTGTCAAGTTATCAGCTAGATCCTTACACTCTAAACAATATATCGAGTTTTGTAGATATATAAGAATACTATAGAAAATACAAACAAATACTTAATGTAGCAATACTTTTTCCTACTTCCACACTAAATTCCATTGCAATAATGCAGTTTCTGAACATCACAAAATAAATAATTTACATTTTATGCAAAAACAAAAAAATAAACACGAAGATTATCACGTGTAACGATATGTATTAGAATGCTATGAAACATATGCACTTACTTCTTAATGTACATGAGAGGGTCTTTACATTTAATTTTCTATTTATATGTGGGTTTTTTTAAATCTTATTACTATAGCAAAGGATGTAAAATCAATAGAAGCATCGTACCTTTAACGACAATGATTTGTGATAAACCAAAAAAGTTTAGTATAAATAGGTAGCATTGTCTTAGCCCTCCATTGGCCTCAAATAAACATCCAAGAAAAACTAGTTAAGATCTTTAAGTTCTACTTGGTTGCTACCGCAATGCACCTAATCAAGACAATTCAGATGAGTTAGGTGTTCAAGTTGTAGCATTGTAGTTGGCTGCCATAATAGATTTTTTTGCGCGTAAGAAATACCACAAAATTGCCATGATATAAATGTAGCAGCCACACGCCTGGCTCACGATTTATATACCACCGCCTATATATCGAGTGCTTTCTCTCCGATCATAGAGAATAATTTCTATCATCACCTACACTCATGTCCTGCGAGGAACTGTTAGAAGAGAAAGAAAGAAAATGCAATGATCTTTTGCCGATGTCTCATATTCTCAAGATCATTGCTTTTTTTGGTGTTGCTACGATCCCGTATATTCCACTCGTACATAAGAGCTCTAGCCGGTGGCCAAGCATGGCTAGTATAGCCACTAGTCAGATCGTTGCACCAGTCTAGAGTAATGGGAATATAATTAATTCATGTGTAATGGTATTACGTGAAAACCTGTGGATCAAAGTTTACATAGTTTTTTTTTACTCTAGATCGAATGAAATTAGAGCATCTCCAGTCGCGTCCCCCAAAGCGTCCCCCAAAGGGATTTGGGGCGCGCCGGACAAAAAAAGCGTTCCAGCCGCGTCCCCCAAAGCCCTTTTTTGTCCGGCGCGCCCCTATACGGTGTCCGGCGCCCCGAGCCCGTCCCCGTCCCACAGGGGACGCTCGGGGCACGCCGGACACAACGAAAAGCGAGGCGGGGAGTGGCGGGGCCGGCGTCAGGGCACATTAATTTTAACCTAACCGTCGCCTACCTCGCGACGGAAGTTATTCGCGCGCAGCGGCATCTTTGCCTTAATGGCGACGGAGGGGCAGGCGAGACGTCTCGTCGGTGCTGCGCAGCCTCCACGCGTCGCCGGCGTTCGCACGCCACCGCCCGTTCCCGCGCGATCTTCCCGCCTCTTCTCGTCTGTTCCCGCGCTTTCTTCCCGACGCCGGCGTCTATAAAAGGTCTCCCGGCTCATCAACGGTAGCCACCACACCCCGCCGGCAACAAACACAGCCCTCGTCGCTCCACAGCCGTCTCCTCCATCACCAGTGGCAATGGCGAACCGCCCCGGCGATGGCCACTTCCCTCCACCGCCGTCTCCTCCACTTCCAGCCCGGCAGCGGCGTGCGGCACTAGAGGAGGCACTCGAGGAGGAGGCCCGCCAGCAGGCGGCGGATCTAGCGGCGTTCTCCGCCCCTGCCTCCGCAGCTGAGGAGGCCGCGGCGGCAGCAGCGTGGCAGGAGCAGCAGTGCGACACCGTTGCGGCGTTCGACACCTCGACGGGGCAAGAGGCGCGACGGCGCCGGTACCAGGAGGAGATGGAGCAGCGATGGGCTGACGAGCGCCGGCGCCAGCGCGATGAGCGGCAGGCGTGATGACCCACAAGTATAGGGGATCGCAACAGTCTTCGAGGGAAGTATTACCCAATTTATTGATTCGACACAAGGGAGACAAAGAATACTTGTAAGCCTTAACAGCGGAGTTGTCAATTCAGCTGCACCTGGAAACAGACTTGCTCGCAAGAGTTTATCAGTAGCAACAGTTTTATAGCAGTAGGAATAGTGAAATAACAGTAGCAGTGAAATAAAGACAGCAGTAGTGATTATAGTAGACAGCAGGATTAAAATACTGTAGGCACAGGGACGGATTAACGGGCGTTGCAAGGATGAGAGAAACTCATATAACAATCAAAGCAGGGGCATTTGCAGATAATAATAAAACGGTATCCAAGTACTAATCAATCAATAGGCATGTGTTCCATATTTAGTCGTACGTGCTCGCAATGAGAAACTTGCACAACATCTTTTGTCCTACCAGCCGGTGGCAGCCGGGCCTCTAGGGAAACTACTGGATATTAAGGTACTCCTTTTAATAGAGTACCGGAGCAAAGCATTAACACTCCGTGAACACATGTGATCCTCACATCACTACCATTCCCTCCGGTTGTCCCGATTTCTGTCACTTCGGGGCCATTGGTTCCGGACAGCGACGTGTGTATACAACTTGCGTAAGATCATAAACAACGAATATCTTCATGAATCAATAACATGTTCAGATCTGAGATCATGGCACTCGGGCCCTAGTGACAAGCATTAAGCATAACAAGTTGCAACAATATCATAAAAGTGACATCTACGGATACTAAGCACTATGCCCTAACAATCTTATGACTATTACATGACCAATCTCATCCAATCCCTACCATCCCCTTCAGCCTACAGCGGGGGAATTACTCACACATGGATGGGGGAAACATGGCTGGTCGATGGAGAGGCGTTGGTGGTGATGGCGGCGATGATCTCCTCCGATTCCCCGTCCCGGCGGAGTGCCAGAACGGAGACTTCTGGCTCCCGAGACGGAGTTTCGCGATGTGGCGGCTCTCCGGAGGGTTTCTGGCGACTTCTCCTCGTGCGTTTTTAGGTCGAGGGCGATAAGTAGTCCGAAGGAGGGCGTCGGGGGCCAGCCGAGGCCGCCACACACTAGGGCCGCGCGGCCCCTCCTGGGCCGCGCCGGCCTAGTGTGTGGGGCCCTCGTGCCCCCACCTGGCTTGCCCTTCTGGCTCCGCCAATATTCTGGGAAAATAGGGTCTTCTGTATAAATTCCGAGGTTTTTCCTGAAAGTTGGATTTCTGCACAAAAACGAGACACCAGGCAATTCTGCTGAAAACAGCGTTAGTCCGTGTTAGTTGTATCCAAAATACACAAATTAGACGCAAAACAATAGCAAAAGTGTTCGGGAAAGTAGATACGTTTTGGACGTATCAACTCCCCCAAGCTTAGCTTATTGCTTGTCCTCAAGCAATTCAGTTAACAACTGAGCGATAAAAGAACTTTTACGAACACATTTGCTCATATGATGTATATATTCTCATGCTATGGCTAATACTTAAGCAGTTCATAATGAGATACATGCAAATAAGATCATCCAACAGCTATGTCAAATGGAGAGGTACCAACAATTAATAATAAGCATCATGAATTATGTATATAAGCAGGATTGCAATGTTCATAAGAGAGTATGATAAAGTGGTATCTCGCTTGCCCGTATTTGATTGGCAAAACATAAATGCCCAGGCACCTCTGGAGTTCATAGAAAGACTAGAAGTAGTGATTGTCAAAGATAAAAGCATCAAAGTTATACCACAATCAATCATATTTTGAGACAAACATATTATACTAAGAATGACAGTTGTGCTCTCAAGATAGTGCTCAAAGAAAGAATGGAGACACAACATAAAAGTAAAAGATTGACCCTTCGCAGAGGGAAGCAGGGATTAACATGCGCTAGAGCTTTTCATTTTTAAAACAGGAGTAAAATTATTTTGAGAGGTGCTTGTTGTTGTCAACGAATGGTAATGGGTACACTAACTACCTCGTCAACCGGACTCCCAAGAGCGGCTCCCATGAATTATTTGTATGTTTATGTGGCACTCCTTCCAACCTTTCTTACACAAACCATGGCTAACCGAATCCTCGGGTGCCTGCCAACAATCACATACCATGAAGGAGTGCCTTTTTATTTAAGTTTTATTATGATGATGACACTCCCCCAACCTTTGCTTACACAAGCCATGGCTAACCGAATCCTCGGGTGCCGTCCAACAATCACAAACCATGGAGGAGTGTCTATTTAAGTTAATTAATTTGGGACTGGGAATCCCATTGCCAGCTCTTTTTGCAAAATTATTGGATAAGCGGATGTGCCACTAGTCCATATGAGAGTCCGTCAAAAGTAAATGACAAGGTTGAAAGCTAAACACCACATACTTCCTCATGAGCTATGAAACATTAACACAAATTGAGAAGCATTTTGAAAGTTTTAAAGGTAGCGCATGAGAATTTACTTGGAATGGTTTGAAATGCCATGCATAGGTATTTATGGTGGACACTTTGGAACAACTTGGTTTTCAGGTGTTTGGAAGCACGAGCGGCGTTCCCGCTCAGTACAAGTGAAGGCTAGCAAAAGACTAGGGAGCGACAAATCAAGAGAGCAATAACTGTCATAATCATGCTTGCGGCAAAATAAATTAACGGGCATAAAAGTGATACAAGAACTCTTGAAGCAATATAAATCATCGAGGCTTAATTGACTTTTTGTTCAGTCATATGCATGCGTGAGCATGTGCCAAGTCGATATAAATGAATTATTCAGAGGAGGATACCACAATGCCATACTTACTTATGAATAAAACAATGCAAGCGAACATCCATGACATGCTACTCATATTAATAAATTAGAGCTAACATGAGAGATCATGAACTACTAGACTTTCTCACATAACATATACCTCACATGAACCAAATAAGCATGCTCACATGGATGAGTATATGTACAAAAATGAAAACAAATAGAGTTCATACCAGCCTCTCACCACAATCCAATTGTTGTAGATCGTCATTATTGCCTTTCACTTGTGTAGCTTGGATAATATGAAATGAAAACCACGCTCCAGCCACCGAAGACCATTGAACTCATGATGAACTTTACAAACCAAAGAAGAACAGCAAATATTTTTGGTGTTTTCGAATTGGAAACAAGAACGAAAGAAACAAGAAAACAAAGCAAAATCTTTTTGGATTTTCTCATAGCAAACCAACGATAGCAAATAAATTAAACTAAGAGCAAAGAACCAAATAAACAAATGGTGAAGAGAAACAACAGAAATATTTTTGGTCTTTTTGTGTTTTAGGAAAGAAACAAAGCGAAAACAAGAGAGTACAAACTAACAGAAACACAGAAAAGCAGGATGACAGAAATCTGCCAAATCCTGACAGCAGTACAGAAATAGAAATTAACAAAAATCTTCCATTGCTCAGCTCAAAAAGTGTTCAACTAATGAAAGTTAGATAACAACCTGGGGCACATGCTCAAAAATTGGAAACTCAAAATAACGTTCTGGCTGTGCGTACGAATTTTTTTGGTAACAGCCCAGAATCTGTTTTTGGACAACACTTCCCCAAATATCATCTCCCTCTCATTAGAAAACCACTCTAAGAAACTAAACAAGTATGTACAAGTATCCAGCAACCATAATATGCAAAGAATGAGTGATGCCGGTATACCTCCCCCCAAGTTTAGGCTTTTGGCCTAAGTGGAGTTCATTCCCACGGTCCCCATGAAGTGGTGTCTCCGTAGTACGACGAAGAACGACCCGGTTCCAGGTATGTGCTGGAGGAAGCAACAGGGTATGTGACGGTGTAGTCGTAGGAGGGCTCAAGTCCTCGGAGTCATGTTGCTGGTGGAAGCCTTGTATCTTCAGTTGCTCATCCACCTCCTCCTTAGAGCGCGACCATGGTTTCCTGTCAATACTGAACAAATCTGTTTGGGGCAAGAGGACTTCCCTCTCATCCCCGTCAGCAAATAACATTCTATAAACAATATTATCCATACTAGAGTCAACTGTAACAAATTGGTGACTCTTCATAGCAGCAATATCTAACCTAACAGGTGGTATTTCTACATCATTAGGGTCAAGAGGAAGATCTAGGTGTGCCAAAATACGCGATGCAATTATTCCCCCATAAATAGGCCCCTTGTTAGACAAACGGCGAGCAATCACAGAGTCAAGATGATAAGGTGTCTCCCCAGTGAGTGCAGCAATTAAGAAAGCAAGATAGTAACTAGAAATATTACTAGTATTCTCCCTACCAAGAATGCTAGTAGCAAGGTAATAAGCAAAATACTTAATGGCGGGGAGTTGAATGTTTCTTATCTTGCCGCGCTGAATGGTGCGGCAATCATCATTTGTAATTTCTCGATAGAGCTCCAGCAAAACCCGGGGGTTGTCCTCAATCTTCTTAGCTGTACCTGCAGGGGCAATACCCAATGCGGCACAAAAATCCTTCAACTTCATAGTGACAGGAGTACCATAGATCTTGAATGCAACCGTCGGGTTGAAGTGCTTGTTGTTGAACTTGAAGCTCTCCACAAAGATTTTAGTGAGCATGTAGTATTGCTTCCTCTCATCCTCCATATAGGTGGTTAATCCCGCCTTTCCGATGAGAGTCAAGAAATCATCCAATAACCCTGCATTGCTCAAAAATTCATAACATGGAAAAGATGAAGCATTAGGGTCTCCATTGCCCTCATCGAAGCTTGGTGCAATCACGTCCTCATTATAGGATCGTCTAATCCGAGTGGATGCCCTCGAGGGCCTCCCCGTGCTCGTCGTCTCTCCTTCGAACACCTCTCCAAAGTTGTAGTTGTTCATTTTCCTTTTCTGAAATTTTTCAACAATCATTATAAAATTTGATTTCAAGGTATATAATTGAGGGAACTACTATAGGAACTTGCTAGAGTACTAAACATGCATCAAAACTAGTTTCTACCACTTAGAACAAGCATGCAAGCTCACTAAACATGTTATCTACAACAGCAAAATATTCAAGATATACTCAACCAAACAAAATTCTAATTGGACAATCAAAGGAGTCACATACCAAGGAGCAAATGTGCCAAATTTCAGACAGAAATCTGGGCTGAGCAAAGAGATCGAGAAATCGCGAGTTCTTGAGCAGAAACGCGAGTGAGAGAAAGTGAGTACGAGTTTTTTCGGGAGAGAGAAGAGAATGAGTGAAAGAGATGATGGAGTGGGGCAAAGGGGAACCCACACACCAGGGTGGCGCGCCCCCCTTGCTGGCCGCGCCGGCCTGTGGGGTGCCACCCTGGGGTGCCCCACTGGTCAGCCCCAGGTGCTCCCAGGTGCCTCTTTGAAAAATAAGACTACCAGTATAATTTTTGTAAATTTTTGAGAACTTCGAAAAATGCACATTTCTGGGTGTTAAATTAATTATTACTGCGCAGGAAAATGATTTCCAAAATCTTAAACAACTAAAGCATATTGCAAAACAAAAAGTGCTACAGCAAGTAAAACAAATGGAGGGAGAAAGAAAGAAAGAAATGTTGTTTAGCTCTATTATGCATTAAAATATACTTGTTAACAAGGTTGATCAAGTCTTGCTACCAAATAAATTTTATATGACATAAGAAGAAATAAACCTCAAATCAATCATGTTACCTTATATTGAATTGATATGGATCCAATCACAAGAGTTTGATATTCTTCTTTAGGCTCATATATAGGACAATCAATGGATCCCACTTTGATAGTTTTCACATTAAAAATTGTATTAACTCCATATACTTTATCAATCCTCTTGGGAAAATAGACGGTATGTTCCTTGTCATCAACATTGAAAGTAACCTTGCCTTTATTGCAATCAATAACAGCCCCTGCAGTATTAAGAAAGGGTCTTCCAAGAATAATAGACATATTATCATCTTCAGGCATTTCCAACACAACAAAATCAGTTAATATCAAGCAATGTTGAGTAACTTGAACAGGAACATTTTCACATACACCAACATGAATAGCAGTAGATTTATCAGCCATTTGCAAAGATATATCAGTTGGTATCAACTTATCTAAATCAAGTCTCTTATAGAGAGAAAAGGGCATTACACTAACTCCTGCTCCCAAATCACATAGAGCAGTTCTAACATAATTATTCTTGATGGAACAAGGAATAGTCGGTATACCTGGGTCTCCAAGCTTCTTTGGAACCTTACCACTGAAGGAGTAATTAGCGAGCATAGTGGAAATCTCCTCATTGGGAATTTTCCTTTTGTTAGAGACAATATCTTTCATATACTTTGAATAAGGAGGCAATTTAATAGCATCAGTCAAAGGGATTTGCAAAAATAAAGGTTTCATCCAATCACAAAATTTATTATAATGTTCCTCCTCCTTTGATTTCAGTTTCTTAGCAGGAAAAGGCATTGGCTTTTGAACCCAAGGTTCTCTTTCATTACCATGTTTCTCAGCAATAAAATCTTCTTTAGTGTACTTTTTATTTTTAGCATGCTTTTCAGGTTCTTTTTCAATTTCTTCTTTATCGGAGTATCATTCTTATCATTATCTTCCTCATGTTCATTACCACTTTCAGTTTCAGCATCAGAAATAGAAATACTATTAGGATCATTAACAGGTTCAGAGGATTCTACAACATTCTTATGTTTCTTTTTCTTTTTCTTAGATGGAGCACTAGTTTTAGTTAGTTGAGAATCTTGTTCAACTCTTTTGGGATGCCCTTCAGGATATAGAGGATCCTGGGTAGAAACACCACCTCTAGTTGTTACTTCATAAGCATGTTTTTCTTTAGAATTATTTCCCAACAAGTCATTTTGCACTTTAGTGAGTTGATCAATTTGAGTTTGAACCATATGAAAATGTTTAACAAGTATCTTAACATCATTGGAGGTTCTCTCCACAATATCATGCAATTCACTAATAGCTCGAGAATTGTCCATTAAATGATTCTCTACTCTCATATTAAAGTTTTCTTGCTTAACAATATAATTATCAAACTCATCTAAGCATTGAGCAGGAGGTTTTGAATACGGAATATCTTCCCTAGTAAAGCGTTGAAGAGAGTGTACCTCAATCATGGATGAAGGGGGAGTTATCTTACATAAATCTTCTATAGGAGGTAAATTCTTCACATCTTCAGGTTTAATACCCTTCTCTTTAAGAGACTTCTTGGCTTCCCTCATATCTTCATAATTTAATTTAATCATACCCCTCTTCTTCAATATCGGTGTCGGGGTTGGTTCAGGTGTACACCAATCATCATGATTCCGGCCTATTTTAGCCAATAATTCTTCGCGCGTCTGGAGTTCTTTTCCTGAAAACACAACCAGCACAACTATCCAGGTATGCCCTAGACTCAATGGTTAGTCCACTATAAAATATATCAAGTAAATCATGCTTTTCCAAATCATGATCAGGCCGAGCTCTAATAAGAGAGCAAAATCTCGCCCAAGCCTCAGGCAATTTCTCTCCATCTTCCTGGTCAAAATTATAAATTCTCTGCAAAGCAATATGTTGAGCGCTAGCAGGAAAGTATTTTCGAAAGAAAACATCACGCAAGTCAATTGGACTTATAATAGAACTAGGAGGCAAATTATTATACCAAGTTTTAGCATCATCCTTTAATGAGAAAGGAAAAATTTTAGCGACAAAATAAGTACGCATCTTGACATCATCAGAAAACAAGCTACTCAGAGTAGATAACTCAATCATGTGTTCAACAGCACTTTCTTTTTCAGTACCACAAAAGGGTGTTTTCTCAACAATAGCTATATGAGATAGATCAAGAGAAAAATCATAATCTTTATCCTTAATGTTTATAGGAGATGTGGCAAATTTAGGATCAGGAGACAGTTTATATCTAACAGCATGTTCTGCAAGCAACTTTTTAATTTTTCTTGCATCAGTAGTAGCATTGCATTTTTCAATAAAATCATCATCAAGTTCCACATAATCTTCATCAAGATCATCACTAGAATATTCAACAGACTCAGGTGAATTAACAGGTGTAGCAGCATTTTCATTAGGAGTTTCAGTATTTTCAATTTGCCTAGACCTAGCAATTGTAGCATCTAGAAAAGATCCTAACGAACCATCATTATCAAGCACAGCAGAAGCATCATCACAATTATAAGAGGAATTTTCAGATTCAGCAGAAGTACCAGCATTTGAAGCTTGTGGTGGTGAAACAAGTTTACTTATCACAGATGGTGAATCAAGAGCAGCAGAGGTACTAAGAGTTGTACCTTTTCTTGTAGTGGATGGTAATATGACGCTCTTAGTATCGCGAGGTTTACCCATGATGGAGACTTTGCAGCGAACAATATCAATCCAAGTGAACTTCCAAATAAAGCTATGCTCCCGGCAACGGCGCCAGAAAATAGTCTTGATGACCCACAAGTATAGGGGATCGCAACAGTCTTCGAGGGAAGTATTACCCAATTTATTGATTCGACACAAGGAAGACAAAGAATACTTGTAAGCCTTAACAATGAGTTGTCAATGCACCTGGAAACAGACTTGCTCGCAAGAGTTTATCAGTAGCAACAGTTTTATAGCAGTAGGAATAGTGAAATAACAAAGCGGTGAAATAAACAGCAGCATGATTATAGTAGACAACAGGATTAAAATACTGTAGGCACAGGGACGGATTAACGGGCGTTGCATGGATGAGAGAAACTCATATAACAATCAAAGCAGGGGCATTTGCAGATAATAATAAAACGGTATCCAAGTACTAATCAATCAATAGACATGTGTTCCATATTTAGTACGTGCTCGCAATGAGAAACTTGCACAACATCTTTTGTCCTACCAGCCGGTGGCAGCGGCCTCTAGGGAAACTACTGGATATTAAGGTACTCCTTTTAATAGAGTACCGGAGCAAAGCATTAACACTCCGTGAACACATGTGATCCTCACATCACTACCATTCCCTCCGGTTGTCCCGATTTCTGTCACTTCGGGGCCATTGGTTCCGGACAGCGACGTGTGTATACAACTTGCAGGTAAGATCATAAACAACGAATATCTTCATGAATCAATAACATGTTCAGATCTGAGATCATGGCACTCGGGCCCTAGTGACAAGCATTAAGCATAACAAGTTGCAACAATATCATAAAAGTGACATCTACGGATACTAGGCACTATGCCCTAACAATCTTATGACTATTACATGACCAATCTCATCCAATCCCTACCATCCCCTTCAGCCTACAGCGGGGGAATTACTCACACATGGATGGGGGAAACATGGTTGGTCGATGGAGAGGCGTTGGTGGTAATGGCGGCGATGATCTCCTCCGATTCCCCGTCCCGGCGGAGTGCCAGAACGGCGACTTCTGGCTCCCGAGACGGAGTTTCGCGATGTGGTGGCTCTCTGGAGGGTTTCTGGCGACTTCGACTTCTCCTGCGTTTTTAGGTCGAGGGCGATAAGTAGTCCGAAGGAGGGCGTCGGGGGCAGCCGAGGCCGCCACACACTAGGGCCGCGCGGGCCCCTCCCGGGCCGCGCCGGCCTAGTGTGTGGGGCCCTCGCCCCCACCCGGCTTGCCCTTCGGCTCCGCCAATATTCTGGGAAAATAGGGCCTTCGTATAAATTCCGAGGTTTTTCCTGAAAGTTGGATTTCTGCACAAAAACGAGACACCAGTGCAATGCTGCTGAAAACAGCGTTAGTCCGTGTTAGTAGTATCCAAAATACACAAATTAGAGGCAAAATAATAGCAAAAGTGTTCGGGAAAGTAGATACGTTTTGGACGTATCAAGGCGCTGTTCCGTGAACGGCGTGACTCGATCGAGCGCCGGCGGCGTGACTCGATCGAGCTCCAGCAGCAGGTGACGACGGAGGAGCGTCGGCAACGGGAGGCGGCGCTGACGACGCTATGGGGGAGGCGGGCGGAGCTTGAGAGGAGGCCGACGCGTTTGCGGCGGCAATGATGGAGGCGCTAACAGATGTGGAAGAGGAGGCGCCAATGGAGGAGGAGGAGGCCGAGGCGGAGGAGGCCGAGGTGGAGGACGACTACGACGACGAGTTCGACTGGTCCGACGACGACGGGCCGCATCCGGACGAGACGGCCGATCGCAACGCCCTCGTCGAGTCCTTCGAGTCGGAGAAGAAGCTCCGGACGACGCCCGTGCCCGCGAAGAGGCGCATATTCGTCGCGCCATCGAGCTCTCCCTCCAGGCGGCGCAGGGGACGGCGGAGGACGCGCGGCGGGAGCGGCACCGGCTGGCCAACGCCGCTCGGAGAGGAGGCGCGCGCAGGAGGAGCTGCGGCGTAGGGAGGCGACGACGGGGCGGGGCCGTCGAACGCGCGCCGGCGGTCAGTAGTCTAGGTTTAGATGAAATCTAGCCGTTTTCATTCAAACTTTGTAATATATAATCAAAATTGAATGAAAACCTTTATTTTCGTGCACAAATATTCATTTGGGGGCGGCGTTTGGGGGACGCAAGTGAGATGCTCTTATAGGACTCATTTTAGGGCATGGTGGGATCACCGAGTTGCCCAGCGAAGCTAGGAGTTCTTGTGGTTGGAATTTTCCATTTGTAGGTAAGCGCTCTGGCCTCTAGCTTGCCAGTGGCAGAAAGCAATGCACGTACTACTCGGCATTGGTCAGGAATAGTATTCGCGAAACCGTACCGTCCGGCCACAAAAACTCATGAGACGTAGCACTAGGCTACCCCCAACGGAACGGAACCGGCTCAAAATCGGAACGAGCTCCTTTGCCACTTGTCCCCGTAGGAAACGGAAGTGCCAGTACTAGCTAGGAGCATCGTTTTCTCTGGTACAGCCTTGCATGTGCGACTGAAATGAAACGATGGTACTACCGGCCCTCTGTTTTCATTATCCGGGAACGAGCTAGGTCAGAGATCGGGAGCCGCGCGCGCGTCAGGGAAGTCGCCGTTGAAGCCGCGCGCGGTCTTGGGCGGGACTCTAAAAATAATCGTCCGGGCTCGGCATCCAAGTCCCGTGTGCCGGCTAATGGCGCGTTGGACGGCCGCCGCGCCGGTCGAGGGAGGACGAGCGGCGCGCGGCGCGAGCCAAATGGATGACGACGATCTCCTCCCCGCTGGCGCTGGCTACGGCACGTACTCCCATCGGGCGCGAGCCAAATGCAGCATGGGCCGAGAGCGATCGACCAAGAGCGTGTCCGGACTCCGGCCAATCACAGGGGCTCATCACTCCGACCAGGACGCCTATCGCACGCACCGGCCACGGGATCTCGGCTGATGATCCCAACAGTCCCAACGGCATTGTCGACAAGCGACGTTTCTTAACTACAGCTCATGAAAACGGAGTAGTAAACTAACCTGCACACAGATCTGGACTCAATGGATAAGGCTTACCAATTCGTAAATCCAAGTATGATATTAGTAGTATTCACTTACCTACAAATCCAAGTATTCACTTACATACTATGTGAATATATTTTATTGTGTGTCTAATGATATTTTTTTTTGGAGCAACCGGCAGGAGCACTGCCTATTCATTAAGAAGAGGGAAATTTGGTCAGTTTATAAGGGAAACTGCCGAAAACCGTACAACCCAAACTCCACACACCGGCCCCGAGGCCGCGCACCAAACGAGCCGACGACACTCTCGCCCAAGCAAGAGGCATCACTCAAAACAGAAAGCTCTCGGAGCCGCCGCTCCGACGTCCACACCGGTCCCGAGACCGCGCACACTGGCGACAATCGAAAAACAACCTAAAACACAACACACCGGCCCCGAGGCCGCGCACGCTACGAGCCGACGACACTTCAGCCCACGCAAGAAGGGACGACACTCAAAGACACAGATGTTTCGAAGCCGCCGCTCCGACGTCCACACCGGTCCCGAGACCGCGCACCCGCCTGGCCGGCAAAGCTGCTGCCACGCAAAGCAAACCAAAACTTGCCTAGCGGAGTACCAGACCTCCAAGACATCGCCCCCAAGGAGGAGACGACGATGACGCCGCCGATGCCCGCTCTAGCGAAAGCCAAAGCTCAGGTTTTCACCCGGAGAGTCTGAAACTTCACACGACGAGGGAGGTGAAGGAGCTCCTCGACAATGCCTCCAACGAGGGAAGCGACGTCCGAGGACGCCGACATCGCCGGCACCAACCGAAGTGGATGCAGTGCTTTCGCGCGGAGTTCACCAAAACCCAAGTCATAGAAGCCTATCCACGAAGGCGAAGAAATAGCGCCCGCGTCGCAGCTCGCCGCCGCCGCCACACGAAGCCAACCGTGCCACAAAGCCACGGTGCTCCAGGACGCGCCCCACGGCCGCCCACGTAGTCGTGCCCTGCCGCCCGCACGGCCATGGCAGAGCAACAGAACCTCCACGTCCCGGAGCCGCCGCTCCGGCCTTCACGCGCAGCAGCAGAGCAAACACCTCATGTCGACTCGCCACCCGCCGCGGGGCGCCGGACAGCACCCCGACCACCACAAGAGCGGCGCCGCCGCGCCGCGGTCCAAACACCATGACACACCTCTACCATGGCTGCAGGTGCCAGCGATGGCAACCTGCCACACGCAGTGGCCCACCAAAGCCGCCAGGTCGCCGACAAGTCTAGGGGCAGCCACCACACGACCACCGCGTCGAGGCACCTCTGAGAACTATCGACCTCCACGCAACCTCTGCGTCGAGGCACCACCCGGCTGCCGACCACCCAAGCACCACCGCGTTCCCGGGGCCGCCGCCCCGGCCTCCTCTCTTGGAGCCGCCGCTCCGGCATCCCCGCCAGACGTGCACCACACCGACCGCGACACCTCCTTTCGCAGCGAATGTGGTGCCTGGGACTGCGCCCTCCAAGCTGCAGCACATGATCCCCAAGACGGCAGCTGCCGCCAAGCCGCAGCAGAGGCGAGACGAAGCAGCGCACACCCGGGGCCGCCGCCCCGGCGTCCTCTTCTCCGGCAGCACGAGGACGCGCCGCCACCGGAGATGCATACCGGCCGCCACCAGCCGGCATCCCGCGGTTGAGGACACCGCCCCAACCTCACTCGCGCCACCACGGCGTCCCAGGGCCGCTGCCCTGGCCACCATGAGCGTGGGCGACCCGCACGCCCCAGATCCGATCGGATCTTGGCCAGGCGGCGCCGCACCAGGTCGCCCCGCACGCCCGCGCGCGGAGGACGACCACCTCCAGCACTGGCCGACCACCGCAGAGCCTGCGAGCAGCCGCCATCGAAGCCCCGACCCGAGCCCGCCGGCCCGGCCTCCTCTCACCCGACCGGCGTCGCCCCCACAAGCCGGTCCTCCACCGTGCGCACACGAACTCCCCGGCCACCTTTGGCAGCGGGGGTGCCGCCACCACCGCGGGGGAGGCCGGCGGCGGCAGCGGCAGGGGGGGCCAGACGGGGAGGACCTTCGGCGGCGCTCGGATGTGCCCCTGGCGTCGCTGGGGGAGCGACGCGAGGGGGATCGTGCAGGTGTGTCTAATGATATTGAATTAGTATTTTACATGTTAATATCTTTGTGTAAGAGCTTGGTTAAACTTTGCATGGTTTGGCTTTTGTGAAAATATTATAAAAGGCTCATTCATTGGAAAGGAGACAGTGTAGTACTTGATGATGAGACTCATCATACGCCGTGAAACATAAACTAACGCCATCGACCCCAACGTCGACTTCTGAGCCTAAAAAGAACAAGTCATTTATATTTGTTAGATTGCACATATTGTATTTACAGTAGGACTGTATTGTAATTGTAACCTAACCCTAGGCCTTTGGCCTCTTATATAAATACCGGAACCCCACGTCATTATACGTGTGAGGCTTCCCCCAAAACCCTTCTACATGGTATCGACTAATCTCGGTCCTACCCTAGCCGCCGCCCGCCTCCAAAGCCGCCGCCGCCGCTTCGGCCGCCGCCGCCCTAGGTCGGGCCGCCGCCACCCCTAGCCCCACCCCACCTTCCGCTGCCATGGAGCTCACCGCCCTCACCGACGGGGCCTCCTCCACACCTGCGGCTGCTACGGCCGCCGCGATCGTCCCCGCCGGCGCCCCGCGTCACGCCGGCCCCGTGCTGCTCTCCTTCGCCGCCGGGAACTACTCCAAGTGGTGCATCTACATGCGCGCCTCCCTGGGCCGCTCCGGCTACCTCGGCCATGTCGACGGCACCATCGCCCCACAGACGCTGCATGGGCCACCGCCGACTACACCGTCCTCAACCACCTCCACGCCGCCATCGACGAAGACGTCGCGGACATGATCCTTGCGGGGAATCAGACAGCGCGTCAGCTGTGGCTCGCGGCACGCGACCTCTTCACCGCGAACAAGGCGAACAAAGCCATCTACCTTGACAATGACTTTCGCCAGCTTGTGCAGGGATCTCTCTCCATCCACGAGTACTGTCGCCGCCAGAAGCACCTCGCCGATGCGCTCTTCGACAACGACTCTCCTGTGAGCGACCGCGCCCTCGTCCTCAACACCCTGCGCGGTCTCGGCCCTCGCTTCGCCTCCGCCGCCACGGTCATATCCATGACCGACCCACTGCCCACCTTCCTCCGCACCAGGGCCATGCTCCTGATGGAGGAGATGCAGCAGGCCAACGCGGCGGCCACCTCCGCCAACACCGCCCTCGTCGCCCAGGCCCGCGGCCCCGCCTCCTCTTGCACCGGCCCCGGCTGCCGCGTAGACGGCCCCGCCCCTGGTGCGGGCGCCGGGAAAGGCAAGCAGCCGGCCAAGCAGAAGGGCCGCACTGGCGGCCGCCAGGGTGGAGGCGCCACCCAGGGCAACCAGCCCGCCCGCGCGCCGGCCCCGACTGGCCCGTGGGTCTGCTTCTCCCCGGGTGCTGGCCAGTGGCGCGCCCCCTCCTCTGGACAGGGCATCCTGGGCCCTCGGCCCCAGGCCTACACCGCCACCGCGCCGTCTACCTCAGCGACCACATGGGACAGCTCGGCTCTCATCGCCGCCCTCAATAACCTCGCGCTTCAGCAAGGTGGTTGGGTCATGGACTCAGGCGCGTCCTCACACATGACCAACGACGATGGTAACCTCACTCGTTCCTCCCACCTTCGCACTCCTCACTTCGTCACCGTCGGCGATGGCACCACCATCCCCATCACCTCTTCTGGTTTCATCTCTTTTCGCACACCTTATGGTCACGTCTTCCGACTCAACCATGTACTCCTAGTACCGCACATTATTCGCAATTTGCTTTCGGTTCGCAAGTTTACCCGCGATAATATGTGTTCCATTGAGTTTGACGCCTTTGGTTTCTCTGTGAAGGACCTGAAGACCCGTCGCGTGATTCTTCGTTGCAATAGTGACGGAGATCTCTACACCTTTCCCGGGAGGAGCAGTTTCGCCGTTCCTCCTCCACCGCTTTGGTCGTCACCGCCACCGCCGAGCTATGGCACCAGCGTCTTGGCCATCCAGGGCACGATGCCATGTCGGCTCTTCAGCGTCTAGATTTTATCAAGTGTAATAAATTTAGTCGTACTCGGGTGTGTCATGCATGTCAACTTGGCAAGCACGTCCGTTTACCGTTTCGTCAGTCTACTACCGCGTCTAGTGCCATTTTCGATTTGATACATTGTGATTTGTGGACATCTCCAATTATAAGCACCTCTGGTTTTCGATATTACCTTATCATTGTCGACGACTATTCTCACTTTTATTGGTCTTTTCCACTTCGCAACAAGTCTTGCACTGCCCGCACTCTCGAAACCTTTTTCGCTTATGCGCGCACGCAGTTTGGTGTTACTATTCGCTCTCTCCAGACAGATAACGGTACCGAGTTCCTCAACAAGACTGTTGACACTCTCCTCACCACCCACGGCACCGCCTTGCGGCTGTCCTGCCCATACACCTCCCAGCAGAACGGTAAAGCCGAGCGTGCCATTCGTACCATTAATGATACTATGCGCACCCTTATGTTCCAGGCTCACATCCCAGCCCCTTTCTGGGCCGAGGCTCTGGCTACTGCCACATACTTGCTTAATCGCCGTCCTAGTACAGCCATAAAATCCCAAATTCCCTACACACGCCTCCATGGTCGTCCTCCCTCATACACTGATCTTCGCGTCTTCGGTTGTCTTTGTTATCCTAACATCGCCTCCACCGCCCCACACAAGCTCAGTGCACGTTCCATGGCATGTGTCTTTCTTGGGTATCCCTCCAACCATCGTGGTTACCGCTGTCTTAACCCTCTCACTGGGAGAATTATCGTCTCACGACATGTTGTCTTCGACGAGACGGTGTTTCCTTTTCAGCATGCAGCTTCGTCCTCCGCGCCTGCGCCTACGGCGCCGCTCGGACTCGACGACCTCTTCGGCACGCTGCCCGCGCCACCACCGTGCGCCCCTGCGCCGCCCCGCCCGCCCCGCGCGACCGGCGTCCTGCCCGGCTGGCCACCGGCCCCCACACCGCGCCGAGCAGCCGGTCCCCCAACCGGCCGGCCGGGCCCGTGCCGGTCGCGCCGGCGCACCAGCCCCCGGACCCTGCCCCTGCTGCCTCCTGCCCCGGCGGCCTCCTTGAGTGGGGCCTCCAACCCTCGCCGCACGCGCTCCGGCCGCCAAGTGCGTCCCGTGGACAGGCTCAACCTCTCCGCCGTGGACTCCGTCCCGACGTCGTCCCCACCACCTTTCGCCAGGCAATGCAGGATCCTCAGTGGCGTGCTGCCATGTCTGATGAGTACCAGGCTCTCGTCAACAACGCCACTTGGTCACTCGTTCCTCGCCCTCCGCGGGCCAACGTCGTCACTGGCAAGTGGATCTTCCGTCAGAAGTTCCACTCGGATGGTACCCTTGCGCGCAACAAGGCCCGCTGGGTCGTTCGTGGGTACTCTCAGCGCCCTGGCATCGACTACGAGGAGACGTTCAGCCCTGTTGTCAAGCCTGCTACGATACGTCTTGTTCTTCACATTGCTGTCTCCAGCTCCTGGCCCATACGGCAGCTTGATGTGAAGAATGCGTTCCTACATGGCTCCCTGGATGAGTTGGTCTACTGTCAGCAGCCCCCTGGCTTTGTTGATGCCTCTCGCCCTCACCACGTCTGTCGCCTCCACAAGTCCCTGTATGGCCTGAAGCAGGCTCCTCGCGCCTGGTACCACCGGTTCGCCTCCTACATCGCCACTCTGGGATTTGTTGCCTCCGCCACGGACACGTCTCTGTTTGTCCTTCACTCTGCGGCAGACACGGCATACCTACTGCTCTATGTGGACGACATCATCGTCACCGCCTCGTCGACGAGTCTTCTTGAGGGGCTCCTTGCGCGTCTCCATAGCGAGTTCGCCATGACTGATCTCGGGGATCTCCACTACTTCCTGGGTATGAAGGTCAGCCGGTCCTCGGCTGGTCTCTTTCTGTCACAGCGACAGTATGCCCTGGACATCCTCCAGCGGGCTGGCATGTCTGACTGCCACCCCTCACCTACACCGGTCGACACGTCCTCGAAGCTCTCTGCTTCCGACGGCGATCTTCTTCCCGACGCCACCGACTACAGGAGCATCGTGGGTGGTCTTCAGTATCTCACACTGACGCGCCCCGATCTCTCCTACGCTGTTCAGCAGGCCTGCCTTCACATGCATGCTCCGCGCACGTCTCACTTGGCTCTCGTGAAACGTGTTCTGCGGTATGTTCGGGGTACCCTGGAGTTTGGCCTCCAGCTCCACGCCTCCTCGTCGACCGCCCTTGTGGCCTACTCCGACGCCGACTGGGCAGGCTGTCCGGACTCCTCCGGTTACTGCGTCTACTTCGGTGATAGTCTCGTCTCTTGGTCCTCCAAGCGACAGACCACCGTGTCCCGTTCCTCTGCAGAGGCTGAGTACCGCGCCGTCGCCCACGCCGTCGCCGAGTGCTGTTGGCTCCGCCAGCTGCTCCAGGAACTTCATCGCCCCCTGAGCTCTGCCACCGTTGTCTACTGTGACAACGTCTCCGCCATCTACATGTCCTCGAATCCGGTGCAACATAAACGCACCAAGCACATCGAGATAGACATCCACTTCGTCCGCGAGAAGGTGTCCTTGGGAGAGGTCCGTGTTCGCATGTTCCGTCCTCCCACCAGTTCGCGGATGTCATGACGAAGGGATTACCGAGTCAGCTCTTCCTCGACTTTCGGTCCAATCTCAACGTCCGAGAACCTCCCGCTGGGACTGCGGGGGTGTTAGATTGCACATATTGTATTTACAGTAGGACTGTATTGTAATTGTAACCTAACCCTAGGCCTTTGGCCTCTTATATAAATACCGGAACCCCACGTCATTATACGTGTGAGGCTTCCCCCAAAACCCTTCTACAATATTGGCACTACATATGGATCAACAAGCTGACTTTTGACTTTTTATCACATGAAAACGCATGCACATTTGTAAAAAAGGTCAGCCTGTGGATTGGTCCACCGAGAACCCGTCAATCCTTTAAAAAATATTTTTATACACATCTGAAAAACAAATATTTGCTGCGTTGCAATAATTTGTTCCGTTAGCGCAAAAATTACAATCCTGTCTTACCAAACAAAATAACTCACTACCACTCCACTGTTTTAAAATCTAAGACATTCTAGCATTTTCAATTAGACTTATAGGACATTTTATAATTAATACAAATATTTATATAAACGGATGGAGTACTATTTTAAGTCAACTTTTATATAAAAAAACTAAGGTTATGGACGCATATCGGGAGTGAACACGCAATCCCAAACTCTCGCAAAAATTGCTAGGGGTTTCTTAGTTTGTGCCCTCCTAGCAACTTAGCCGCGTGGCGGAGGAAAAAAAGAAGAAGTTACCATCCACCATACACTTGAACATCTGATGGTTTCCGATGAGTTTGCCACGCGAAGTAAATCTTACATGTTTTCGGTTAAATATAAAATTTCGAAGTTGTCACCATGCTATTCTATTTAGTGCACAAAAGTATACCTAGTAGGTAATATTCATGGTTTATAAAATTCTCGAATATCGCATGGATCTTAATGCTTTTCAACTGAGTAGTGATTTTTTGATGGCCAGTTGTGAATCAACAAAGTCGTAAGAAAAGAAGAGGTTGGCTCATTGCTTCATCCTCCATTCCAGTACAAACGACGCTTTAGAAAATGTGTTGTCAAACTTTTCTATCATTTATTATTTTGTTTAGATTGACTACATTGCAATTACATTCTTCATCAAAATATTTTTCACAACATAATATTTTATAAATTTTATTATTTACTCTATGTTCCATATTAGTTGACTTGGATAAAAGGCGTAAAATGTGTATATATATATATATCTGAATCCGCAACAGCTAATTAAAAAAGAAGGGACTAACATATTTATACAAAGTTACACTTTATGTATCAAGAAAAGTGGAAAGTTCTGAACAACTTAACAAGATGTATATTCTACTTGTGTGTATCTCTGCCTTGGGGAAGGCTCGGTAGTTTGATGGAGATGAAAGCTTCTGAAGCAAGGAGACAAGGTACTCGTTGAGGGTCTCCTATTTCATCATAAGGTGACTCGGTGATGCTCTGCTGCAGGAATCTAAAAAAAAATATAGGAATAAGAAAATACATGAATGCAATACCATATCCATTCAAATCTTATAAGGTTTCATATGGAACATAGTCTGTTTGATCCCATCATAAGAGAACCAAATAATTCTTAAAATGATATTTGAGTGGATGTTAAATTTCTATGAAATATAGTACAAAATATTCTAAGCAAACATTGCACTTATTATGGATTGGAGGAAGTACAAGATTCATTACTACAAATCAAACAACCACTATGATTTTTGAAGGATTTAAATCCTTCAAAAATCCTATGAGATCATTTGAATAAAAGTGACCCTAAATAGTGGCATTGTTAAAATTAAAATGTTTATGTGAACTTCTTTTCCAATGACCGTCTGTGTAGAAAGAGCAATGGCACACTTACGGGCAATGTGTTTACAAAATGGGCTACAAAATGACGTGGTGAGGAGCCGGGCATCACCATTTGCTAGAAAAACAACCAACTCCAATGCTTTTCCAATGGCATCGGGCTACGACTGGTCTGTAAGTCATTTCCGTAAGTTTAGTCCGTAGGTCTAGGACCATGGGTGTAAATAATGATGATACTTAGGAGAATTTTCCAATTTTAAGGAGTTAAGATGTTTCATATCAACATGTTTTGTTTTTTCTTCCGAAATGATATGTCTTTTATTTATAGAACTTTTTTTTTGACAATCAATACCACATATATTCATAGTAACAAATAGTACATGGTAGAGATACATGAACTGACTCCAACGATTACAGAATAAAGTCTAAAAGATAGTAACAAATCTTCGAGGTCTTCAAATTCTTTCTTCTTCCATAACACAATCATGTACTCTTCTGAAGGCAGCCAAAGATAGATAATGACACATAGACCTGTAGATACCGACGAAAGTTCTCCCATATTTTTTTGAGCCGCAATGCGTGCACGCACGCAACCATTAAAGCAGTCATTCAACATCGGCAAGAGTACCAACACTAGTACGTCAAGGAATAACAACCGACTAGCTTTGTCGTCGTCGATGGAGAGCTGAGAGTACGAATCACCATTGTCAAGAACATAGCAGCCGGGATAAAAACTGCCAGGATAATCCTCCTCGTGGCAACAACGACAAAAGATCCAAATTGATATGGCGAAGCAAGATCTAAAATATAAATCTTTTTAGAAAGCTAATAACTTTCTAAAAGAGCTTAGTAATTTTCTAAAAAGGCTTATATTTGGGAATGCAGGTAGTGTATATCAATTTTTTTCAGATTTTTGTAAGTTTTGTCAACATTTGTATGGATGTTACTGCTCATTGGGGAACATGCACACCAGTAGCCAGAACGCCTCCCTTCTCCTCTTCACCATAAAAAATCGTGTCATCCTAGTCATAGCAAAGAAATAAATTATGGGAATATATAGAGGAAAACAATAATAATAAAGAAATAAAACAACAGCTCTAGTAGTAGTTTTATCTGAGGGTAAAGTAGGAAGGGATCACGCTTTCTTGACCACCTTCCCCCTGATGCCACCTTCTCCTGTTGGCCTCGGCACACAGCTCATCAGCAGCCTCCTCCCGTCTCCATTTCTTTTGTCTCTCTCTCTCTCGGTGTTAAAATCCCAACGCGGCCACCGTACGCGCATTGCCTCCTTCCTTCCGAGCACCTGCTGGCTCGCTTCGCTTCTTCTCCCTCTCCCCCCCTTCCCCAGGCCGTTCTTGGAGGGAGCCCGTAGCTAAAGTAGTGATCTTGGAGCTGCTGCCGGTGGGGGTCTGCAATGGGGAGGAGCGGCCATGCCTGCTCCCTTCTCGCGCCGCTGCTGCTCCTGCTGCTGTCGCTGGGCTCCGCCGCTGCGCAGAAGGGCTCGACCTGGAAGACTCTGAGTGGTACGTATGCTCGCTGCACTTCCCCGCGTTCCTTGTTTATTTGCGCCCGCGATCTGATTCTGATCTGCTGATTTCTACGCGGTTTTTAGCTCGCAAGATCGTATCTTTCTTGCTGTTTCGATTCTGTTTCGATGTATGAGCTGGATCTTTAGGATTAAGATGAATCGAGTGACCGTTCTTGCTCAGCCTTCTATTTTATCTTCCGACGAAATGGTCTTGCTGGATTTCTTAGCGCTGTCTCAAGACTTGAGATTACTGATTGGAAGGTTTGGGGGCCGGCCATGAATGATGCCCCTCTTTTTCTTCTTTAATTATTTTTGGTACTTTGGGCAGTACCCTTTTTAGCTGACAGAACATCTGGTTTAGGATGCGACAGCGACTAGTTTGTATGACATGTGTAAGCTTACTAGCTTCTTAGAAGTGGGAGATTAGATTAAATCACTAGCTGTAGGCCTTTACTGTTCACCAACTGCTTATGGAATCGGTGGATATCAGTTTTAAGGAATGATTTTCTTCTTGATGCATCGGTTGCAATGGTCGGTCAACTCAGTTGGTCCTGCATGTTAACTAGCAGTACTAATTTGCAGCCAGCATCTCATCTTATTAGAACTAGTTCTGCATTTAATTTCTAACCGTTTACAACTAGTTTCTGCTGTGGGCAATACACTTATGATCCACTGTTTCTGGCCGTCCTCAAGACTAACACTCATCTTACTGGTTCAGGTGATCCTCCTGCAGTCATTGCTAAGGGCGGGTTCTCGGGCCTGTTTCCCGATTCCAGTGACCTTGCTTATGCGTTTGCTGCCAGCTACCAGGACTCAGCCCTTTGGTGCGATGTTCGGTTGACCAAGGATGGTGTCGGCATCTGCCTTCCGGACATAAAAATGGACAACTGCACAAGCATAGCAAATGTTTTCCCAAAGGGGCAGAACACCTACCGTGTGAACGGTGTATCTACCAAGGCCTGGTTCTCGGTGGATTATGACAGCATTCAGCTATCCAATGTATCTTGTAAGTGCAAATGGAGTTTGTAGCTCTAATGGTTTGAGCATTTCCGCTGAATCTTTCTATTCCTTGATTAGCTCGGTTGATTTTCACCTAAATTCAATTTTTATTACAGTGGAACGATCGATCTATTCTCGTATACAAAGATATGATGATGTCTTCCAAGTAATTCCAGTTGAAGTTGTACTGTCGCAATATAAGGCTCCTGCTTTTTGGTTAAATGTTCAGGTAACAGCAAACTTTGGTTGCTTTCAGTGCACTACAAATTTAAGTGATCCTCCTCTTACAGTTTGTCTTGTTTGTGCAAAACTCAGCACGACAGTTTCTACAGCCAATTCAATCTGAGCATGAGAAGCTATATCCTGTCTCTGTCAAAGCAATACACGGTTGACTACATCTCATCGCCTGAAGTGAGCTTCCTGAAAAGCTTACTTGGGAGAGTTAGCAGCAAGACAAAGCTTGTGTTCCGTTTTCTTGATGAAGGAATTGTGGAGCCATCTACTAATCAGACATATGGCTCAATACTAAAAAATCTGACATCTATCAAGACTTTTGCTTCTGGGATACTAGTTCCCAAAAACTATATCTGGCCTGTTACGGCAGATAATTATCTGAAACCTGCTACTTCAGTCGTTGATGATGCTCATAAGGCAGGCTTAGAAGTTTATGCTGCTGATTTTGCCAATGACTTTGGGCTCAGCTACAATTACAGCTATGATCCGGTAACAGAATATCTTGGCTTCGTCGACGGTGCCTTCTCTGTGGATGGTGTCTTGACTGATTTCCCGATCACTGCTTTAGAAGCCATTGGTGAGTCCACCTTCTATCATTTCTTCACAATGCCGTAAATGTTCCTTCAAGAAATCCACACACCCAAACAGGCCACTTGGTCAGGATGACCTTTCATCTATTACTATGTTCTAAATTCTAATCAAGAAACAATCCACTTTCTACATTGATATATCTGATCATAGCTTCTGTGGTCTTGACTATTGAGCTGTTGTATGTTTTGTTGCTGCAGGTTGCTTTACTAACCTGAACGACACCAAGGTAGATCATGGTATGCTTCCTTTCTCTATCCATTATTAACTTGCCAATCTAGTACTCTTATTGAACTCCAGCCTTCGCATTTGCATTGCAGGGGCACCTCTAGTTATCTCCCACAATGGTGCTAGTGGTGACTACCCAGACTGCACTGACCTAGCTTATAAAAAGGCAGTTACTGATGGAGCAGATGTCATTGACTGTGTTGTTCAAGTGACAAAAGATGCCATACCAATATGCATGAGTTCCATTGACCTGAAAGATGTTTCTACTGTTGTAACTTCACAATTTGCTTCTCAAGCGGTTGTCATAGAAGATATTAAGCCTGTCGCTGGAATCTATACATTCAACCTCACTTGGGAGGATATTGCAAACAACCTGAAGCGTAAGTCAATCTGAACTCCTTTTTTTGGTAAACCTGATATTTGTTCTCTTATGCTGATAAGAAACAATTTATTCAACACTAAGTTATGTATGTAATTATGCACGCTTATGACATGCCATTTCATCTTTGTACAAGTCAATCATCTGGTGAATAATTCATGGTCCATCTATTAAGTTTCTTCCATTCGCCAATCACTTATGTTAAGACTGAAATTTCCATATTCACAGCTATGATATCAAACCCGTGGACTCGATACGCCCTATCAAGAAGCCCCAGAAACAGGAACGCAGGGAATTTCATGAAATTATCAGACTTCTTAACGTTTGCAAAAGGAGAGGATTTGGCAGGAATCATGATTACAGTGGAGGTAAGCATTTAAATATATGGGAAGGGGAAGCATATAGTGCAAACCCATATTTTGGTGGTAATGTGCTAACTCAGAGTTATTGAATTTTGGTTTTGGGTGAGGCTTTGATGTAACACTTCCCATGTCCTGTATTTCCTGTTGAGTGTCCTAGAAAAAAAGACGAGCGGTGAACACTATTAATTTTAGAAAACACATTTATACAGGAGTTGTGACTACTAGCTAGTCCATTTGGTGCTTACTTCAGTCTTGATTTACTCCCCTTTTGGATTTTTGCAGCATGCTTCATTCATGGCAGAGAAACTTGGTTTTGGTGTGGTAGATGCAGTGATCAAAGCTCTTGATGATTCTGGTTACAGCAAACAGACCGCCCAGAAAGTCATGATTCAGTCGACAAACAGCTCAACTCTAGTGAAGTTCAAGCAGGAAGCCAAGTATAACCTTGTCTACAAGCTCGACGAAGATGTCAAAGATGCTGCACCTTCCGCCGTTGCAGCTATCAAGCAGTTTGCTGATGCTGTTTCTGTTAGCACCATGTCCGTTTACCCGGCGACCAGCAATTTCTTGATAAACCAGACCAACCCTCTTGTGAAGACCCTGCAGTCTGCTGGCCTTCCAGTTTATGTTCATCTGCTCATGAACGAGTTCCTTTCGCAACCTTGGGACTTCTTCTCAGACGCAACGACACAGATTAATGCCTTTGTGCAGAAAGGCGGAGGGGGAGTGGATGGAGTCATCACTGACTTTCCTGGGACAGCTCACAGATACAAATGTACGTTGTTGGTAACATTCTCTTGTAGCGCACTGCATCCTCTCTTGACCGGTTCACGATGTATTATTTGCTCACACTGCATCTTGCATTTTATTTGTGCAGTGAACTCCTGCAAGAACATGGGAAACAAGACGCCATACTACATGCTGCCTCCCCAGCGCGGCGGCCTCCTTGAGACCATCGATAAAGCCGCGCAGCCAGCAGCAATGGCCCCACAGAAGGACTTGGCAAGTGCTGAGGTGGTAGAGGCAGCCCTACCTCCTGTCAGCAGCACCACAGCTCCAGCGTCCTCGCACGCGACCTCCAGAATACGCACCGATGTTTCGTTCCTCGCCACGCTGCTGATGCTGTGCGCCTATCTGCTGATCTGAGGATACTCTTGCACATGCGACGAATGGGTATTAGAGCTCCCAGAGTCAGCGCTGAGCTACCCGTAGTTATTCTTTTTGCCACTTCTATGTAGCGATTCATTTTCTTTCTTGGCTGTATTTCGGGCGGTGGATGTTCGACTTGATGATAGCCTGATGGTGGCACTTCTGTGGGCTTTTGTCCCTAGTTAAACATTCTGGTAAATATGTGTGGTGCACTGCGTTGCTCCAGCAGCCTTCTTCTGTGCCTGCTTTTGGATTCAAATTGTTACAGTGAGATTCCACTGATTCCATTTAGCTCCCAAAAATCTGAGGCATCACCTTTCATTCATTCTGTTCTGTGCACATGTGATTTCCATCTGAAATGTGATCCTCAACTGAATTCCATGTTCTTAACTTGTGATCGAGATGTTTTGTGATCTCACCCAGAGGTCAGATCCATGTGAGAACTGAGAATACCACCCGGACAGCCATCCGATATATATCCGACGCCTGTCCGGTGTTAATGCCTCAATGCCAGTCAGTTGCTTCTGTGGCCAGGGCTGCCGCAGCCGGTTGGTTCATCTTCCTTCCGCCGTCGCCCAATGGCGTCTGCCCCTACGCCGGCGACGCCCAAGGCCCCGGCGGGGCCAACGGGTAGGTATGCCGTGTACGTCGCGGCTGTGCCTTTGCGAGCTCCCCAGGGGCCGGCCCAGGCCCTGATGTCGGCGGGCTACTCGCTCGGCCTCTGGGACCTTCAGCACTTCATGGTGCTCCTCCGGCCCGACCCGCCCAGAAGCCAGGTGAGGCCAGCCCAAATCCATCCTCCCCACGAGAAGATCTTCATGGCGGATGGCTCACCATGGTTGTTGTGTTGCAGGCGCCGTTGGTCTTCGATTTCCAGCCTCGCGATCCCGAGGATGCTCTGGCGGCGTTGGCAGTGCTGTCGCGGAGCAAAATTCCCGGTAACAAATGCCGAATTTTCAGTTCACTGCAATCTGGAAAAAAAGTTCCAATATAAAGTTTAAGCAGAGTTAGTATTCCATCAATCTGTGACGACGAACAGGAGTGGTCCGGAGAAGAACGCTGCGTAGGATCCCGGACAGGAGGAGCTGGTTCGTCGGGCTCTGCGACGGCGGCGCCGCGGAGGCCGCCGAGAGGTTCAGCGAGCGGTGGTCGACTGACCTGGTGGTGGGGGAGCACGACTGCCGGGACTACACCAATGGTCTGCGTTGCAACTTTACACATTGAATTGGCGATCTTGCGACGCCGTGAACCTATCTCAATCGTTTCTATCTTTCTCCCTCTGCATGATCCGGTAGGGCTCGTCGAAGTCTTGACAGGAGAAAAACGTGTCCTGGAGTCGCTCAGAGCATCATCAGGCGCCAACGAGGTGGCACCTTGGTGGGAATTGCTTTCTTCTTTATTATCTCTGATGCACTCGTATTGTTTAGTGTAATCTTGCTCATGATATCATTTTAAAATATATCTGTCATGCATTGTTTACTAGGAGGTGAGACGAACTTGGATAGTTAGGTCCGTTCAGCACGTTTCTACTTTGGTCTGACAGAGTTCATTCTGGTGCTTGCTCACTGTTCCTGAAATAAGTTATCAACCTACTTTGCAGATGGATGGTCTATCAAATGCAACGCCGTTCAGTGATCTCTAATCGGGCACTCAGATACCATCTGCAGTAGCAGCAAGTGAATCTTCGAAGCCTTTTCGGTTAACGGCTTAAAGAGCAATGAAGGCAGTTTGAGGAATTCCTTGGCTGGAGCTGGAAGCAAGAGTAGCAAATCTATGTAATCAGGTGATGTTTGCTGAACTACAGAGTCAACTTGTTATCAGTAGTTCGTATGCCGTGCCTGAAAACATAATTACAATGAAATGCTTACTAGGAAGATGGAGGGTAGAGACAGAATGATACCCATAGCAGTATGTGGACAATGCCGACAATGTCTTTTTTTCGCCGTGTGCATCCTTGATGGCTAGACTGTTCTTGACATCATGTTGTTGGAGAGGTTGGGTGTATTTAATATCAATTTGGTATTAATAAATTCCCTTTATAAAAAAAAACCCATAGCTGACAATGTCGATAGCTTTTACATGCAAACAAGAATTTCGCCTGAATTAAGGTTACAAAACGATACTCGTCAATCGAGAGGCCATCACTTCGATTCTCCTCCATCAGAAGTGGCCTCGTCATCCACGACAGCGAAAGCTGAATCTCTACTGTAGCTATCTCCCTGCTGATCGTAACACCCAATGCCCCTTAAACAGTGTCAAGTTGCACACTTGGTGTCTCAGGACATGATCACCAGCTCCTGTTGTTGGGCAGCCACCTCCCCTTAAATTCCAAGAAACAACTTGCAGGGCAATGTCGATTGGTGATTGCCAGCTACTTTTGACACGATTACAGTTACAGAGACAGAAGAAATGTATCTAGGGGTTGACTATATCCATTAAATCTTTCTTGGAAGCCTGATAGGAGGAGGCAATCTACATTCATCAATCTTTTATCGAGATCTTGTCAGATCATAGATTATCACCTAACAATACCAGGTATTCCGGAGTGACATTGCATCCATGATGGATGGACGGATGGCCCATGCCTACACTGAGATGACTGACCCTTGCCGACAAGGTGGCAACTGAAAACCTGCTAGTCAATTAGCGATATGCATGCAACACTGGGGTTAAACCCGGTGCTCTAAGCTGGCCACTAAAATAGTAAATCCTGATCCGCACCGTCCTTGTACTTTCTGTCTGTAGCCAGCTGCAAAATCGCAGTATGTTCTGTAGGTTCTACTCTTTCATCTGCACCATCCAATCTAGTAGTACTAATTTTTTTTCAGCTTCAGCTCAAGTATAGAAAATTATGATATTCAAAAAATTGTAGGGGTTGCACAGTAAATCAATCGATCTAAACATAAGAAAGTAGAAATCAAGACCGTGTTGAAATTGATGTGTTTTATGTGCAATATTGATCCTGATGAATTTATTTGTTCTTTTTTTATATGCTAATTCATGCTATAAAATCATATGCAAGATCGTGCACTAGATTTACCAGAAATAAAGCAACTTAATTGGCAAACGAACAATATTTCAGGCTAAAATTGGAGCTAGCCAAGCATGTATTTTTCTGTGGCTGATTATCATTGCCACATCTTCGACTCCTTGTATAATATGTTCAAGAATTTTTTCCGCCAACTATGCCTTTAGAAACTACTCAAGACTAAGTTACCCACTTGCAAAAATACCACCACTAACCTTGGAGATTCAGATATGCTCATCATTTCAATGGAGTTTTTTTTTTTTTTTGAAACGAGATAAAAGCTTTGCCTTTCATTGATATAGGAGAAAAGAGAAAAGAGCAGGCCCGTTTATAAGGAAAACTGGCCGAAATAACCGTTACAACACAACACCACACGCCAGCCCCAAGCCTGCACTCGACACGGGTCGATGACCAACCAGGTCGACACCACACCTCAACGCAACAGGTGGAGGCGAAAGACCGAAGACACCGCTCCAACTACCACACCGGCCCCACCAGGGTCGTGCCCCGCCTGGCCGAAGACGAACCCGCCTTCGCCGAACCACCAAAACACTCCACATGTCCCTCTGTCCGGTGCACGTCCAAAGCGAGGCCCCAAGAGGCAAAGTGACACAAGAGAGTCACCCACGCCTGATCCCTCGAGAGATCTATGCTCATCATTTCAATGGAGTATTTCGAGGTGGGGAATTTGACGAAACACGCTAACCATCACGGTCCTTGTAGCATAGTGATATTGTGACGTCTCACATATGAGACAGGCAATTGCCAGCTGGTTCTTCTGGAGTGGGGGCAATATTTGGATATCTGGAGGGTCCCTAAATTGCACTATGTATGATACCCACCGGCCTGGGTGGTCAGCGTATTCAGAATGGGGCTCAACTTCTCAAGTGTCAATCCTGAGGCTGAACTCATCTCATGTGAGGGAGATATTGTTTTTGGAACATCCATTGTCAGTCAATCTTCTCCCAAGTCACCTCTCTCTATGTACCGTAACTGTGATGTCACCATGGCTTTCTAGATGTAGGGACGGCACAGCACGTAGCTGTAGCATACAGTCATTGGCCATTTGCATCTATTTCCTGAAATTCTTGCTAATTTTCCTAGGTAGAAGTAACCTGCCATGGTCTGTATCATCTCTTAGAAATCAGTTGCCATCAGCAGAAGATATCTGGGTTCTTCTTTTGGTAAATGGAGGTGGTATACCCTCGCCTGTGCAGCGGTGAACGAAAAGTTGTATTCACTACAAAACGTCCATCAGTAAGATAGATGAGTAAGTTCGTTATCTTTTATCAGGCAGTGAACACGCTATATGACTTTCAAGTGAACAAAATTTAGCCTAGCTCAGAACTACAGATATCTGAACTTGTAGCTTTATTGCAGTTTACAGGTTCAGGAAAGTGGCACGAGTGAGTATAAACCCAGAGGCCTCACTGAAATGAGTGTATCTGAGTATGTAAGGAAAACAAAAATCCAAAGGGGGAAATGGTAGGATAAGAAGAGAATGACTATAGCATGTAAATTGGCATTAAATTGTACTGGTCTCTTAGATTAACCAAGAATTGCTATACATAAGCACGACAGTCCACTTACCAGGAGTCCAGGACACTCCTGTAGCTGTAGTTTTTTCTCTTGCTGACGGAAGCAGAACATCCAAGATAAAATACTCTTTACATTAACATCCAAGAAGTGGCTGCCTCACCCAGGAAAAACGAGGCCGAATCTCTTCTGTAGCTATCTCCATGCTGACCCTAACACCCAATGCCCCTCAAACAGTGGCAAATTGCACACACATGATGTCTGAGGACATGATCACCAGCTCCCATTGTTGTCCAGTCACCTTTGGCCCCACCCCCTCACCTTCAATTCCAAGAAACAATTTGCAGTGCAATGTCGATTGGCGATTGCCAACTACTTTTTACACGACGACAGAGACAGAAGGAATGTATCTGGGGGTTGACTATCTCCATTAAATCTTTCTTTGAAGCCTGATAGGAGGATGCATCGATCTTTATCGAGATCTTGTCAAATCAGAGGTTATCACCTACAAGACCAGGTAATCTGCAGTGACATTGCATCCATGATGGATGGATGGATGGATGGATGGTGCCCCTACCTACACTGAGATGACTGGCCCTTATCAACAAGGAAGCAACTAAAAACCTGGCGATCAGTTAGTGATATGCATTCAACAGTGGGGTTTGAACCGGTGCTTAGCTGGCCACTAAAATAGTAAATCCTGATCCACACCTTGCTTTCACTTTCTGTCTGTAGTCAGCTTGCAAAATCCCAGTACCTTCTGTAGGATCTTTCAGCTGCACTATCCAATCTTTCAGTATATTTTGCTTCTGCTCATATATAGATTAATCATGATGTGCAAAAAATGGTATTGATTGCACAATAGATCAACTGGTCCAAAGTATTGATCCTAATGGATCTATGCGTTTTTTTCTTAGGAAAAGCCATTCTGTAAATCATATGCAAGACTGTGCTATAGATATACCAGAATTGAAGCTACTTTAGTTTGTCAAAAACAAAAAAATTGGGGTTAAAATGACTTAGCTAACCATGCATATATTTTTCTGTGGCTGATAATCGTCGCCACATCTTCGACCCCATGTATTATATATTCAATCAACATTCTCCACCACCTATGCCTCTAGAAACTACTCAAGACTGTGTTACCCACTTGCAAAATTACCACCACTAACCTTGGATATTCAGATACACTCATTTCAGTGTGATGTTGGCATATAGGTGGGAGTTTGACGAAACACGCTAATCATCATGGTCCTTGTTGCGTAGCGATATTGTGACGTCTCACATATGAGACAGGCGTTTGCCAGCATGGTCTTCTAGAGTGGAGGCAATATTTGGATATCCGGAGGGGGGGCCTGAATTGCACTATGTATGATCCTCATCGGCCAGTCCACCATCGTGGTCAGCGTATTCAGATTGCTGGGACTCAACTTCTCAAGTATCAAATCCTGAGGCTGGAACTGATCTCATGCGAGGGAGATACTGGCTTGGAACATCCATTCACTCGTTCCTCTCCCCAGTCACCTCTCTGTATGTGCCGTAACTGCGATGCCCCCATGGTCCATGGCTTTGCAGATGTACAGGGCGGCAGAAAACATCGCTTTGCCAACAAAAAAAAAGAAGCACAGAACATCGCTATAGCGTACAGTCATGAGCCATTTGCATCTATGTGCTGAAATGCTTGTTAGTTTTCTAGTTAGAAGTGACCTGCCAAGGTCTGTATTATCTTGCTGAAATAAGGAGCCATCAGTAGAAGATATCTGTTTTTTCCTTTTGGAAAATGGAGGTTGATATACCCTCGCCTGTGCATGGGCCAACCAAAAGTTTTAGTTACGGAGTACTACATAACGTCCATCGAGAAGAAATACGAGTAACTTCGTTATCTTCTGAGCAGGCAGTTAGCAAAGCTGTGTGTGGGCAGGAAACATGAATTTAGAGCGAATAGAATTTAGGCAAACTCACAAGTCAGAACTACAGATATCTGAACTTGCAGCTTCATTGCAGCGATGTGTTTCAGGATAAGTGGCACGAGTACAAACATTCAGTCCTCTGGGCTCATTCAGATACAGAAAGCGAGATTATGAGGAGAAGAAAAATCCAAAGGGGAAAAAGCTAGGAGGAGAAGAGAATGACAGCAGCATGAGAATTGATATTAAACTAGAGTGATCTCTTAGATTAACCAAGAATTGTATACATATAAGCACGCCAGCCCACTTACCAGGACACCTGTAGCTGTGATCTTGCTGTTGTTGTTGAAACGGAACAAGTACATCGAAGATACAATACTCTATACATCAATCTAGTACCCAGCATCGTATAGATATCTATCTACGCACGTACACCATCCACACATCCACACATACGTACGTACAGTCCTACTCTGCCTGTAGGTCCTGGGTACGGCTACGCGTAGATGGCGTAGCGCATGCTCTCGCGCACCATGAGGTGGCTGACCTCGTCGGCGCGCGGCCGCCACGCGCTGGCCGCCCAGGCCTCCTCCGTGGACACGCCGTCGCCGTCGAAGCGGACGGCGCACGCCAGCGCCAGCAGCGCCCTGGCCAGCGCGCCGGCCACGCTCGGCGCCACGGTGGCGCCAGGCGCGGCACCGCCGTCCTCCGCAGCGACGACGGCATCCAGCGCGCTCTCGTCCACCACCCGAGCCGTCGTCCTCCTCCCCCTCCGCCGCCGCCACCGCAGGCCCTGCCGGACCACCGACACCACGTCGCCCCACATGCCGCCGATCACCAAGAAACAGCAGGAGGATCGATCGATCGATCGATCACGTAGACGTAGCCTTGTTGATATACCCTCACGACGAGAGCTCGGCGAGGACACGGCAGCCGAAGCACATCCTTCCGTGCACGCACGCTCACACTCACACAGCTCGCGCCACCCCAACGGAACACACCACGCTTCGCGCAACCAGCTGCGTCATCCACACACACAGCATCTCGGTATTGGTGGAGTTGTGGCCGAAGATCACATGTATGTATATTATGCTGGTCCGAGGAAAGTAGAAGGGTAGCTCACGGTGGAAGGTCGCAGGATCGTGGTGGGTATATATGGACGGAGGGACGGAGGAGGAGGAGACAGCGGGAGGAAGAAGAAGATGGTGGTGGGGAGAGGGGAGCACTCGATCGATCTTAGCTGATCACTAAAGCTGGAAGCACGTACTAGTGGGGGAGATTCCGCGGGCGCGCTATGCGTCCTGGCCTGGCCTGGGTGTGGTGCTTGTTTCTTTCACCCTAGTACGTGTGTTTGAGCGTGACAGGGCCGCTCGGGAGAGACGTGAACCTTTACATGCCAAACTAATGCTCTGCTACGCTCTATGTGCAACTTTTTCTTGTTCCATACTAGTACTAATGTACTCCCTCCGTCAGTCCGTCCTAAAATATAAGATGTTATTATGACTAAATATATGGATTACTTACTAAATAGCTCGCCGAAACCGAAAATTCAATTTGGCTTTCGGGTGCGTATGCTCCCTCTTCCAAAATATTATATTTTGAAATGTTGAAATTTTTTGACAAAAAAAATCTACATGTACATGTCCACAATATACGTGTGTTCGTCAAGTTTCGCGAGGAACCAACATTTTTTGTGATCTATGTAAAAAAAATCTTCTGAAAAGACTTATTTCTAGCATTGAATTTTATCTTTTTTACACACGCCACATGGCAAGTCGAATTTTCATGTAATGACTTTGTGAGCACGTAGGACGTGAAGATGAACATGCGGATTTTCGTTTCATTATTTTTGAAATTTCAAAATGTTTGTAACGTGTATTTCAAAATAAAGGGAGCATATGCTCCCATGTGCCGAAACACCACTCTATTGTGGGGGACAACTTGGGTAGGATCTGGCTTTAGATAGGATTTATGAGATCGATTTTTTTTAATACAAGAAACATGTTCAAATTTTTTTTTAAAAAGTGACAACACACATCTGTGTGATATATGCAACACCGAAAATTTGTTGCTTCAAATTCGACCTACATTTAGAGATCCAAAAAAGATAAGTTTGGGAGTGAATAGTGTGAAATACTATTCACCCAAGGTTGACACTATTTACAGCAGAATTTGTCTTTTTTGTTTCTCTAAATGTAGATAAAGTTTTGAACTAAATTTTTGTGGAGTTGTAAATACAGACTGTAGGTATGTTGTAAACTTTTTTCCAGATTTTTCGCATTTTATAAATATGATTTTTATGAGCTGATCCTACGATCTCACCTAATGAGCTGATCCTATATAAGTCTCCCCCCTCTATTGTGGAACGGGGGAGTAGCTGTTATGCTTACGGTATAATAGGTTGCTTTGCCGTCTCAATCGAGTATGCCTTATTCCACATTTAACCCCACTTAATCAATTTTGTTTATCCTGACATCTCGGGCCACAACACGCAACACAACTGAAAACCAGTTACTGGGAATTACGTTAAATCTTGAAAGATAAAATATCTTACCCATTTAACCTACAAATACAGTGACACATATTCAAAAATATCATATCCATAGGACCGTGGGAACCCTTGTAATTATCTTCCAATATTGTGTGATAGGAAGAGGTGTTTAAATAGGAAAGTATTTTGAAGGGAGGTGGACTGATCACAGCTATATAACATTTTTTAATTCCACGGTTCCTTAAAATTTGTCACAAACAAAGTTAAATGGTGAAAACTACTAAGAAAACATTGACAGTGTCATTGACTCATGGAGTGACATTCTCTGAACTATATTGGCAACTGAACGAACGAATTGTGCAAGCTTCCTAGGACTGCATACACACAAAAGGAATTTACAACCGGAACAAGTTGTTTATACTAGAGAGTTCCTATATTCCATCTCTTTAGAGATAAAAGTATACCATGTTTTGTCAAAGTTCAGCAGGACGCATTCGTCCAGACATTTTGCATTTGTCAAGATCTCGGCAGGGCATCAGAACAAATTTTATTCGTGGAGGATCATGTCAAATCTAAGTCGCTGTTGGATAATGTATGGCTGGTTTTGTGCCTATTCGTGTTAGGCTGTTAGCTGTGTGCTGAACTGCTGATGAGAGACCGAAGAGAGATCGTGTCGTGGCCCATGAGGGAAACAATGGACAGAGAATCAACCTTCCCTATCTTACAACTTTTACTATGGTTGGGGAATTTACAAGCCATTCAAGCTAGTTAATCTAACGGTGGAAAAAAAGGTAGCACTGAAAAATACTGAAAATTAAGTACTGAAAAGTACTGGAAAGTACAGGAATTATTTCTTTATTTTAATTTAATAGAGGGTAGTTAGGTAATTTGCGTTCCTCCCGCGTCGGCGCTCTATCCCATCGCGCCATGGATGTGGCCGCCGACTGTCGCCGCCCTGTTGCCCGCGCCCTCTTCTCCCCTCCCACTGCCAGCCCCTCCCCGCCGGCATAATGCTTCGCCGCCCGTCCGCGTTCGCTGACCAAAATCATCCCTAATCCCTTCAAAAAAAATCCCCTTTCCATTTCTAGCCGCCCTCTCCGGCACCTCGCTGGCCGGCTGCCGCGCCGTGCGACGTCTTGATTCTTCGCCCAGTATGACGTGCTCCACTAGCGCCTAACCGTCCGCGAGACGCTCGCCTTACGCGGCATGCTGTGGCTCCCCACCCTCGCCCCCAACACGGCCAAGCTCGCAGCCACCGAGGCCTTGATGCTGAGATCGTCCTAGGAGCGTGCGCGACACCATCGTCGGCAACGCGTTCGTGCGCGGCGTGTCTGGTGGCAAGAGGAACCGCGTGATCATCGGACACGAGCTGCTGGGCACCGAACCTGTTTGGTCCTCGACGAGCCCACCTCCGACTCAGCCGCATCCCGCCTCGTCTCCACGCTGTCGGCGATGGCACGCAAGGGGTGCACGGTGTTGCTGTCTGTGCACCTGCCGTCCAGCCGCGTGTGGATGTTCGACTTCGTACTGCTGCTCGCCCAAGGGAGCCACCTCGCCGCTGGCGTGAGCTCCGATTGAGCGCTCCAGGCCGGACCTGCGGTGGTCCAACAGGCGGCTGCGCGGCTTCGTGCAGCACGGCAAGCTTGACGTCAACTGTAGTGGTCGGTGTGTCTACAGCTGCCGTGTCTCAACGAAGATCAAGGTTGCTGCTCAAGCTTTCATCAACATTATGCTCGTACAGAGTTTTAGTTTTCGTCAGTCAGCTGTCTGGTATGTGTTAGCAACAGTTATAATTAGCTGTTTAGTTTAGGAAAAAAACTGTGCTCAAAATTACTGATGAGCTACGTACCATATCACAAAAAGGCAAAGCAACTTCAGATACTATGATTAGTTGCTATGGAATACATTCGCTGTACATTCTGTAATCTGCAGTTTCACTAATACACTGCAATTCATTGACTTCATTTTATTGCCCCTCCGCAAAATATCATACTGGTTCGCATCTGTTGCTTATATTGTCTCACTGAAATTCATCGACTTTATAGTTGCTTATAATATACCACTCTTTGTATTTGTATACTTGTTCAGATCTGTTTTTCCTTTGCTTGATGTCTAGGTAGTATTCAGTAGTAGGTTCAAAGGCATGTGCGGGTTCTCCATTAATTTGGGTTGCACTTATTAAAGCTCAAACAGTTACTAATTCTATCTGCTAATGAAGCTCAGTCCAGGAGCACATTAGTTACATTTTGTTCAATGGTTTTTAAATACGCTCTGAGTTCTTGTCTTTTGTCATCGTTCGGGCCTCGACGAAGGGAAAGTTTTAGTTACATTTACTTCAGCTTTTCTCCTCCCAAAGGATGTAACGATATCAACCTTTATCTTTCTCCGTATCGTCGGATTATTTTCCTCAAGCACGCCTCCTGATGTGGGGGGACTGATCTATGCATGTAATTTGTATTTTGATTCTTTTTGTGCTTTGTACCTAGTTGCGTTTTGTTGGTGTTGGGATATGTGTGTCTTCATGTGAGACTGTCATACCGGATGAGAGTCTACATAGGATGTCTCTCTGACCCGACACGGACCACACATCTATTTTTATGTCGTCACGTGCTACTCTTGCCCATTAAAAACTTGACCACATTGCTGCTATATTACAAAGTATAGTTTTTGTACTTCAGAACATGTCACAATGGTCTACAAAACCATCTGGAGCTAGGCATTAACTTAAGAAACGTGGACAGCTCAGTCTAAAGAATACTGAGAATTGCACTGTAATTTAGTATGATCGGGTGCTATTGTGCACACCTCGATGGTTTTTTTTTTCGATGGTTTCCATTGATCAATATATATACACATCATTACAACTTGTGTTACAAGAAAGGACTAGGTCGGTTGTATCTCAACCGGTGATCTAGATGAATCTAAACTCCTAGAGGTATCTAACAGGTACAGGTTTACCAAGTATAAATCGATCACAAAGACACGTTACTGTCTAAGGACCTATCAAGAACAAACAGTTTTAGAGAAAATGAAGTGAACATATCTGCACATCCATCCGACAAGTTCACCGGTTCAACCATCCTTCATTCATCCTACTACTGCATCATCGACCAATGACATCTCTGCAAGCAAGCAAATGTGACTCCTCTAAATACGACAAGAAGCCTTCTTTAATTATCCAAGACAGTATCTCGTGTTCTTCCACGTTTTAGGAAGCCCCTTAAGCCTTTGTTGCGTCACTATTTGGACAACTTCAGACATTGGTGGCCTGAATTCTAGCTCATGCTGCAAAGAAAATTTCAGATAAGCCACACACAGCCCATCTTTCTGTAATGCTGATCTCAGATAAAAGATCAAACCGTGTTACCTGAAAAGAGGCTAATAACATCAGCAAAACTGAATATGAAGTGACACTAATACACCTGGTCGTAGCTCACTTCAAGATGTTTATCCCGTACCTTTCTCTCCTTTACTGGATATATTTCAGAACTACACCTGACATTCACTATCCATCTTGATCATCTAAAGAGGATTTTTCTATAAAAAAATCTAAAGAGGATTATAAGAATCTAAAGCAGTTTCCGTAGTTGTATATGCTTCAGGTGATAAGAACAAATGCTGCGCAGAAATTGTTGCATAAACACCTCATTATGATATAACTGAATTCAGAGGGTTCAGTTCTTTGATTTTTGCCATATTCTCTGATAAGAAACATCAAGCAATCACATTTTAGAGAAGGGTCTGGTGCTACTCTTAATCGAATAGTTTGCCCTATGTTAGTGAGAGGACAAGAAACTAGATTGGTTTGGTCGGCTAGTAATTTGCAGCCTTTACTTGTGATATTTCCTATACTTTGATACGGAGTATGATTAAATTCCAGGTAATTCAGGCTGTTCTAAGTTCTACTCCCTCCGTTCAGAAATATAAGACGTTCTGGAATTATTCCGACCAGGTGAAAAAGCTGTGAAATTACATCGCTACCCCTGTCTAATTCTTCCCCAGCGTCTTCTTCCTCGATCTCAATCCCGATCTCATCGTCGTCTACCTCCGCACCCAATGCCCCAGCCAGCACCTCCGCCCCAGCAGGATCCATCCGCGCGCGCGTCTCAAGCCAGCAGAATTGAATCCATCCGACTCGCGTACCTCAAGCCATATGTGCCGCCGGAATCCAATCCACCAGCGTGCGCCGCCGGAATCCAATCCCCGCCGGAATCCAATCCACCCGCGTGCGTCGCCGGAATCCAATCCACCCGCGTGCGCCGCCGGAATCCATCTGCATGTGTAGCCCAGCAGAATTCTCACGCGTTGCCGGCAGCTGCACCTTCTGGATGCCAGCCATGGCGCCCCAAGCAGCAGCACCATGCCGCCCCCCCTGCCACTAGCTCGTCGGCGTCCACGCCCGCCCATCACCCACCTAGCAGAACACCGCACCGCCGGCAATGCCCAGCACCATATAGCCAGCACGTCCGCGCTCGCCTCCATGCTTCTCGCCGGCCGCTCCGGCTCTGTTCGCTGGCAATGTCGCCTTCTCGCCGGCAGCACGGTCTCATCTCCTCGGCAACGTCGCCTTCTCATCGGTGGCTCCGTCTCAGCTTGCTGGCAGCTCCACCCGCTCCCAAGGTCGTCGAGGCACCTGAACCCGTCGCGCCTCAAGAACAATGGTTGACAACAGTTAAAAAAACTGTGTAGAACAATGGTTGACAACAGTTAAAAAAACTGTGTAATGAATATTTGCACAGTTCATGTTTGTAAGTAAATTATGCACTAAATATTCACAACAGTTAAAAAATAACAGGGAGGAACAAGGTTGTTAGCAAACCAACCTGTCAAGTTTTTCGGCCTTCTTGAAGTAAGATCCATGGAGGGCATGATTAGCATGCTTTGGCAGAGCATCCTGTTGCAATTTTAACAAGGGTCATAGCTGAAGAGCATGCCGCAGCTGCCGGCAAGAGAGCACCACGAAGGAGGTGACGCCGACACCAGCTTGGGGTGCCCACCGTGTTCCCCTTTTCCTTGTGAAGCCTTTCCAAGAAATTGCCAGGCTCGGATTCACCAGGTTTAACTTGGTCACTCTGTCAGCTACTCAGTTTAGCTGCATAAGAGATGAAGTAATTTATCATGGTCCAGTCAACAAAATCAAACTGAGAAATTAAACAACTCAAGTACTCAACAATGAGAGGTCATATTGATTTTAAAAGAACATATTCAACCATCAAGACTATCCGCGAAGACTAATTATTACGAATACTCCAAAAATTGACTGAATGTTGACAGAAATATTCACAGATACTCCAAAAATCGATTGAATGTTGTTAACTCGGTTAATCCTAGTCATAAGCAAGCACTGCATGCAAGCAGATATGAGCAGGAGTAATTCAATTGTTGTTGCTGCAAGCAAGCAGTACAAGCACTGCAAGCAAATTGCTGCAAGTAATTCAATTGCACATACAGATGACATAAAAGCACCCCAATCTTAATTCAGTTTACAGGAGATGAGAATATTGACAGTATAACTTCCAATATTTACACGAGTATAAGAATATGATTCCACTGGTTTCTAAACTTGCAACATTTTCACGGAGAATATTTAAATGGATGTGAACTTGGTCAAAAACAGAATCATGCATTTTTAATTGTAATGTGTTCCTTCTGTAGCTTGTGTTTTGCAGAATGTCTTTATTGTGCTCACAGACTGCATCAAATTGGTGGAGGTCACGGAGTTAGACCAAACTAATAAGAGTACCAGACTAATGAAATTTTGCTCACAGACTGCATCTAGCATCATCACAGAATCACAGGACGTAAGCTAGAACAAGACATAGCTAGCCTCTGCATAGCGCGAAAACAGAGTTGCATGAATCGCACCATAATATTGAGAGAGATAGCTGTATGTGAGCTCACCTCTAATGTCTGCACCGTCCTCGCTCGACTGACCTCTTCTTGGTCTCCACGAGGCCGTCCAAGAAGCCGTCCGCGGTAGCTGCTCAGTTTCGACTGCCCGCCCAGGAGCCGCAGCTCCCCGGTGTAGCACGGTCTGTCCTGCTTGGAGACGGGCACCGCAGATGCGCACATTCTCCATCTTGGCCTCCCCGACCGAAGATGTACTCCTACAACCAACAGAACCATGAGTGCAAGGACATGCGAGTAATGCAACCATGACGGGCGGCGCTCCGGAAACGGGCGCGCGGAGATGGCGGCCTCGACGGCCACCGGTGCTGCTGCATCTGCTCTTGTGCGTCACCCTCCTCATCTTGTTCCTCACCATGTGCTCCGCGTCCGTGACCCCAGCCACTACGCCGCCGGCGCACGCAGATCCAGGGCCTCCTGGCCCATCAGCATGTCGCCTGCGCACGGAGGTCTAGCGCCTCTTCGCCCAGCAGCACATCGCCGCCGCACAAAAAATTGACCTTTGACCTCCGATTCTCTGGCGCGGGCGGGGTTTGAGAGGAATCGGGGCGATGGGAGCAAGCTACCGGTGGGGAACAACGAGGAAGACGTCGGCCGCAGTGGGGCATGAGAGGAGGACGACGGCAGCGGTGGGGCGCGTCGACGGGAGAGAAAGAGAGAGCGAAGGAAGGAGATGGGGAACGAGCGAGTGCGGGACACGCGCGATGCCACGTGTCCGTGCGCGACGTCGCGGAGGGGTAAAATCGGAAACTCCAAAAAACTTGTAGCGTGGAAAATTTTAGCCGTAGAATCCTAAACGTCTTATATTAAAAAACGGAGGGAGTATTTCCTAACATCAGGACCTAGACCATTGCATACATAGCACAAAGAAATTGTTAACCCGGTAATCAAAGAAACAAGGTCGTGCTGATTTTACCTTGGCTGTGTTTGAGGTGCTCTACACTGCCAGGTGGAGATCACCACCGCAGAGGTGGTGGTGGACTGCAGGGACGATGCCGGCGCAGGGGTCGGAGTGGGAGATTCTAGGGGGTGCCGGTGCAATGCACCTGGAGAAAGGTGCTAGCTACTGGGTGAGGTGAGGCGACGTCCCGGAGGACGGGGGCAAGCTCGTGGGCGAGCAGGCGAGGCTGGCGACTTGCTAGGCGAGGCGGGCGCGGTGTACGAATGGAGTGTTGGGGAGGAGATCTGATTCCGCTGCGCGTCCGGCGAGCGGATGCGGATGCGGCGGCGGTGCGTCCGGCGAGGGCCGGCGAGCGGCGGTGCGTCCGGCGAGGGCCGGCGAGCGGCGGCGGCAGTGTGGCAGGGGCAGAGGATTGCGGCGGCGCGGGACTCAGATCGTGGAATCAGTTAGTGCTCTCACGAGCGACCGATCGTGCATGTGGGTTAGGCTCAGGAAATTACCACAATACCCATGCTTAGTTAATTTAAAACCTATAATTATTTGGCAGATCGGACGGACAAAATAAATTAGACCAGTAGGACTCGGTAGTACTTGGAAGTACTCTCCAATCACCATAACACAGCTCTCCCTATCTATCATGTTTAGCCTTCTCTGCCTACTTTAATTTTTTTTTTTACTTCTCTGGGTCTTTTTACCACAGTTTCTGGTTCTCTGATTTTTTTTTTTTTTGCGGGCAGTTCTCTGGGTTACAAGTGACATACGGATTCCATTTCCTTTCCATTAATTTCTTTCAGAGAACAGTCATAATATTATAATTTCACATGGGTACTTTTTTCCTGCTAACATGAAAATATCAGCAGTATTGTTAGAATCTTCCGGCAGACAAGACTTGGATGAGGTATTTTGGCATCGAGAGTCAATTTTGTTGTAATATAGAGAGAAGAGACACAAAGAATGGAGCAAAATGATTCTCTTGTTTCATTGCAATGTGGGAGACCCACTTATATACAGGCTGAAGGGGTGTGTTGGGGAGACACCTCTTCCCCAACAGACACCTCCTGGGAGGCATCCCTCCCATACACAATTGATCACATATTTTATTTCCTAACACTCCCCCTTGATCAATTTGTCGTCTGTATATTGCAATCCAAAGACTCCTCCTAAAAAACCCTGTGGGAAAAATTGAGGAGAAATATTATAACGATATGCCACCGAAAACTCCTTTAAAACCCAGTGGGAAAAATTAAGGAGAAACCATGTGTCATACGTCCGCACTTGTATTTATATTGTCTCGTTAAAAACCTTATATGAGAAACCTTAGGGAGAACTCATAAAGGGAAAAAGAGTACAATATCAGTGATCGGAAGATCATCAACGAGTTATAACTAGGGATTTACTCCCCCTCAACATTGCAAACCTAAAGGTTGTCTCATACCAATTCCACAAACTTAATTATGGGATACAACTGTTGGTAGAGATACTGTGAATATCACAATATTATGCTTGCAAATTACCCTCTTACATTTCTGTAATTTATGAGGATAAATATAACTCATACACAATACAAGTGACATTATCTTGGTAGATAATGATAGGTGATTCGAATGAATCTCCACATGAACTCACATGTGGCCAATCATTCTGTGAATTCATACACATCTTGTGATGCTTCATATGATTTCTGCAGAATGATCACCGGAAGGATCCATTTATAGTCTATTCTGAAGACTTCCTTCTGAATACTCTTCCAGTAAATTCAGTCTTTGATATGGCACTGTTGGGATCAGATAATTAGCCACTATCATATATCACACATTGGTCCCATCTTGATTTTCATACTAGAATTAATCAAGAGTTTTGTGCCTTGGATATATCTTAGAATAATCCATACACAAACCTTTATACCTTTCGGGGGATTGCACTCTCAATAAATTACCAATAAACATAATGTCAGGCCTGACGTATTTTGCAAGATATCTTAGTGCTTCGATGGTAGATATGGAACTTCAGCTCCATCTATCACTTCACCATCTTCCCACCTTTCCAAGGATTGGTATCCCATATTAGATATAATATGACCATATGTGTCTCCGATATTATATATCTGTATTGAACTTATTCAATATTTTGGGATATATGAAGACTGATATATATTTATTCCTGGGGGAATAAGCTCAAGTTAAAACTTAAGCACGATTTGGTTTGACCCAAATTTCCGTCTTAAAATGATTGTGTGTATCTCAAATGTCTCGCATAAAGACATTGATGATAAGATCATCAACACCACTTAGGTGATGTAAAATCCAATTAAGGATTCATCCATGAGTACACATCAACAATCATTGATATTAGAGTTATCCTCATCATGGAATAACTCACACAGTCGGTTGTACCTTATCTCCGACTACTTCAAGTCATAGAATGACTCCAGAAGCTTTCCACACACATGTTGCGATTTTCCTTTGGATTCAGAATATTAAGTCCTTCAATGACTTCAATATATAAGTCCAAATTGAGTGACCAGTGGGAGTATGCAGGCACAACAACATACATCAACCACATGGATCAGTACTGCCAATGACATTTAGTATCGAAACATGATTCCACTCATACCAAGAAGGTATATATCACATCATGACTGATGTCGGGCTTCTGCGAAAAACCCTTGTGCTACAAAAGCCTCGCTTTATCACCACCTCATTCTCTCTTCCCTATGGGAGATACTTATGAGGAGAAGGTTTTACTATCGTAAATACCTCTCTCTGATGAGCGAGCGCTATTCTTCCTCAATTGCTTCCTTTCATTTGAACCAATATAAGTGCAACAACACTCTCCATGGATTTTGGTTCAGGGCCCAAAAGGATTTTAGCAATTCCCAGGAAGATTTATATGTCGACATATGTAGACTTTCTCATATACGATTCTCATGAATCAGTATCATTTGTGGAATTCTCATTGTGCCTCTCAAATCGTTGTGACTTCCCATAACAACAGAGTCAAGGTGTTTCGATGTCCCAGCACACAAAAATGTGTGCGCACTGTGCTGGGTCCTGGATGATACACATCCTTCAGGTGTCATCCAACCTTAGGTTGAACCACATTTGATGATTGGGAGACCATCTCTTATGTTCCAACAAAAACAAAGAGAACTTAGTCTCATATGATCAGAATTCTCCCCCTCTTGCTCTCATATGGGGAGACGAGTGGTTTATTAGGTACCTCCACTCAATCTGATACATAACCAAAATGACACCTTTGTCATTATTAAATATATTGGCAGATTATTTGCAATAAAATGCAAATTTCTCATAACATGAACCTCTAGTTCAGTTTCTTAAGTACGTGGATCAAATGTCAACGACATTTCTTAGCCATTTCCTGGCATTTCGTGTGGTACACATCTCCCCCTAATGCCAGAAAATGTCCTTATTGCAAAAGCAATCAGCGTATAGGCCCCTAACTCCCTTTTCAGGATTAAGGTATGTGACGGATTAACAATCATACCACAGTTATTTCTCACATAGACCCCAAATATATGTGAGGACCCATGACATACGCCGGGGTGGTGATATCGGATGCAACCGATTACCGCAGATGGGAAATCTTATTTCCACGTACAAACTGCAAGGGGACGCAGTATTAAACATGCGGCGTGTGATTCCGCATGTTACCGCCAATTAAATGTTGGCAAATCACAATTCTGTAACATTGGCCATGCAACTTTGACTCTCTTTCAGAAGAGATCTAGCCAAACCATTGTGGGTATGTACAAAATATACTGAATATGACCATTGAATGTTCGTGAATCAAATTCAACGAAAATTCCATTCCAATGGCATTATCCCACGTTAGGATACTTTGCTCTAAATTCGTCAATTTGAGCACTTAATTCAGTATTCACATGGTTTTGTGTGAATGATACACACATAAGACCATCTTAAAGATGCATCTGTGCAACCACGAAGCACCAACATAACCCACACGATGGTTGAGTAATTCACATACATTCTTGAATGCTTTCAAGAGTACTGTGTGTCTCATTCTGAATTTTAAGGTGAGAGTGCCTTAAAATTAATTCCCCTATGACACGTCCAGTGCACATAAAATCTTATGATTGTTGGGAATATTGAAACAGTCAAGTGTTGGTCAACAGAATTGTCAATAATTTCTCTAACTTCCCATACCATGGTGATAAAGGAGGAAAAATTATTGTGTACGCAACAAAATTGAGTATGAAATGATTTAAACACTCAATTTTCTCAACTATCATGTCCTCGGGACATAATGTTGCGAATTATACTACATGTAGTAGCACAATTCTAGGCTAATGATATTTGGGATAACCAGGAGACTACACGAGATCTCCAGGACATCTTGGGAATAACCATCCACAAGTATATCATCACTGTAGCGGAGTTAATTTTCCTTCTACAGTACCAGAATATTTCTGGTTGTTCCTTTGAAGTTGAACTTCAATCTTATCCCATTGAACTCATTTGCCTTCTCCGATAAGGAGTTGGTGGTATGATCAATCCAATACTTGACATATTGGTAACCGTTGGTACGATATTTCGTACTACCACCCCTTTGACAAACAGTGTTGTCATTGCGATCATTTCTCTTAAATGATCCATTCCCTTTTGAGATATATACTCCATTTTTATTTGTCATTTTGTCTTCACTTTACATTTAACTCTCTGTGGTTCTCAACCACTAAATTGCTTAGCACTAAGAGAGCTAGCATGAATTTCAGGCAATGGTATCACACCCATTGAACATGACGATCCTTCTTAAGAAGTTCATCATATTTTCACCCTGAAATACTAATGGTATTTATATTTACCATCATAGGAGAATGTAAAGTGCAGTAAGGGATTACAATCAGATATGTATCTGAAATTGCCTTATCATATAATCTCAACCCAATGTTGATTTATAGACAAAAGACTTATAAGCCTTAACGGACTTGTAGTCCCAAACACGAATCAATAATCATTCATGATATGCTTATAACAATATATCTCCTTAAGGGGGTCCCAAAAGGGACAATGGATATTCACCATCCATTTAAATACTCAATTTGAGAATCGAGTCATTGCGATTATGTTATCTTATAAATAGCCATGGCATTATCTACATGTGGAGTTTCTGTGGCGACATGGCCACGGGTCGACAAAATCATCAATGTCCAGGACCCATGTCAAATGATTACTCCCACATAATGTCATCTCATCGCACTACCTTTCGATAAAGGTTCAGCCATATGATGCATGAAATGTTCATGCATTAATTTACCATCAGTAAATTAAGTAGGATGAAAATGCTATGGCTGAGCATAATCATGGTCATGGTGATTCGTAGTGACTCATAGGTCAAGCCTTCCATAAGAACACCACATTGTAGTGTAGATCTTCAAATTAAAGTTAGTCACCTCAGAAGGGACAAACCTTTAATTTCCTTAAAACACATGGAGGTAGTCAACCACCTAGTGGTGCCTCACTCTTATGGACATTCTCATCGATCATAGCCTCCACAACCTTATGTTATTTATAACACATGAAGGTAATCACCACAAAATGGTGTTAAACCTCTCAGTTGTGCCTGAAAATTAATTCGTAGCTATGATGGCGTATCATAAGTTATGTTTGCATGAAAGGTAATCACCAAATTATGCAAGTATTTTGCATAATTCTCTTCATAGCATAACATGGCGATGTTATCGTCACCAATGTCTTGGTTCCACATTTGATGGAGTACGTGACACTAAAGTCACAACCAACGACAAATGCTATGAAGCTACCAAGCATTTGGAAAAACTTCATCAAGGTAGTCACCACATGTGTAGACATCATAGTTTTGAACGAATATTATTCCGTTGCTATGATCCCATGCCATAACTATTGTGCCTTCACTTTTGCTTAAAACACATGGAGATAATCACTACTAAGTAGTGTAGATCTCACTCTTATGGAGCTTTTCCAACCTTGTGTTCATTAAAACACATTGAAGGTAATCACCACACATGGTGGCGTAGACCTCACAGTTGGGAAGGAAGTTAATCCTCTTTGTAATGCAATCCATAAGTTGTGTGCAAAATTGAAAAGGTCATTATGTCAGTATGACATAATATAGACCTCAAGGTAATGGTGCATAATCTACGGTTAAGTAGTAGATGCCACTTATCAATTACCTTATAATTCATAAGTATAAACTTGAGATAGTTATGCAAGATTGCAAGTGTCATACACTTTGCTACGTGATGTTTTCCAAATTTGCAAGCAAACTCCATATTCTAGTTGAATAATGGATTCAACATATTGCTTTGCAACAGTATTACTCACGTAATACATACGTCATTTTACCTCACGTAAAATGATGCATAATTAATTATTATGCAATTCAGCAGGACCAATGGTTTATTTATGTATTTGCTCTCAAGTCTCGCAAATATCAATAACTTTTAATGGTCGAACTGCTGAAAACAGTAAGAGTCCAACAAGACTCGACTCTAATTTCCATAAGTCCAAGGGATAGATCTCAAAACTTGAAAAATCTGGGTTGAACCAGAAATTTCACGGACTTCAATGGAAATTTAACACACACGGGGCCGATTTGCACAATCGCCAACGAGATAGGAATTTCCTTCTCTTGCCGTGCGGTTACCGTTTCCCCAAAGGGAATAACCACCCTCGCTGATTTCCGATTTGCCGCCGGCCGTGCCTCGCCTTGAGCCGCCGTGGTGAGGTATCACCGCCCATTAGGCTAGCCGACGACCGAGGAATCGAAACCGCACCGGGGCGAGTCGTCCCCACAGTCGAGGGCTGCGTGCACACTAGGCACTGCCTCCGCCACAATGAACGATGCGTTGGGGCCATGGTCGCTTCCGCGCCGGGAGTCGTGGTCGCTGGTGAGTGCGACACCGACCTTGAGACCCTGTGTGCCAGGAAAACGCCGCTGTGCTTTGGCGAAACGTCTGCCGCGAAGGGCGCCCGTCGGCTGCTGCGGTCACGCTACGTCTGGAGTCATGGTTGCAGGCGAGCACGACGCTTCTCCGCCAAGGCCGCACAACTAGCGGCAGTACCGTTTGGTGCCTCCGCCGATCACGAGCACACCAGCCGTCGCCAAATACAGCAGTGGCGCCGGAGGTCCAGGCCGTTCGCTTGGTGTCCGTCGGAGTGCGCAGTCCGTAGTCGGTGTTGCCGTCGCTGGAAGATGGCGCCATGCCAGGCACCCGCCGGGACGCCAGGATTGAATGGGCATGTGGACGCCGTTTCTTATGCAGATGCAAATTATTGCGTTCCAATCAAGAAACATGAGGCAAACACAGCAACAGCAATTAGTTAATCCGTTCCAACGAAAACAAACAGTATAGTAATCAATCGATGCGCTGAGGATTGAATGGGCATGCACTGCATGCTAATTGATGGTAACCGCTCCATGCGCCGTTGTGGAGGCGAGGCTTTCACTAGGATTGTTCCCAATGGATGCATGCACATATTGAAGCAATCAGAGAATTGATTAGAATATTTGTTTAATCAAAGCAGGAAAGACAAAAAGCCGTATGCATTCTTCCACTGATTTCTCTGAACAGGTGCGAGCATGTTTCAGTGAGGCCGTGAATAATGAATGATTTGATTTGCCGGAGTTCCGACGAGGCCGCTGCGCGCTCGGTAGAGTCTACGTGCTGATAACGTGTTGTAATATAGAGAGAAGAGACACAAAGAATGGAGCAAAATGATTCTCTTGTTTCATTGCAATGTGGGAGACCCACTTATATACAGGCTGAAGGGTGTGTTGGGGAGACACCTCTTCCCCAACAGACACCTCCTGGGAGGCATCCCTCCCATACACAATTGATCACATATTTTATTTCCTAACAAATTTCTCATTTCACGAGATGGTGTTGGTTCTTTTTACTGACAAGTACATGGGGGTTATCTTTTGTAGATATTTATTTTGGAAACACACAAGTACGGCAGTTTTTCAGACCAGGTGTACCATGACCTCTTTCAAGTTTGATGCTCTATATAGCTTTTTGATTCTAATCCTACCAATTGGACCAAAATATGAACAAACACAAATAGTAGCCACAAAAGGACAAAGGTATTTTTCAGTCAGAAAATGCAGATGCAGACAAAAAGATAAACCACTTTATTATATGCATGAATAAAAACTAGAGTATCTTTTAGAACTTGAAGGAAATGGATGCACATAAAGAACATGGAGTCTCAACCACCGATGAACAAAATGCCTTTTCTGATAGGGATTTCTATTTTCGTGCCCTCGGTTCCTTAGTTGTACTCAGTTTTCCCCAGCTCCTTAGTTTTTCCTCAGTTTTACCCAAACTTTTGTCTGAAACCATCACACGTGATGTAACGGCCGGTTGCCCGACGGTTGACCGTTATCTTCTGACTAGTGGGGCCACGTAGAGCCCGCAAAGACACGTCGACCATCCATCTTTGTTTGACCGTAAGCATCGCTGTATCCCTGACCAAAACGCGAACGAGTGGGGCTTCGGTATATCGAATGACAAGTGGGGCCATGACGCTGATACAAGGGGCAATACACGGGTAGGATTAGATTTTTAAATGGAGCTCTACAGCGATGGCACGGAGGAGGTGGCATGCGGGGTGCCGAGATGAGATCGACGTCCACAATGAACTGCATGAGGCGAGACCAGACGCATTAGATAGATATGAACTAGACGCGTTTAACCATGCAAAGAAGAGAAGAAATGGTCGACGACATCGAAGACTACGTCAAAACTTTGACTGACCGTGTCGGACACGAACACGAGCAATGTAGAGAAAACTAGTGTCTCTCCTTTCGGCGTGTATAGGTGGGTGCTAGGAGAGTGTGGTGGCGAAGGGAAAGACCTCGCGGCGGTCTGTGGCGTCCAGCATAGCGGGTTGGCGTGGCCGTGCCCACGTGCATGCATGTTCGGCATTGGCATCAGCATGTACGTTCGGCATTGGCCTCGGCGGTATCTGGTGTGTCGTGATCGAATGAGGGGACGGGATTGAGGTGCATCCCGACGTTGACCTAGCAGTGGCGGCGAGCATAGCCGTTCTGACCATGCCGATATCGGCATCGGCATCGTTGGAGGCTGTGGTGCTCGAATCAAGTTGGGATTTGTTTCTCGTAGGCCAAAATGAATTTGAAACAAGTTTCATGTTGAAGGTTAGGTAACGAAAGTTTGTAACTATCCCAAAATTATACTAGCGCCATGGTGAGGTTCTTTTTGATAGAGCTATACGGTTGGGCAAACTTTTTTGACACTTTTTAGATAGGGTTCCTTGTTGTTACACGTATGGCATCATGTATGGAAAATTTGTGGTCATTTGGAGATGTTCGAAAAAATCACTTTGCTTAAGCGCATGCCGTTTCGTCTCGCTGAAACCAGCTTTTCTAACAAGGTGATTTTTTCTACCTTCTCTAAATAACCTCAAATTTCATACAGCTGATCTTCTATACATAGATAGATAGATTGTTTCGTTTTTACATTTTTCGAACTTTTTATTTCCCTTTATAATACCCAATTGATTTTCAGGTCAAAACCTCGAAAAACAGCATCATGTATGGCATCATTTCACCCTAAATTTCAAATTTTCTGAAACTTTCCCTTTTAGATATTCCTTGTTGTTATAGGTATGCCATCATGTATGCCAAACTTGGTTAGGTCTCACTGAAACCAGCTTTTGTAACAAATTAGGTGATGGTTTATCATTTTTTTTGCGTGAAAAGTAATGGCAACAACAAATCGGTGATGGTTTATCATATTTTTTTGCGTGAAAAGTAATGGCTACAACAAATTGTTGATGGTTTATCATTTTTTTGCGTGAAAAGTAATGGCAACAACAAATCGGTGATGGTTTATCATTTTTTTGCGTGAAAAGTAATGGCTACAACAAATTGTTGATGGTTTATCATTTTTTTGCGTGAAAAGTAATGGCAACAACAAATCGGTGATGGTTTATCATTTTTTTGCGTGAAAAGTAATGGCTACAACAAATTGTTGATGGTTTATCATTTTTTTGCGTGAAAAGTAATGGCAACAACAAATCGGTGATGGTTTATCATTTTTTTTGCGTGAAAAGTAATGGCTACAACAAATTGTTGATGGTTTATCATTTTTTTGCGTGAAAAGTAATGGCAACAACAAATCGGTGATGGTTTATCATTTTTTTTGCGTGAAAAGTAATGGCTACAACAAATTGTTGATGGTTTATCATTTTTTTGCGTGAAAAGTAATGGCAACAACAAATCGGTGATGGTTTATCATTTTTTTTGCGTGAAAAGTAATGGCTACAACAAATTGTTGATGGTTTATCATTTTTTTGCGTGAAAAGTAACGCCTAAAATAGTTTATAATTTTTAGCGCGTGAAAATAATACAGAAAACCGCCCTTCAGCATACTTAGAGGGTGGAAGCTAATTAACCGCCCAGAGAGAGAGAGGGGTTATCCTGCCCGTTCCCTATATCATACGATCAACGGTCGGCGGGCACGATCCGCGTGACATGGGCTAGACCAATCAGGCGATGATGCACGTCTGCGAGAATTTGTGAAGAGAGAGGGCAAAACTGAGTACTATCAAGAAACCAAGGGCACCTGAGTAGTAAACAGACTAAGGGATTCAAATTTGAGATTTGAAAAATGGAAAATGTGTGTTTTGTACAATGAAACCCATCTTGGCCTACCTCAAACTATTTGCAATACCAATATACATCAGTGTGAGAATTGTGGCCTCATTTAGACAAAGTATGATTTGGGGGAAGCTGTTTTGGGAAGGGCTTATTGTGGAAAACCATGCACCTTCATAGCTACTAGGTGATTTGAGAAGTGGCAATTTGTGGTAAAACTTGATTTATCTATGATTTATCTATGATTTGAGAAGTGGCAATTTGTGGTAAAGACTCCATGAGTAAGTGCCACTCTTTTTAGGATTTTTTTGCACATTAAATGACTCATTTAACTAGTTAATCCCATTTGTTGACTCTCTGTTGACCAGCCACTTGAGGGTAAAACTGAGTATATTGCACTAGCCAGTATTAGCACTCGAGGGGAAAATTGAGCACACAAAAAATGCTAGTATAAGACTCGAGGGTATACCTGAGTATATCTAAATTTCCAGGGTTAGACTCGAGGACACGTGCAATTGTTGACGCGTAGACGGGTCGCGGTGGAGAAGTCGAGACGTGCAATCGTGGACGCGTGTCGCGTTGCGAAGTCCAAGACGTGCAGACGTGCACCGGTGCACGCGTAGGACGCGGGTCGCATTAACCACCCCTCGCCTTTATAGACGCCTCCTCGCACTCTCTCTGTCACTCTCACTCGCTCACGCATCGCCAACTCTCTCACGTCCCATCATCTTCTCCAAAGCAAAAACCCTCTCCCTCTCCCTCTTCCTCTTCCTCCGCCGTAGAGATGGACAAGGAGAATGCCAATCCCATCGTCGAGGTGGGCTCAAAGCGCGACGCCTCCATCTTCGGCGCCGTCCCCTGTCGCCGGTGCATCGGACGCTGCTGCCGCCGGTGGCAGTCAGATCCCGGCGGGATGGGACCCCTACGACCCCGTGCCGTACGTCCCGCCCCCGAACCCCTACGACACCTCCCTGGAGGACCCATGGAACGAGGTAACTACGGTTTGCTTCCTTTTTTGTTCCCCATTCCTTTTTGAACCCTATTTTTGCTGGTGTAGATGGATCTGTAGATGGATGAGTATTGGGCTAATATTTGCGCCGATTTTATTCCATTTTGTTTTGATCACTTCTTGATTTCGTTTAAGATTTGGGGTTCGGCTGTTCGGTTAATTTATGCAAGTAATATTGGATCTCAATCAGTTAATTTATGCAAGTAATCATGGGATCTCAATCAGTTATTTTATGCACTAATCAAAAGATATCAACCGTTTAATTTTGCAAATAATCTCGAATGTGTTCAAGTTTAGATCTAGTTCAGATCTAGAATCTGTTTCTTTGCCTATGATGAATGGTTGGGCACAAATTTTTACAGGGAGGGTTCAGCGAACCATTGCTGTGTACAAATCTGTTGTGCATGAGCTTTAGTTCGCTAACACCTTCCCTGTAGATATATAATCATGTCCACTCTAACTGAGGCTGACTCTGTTTTTCTTAACTTTGTTATCATGTACGTTAGTCATCGTTGCAACTCATTCACTAGTTTCTGTTTGATATGGATCAGATGTCTGGCAGCGACGTCGGCAGCGACGAAGAGGAGGAGGACGTCAAGACTCGCAGTCCTGCGGAGGCTGCAGGTCGGCCGACATCTCCTACTTCGCCAAGGAGGTGTACAGTGCCTTTTCGCACAGAGACTCGGCGCCACGGACTTCAACCGCCTCGTCACGCATGCGAGAACATCAGCAACACCTTCCCCAACGTCGGCACGACGGTGAACGTCCACTCCTTCCGCGCCAAGCACAGGGCGCTCGGCATGCACCTCCGCAGCTTGCAGCGGGTGGAGATCTCCGCCGGCCGCATGCCTCCGCTTCCAAGGCTCCCAAGGGGAGCAAGAGCAACAAGTGGAGGCAGGATGGGGTAGGCGGAGTCCCCGGACGTGGCTGCTGCCGCTGCTGCCTCCTTGTTGGGATCCCTTTGTTGTTAGCTAGGGATCCCTTGTTGTTATGTTAATATGATGGTGCTGTGAAGAACCTGTTACTATGTTGGCTGCTGTGTATGCCCTATTATCTATCCATATTATCTAGGGATTATCTATCCCTAGTCTACTATATTTTGTTGGCCGTACTTAGTTTTCTTGATTTACTATGACTGTGAATTTATCGTACATTATCCTGGAGATTTGCTTCTAGATTTAACTACATACATATGGACCAGAGGGAGTACTAGATTTGCTGCCATATTGGGCAAACAACGAGGGCCAAAAGGCACAAATAATTGAAGAAAGTCAGAAATGCAAGCTTCTCTAGATTTTATACTAATTTGGTGAAAAGGACAGAGAGAAAGAGGGGAAAAGGTGCACTTAATAATGCCAATTTTGGGCCGAGAGACAGAACCCAGCTCCTGCTCACGTGCAACCAAACGCTTCTCGTCCTGTCCCACGCGGTCCCTTTCTACCAGCCCCACGCGACGCGGCCCACACGACGCGCCCCACACGACGCGGCCCCACACGTGACGAACGGTCAACTAAACGGAATCCTGCCGTCCGAGTTGCTTGCGGGTTTCAGACAAACGTTTGGGTAAAACTGAGGAAAAACTAAGGAGCTGGGGAAAACTGAGTACAACTAAGGAACTGAGGGCACGAAAATAGAAATCCCTTTCTGATACCATTGGCTCTTTTACCTTAGGATATAGTGATTGATATTGTCTTACCAATTAACTTAAGCTAGCAAGATGTGACCTGAGACATAAAATGGGAGCTTGCATGTTCCTTTTTACCTTTTTTTTTTCTTTCCAAGCATTCTCATAGGTTGGCTATAGGGAATCGCCACCATAGATTTCCAAAAAGGTTGAGAGTTTATTTTCTTTGTGTTTAAAATCTGCGTGATTAACATATCAGGGGTACAACCAAAACTCAGGACCTTTTATGGATGGATGGTGGGCAATATTTTGGCTGCCTTTGTGCCTTTGCTAACTCAAGTGTATGCTAGGTTTCTTTCCAAAATCAGCCTTACCAAAAAAATTGTCACGAAATTTGGGCATTATTTAGATGGTGGCAGGACGCGGCTTGCCTGCGCCCTCCTCGTGCGCCCATCGGTGCTCCCTTTGTGTTAATTCTCAATCCCACGGCCCACACAATTTTCCTCTCACGCATCTCTTTTCTGCCTAAAAATAAACTCAAAAAACACTGTATTTAGTTCTCCTTAATACTCGCCCTCCATCAGTGCAGATTTCATCGGAACAATCGGTGACTTTGCAAACTAAATTCTAGTGGCTGCAGATTTCATCGGAACAATCGGTGACTTTGCAAACTAAATTGAAGATTAATCCTAGCCATGAGCGCAGAAAAGTATCAATCGCAGGCAGAAAACGTAAATTTCCAATCTGGAGGATGAAGAGCATCTGATAACACCAATCGCATGCGGACCAAGATCAATTACGCAGTGCAGGAATTTCAAAATTTCTAACCCAGTGATCTATGAATCCTTGCATCAATTGGTACGCTTGCGGCGGTTTTGAACGCAAACAATCAGCAACTTATGAAATCGACAACGCTGCTAATTCCAAAGGGGAGTAGCTGGTTGGGGCCGCGGCGATCGTTGGGTCCGGCGAGCGCCAAATCCTCACGGAATCGCCAGGAGGACGTGATGCCGTGAGGACGACGGGAAGGTCAGGCTTCATGTAGTTGCCGACGAACTTGGGGTAGGTAAGCGATTGTCCGTCCATCTGACCCACCGCCTTCGCCCAGCTTCGACAGCCGCCGACGTCCATCTAGTCTACCGAGGGCAGTGAGTCGTAGAGGATTTGCCGGAGGCAGGCAACCGGCGACCCGCACGACAGAGAAATGAGGCTGGTAGGAACGGGGCACGGCGGAGGACGTCATGGACTTCATCCATGCATCGCCTGGTTTGTATTTCCAATTTGTTTTTTTAACGAGGAAAAGAAGCCACGCTGGAAGTCGTTCGATGCGCCAGATTTAGGCGGGCGCACGGATGGGCACAAACTCGCGGCGCAGGCAAGCCCCGTCCATGCTGTCATGTGATATCACTTTTTCAAATCTTGTTCATATTTATTGCCAATTTTGACCAAATCACAGGAAAACAATGCTTGAACCAAAATTTTGGCTTGCCAACTTTTTGGTGGCCTGAAGTTGGGCTAAAACCATACACAACCCATCTAGAAATCTCTTGTCGAAAATGGAAACCTACTGGAATCATTGGTGGGGCAAGGCATGCCCCCATGCACTAAGTATAATGGTCCATACATGCCTAAACCTAATTATGTGATCCACTATCTAAAGCAAGCACAAAAGATCATAATTAATCTTCCTTGTATGCATGCCCCAGTGAATGAAGAATACTTAATTAGCAAGAAATAATAGTTAACCAACTGATAGTTCTGCAGGTAGTGCAGTGAATGATCGATCAATGTGTGCAGGTTAACATCACCTGAGGTTTATGTATGATCGTCTCTATCCTTGGTTCCAACTCATGCATGGATAATGACAGATTGACAGATCTTTTACTGACTGAACTTTTGATCTTTCCTTTTCTTCTTTGGTTTAATATTTTTTTGTGGCTGTGAGAGGAACAACATACAGTTTGACTTTATCGTCCCCCCCCGATTCTGCTTTTTTTTGTGGAGTGCGGGCTCCACGGAACATTTTACCCATCGAAACGTTGTAGAATGTCGACAACGTATTTGGTACAGGTGCTCTTGCAATCTAACTCTACTAGAAGGCCTCGTTTGTCAATATCTTTGAAATTTCATTTTCCAATAAATTTGGTGTAAATAATGCAAACAGATAACAAATTATACAATGAGAGCTGAGTGTTGCAGTTTTCTAATTAATCCGATTAACACACTGGACTAGCCAAGTAGTATGCGAACTCCACATACCTATACATAAGAAAGCTGTAATCGAGTACGGGTGCACCTACACACCACTACCCCTGGGGTTTTTGTACTAAATTGCAACAAAAAAAACGTAAGAAAAGTTATCTAGCGGTATGCTAGATAAGTAACCATAAGAAAAAAATTAAGGAAAAATACGAGTGTACTACAGCATCATAATATGCCCTCAGATGGAAAACTCATGTGGCATATACAGAAGTAACAAGTGGTAGCAAATATAAAATTCATCAATTTTTTTTGTTCCTCTCAAATAGCACATTTATACCTCAAACTTTACATGTCAATATAATTTTGTACTACAACATGTAGAATTTTGTTTTCTAAATTCCAGTACACCAAAAATCTCTACAAGAAATGAGGGTATACAGGCACATCCGTTCTTCTATACGTCGATCTAAAACATCTAATTCCAATTCCATGTCTCTAGCTATACATTTGAAGCTGTATGTAAAAATATATTTAATGCGTATGATACGACAACATTAGAATGCATTGGAATTTCTCAAGTTGCCTACTTGCACCGAGTGAGACAGTACTATACGCTAGCACATTGCAAATACTCTTATAAGTGTAAAGATGAGGTATTTACCAATAATTACTCTTAAGAACTACTCCACATGGTATGGTGTTTTTGTTGTGGAGAAAACATGATAGTAGGGGTATCTCTTCTCCAGTAATCGCGACACGACTATAGTAGGGGTGGGTACGTCAGTCTTACAATGAAAGCCACCTGCCAAAATTGATGCATCGATGTTTAAATAGGTTCGATCATCTTGCCGGAACGCAACTTCATATCAGAAAGATATTGAGGGAGGCTTGGTTAATGACTAGAGTCATACTGTATTATTTGAGTCCAACTCCAAAATTTTATTTCGGAAATCTATCCGACTTGTACGAGAGTCCTTGACTCTTGATTCCCTGAACTTGTCTTGTAGCTAGGGGTCATTGACAAAATGTTCAAATCTACTCTTGTGGTATTTCTTTAGCATATACATTTGTTGGCAGGTGCGAAAATATTTTTGGAGGATGATCTTTGATTCACTAGCTACTACATGATGGACTAGGAGATGTGCACGGATCACGCTGGACTAGACCACATATCTACCATAAAATGGAAAACCTCAAATATAGCGTGGTTTTGTTTTCCCTTTTTCAAACTTCAAAACTTTTGATTTTAAAGTTTCAGAAAACTTCAAAAAAAAAAAACGTAGACGTGGAGAATGTGGAAATAAATTGGTGTGTAAATTTTCAGATTGAAATACATCATATATTGCCCTCAGTAAAAATAACAAAGTCTCACAAAATGTCAAAATCTAGATTTTAGTGTACATTACTATTCACCAATGCTGAAATCAAGATTTATTTTTGCTGAGCCTAAAATACAACATATTTCAATCTAAAAAATTACACACTTGAAGATTACAATATTATGTACATCACAATATTTTTCAATTTTTTTACCATGTTTAAAATGAAATTTGTATAGGTTTAAAAAGTGGCCTACATGTAGCTCGAGCTGCAAAAGTCCATTCTCCCATAAAATGTGTTTCTTCATCTCGAGTCTTCTTTCATTGAGTTCCATTGTAGATTTTTTTTTGTCCTAATTTTTTTACGAAACACAGTACACCCATCCCTATGAACGCACACACGCACATTCTACCCCTATGAGCACCTCCTAGAGACTGCGTCGAAGATCTGATCCGGTGGGTCTTGAGATTGACGAAGTAACCACAGGCGCCTCGCTGTCGACGGAAACATCGCCTCGTACTGAAGAATATTCCGCCTTTATGAGACGCCAAAGTGTCAAATCGGGGATTTGAACTCTGGTGGGCTGGTGGGCTGGGGGTGCCACTACTCTCCTAACCATCCAACCACAGGTTGGCTCTCATTCTTTTGTCCTACTTGTTGACCCTATCAATGCTTGGATATTTTTTAGCACTAATAATACGTCCATGCTATGCCACAAAACGAAAAACAAAATATGAAACATGGTTCACAGAAGTTATATGCTCTGATTTATGGGGACGGGTCATTGTTGCTTCCTTCTATGTCCGTATGTTCGCACATGTCAACATTCAAACAAGAAATATAAAGAAGAGTGAATAAATAGCCACCAATCTGAAACTTCATATTTCTAATTATTACTAGTATTAATAATAATAGTATTATTATTATTGATTACCTATATGACTTAAATTTGACAATTTGCCACGTGGATGCCAAATAGGACCTCTAGGTATGATTAACTGTTTCCAAAACACACGAAACTAATGTATTTAACTGAATTTAAACATAGTATTTTTCTCGACACATGCTTCGTATGGTCCCACATGTCAAAATTCAGACAAGAAATACAAAAAAGAGTGAATAAATAGCCAACAACTCGAACTTCATATTTCTACTACTCCCTCCGTCCCGGTTTACAGGGCTTACGCGTATCCCAAGATCATCAAATGGTCAATATAATATAAGATTTACACTACAGAAATTGTATCATCAAAAAGTACAACATCTAAACTTTTCAATGATATATATTTTGTAGTATATATCTTGTGTTATGTTGGTTAAATTGAAGACCTAGTATATTATTACTATTTTTATTATTATTGATTACCTGTATGACTTAAATTTGACAGTTTGCCATGTGGATGCTATGTGGGACCTCTAGGTATGATTAACTATTTCCAAAACACACGAAACTAATGTATTTAACGGAATTTTAAAAGATTTTTTTGGGTGTACAAGGCCAAAGCGAAAGGAAAGCAAAATAAAATAAAATACATAACTAAAAAGAACCTGTACATGGCCAACACCCACTAGCCAAGCCTCAGAACATCAGGAGGCCGAGAGGCAGGCGACCTAGTGCCTTGGCACCGGCGAGCAGCCACAAGACCGATTTTGCTCCCTTCTGAACCTTACTTACAATTATGTGTTTGAATCACATAAATCATATTTCAGTTGAGAGAAACGGAGGAAGTACAACTTTGCTGTACGCAAGAAAGAGTATAAGGAGCCAATAATTGCCTCTTTGATTCCGTATTAAAATAGAGCAGATCACTGACCCGATCGATCCAGTCCAAAGCCGCATCATCTTTACGCCCAACCTTGTGCTCACTTTTCATTTCCATCCCGTCCACCTGCTCTATCGATCGCCCAAAATATGATACGATACTCTCATATATATCCAGGAGATCAGTTCATCGGTCCAATCCAGTTTGCTTCATGGGCAATCTAATCACTTTTCCTCCCCCAGATCCATCATTGCGAAACTTCTGTTCCTGACACGTATCGAGTCTTGACCGAGTCTTCACCTATACTAGATCCGTAAGTGTTTTGAGTGTTTGTGTTGGACAGATGCTGCTGTGGATTTGCTCAAGCTAGTCCCGACGTGCCTGCAATTCTCTCTCGATATTGTTGTTTATGTTGCCAATTGCTTTCTTTACCCCTTTATGTTTTCAGTGTAGCTTTTCTTTTCTAGTTTGTGCATAGTAATAATTTTATTGTTTGTTTTCTCGAGGAAAATATTTGGTGTATGCTCAAAACGAAAAAGAGAGAAATCACTACAGAAAAATCTACGTACGCCGACGGCCTGGGGAGAGGAGCCGTGTGGCTGTCAGTTAAGAGATGTCGTCGCGTCAACCTAGATTGTTCCATCGGCGTTGGCTGAGGGTGGGCGTCGGCGTGGCTCTGCCACGTGGGCTCTCGCAACATCCATCATGATGGACTACGGGACAACATCAGGTCGACATCTACGCCGACGGCATTGCCATCGGGACAGATAATTTATTTTCTTTGTCGAGCTGATCATACAGATATGATTCTACTTCCTCTGGTTCAAAATAATTGCTACAAAATAGATGTATCTAGACATATTTTCGTGTGCAGGTGAATTTATTTTTCAGCAGTTATTTTCAACCCAAGAGTTAGTTAACTTTGCTTGTATTTCTTGTATATGTTCTTTTATAGTCATTTCTGTTCTTTTCTTAGTCCTTATGTGTTCTGAATATTCTTAGCTAGCCAGTGTTCAGTAATCATTCCTGTTTGTAGAACCACTTGTTTTTTAGGAAAGACGGCAGCGCTGCTTCGTTTCATTCAGAGAGAACCGGGACAAATGCCGGAGAGTGTATAGAGGTAGAGATTAAACACAAATACAATCATAGAACACTAAATACAGACAAAAGAAAAGAAGGCGCTGATCATGCTTTGCCTTGATGAGACCACCGCCAGAATAACAACTACTCTCCACGCGTGATCGACTCCTCGATCACCCTCGCAGCACTCCATTATTTAAGCTGAAGGAAGATCTTCTCCGTTTGTAGAACCACTTGATTAGGGCATCTTAATTTGTAGACTGCATGTAGTTGTTAGTCTTCAGTTTCTAGTCCCCACTAGCAGTTGTTCTGCGCAGCAGCAAATATGGAGAAGTAGCCTCACAGCTTGTCACACTCATCCCCTTGCCGGTGTGATTGCTGATGTGAGGTCCTGGATCTCGCCTGACTTGGAGGAGAAGAAGAACAGAGAGAGAGATAGCGAGTAGAGGTTTTCCTTCTATTCCGAAGTTCAGACTTTGATCGATGCCATCTCTGAATGCCGCTTCTTCTTTTGTACTCCCAACCAACATTGCCAGCCCATGACCACCAGGCCCATGGTCCCTCACATTCAGGCCCATCTCTTCTATGGCACCGGGTGTGACAATACCGCCCCCAAGAAACATTGCTTGTCCCCAAGCAATGGCATGAGCTGGTGGTGGCAGATGATAGCTCCAACTATTGCAACATGATCCTTGCCTCAACCAAGTCCGACCAGTAGCCTCCATTGCTCTTGTCATCATCATGTTGAAGGTTGCATCAAGAACCCACGGGACACCAGGATCCCATTGCTTGTACTGAAGATGGTTTGTCGGACAAATCGATGAACAGATAGTCTGGCCTCTGTATATCACGTAAAAAATGACAAGCAATTTCCCTAGATCCTGTAAAGCCCCGCCATCATATGTGATCTCAGTTTCCAGTCCCGTTGTAAAACAATAATGGGGGGCCTGCAGCTGCCACACTTGCAAACTGTACTGACTCAAGCACAATGTTATACTCATTTGTAGTGGTTTGCCTAACACATTGATAATGTCATCCTGGAATAGAAAATATGCAGCAAAGATCTTAGCTGTCAACAAATCAAATGCCCTCAATTTATCGGTAAGAGCAACCATGGGAACTCCACTGACAATAAAAACATCCTGTTTCTGAAGGTTGCTTGTTCTGTCAACGGTCTGAAGTGAAATGCTGCTGAAAATCTGTATGACTACATCTGGCATTAGACCTTTGATGCGAAGGTCCCGAATTCCGCGGACATCCCAAGCTGAGAAAACCATGTAGCACATGCTATTGTGTATCAAGGTTCGGATTAATTTGCATTTGAGGGAGCCTTGTCTTTTGTTGCACCGGAGCGAGTATGTTCTAGTCCACGCCAACAAACCTCCTACGCCTCAACACAACAGCTCAAGGGGGGAGGGGGGGGGGCTCGGGGCTCGACGGCGGGCCAACAACCTAGCAGAACCTGAGGATCCAAAGGAGAGGGAGTCTTGCGGTGACGCCTCCAAGAAGGTGCATGGCGCACGAATGCGTCATCGTCATCGGCAGGGACCGAGGTCCTGCAAAGTTTTCACCTAGACCCCGAACCACCACCCCCGAGCTCGAGTTAGGTCTAGACCAGAGACACAACATCTTTCAATGGCATTGGGATAGGCACACCAACCGAGACTACGGCCAGACGCCAACCTAGCTGACGGAGCTGGAGGAGGTGGGGCGCTCCGGCTGCCTACGGGGGAGGGGGGGCGACGGGACCCGAAGTGCTCGAACCTCCCATCTGCTTTTTCCCTGCCAAATTTATTTAGCACTAGATGCAAAAGAAATTCTGGACCGGGGAAAAGTCTCCAAGAATAAAAAGAGGGAACTGCCTAAGTCTGGTGATGTCTTGGGCTTAGTGAGAATATTAATGGCATCCTAAACATTGATTGATCCGGTTCGGTCATCGTTGAAGAAATCATCAGACTAGTCATAGTGGAGAGTAACATAGAGTAGTAACATGGTGTATGTTATTACCCTATGTTACTACCTTCATAGTGGGTAGTTACATATATGTGGTGTCATGCATTCCATATTTATTAGATTGTAGACTCATCTTGTCTTGAGAAGTGTGATGTTATGGTAACATAGCTAGTTACCACCCCACTCTCTTTCTTCATTTATTAACATGCCATGTCATCAAAATGCTTTGGGGTGTGTGATGTTACCACCTATGTTACTCCCACCATGAGAAGTCTCACACGAGATGAGAAGCTTTATTTTCTTGGAGATGTTGGCTTAAGAGAATTAGTCGTTACTGTTGGGTGGTATCTTTGGAGGGAGCGTTGGTAGCTAGTAAATGGAGAAGGTGTTCAAATCACGTCTAAATTCAACATATAATTTTTCGATAAGGGGCACTTTATTACTCAAAAAGTTTTAAGCATTACACCCAGCCTCTGCATAACCAGGATGCACACAGCCGTTTATAAGTCTAGTATCCATCGACATAAGATATAAAAAAGATAAAAAACCAACTACTACGACGCTCCGTTGGCTTCAATCCTCCGACTATGCAGTCACCCATGTTGGGAAATAAACTCTGTGGCCGTGTTTTTTAATCGGGTAGACATCTCCATAAAGAGGCCGCGATCTTCCAAACGCTGAAGTGGTGATCATGAACGGAGCAAAGCCGTACACCGGTAGATGACCTGCATAAGAGAAAAATTCTTCTCATTAAAAACCTTGTCATTTCTACATAGCCAAAGCGACCATGCAACCGCAATCGCTCCCACTCTGATAATCGTTTTGTACCTAGAATCCAACCCATTTAGCCAATTGCCAAAAATATTTGCAATGCTACGGGGAGGGTATAAGGTAGAATGATACGTCCAATTTGCATCACTATTTTGTATCATAATTTGCTGTTATTCATTGATATATTTCGTATTGGGACACAATACTTATGTTATTTCATCTATTTTTCATGTTTCATCATTATTGGAGGATCAAGCACCGGAGCCAGGATTCTGCTGGAAAAAGCACCGTCAGAACGCAATATTTCGGAAGATCAACTGTGGAAGGAAATTACACGTAAATTCCTATTTTTCCGATGACGAAGGAAGCCAGGAGGGGGAGCCAGCTGGACCCAAGGTGGGCCCAGACAGGGCGGCGCGGCCCATGGCCTGGCCGCGCCACCATGTTGTGTGGGGGCCCCACAGCCCCTCTCACCTCCTTTTCTTCGCGTATGCCTTCGTCCCGAAAACCTAAGCCATAGAGGGTACCTCACGAAGAGTTACAGCCGCCTCTGCGGGGCGGAGAACACCAGAGAGAAAAGGCGGGCAGGAATCCGCCGGGGAAATTCCCTCCCGGAGGGGGAAATCGACGCCATCGCCATCGTCATCGAGCTGGACATCATCTCCATCATCATCATCATCATCTCCACCATCTACACCGCCATCACCACCGCTGCACCTCGTCACCGCTGTAACGATTTGGGTTGGATCTTGATTGTTTGATAGGGGAAACTCTCCCGGTGTTACTTTCTACTTGTTATTGATGCTATTGAGTGAAACCATAGAACCAAGGTTTATGTTCAGATTGTTATTCATCATCATATCACCTCTGATTGTATTCCATATGATGTCTCGTGAGTAGTTCGTTTAGTTCTTGAGGACATGGGTGAAGTCTAAATGTTAGTAGTGAACTATGGTTGAGTAATATTCAATGTTATGATATTTAAGTTGTGGTGTCATTCTTCTAGTGGTGTCGTGTGAACATCGACTACACGATACTTAACCATTTATGGGCCTAGGGGAGTGCATCTTGTATTCGGTTGCTAATTGCGGGGTTGCCGGAGTGACAGAAACCTAAGCCCCCGTTAGTATACCGATGCAAGAGGGATTGCAGGATCTCAGAGTTTAAGGCTGTGGTTAGATTTATCTTAATTACTTTCTTGTAGTTGCGGATGCTTGCAAGGGGTATAATCACAAGTATGTATTAGTCCTAGGAAGGGCGGTGCATTAGCATAGGTTCACCCACACAACACTTATCAAAACAATGAAGATTATTTAGCTACATGAAGCGAAAGCACTAGACTAAAATCCCCGTGTGTCCTCAAGAACGTTTGGTCATTATAAGTAAACAAACCGGCTTGTCCTTTGTGCTAAAAAGGATTGGGCCACTCGCTGCAATTATTTCTCTCGCATTTTACTTACTCGTACTTTATTCATCTATTACATCAAAACCCCTTGAATACTTGTTTGTGAGCATTTACAGTGAATCCTTCATCGAAACTACTTGACAACACCTTCTGCTCCTCGTTGGGATCGACATTCTTACTTATCGAAGATACTACGATACATCCCCTATACTTGTGGGTCATAAAGACTATTTTCTGGCGCCGTTGCCGGGGAGTGAAGCGCTATTGGTAAGTGGAATTGGTAAGTAAAACCTTTACTGTTTGTGCTGATTTTATTTCTGCCTGCTGCTATAAGTCATTATGGAGAGATCTTCTCTTCAATTTCTATTTGGGAAATCTACTACTACGGTAGTGGATGAAGCGCCAGGTGAGGAAGTAATACCATATAAAATACCTATGAAAATTATTGAACGTGTTATGGATAACCGCTATGAAGGGGATGGAACTGTTCATCCTGGTGATCATTTACTGTTTTTTTTATGCGGGTTATTTAAATGTGCAGGTATTGCTATGAATGAAGTTAGAAAGAAACTATTCACTATATCGCTGTCTGGTAAAGCGGCGCACTGGTATAAATTGCTGAAGAATGGTGATTCTCTTGATTGGGAGGACATTGTGCCTTTATTTTATTCCAAATTTTATCCTCCAAGTGAAATTCACAAAGATCGGAACCGCATATATAATTTCTGGCCTCATGATGGAGAAAGTATTGCCCAAGCTTGGGGGAGATGGAAGTCTTTAATGCTCAAATGCCCCATTCATGAGCTTCCTGGTAATGTTATTATTGATAATTTCTATGCAAGACTTTCTTTTCAAGACAAGACCTTGCTGGATACTTCTTGTTCTGGATCATTTACACGCAACAAAGAAGAGTTTAAAAGGGACCTTCTTGATCGGATCCAGGAGAATACTGAAGGATGGGAGAACGACAAAGATAGAGAATCAGGTATAATTTATGATTATAAATGCATTGAAGCTTTTATGGATACTGATAAATTTCGTAATATGAGTGCTACATATGGTGTTGATTCCCAAGTTGTTGCAAATCTGTACAAAGCTTTTGCCTCTCATTATGAATTGCCTAAGAAGAATTTTGATAAGTATCATGAACCGTATAAAGATAAAGTTGATTCATCTGTAAACAAATGTGTAGTGATTGAAACTGTTGATCATGTTATTCCTGAAGCTTATATTGAAAAAACTCCTTTCCCTGCTAAAATGAAAGAGTATTCTGTTATATCTAGTGCGGTTAATAAAAGTGAAAAGAAACCTATAGAACCTGAAGAACAAATTAAGGTTGAACCTGCTGTTGCAATAGTTAAAGATCTTGTGACTGAAAATGTGGAGGATGGTCAAATTATTTTCTGTGAAGATGCTTCTAATATTGTTTCACATCCTAATAAACCCAAACAAGTTAGTGTTCCTATGTTATCTGTTAGAATTGGTGATCATTGCTATTATGGTTTATGTGATATTGGTGCAAGTGTTAGTGCTATTCCTTATGAGCTTTATACGGAGATTATGCACGAAATTGATTCTTGTGAACTTGAAGATATTGATGTGGTTATTCAGCTGGCTAATAGAGAAACTATTTCTCCAATTGGTATTGTTCGAGATGTGGAAGTTCTATGTGGTAAGATTAAATATCCTGCTGACTTTTTGGTACTTGGTTCTGCTGCTAGTGATCATTGTCCTATCATTTTTGGTAGACCTTTTCTAAATACTTGTGGAGCTATTATAGATTGCAAGAAAGAGAAAATTTTGACTAAATTTGCTGGTGAATCTTATGAGTTTAACTTCTCTAAATTTACCAAAACTCCTTATAAAGCTGATTTGCCTAGTGATGATTTTAAAATGGAGCAGTGTGCATCTATTGTTCTTGTTCCTAATAATCCTTTGCAGCAACATTTGGAGAATAGCGAGAGTGAAGTTTTTAGGAAAGAAAGAGATGAGCTTGAGGAAATTTTTCTTCGACAACCTATTCTCAAGCATGATTTACCGGTGGAAGATTTGGGTACAACACCGCCACCAAAGGAAGATCCTGTTTTTGATTTAAAGCCTTTACCTGATAATCTTAAATATGCTCATATTGATGATAAGAAAATATATCCTGTTATTATTAGTTCTAAACTTTCAGAGATTGAGGAAGAAAGGTTATTGGAAATATTGAAGAAACACCGAGGAGCTATTGGCTACACTCTTGATGATTTGAAAGGGATTTCTCCTTCTATTTGCCAACATGCTATCAATATGGAAGATGATGCAAAGCCTGTTGTTGAACATCAACGTCGTCTAATTCCGAAGATGAAGGAGGTGGTAAGGAATGAGGTATTAAAACTTCTTGAAGCTGGTATTATATATCCTATTGCTGATAGTAGATGGGTTAGTCCTGTGCATTGTGTTCCTAAGAAAGGAGGAATGACTGTTGTGCCTAATGATAATGATGAGCTCATCCCTCAAAGAGTAGTTGTAGGGTATAGAATGTGCATTGATTTTCGAAAAGTTAATAAAGTTACTAAGAAAGATCATTACCCTTTACCCTTTATTGATCAAATGCTAGAAAGGTTATCTAAAAATACTCATTTTTGCTTTCTTGATGGTTATTCTGGGTTTTCACAAATTGCTGTTAAAGCTAAAGATCAAGAGAAAACCACGTTTACTTGTCCTTATGGAACTTATGCTTATAGGTGTATGCCTTTTGGTTTATGTAATGCTCCTGCTACTTTTCAAAGATGCATGTCTGCTATTTTTCATGGCTTTTGCGAGAGTATTGTAGAGGTGTTCATGGATGATTTTTCTGTCTATGGGAATTCTTTTGATAATTGCTTGCGAAACCTCGATAAAGTTTTGCAGAGATGTGAAGAAACTAACCTTGTTCTTAATTGGGAGAAATGCCACTTTATGGTTAATGAAGGAATTGTTTTGGGACATAAAATTTCCGAGAGAGGTATTGAAGTTGATAGAGCTAAAGTTGAAGCAATTAGAAGATGCCCTATCCAAGGGATGTTAAAGGTATTCGTAGTGTTCTTGGTCATGCTGGGTTTTATAGGAGATTTATTAAAGATTTCTCTAAAATTTCAAAGCCTCTTACTAATCTTCTTCAAAAAGATGTACCTTTTGTTTTTGATGATGATTGTAAGGAAGCTTTTGAAACTCTAAAGAAAGCCTTAACAACTGCTCCTGTAGTTGAACCTCCTGATTGGAATTTACCTTTTGAAATTATGTGTGATGCTAGTGATTTTGCTGTAGGCGCTGTTCTTGGACAGCGAGTAGATAAAAAATTAAATGTTATTCATTATGCTAGTAAGACTCTTGATGCTGCTCAAAGAAATTATGCTACAACTGAAAAGGAATTGTTAGCTGTAGTCTTTGCTTGTGACAAGTTTAGACCCTATATTGTTGATTCAAAAGTCACAATTCATACTGATCATGCTGCAATTAGATACCTTATGACAAAGAAAGATGCTAAGCCAAGGCTTATTAGATGGGTACTTCTTTTGCAAGAATTTGATTTACATATTATAGATAGGAAAGGTGCTGATAATCCTGTTGCTGATAATTTGTCTAGATTGGAAAATATTGCTTATGATCCTGTTCCTGTTAATGATAGTTTTCCAAATGAACAATTGGATGTAATAAAGGTGAGCTCGCGAGAGAGCCCTTGGTATGCTGATTATGCTAACTTTATTGTTTCGAAGTATTTGCCTCCAACCTTTTCAGCTCAGCAAAGGAGGAAATTCTTTTATGACTTGAGGCATTATTTTTGGGATGACCCACACCTATATAAAGAAGGAGTGGATGGTATTATGCGAAGATGTGTTCCTGAATATGAACAACAGGAAATATTGAGTAAATGTCATGGTAGTGTTTATGGAGGACATCACGCTGGAGATAGAACCGCGCAAAAGGTTCTACAATCAGGTTTTTATTGGCCAACACTTTTCAAAGATGCAAGGAAGTTTATCTTATCTTGTGATGAATGTCAAAGAGTTGGTAATATCTCTAGACGCAATGAAATGCCTATGAATTATACTCTTGTTATTGAACCATTCGATTGTTGGGGATTTGACTTCATGGGTCCTTTCCCTTCTTCAGAAGGTAACACTCATATACTTGTCGATGTTGATTATGTTACTAAATGGGTAGAAGCTATACCTACAAAAAGTGCTGATGGTGAGACCTCTTTAAAAATGCTTTTAGATATTATTTTTCCTAGATTTGGAGTACCTAGATATATTATGACTGATGGAGGTTCTCATTTTATTCATGGAGGTTTTAGAAAAACTCTTGCTAAGTATGGTATTAATCATAGAATTGCTTCCGCTTATCACCCTCAAACTAGTGGTCAAGTAGAATTATCAAATAGAGAGATTAAATCTATTTTGGGAAAGACCGTTAATAAATCTAGAAAGAATTGGGCTAGCAAATTGAAGGAAGCACTATGGGCTTATAGAACTGCTTATAAAAATCCGATGGGAATGTCACCTTATAAAATGGTTTATGGAAAAGCTTGTCATTTACCTTTAGAACTAGAGCACAAAGCTTATTGGGCTGTTAGAGAATTAAATAAAGATCCGAAACTAGCCGGTAATAAGAGGTTGCTGCAATTAAGTTCTCTAGATGAATGGAGAAGTGAAGCTTATGAAAATGCTAAACTCTTTAAAGAAAAAGTTAAGAAATGGCATGATAGAAGGATCATCAAAAGAGAGTTTAATATTGGGGATAAAGTCCTATTGTATCGGTCTCGTCTCAGATTCTTTGCAGGGAAATTACTCTCGAAATGGGAAGGACCATATGTTGTTGAGGAGGTGTATCGTTCAGGAGCAATTAAAATTAGCTCTCTCCAAGGCAATGCTACGCAAGTGGTGAATGGACAAAGACTCAAGCATTATATCTCGGGTGATTCTTATAATGTTGATGTTGATATTATTCAAGTGGAAACACCGGAGGCTTTCATCAAAGGACAAATTGACAGTCCGCCAGAACTCGACTTTGAATAGGTAACAGTACAGGTAATAAAAGTCCGCGTTTAGCTTTCCGAACAATATTTCTGCTGTTTTTGGAAAATATGAAAAATTACGGGATCGAAACGGAGGAGGAGACGCACGAGGGCGTGCCCCATAGGCCGGCGCGGGCCCCCTGGCCGCGCCTCCCTATGAGGACACCGCCTCGTTGTCCCCCTCCGACTCTTGTTCGATCTGGTACCTTCCTTTTGTTGTAAAATTTTTGCTATATAATCCCCCGGACCCCTGGAGGTCCGTATATCGTTTCTCGTCGTGTTTTGTTTCGAGCTGTTTTCTGCCAGGATCCGTTTTGGTCTAGAAGCACCATGGTCTCCAACAACAAGGAAAAGGAGCCTTGGAAGGAAGAGATGGATGAAAGGATCAATAAGTGTTGGTGCAGAATTGCAAAACTGAGAAGCTGAAGGAGATCCTTAAGAAGCGCAAGAAGAATCCATCACCATCACCACCGAAGGAGTAATTCATCATCGGTATTGGCATCCCCTTGGTTTGTTCCAAGCTTGGGGGAGTGCCGCGGTATCACATCATCACTACCTTTATCTTTTACTATCAAGTAGTGTCATATCATGAGTAGGGAAGTTATCATATGGAATAGTATGCAATGTGGAAGTATCTCTCTAGGTTGGTTATCTATGTATCCGTTGGTGTGAGTTATCGTTATGGAATATTAATGAGAAGTCTTATCATTTACTTTTTGCACATCTTATTTTAGTTTTCAATCTCCATTATATGATTACTCTTGACATTAGTATTTGTTGGAGATATGCCCAAGAGGCAATAATAAAAGTGGTTATTATATATCTTTATGTTTATGATAAATGTTTATATACCATGCTATAATTGTATTAACCGAAACATTGATACATGTGTGATATGTAAACAAACAAAGAGTCCCTAGTAAGCCTCTTAACTAGCTTGTTGATTAATAGATGATTAGTTTCATAATCATGAACATTGGATGTTATTAATAACGAGGTTATATCATTGTATGAATGATGTAATGGACACACCCAATTAAGCGTAGCATTAGATCACGTCATTAAGTTATTTGCTATAAGCTTTTATTACATAGTTACCTAGTCCTTATGACCATGAGATCATGTAAATCACTTATACCGGAAAGGTACTTTGATTACATCAAACGCCACTGCGTAAATGGGTGGTTATAAAGGTGGGATTAAGTATCCGGAAAGTATGAGTTGAGGCATATGGATCAATAGTGGGATTTGTCCATCCCGATGACGGATAGATATACTCTGGGCCCTCTCGGTGGAATGTCGTCTAATGTCTTGCAAGCATATGAATAAGTTCATAAGAGACCACATACCACGGTACGAGTAAAGAGTACTTGTCAAGAGACGAGGTTGAACAAGGTATAGTGTGATACCGATGATCAAACCTCGGACAAGTAAAATATCGCGTGACAAAGGGAATTGGTATCGTATGTGAATGGTTCATTCGATCACTAAAGTCATCGTTGAATATGTGGGAGCCATTATGGATCTCCAGATCCCGCTATTGGTTATTGGTCGGAGTGAGTACTCAACCATGTCCGCATAGTTCGCGAACCGTAGGGTGACACACTTAAAGTTGGATGTTGAAATGGTAGAACTTGAATATGGAATGGAGTTGGAATATTTGTTCGGAGTCCCGGATATGATCCCGGACATCACGAGGAGTTCCGGAATGGTCCGGAGAATAAGATTCATATATAGGATGTCATTTTATGTGAATAAAATGTCGCGGAAGGTTCTATGGAAGGTTCTAGAAGGTTCTAGAAAAGTCCGGAAGAAACCACCAAGGAAGGTGGAGTCCACAAGGGACTCCACCTCCATGGCCGGCCAGCCCTAGATGGGGTGGAGTCCCAAGTGGACTCCACCATAGGGGGCCGGCCACCCCCCACATGGGAGGTGGAAATCCCACCTTTGGGTGGGAGTCCTAGTTGGGCTAGGTTTCCCCCTCCTATGGAAGGTTTTGGTTCGGGTCTTATTCGAAGACTTGGACACCACCTCTTGGGGTTCCACCTATATAATGAGGGGCCAAGGGGAGGGGGCCGGCCACCCAAGAACCACCAAGGTGGCCGCACCCCATAGTGGCCGGCGCCCCTCTCCCCAAACCCTAGCCGCCCCTCCTCCACATCCCGCATAGCTTAGCGAAGCTCCGCCAAACTTCTACACCGCCACCGACACCACGCCGTCGTGCTGTCGGATTCAAGAGGAGCTACTACTTCCGCTGCCCGCTGGAACGGGGAGGTGGACGTCGTCTTCATCAACAACCGAACGTGTGACCGAGTACGGAGGTGCTGCCCGTTCGTGGCGCCGGAACCGATCGTGATCAAGATCTTCTACGCGCTTTTGCAAGCGGCAAGTGAACGTCTACCGCAGCAACAAGAGCCTCCTCTTGTAGGCTTTGGAATCTCTTCAAGGGTGAGTCTCGATAATCCCCTCGTTGCTACCGTCTTCTAGATTGCATCTTGGCTTGGATTGCGTGTTCGCCGTAGGAAAATTTTTGTTTTCTATGCTACGTTATCCTACAGTGGTATCAGAGCCAGGTCTATGCATAGATGGTTGCATGAGTAGAACACAATGGTTTGTGGGCGTTGATGCTCTTGTTATCTTTAGTTGAGTACTTTGCATCTTTGTGGCATAGTGGGATGAAGCGGCTCGGGCTAACTTTACATGACCGCGTTCATGAGATTTGCTCCACGCTTGACATGCAACTTGTATTGCATAAGTGGCTTTGCGGGTGTCTGTCTCTCCTACTATAGTGAAGATTCAATTTACTCTTCTATTGACAACACTAGTATCACCGTTGTGGTTGATGTTCATAGGTAGATTGGATCTTGCTCGAAAACCCTAAACCACGTAAAATATGCAAACCAAATTAGAGAACGTCTAACTTGTTTTTGCAGGGTTTGGTGATGTGATATGGCCATAATGTGATGATGAATATGTATGAGATGATCATTATTGTATTGTGGCAACCGGCAGGAGCCTTATGGTTGTCTTTAAATTTCATGTTGAGTAGTATTTCAAAGTAGTTGTAATAGTTGCTACATGGAGGACGATCATGAAGACGGCGCCATTGACCTTGGTGCTTCGCCGACGATGATGGAGATCATGCCCGTTGATGATGGAGATCATGTCCGTGCTTTGGAGATGAAGATCAAAGGAGCAAAGATAAAAAAGGGCCATATCATATCACATATGAACTGCATGTGATGTTAATCCTTTTATGCATCTTATTTTGCTTAGATCGCGACGGTAGCATTATAAGATGATCCCTCTCACTAAAATTTCAAGATAATAAAGTGTTCATCCTTAGTAGCACCGTTGCCAAGACTTGTCGTTTCGAAGCATCTCGTGATGATCGGGTGTGATAGAATCAACAAGTGCATACAACGGGTGCCAGTTTTGCACATGCGGATACTAAGGTGGCCTTGACGAGCCTAGCATGTACAGACATGGTCTCGGAACACGTGATACCGAAAGGTAGAGCATGAATCATATGATTGATATGATGAACACTTTGAGTGTTCGCCATTGAAATTACATCTTGTCTCGTGATGATCGGGCATAGGTGTGATGGATTTGGTTCGTGTGATCACTAAGACAATGCGAGGGATATTGTTTTGAGTGGGAGTTCACCTAGTTTTTTAATTTTGTTAAATTAAAATTTGAACTCAATTTGTCATAAACATTAGTCTAAACTATTGCAAATATGTTGTAGATATGGCGTCCCCAATCAATTTTAACCAGTTCCTAGAGAAAGAAAAGCTTAAGAGCAACGGTAGCAACTTCACCGACTGGTTCCGTCATGTGAGGATCTTCCTCAATGGCGGAAATCTGCAATATGTGCTTGATGCACCGCTAGGTGACCCTCCTGCAGAAACTGAAACCGATGAAGTAAAGAATGTTTACGCAACTCGGAAAACTCGGTACTCTCAAGTTCAGTGTGCCATCCTATGCAGTCTGGAATCCGATCTTCAAAAACGTTTTGAGCACCACGATCCTCATGAGTTGATGAAAGAGTTGAAGACTATTTTTGAGACTCATGCGGCCGTGGAATGCTATGAAGCATCGAAACATTTTTTCAGCTGTATGATGGAAGAAGGCAGCTCCATCAGTGAGCACATGCTCGTCATGACCGGGCATGCGAAGAAACTCAGTGACTTGGGAATAGTGATTCCTAACAGACTGGGGATTAATCGTGTCCTTCAATCACTGCCACCAAGTTACAAGAACTTTGTGATGAACTACAATATGCAGAACATGAACAAGGAGTTTCCTGAACTCTTTGGCATGCTAAAAGCTGCTGAGATTGAGATCAAGAAAGAGCACCAAGTGTTGATGGTCAACAAGACCACCAGTTTCAAGAAACAGGGCAAGTCGGGAAAATTCAAGAAGGGTGGCAAGAAAGCTGCCACGCCTCCTGTGAAACCTAAGTCTGGCCCTAAACCTGATGCTGAGTGCTATTACTGCAAGGAGAAGGGACACTGGAAGCGTAATTGCTCCAAGTATTTGGCGGATCTGAAGAGCGGCCTTGTCAAGAAGAAGAAAGAAGGTATATCTGATATACATGTTATAGATGTTTATCTCACTGGTTCTCGTACTAGTACCTGGGTATTTGATACTGGTTCGGTTGCTCATATTTGTAACTCGAAACAGGAACTAAAGAATAAACGAAGACTGCTGAAGGATGAAGTGACGATGCGCGTTGGAAATGGATCCAAAGTCGATGTGATCGCTGTCGGCACACTTCCTCTACATCTACCTTCGGGATTAGTTTTAAGCCTAAATAATTGTTATTTTGTACCCGCGTTAAGCATGAACATTATATTAGGATCTTGTTTAATGCAAGACGGTTATTCATTCAAGTCTGAGAATAATGGTTGTTCTATTTTTATGAATAATATCTTTTATGGTCGAGCACCTGAAAAGAATGGCTTATTTCTGTTAGATCTCGATAGTAGTGATACACATATACATAACATTGATGCTAAGCGAATTAAATTGAATGATAATTCTACTTATATGTGGCACTGTCGTCTTGGTCATATTGGAGTGAAACGCATGAAGAAACTCCATACCGATGGATTACTTGAATCACTTGACTTTGAGTCACTTGATAGATGCGAAGCATGTCTGATGGGAAAAATGACTAAGACTCCATTCTCGGGTATGATGGAGCGAGCTACTGACTTATTGGAAATCATACATACAGATGTGTGTGGACCAATGAGTGTAGCATCGCGCGGTGGTTATCGTTATGTTCTAACCTTCACAGATGATTTGAGTAGATATGGGTATATCTATTTAATGAAACATAAATCCGAAACTTTCGAGAAGTTTAAGGAATTCCAAAGTGAAGTAGAAAATCAACGTAACAAGAAGATTAAATTTCTACGATCTGATCGCGGAGGTGAATATCTGAGTTATGAGTTTGGCATGCATTTAAAGAAATGCGGAATACTTTCACAATTGACACCGCCGGGAACACCACAACGAAACGGTGTGTCCGAACGTCGTAATCGAACTCTCTTAGATATGGTTCGTTCTATGATGTCTCTTACTGATTTACCTTTATCATTTTGGAGTTATGCATTAGAGACAGCCGCATTCACTTTAAATAGAGCACCATCAAAATCCGTTGAAACGACACCGTATGAATTATGGTTTAATAAGAAACCTAAGCTGTCGTTCCTAAAAGTTTGGGGTTGCGAAGCCTATGTAAAAAGGTTACAACCGGACAAGCTAGAACCCAAAGCGGAGAAATGCGTCTTCATAGGATACCCTAAGGAAACTATAGGGTACACTTTCTATCACAGATCCGAAGGCAAGATCTTTGTTGCTAAGAACGGAACCTTTCTTGAGAAAGAATTTCTCACTAAAGAAGTGATGGAAGAAAAGTAGAACTCGATGAGATTGAAGAATCTCTACTCGTTGATCAGAGTAGCGCAGTACCGGAAAATGTTCCTGTACCACCTACACCGGCAACAGAGGAAGCTAATGATAATGATCATGAAACTTCAAATGAGACAGCTACTGAACCTCGCAGATCGACAAGGGATCGTGCCACTCCAGATTGGTATGATCCTTGTCTAAATGTCATGATTGTGGATAACAATGATGAAGACCCTGCGACGTATGAAGAAGCGATGATGAGCCCAGATTCCAACAAATGGCAAGAAGCCATGAAATCCGAAATGGGATCCATGTATGATAACAAAGTATGGACTTTGGTAGACTTACCTGCTAGGCTGTCGAGAATAAATGGATCTTCAAAAGAAAAACAGATGCTGATGGTAATATTACTGTCTATAAAGCTCGACTTGTCGCAAAGGGTTTCCGACAAATTCAAGGTGTTGACTACGATGAGACTTTCTCACCGTAGCGAAGCTAAAATCTGTGAGGATTTTGTTAGCAATAGCTGCATTTTTCGATTATGAGATTTGGCAGATGGATGTCAAAACGGCGTTCCTTAATGGAGACATTGAGGAAGAGTTGTATATGGTACAACCCAAAGGTTTTGTCGATCCTAAAAATGCTGACAAAGTATGCAAACTTCAGCGTTCAATCTATGGACTGAAGCAAGCATCGAGAAGTTGGAACCGACGTTTTGATAAGGTGATCAAAGACTTCGGGTTTATACAGTGTCATGGAGAGGCCTGTATTTACAAGAAAGTGAGTGGGAGCTCTGTAGCATTCCGATATTATATGTAGATGACATATTATTGATTGGGAATGATATAGAACTATTAAGCAGTGTAAAGGGTTATTTGAATAATAGTTTTTCAATGAAAGACCTTGGTGAAGCATCATACATATTAGGCATCAAGATTTATAGAGATAGATCAAGACGTCTAATAGGGCTATCACAGAGTACATACCTGGACAAGATTCTGAAGAAGTTTAGAATGGACGAAAGTAAGAAAGGATTCTTACCTATGTTACCAGGCAAGGTCTTGAGTAAGACTCAAGGACCGGCTACGGCAGAAGAAAGAGAAAGGATGAGTCAGATCCCCTATGCCTCGGCAGTAGGCTCTATCATGTATGCCATGCTATGTACAAGACCGGATATAGCACATGCTGTTAGTTTGACTAGCAGATATCAAAGTGATCCAGGAATAGAACACTGGACAGCGGTCAAGAATATCCTGAAGTACTTGAAAAGAACTAAGGATATGTTTCTTTGTTATGGAGGTGACCAAGAGCTCGTTGTAACAAGTTACACCGATGCAAGTTGGAACACCGATCCCGATGACTCTAAGTCACAATCTGGGTACGTGTTTATATTGAATGGTGCTGCAGGCAAGCTCGAAGCACGGTGGCGAAATCCTCAACAGAATCGGAGTACATAGCGGCTTCAGAGGCTTCATCGAAGCGGTATGGATGAAGAGGTTCATTGTAGAGCTCGGTGTGGTTCCTAGTGCATTGGACCCACTAGTCATCTATTGTGACAACATGGGTGCCATCGCCAATGCACAAGAACCAAGGTCACACAAGAGGCTGAAGCATATCAAGCTGCGTTACCACTCGATTCGCGAGTACATCGAAGATGGAGAAGTAAAGATTTGCAAAGTACACACTGATCTGAATGTAGCAGATCCGTTGACTAAAGCTCTCCCTAGGGCAAAGCATGACCAACACCAGAATGCCATGGGTGTTAGGTACTTGACAATGTAATCTAGATTATTGACTCTAGTGCAAGTGGGAGACTGTTGGAGATATGCCCAAGAGGCAATAATAAAAGTGGTTATTATATATCTTTATGTTTATGATAAATGTTTATATACCATGCTATAATTGTATTAACCGAAACATTGATACATGTGTGATATGTAAACAAACAAAGAGTCCCTAGTAAGCCTCTTAACTAGCTTGTTGATTAATAGATGATTAGTTTCATAATCATGAACATTGGATGTTATTAATAACAAGGTTATATCATTGTATGAATGATGTAATGGACACACCCAATTAAGCGTAGCATTAGATCACGTCATTAAGTTATTTGCTATAAGCTTTTATTACATAGTTACCTAGTCCTTATGACCATGAGATCATGTAAATCACTTATACCGGAAAGGTACTTTGATTACATCAAACGCCACTGCGTAAATGGGTGGTTATAAAGGTGGGATTAAGTATCCGGAAAGTATGAGTTGAGGCATATGGATCAATAGTGGGATTTGTCCATCCCGATGACGGATAGATATACTCTGGGCCCTCTCGGTGGAATGTCGTCTAATGTCTTGCAAGCATATGAATAAGTTCATAAGAGACCACATACCACGGTACGAGTAAAGAGTACTTGTCAAGAGACGAGGTTGAACAAGGTATAGTGTGATACCGATGATCAAACCTCGGACAAGTAAAATATCGCGTGACAAAGGGAATTGGTATCGTATGTGAATGGTTCATTCGATCACTAAAGTCATCGTTGAATATGTGGGAGCCATTATGGATCTCCAGATCCCGCTATTGGTTATTGGTCGGAGTGAGTACTCAACCATGTCCGCATAGTTCGCGAACCGTAGGGTGACACACTTAAAGTTGGATGTTGAAATGGTAGAACTTGAATATGGAATGGAGTTGGAATATTTGTTCGGAGTCCCGGATGTGATCCCGGACATCACGAGGAGTTCCGGAATGGTCCGGAGAATAAGATTCATATATAGGATGTCATTTTATGTGAATAAAATCGCGGAAGGTTCTATGGAAGGTTCTAGAAGGTTCTAGAAAAGTCCGGAAGAAACCACCAAGGAAGGTGGAGTCCACAAGGGACTCCACCTCCATGGCCGGCCAGCCCTAGATGGGGTGGAGTCCCAAGTGGACTCCACCATAGGGGGCCGGCCACCCCCCACATGGGAGGTGGAAATCCCACCTTTGGGTGGGAGTCCTAGTTGGGCTAGGTTTCCCCCTCCTATGGAAGGTTTTTGGTTCGGGTCTTATTCGAAGACTTGGACACCACCTCTTGGGGTTCCACCAAGGGGAGGGGGCCGGCCACCCAAGAACCACCAAGGTGGCCGCACCCCATAGTGGCCGGCGCCCCCCTCTCCCCAAACCCTAGCCGCCCGCTCCTCCACATCCCGCATGGCTTAGCGAAGCTCCGCCAAACTTCTACACCGCCACCGACACCACGCCGTCGTGCTGTCGGATTCAAGAGGAGCTACTACTTCCGCTGCCCGCTGGAACGGGGAGGTGGACGTCGTCTTCATCAACAACCGAACGTGTGACCGAGTACGGAGGTGCTGCCCGTTCGTGGCGCCGGAACCGATCGTGATCAAGATCTTCTACGCGCTTTTGCAAGCGGCAAGTGAACGTCTACCGCAGCAACAAGAGCCTCCTCTTGTAGGCTTTGGAATCTCTTCAAGGGTGAGTCTCGATAATCCCTCGTTGCTACCGTCTTCTAGATTGCATCTTGGCTTGGATTGCGTGTTCGCCGTAGGAAAATTTTTGTTTTCTATGCTACGTTATCCTACAGTATTGATATCACTTTGGGAGCATCAAGTAAATCTATTTGGTTTTGGCAAACTTAGCATTGGTCAATAGCAACACCCTGATGTTTAAATAGAAGAGAGAAATACACTTAGATATATTACTCTATTATCTCTATGCTAATGAGTTTAGTATTCTGAAGTTAAAATTTCTTGTGCTTATGAGAAAGTTGCATGATTGTTTCTATCATATGTATATTTGTTTGTTTCCCTCAACCTTTATGCTTGCTATCAAACCTTGCTAGCCAAAGACCTGTATTGAGAGGGAATGCTTCTCATACATCTATAACCTTAGACCAAACCTATGCCATTTGTGTCCACCATACCTACCTACTCCATGGTATTTTCTGCCATTCCAAGTAAATACTTCATGTGCTACCTTTAAATAATTCAAACTATATTACTCCTTATTTGTGTCAATGTTTTATAGCTCATGAGGAAGTATGTGGTGTTTTATCTTTCAATCTTGTTGGGCGGACTTTCACCAATGGACTAGTGGCACATCCGCTTATCCAATAATTTTGCAATAAGAGCTGGCAACGGGGTTCCCAGCCCCAATTAATAACTTTCATTAATAATTCTCTTCACATGTTTTGCCCTGATTTATCAGTAAGCAACTTAATTTTGCAATAGACACTCCTCCATGGTATGTGAATGATGGAAGGCACCCGAGGATTCGGTTAGCCATGGATTGAGAAAGCCAAGGTTGGGGGAGTGTCATCCATAATAAAACTAAAATACATGTGTAAACAAAAGAGAAGGGGATGATCTACCTTGCTGGTAGAGATGCCGTCCCTCATGGGAGCCGCTCTTGGAAGGTTCGTTTGGCAAGGGGTTAGAGTGCCCGCTACCATTCGTTGACAACAACAAACACCGCTCAAAATCTTACTTTTATGCTCTTTATATGATTTCAAAACTTGAAAAGCTCTAGCACATGATTTAATCCCTGCTTCCCTCTCGAAGGGCCTATCTTTTACTTTTATGTTGAGTCAGTAAACCTATTTCCCTCTATCTCAAGCAAGCAATTGAGTTGTTGTGAACCAACCATTTATGCTATGATTCAGTTAACCATGTCTTTTATACTTTCTTGTTTAGTACAAATTTTATTTGAATGAATATGACTTTGAAGTTATCAATGATTATGAGGAGATTGTTATGATTGAGAATGAAAGCCCAGCTATATAAATTCTAATATGAAAGCTTTGCTTAGAAGTACAATTCGTTAGTAGTTCTTTGACCAAGAACAAAGTTTGCCATAACCATTTATGATTTCCTATGCACCTTTACTTGTGATTTCTCTTTACTTATTTCAAGTTGAGTTATATGAAGAGAATGTTTACTAGAATGTCTTGTGTGAATCAATATGATGCTTCTTGTCCGTATTTTATTTATCGACTCTTCACTCCATAAACATGTGGTCTTGTTTATTGAGCTCAGTTTCGCTTGGGGACAAGCGAGGTCTAAGCTTGGGGGAGTTGATACGTCCAATTTGCATCACTATTTTGTATCATAATTTGTTGTTATTCATTGATATATTTCGTATTGGGACACAATACTTATGTTATTTCATCTATTTTTCATGTTTCATCATTATTGGAGGATCAAGCACCGGAGCCAGGATTCTGCTGGAAAAAGCACCGTCGAACGCAATATTTCGGAAGATCAACGTGAAAGGAAATTACACGTAAATTCCTATTTTTCCGGATGACGAAGGAAGCCGGAGGGGGAGCCACTGGACCCAAGGTGGGCCCAGACAACGGCGCGGCCCATGGGCCGCGCCACCATGTTGTGTGGGGGCCCCACAACCCTCTCGCCTCCTTTTCTTCGCGTATGCCTTCGTCCCGAAAACCTAAGCCACGAGGGTACCTCACGAAGAGTTACCGCCTCTGGGGCGGAGAACACCAGAGAGAAAAGAGCTCTCCGGCGAATACGCGGGGAAATTCCCTCTGGAGGGGGAAATCGACGCCATCGTCATCGAGCTGGACATCATCTCCATCATCATCATCATCATCTCCACCATCTACACCGCCATCACCACCGCTGCACCTCGTCACCGCTGTAACGATTTGGGTTGGATCTTGATTGTTTGATAGGGGAAACTCTCCGGTGTTACTTTCTACTTGTTATTGATGCTATTGAGTGAAACCATAGAACCAAGGTTTATGTTCAGATTGTTATTCATCATCATATCACCTCTGATTGTATTCCATATGATGTCTCGTGAGTAGTTCGTTTAGTTCTTGAGGACATGGGTGAAGTCTAAATGTTAGTAGTGAACTATGGTTGAGTAATATTCAATGTTATGATATTTAAGTTGTGGTGTCATTCTTCTAGTGGTGTCGTGTGAACGTCGACTACACGATACTTCACCATTTATGGGCCTAGGGGAGTGCATCTTGTATTCGGTTGCTAATTGCGGGGTTGCCGGAGTGACAGAAACCTAAGCCCCCGTTAGTATACCGATGCAAGAGGGATTGCAGGATCTCGAGTTTAAGGTGTGGTTAGATTTATCTTAATTACTTTCTTGTAGTTGCGGATGCTTGCAAGGGGTATAATCACAAGTATGTATTAGTCCTAGGAAGGGCGGTGCATTAGCATAGGTTCACCCACACAACACTTATCAAAACAATGAAGATTATTTAGCTACATGAAGCGAAAGCACTAGACTAAAATCCCCGTGTGTCCTCAAGAACGTTTGGTCATTATAAGTAAACAAACCGGCTTGTCCTTTGTGCTAAAAAGGATTGGGCCACTCGCTGCAATTATTTCTCTCGCATTTTACTTACTCGTACTTTATTCATCTATTACATCAAAACCCCTTGAATACTTGTTTGTGAGCATTTACAGTGAATCCTTTATCGAAACTACTTGACAACACCTTCTGCTCCTCGTTGGGATCGACATTCTTACTTATCGAAGATACTACGATACACCCCCTATACTTGTGGGTCATCATAGAACCTATCTGAATGATTGACCATATAGATCTAGCAACTCGACAGTTGAAGAAAATGTGTTTTATTGTCTCTTCTTCGTGACAAAACACACATTTCGTACATCCATGCCAGTTATGTTTTACAAGGTTATCTTTAGTAAGAATCACACCTCGACGAAGATACCATGCAAAGACCTTTGTTTTGAGAGGTATCTTCATCTTCCAGATGGATTTATTATTTAAAACCGGTTGTGTAGATATGCATAATGCTTTGTACATGGAGCTAACCGAAAATATGCCATTTTTGGTGAGACTCCAACGGAATTCATCCGTCCCTTGAACCTGCTGCATTGAACCTAAATGCTGAAGCAGTTCATTACAAGAAACTAGCCATAGACCGACAAGATCACGCCTGAACGTCATAGATGGGGGAGAAGATTCCATCACCTTATGCAAAGTATCCCCTTTATGACGAACAATACTGTATAAGGCCGGATACTGTTCCCGAAGAGTGGTTGTTCCCAACCAGCGATCCTCCCAGAACCGTATCTCCGCCCCATTCTTAATGGAGAAAGAACCAGATGGGAAAAAGTGTTTCTTAGTTGCTATGATGCCTGCCCAACAATGTGAGTCTCCTGGTTTTCAAAGAACCTGAGAGATCGCCTTTGAGCCAAGATACTTTTTCCGCAAAAGTTGTTGCCATACCCCATCCTCTGTTAACAACCTGGCTAGCCATTTACCAAGCAAAGCTCTGTTCTTAACTTCAAGATCATGAACACCAAGTCCACCTTGATCTTTCGGACGGCATACAACATTCCATTTAGTTAACCGGTATTTTTTCTTCTCACTATCCCCTTGCCAAAAGAATCTTGATCGGAAATAATACAATCTATGCTAGACTCCTTTCGGTAACTGAAAGAAAGAAATCATATACAATACCATATTCTTGAGTACTGAATTAATGAGAACTAATCTTCCACCAAGGGATAGTAATTTTCCTTTCCAACTAGTAAGACGTTTTTGAAATCGTTCTTTAACAATTTTTCATTCAGCCAAAGTGAGTCTCCAATAGTGTATTGGAATACCCAGGTAGCTAATTGGAAAACAACCAATCCCACAGCCAAATAATTCAGCATATGAGTCGGCTTCATCGACAGCTTTACCAAATAAAACAGTTCAGTCTTATGAAAATTAATCTTAAGACTGGACAACTGCTCGAATGCTGAAAGAATTAATTTCAGGTTACGTGCCTTTTCCAAGTCATGATCCATAAATAGAATTGTGTCATCAGCGCACTAAAGAATGGATAAGCCGCCATCAACTAAGTGGGGGACTACACCTTCAATTTGACCATCGACCTTAGCACGCTCTATTATAATTGCAAGCATATCCGCCACAATGTTAAATAACATTGAAGATAGGGGATCACCTTGCTTCAACTCTTTTCTGGTGTGAAAGTATTTACCAATGTCATCATTGACCCTTAATGGCAACACTACTACAAAAAACAAAGTTATTAATAAGAGCACGCCATTCCTCAGAAAAATCTTTCATGCTGAGCGTTTGTTGAAGAAAAGACCATTTGATTTTATCATAGGCTTTTTCAAAATCGATCTTGAGTATTACCCCATTCAACTTTTTACGGTGCATCTCATAGATTATCTCATGTAAGGTTACCACCCCATTTAGGATGTTTCTACTTTGCATAAAAGCAGTTTAAGAAAGACAAATCACTTTATCTGCCACTGAATTAAGTCGAATGGTAGCAACTTTTGTGAAATTTTTGAAACAAACGTTTAAAAGGCATAAAGGTCTGTATTGCTGGATCCATTCCGCGTCAATAACCTTTGGTAGAAGAATAATTAGGTTGATGAACCTCTAGTTTTATTTTACCAGCTATTGTTTGTAAACAATGTAGTAACTATTTTTTCAAATTAATAAACCACGCCGCATGGCTTTCTAAAAAATAAACAGTCCCAGATGCCGATTGAACATCGGAAAAACCGCGTCCCCGCCAAACCGCCAAGAACATTATCGCGCGGATCCACCACGAAATCCCGCCAAAGCTTGCTTAGAACTCGCGGGCGAACGATTCCCTTGCTCGAAGCTCCCGAGCGAGCGACTCGTTCGCTCCGAGCTCTCCAAGGTCCTCGCGCGCAAGATCCGTGTGTCCGCGAACCGGCGTCCCCGATCTGATGTCACCGGAGGAGAGCCGACCTTGTGCGGCGGTGGCGGCGTCGGGATCGCCGCTCCGGGGGGGCCGGCGGCTCGAGGCCCTACATTCCCTCGATGTACACGCCTTCGTCTCGCAACCCGTTCGTCAAGTGAGTTCCGATTCTCTGCTCCCTTTCTCTGCCTCTGGTGGCAGCTCGCTCGACGTAATGTCTGAACGGCAAATCTGCTTGTTTTATTTTTTCCGCAGGGCGACCGCTTCATCCTGTACAGAGGGTCGGTGCTGGAGCTGGACATTCCACGCTACCTTCTGACGGATCCGAGCAAGGGCAAGAAGAATAACTCAATAAGCGTGTTGGGGCAGCTGACCATGGCCCGCACAGGGAGCAAACCGCCGCAGTCGCCAGTTTTGCATGACCAGTTGCCTTTTCCATGGAATGAGCAGCCCGTGCCCGCCCGGATTTGGTGCCAACGGGCACGTCCAGAGCCCATCTCTCCTCTGGATCAAGCTGCATGCCACCTCCCACTGGTTGGGAGTCCGGCCACACGATGTAGAAGCATCGGTTGATGATTATGAATGTAGTCGCCTTGTTGGTGGTGGCAAGTAGGATCATGTGGAGGGATAGGAGGTGGAGAGCCCAAGAACTGTTTGATAGACTAGGGAACTTGTTCACTTGTTTTACTCCCTCTCCAGGTACATGTGTACATCCATACAATATTTTGATTGATCATTTTATCGGTTTGAATATTTAAATTACTGCTAGATTGCTCCTATTTTTGGAAATTTGTTGGATTGCTTGCACATTTTGGCTTGTTCCTCATCTGCTCTCTATGCTTTACTGATACGGTCATATCTGGAACATGGAGGGAGCCACAGCCTAGAGTGACCATCAGTTTGCAAGAAGTACTTGGGGGCAAAGCTGATGCTAACAGCAGTGACAGTAGTCGGCAGCTCCTTATGCGTTATTGCGACAGTGACAGCTGGAATCTGGACTTTGAAGGCAGCAACGAATAGCTAAAGGTATTTCCAGGAAGTTGACAGCAGGCAGCAGCTCCTTGAAGTAGCCCAAGAGGCCTTGTTGCCTTGTTGACTCGCCTATCATGCCGTCAACTCTCAGGTCTATGTCATCAACCAAGCATTCTCCTTGATTTACGTGCTGACGAGGTGGCAAAATCCTTGTTCTTTTTGTGAACGTCAGTGTTAATTAGTTGTTCTTGATGCACATCCTGTCAAATCCCAAACAATGTATCATCCAAGTATCTTTTTATTTATGTTCATCCTACCTAACTATGTCGTAATCCAGTAGAAATGGTGTAGAATTTAAAAGCAATTTTGCTAACTAATCAATCAGTTTTTATTAGTTATTCCTCAAACTTACAACTTGATTTCATTCTGTGCATTTATCTGCTAAATTCTAGCTACGAGCTGTTTAAAACTTGTTTATTTCCACTATGATCATTAGAAGCAGATTTGTGTTACTGAGAAAAACTGAACAATGAGTTCCATTTTTAGTGATTAAAAATGCTTATGATATTGAGGTATTCTGCAGGTAAACTTAACTCGAGATAAGGGGTTTCAGGTTTTAGTAACTTTAGAATATATCACAGACCAGGGGCTTTGTTGATTTGTTCCACATAAGAAAACTTCCTGCTCACAATCTAAAAAGCTATGATGTGGGGCTGTCTAATATCACCTGGGCCTGATATGACTGAGGCTAGAGGCGGAGCTGAGGAGTTATGCACTGGTCACTGGTCCAAAGAGAGTAAAACTTTCAATATATTTACCATTTAACAGTTCTCTTACTATGATAGGTTCAAGCCATCCTTTTAATTTTTTTTAGCAAACTGTGCCTTCTTTTTATACTTATGAACTCGATGTACATCACTAACTTTATTTTTAAAACTATTCAAATTGCAGAGAACTTAACTTCCACATGAGCCACTAATTGGTCGGTGTTCATTAGTCTCTCAAAGTCCCAACTGCTTTCATTATGTGCATTTCTCTTCTTTTTGTAGGAACATTCTTAAATATGCTACTGCTCTCAAGTTTCCAATATAATAACTCGAAACAGATTTGCCCTTCACAGATAACTGAACAAAGCAATAAAAATCACATTAACTGAAGGTAAAGGGTTTTCGATTATTGTAATTTGACAAAATACGACTGATCATGACTTTTCCTTTACATAGGAAAATTGCTTGATCATAATCTAACTATCTATATTGCAGGAGTGTCCCATTCACCTGGGCCCTGATACATGTGAAGCTAGCAGTGGAACTGAGGATGTCACATTTCCAGCAATGCCAAAAGTCGCTTGATTTGTTGCAACAAAGTTATGATCAATATTGCTTTCTACATTCATGGTGCCTTCCAAGACCTTGACTACCTCGGACATCATAGGTCTTCTTTTGCAATCAATCTGCAAGCACCACATCGCGAGTTTCATCATCTGAATTACATCATGCTTGTGTGCTTGCATGTCGTTACCGTTTTTGTCAATCAAATCTACCAAGTTATCGTACTTCACCTTTTCTTCCAGTAGGGTAATGAGATGGATGCTCTCTTCTGATCGGGAGGTGTCGATGTTCTTTCTTCCGCTGATGACTTCCATGACCACAACACCAAAGCTGTAGATATCGGCCTTCTCGGTGATCTGTGAAGTCAACCATTCAGGAGCTAAATATCCAGGTGTGCCTCTCATTCTAGTAACCACTTGGCTTATATCCCTATCGATGAGCTTGCACAGTCCAAAATCAGAAAGTTTTGCATTGTAGTTGTCATCTAATAGGATATTTTGTGGTTTGACATCCAAATGAGCAATTCTTTTGTGCATTCCTCATGAAGATAAGAGAGGCCCTTAGCTATTTGTGTAATGATCTTGCATCGTGTGCTCCAACCCAGAGGAGGAGCATTATTGTCATGTCGACGGTAGATCCACCTGTCCAAGGATCCTCTCGGCATATACTCGTATACCAAGAGCCTATGAGATTTTTCTGCACAGAAACCAATCAATCTCACCAGATTGATGTGATGGATGCTGCCGATTGTCTGAACCTCTGCTGAAAATTCTCGTTTTCCCTGGCCAGCTCGATCCAAACGTTTTACTGCAATACTGCCCTCCCCAAATTGTCCCTTGAAAACAGTCCCAAATCCTCCTTCCCCAATCTTATCAGTGAACTGCTCAGTTGCTACCTTTAGCTGTTGAAACGTGAACCTCATGGGTGTTCCTTGTAGCTCCCCACCAAACTCATGCTCTTCCTCCGTCAGCTGGTGCTTCCATTGTGCTCTTCGTGTACGTATATAGGAAGTGATTGTGAACAGCACAGCCACCAATATAACGCTGCCTACACTAGCTCCAATGGCAATAGCAACAATTCTCGGTCTGACTCTGGTCCTTTGACCAGCACGAGCAGCTGCAGGCGAAATCGTTAGGTTCATTGGGGGACAGAAGATGACCTGATACTTGGTGTCCGCTGGGCAAGAATGCGTAGCAGAATCATCTGAGAGGCGGCTGTACGCGTCTGGGCACATCCGCTTAAAGAAGCCTGAGTAGGTGCAGTTGCTGGAGCCAGTTCCGGTGGTGCATGTGTTGTTGCAACCCCCGGGCACCTTCATCTCCTCTGGGCACTGTGACGTGATGTTGGCCGCGCACCGCAGTCCCTTGCTGCACTCTTTCTCTCCTTGCACCGGCACCGGCAGGATTTCCATGGGTACATTGAAGCCGTTGACAAGAGAGATGTCGAACAAGTTTTGCGGGCTGCTAGTTTCGATCTCGGCAACAGTGTAGGGTGGCTTACCTGAGATATTGCAGGCAAATTCACCCCCGCAGTCGCCCGTTTTGCACGACCCTTTGCCGTTGCTGCTAAACCAGCATCCCGTGCGCGCCCAGAGGCACCCGGTTATACCGGTGGGCACATCCAGTGTCCACACCTGCCCAGACTCGAGTTCCCTTGCGCCCCCGCCCACGGGCAAAGTGGCTGGCCACACGGTGTAGGAGCATCGATTGGTGATGTTTAGTATGGTGGCCTCGGTGGTGGCAACGAGGAGCAGCAGCAGGAGGAGAGCGGAAGAGGCACCCGTGGCCGGCATATGTGTTTGCATCGGTTATCATGAACTGGAAGTTGGGAGTTAGTCAGGTTCTTGTGACGACTCACAGAGCGGAAGAAGTAAATAGTGGAGCTACTGTAAGCAGGACAGCTGTGGTCTCTGCGAATCTTATAGGAGCTGCGTAGAATTTTTCAACATTGAAAGAAACTTAACACGCTGGAGCGAAAACTATGTCTTGGGGGCAAGCAGCCTGGAATGGAAGCCTCGTTGACTGGCCATCATGCCGTCAACCATGTCAACAATTCTCTTAATTACGTAGCTGTTTCTCACACATATTTTGTAGCGCTGAATCAGAGGACGTTATTTATACGAGTATGTTGGCGATATATGCCCCAGGTGACGGCGATGCTAAAAAAGGTTGGCGTAGACATGGTCATGCGCAATTTTTCAACCGGAGCATAAACTCTTATCGCGTATACCTTAGCCATTCACTACCACAGAACATTTCACACGGCCGAACTTTTCTGTTGCACACGATTTACAAGGGCAGACGATGAGCTTCCTCATCATACACGGTTAAATATACTGTGCGTGGAAGTGTGAACAGTTCTACATGTAAATTAGCAAAGACTTGATGATGTTTCTCTGCTTTAGGAATGGAGGTTTCTTAGCGTGATAGTACTTCTTAGCTTGGCCTCTGTTCTTGCCGGTGGGCTGGCTGCCGTGGTGCTCCTCCTCCAGGGCCGGTGGTGGCCGGAGTTTTGATCTGGTGACGACAACTTCCCTGCTCTGCCTTGTATTGACCATCTCGGTCTCAGATCTGGCGAGCTAGGGTGCTGCTGTTGTGCCCTCCTTCACTGGTGACAGTGTTGCTTCTTGCGGTGATAGCTGCATCCTCACAGCTTGTCTTCGTTTCGCCGGGGAAGGTCTCTGCCTGGGTGAAAACCTTGCTCGATGCTTCCGTTGCTGGCCATATATGGTGACGCCTCTGGGTGCCACTTCCTTCTAGGAGGCTTGGTTATGGGCCTGACCTCCCCCCCTTCTTGAAGGCGCTGCCTAGGCTATGAGGGGTGTCCCCGCTGTGGCATTTGGAGATGGTGACCTCGCGGGTAGTCCGTGTGGTGTCTGTCAAATATCTAGGGTTAACCGGTATGACCTGTTGAGGCCCCGGGTTCCGTGTTATATAGGCTGGAAAAACCCCCCGTGGTGTTTACATATGATACGGTGTACTACACCGTACCCAGGCCCATACAGATATTACATGATCTAACAGCCCCCCTTAATCTAAACTAGGAAGGAGATTTAGATTACGCCTGAACTCATGGAGATTCTTAACTGGAAGAGCTTTAGTAAATCCATCAGCTACCTGATCCTTGCTAGACACAAACTTTACTCTTAACTTCTTGTCTGCCACTCGTTCTCTGACAAAATGAAAATCAATCTCAATATGTTTAGTTCGTGCATGGAAGACTGGATTTGCAGAAAGATAAGTAGCACCAAGGTTGTCACACCATAGACATGGCTTTTCCTTTAACTGAACTCCAAGCTCTCTAAGCAGTGCTTCTATCCAAATCATTTCTGCAGTTGCATTAGCCAATGCTTTATATTCAGCTTCTGTACTTGACCTTGAAACTGTAGCTTGTTTTCTGGCACTCCAGGAGACCAAATTTGGTCCTACAAAGATTGCAAAACCTCCTGTAGATCTTCTATCATCAAGACAACCAGCCCAATCAGCATCAGAAAAGCCACTCAAGAGTGTAGATGATGAAGGCTGAAAAGTAATCCCAACATCAACAGTATCTTTCACATAGCGCATAATTCTTTTAACAACAATCCAATGAACAGTGGTGGGAGCATGCAAGAACTGACAGACCTTATTCACAGAGAAAGCAATGTCAGGCCTTGTAAGTGTGAGATACTGCAGGCCTCCAACAATGCTGCGATAATTTGTACTATCATCAGGACCAAGAGGGTCTCCATCCATGAGAGACAAAGGATCCGAGACTGACAGTGGAGTAGGCGCTGCCTTACACACACGCATACCAAGTTTATCAAGTAGATCAGTTGCATATTTCTGTTGAGTTAACAGTAATCCATTCTGTGTTTTCTTCACCTCTATTCCCAAGAAATAGTGTAAGTCACCAAGATCTTTGATTGCAAATTATCATTGAGCTTTTTAACCAGTCTAGTTATAGCAGAATCTGAAGAGCTTGCAACAATAATGTCATCAACATAAATTAACAAGAACATTGTGATACCTGGCCTTTGAAACAGAAATAATGATGTATCTGCCTTTGATGGTGTAAAGCCAAGAATATGCAATTTGGAGCTAAGCCGAGAATACCATGCTCGAGGGGCTTGCTTGAGACCATAGAGAGCTTTGTCTAATTTGCACACAAAACCAAGAGCTTTGGGATTTTCAAACCCAGGTGGCTGTCTCATATAAACCTCCTCTTCCAGAACACCATGTAGAAACGCATTCTTGACATCTAGCTGCTTCAAATGCCAACCTCTAGAGACTGAAATAGCTAAGACAGTTCTTATAGTGGCTGCTTTTACAACAGGGCTAAAAGTGTCCTCATAATCAATACCATATCTTTGCCTAAATCCCTTTGCAACAAGGCGAGTTTTGTACCTGTCAATGGTTCCATCAGCACGTCTCTTGATGCGATACACCCATTTGCAATCAATCACATTTTTATTGTAGCTAGGTGGCACCAAATGCCAGGTCTTGTTGTGAAGCAATGCATCATGTTCTTCCTCCATTGCTTTGCACCAATTCGGATCAGCAAGAGCTTCAGTGAGAGAGCGAGGCTCCTCTGCAGACACAAGAATTCCATAGCGAACAGTTCCATCTTTATAAACTTTTGGGTTTCGAATACCTTTTTGAAGTCTGGTTTGGATTCCAGACACAGGAGCAGCTACAGCTGTATTTGGCGCAGAAGATCCAACATGTTGACTGGTAGCAGCACCGGGATCAGCACCGGATCCCACCACAAGCCTCGTCACAGTTGGAACCCGCGACCGACCAATGGGAGAGGGAGACCGGGCGCTGCCAGTAGGCGACGAGGCTCGTGTCGGGGACCGCGTGCGTGGAGGGGCCTGCGACGGCGACCGTGCGCGACGCGTGTACACGCGCAGAGGTGGAGACACAGCAGGAGGGCTCTGCTCGCCCTCGGGAGCAGCATCATCAGCGGAGGGTGAACTGGGCGGATCCTCCTCGGGATCGATGCTGTCAGACTGACCAGGATCCTCCTCGGGATCGCTGTCCAGGTGGTTTGTGTCGCCAGATTCAGAGAAATGACTGTTCTGACTTGTTTCTTCACCGTTTTCACTCAAATTTTCACCAGAATCTTCATTGTTGATTGTAGTATCAGCCAAGAGAGGTGTACCCTGTGTAGTATTAGTAACAACAGGAATAATAGGCAAAGGCATATGATCATCATGTTGAATATCCTCATTAGTACATGCATTATTTTCTGTGGGTAGAAGAAGAATATCTTGGCTAAGACGTCTACCAGCATTCGGATGAAGAGATGCAAAAGGAAAGACATTCTCATCAAAGACAACATCTCGAGAAATATACATGCGACCAGTGGTTATATCTAGGCATTTGACACCTTTATGAAGGGGACTGTATCCAAGGAACACACATTGTGTGGATCTATATGCAAGCTTTCTTTTATTGTAATGACGAAGATTGGGCCAACAAGCACACCCAAATATTCGAAGAGAGTCATAGTTTGGTTTAGTATGTAGAAGGCATTCAACAGGGGTTTCTGAATTGATTACTTTGCTAGGGAGGAGATTGATTAGAAAGGTGGCTGTAAGGAAAGCTTCATCCCAAAACTTAAGTGGCATGGATGCATGTGCAAGAAGAGAGAGACCTACTTCCACAATATGACGATGTTTGCGTTCAGCGGAGCCATTTTGTTGGTGAGCATGAGGACAAGACACATGGTGAGTAATGCCAATTTTCTGGAAGTAGCCATTAAGTTTCTCATACTCGCTTCCCCAGTCTGTTTGCATAGTAATAATTTTCCTACCAAACTTGCGCTCAACATAAACTTGATAGTTAAGAAAAACTTGAAAAACATCAGAACGCTTTTTAAGCAAGTAGATCCATGAAAACTTGCTAAAATCATCGATAAAGCTTACATAGTATGAATGTTTGCTTACAGTGGCAGGTGCTGGACCCCATACATCAGAGAACACAAGTTCAAAGGGAACCATGGACACACTGGTGGACACATGATATGGCAACTGGTGACTCTTAGCTAATTGAAATGAATCACAAACATAGGGATTTATTTCAGGAGTGTATGAGAGCTGATTTTTCCTAACAATCTGCTGCACCACAAAGGAGGAGGGATGTCCTAAGCGGCGATGCCATGTAGATGAAGATGGCTTTATTGTGATGAAGGCTTGCTTTGGTGATCCAGTAGACACAGACACTAGTGGATAGAGACCACCATGACATGGTCCCTTAAACAGAGTTCTTCGCGTTGCCCGATCCTTGATTAAAAAGAATCATGCGTGAAATTCAATATAGATATCATTATCAAGGCAAAGTCTATGAACGGATGCAAGATTTTTGGAAGCATTTGGGACATGAAGAATGTTGTTTAAATGCAATGTACTATGAGGAGTATGCAACAAGGATTGACCAACATGTGATATAGCCATACCATTTCCATCGGCAGTGTGAACGCAGTCGCGGCCCTTGTACTTTTCTGAGGTGGTGAGCTTGTTCAATTCACTTGTAATATGATCGGTAGCTCATGTATCGGAGTACCAGTTGTTGTCGACGCCGTAGGATGCAGCATGTGCACCCTTCTTGAATAATCATCATCATCACTGCCATCCTTCTTGAAGCGCCACCAGCAGTCGGAGGCAGGATGGCCATGAATGGTGCAAATTTGGCACGTCACGTCCACATAGGGTGTGGGAACACGCCCATGACCACGTCGACGGCGGTCATATCCTCCATCATCACGGCGGCGCTCATAGCCACCATCATCACGCCGTGCAGGACAGCAGTCTTCCCATCGCTGGCCACCATCGCGGCGACCTTGTCCGCCATCATCACGACGACGATCTTCCCAGCGAGCACCGTCATCACGACGGCGGTCGTCCCAGCGCTGCCCGCGGCCACGGTCACCGCGGTCTGGAGAGCGTGCGCGCCCGCGGTCACCGTGGTCTGGTGAACGGCCACGGTCACCACGGTCTTGTCCACGACCACGGCTTGTAGCGTTGGCAGAGGAGGTGAACCCCGCTGTCTGGCCGGTTTCGGAGAGCATTTCCTGGCGCATATCATGAGCATTAATCTGATCATAGACATCATCTAATGTAATGGCATTGTTACCGTTTACAGATGCAGCGACATCGTTGTAGGATCCGTCAAGTCCTCCAACAATGTAGCCGATCATCTCATCCTCTGGAACAGGCTTCCCTACGGCAGCAAGCTCCGACGCAAACCCCTTCATCTTGGCGAAGAAGACAGAGGCGGAGAGCTCCAGTTTCTTGGTGCTAGAGAGAGCACCGCGCAGCTGATTGATGCGTGAGCGAGAGCGAGACCCGCAAATGTTGTTAATGATCGTCCATACCTCGGCCGTCGACTCGACGCTAATGGTGTGGGCAAGTACTTCCGGTGAGAGGGAGTTGAGAATCCACCCAAGCACCGTTGAATCCTTCGCAACCCACGTAGCATAGTCAGGGTTGGGGATTTTCTTCTTCTTCTTCTTCCCTTCACTGTCTTCTGCCTCCAGATGAGTGGCCGGCGTTGCATCCCTGCCGTCCAGGAGATCGAGGACTTGCGCGCCACGCAGAGGAGGGAACACCAGGGTCTTCCAGAACAGGTAATTCGCCCTGGTGAGTTTCTGAGACGAAGGGGCCCCCAGGGAGGCAGCCAAAGCCGGAGCCGATGAGGAAGACGCCATGGACCTGAGGGAGGTTTTCCGATCTACTGATCGTGAGGTTTTGGTTTTGAGGCTTTTTTGGTGTGGTTTTTGGGTTTTCCGATCAGATCGATCGTGAAGAAGATTGTGGTTTTTGGGTTTCCGATCAGATCGATCGTAAGGGAGGTTGTGGTTTTGGGTTTTCTGATCAGATCGATCGTAGGTGGAGATCCTCGGAGGCAGCTAGGTCACGGGAGAGGAGAGCTCTGATACCATGTCAAATATCTAGGGTTAACCGGTATGACCTATTGAGGCCCCGGGTTCCGTGTTATATAGGCTGGAAAAACCCCAGCCGTGGTGTTTACATATCATACGGGCTGGGGCGGTGTACTACACCGTACCCAGGCCCATACAGATATTACATGATCTAATAGTGTCGTGTGCAGTCTACTTCTCAAGGTGTGAGTCTTCGGAGTGCAATGTACGTCATCGTCAACTTCCTCCGGTCGTCTCCTTCCCGAGTCCGGGCGGACCCTGCCATTGGCTCGCTTCTCGCCGATTCTTCTAGGCGCATGAGTAATGGTATGTTGGTCTGGACAGCTTCGGTGTTGTGTCGTGCTTTGGTGGTGTTAGGCGTTGGCTGTGGCGCGGTTTGGAGGCTCGGTGCCCGGCCTCTTCACCATTTTTGGCTTGAGGTTGGGCTAAGCGAGGTTGTCACTGTTGTGGTAGGAGAGTGTTGTAAGCCAAAAGACGTGTGTGTGTTGTAGACATTTTTTGGCGTTATTGTCAGCTTAATACAAACACGCGTACATTTGTTGCGGTTTCTTGAAAAAAAAAATCGTGATCTGACGGGTACGCACAAATGCCCAAAATGGGTTTGTCGTCGATAGCCCAACTGTCTGATCAAAAGAACCATCACCGACGCAACAGTCAATCCTCAGCTGTTAGAGCATCTGCAGTGGCGTCCCCCAAAGCGTCCCCCAAAGGGATTTGGGGCGGCGTCGGAAAAAAAGCGTTCATCCCCAAAGCCCATTTTTGTCCGGCGCGGCCCGATACGGTGTCCGGCGCCCGAGCCCCTCCGGACGCCGGACACAACGAAAGCGAGGCGGGCTCCCACATGTCGGCGACTATTTGCATAAACCGTTGGTTCGCGCCTCTTTTCTCGTCGCTCCTTCCTTCGCGCTCCCACCCCACCGCCGCCGCTGGATTTTCGGCCGTTTGGGCGTCGATCTCGCCGAGAGTCGGCACCGTTGTCGCGGCAGGCTCCCGCCGGCCGGCGCCGCCGCACGCCGCGTCCCAACGCGTCAAATCCGCCCACCTCCGCGCACGAAGGTGCTCGACGCTGTGCCGTGTTTGTTGCGTCGTCGCCTCGGCGCAATTTTAACCATTGATTTTGCTTTAGCCATGGACATCGACGATGAGATGGTTGCCCCGCTGTGGAGGACGAGCAAGCGTTCGACGATGACCTGCGGGAGCATTTGCGATCATCGCGTCCCTCCAGACATGCTTGACGCCGAGGCGGAGAAGAGGAAGAGCGCGCCGCGAGGATCAAGGCCGGGAAGAAGGAAGTCGGCCAGCAGAGGATGGAGGGGCATGCCATGCTGCACCACGACTACTTTGCCGACGGGGCAACACATGCCGACAATTTTCGGCGCCGGTACAGGATGAGCAAGGGGCTGTTCATGAATATCCTCCACGGCGTTCGAGAGTTCGACCCCTACTTCAAGCTCAAGCTCGACGCTGTAGGCGTTCTCGGGTTCTCGTCCATTCAGAAGTGCACCGCCGCCATGAGGATGCTTGCATACGGAGCACTGCCGATACACAGGACGACTACCTTCGCATGAGTGAGTCTACTGCCATTGAGTGCATGTACAAGTTTTGCCGAGCTGTGGTGGGAAAGTTTGGCAAATACTACTTGAGAGGGCCAACTGAGGAAGAGACTGCAAGGATCATGGCACAAAATGCTGCCAGAGGATTTCCTGGAATGCTTGTAAGCATCGATTGCATGCACTGGGCATGGAAGAACTGCCCGTTTGCTTGGCAATGTATATACAAAGGGCGTCATGGATATTGCAGTGTGGTGCTTGAAGCTGTGGCAGATTATGACATGTGGATTTGGCATTCTTTCTTTGGCATGGCGGGATCACACAATGACATCAACGTGTTGCAGCGGTCTCCGGTGTTCAGCAGACTAGTGGAAGGGCATGCTCCACCATGCAACTATGAGATCAATGGCCACCAATATACCAAAGGCTATTATCTAGCCGATGGTATATATATCCAAAATGGGCCACTTTTGTCAAAACAATCTCGAATCCATCAGGTCTGAAGAATTCTCACTTTGCTACACGACAGGGGGCTTGCAGGAAGGATGTCGAGCGGGCATTTGGTGTGCTTCAAGCACAATTTGCCATTGTCCGGTACCCTGCTCTAAGCTGGTCTCACGACCTAATGTGGGAGGTGATGCAGGCTTGTGTGATCATGCACAACATGATCATCGAGGATGACCGCAAGAATCATGTTAGGTCACATGTTGGTCCCTATGAGTGTCAAGGCCCTCTTGCGGAGGTTGATCATGAGTTGCCTGCAGATTTTGCTGATTTTCTCGCCATGCACGCAGAGATCCGTGACAGCAATGTGCATTAGCAACTTCAAGCTGATCTCGTTGAGCATTTGTGGAGGATCAAAGGAAATACCGTGGCACCTTGATGTAGCATCTAGCCCTATTTATTATACTAGCACGGTGGATGCGAGGGCGCCGTCTTTAAAAAATACATTTGGTGTTGCCCTTCTTTTAACAAAATATTTACATACACGCTATCATTTAGAAAATAATATGGATATGCACTCAAGAGCACATTAAATAAGTGAGATGTTAAAATGCTTTATTATTGACACGACACGATTATCTATGGGAGCTTTTAAGCACATGTAAATACAACCATCGCCTTAAGCTCCGTGGTTTCGGCGTTTAAAAGTATCAGGTAAGTTTACTTGCATTTATATCTTTTCTTTTTGAAAATGTATCGTCTCATATTTTTGAGAATAAATTGTCATCACGTGTCCAAGCTAAACAGGTCCGTTGATACTAAGAAGTTGATTGAAGAAAAAATACTACTTTAGGGTGCTTGAAAAATATGTGATATTAATTAATTGTACGATAGAAAAATAAGACTACAATGACTGAGTGGAATTGTTTTAACAGACAAACAGGTAGAGACTATCAAATGAAGTGACTTGAACTTATCTACATTCGCAAGTAGACATATATTAGTGTGTAGATAATATATAGTTATTTCGAAAAAAATATTCTATGCATGAGCGCATCTCCTGCCGCTATTCGTTTGAGCAAAGTTTTCCCAAGCACAATGCATGTTGTAATGTGTTGAGGATGTCTACATGAGCTGTTTACGTGATTAACACCTTGTATATGTATTTTACATCTCATCTATTAATTACTGATTCAATTGTTTTAAATAGTTCAGGTAAAGTGGATTAACCTGGGTTCTTTCCGTGTCCATATAGAACACGTCTATATTTGGCACCAGCTCTTCTTTAACATGTATTAGGCACTTATTTCATAGATGCAAATCCATGAAACATAATTACTTTAACCTATAATATGTGAGTAATCATTATGCTCGGTGAATTAGTACTTGTATAATACTACAACTAAATCGTCCAGCCACGACATTTAGATACAGCTGTTCAAATAATAACCATGTTATGGACTAGAACGTGGTGCATCACTAAGCTGAAATCAGACCCGGATCTCCAATAGCTCAAAATTAGGAATGCAAATTCTATTTCTGAGGGTTCCACTATGCCTAAAGATGTATGAAATTCGAAGATGGTAGCAAGATTTATGCTGAACAGCCTAGATGACCGGTCTATTTTGGCTTTTCCTATACATACATATTATCAATTTTGGATTCTAATATTTTTTCACTCATCAATTTTAATTTAGTTAGCTTCATGTACGTCCAGCACGAGCGACCTTCCACGTTTTCCCTAACTATATAGCTTCTATTTAACCCTAGCAGTGAACTATTTTAAGTTGGATAGACTAAACGGTAAATCGGACAACATATTTTAGGATGTTGTATTTAGCGGATCCATGGGAAAACTATTATACCAGACAAAAGTAATAGGAAATCACATAATTAGCTTAAATCTAAAATAGTTTTAAACAAAAAATTTCCAATTTATTTGACAAATCTCATGGTGTATCTTAGCCGGTATTTCCATTGACCGTATTTACCGATGCCCATTAACGAAATTTACACTCAAAGACCGGTGTGGTCATCTTATATGCCGGCCTACATAGGATGTCTGAGGCGCACGGACCACCGGCATGGCGAGATGGCTCCTCTGTTTTCGCCCATATTCGTATTGCTGATGCATCAGGGTTAGGGATGTTTCGCGCGGCCGATATTTCTGAAATCCGAAAACTACAATGTTGGACAAAAGTTACTGGTATTCAAATAATTAGCTCAAAATTTAAACAATTTCAGATAAATTTATATATTCATTTGAAAAATCTCGAACGGTATTGTGACCACTATTTCCGTAAACTATATTTACCAGCGCTCACCAGTATTCTTTTGCTACCAAAAGGAAAAAAACCCCGTACTGAAATATGCTGACATGTTGCTATGCTAATATGCTATATGATTTGAACATCAACGTCCTGTAGCCTCACGGTCAGTCAACTTTAAGCTTGCATATACATGATCTCTTTATTTTAAACGGACTCACCAGGAGTCCTACTAACACACGGGAGATTTTTTGGAGTTCACGTCTATTTTATCTTCTGGTGCGTACATCAGTTTTGGTATTTTTTTTGTTACGAACAGTTTTAGTCATCTTCGTGTACGATTGACCACCAGCACGGGTGACCTGTCACGTTGGTCCGTGTTACGTAATTATATAATTTCTATTTAATTCTAGCCGTAAATTATTAATCTAACTGACCAAATAATTTAGATGATGTGTATTATACTCCATTCACTTCAAATTCGTTTTAAATTAGTTGGCATCGATTTATATTGATAATCATATACCTAGACCCATTTTATTGTATAGATACATGTGAATGTAGATGACTATACGGCAAAAAAAAATTGAACGGAGTGAGTAGTATATTCACCAGTTTATATGTAATATATATCACGGTAGAGTGAAATGCGGCAAATTTTTTTTTGGAACGGGTCCAATTTTCGAGCTAGCTAGCGAGTACACCAACCTTTTTTTTTTCAATCCACTTGATTATTTGTATCTGCATGACATCATGCTAACCTTAGTATGCGATCCTCGCCATGGATACCACGCAAATACGTACATACATATTTGTGACATCCAACCTTGCCGTAGAAACCATGCACGTGTAGAGCGCAACTTTGCTAGCTTGATCGATCCTGGTTGTGTTGTTGGCGTTGTCCGCATCATATACTGAGATCGTCAAAAGCCGATGTGCGATCCAAGTGAAAGTTGGCGGCCAACTATGACCGCACGGTCAACACCGGTGGACCGGTGGTTTTGCGGGTCTTGCACGCAGCATACATCGACAGCGTCAAAAGCTGGCGCGCGATTCAACTAAAAGTTGGCGGCCGGAGGTGCCAGTAAATCGGGGGTCGGCATGAGTTGTGCATCCTCGAGTTGTCGCCAATTAACCAATCTGAAAAACTTTCTTCACTCCAAAAGAAGTGTCGTGGATTTAACTCAATTTAAAAGTATCTACATACTAAAACGCGTCTGGATATATACAATTGTAGACAAATCTGCGATATTTATTTTAAGAAGGTGTAGCATATTACCTTGCAAAGCTTCGAGCGGATCTGGATGCAATCTCGTGCACTCTAAATTTTTTTTTCTGACCCTATACAATTGGGAAGACAATTCATGTTCCATCTACTGTAAAAAGAAAAAAAAAAGATTGATGATGTCATCCATATCATCATCGTATACAATGGATTTGGACTCTATCATGGCAGTTTCCAAACCGTGATCTCCTTATATGGTTGTACCCTGATCCTTCAATCAAATTAACTCTTTAATTGGTAGATGGCCAGCAGGCTAGCGCACGGCTACATGTCAAACGTTTATATGTGTACGTGTCAACCGTGTACATGTCAGACTATCGCGTTACGTAATTTTTTGTTTAATCATGGCCATCAATTATATATCTAAGAGACTATATAATTTAGATGATGTGGATTAATGTAACGCGATCGAGGGAGTGGTGTTTTGGAACATGGGAGCATATGCTCCCTATATTTTGAAATGCATCTTACACATATTTTAAATTTCAAAAAATTGAAACAAAAGTTCGCACGTACATCTTCATGTGCTACGCGCTCACAAAGTCGTTTCATAAAAAATGAACTTATCATGTGACGTGTGTAAAAAAGACAAAATTCAGTGCTAAAAACAATGCACAGGATAAGTTTTCTCTTTTTTACATAGGCCACACAAAATATTATTTTTTCGTGAAACTTGACGCACACATATATTATGGAGATGTACATGTAGAATTTTTTGTCAAAATTTTTCCACACTTCAAAATATGTTTTCTTGGTAGAGGGAGCATACGCACCCGGAGCCGAATTGAATTTCCGCTCGAAAAACACTCTTATTTTGCTTTTAGTATATAATAGATTTGATTACTTGTTTTATTGTTTGTTGTAATTTAATTTGAAAACAATCCTCGCAAACATTTTTATTCATATGCTACATTTAATATAAATGGTTTATGTGTTAAAAAAATTATTTTAAATGTTTGGGGCGGCGTTTGGGGAGAGCGACGTCCCCCAAACGCGGCACGAATAAAACACGTCCCCCAAACGCTCAATCCGGCGGTTTGGGGGACGCGGCTGGAGATGCTCTTAGCTGCGAATAATCTACCGTTTCCCTCTGGAATCAGTCTGCGAGCTTTTTTTTTTTTGATCCAAAATCCCAGATTTATTAAGAGAAATCACCGGTTATAAACACCCTGAGAAAGAAAAAAACAACATAGTCCTTGGGAGAGCCGGCCGCCGCCGCCGTCGACTCGCATGGAAGGCACGCCGCCGCCATCTTCGCTCCGGGGAGCTTTGCATCGGCAAGCAGCCGGAAGTCCTTCCAGAAAGGGGCTTCAAGAGCCCTACGCGTCGAAGGGGAAGCCGCCGTCTTCAAAGTCTTCACCGGTGAACCTCCGCCAGATCCGGGCTCGCTCCTGAGCAGACGCCCACAGCAACCGGCGAGGATTGCCGGAGCCAGGACGCACCTCCCCCAGATCCTCCGCAAGAAGGCCAGAGCGCAGCCGACCGCGACGAAGAGAGGAACAGGGAACAAAAGCTCCACAGGGAGGTCGTCGTCTTCGCGCCGATGACCACGCCCAGAGCACCACCTCCCACCAGATCGACGGATCTGAGGGAACCAAAAGCCAGAAGCTTCACGGATCCGCCAGACAAGGCCTCGCCGTGATGGGGAAGAAGCTCCGACAACTTTATTCCACATCGCCGCCGCCACCACCACCCTGCCAGCGTCGATGAGGAGCCTTACCTACTATCTACAAGCCTCGGGCACAGATCGAGCTACTTTCAGTCCTATCCTTTTCAGGGGGGTGGTTCAGGGATCAATTCCTGGGCACGGTACATCAGCAGGACATCGATGGTACTCGCGTCATGTGGTCGAGGCGACCAGGGATAGATTCCTGCAGAGGATTAGAGATTTTGCTTTGCTTCAGTGCACGGCAAGCAGATAGTCATTAGCTTCCTCGCTTCGAAGCACAGCGAAGGGAACGGTGCTCCTTTCTGACTGCCGTGCTGTTCTGCATCACGATGTTGCTGCTGCAGGTAGCCAATATGGCAACACATGCATGCCAGTCAGGAGTCTGGAAGACAGGATCATTCGGTGAGCAGAGGTTTGTCCCAAAAGAGGATTTATATTTTGAGTGATGTGATATTACTTAGAAACACAATTATGACATCTAAGGACACTAGGTTTTGTTACCTTTGTTCTTAAAGAGATGATATTATAGAAATTCTTTTGCAATGAAACTTTTCTAAATTTTATATTATAAAAATAATTTGATTGATAAGTGATAACAGTAAAGAAAGTTATTTTGATGATGATTTTTTATAATTTTCTACTAACAAACGTTGACCAATGGGGGAATGATCCCTCCCTTGGCTATACGTTGTTAGGTAGAAATGAGACTCTCCCCGCGGATGGACGCTAGGATAATAACCCGATTAAAGTTCGCCCCTCCCGCGAAATTACCGCGTGATGGGGATTCGAACCCGGGTGGGCTGGCTGCGCACTCGCCTTGCCTTGCCACTGAGCTGGAGCTCAGTTCTCAAATGTCAAAACTAATGCTCAAATATGCATATCGGAGACTGTCAGTAAACAAAAGGTCATCTACATACGAAACAAGGGAGCCTTACCGCGTAATTTTCTACTAACATATGCCAAAACTAATGCTCAAATATGCATATCGGAGACTGTCAGTAAACAAAAGGTCATCTACATACGAAACAAGGGAGCATTTTCTTTTGCTTCGAATTTTGGATTAGGCTAAAGCTATCCTTTTATATACAGTAACAAAGAAAAAATTGATACTGCTGTGAGCTGAATCCCACACGTACCTGCTTGGCAATAACCAAATCTTAAGACTTAAGAGACAGGATATCAGCATACTGATATAGAGTAGCAGGACTGAAATTGGAGTGATCTCCATTATTTTTTAATTGAAAGCCTGTAGAATCAGACAATCAGCAGCTCCTACTGTACAATAGATAACTGAATAGTTAGTGCACACAATGTGCGCGGTAATGCAAGCCTTATACATCAAGGTAAATAAAACTCAAGCCTCAGTCAGAACAATAATGAATCCTCTCCAAGCAGCACTCAATTGCACGCAAGACCGTCAAATTCTTTCCACTACACATGTTTTGGGGACCCTCCAAACTTTGGAGTCATCAGACTTTTCGTCAGCCATATTGCTGTCTCTCTAGACGACACAGCTCCTTCTCCAAACGGCTTAAGAATACCTGCCAGCTCATCTAGCCGTTCCTGCTCCAAGAGCTTTGCACAAATCTCAAGAAGGGACTCCAGAGCATCAGCTCTCTGCTGCACAACGTTCAGATGATCAAACTCGGCAGGTGTGCTATCTGCACTTCGTAATTTTAGAGTGCTCACTGGTGATGATTCTTCTGTACCAGCATCTACATCACACATGCCTGGTTTTGTTCCTTGACAAGACCGGGGTGTCTTCACATCCTTTCTTTGCTCTTGCACTACTCCAATAGTCAGTTCCTCTTTTGGTATCGGTGCCTCGTTAAGCTCTTGACTTGCACTGTTAGCTGGGGCAGCCTCTACTGAACTGCGGGTTCTGATAGTTTTAAGACGTATTGTCTCATCAATCTGTCGATCACTTGTTGCTGTCAAGTTCTCCTCTGTATGTTGAAGTGATAAAACGTCCGTCTGTTGCTGTTCTCTGTTTCCGGTTTCAGGATCCAAAGGTATTTGCAAAATGCAGGCATCCTGGGTACCAGCAGTTGATAGATCTGAGTTGTTTGCCGATCTGTCCATAGTTTGCTCTGCTGCTGTTTGTAATGCTTCGTTGGATCCGTTGGCTTTTCCGACACTCTTTCTGCCGCCACTTGGCCTTCTTGACTGCTTGTCTCCCAGGTTACTCTTGGTGGGCTTTATTGGAAGGTAGATTGGGGAGCAGTTGGATGATTCAGCCACATAGGGAAGCAAATATGGGTGCCTCAGTAGCTCTCCAGCCTGTAAAATTTACATTTAACTTTGCATGTTATTCATGTATCGGCGCCTTCGGTTAAAACTTTTGAACAAAGTTTCTGGTACTTACAGTTGGTCTATGCTCTGGATTTTTTCTTAGCATACTCTTCACTATCTGCTTCCTGTGAAAGATTACTTAACTGTGTAAAGATAAAGTCAATTGCAGTACCGAGCGGTCATTTAAAATGAGTTACTCACAGTGACGATGAGTATATTGGGGGCATTGGAGATATTGAAGATCTGTTTATTTTGTTGACTAATGTTGCCATGTCCTTCACAAAAAAAAAATACAGTAGTATTTTCATCAGTTGCCAACTCATATAAATCAAAACTGAAGTAGTGTACTCCCTCAATGTCAAAACATAGTGCATATTAGTTTTTCGTAAGTCAAACTTTGTAAATGTTGACCAAGTTTATAGAGAAAAATATCAACATTCATAATACCAAATCAATGTCATTAGATGCACCACAAAATATATTTTATATTATATTTATCTGGTATTGTATATGTTGATATTTTTTTATTATAAACATAGTCAAACTCTACAAAGTCTGACTTACAAAAAACTAATAGCCGCTATATTTTTCATTGAGGGAGTATTAAAAGCATTGTGTTGTGTAAGCACTGACTGTCGCTTTGAACGCAGAGCGGTGTGCTAAAATCTCAAACATGCAGCAACCTGGCAGGAAAAGACAAAGCAAGATTTTTGACAGGCTGTTTAATTCTGTCAAGCATTATCACAGAAGACTATAGTGGTGACTTGAAAAGAAATAATAGTACAGGGAGCTCACCAAGTGACCATATATCAGATTTGTAACCATAAGGTATGTCCGCAAATATTTCTGGGCACATGTAGTTTGGGGTTCCTACAACCTGAAAAACATAAATTCCAAGATACGATAAGTGAGACTCGGAGTCTAGCTTGCCCGTGCTATATTAGTTGATACATTTTACTTGGCCTGTGCACTTGTTTGAAACATACTGAAATGCTGTTCCTTATTTTCAAGAAAATTTATTCTGATTTTACAGTCATTTGCTTTCAACTGGCGTAGATAATGTGAGTGAAGATACAAAACATATTAGTGGAATGATGATAAGGGAAATTAAACTTTTTTACATGAATCATGGTTATCCTGTGAGTATACACAACGGGCATATGACTGTGAACGATTGAATTTGTTGTGTCAATTACATTTACATGAATACAGTGGGAGAGGGTTGAGCCGTACCGATGAAGCAAGGTCCTCCATGAGTAATTTCGCTAACCCGAAATCAGCTGTTCCAAGAGAGAATGAGTACACACCTCATGATAATTTCGTCTGAGAAATGAATGCGTAGAAATTGAGCACATAGGTATATCTTACTGAGCCGTATGTTGTTGTCCTTTGTTAACAGGATGTTGGAACACTGCAATCCAACAGGACACGGGGAAATCTTAGGCGATGCTCCAGATAAATCCATGGAGATTGGAGAGTGCCAGTATTACCTTGAGGTCCCTGTGGAGCACCCGGTTGCAGTGCAGGTAGTCGAGGGCCAAGAGTAACTGTGTGAACCACCGGCACACCCTCTGCACATGACACAAGTACCAAAAGTTGCAGCAAGTAAGTTTTCTGAACCCTGAACAAATACTGCTGGTGCCTGTAGGCGCTAAACACTCGTGCCATTTTTCATGTGGTTACACCAGTGTTGTTACTCACCTCTTCAGAGAAGAGGACGCCTCTTGCCTTCTTGATCCTCTGCGCCCTGTGAAGAACCCAAAGTCAGTAACCAATCTCGCCGGAAAACATAGTATACTCGAATTTTACTCGCGGTGGCGGCTAGGAGCGAAAAAGCAGCAAGAGCTTACATGTCGCCTCCTTCGCAGTAACTCGTGACGATGCATACAGAGGTCCCCTGTTATTTCAACCACACGCAGCAGAAAATTCAGTCTCGGCCGAGAGCAGGAGCATCCCAATCGAATTTCTACCCAGAATTGGGCGATGCGGACTGTGGAATACAGTAGTGTTTGCAGTAGTTACCTCGTCGACCCAGCCGTCCTTGTACTCGACGATGTAGGGGTTGCTGAGGCTGGCCATGAGAGACATCTGCACAGCAGAGGGAGGCCAAAAAAAAGCTTCAGAACTCGCCGGCAAGCTCAGGAGAATCTGCTGCGGCTGCAGCTCAAGCGGGTAGGGTGGAATTTCTTGGAGTAGTCGAGAGATTGTTACCTCCTGGTATGCGGTCCGCTGGAACTTGTCGTTCTGCTTGGAGAGCCTGATTTTCTTCATGACGTAGCGCCTCTTGTCGGGCTTGTGGAGGACGAGGTAGGCGGTGCCGTAGGCGCCCCGGCCGATCTGCTCCACCACCTCGTACTGCTCCATGGCTCGCTCCGACGAGAGAGAGAGAGAGACCGATCCTCTCTGCTCTCTCCTTTCTACTCTCGCCCTGCTCTCTCTCTGTCTCTGGTGCTCGCTTGTCTATCTGTGTTCTTGTCTAGTGGCGGCTGGTGCTCACGGTCACGGCAGAGTATAAATGATGCTGCTCAGGGCCCTCGTGAGGAGATGATGGCCGCAGCGTGCATGCACGCGTGTGGAAGGGCCGCAATAATGGCGGGCGGGCGCGCTCGCTCCGTCTGTCCTCCTCTAGAGCAGAGAGGGAGAGGAAGAAGACAGGGACGAAATAGGGATTATTCCAGGGTGCAGTGCGGCTGTTATAGCTTTATTTAATCCGGTGGTTAAGGCGTGTTACATAAACTTGTTGTAATTAATCCGTCGGTTCATCATTCTATTCCATTCTCTCTCTCGCGGTGCAGGTGCAGCATCATCCGTAGGTGTTAGTGGAGGGAACGTTGCTGCCCCTACCGGCGGTGGTGGGGTGACCCTTTCCCCTTAATTTCCTCTCCCACCCCTCCTTCTATTTTCTCTCTATCTTACAGTATGTTGTCAGCTCCTTTGCCTTTTGGCTCTGTTCGATCGTGTATGCTAGCGTGGTGGGGCTTGGCTGCTAGCGCTGCCGCTTGCATTTGCCTGTGGAAAAAGAGGGCGTTCCCATTTGGAGCTTGGCAGCCCAGGCACCGACCACACCGACTGTCTCACCTTGCAACTTTAGTGGCGATCATCTTCTCTCTCTGTCTTCATGGAGTAGCAGCCAGCAGTCCAGCACGGTGGGGCGTGGCATGAGACATCTCCACTGGGCTGACCGACTCACAAATAGACCGCCTGCATCGGCTGAAATGGTTAGATTCGATCGTGCGGTCGTTTGCGTCTAGTGCTGTCCAGCGGCTCGATACAATTTTTTAAAAGATTTTCCAGTCGAGAAAAACATAATTTACATAAGGAATAAAATAAATGAAAAAACTAAAAGGTTCATGTAGCGCCTGCTACCCTAGCCTACTCCTTGTCCTAGTCGTCGATCACGACGAATTCCGGAATTTCCCATGACCAGTTGGCGGCCGGCGGAGCATACGCCGGTGGTGGAGGTGGAGCAGCCGGTGCAACCCATGATTAAAAAGGTGGCAGGTGTGGGGCCGAGTTCTGCACCGCCCGTTCGAGGGCTCATCTTCCGTGAGTCATGTCGGCATTAAGTTGGTGGCATACCGGGGCAGCGGCGGAGGCGCGTGCGGCACCTCCGACACAAGGATGCCGAGCCTCGCGATCTCATCATTGGCCATCGTGACCGGCAGCTGGAACTCCTGGCCCGCCGACTGCCAGTCGTGCAAGACGCTGTCGACGAAGTCGTCGCTGTCATCCTTGGCATCCTCGTTGTAGTAGGCGAGTGCGGCGTCGTCCTGGGGAGGCGTGGGAGGGGACGGTTGTCGTCTTTGACCTGGCACAACAGGGGGTACATGCGGCGAAGGTGGACCGAACGGGTAGTCTCGGTCGCCAAGGAAACCCGCCTTCCTCCTCGGGTTCGTCTCAGTCCGGCGCTAGGTAAGCCCTCGATCGTAGTCGACATCATAGGCGAGATCGAACAGGACATGCACCCAACGGTGGTTGAGGCGCCAACCGATGCCAGGTAGGTGTACGCTCCGTCAGTTGCCGCAGGGCATCTAGTTTTCGTGCATCAACCGCTCCATGTCAACTACGAGCGACACCATGTTCAGTCGCGCCTCCTTCTTCACGCTGTTGGCTGATGCCTTGATGTCGTTCTTCTACTTCCCCATGGTGATGCGGCGCGCAGTGGTGGTTGTGGGAGTGGGGGTGGCGGTGGTGTGGGCGATTGATGCTGGTCGCCTTTTAAAAGCCAGGCGCGCGAAACACGATGCAATTAATGGTGGCACGAAAGGCCAGCCGCCGCCCGTTAGACCTGGTGCGTTTGCAGAAGGTGAGGCGAGGCCATTGATGGTGAAGGTTGCTGCAAAGATGTGGAAGCGAAGACCGCTGGAGCAATGTACTCGAAAGAGGCCTCGTACCCAATGCCAGGTGGGCCCATGGGAGAAAGCGAGCGGTCACGCGGTGCGACTGTGCAACGTCCGTGCAGATGCATCTGAAATGCAAATGTGGACTGCATTTACGTCTCGGCGGACAGCTCGATCATTATGCGTAGGATGGTTAAACTGAAATACAAACACATATTTCCGATCGTCCACCCACAAACGGTTGTTACGTGTCCGATTACGTTTCGCTTTGGAGTTTGGAGGTGCCCTGAGCCCCTGAAGGAAGGATAGGGAAAGGTTTCCATGTTTCATACTGCTCATGGCATGTGACAACTGTAACTCCGTGAGCTGCTACACTACTGTCTACTAGTGGTAGTGTGGTGGTTAATATACTACGCATTGACAGTGTTCTATAATTGTGCACAGTTGCCTTTCGGCCATCAATTCTGATCCGGGCATGTGCCATTCCCCGGGGTGCGTGCAGTGAGTCAGTGAGTGGATCATCCGCGGCCGTCGAAGTCAATGTCGAGATTTTGGGAGGCTATTTTTCCTGCACGATCCAGCCCTGTGGTGGTCCAAGCTGAAAATGCTGACTGCAGCACGATGCATGAACTATTAGCCCGTCCACACATGATGCCAGAAACACATTTTTCTTGAAACGGCGCTTGCAAGGGCTCAAAATGCCCGTTGGCGAACACAACAAGCGCATCCGCATATAGCATCTCCAGTCAAGTCAAGTCCCCTAGAACGTTCTCTAAAGAGATTTAGGACGCGTCGGACAAAAAAAATCTTTCCAGCCGCATCTTCTAAATCCGTTTTCTGTCTGGCGTGCCTCGATACGGTGTCCGGCGTCCCGAGCCCGTCCCCGCCCCACAGGAGATGCTCCGGGCACGCCGGACACAACGAAAAGCAAGGCGGGCTTCCACATGTCGGCAACTATTTTCATAAACCGTTGATTCGTGTCTTTTTTCTCGTCGCTCCTTCCCTCCCGCGCCTCCCACCCCTCCGCCGCTGGATTTGCCGGCCTTTTCGATGTCTGATCTCTTCTGAGAGTCGGCACCATCGTCGCGGCTGGCACTCCCGCCGGTCGTTCCGCCGCCGCGCTTCGCCAGCGTGTCCCAGAACGCGGCGTCAAATCCGCCCCACCTTCGCGCACACAAGGTGCTCGAAGACTTGCCAGGTAGGCACGATTGGCCGCTATTCGTTGCCTCGTCTGCCGCGGCGCAATTTTAACCATTGATTTTGCTTCAGACATGGATACGATGAGATGCTTGCCCTGCTGCTGGAGGACGAGCAAGCTTTCGACGACGACCTCCGGGAGCATTTGCTGATCATCGTGTCCCTCCAGGACATGCTTGATGCCGAGGCGGAGAAGAGGAAGAGGCCGTGCCGCGGAGGATCAAGGCCGGGGAGAAAGAAGTCCAAGCCCTGGCAGAGGATGAAGGGACATACCATGCTCCACAACGACTACTTCGCAGATGATGCAACACATGCCGACAATTTTTGGCGCCGGTACAGGATGAGCAAGGGTCTGTTCATGAATATCCTCCACGGAGTTCGAGAGTTTGACCCCTACTTCAAGCTCAAGCATGACGATGTAGGCGTTATCGGGTTCTCGTCGATTCAGAAGTGCACCGCTGTCATGAGCATGCTTGCATACGGAGCACCTGCCGATACACAAGACAACTACCTTCGCATGAGTGAGTCTACTACCATTGAGTGCATGTACAAGTTTTGCCAAGCTGTGGTGGGAAAGTTTGGCAAATACTACTTAAGAGGGCTTACTGAGGAAGAGACTGCAAGGATCATGGCACAAAATGCTGCCAGAAGATTCCCTGGAATGCTTGGAAACATCGATTGCATACATTGGTCATGGAAGAACTATCCGTTTGCTTGGCAAGGTATATACAAAGGGCATCATGGATATTGCAGTGTGGTGCTTGAAGCTGTGGCAGATTATGACCTGCGGATTTGGCATTCTTTCTTTGGCATGGAGGGATCACACAATAACATCAACATGTTGCAGCAGTCTCCGATGTTCAGCAGACTAGTGGAAGGGCATGCTCCACCATGCAACTATGAGATCAATGGCCACCAATATACCAAAGGCTATTATCTAGCCGATGGTATATATCCAAAATGGGCCACTTTTGTCAAAACAATCTCGAATCCATCAGGTCTGAAGAATTCCCACTTCGCTACGCGATAGGAGGCTTGCAGGAAGCATGTCGAGCGGGCATTTGGTGTGCTTCAAGCTCAATTTGCCCGGTACCCTGCTCTAAGCTGGTCTCACGACCAAATGTGGGAGGTGATGCAGGCTTGTGTGATCATGCATAACATGATCATCGAGGATGACCGCAAGAATCATGCCAGGAGACATGTTGGTCCCTATGAGTGTCAGGGCCCTCTTGCGGAGGTTGATCATGAGTTGCCTGCAGATTTTGCTGATTTTCTCGCCATGCACGCAGAGATCCGTGACAACAATGTTCATGATCAACTTCAAGCTGATCTCGTTGAGCATTTGTGGAGGATCAAAGGATCATCAACAAATGCCATGGCACCTTGATCTAGCCCTATTTATTACATTTGTTTAGTTGTTTTATTGTTTGTTGTATTTTAATTTGAAAACAATCTCCGCAAACATATTTATTTGTATGCTATATTTGATAAATGGTTGTGTTTTCAAAAACCCTTAAAAAAGTTTGGGGCGGCGTTTGGGGGACGCGGCTGGGGAGCGACGTCCCCCAAACGCGGCACGAACATGTCCCCAAACGCTCAATCGCCGTTTGGGACCATGCATAAAAGAATATGTATTTGCTGCCCAGCATGTGTCACATTGCAATCATACTGCCAAGGACGCCCAAGTAGCAATCCACACACCTCCAATGGCAACACATCGCAATCTATCTCATCAACATAATCATCAACTGTAAATGGCACACACACCTTGTGAGTAATCTTCAGCATACCACAACTATTCAACCACTCAAGACGTTTAGGTTCAGGAAGACGCCATGTAGACAACTGATACGTCTCCGACGTATCTATAATTTCTTATGTTCCATGCTACTTTATTGATGATACCTACATGTTTTATATACATTATATGTCATATTATATTTTCCGAACTAACCTATTGACGAGATGCCGAAGTGTCGTTCCTCGTTTTTGGTTTCAAATCCTAGTAAGGAAATATTCTCGGATTGGATGAAATCAACGCCCAGGTTCCTATTTTGCCCGAAAGCATCCGAACACCCGAGAGTCGCGAGGGGGCCACACAGCCTGATGATAGGCCGGCGCGGCCCAGCCCCGGCCGCGCCGCCTTATGGTGTCGTCGCCCCTTCGCCCTCCGACTCCGCCTCTTCGCCTATTTAAAGGTCCCCGACCTAAATCTTCGATACGAATATGCCACGGTACGCGAAACCTTCCGAGCCGCCGCCATCGCGAAGCCAAGATCCGGGGACAGGAGTCTCTGTTCCCGCACGCCCGGACGGGGAAGTGCCCCCCGAAGGCTTCTCCATCGACACCACTGCCATCTCCACCGCCATCTTCATCACCGCTGCTGCTCCCATGAGGAGGGAGTAGTTCTCCATCGAGGCTCGGGGCTGTACCGGTAGCTATGTGGTTCATCTCTCTATGTACTTCAATACAATAATCTCATGAGCTGCCTTACATGATTGAGATTCATATGATGATACTTGTAATCTAGATGTCATTATGCTAGTCAAGTGGGTTTTACTTATGTGATCTCCGGAGACTCCTTGTCCCACGTGTGTAAAGGTGAAGTGTGTGCACCGTGTGGGTCTCTTAGGCTATATTTCACAGAATACTTATTCACTGTTATGAATGGCGTAGTGAAGTGCTTATTCATATCTCTTTATGATTGCAATGTGTTTTGTATCACAATTTATCTATGTGCTACTCTAGTGATGTTATTAAAGTAGTTTTATTCCTCCCGCACGATGTAATGGTGACAGTGTGTGCATCCGTGTTAGTACTTGGCGTAGGCTATGATTATGATCTCTTGTAGATTATGAAGTTAATTATTGCTATGATGGTATTGATGTGATCTATTCCTCCTACATGGTGTGAAGGTGACAGTGTGCATACTATGCTAGTACTTGGTTTAGTCGTGTCGATCTTTCATGCACTCTAAGGTTATTTAAATATGAACATTTAATTGTGGAGCTTGTTAACTCCGGCATTGAGGGTTCGTGTAATCCTACGCAATGTGTTCATCATCCAACAAGAGAGTGTAGAGTATGCATTTATCTATTCTGTTATGTGATCAAAGTTGAGAGTGTCCACAAGTGAAAGTCTATTCCCTAGGCCTTGTTCCTAAATATCGCTATCGCTGCTTGTTTATCGTTTTATCTTACATTACCGTATTACCGCATGTTTACTTCCCGCAATATTACTACCATCAACTGCACGCCAGAAGCTATTTTTCTGGCCCGTACTACTCATATTCATTCATACCACTTGTATTTCACTATCTCTTCGCCGAACTAGTGCACCTATTAGGTGTGTTGGGGACACAAGAGACTTCTTGCTTTGTGGTTGCAGGGTTGCATGAGAGGGATATCTTTGACCTCTTCCTCCCCGAGTTCGATAAACCTTGGGTGATCCACTTAAGGGAAAACTTGCTGCTGTTCTACAAACCTCTGCTCTTGGAGGCCCAACACTGTCTACAGGAAAAGAAGCGTGAGTAGACATCAAGCTATTTTCTGGCGCCGTTGCGGGGAGGAAAGGTAAAAGGTACTCACACTCCGGATCTCGGCTACTAAGCTATTTTCCGGCGCCATTGTAAGTACTCGAAGCTATTTCCTTTAGATGCGCATCTTTTTGTTTCTTGTTTACACTAGTTAGGCATAATGAAAACAACAAAAATATGAGAGATCTTTATGAACTTTATCTTGAATTAGGACATGATGTGTTTGAAGAAAGAATTAAGAAACCCATGGAACTTTATATGCATGCTAATGGGAATGTTATTACTATGAATGCTTTGAACACCATTGTTGCTAATGCTATGGAAAATTCTAAGCTTGGGGAAGCTGGCTTTGATGAGCATGATATTTTTAGTCCCCCAAGCATTGAGGAGAAAATTTTCTTTGATGATACTTTGCCTCCTATTTATGATGATTATAATGATAGTGGTCTTTTGGTGCCGCCTACTATGGAGAGTAAATTTTATTATGATTATACTATGCCTCCTACACTTGATGAGAATAATAATGATAGCTACTTTGTTGAATTTGCTCCCACTACAACTAATAAAATTGATTATGCTTATGTGGAGAGTAATAATTTTATGCGTGAGACTCATGATAAGAATGTTTATGTGATAGTTATATTTTTGAGTTTGCTCATGTTGCTACTGAAAGTTATTATGAGAGAGGAAAATATGGGTGTAAAAATTTTCATGTTACTAAAACATCTCTCTATGTGCTGAAATTTTTGAAGCTACACTTGTTTTATCTTCCTATGCTTGTTACTTTGCTCTTCATGAACTTGTTTATTTACAAGATTCCTATGCATAGGAAGCATGTTAGACTTAAATGTGTTTTGAATTTGCCTCTTGATGCTCTCTTTTGCTTCAACTCTTATTTCTTGCGAGTGCATCATAAAGATTGTTGAGCCCATCTTAATGGCTATAAAGAAAGAACTTCTTGGGAGATAACCCATGTGTTTATTTTACTACAGCAATTTTTGTTTTGTTGAGTCTTGGAAGTTGTTTACTACTGTAGCAACCTCTCCTTATCATGTTTTTGTGCCAAGTAAAGTTTCTATGTTAAAGTTGATGTTATATTTGGGATCGCTGCGCAGAAACAACATTGCTGTCTGTCACGAATTCTGGCATAAGTCTCTGTAAACAAATCGAAACAATCTGCAAAATTACGAGCGTGATTCTCAGATATGTACGCAACTTTCATTAGTTTTGAGTTTTTCCATTTGAGCAAGTTAAGTGCCCCTTTCAGGTTCGTCTTTACGGACTGTTCTGTTTTTGACAGATTCTGCCTTTTATTTCACATTGCCGCTTTTGTTAAGTTGAATGAGTTTCTTCGTTCCATTAACTTTCAGAAGTTTTGTGCAATGTCCAGAAGTGTAAAGAATGATTGTGTCACCTCTGAACATGTGAATTTTGATTATGCACTAACCCTCTAATGAGTTTGCTTGAAGTTTGGTGTGGCAGAAGTTTTCAAGGGTCAAGAAGAGGGTGATATAATGTGGTCGAGAAGAGTGAAAGGTCTAAGCTTGGGGATGCCCCCGTGGTTCATCCTGCATATTTCAAGAAGACTCAAGCATCTAAGCCTCATCCCCTTCTTCATCGACAAAGTATCAGGTTCCTTCTCTTGAAACTATATTTTTATTCGGTCACATCTTATGTACTTTACTTGGAGCGTCTGTGTGTGCTTTTATTTTTGTTTTGTTATCTTAGTTCTCTGAATAAGTTCATCCTTGTGTGGGAGAGAGACACGCTCCGCTGGTTCGTATGAACACATGTGTTCTTAGCTCATAATATTCATGGCGAAGTTTCCTCTTCGTTAAATTGTTATATGGTTGGAATTGGAAAAATGCTACATGTAGTAATTGGTAAAATGTCTTGGATAATGTGATACTTGGCAATTGTTGTGATCATGTTTAAGCTCTTGCATCATATACTTTGCACCTATTAGTGAATAAATACATAGAGCATGCTAAAATTTGGTTTGCATAATTGGTCTCTCTAAGGTCTAGATAATTTCTAGTATTGAGTTTGAACAACAAGGAAGACGGTGTAGAGTCTTATAATGTTTACAATATGTCTTTTATGTGAGTTTTGCTGCACCGGTTCATCCTTGTGTTTGTTTCAAATAAACCTTGCTAGCCTAAGCCTTGTATCGAGAGGGAATACTTCTCATGCATCCAAATCCTTGAGCCAACTACTATGCCATTTGTGTCCACCATACCTACCTACTACATGGTATTTCTCCGCCATTCCAAAGTAAATTGCTTGAGTGCTACCTTTAAACAATTCAAAAGTTATTACCTCTTATTTGTGTCAATGTTTTATAGCTCATGAGGAAGTATGTGGTGTTTATCTTTCAATCTTGTTGGGCAACTTTCACCAATGGACTAGTGGCTTCATCCGCTTATCCAATAACTTTGCAAAAAGAGCTGGCAATGGGATTCCCAGTCCCAAATTAATTAACAAAAATAGACACTCCTCCATGGTATGTGATTGTTGGACGGCACCCGAAGGATTCGGTTAGCCATGGCTTGAGAAAGCAAAGGTGGGGAGGAGTGTCATCATAATAAAACTAAAATAAAAAGACACTCCTTCATGGTATGAGATTGTTGGCAGGCACCCGATTCGGTTAGCCATGGTTTGTGAAAGAAAGGTTGGAAGGAGTGCCACCCAAAAATAAAATAAAATGGGAGCCGCTCTTTGAAGGTTTGTCCGGCAAGGGGGTTAGAGTACCCGCTACCATTCGTTGACAACAACAAACACCTCTCAAAACTTTACTTTTATACTCTCTTTATGTTTTCAAAATAAAAGCTCTAGCACAAATATAGCAATCAATGCTTCCCTCTGCAAAGGGCCTTTCTTTTACTTTTATTGTTGAGTCAGTTTACCTATCTCTCTCCACCTTAAGAAGCAAACACTTGTGTGAACTGTGCATTGATTCCTACATACTTGCATATTGCACTTGTTATATTACTTTGCATCGACAACTATCCATGAGATATACATGTTATAAGTTGAAAGCAACCGCTGAAACTTAATCTTCCTTTGTGTTGCTTCAATACCTTTACTTTGATTTATTGCTTTATGAGTTAACTCTTATGCAAGACTTATTGATGCTTGTCTTGAAGTACTATTCATGAAAAGTCTTTGCTTTATGATTCACTTGTTTACTCATGTCATTACCATTGTTTTGATCGCTGCATTCATTACATATGTTTACAAATAGTATGATCAAGGTTATGATGGCATGTCACTTCAGAAATTATCTTTGTTATCGTTTTACCTGCGGGACGAGCAGAACTAAGCTTGGGGATGCTGATACGTCTCCGACGTATCTATAATTTCTTATGTTCCATGCTACTTTATTGATGATACCTACATGTTTTATATACATTATATGTCATATTTATGCGTTTTCCGGAACTAACCTATTGACGAGATGCGAAGTGCCAGTTCTTGTTTTCTCTGTTTTTGGTTTCAGAAATCCTAGTAAGGAAATATTCTCGAATTGGATGAAATCAACGCCAGTTCCTATTTTGCCCGAAGCATCCGAACACCCGAGATTCGCTGAGGGGGCCACACAGCCCGATGATAGGCCGGCGCGCCTGGCCGCGCCGCCTTATGGTGTCGTCGCCCCTTCGCCCTCCAACTCCGCCTCTTCGCCTATTTAAAGGTCCCTGACCTAAATCTTCGATACGAATATGCCACGGTACGCGAAACCTTCCAGAGCCGCCACCATCGCGAAGCCAAGATCTGGGGGACAGGAGTCTCTGTTCCGGCACACCGCCGGACGGGGAAGTGCCCCCGGAAGGCTTCTCCATCGACACCGCTGCCATCTCCACCGCCATCTTCATCACCGCTGCTGCTCCCATGAGGAGGGAGTAGTTCTCCATCGAGGCTCGGGGCTGTACCGGTAGCTATGTGGTTCATCTCTCTCCTATGTACTTCAATACAATAATCTCATGAGCTGCCTTACATGATTGAGATTCATATGATGATGCTTGTAATCTAGATGTCATTATGCTAGTCAAGTGGGTTTTACTTATGTGATCTCCGGAGACTCCTTGTCCCACGTGTGTAAAGGTGACAGTGTGTGCACCGTGTGGGTCTCTTAGGCTATATTTCACAGAATACTTATTCACTGTTATGAATGGCGTAGTGAAGTGCTTATTCATATCTCTTTATGATTGCAATGTGTTTTGTATCACAATTTATCTATGTGCTACTCTAGTGATGTTATTAAAGTAGTTTTATTCCTCCTGCACGATGTAATGGTGACAGTGTGTGCATCCGTGTTAGTACTTGGCGTAGGCTATGATTATGATCTCTTGTAGATTATGAAGTTAATTATTGCTATGATGGTATTGATGTGATCTATTCCTCCTACATGGTGTGAAGGTGACAGTGTGCATACTATGCTAGTACTTGGTTTAGTCGTGTCGATCTTTCATGCACTCTAAGGTTATTTAAATATGAACATTTAATTGTGGAGCTTGTTAACTCCGGCATTGAGGGTTCGTGTAATCCTACGCAATGTGTTCATCATCCAACAAGAGAGTGTAGAGTATGCATTTATCTATTCTGTTATGTGATCAAAGTTGAGAGTGTCCACTAGTGAAAGTCTATTCCCTAGGCCTTGTTCCTAAATACTGCTATCGCTGCTTGTTTACCTTGCGTTACTACCGCATGTTTACTTCTCGCAATATTACTACCATCAATGCACGCCAAGAGCTATTTTTCTGGCGCCGTACTACTGCTCATATTCATTCATACCACTTGTATTTCACTATCTCTTCGCCGAACTAGTGCACTGATACGTCTCCAACGTATCGATAATTTCTTATGTTCCATGCTACTTTATTGATGATACCTACATGTTTTATGCACATTATATGTCATATTTATGCATTTTCGGAACTAACCTATTAACAAGATGCCGAAGAGCCAGTTGCTGTTTTCTGCTGTTTTTGGTTTCAGAAATCCTAGTAAGGAAATATTCTCGGAATTGGACGAAACTTTCGCCCAGGGTCCTATTTTTGCACGAAGCTTCCGGAAGACCGAAGAGATAACGAAGTGGGGCCACGAGGCAGCCAGGGGCTAGGGCGGCCCAAGCCCTGGCCGCGCCGACCTACCCCCTGGGCCCCTCGTGTGGCCCCCGCTGACCTTCCGCCTACTTAAAGCCTCCGTCGCGAAACCCCCGCACCGAGAGCCACGATACGGAAAACCTTCCAGAGACGCCGCCGCCGCGAATCCCATCTCGGGGGATTCAGGAGATCGCCTCCGGCACCCTGCCGGAGAGGGGATTCATCTCCCGGAGGACTCTACACCGCCATGGTCGCCTCCGGAGTGATGAGTGAGTAGTTCACCCCTGGACCATGGGTCCATAGCAGTAGCTAGATGGTCGTCTTCTCCTTGTTATGCTTCATTGTTGGATCTTGTGAGCTGCCTAACATGATCAAGATCATCTATCTGTAATTCTATATGTTGTGTTTGTCGGGATCCGATGGATAGAGAGTACTATGATTATGGTGATTATCAATCTATTGTTTATGTGTTGTTTATGATCTTGCATGCTCTCCGTTACTAGTAGAGGCTCTGGCCAAGTTTTTACTCTTAACTCCAAGAGGGAGTATTTATGCTCGATAGTGGGTTCATGCCTCCATTGAATCTGGGACAGTGACAGAAAGTTCTAAGGTTGTGGATGTGTGTTGCCACTAGGGATAAAACATTGATTCTATGTCTAAGGATGTAGTTGTCGATTACATTACGCACCATACTTAATGCAATTGTCTGTTGCAACTTAATACTGGAGGGGGTTCGGATGATAACCCGAAGGTGGACTTTTTAGGCATAGATGCAGTTGGATGGCGGTCTATGTACTTTGTCGTAATGCCCAATTAAATCTCACTATATTTATCATATCATGTATATGCATTGTTATGCCTTTCTCTATTTGTCAATTGCCCGACTGTAATTTGTTCACCCAACATGCTTTTATCTTATGGGAGAGACACCTCTAGTGAACTGTGGACCCCGGTCCTATTCTTTACATAGCATACAATCTACTGCAATTGTGTTTACTGTTTTCTTTGCAAACATCTTCCACTCGATACGTTTAATCCTTTGTTACAGCAAGCCGGTGAGATTGACAACCTCACTGTTTCGTTGGGGCAAAGTACTTGGGTTGTGTTGTGCAGGTTTGGCGCCGGAATCCCTGGTGTTGCGCCGCATCACATTTCGCGACCATCAACCTTCAACGTGCTTCTTGGCTCCTCCTGGTTCGATCAACCTTGGTTTCTTTCTGAGGGAAAACTTGCCACTGTGCGCATCATACCTTCCTCTTGGGGTTCCCAACGGACGTGTACATTTACGCGCATCAAGCATGTTTTCTGGCGCCGTTGCCGGGGAGATCAAGACACGCTGCAAGGGGAGTCTCCACTTCTCAATCTCTTTACTTTGTTTTTGTCTTGCTTTATTTTATTTACTACTTTGTTTGCTGCACCTAAACAAAACACAAAAAAATTAGTTGCTAGTTTTACTTTATTTGTGTCTTGCTCTCTATATCAAAAACACAAAAAAATTAGTTACTTGTCTTTACTTTGTTTGCCTAGTTTACTTTTTGCTTATTGCATCATGTTTCCTTTTAATTTCACCACAAAAGACATACCGGTAGGACGTGGGTCTATAGTTGGGAGAAATAATATAGAAGAATTTTTCAATCATGTTAGTATCACTGAAGATTTTGAAGATAGACACTTGGTAGAACTTGCACCTACCTATGAAATTGCTGCTGCTGCTTTAGTTCGCATGTTGGAAACTAAATTTGTTAATCTCAATCCTATAATCCAACACATGTTTCTTACACTTGGTGATATGGAAGAAGGGGAAAAGAAAGATTTTGTTTTAGAAACTCTTCTTAGAGAATTTGGGGGATTAGCAAGAGAGGCTAGAAAGGTTTTTGCTAAATTTAATATGCTAGGTTCTCATACCAATTTTATTGGTCTCCTTGAAAAAATGGACATGGATAGAATAAGGTACACTAATAACATTAATGATGGTGGGGAAATCAAAGCACCAATACCATGTAAACTCCTAGCTATGAATGATGCATTAGAAAATAACTATGCTTGGCTTGTTCCTGAAAATTTGTTCGATGAGAGTAGCAAGCCCAAGACTAATGAAAAGGGAGACGCTAAAACTTATATATCAAATATACTATGCTTGGTTGAGAAAACTCCCAACACCCCTGGTTATAATGTTGATGCTTCTTCATTTGATAATACTTGATTTGCACTTTCTGCGCCTAGCTGAAAGGCGTTAAAGAAAAGCGCTTATGGGAGACAACCCATGTTTTTACCTACAGCAATTTTTTGTTTTGTTGAGTCTTGGAAGTTGTTTACTACTGTAGCAACCTCTCCTTATCATGTTTTTGTGCCAAGTAAAGTTTCTATGTTAAAGTTGATGTTATATTTGGGATCGCTGCGCAGAAACAGCATTGCTGTCTGTCACGAATCTGGGCACAGTTCTCTGTAGAAAAGAAAAAATCTGCCAATTTACGAGCGTGATCCTCAGATATGTACGCAACTTTCATTAGTTTTGAGTTTTTCCATTTGAGCAAGTCTAGTGCCAGCTTTAAATTCGTCTTTACGGACTGTTCTGTTTTTGACAGATTCTGCCTTTTATTTCGCATTGCCTCTTTTGCTATGTTGAATTTATTTCTTTGATCCATTAATGTCCAGTAGCATTATGCAATGTCCAGAAGTGAAAATAATGATTGTGTCACCTCTGAATGTGTGAATTATTAATTGTGCACTAACCCTCTAATGAGTTTGCTTGAAGTTTGGTGTGAAGGAAGTTTTCAAGGGTCAAGAGAGGAGAATGATATACTATGATCAAGAGGAGTGAAAGCTCTAAGCTTGGGGATGCCCCCGTGGTTCACCCCTGCATATTTTAAGAAGACTCAAGCGTATAAGCTTGGGGATGCCCAAGGCATCCCCTTCTTCATCGACAACATCATCAGGTTCCTCCCCTGAAACTATATTTTTATTCATCACATCTTGTGTTCTTTACTTGGAGCGTCGGTTTGTTTTTGTTTTTGTTTTTTTTTGAATAAAATGGATCCTAGCATTCACTTTGTGGGAGAGAGACACGCTCCGCTGTTGCATATGGACACATGTGTCCTTAGGCTTTACTCATAATGTTCATGGCGAAGTTTCTCCTTCGTTAAATTGTTATATGGTTGGAATTGGAAAATGCTACATGTAGTAATTCTAAAATGTCTTGGATAATGTGATACTTTGCAATTGTTGTGCTCATGTTTAAGCTCTTGCATCATATGCTTTGCACCCATTAATGAAGAAATACATAGAGCTTGCTAAAATTTGATTTGCATATTTGGTTTCTCTAAGGTCTAGATAATATCTAGTATTGAGTTTTGAACAACAAGGAAGACGGTGTAGAGTCTTATAATGTTTACAATATGTCTTTTATGTGAGTTTTGCTGCACTTGTTCATCCTTGAGTTTGCTTCAAATAACCTTGCTAGCCTAAACCTTGTATCGAGAGGGAATACTTCTCATGCATCCAAAATCCTTGAGCCAACTACTATGCCATTTGTGTCCACCATACCTACCTACTACATGGTATTTCTCCGCCATTCCAAAGTAAATTGCTTGAGTGCTACCTTTAAAATTCCATCATTCGCCTTTGCAATATATAGCTCATGGGACAAAATAGCCTTAAAAACTATCGTAGTATTGAATATGTACTTATGCACTTTATATTTTATTAAGTTGCTTGTTGAGCGATAACCATGCTTCTGGGGAACGCCATCAACTATTGTTGAATATCATGTGAGTTGCTATGCATGTCCGTCTTGTCTGAAGGATCTATCATTTTAGTGGTTGGAGCATGCAAAATTGTTAGAGAAGAACATTGGGCCGCTAACTAAAGCCATGAATCATGGTGGAAGTTTCAGTTTGGACATATATCCTCAATCTCATATGAGAATAATAATCATTGCTACATGCTTATGCATTTAAGAGGAGTCCATTATCTGTTGTCCATGTTGTCCCGGTATGGATGTCTAAGTTGAGAATAATCAAAAGCGAGAAATCCGAAATGCGAGCATTCTCCTTAGACCTTTGTACAGGCGGCATGGAGGTACCCCTTTGTGACACTTGGTTGAAACATGGCATGCAAAGATCCGGTAGTCCAAGCTAAGTAGGACGAGGTGCGGACACTATTAGTATACTATGCATGAGGCTTGCAACTTGTAAGATATAATTTACATAACTCATATGCTTTATTACTACCGTTGACAAAATTGTTTCATGTTTTCAAAATAAAAGCTCTAGCACAAATACAGCAATCGATGCTTTCCTCTTTGAAGGACCATTCTTTTACTTTTATTGTTGAGTCAGTTTACCTATCTCCTTCCACCTAAGAAGCAAACACTTGTGTGAACTGTGCATTGATTCCTACATACTTGCATATTGCACTTGTTATATTACTTTATGTTGACAATATCCATGAGATATACATGTTATAAGTTGAAAGCAACCGCTGAAACTTAATCTTCCTTTGTGTTGCTTCAACACCTTTACTTTGAATTATTGCTTTATGAGTTAACTCTTATGCAAGACTTATTGATGCTTGTCTTGAAGTACTATTCATGAAAAGTCTTTGCTATATGATTCACTTGTTTACTCATGTCATTACCTTTGTTTTGATCGCTGCATTCATTACATATGTTTACAAATAGTATGATCAAGATTATGATGGCATGTCACTTCAGAAATTATCTTTGTTATCGTTTTACCTGCTCGGGACGAGCAGAACTAAGCTTGGGGATGCTGATACGTCTCCAACGTATCGATAATTTCTTATGTTCCATGCTACTTTATTGATGATACCTACATGTTTTATGCACATTATATGTCATATTTATGCATTTTCTGGAACTAACCTATTAACAAGATGCCGAAGAGCCGTTGCTGTTTTTGGTTTCAGAAATCCTAGTAAGGAAATATTCTCGAATTGGACGAAACTTTCGCCCAGGGTCCTATTTTTGCACGAAGCTTCCGAAGACCGAAGAGATAAGTGGGGCCACGAGGCAGCCAGGGGCTAGGGCGGCGCGGCCCAAGCCCCGGCCGCGCCGACCTACCCCCTAGGCCCCTCGTGTGGCCCCCGCGTTGACCTTCCGCCTACTTAAAGCCTCCGTCGCGAAACCCCCACCGAGAGCCACGATACGGAAAACCTTCCAGACGCGCCGCCGCGAATCCCATCTCGGGGATTCAGGAGATCGCCTCCGCACCTGCCGGAGAGGGGATTCATCTCCCGGAGGACTCTACACCGCCATGGTCGCCTCCGGAGTGATGAGTGAGTAGTTCACCCCTGGACCATGGGTCCATAGCAGTAGCTAGATGGTCGTCTTCTCCTTGTTATGATTCATTGTTGGATCTTGTGAGCTGCCTAACATGATCAAGATCATCTATCTGTAATTCTATATGTTGTGTTTGTCGGGATCCGATGGATAGAGAGTACTATGATTATGGTGATTATCAATCTATTGTTTATGTGTTGTTTATGATCTTGCATGCTCTCCGTTACTAGTAGAGGCTCTGGCCAAGTTTTTACTCTTAACTCCAAGAGGGAGTATTTATGCTCGATAGTGGGTTCATGCCTCCATTGAATCTGGGACAGTGACAGAAAGTTCTAAGGTTGTGGATGTGCTGTTGCCACTAGGGATAAAACATTGATTCTATGTCTAAGGATGTAGTTGTCGATTACATTACGCACCATACTTAATGCAATTGTCTGTTGCTTTGCAACTTAATACTGGAGGGGTTCGGATGATAACCTGAAGGTGGACTTTTTAGGCATAGATGCAGTTGGATGGCGGTCTATGTACTTTGTCGTAATGCCCAATTAAATCTCACTATATTTATCATATCATGTATATGCATTGTTATGCCTTTCTCTATTTGTCAATTGCCCGACTGTAATTTGTTCACCCAACATGCTTTTATCTTATGGGAGAGACACCTCTAGTGAACTATGGACCCCGGTCCTATTCTTTACATAGCATACAATCTACTGCAATTGTGTTTGTTTTCTTTGCAAACATCTTCCACTCGATACGTTTAATCCTTTGTTACAGCAAGCCGGTGAGATTGACAACCTCACTGTTCGTTGGGGCAAAGTACTTGGGTTGTGTTGTGCAGGTTCCGCGTTGGCGCCGGAATCCCTGGTGTTGCGCCGCATCACATTTCGCGACCATCAACCTTCAACGTGCTTCTTGGCTCCTCCTGGTTCGATCAACCTTGGTTTCTTTCTGAGGGAAAACTTGCCACTGTGCGCATCTACCTTCCTCTTGGGGTTCCCAATGGACGTGTACATTTACGCGCATCATGCACCTATTAGGTGTGTTGGGGACACAAGAGACTTCTTGCTTTGTGGTTGCAGGGTTGCATGAGAGGGATATCTTTGACCTCTTGCTCCCTGAGTTCGATAAACCTTGGGTGATCCACTTAAGGGAAAACTTGCTGCTGTTCTACAAACCTCTGCTCTTGGAGGCCCAACACTGTCTACAGGAAAAGAAGCGTGAGTAGACATCAACAACCCCAATGCTGCCACCATCGCCTTGGTAATGACATTAGTACAGCTACCACCATTAATCATCAACTTGCAAGCCTTGCCCTTGATAATGCACTGAGTCTGAAACAAACTCCACCGCTGAACCTTGTCAACTGCCTTGCAAGCATCATCTTGTACCTTCTTGAGTTGCATATTCAGCCCGCTCAATGGTATATCCTCCTCAACAGTCACAGTAGTGCTTCCTCTCCTCTGAAGATATCACCTCGCCCTTAGTGACTGTTGGTAGTGGAAAAATCTTCTAAATAGGAACTATGCACTTGTCCACTTCCTTCATTGCATGCACAACTCCGGACGGCTGCTCGCGATCCTCCAATGGTAACCCGAAACGACCACGAAGAAATTTTTTGAAGTCCGCCCAAGTATAAGCATACTCGCCTCTATCAACTGCATTACACCAATATATGTCCAACTCCTCACACTACAAGAAAAGTTGCCATGGCCGACGAAGTTGAAGTCGCGCCGTGGTTGCTGGTGTACCATGGCCGACGATTTTGGTCCCTCCGTGGTGCATGTCAAAACTTTTTTTTTCTCGTTTTTGAGGCCACCTAGCCCGACGAAAGCGGCCAAAACGTGGCGTATGGTGGCCCGGGACGTGGTGCATCTCGAAATCTCGGGTTCGCCGGCCGAGTCAACGCAAATCCGCACCGCCGAGGGATGTAGGGCCCAGATGGCAGCCTCTCTGGCATTGTTTTTTTCTAGATCGCGCCATCTCGTTCAACGTTCTCCGATCGAGCCGTTTACGATGCAGGATCATGGGTCCCACATGTCATCCTCTATGAACCAAAATTCTTTCTATTCTTGGATTTTTTTGACCCCCTGATTTCTGGCTACTTCCTTTTTCTTTTGATCCCTTGCCGCCTTGGAAACGTTGAGACCGCTGCTGCTAAATGGGACCCGCATGTCATCCTCTATGTGCAATCAACTTTCTTTTCTTGGAGTTTTTTTGGCACCTCAAATTTGGTCACTTGCCTTTTTCTTTCGATCCCCTGCCGCCTCTCAAACGGTGATACCGCTGCTGCTAACTGGGACCCGCATGTCATCCTCTATGTACTATAAAACTTTCTTTTCTTGAATTATTTTTGGCACCTCATATTTGGTCACTTACCTTTTTCTTTCGATCCCCTGCCGCCTCTCAAACGGTGATACCGCTGCTGCTAAATGGGACCCGCATGTCATCCTCTATGTACTATAAAACTTTCTTTTCTTGGATTTTTTTGGCACCTCATATTTGGTCACTTGACTTTTTCTTTCGATCACCTGCTGCCTCTCAAACGGTGATACCGCTGCTGCTAAATGGGACCCGCATGTCATCCTCTATGTACTATAAAACTTTCTTTTCTTGGATTTTTTTGGCACCTCATATTTGGTCACTTGACTTTTTCTTTCGATCTCATGCCACGTTTGAAACGTTGAGGAACCTGCAGGCTCATGGGACCCGCATGTCATCCTCTATGTACTATAAAAGTTCATTTTCTTGGTTTTTTTTCACCCTCTGATTTTTGGCAATTTCTTTTTCTTTTGATCCCCGCCGCCTCTCAAACGGTGATACCGCTGCTGCTAAATGGGACCCGCATGTCATCCTCTATGTACTATAAAACTTTCTTTTCTTGAATTATTTTTGGCTCCTCATATTTGGTCACTTGCCTTTTTCTTTCGATCTCATGCCACGTTTGAAACGTTGAGGAACCTGCTGGCTCATGGGACCCGCATGTCATCCTCTATGTACTATAAAAGTTCATTTTCTTGGTTTTTTTTCACCCTCTGATTTTTGGCAATTTCTTTTCTTTTGATCCCCTGCCGCCTCTCAAACGGTGATACCGCTGCTGCTAAATGGGACCCGCATGTCATCCTCTATGTACTATAAAACTTTCTTTTCTTGAATTATTTTTGGCTCCTCATATTTGGTCACTTGCCTTTTTCTTTCGATCTCATGCCACGTTTGAAACGTTGAGGAACCTGCTGGCTCATGGGACCCGCATGTCATCCTCTATGAGCAATCAACTTTCTTTTCTTGGAGTTTTTTTGGCACCTCATATTTGGGCACTTGCCTTTTTCTTTCGATCTCATGCCACGTTTGAAACGTTGAGGAACCTGCTGGCTCGTGGGACCCGCATGTCATCCTCTATGTGCTATAAAAGTTTCCTTTGTTGGATTTTTTTTCACCCTCTGATTTTTGGCTTGCCTTTTTCTTTTGATCCCCTGCCCCCTTTGAAACGTTGAGTAAGCTGTTGGCTCAAGGGACCCGCATGTCATCCTCTATGTCCATCAACTTTCTTTTCTTGGATTTTTTTTCACCCCCTAATTACTAGCTACTTTCTTTTTCTTTTGATCTCAAGCCGCATTACAAACATTGAGACCGCTGCTGCAAAATGGGACCCACATGTCATCCTCTATGTACAATAAAGTTTCTTTTCTTGGATTATCTTTTGCTCCTGATATTTTGTCACTTGCCTTTTTCTTTCGATCTCATGCCGCCTTTGAAACGTTGAGTAAGCTGCTGGCTCATGGGTCCCGCATGTCATCCTCTACGAACAATAAAAGTTTCCTTTCTTGGAGTTATTTTTGACCCCTAATTTCTGGCTATTTGCCTTTTTCTTTGGATCTCCTACCCCTTTGAAACGATGAGGACGCTGTTGGCAGGTCGGTCCCACAAGTCATCCTCTATGAACAATAAAAGTTTCCTTTGATGGATTTTTTTGAACCCCTAATTAATTTCTGGATATTTCCTTTTTTTTCTTTGATCCCCTGCCGCCTTGGAATCGTTGAGGATGCTGCTGCCTCATGGGTCCCGCATGTCATCCTCTCAGAACGGTAAATGTTTCTTTTCTTGGATATTGTTTACCAAATGATTTTTGGCTTATTTTTTCTTTCGATATCCTGCCGCCTTTAAAACGTTGAGGACGCTGCTGGCTCACGGGTCCCACATGTCAGCCTCTATGAACAATAAACGCTGAGGACGCTGCTGCCTCATGGGTCCCGCATGTCATCCTCTCAGAACGAAAATGTTTCTTTTCTTGGATTTTTTACCAACAGATTTTTGGTTTATTTTTTCTTTCCATCCCCTGCCGCCTTTAAAACGACGCTGCTGGCTCATGGGTCCCCGATGTCAGCCTCCCCGTACAAGAAACATGTGATATCTTGATTATTTTGCAGACAATAAACAGTGTATTGCGCTCTGAGCTATTTCAACGGATAAATTAAATCTTTATTTTTACATAAACAAATTTATATGCTGAATCTCCTTGTTTTTTGTTTTTGCGAAGCATAGGACTTTCCTGTTTTTTTTAGAAAAATCCGAACTATCCTGCTTTGGAGTGGGCTGAAATTGTACGAGTCAAAAGGCCCAGCAGGATAGTTCGAATGCCCAGATGTCCACATGCAGCCCAATTGAAATCGTTCTTTTTTTGGATTATTTTCACCCCCTACTGGCTACTTCATTTTTCTTTTGGTCCTGTGCCGCCTTGGAAACATTGAGACCGCTGCTGCAAAATGGGACCCGCATGTCATCCTCTATGTACAGTAAAATTTCTTTTCTTAGATTATTTTTGGCTCCTGATATTTGGTCACTTGCCTTTTTCTTTCGATCCCGTGCAGCCTCTCAAACGGTGATACCGCTGCTAAATGGGACCCGCATGCCATCCTCTATGTACAATCAAGTTTCTTTTCTTGAATTATTTTTGGCTCCTGATATTTGGTCACTTGCCTTTTTCTTTCGATCTCATGCCACGTTTGAAACGTTGAAAAACCTGCTGGCTCATGGGACCCGCATGTCATCCTCTATGTACAATAAAACTTTCTTTTCTTCGATTTTTTTGGCACCTCATATTTGGTCACTTGCCTTTTTCTTTCGATCCCTTGCCGCCTCTCAAACGGTGATACCGCTGCTGCTAAATGGGACCCGCATGTCATACTCTATGTACAATCAAGTTTCTTTTCTTGAATTATTTTTGGATCCTGATATTTGGTCACTTGCCTTTTTCTTTCGATCTCATGCCACGTTTGAAACGTTGAAAAACCTGCTGGCTCATGGGACCCGCATGTCATCCTCTATGTACTATAAAAGTTCATTTTCTTGGTTTTTTTTCACCCTCTGATTTTCGGCTATTTCCTTTTTCTTTTGATCCCCTGCCGCCTTTGAAACGTTGAGGACTCTGCTGGCTCATCGATAAAACTTTCCTTTATTGGAGTTTTTTTACCCCCTGATTTCTGGCTACTTTCTTTTTCTTTTGATCTCAAGCCGCATTTGAAACGTTGAGACCGCTGCTGCTAATTGGGACCCGCATGTCATCCTCTATGTACAATAAAGTTTTTTTTCTTGGATTATCTTTGTCTCCTGATATTTTGTCACTTGCCTTTTTCTTTCGATCTCATGCCGCCTTTGAAACGTTAAGCTGCTGGCTCATGGGTCCCGCATGTCATCCTCTACGAACAATAAAAGTTTCCTTTCTTGGAGTTATTTTTGAACCCTAATTTCTGGCTACTTCCTTTTTCTTTTGATCCCGTGCCGCCTTGGAAACTTGAGACCGCTGCTGCTAAATGGGTCCCGCATGTCATCCTCTATGTACAATAAAATTTCTTTCTTCGATTATTTTTCCTGATATTTGGTCACTTGCCTTTTTCTTTCGATCTCATGCCGCCTTTGAAACGTTGAGGAAGCTGCTGGAGCATGGGTCCCGCATGTCATCCTCTATGAACAATAAAAGTTTCCTTTCTTGGAGTTATTTTTTACCCCTAATTTCTGGCTACTTCCTTTTTCTTTTGATCCCCGCCGCCTTTGAAACGTTGAAGACTTTGCTGGCTCATGGGTCCCACATGTCAGCCTCTATGAACAATAAACACTTCCTTTCTTGGAGTTATTTTGTACCCCTAATTTCTGGCTATTTGCCTTTTTTCTTTCGATCCCCAGTCGCCTTCTAAACGTAGAGGACGCTGCTGGCTCGTGGGTCCCAGATGTCAGCCTCCATGGACAATAAACCTCTCCTTTGTTGGATTTATTCTTCACCCTCTGATTTTGGCTATTTCCTTTTTCTTTTGATCCACTGCCGCCTTGGAAACATTGAGTAAGCTGCTGACACATGGGGCCCGCATGTCATCCTCTATGTACAATCAACTTGCAAGATCTTCGAGCGAAAGAGCTTGTATTAGTGGGACCCATATGTCAACCTCTATGTACAATAAAAGTTTCCTTTCTTGGATTATTTTTAGCTCCTGATATTCGGTCACTTTCCTTTTTCTTTCGATCTCAAGCCGCCTCTGAAACGTTGAGTAAGGTGCTGGCTCATGGGACCCACATGTCATCCTCTATGTACAATAAAGTTTCTGTTCTTGGATTTTTTTTACCCCTGATTTTTGGTCACTTGCCTTGACGCTGCTGGCTCATGGGTCCCACATGTCAGCATCTATGAACAATAAACCTTTCCTTTGTTGGATTTATTGTTTACCCCTAATTTCTGGCTATTTGCCTTTTTCTTTTGATCCCCACCGGCCTTTGAAAACGTTGAGGAACCTGCTGGCTCATGGGACCCGCATGTCATCCTCTATGTACTATAAAATTTCTTTTCTTGGTTTTTTTTTCACCTCTGATTTTTGGCTATTTCCTTTTTCTTTTGATCCCCTGCCGCCTTGGAAACGTTGAGTAAGCTGCTGACTCATGGGACCCGCATGTCATCCTCTATGTACAATCAACTTTCTTTTTTTGGAGTTTTTTTACCCCCTAATTTCTGGCTACTTTCTTTTTCTTTTGATCTCAAACCGCATTTGAAACGCTGAAACCGCTGCTGCAAAATGGGACCCGCATGTCATCCTCTATGTACAATAAGTTTCATTTCTTGGATTATTTTTGGCACCTGATATTTGGTCACTTGCCTTTTTCTTCCGATCTCATGCCGCCTTTGAAACGTTGAGTAAGCTGCTGGCTCATGGGTCCCGCATGTCATCCTCTACGAACAATAAAAGTTTCATTTCTTGGAGTTATTTTTGACCCCTAATTTCTGGCTACTTCCTTTTTTCTTTTGATCCACTGCCGCCTTTGAAACGGTGCGGATTCTGCAGACTAATACAAGCTTTTTCTCTCCAAGATCTTGCAAGTTGATAGATTAAATCATGGAATTATTAGGATATGTTTTAAATTTCAAATCCACTTTATGAATTTTTAAAAATACCGTTATCCATGTGGGTATGGAGCGATCAAGGATTTTCATATTGGGCATGAGCAGTTTCAAAAATTGGAACCCTATAATTCAAAATAAATAAAAACAACTTTTATGTAGAATCTCCGTGTATTTTTTTTTGCCAATCATAGGATCTGTGTTTCATTAGAAAAGGGCCGAAATTGCATGAGCAGAAAGGCCCATTTGAAGTTATTGGGCTTCGACGGCCGGAGCAAGTAGACCGATAACAATTACCATGTAGATGTTCCTTGGCAACCCAAAAGTGAAATATTGGGCCCAACAGGGGAAGGTTGAACAGTACTTTTTCTATTGGGAAGGTGGTACATGGGGTTATCCTGACAAAAAAAATGGAACATGGGTTACTGAAGGTTGCCCATTTGTGCCTAATATGTTTGTCAGCAGGAGCTTTACCTTCCGCCGCCGCCGCTCCGCTTCCGCCGCCGCCATGCCTCGTCGCGGGTCGAGCTACCGGTACGGCGGCGTCTCGAGCTCGGGGTACAGCAGCGTCCGCGCGCGCCCCAAATTAAGGTACTTCCTCCTCGGGACGGCACCTACGATAGGCTCGGCTGGCCTTGGGGCATTTACCCCTAGCCTCTTCCATGCTCAAGTTTTTGAAATGTTTCTGGCTCTGTTCAACACTGGATCAAATTTGTCAACATGACCATTCTTATGGAGTAGCAACGAGTTGAATCTCTCAAAACTCTTTAAGTTCTGCAATATAACGACTAATTGGTACTACCTTATACAAAATGATTACATATCCTTATTTTGGAAGCAAGCAATCACACACTTATAGTTTGCTAGTCAGCTGCACGTAACGTTAAAAATCGGCAATTATAATGAATAAACCTGTAATTTTCACTTAAAATGCATTAAGGAGCATCAAATTTGACAAATCAAACCATGTCGTACTGAAAATTGACATGTCTTTCTCATGCAGAAATGTAAAATTATCCATGCATGTGCGTTTATACAGGTTAAGTTTTGCACGTATTATTTTTTGTAACTTTTCTGACTACCTTCAAAGCTCCAATCCTTCTTCATCATCTTTGTTGTACCGCACTGATGCAAGTGAATGCGAGCTGCTCGCCAGACGCGACTTCGTGTCCGATATGTGTACTATGCCTTCTCCATCTAGTGCTAGTTACGCCTCTGTGCTAATTAATTCAGCACAAACCTCTGTCATTGCAGCTGTGACTCACCTCGACCATTGGAGCCCAATCACAAGAGCGAGCTCAGTCTCAACCAGAGAGGCATGTGTCTCATGGTTAGCTATCTACAACTTGCTGTCTTACTAAAACCGTGCCTATCATATAGAGATCACCTCGCTGGTGTAGCAATGGCTGCAAGTAGCTGCTAGCATGAGCGAAGGGGATAAGGAAGAAAAGATTAAAAAAATGGGGTGGGGCCAACAAGCAGGAAAGCTATCTACTAGCTTTATGGATGTTTCTGGAATTGGGTAGAAAATAGTACTCGATGACACTGTAGCAGCGAATCCCAGAGACCAAAGGCCGTTGGATGATGTCTAATGAACGGCAGAACAAAATCGGCGAAATTAGCTTGAATTTTGATAATAAATCTTGGGCATTTTCCCTCGAACATGATTTATCAACTTTGGGTAGTCTCTGGACTAGTCTCCCTCGTCCACCAATTATTATCATAAACTACTGCGGAAAGTTGAGGGCAGTCCCTAGTCCCGAGCACTTCGCCCACTTCCCCTGGCCTCATCCCAGAGATCTCACACCAACCACCTCACCGTCGACTAGCCGCCTGTCTACAGCCCTCCGAAGAATCCCCAATGGCGGCGACGCCCCTACTAGAGCGCTCCTCACGCGAGCGCATCATCGAGTCTGGCCCACATGTCTTCCGTGCCTGCCGTGTGTCGGCAAGCACGACCGACTTCTCCGTCGGCGAGCCGCCGGCCGTGGGCGAGGGCGAGGCGTCCCCGTACACTATGACAGTGCACATCTTCTTCTCGAGGACGTACGAGCTCAGGAGGATGGCCGGCCCCCTCCCTGCCCCACTGGATGAGGACGATATCACCACTACACCCTGCGAAGAGGTGGTGCTGGATCTTGGCTTGCCTCCGAGGAAGCTGCGTAGTGGGGGCAATGTCGTGCGAACTATGCGCGAGATTCTTGCCCGTGTATGGCTGCTCAAGAACCTGAACCTCACGGAGGAGGAGTGGGACATCATCATGCCTTACGATGTTATGCACCTGATGTGGCAGCAGGCGTGTCGTCGGCTCGGTGGCCTCCACTTCGACCTCACCCTTAGGGTGGACCACCGGCTCATCGTCAACTTGCCGGCGCTGCAGGACAGTTGGGTCCTAGTTGCGCCGGAGGACGGCCACTGCAGCATATGCATGCTGGGGCTGTCGCAGCGCACAACGGTGCGTCTCCGGGGATGCAAACACCCGTTCCATAGGAAGTGCATCTTCTCCTGGTTTGTAACGAACGCCAGCTGCCCTATCTGCCGCGATAAAGTGCTGACCCATCTTATTTTCGATTTGTAGCATAGTATGAATAAAAACCCTGTATGATAGGGATGCCATGCCAACTTGAATCCTATGTCAAGAGAAATTCTATTTGATTGTGGTTATAAGATATTCTGCATTAGTTTGATCTATTATCATTCTATTTTCCTATGGGATATGACCCTATGAATCAAACAGCATGTGATTACTTCCACACAATTAAGTTTGACCAACTTTTAGTAGGACAACAAACATAAATAATTAGTCATCATGGGATTACAATCCAACAGATAATTGTCTTCAGGACTCATACATTTTCCAAATAGAAAAATCAAAACAAATCATGGTTCTTCATCTCACAGCATGATACAGAGACAAGAGTCTAACCATCATCATCATCATCATCATCACCTCCGTCTTCATTCTGATATTCGTGCATGGTCTCATCCTGCTCGTCCTGTCCATTCTCCTCCTGAGATTCACCAGGTAGCTTCAGTTTATCCATCTCTTTGTCGACTATGCTAACCTCAACAGTGAAATCTACTTCTCCATCATGTGCAGGGATACCTGTATCCAACGAGGTTTCATCAATGTCAGCAACTTTAGTTTGCATACAACCAGCGAAATCATCTTGCTGGGCACCAATTATTGGATCCGCATTCTCATCCAAATCATATATGTTCCTTGCCACAAACTTTTGCACATACTGCCATCCTTTTCTAGATCTGTCTTCCAAGAAAAGTACCTTGGCCGCTTGAGGTACCAAAATATAAGGATCATCCTTGTACCACTGAGCAGTAGTATTGACTGATATGAAATACCCATCATTTCTGGCACCTTTGCCCTTGTTTGGATCTTGGTTGTACCAATAACACTTAAATAGAACCACAGATCGGACAGTAACCTTATCACTATAGAACAACTGAATAACCTCTTCTATGTGACCATAATGGTCAAATGACTCTGATCTCTTTTTTCTGGTTGTCAAGTGATCTCCACTGGTTGTGATGCCACTATTTCGTGTCTTCAAATGTTGTTCACGCTCATAGGAGCTGTAATGGACACCATTGGCATTGCAAGCTGCAGCTACCAACACCCTCTTATCTGGACCACGTGATAGGACAAGGAGATCAGCACTAACAGCGCCTGGATTCTCCGCATGGAGTTTCGAGATCTACGATTACAAAATAGACAAGAGGTCATCTCATGTGAAAACACATAGACAAGTCAGAGTGCAATTGAACATCTTACATATTTCTCAAACCAGTCCTGAAACCCACTCCCACGTGCCGATAGCTTTCCATTCGTTTCCATGTACAACCTGCAAAACATAGCCAAGTCAGCTGAATATATTTCATTTTGATACAAGTTCATAGTATATGCGAGGAACTGAGTAGTTCGTGTGCATAGTACTCACTTAACATATTCATCAGCCTCTGTAGCATTATTCAGCACATACCAAGACAGCTGTTCAAATTCAGACTGCTCTAATGTTTTTTCGGTCCTCTTTCCTATTAGCTCAACACCATGATTAAAAACAGATCCTCCAACTTCCAAAATTCTGCGACCCCGATTGAATCTGGTCTCAATATCAGGAATATATCTTGAGCAAAATACTAAATGCCTTATCAAAATGCCTTACCGCCGGCGTTTGCATTCGCCGGCGACCACCTCGCCGGTGGTAATGTCTTATCGCCGGCGTTTTCCAAATCGCCGGTGGTAATTGCCGTTATCCCCGGCGCTTTCCCCAAGTCGCCGGCGGTAAGGACTTACCCCTGGCGGTTTGCCAATTCGCCGGGGGTAATCTGCTGCAGCGCTGGCGCTTTGATTTTCGCCAGGGGTACAGTTTCGGGGCGCCGGTGGTATTGATTACAGGATTAAAAAAATAAAACTCGAAATATATAGCAGAATACACAGTATACACCAGAATACACACAGAATACACAGTATACACCAGCATACATAGAATACACAGAATACACAGAATACACAGTTATATAGAAAGTCCCAAATGTTCATAACATGCATGCATTAATAACACAAGTTTAGATAGTAGATAGTTCACCATATGGTTCAAACATCACGACTCGAAGTAGCACATGTTACAGAAATACATATAAGTCCAGTGTCGATGACCTAGCTAAACAACAATGACATAATAAACTAGAGAGGCGGTGGCGGCAAGCATCATCACGATGAAAGGGGTCCTCCACATCTCCCTCCTCTGTCCCGCTCGAAAGTTGGCGTATCGAGTTTCCGCCTCCTCCAAAGTGGTGTACCCCTTGTAGCTGTTGCCGCTGAAACGGTGGACCTGCCTCCTACAGTCTTCCCAGTCCTCGTAGACTCCAGGAACCCTGCCGTGGTAGACGACATAGTACGTCATCTATGCAAACACACAACAAAGAAATGTAAGTTGTTAGTACATCCATAGAGAGAGATATAACATATAGGTGTGCAAAAGAACAAACATAAAAAATACTTAAGTAATTTTATGACTAACATTTGCAAAGGACAAAAGTTTTTGAGTCAAGTCGGCTTCGGCGGGAAGGGAAGGATGCCCTCGAGCGTGTTGAATGTTCTCTCGTCACATCCATCTTCTAATCGGCCTTCTATCTCGAAATTAGAAAGTGCGGGGCCATAGTTGAACAAGCCACCATTCATGACGACATCCCTCCATAGTATTGTGCAAATGGTCCGCTGGATGGCACGGAACTCGGCTCTCACGTTTTCATCGGTGGTGTCCGACATGTTGACGAAATTCCCTTGAAGACCAGATGGCAACAAGAGATCGTTCTGAGACCTTACAACCGCCCTCATCTGTAGGATGGCAAACCATGCCTCCATCCCATTGTCATCCGCCGATTGCTTGAGGCAGGGGAACTTGGTTATGTGGTTGCACACATAGCAACCTTTAACTTTCTTCTCATGCCTGAGTTTGTCGACGCCAATCTCAGCTATGAAGCCGTTGAGGGCTTTATCAAGTGTAGACTTAACGTCGGTGAAGTCTTTCTCCTTATCAAGCCCGGAGTCGAGATAAGTGACATGGGAATGATACGGGTGAAAGAGGAGGAGGGTGCAGTACTTGAGTCTGCGCAAAATGGAAATAAACCATCATACTCAGCTATTAAGGAAATTCATGAAAGAATGTAATATAGGGTACTTTAGTAACCAAATACTTACTCGCGGAAATATGGTATGACAAAGCATTTTTTATCCTTGTTTAACACCAAGAAATCCTTGATATACTTCGCGAGAAACGCTTGTTCGTTCTGGGTGGTAGCTGGAGTCATGTAGAAGGGGTCCATGATAGCGATGTGCGCTGTGTTCTCCATGGCGATATCGTGCGCCATACTGAGCGATACGAGGCGGACCAAGTTTCGGTCTAGCTGTTGCATGTGCAAGAGCCTGAAGATGTCTTCGTACCGAATGAACATCAAGTCCGCAGGGTATGTGTTGACAAAGCCAAAGCCAGTGGGCACCTTGGCTATCACAATCGGGTACGAGGGATTTCTTTCTTTAAGAAGTAGCTTCTCCTTCATTAGAATAGTATCATGCACGTTCCTCATATCCGGCGTCAACTTGTCTACAACGTGTGCCGGCAGCATCGGCTGGCCTATGTGATGCAACTTCCTCCACGGGGTCGGCAACTTGTCATTAACCACTATCTTGCTTTTGGCAACATCTCCCGACTTCTTCCGCTTCCTGCCCTTCTTCTTACTGCAACTGGGAGTGGCGTTTTGTTTCATACCCTCCGTGGTCGCACCAAGGAGTGTCCTCGGGGTAAGCCCAACTCGGGGCGGAGCGGTGAAGGCGGTAGTGTCCTCCTGCTCGGGCGTTTCTTGTGAAAGGAACAACTTCTTCTTTAGGATATGACCGGCGGGTGGCTTGTAAGGAGAAACCGCGTCGGCGTCGAGCTCGGCGATGAACGTATCAATGGGAGCTTGATCGATGTCCAACGCCTTGTCGTGCTGACTCTCGTGCTGACTATCGGGCTGACTATCGGGCTCAAAATGATCATAAGCCGGTGGAGGACTGGCCCTGCCTTTGCCTGCCGTCAAAGCAGTCGTTGGAGCTGGGACCTTGGCTTGGCTCGGGGCAGCCGTCGCATCCTGAGGAGTGACCATGCCATAGCTTGCCTCCGAACCTGAGGCGGCGGTGTTCAGCCGAATTAGGGCTTTCGGCCATAGAAGGATGTGATTCTTGAGGTCCCCGAGAGTGAGCGGGGTTTCCGTTTCCGGGGGTTGATAAGGAGGATGGAGGTCTTGGCATCCCGGTAACGACCGGTTCACGCGAACCCGGCTCATGCTATCATCCATCCTGACGCAGTGGAAAATCCGCTGTGTTGGCAGGATGACACTGCCGCTCGCTACAGCCTTCAACTTGTTGTCCACATTCAGTAGCAAGGTGCAAGGAGTCGCGTTCGCCTGTGAAAACATGTGTAGGTCAGAGAGGGGCGACGACAAAGTAACTAATTTGTAGAGCTTGAGAGACTAAATTAATTACCGTGAGGGCGTCGAGCTCGGCTCGCGTTGAAGGACCGAGGCCAGGCGTGCAGGTGACTGAGGGGCTAGTACTGGGGCCCCCCAGGTCCGGCGAATCCTCTCTAGCGCCGACATTGCCGGCGGGTGGAGTCACCAAGTTGGGTGTGCATTGAGCGTGTCTAGTTGGAGGCCGGTTGTCCGAGTTGCTGGCGCCTAGGCTGATAACCGGCATCGGTCCCTTACCGCCGGCGTCGAAGTAATTCTTCATCGACAGCACAAGATCAGGGATGATTTCATTGACCCTGTTGGCCAGCGCGTCATCGACCTTGCTAGCAACCTCGGCACTGACGCGTTGCTGAACCTCGGCACTGACGCGTTGCTCCATGGTTGTTTCCAAGTCGGCCACCTTTTTCAGAAGAGCCTCGTGCTCCCGGTCCTTCTGCGCCTGCCGCGACTCCCTAGTGCTTGCGGGCACGTCCAAGCCATAGTCGGCAAGCTTGCGACCTCCTCCGGCGCCGGGGACACGGTGGGGCTTGTCCAAAAGCGGCCGCGCCTTCACGGTGTTCAGACCCCTGATAAAAGGCGTGTCCCACGGGACTTTGCCCGTCGACGTCTGGGACGAGGAGCCAGCTGATTCGGCGGCTGCTTGTTCCGTCAACTGCCAGAAGTAACATGAACAATTTTAGAATGTAATGGACTTGGTGAGCAGTATCAAATTAATAAGCTGGTAAATTGCTTACCACTGCTTTCTCAAGTGCCATCACCTTCGCGTCGGCGACCAACTCAACTCCCACCACCACATCAGGTTTCGTGACACGTTTCCCACCCAATTCTCTATGGTATCGGGACCTGAGATATGCCCTGAAGAGTGGGTCTTTGTACTTGGCAAAAGGGGGCTCGAGGCCAGCATTTATGTAGGCCTGGTCCTCCTTGTCCCATACCGGCTGCTTGCCTTCGAAGCCACGGCAACCGAGATTGTGGTGACCGATGTTCTTTTCCGCCAGCTCCTTCCCCCAGGTCGATTGTTGTTTGGTGTACTCGAGCTCCTCGTTTTCCAAGAATTTATTATACTGCTCCAGCGTCATCCGCGGGAAGTGGCGCTGGATCTCTTCCCAAGTCTCATTGTCACCAAGCATCCCCCTCAGCATGGTTTTATAACCGCTGAGGTTCTTGGAGAACTTAGAGAGGGCTCGTCTGTTCACGATGTTATCCTTGGGATCCTCGTTCCTGTATTCCACAGGGAACTCATACCGTGCGTGCAGCCGCGCAAGGAGTTGGGCCTGCAGATGCTGCTTCTTCTTGGTTCGGAGTTTCGTCTCGTTGACGTCGACGACGTCCCGAAGGATTGCTCCCAGTTGGAGGCCGTACCCCTTCGCCACGTGCTTGGGCTCAGTAGGAAGACCGGTCTTGGCGTCCACCGCGGTGATTATCTCGCGAGTGGTGCCGACCCTGTTTGGGCGCCGCTGCTTCCGTTTCCTCTTGGCCTCGGTAGTAGTATCCGAGCTACCCCCGGCAACGCCACTGTCGGTGGTCTCGTCGGCAGCGGCCCTCTCATCCTCACCATCGTTGTCCATCTCATCATCCCCCTCCTCCGAGGACTCGTCATCGCTGCCCCTTGGAAGGTCCTCCAGCTGATCCGAGACCATGAGCCTGTAGTGCTCATCCAACTTCCGCTGAGAAGACCCGTCAACGTCTTCGTTGGGGTCTGCAGAAGACGACATCGCTAGCTATACCTACCTAGCACTGCACAAACTAGCATACAATAGCATCAAAAGTACTGTCACAATAATGATGAGTTATGAACTACTCAATTAAACAGCCAGTAACTAATCGTGCAACCAAAGTATGTTACTAAACAAAGTTAAAACTGTTTCAGTTATACAGAGTTACAGAGTTGCACTTGTTTCAGTTATACAGAGTTACAGAGTTGCATTTGTTACAGAGTTACAGAGTTGCACTTGTTACATAGTTACAGATAGAGTTGCACTTGTTTCAGTTATACAGAGTTACAGAGTTGCATTTGTTTACAGAGTTACAGAGTTGCACTTGTTACATAGTTACAGAGTTGCACTTGTTTTAGTTATACAGTTGCATTTGTTTCAGTTACATAGCACTTGTTAAAACTGAACTTTAGTTATACATAGCATTTGTTTCAGTTGAATTTAATTACTAGATTGACCTGCTATTCTAATCCATCTTAACACTACTAGGTGAAAATCCACGGCGAAAATTCGGCATGACCTTTGCTAAAAATGGTCATGCCGGAGTGCCCGAAATTCGCTGAAACGGAAGTTAATCGACATTCCGGCGAAACATGGACACTCAATGTGTACCTGCAGAGAGATTTCACAGGATATGCCATGCCATAGAGATGCATAGGATACACTCAACTCATTTCACAGCATTTATATGCCACTTCACAGCATATGCAAACAGGTCATGCCACTTCACAGCATATGCAAACAGCTATGCCATTTCACATTCATCATCATTCTAATTACCTTGAGCTGCTGGAGGAGTGAGCGGTGAAGACGAGGTCGGAGAGGCGGGCAGCTTGTTCCTGCGGCAGTTCCTGCGGCGGTTGGCACCTGGTCGGCGGGCTGGAGAGGCGGGCGTGAGCTGCTGCGACGGGAGGAGCTGCACATAGCAAAGAAGCTTATTCATCAGTCCAGAGCTTGGCTCATCTTCAGATGTTCTAACTCTAGATTGCAAAGAAGTTGGTTCAACAAATGTTACAACAGCTGGGTCTGAACTACATAACATTTACAACTGCAGAGGCACAATTGACGTCAGGAAACAAACAGCAAAGCTCCAGCACAAAAAAACCCACTTCAACAAACGGATACAATGCAAAGTTAAAGCAATGGAGGCCGGCCAATTAGACGTTCCAGCATCATAAGTACATAAACCACGCCACACAACATTCATAGTTGCATACCATACCAACGGCCATTGAGCACAACAAAATTCAGGATGCAGAACATAAAGACCTCAATAAACAGTAAACCAGACTGTGCTGCGACTGTCAGATGATAAATTATGCACCCTTAGCCAGCAAGTTTTTAGCACCAAGTAGAGTTTTAAGCATCACTTCACAGCATAAAAAAGTAAGTTCAACAGCCCGAGAGGCCCAAGACTGTGCTGCGACTGTCAGATGATAAATTATGCACCCTTAACCTCAGAAAAGGATGCACGTGCCAAACTAGGAGTTTATGGCAGGATTATTAAAATTAGAATTCTATGTCTTTTCTTGTCAGAAAACCAAAACTGACATAAACTGACACTACATTAGGTCCTGTACCAGCTGTGTTTTTACAAACATTAACTGTATTGCATTCTGTGATTTTAAAAAAACTAATAACCTCACTTAAAATATGCTAAGACGAGCATGGGAATTAAGGTTAAGGGATGTCAATTTGATCTATACAGAAAGAGAGAAAGGTTTGCCGAAGGACAAACCACACGTGGTCTAGCCCCACACAAAGCATATCCAATGGAAATATGATCTCTTGATCCTACCTCATGATTTTGGTCGACTACCACTTGCACAAATCAGATAATCATTGCAGATACATATATATATTGTTGGATTAACTAAACAACCTTCAAGAACACATATATATGTGTAGGGCTGATGACAGTGTACAGTGAATATGAATGAAAATGTCAGTGAGTTAGTGACTACTAATGTACCACCACATGTGGTAGGAGCAGTAGCAAAAGGTGGAACACAAGACCCTGATGAGAACAGCAAGATGCCGCAAAGAAGGTATAGCTAGATCAGCAGTATTATGTTTCATTTGTTTAGTTATTTAAGCAAATGGAAACATTTATATGGCAAGACAGATAATGGTTCATCAGGCCGTAAGATATCGACAGTCAAGAACTACTGAAATGCTCAGCTCATATCTGTGAGAGCATGTCAGGGAATCAGAAGCACAGCGTATTGTTCCTCAGCCACCATAATAATACTTATAATCATTTGCGTTACTGTTAATTCGTTAATTGTACCAATCAGCTGGACAAACTTGCGTTGAGAGTTTCCTAGAATGCATTATTATCTAATAACAAAAAAATAAGGCCGCATAGCAGCATCATATAGCCGAACCAAATCATCGAGATGATGTACTTGCACGCAGCAGCTACGAATCGATATACAACAGATTCCCGTTTGAGAAGGTAATGGTCAACGTCTTAGCGCACTCCGGCTAGGTCAGACGTGCCTAAACCGCCAGGGCCGTTACGGCGGCTAGCCGGGAAGGAGAACGCACCTGGCGGTGAGGGAAATGTTTCGGACCAGGAGCCCAGTCGGCGCCGACTGTCGGTCGTAGTCGTACCCGCGGCGGCGCCGAGGGCGAAGGCGCCGGTCCAGGTGGAGACCAGCCTCTGCGGGTCGGAGACGACGACGGCGGCGGATCCTCCCGATCGACGACGGCGGCAGGAGATACGTGCGGTGGGGAGCTTTCGGTGGGAGCTGCTGCGACGGAGGGCGACGAGGCGAGGTGAGGAACGGCGGCGGCAATGGAGAGAGGGAGGCAGGGGAGGGGCGCACCTGCGGTGGAGGGCGACAGGGGAGAGGCGGATCGACGGCGGCAGGGGAGAGGCGGAACGACGGCGGCGCAGGGGAGAGGCGGATCGACGACGGCGGCGTAGGGGAGAGGCAGATCGACGACGGCGGCGTAGGGGAGAGGCGGGGAATTTTGCTCGTGCGTGTGTGGGGAACGACGGCCACACACGACTAAGTCGTGGAACGCCTACCCCCGGCGTTTTGGCGTAAACGCCGGCGGTAACTTTCCTGTCACTAACAGGTGGGACCAACTGCGGTTTCCACCGGCGGAAACGTCCATTTCGCCGGGGGTATGTTTTATTTCCTTAAGTTCTGTAAACCTGCACATTAGTCAAAACCCATTCGTTAGCCCAGTGGTGCCACTCCTGTGCACAGCCGTAACACCCAAGGTTCGAATCCTTGTGGGTGCATAAAAAGCCACCTTTTTTCCCCTTTTCTAAGACCTTTTTTGTTGTTTCTAGTTTATTTTTGGATAAATTGTAAAGTCCTTTTGGCGACATCCGATAAAAATTAAATGAAGGATAAATTGAGACATAAATTTAGGATTTTAATTCTTGAATGACTTCAAAGTCCTTTCGGCGATATCCGATAAAAAACCAAGACATAAATTTAGGATACACTTGAGAAGGACAAATGGTTGTTCGAGAGATAATTATTAGAAATACACAAATGACTTCAAAGTCCCTTCCGCTTGGTCCTTGTGACCCCACCGGTATCGTCGCGACTCCTTGTGTACGGAGGAACACTTGACCTAGGTAGCGTCGTCCTTCTTCTTCTTAGTGTGTAGGTTCTATCGTCTTCATCGGGTTCTTCCATCATTGGGTCTCCGACGAGGCCGTCGAAGTCTTGCTCGTCGGCCACTCCATCCATTCCGACGAGGGCCCTTTTTCCTCTCCTTACGACAACACGGCTGGGCCTTGACGGGTCAGTTATGAAGAAGCATTGCTCGACGTGCTTAGCCAATACCCAAGGCTCATTTTGCGCGGTGGGGTTCTTGGTCTTGGATTTGGGGGGCAGTCGCATGGTGGTGACATACGCATCTTCTTTTGTGACGTCCGTAGCCCATCTGACACGAAACATCGGTAGCTTCTCCCCGACGTAGTCGAGCTCCCAGATTTCCTCGATCCTTCCGTAGTACCTTTTCTTCTCTTCACCCGTGTACGATTCCATCGTCACACCCGAGTTCTGGTAGTCGCTTTTTTTGTCTCTCTCCTCTGTGGAGAATGTGTAACCGTTGATGTCGTACTTCTGATAAGTCATGAGGTTGGGGGCGGGCCCATAAGACAAGGCCAATATCATTTTGTCTACGTCGCTTGCCATTGGTGGGGGATTGGCATCAATCTGGTCTTTGAACCAGCTCGCGAAAGAGGAGTTGTGCGCTCTAAATACCTCTTGTTCCGTCATCGGCTTGTCAGCCCTGCTCTTGATCATGTTTATGTGCTGATCCACCCAAGGCTCTACCTCGTTCATGTGCTGTAGTGCTACTAAGTGGGCCCTGTTAAAGTCTGTTCTCCTATCATCTTGATCGGCGTCGAGTTCCCTCCTGCCAGCGTTGTGGCCTACTCCCTCGAATCTGCCGAGGTGCTTGTTGGCGGGCAATCCAACCGGACGTGGGTCGTCCTCGTTTAAATAATTCTTGCAGAAAGAGATGCACTCCTCGGTGAGAAAGCCCTGGACGATGCTTCCATCCGGATGTGCCCTGTTACGAACATATCCTTTGATGAAGCCGTTCATTCTTTCTAACGCCATCATGTTGTGAAGGAACGCGGGCCCAAGATCCTCGATATCGTCCACTATATGCACCAGCAGATGGACCATGATGTCAAAGAATGCGGGCGGGAAGTACATCTCCATCTCGCATAGGATGGTGACGATCTCTTCCTGCAGCCTCCCGAGTTTCTTGACGGTTATCGACTTTCGAGTGATGACGTCAAAGACGTTACACAGGTCAGTCAGCGTCGCACGAACGTGCGGTTCCATTATCCCTCGGATAGCAACCGGAAGTATCTGCGTCATCATGACATGACAGTCATGAGACTTCATCCCGCTGAAGATTTTTTTCGTCGGGTCCAGCCATCTGCGTATCAGCCCCGCGTAGCCTAGGGGAAATTTGACTTCTAGTAGGCACTTGAAGAATTGTTCGAGCTCATCGGGATTTAGAGTGAAGCAGGAGGGGCGAGGAGTTTCGCGCTGCTTGGCCACCCTTTTGCGTTTGCGACCATCCGTCTCCTCCTCCTCGGTTTCCTGGTCAACCTGGGCGAAATGAAGCTCTTTTCTGATATGAAGGGCCATCAGGTCGTGTCTTGCTTTCGATCCGTCTTTGGTCCTCTCCGGCATGTTGAGCACAGTGCCAAGCAAGCTCTCGCACACGTTCTTCGTGATATGCATGACATCAAGGCTATGAGGCGTACCGAGGATCTTCCAGTACGGCAAGTCCCAAAACACGGACCTCCTTTTCCATACCCCCAAGAGCGGCCCGGGTTCCTTTTTCTTTCTCTTGTCTCCTTTCTTCCGCTTCTGGATCTTTATCTTACCCGCCGGAGGGCAGTCTTTCCAGTTTTTCAACAGAGTATCTATCTCTTCGCCGCTTCGCCTAGGTGGAGGTCCCTCGACCTCATCCTTCCCATTGAACAGGTCTCCACGCTTCCTCCACGGGTCATTCTTGGGAAGCCACATTCGATGCCTCATGTAGACGGTTTTTGAAGACCCGGGATCCTTACCCAGCTGTAAAAACGGCGTCTTTTCCATGCATCTCACACATGCCTTGTGTCCGTGGCACACCTGGCACGCGATATATCCGTATCCAAGATAGTCCTGCACCGTCGTCAACAGTGCGGCTTTCATACGAAAAGTTTCTTGTCCGTAGGCGTCCCAAGTTTCTATCCCTTCCTCCCACAGAGTGACTAGCTCCTCCTTCAATAGCTCCAGATACAGGTTGATATCGCTCCCTGGCTGCGTCGGCCCTTGGATTAGCATACTCATGTGTATGTACTTCTTCTTCAGGCATAGCCATGGAGGGAGGTTGTACATCCATACAAACACGGGCCAGGTGCTGTGCTTGCTGCTTTGGTTCCCAAACGGATTGAGTCCGTCGGTGCTCGCACCCAACCTGATGTTCCTTGGTTCTTTCCCGAATTCTTCGTAATACTCATCGTCTAATGTTTTCCACTGGCTTGCATCCGAAGGGTGTGTTAGCACTGGGTTTTCAACCCGTTCTACATCACGCATCACCGCCTCCTTTCTTTCCGCGTGCCAGCGCATGAGCTTTGCTTCCTTGGGGTCCACGAAGTACCGCTGCAGACGGGGCGTGAGCGGGAAGTACCACACAACTTTTCGAGGAGATTTTTTTGTCCCTCTCTTGTATCGAGATTCGCCACATTGTGGGCATGTATCGAGATTGGCATGCTCGTTCCGATATATTACGCAGTCACTAATGCATGCGTGGTATTTCTGGTGCGGTAAATCGAGAGGGCACACGATTTTCTTGGCCTCCTGTAGGCTACCGGCACACGTGTTATCTTTAGGAAAGTGGATCTTCAAGTATCCGAAGAGTTCGTCCACGCTTGTGTCCGTCCATTTGTGCTTTGCCTTCATCTCCATAATATCGAGAGCGTATCTCAGACGGCTCTCCTCCGTCCCACGAGCTGCATCGTACAACGGAGTTCTCGAGTCTACCTCGAGTTGATCCAGCTTAGCCTTCCGTCTACCAGCGATTTTGGGGTCGGTCGATGTGTTGCTGAGAAGAAGTTCTTGAACATGACGGTCCTGCACGGCCGCGGTTAGCGGGGTATTTCTACTCATGTCCTCGTCGGCCGCATGCTCTTCCCGGCCTTCTTGATCACCATCAACGTGTGCGCCATCCTCTTCAACCTCGTCTCCATTGTCGTGTGGGGCATCCTCTCCATCACCTTCGTTATCATCATCTCCACCATCATCATCTCCATCACCATCGATATCATCATCTCCATCATCACTCATCCACTGAGTATGCCCCTCCATGAAACTATACCTGAGCAGGTGTTGATTCACTATGCCTGACAAGGGGTCAAACAACGATCCTAGCTTGCATCTTCGACAAGGACACATTATATCCTTTCGCTTTTTTAGATACATGTCGGCCGTCGCGCGTTCCACGTATCTATCCACGACGCTTTCCCTCATCTCGATGACCATCGCCGCCTACAAGACAAGATAATTGATTACACCGCCGTCTCGGTTTTCACGGAAAAAATTCGGCATGACCTTTGCTAAATATTGTCATGCTGGAGTTCCAAAATTCGCCGGAACGGAAGTTAATCAACATTCCGGCAAAACATTGGCAACTCAATGTTCCTGCACGCGTAAACAAATGCAAAACAATGCATTTACATATATGGAACCGCGCCTTTTGCCACCACTAGTACTAGTGATATAACCGCGAATTTTCGCCAACACATGAACATTCCACTCATTTAGTTTATGTACCTATTAGTTGACGCGACGTCCAAAAGCACCGGAGAGACGCCACACGTCGACTTTAATGCTTGAGAGATCTAGAGATCTAAGAAATGGAGAGATCTAGCTAGATCTAGTGCAAAAGGTGGTGGGAGGAGATAGATCTAGATCTAGATTATGCAAATCATGCAAGAGGGGCTAGGTAGTGCATGATTTGCTCAAATACATCATATTTTAGTGGTTGAAATAGCTAAAATGGGTGGGGGAATGAGCTAACTAGTGCTTGGGTTGATTTGCCATCACATATGAGTGTGTGTGGGTGGTGGTAGGTGGCTGGTCGTCCTAAATGGACATGCCCAGGTTACCGCCGGCGCCTATAACATAAAATGCCAGCGGTAGGGCACGTTACCGCCGGCATCTGCTGGCCGAAAACGCCGGCGGTAACTTAAGGCCAGGTGGCCCACCCTGGCTTGGCTATACCGCCGGCATCTACTGCGCGCGTTCGCCGGCGGTAGAGCCCACTATCCCTGGCGCTTCGGCCCGAAGACGCCGGCGGTAAGGCTAGGCCCAATTGGGACCCCGGGGCCCATTGCACCCCCGGCGCCTCGATTTTATTTTCGCCGGCGGTAAAGGAGCTACCCCCGGCGCCGTCCTACCTATTCGCCGGCGGTACTGTTAGCCCCCCCTGGAAGGTATTACCGCCGGCATCTTCAGCTCGTATATGCCGGCGGTAAGGAGTCTCTATAAGCCTTATCTTGAGGCAAATGTATATGCTTCAGCAGCAATATACGCCACTGCAATGCAAGCCTCCGGTCTAGCTTTGTTCCTAACTGTATTCTTGAAAGTGCACAGTCGACGTTCTATAGGGTACATCCATCCATACTGTACCGGACCTCTTAAAAGTGCCTCATCAGGTAGATGAACAGCCAAATGCACCATCACATCAAAGAAGGCTGGAGGATATATCAGCTCCAGCTTGCACAGGATTACTGCTATGTCCACCTTAAGACGTTCTACAACAGCTCTGCTTAGAGTTTTACTACATATTTCCCTAAAGAACCTTCCCAACTCTGCAATCACGTTGTACATATTTGGCTTCACTAAATCTTTAATGCCAATAGCTAAAAGCCTTTGCAGCAGGATGTGACAATCGTGAGTTTTCAACCCTTGGAGCTTGTTTCCTTCAGCATTGAGACAATTTGCAATGTTGGAAGCAAATCCGAACGGGAACATCACACCTCGGAGGTACTCACAAAATAATCTCCTTTTAGGCATCGGCAATGTGAATTCCGCGCCTCGAAATTTATAATGTTTTTCCTTGCCTTTGTTCACTTTGTCATTACGATCCAGTTGCAAGTGCCTGTTAACATTCAATGTTGCACAATCAATCCTAGCATTTGAGCTATCTTTTGTCTTGGATGGAATGTTGAGTAATGTGCCGACAATGCTGTCACATATATTCTTCTCCATGTGCATGATATCAATATTATGCCGAAGCTTCTTACCAGCCCAATACGGCAAGTCCCAAAGAGTGGTCCTGCGCTTATAAAATATTCTCGGTCTATCATTTTCCATTTCCTTCCTCTTGGTACGTGCTGCTATTTCACCTCCCATCTTCCTTTTGGTAGCTGCTAGACTCAGTTCATCTCCTCTCTTCTTCCTTTTTCTATCTGCTACTACTGCTGCTGCATCTTCTGTATTCTTCTCTGCTGTACCTGCTGTGGCGGCTGGTGGTTTTCCTGGTTTAACATTTCTGACCGCTTCTAGGTGCGCCTCCAACTCGTGACTCTTAAAGTGCTGCGGTTTAGTCTTTTTACAGGCCTGATCACCAATAAATTGCAATTTTTTTCTATTTTTTCGGAAACTGTGATCTAATGGAAGGAAACGGCGATGGCCCATATAGCATATCTTGTTTATTATCCTCACTGCCAGCTGATCAGTATCACAGTGAACACATGCATTATAACCTGATGTTACTCTGCCTGACATAGTGCCCAAAGCTGGATAATCATGGGTGCAATACAGTACAGCAGCACGTAATAGAAAATTTTGTTCTTTAGGTTGACACACATCCCGTGTAGGGACACCCTCCCATAATGTTTGCAAGTCTCTAATAAGAGGCTGCATGAACACATCAAAATCCTTCCCAGGAGATTTGGGACCTGGGATGAGTAAGGCCATCATACAGTTCGACTGATCGGTGCATGTCCAGGGAGCCTGGTTGTAAGGTGTAACTAGTACTGGCCACATGCTATACGAGTTGCTCATGTTGCCAAATGGGTTGAATCCATCTGTAGCAAGGCCAAGTCTCAGGTTCCTTGGATCTGCAGCAAAATCTGGATGATCCAGGTCGAATTGCTTCCATTCATCGCCATCAGCAGGATGCCTCAGTAAATCAGGGTCGGGCGTGAGAATCTCTTTGTGCCATCTTGTTTCCCGAGATGTTTGTTCTGAAGCAAACAACCTCTGCAATCTTTGTACAAGTGGAAAGTATCTCAGAACCTTCCAAGGAATCTTTTTCTTACCACCAGCTCCATCATGTTTCCATCTTGATTCCTTACATACTGGACATTCATCGAGGTCATTATACTCCATCCAAAACAGTGCACAGTTATTTTTGCAAAAATCAATCTTCTCATATCCAAGTCCCAGTACCTTGATGTACTGCTTCACCTCATAAAAGGATTTTGGCAGTCCAGCCCCAGGGAGTGCATCGCTGTATGTCTTCGCAACTGCATTGAACGCTTTATTGGTAATCCCCTGGTATGACTTGTCATGAAGTAATTTCACAATTAATTCGAATCTTGACACAACAGAACCAGGGGCCACTAAGCGCTTAGCATCTTCTATCAGGTCATGGAAAAGAGGCTTTTTGTGATAACCATGGGGCTGTTGGCTTGCATATGGATACAGATCCCGTAACAAATTAGCAGTAGCCTCATCCTGGACGAGATCTTCAGGCTGATAACCATCAGAATAAAGAGGATCAATAATGTCAGGCTGATCATAGTGTTCACCATGGTTAATCCACCTGATATATGTCTGGTCCATCCCATAAACGAATAAATGATCTGAGACTACATGTTGAGGCTTGGACCCAATATTCAAACATACACGGCATGGACAAATCACTTCCTTTGTCTTGTCGCCGTCAGTAAAATCACTAACGTGCTTCATGAAGTCTTCAATACCACTCAAATATGTTGGTGTGGTTAATGAGTGAAATAATATCCAAGTTCTGTCCATCTGTTGAGGAGATAGATGGTCAGAGAAGCGATAAGCTATTTCAACAAACAGGTCACCTACGAATGTAAGCAAGCATACCTGAGCAAACAGGTCGAATATAAAACTATAAATGCTACATTATTTGAGCCGATTTCAGCAAACAAACTGAGTGCAAAACTACGGCTACCTAGCGAACAGATTTTTTTAGGCTGACCACTGGGTTTCCCCACTTTGTATTTTTTTATTAATAAAAAGAGGGAAATATGTACAAAAGTTGCTGGAGAGCAGCAACTAAAAGGATCATAGATCCCAAGCAGCAAAATATATATAAAATGTTCTACCCATGATATGATTTCCTCTTTGCCTTATGAACAAGGAGAGCAATTTCATCCTTGAATCTCTTGTGCCATCTATAAATGCTTGGGGGGAGGGGCGAACAGATCTATCGAAAGCAATACAATACCAACACATTCTTTCTTCTTTTTTGCCGTAATTCCGCCGATCTATTAGCAGTGCAAAGAAGCCAAAAGTAATAAGATTACATACAGGTTCATAGACCACCAGGGCCGTACCTGCGAATACGGAGGGCCTGAGCAAAACAAGAAATAGAGGCCCTCAACATGATCATTGGCAACTAAAATGATTTATATATACTACTCACTCCATTTCAATAAACAATGCACCCTTGTTTTTCGTATTTTATCTTCGAAAAAATATTAATCTATATCTCTCTATTTAAAAATGATGTTTCAATTTTATGTAGATATACATGTATTTAGATGAGTTTAGTTTGCAGATACATGCAAGTTTTGATGAAGTTGAAACATATTTTTCAGGATGAAGTATATAAAAAAATTGATATAAAACTGGTATCATTAGAAAGTATTTTCCAACACGATTCTAACAATGCTGCTTATGTATTATATGATCGTGATATTGTTGTCCTATTTATTTGGTCAAGGTTCACATTGAAATGTGGTAAAATAAATTAAAAGAAGTGCATCGTGTGAAAAAGCAATCTAAGAATTCAAAGTGCTAATTGTTAGTCGAAACATGACATCATTGAGACAAAATATTAATATTCATTGGAAGACTAACTGAATTAGCTGCACTCGCGATGAAAGAGAAAGAGAAGATACGGGTAAGAGCAAGTACAATAAGGTACAGTCTTTTTTTGTTTGTTTGGGTTGCTCATCAAGCTTATCGCTCGATACAATAAGGTACAGTCAGCGGGAGTGGTGTTTGGAACATGGGTGCATAGTGGGTGGTATCATAGAGTACTATCATAGATATGCTATATTTATTATAGTGGAGTATTGAGGGAAAATCGGCTAAATCAATTTGAAGAAAATCGACAAAGTCAAATTAGAGGAAATTCTTCATCGATGATCAGATTTCTTACATAGAAGAGCTGATTGCCCTCAAAAGGAAGAATCTATCCATCTTCATTGATTTAAAAGGGGATTTCTTACAAGGAGAAGCTGATTGCTCAACAAAAGGGGAACAGATTGCTACGGCTAGTCTTATGCTAGTAAATCCCTACTCTAAGGGCTGTTGCCGTCTTCGTCGTCGCTGGGGTAGCTGCCGTCATTGCTACTGTCGACGAATTCCTCGTCGCTGCTACTGTGACCTTCAGCGGAGGCCTCTTCCTCTTCATCATCATCCTCCTCATCGGACCAGGCCCAGCCACGGATGCGCTTTGGTGGCGGTTCATCGGAGGAGGTGTCGTCCTCTGATTCCTTCTTCGTGTCGGAGGAGATGTCTTCGTCTTCGTCGTCCTCTTCTTCTTCTTCTTCTTCTTCTTCTTTGGTGGAGGAAGTGAATTTACCCCGGAAGAGAGGGTCGTCGTCGTCGCTCTCCGCCTCCAGTTCTCCGTCAATCAGGAATCGGAGGTCATCTTCCCCGTCAGTCAGGGGCATGTCGCCATCCGACCAGACGAGGTCCTCGGGTCGACCCTCTGGTACGAAGTCGAAGTCGAACTCTTGCTCGTCCCAATGCTTGGGAGCGCGCCTATTGTACGCTTCCATCTGGCTGACCTCTGGCTCCAGCTCACTCGAGGAAAAGGATTGGGAGGAGGAAGAGGAAGACATGGTTACAGAGGAGGAGGGTTTTTGGGCCGATGGCTGGTTTGAAGCAGGAGGATGAAGAAGTGAACTGTTCGATGCGGTTAAATAAAAAGAGAAAAGTGTGGCAAATCATAAAATATTCAAAACTGTCAAATCGTGCAGAGAAGTTGAGAAGGCAAGGCGTCATGATGAAGAATACTGCGACGGTTCTGCTCTGCCACGACATGACCCCTCGAAGGAAAAACAGATGGTTTTGATATTATCATTACCAAAACCAGGGGGGCATGTGTTATCACCGGATTTTGGCCAAATCAATCGGATGTCTAATCAATCGGTTACATGCACTAGCTCAGTGTTCGCATGGCTGCACGCCACATGTATTAGCACCGCATGTATACATATACATCACTCATCTTGATTAATTGCTCAGCTCATTAAACTATCAAAGATCTTGCACGGCTTGGACGCAGGGTATGCCGTGGCATATACGGCATACCCTGTAGATCCGCCACCGCAAACAAGGAGAGCCATTTCATCCTTGAATCTCTTGCGGCTTCTGTAAAAGCTTGGGGGCGAACAGATCAATCGAAAGCAATATAATACCAACAAATTCTTTCTTCTTTTTGGCCGTAAATCCACCGATGTATTAGCAGTGCAAAGAACCCAGAAGTAATAAGATTACAAACAGGTCCATAGAGGACTGGCACCAAGCGACGACTACAGACATTGGGCAATGGTGAGCAGTACAGTGTACAGTACGAACGAATTCGAGCAAATAGGTAAAGCGGAAAACAATGTCAAACAAACACATCGAGAGGAAAACAATATCAACCGATCGATTCGAACGAACTAACGAACTTATAAGGGCTGGGCGACGGCGACTGACTTCGATTGAGCTATAATGAATCGTACTTGCCCAGGCCTGAAGATAGCATGCATACCGTGAGGATCTACCAGCTGACCGCGCCTGCCGGTGCGGCTGGAGAAGAACGGCGCCACCAGCAGTCGCCGGCTGACGCGGCTGATAGACAGCGTGGGGAAGTTTTGGTGCGCGGCCTGGTTCACCGAGGGTGTGTCTAGAGAAGAACAGGGCGCCGAAGGAGGTGTCTAGAGAAGAACAAGGTGGGCTGGGTGCTGAGTTAAAGGCGAGCGTTCGAAATATTGGGCGCGCGTTCGAAAGTTTAGGTGCGCGAGGGAGGTGTCTGCTGTGCTGAGTTAAAGGCGAGCGTTCGAAATTTCCCCGTCCTCTTCTTTTTTGGGCTAATCTATCTATACCTCTATTCTATCTACATGTTTTTTTATTTTTTTTCTATTCTATACATGAGTTTTTGAAATTGAATTTTTTCACTCTGTCAGCCTTCCGGCCAATGCTCATTTGAAGTAATTGAAGCTGTTGATTTGCAGCTTAGAGGTGCTATCTACCGCTCATCATACAAGGACTCTTCAGATCTAAACGGCTGTGAATGCACGGATTCGTCACCCATCCTTCCCTTGGACTGGCGATGCTGAAAGCCTGAAACACTGGAACCCTCTAGATACTTCGGGATACCTCACTGCCCCACATTATTAGACAGGCCTTTTCCGACACGGGAAGTCAAAAGTTGGGGGCTCCATGCAGTACATATGAATACTCGCTAGCTGCATGGTCTAGAAGCAGACTAGAGTAAATCATCAATTCGTCAAATCAATTGGTGTATAATTTTTTTTAGGAGCTAAGACGCCTGCATGAACCATTTTATCAACTTGAATGCTTACTACATGACATAAGAAGACTATGTACTTTGGTTTTTCATTTTTCTGATTTTTTAAATTTTGTGCCCATTTGAATCTTGGTCAAATCCTAGGTTTGACCAAGATTAAACAAGTTTAAAACATGAAAATGAAAAGGTAATCATGGATCCTTCTTAGTCACTCTAAAATGAAGCTTTTGGGATGTTCTTGAAATTTCCATGTTTGAAACCCAAAACGACTTCTCTTCATGCTTGACTTCATAAGACAGAGTTTAGGGGTTAGGGGGTAGATACATGATTTGTCTAGTTTGCATATGTCTAGACCTTTTTTGTCAACTTTAATGCTTACTATATGACATAAGAAGATTATGTGCTTTGGTTTTTCATTTTTCTATTTTTTTTTTGAATTTTATGCCCATATATTTGAATCTTTGTCAAATCCTAGGTTTGACCAGGATTTAAACAAGTTTAAAACATGAAAATGAAAAGGTAAGCCTGGATCCTTCTTAGTCACTCTAAAATGAAGCTTTTGGGAGGTTCTTGAAATTTCCATGTTTGAAACCCAAAACTCAAGCTAGTTGATAAACAAAGTCTAGACATATTCAAACCAGAAAAATCATGTATCTACCCCTAACCCTAAACTTTGTCTTAATTATGAAGTCAAGCACGAAGAGAAGTCGTTTTGGGTTTCAAACATGGACATTTCAAAAACCCTCCCAAAAGCATTGTGGTGTGACGTACTAAGAAGGATACATGCTTACATTTTCAACAACCCCCCTAAAAGCTTCATTATAGAGTGACTAAGAAGGATCCAGTCTGGCGGGCTTACCTTTTATTTTCTTGTTTTAAACTTGTTCAAATCTCGGTCAAACCTAGGATTTGACCAAGATTCAAAATGTGCATCAAAATTTAAAAAAAATAAAAACCAAATTAAAGCACATAGTGTTCTTATGTCATATAGTAAGCATTAAAGTTGATAAACAAGGTCTAGACACATATTCAAACAAGACAAATCATGTATCTATACCCCTAACCCCTAAACTCTATCTTATGAAGTCAACAACATGAAGAGAAGTGGTTTTGGGTTTCAAACATGGAAATTTCAAAAACCTCCCAAAAGCTTCATTTTAGAGTGACTAATATATATAAGAAGGATCCATGCCTGCTTACCACCTTTTCATTTTCATATTTTAAACTTGTTTAAATCCGTGTCAAATTAAACCAAGGATTTGACCAAAAGATTCAAATGGGCATAAAATTTAAAAAAAAATCAGAAAAATGAAAAACAAAAGCATATAGTCTTCTTATGTCATATAGTAAGCATTCAAGTTGATAAACAAGGTTTGGACATGCATATTCAAACCTAGGAAAATCATGTATCTATCCCCTAGCCCCTAAACTCTATCTTATGAAGTCAAGCATGAAGAGAAGTGGTTTTGGGTTTCAAACATGAAAATTTCAAGAACATCCCAAAAACTTCATTTTAGAGTGACTAAGAAAGGATACAGGCTTCCCTTTTCATTTTCATGTTTTATACTTGTTTAAATCTTGGTCAAACCTAGGATTTGACAAAGATTCAAATGTGCATCAAAATAAAAAAATCAGAAAAATTAAAAACCAAAGCACATAGTTTTCTTATGTCATATAGTTAGCATTAAAGTTGATATAAACAAGGTCTAGATATATTCAAACAAGAAAAATCATGTATCTACCCCTAACCCTAAACTCTGTCTTATGTAGTCAAGCATGAAGAGAAGTGGTTTTGGGTTTCAAACTTGGAAATTTCAAGAACCCCCCAAAAGCTTCATGTTAGAGTGACTAAAGGATCCAGGTTGGGCTTACCTTTTATTTTCATGTTTTAAAATTGTTCAAATCTTGGTCAAACCGTACCTAGGATTTGATCAAGATTCAAATGGGCATAAAATTTCAAAAAAAATGAAAAACCAAAGCATATAGCCTTCTTATGTCATATAGTAAGCACTCAAGTTGGTAAACAAGGTCTAGACATATTCAAACCAGAAAAATCATGTTTCTACCCCTAGCCCTAAACTTTGTCTTATGAAGTCAAGCACGAAGAGAAGTTGGATTTCAAACATGGAAATTTCAAAAACCTTCCCAAAAGCTTCATTTTGGAGTGACTAAGAAGGATACAGGCTTACCTTTTCATTTTCATGTTTTAAACTTGTTTAAATATTGGTTAAGCCTAGGATTTGACCAAGATCAAATGGGCATAAAAATTCAGAAAAAATCAAAAAAATGAAAACCAAAGCACATAGTATTATTATGTCATATAGTAAGCATTCAAGTTGATAAACAAGGTCTAAACAACAAACTAGACAAATCATGTATCTACCCCCTAACCCTAAACTCTGTCTTATGAAGTCAAGCATGAAGAGAAGTGGTTTTGGGTTTGAAACATGGAAATTTCAAAAAACTCCCAAAAGCTTCTCATTTTTGAGTGACTAAGAAGGATTCAGGCTTACCTTTTCATTTTCATGTTTTAAACTTGTTCAAATCTTGGTCAAACTTAGGATTTGACCAAGATTCAAATGGGCATAAAAATTGGGAGGAAGGGTATGAATTACAATTCAAAAAAACAAGGTAACTTAAATACTTGGATGCCCCAAAGATGTGTGGAAGCCCAGAACAATGGCAAAACATGTGCGCACGCTGCATCCAATTCAAGTAGAACACATAGTAGGCATCGATAGTTTGACCTAAATTTGAAATCAAAGAGAAGGTGGTTAGAAAAAATCGAAATTGGCAAAGCAAAGCATGAAATCATAAATTTGTGATGCACTATAGCTATGAAAAGTATCAAACAATGCATACCAAAATGATTTTTTAGAGGAATACTAGTTCAACTTATTTTAATTTTATATTAGTAGCCCAAAATCGAACTAGTAGTTGGATATTTTTGAACTTGATCTGTAGTAGTGGGCAAAACCCTAGTTTAACCTATTTAATCATAGATTCGTAGGTCGATTTTTCTACTTTTTTATTATTACTATGCAGCACATGTGTGTTTGCCCGTCGAGTGAAACTCGGAGGAAGAGGGATCACTCGGAAGGAGAGAAGAAGGGAGAGAATTATGGTGTCTCCCCTTTTTCGGGTGATGATGTTGACTTTTGTGCAGGGTTTGTCAGTGAGCAGGAGGTGCGAGCGAGCGAGCGAGCGAGTCGAGCGAGGCCGAGAATGAGAGAGATTTGTTTTTTTTGTGAGAGGGACGACCGAAGGAACCAGAAGGACCCACAGACTTCCAATACGCATCCTGATGCGTCTTCTCTTGACAAAGAAAATGGCTGGGAGTTTGCGTACCTATTGCACGTGACTTGTGCTCACTGAAGTGTGGGACCTCAAGCATGGGCACCACACGTAAGTGACAGACCTGTTGATGTAAAAACTCGGTTGATTATTATACTACTACATTTATACAAAGTTTCCTATGGATTCAAGGGTACGAAAGCCAAGTTAAATCATTTACATGACATTATTTTTTCCATGAAGCCAAGTTAACTCATTTATCAATTGGTACATTTTGGAGTGACTAAGAAGGATCCAGGCTTACCTTTTCATTTTCATGTTTTAAACATGTTTAAATCTTGGTCAAACCTATGACTTGACCAAGATTCAAATGGGCATAAAAATTCAAAAAAAAGAAAAACAAAAGCACACCGTCTTCCTATGTCATATATCAAGGTGATAAACAAGGTCTGACATATTCAAACCACAAAAATCATGTATCTACCCCCTAACCCTAAACAAGGATCCAGGCTTACCCTTTTCATTTTCATGTTTTTAAACTTGTTCAAATCTTGGTCAAACTTAGGATTTGACGAAGATTCAAATGGGCGTAAAAATACTTAGAAAAATCATGTACGTATCTACCCCAAACCCTAAACTCTATCTTACGAAGCCAAGCATGAAGAGAAGTGGTTTTGGGTTTCAAACATGGAAATTTCAAAAACCTCCCAAAAGCTTCATTTTAGAGTGACTAAGAAGGATCCATGCTTACCTTTTATTTTCATGTTTTAAACATGTTCAAATCTTGGTCAAACCGTACGTACCTAGGATTTGACCAAGATTCAAATGGGCATAAAAATTCAAAAAAAAAAAAACCAAAGCACATAGCCTAGCTTCTTATATATGCCATATAGTAAGCACTCAAGCTAGTTGATAAACAAAGTCTAGACATATTCAAACCAGAAAAATCATGTATCTACCCCTAACCCTAAACTTTGTCTTAATTATGAAGTCAAGCACGAAGAGAAGTCGTTTTGGGTTTCAAACATGGACATTTCAAAAACCCTCCCAAAAGCATTGTGGTGTGACGTACTAAGAAGGATACATGCTTACATTTTCAACAACCCCCCTAAAAGCTTCATTATAGAGTGACTAAGAAGGATCCAGTCTGGCGGGCTTACCTTTTATTTTCTTGTTTTAAACTTGTTCAAATCTCGGTCAAACCTAGGATTTGACCAAGATTCAAAATGTGCATCAAAATTTAAAAAAATAAAAACCAAATTAAAGCACATAGTGTTCTTATGTCATATAGTAAGCATTAAAGTTGATAAACAAGGTCTAGACACATATTCAAACAAGACAAATCATGTATCTATACCCCTAACCCCTAAACTCTATCTTATGAAGTCAACAACATGAAGAGAAGTGGTTTTGGGTTTCAAACATGGAAATTTCAAAAACCTCCCAAAAGCTTCATTTTAGAGTGACTAATATATATAAGAAGGATCCATGCCTGCTTACCACCTTTTCATTTTCATATTTTAAACTTGTTTAAATCCGTGTCAAATTAAACCAAGGATTTGACCAAAAGATTCAAATGGGCATAAAATTTTAAAAAAAAATCAGAAAAATGAAAAACAAAAGCATATAGTCTTCTTATGTCATATAGTAAGCATTCAAGTTGATAAACAAGGTTTGGACATGCATATTCAAACCTAGGCAAATCATGTATCTATCCCCTAGCCCCTAAACTCTATCTTATGAAGTCAAGCATGAAGAGAAGTGGTTTTGGGTTTCAAACATGAAAATTTCAAGAACATCCCAAAAACTTCATTTTAGAGTGACTAAGAAAGGATACAGGCTTCCCTTTTCATTTTCATGTTTTATACTTGTTTAAATCTTGGTCAAACCTAGGATTTGACAAAGATTCAAATGTGCATCAAAATAAAAAAATCAGAAAAATTAAAAACCAAAGCACATAGTTTTCTTATGTCATATAGTTAGCATTAAAGTTGATATAAACAAGGTCTAGATATATTCAAACAAGAAAAATCATGTATCTACCCCTAACCCTAAACTCTGTCTTATGTAGTCAAGCATGAAGAGAAGTGGTTTTGGGTTTCAAACTTGGAAATTTCAAGAACCCCCCAAAAGCTTCATTTTAGAGTGACTAAAGGATCCAGGTTGGGCTTACCTTTTATTTTCATGTTTTAAAATTGTTCAAATCTTGGTCAAACCGTACCTAGGATTTGATCAAGATTCAAATGGGCATAAAATTTCAAAAAAATGAAAAACCAAAGCATATAGCCTTCTTATGTCATATAGTAAGCACTCAAGTTGGTAAACAAGGTCTAGACATATTCAAACCAGAAAAATCATGTTTCTACCCCTAGCCCTAAACTTTGTCTTATGAAGTCAAGCACGAAGAGAAGTCGTTTTGGATTTCAAACATGGAAATTTCAAAAACCTTCCCAAAAGCTTCATTTTGGAGTGACTAAGAAGGATACAGGCTTACCTTTTCATTTTCATGTTTTAAACTTGTTTAAATATTGGTTAAGCCTAGGATTTGACCAAGATCAAATGGGCATAAAAATTCAGAAAAAATCAAAAAAATGAAAACCAAAGCACATAGTATTATTATGTCATATAGTAAGCATTCAAGTTGATAAACAAGGTCTAAACAACAAACTAGACAAATCATGTATCTACCCCCTAACCCTAAACTCTGTCTTATGAAGTCAAGCATGAAGAGAAGTGGTTTTGGGTTTGAAACATGGAAATTTCAAAAAACTCCCAAAAGCTTCTCATTTTTGAGTGACTAAGAAGGATTCAGGCTTACCTTTTCATTTTCATGTTTTAAACTTGTTCAAATCTTGGTCAAACTTAGGATTTGACCAAGATTCAAATGGGCATAAAAATTGGGAGGAAGGGTATGAATTACAATTCAAAAAACAAGGTAACTTAAATACTTGGATGCCCCAAAGATGTGTGGAAGCCCAGAACAATGGCAAAACATGTGCGCACGCTGCATCCAATTCAAGTAGAACACATAGTAGGCATCGATAGTTTGACCTAAATTTGAAATCAAAGAGAAGGTGGTTAGAAAAAATCGAAATTGGCAAAGCAAAGCATGAAATCATAAATTTGTGATGCACTATAGCTATGAAAAGTATCAAACAATGCATACCAAAATGATTTTTTAGAGGAATACTAGTTCAACTTATTTTAATTTTATATTAGTAGCCCAAAATCGAACTAGTAGTTGGATATTTTTGAACTTGATCTGTAGTAGTGGGCAAAACCCTAGTTTAACCTATTTAATCATAGATTCGTAGGTCGATTTTTCTACTTTTTTATTATTACTATGCAGCACATGTGTGTTTGCCCGTCGAGTGAAACTCGGAGGAAGAGGGATCACTCGGAAGGAGAGAAGAAGGGAGAGAATTATGGTGTCTCCCCTTTTTCGGGTGATGATGTTGACTTTTGTGCAGGGTTTGTCAGTGAGCAGGAGGGCGAGCGAGCGAGCGAGTCGAGCGAGGCCGAGAATGAGAGAGATTTGTTTTTTTTTGTGAGAGGGACGACCGAAGGAACCAGAAGGACCCACAGACTTCCAATACGCATCCTGATGCGTCTTCTCTTGACAAAGAAAATGGCTGGGAGTTTGCGTACCTATTGCACGTGACTTGTGCTCACTGAAGTGTGGGACCTCACGCATGGGCACCACACGTAAGTGACAGACCTGTTGATGTAAAAACTCGGTTGATTATTATACTACTACATTTATACAAAGTTTCCTATGGATTCAAGGGTACGAAAGCCAAGTTAAATCATTTACATGACATTATTTTTTCCATGAAGCCAAGTTAACTCATTTATCAATTGGTACATTTTGGAGTGACTAAGAAGGATCCAGGCTTACCTTTTCATTTTCATGTTTTAAACATGTTTAAATCTTGGTCAAACCTATGACTTGACCAAGATTCAAATGGGCATAAAAATTCAAAAAAAAGAAAAACAAAAGCACACCGTCTTCCTATGTCATATATCAAGGTGATAAACAAGGTCTGACATATTCAAACCACAAAAATCATGTATCTACCCCCTAACCCTAAACAAGGATCCAGGCTTACCCTTTTCATTTTCATGTTTTTAAACTTGTTCAAATCTTGGTCAAACTTAGGATTTGACGAAGATTCAAATGGGCGTAAAAATACTTAGAAAAATCATGTACGTATCTACCCCAAACCCTAAACTCTATCTTACGAAGCCAAGCATGAAGAGAAGTGGTTTTGGGTTTCAAACATGGAAATTTCAAAAACCTCCCAAAAGCTTCATTTTAGAGTGACTAAGAAGGATCCATGCTTACCTTTTATTGTCATGTTTTAAACATGTTCAAATCTTGGTCAAACCGTACGTACCTAGGATTTGACCAAGATTCAAATTAATGGGCATAAAAATTCAAAAAAAATGAAAAACCAAAGCACATAGCCTAGCTTATTATATATGCCATATAGTAAGCACTCAAGCTAGTTGATAAACAAAGTCTAGACATATTCAAACCAGAAAAATCATGTATCTACCCCTAACCCTAAACTTTGTCTTAATTATGAAGTCAAGCACGAAGAGAAGTCGTTTTGGGTTTCAAACATGGACATTTCAAAAACCCTCCCAAAAGCATTGTGGTGTGACGTACTAAGAAGGATACATGCTTACATTTTCAACAACCCCCCTAAAAGCTTCATTATAGAGTGACTAAGAAGGATCCAGTCTGGCGGGCTTACCTTTTATTTTCTTGTTTTAAACTTGTTCAAATCTCGGTCAAACCTAGGATTTGACCAAGATTCAAAATGTGCATCAAAATTTTAAAAAAATAAAAACCAAATTAAAGCACATAGTGTTCTTATGTCATATAGTAAGCATTAAAGTTGATAAACAAGGTCTAGACACATATTCAAACAAGACAAATCATGTATCTATACCCTAACCCCTAAACTCTATCTTATGAAGTCAACAACATGAAGAGAAGTGGTTTTGGGTTTCAAACATGGAAATTTCAAAAACCTCCCAAAAGCTTCATTTTAGAGTGACTAATATATATAAGAAGGATCCATGCCTGCTTACCACCTTTTCATTTTCATATTTTAAACTTGTTTAAATCCGTGTCAAATTAAACCAAGGATTTGACCAAAAGATTCAAATGGGCATAAAATTTAAAAAAAATCAGAAAAATGAAAAACAAAAGCATATAGTCTTCTTATGTCAAATAGTAAGCATTCAAGTTGATAAACAAGGTTTGGACATGCATATTCAAACCTAGGCAAATCATGTATCTATCCCCTAGCCCCTAATTAAACTCTATCTTATGAAGTCAAGCATGAAGAGAAGTGGTTTTGGGTTTCAAACATGAAAATTTCAAAAACATCCCAAAAACTTCATTTTAGAGTGACTAAGAAAGGATACAGGCTTCCCTTTTCATTTTCATGTTTTATACTTGTTTAAATCTTGGTCAAACCTAGGATTTAACAAAGATTCAAATGTGCATCAAAATAAAAAAATCAGAAAAATTAAAAACCAAAGCACATAGTTTTCTTATGTCATATAGTTAGCATTAAAGTTGATATAAACAAGGTCTAGATATATTCAAACAAGAAAAATCATGTATCTACCCCTAACCCTAAACTCTGTCTTATGTAGTCAAGCATGAAGAGAAGTGGTTTTGGGTTTCAAACTTGGAAATTTCAAGAACCCCCAAAAGCTTCATTTTAGAGTGACTAAAGGATCCAGGTTGGGCTTACCTTTTATTTTCATGTTTTAAAATTGTTCAAATCTTGGTCAAACCGTACCTAGGATTTGATCAAGATTCAAATGGGCATAAAATTTCAAAAAAATGAAAAACCAAAGCATATAGCCTTCTTATGTCATAGTAAGCACTCAAGTTGGTAAACAAGGTTTTTGAAATTTCCATGTTTGAAACCCAAAACCACTTATCTTCATGCTTGACTTCGTCATAAGACAGAGTTTAGGGGTTAGGGGGTAGATACATGATTTGTCTAGCTAGTTTGAATATGTCCAGACCTTGTTTATCAACTTTCATGCTTACTATATGACATATAAGAAGACTATGTGCGCTTTGGTTTTTCATTTTTCTGTTTTTTTATTTTATGCCCATTTGAATCTTGGTCAAATCCTAGAGATTGACTTCACAAGACAGAGTTTAGGGTTAGGGGTAGATATACACATGATTTTTCTGGTTTGAATATGTCTAGACCTTGTTTATCAACTTGAGTGTTTACTATATGACATAATTAAGAAGGCTATGTGCTTTGGTTTTTCATTCTTTAGATTTTTTGTCTGAATTTTTATGCCCATTTGAATCTTGGTCAAATCCTAGCTAGGTTTGACCAAGATTTAAATAAGTTTAAAACATGGAAATGAAAAGGTAAGCATCGATCCTTCTTAGTCGCTCTAAAATGAAGCTGAATTTTGGGAGGTTTTTGAAATTTCCATGTTTGAAACCCAAAACCACTTCTCTTCATGCTTGACTTCATAAGACGAAGTTTAGGGTCGATAGGGGGTAGATACATGATTTGTCTGGTTAATTTGGATATATCTAGACCTTGTTTATCAACTATGTGCTTTTTTTATTTTTTTGTGCCCATTTGAATCTTGGTCAAATCATAGGTTTGACCAAGATTTAAACAAGTATAGAACATGAAAATGAAAAGGGAAGCCTGTATCCTTCTTAGTCACCCTAAAATGAAGTTTTGGGAGGTTTTTGAAATTTCCATGTTTGAAACCCAAAACCACTTCTCTTCATTCTTGACTTCTTAAGACATAGTTTAGGGGTTAGCGGGTAGATACATGATTTGTATGGTTTGAATATGTCTAGACCTTGTTTATCAACTTTAATGCTTACTACATGACATAAGAAGACTATGTGCTTTGGTTTTTCAATTTTCTGTTTTTTTTTGAATTTTCTGCCAATTTTGTTTGACCAAGATTTAGACAAGTTGTACACGTGAAAACGAATAAGTAAGCCTGGATCCTTCTTAGTCACTCCAAAATGTACCAATTGATAGGTGCGTTAACTTTGCTTCATGGAAAAAATAATGTCATGTAAATGAGTTAACTTGGATTTCCTACCCTTGAATCCATAGGAAACTTTGTTCTAATGCACTATAATAATCAACCGAGTTTTTACACCAACAGGTCTGTCACTTACGTGTGGTGCCCATGCGTGAGGTCCCACACTTCAGTGAGCACAAGTCACGTGCAATAGGTACGCAAACTCCCAGCCATTTTCTTTGTCAAGAGAAGACGCATCAGGATGCGTATTGGAAGTCTGTGGGTCCTTCTGGATCCTTCGGTTGTCCCTCTCACAAAAAAAACAAATCTCTCTCATTCTCGGCCTCGCTCGACTCGCTCGCTCGCTCGCACCTCCTGCTCACTGACAAACCCTGCACAAAAGTCAACATCATCACCCGAAAAAGGGGAGACACCATAATTCTCTCCCTTCTTCTCTCCTTCCGAGTGATCCCTCTTCCTCCGAGTTTCACTCGACGGGCAAACACACATGTGCTGCATAGTAATAATAAAAAGGTAGAAAAATCGACCTACGAATCTATAATTAAATAGGTTAAACTAGGGTTTTGCCCAGTACTACAGATCAAGGTTCAAAAAATCCAACTACGGGGTTCGAACAACCCCATTTCTAATCCAAGATTTTTTTCGACCTCATCCAATGGCCTCAAACTATAGGCCGGGTTAGCATCTAGTGCAGTATGTGTGAGAATGTATGCACTATGTGTGCTATAACTTGTGTGTCTTTCAAATTTGAACCAAATTTGAATAAGTTTGAAATATTTGAAATGGGGCTTTTGGCTTAAACGTTTGAAACCCAAAACGACTTCTCCTCATGCTAGACTTCATAAGACCGAGTTTAGGGTTAGGGGGTAGATACATGATTTGTCTGGTTTGAATATGTCTAAACCTTGTTTATCAACTTGAATGCTTACTATATGACATAAGAAGACCATGTGCTTTTGTTTTTCATTTTTCTATTTTTTTTAAGAATTTTATGCACATTTGATTCTGGTCAAATCCTAGGTTCAACCAAGATTTAAACAAGTTTCAAGCATGAAAATGAAAACGTAAGCCAAGATCCTTCTTAATTAGTCACTCTAAAATATATGAAGCTTTTGGGACGTACTTGAAATTTCCATGTTTGAAACCCAAAACCAATTCTCTTCATGATTGACTTCATAAGACAGAGTTTAGGGTTAGGGGTAGATATACACATGATTTTTCTGGTTTGAATATGTCTAGACCTAGCTTGTTTATCAACTTGAGTGTTTACTATATGACATAATTAAGAAGGCTATGTGCTTTGGTTTTTCATTCTTTAGATTTTTTGTCTGAATTTTTATGCCCATTTGAATCTTGGTCAAATCCTAGCTAGGTTTGACCAAGATTTAAATAAGTTTAAAACATGGAAATGAAAAGGTAAGCATCGATCCTTCTTAGTCGCTCTAAAATGAAGCTGAATTTTGGGAGGTTTTTTAAATTTCCATGTTTGAAACCCAAAACCACTTCTCTTCATGCTTGACTTCATAAGACGAAGTTTAGGGTCGATAGGGGGTAGATACATGATTTGTCTTGTTTGAATATGTCTAGACCTTGTTTATCAACTTGAATGCTTACTTTATGACTTAAGAGGACTATGTGCATTGGTATTTCATTTTTTGATTTTTATGCCCATTTGAGAATCTTGGTAAAATCCTAGGTTTGTTGAGCAAGATTTAAACAAGTTTAACATGTGAAAATGATAAGGTAATTAAGTCTGGATCTTTCTCTTAGTAACTCTAAAATGAAGCTTTTGGGAGGTTCTTGAATTTACCATGTTTGAAACCCAAAACCACCGTACTTCTGTTCATGCTTGACTTCATAAGACAGAGTTTAGGGTTAGGGGTAGATACATGATTTTTCTAGTTTGAATATGTCTAGACCATGTTTATCAATTTGAATGCTTACTATATGACATAAGAAGGCTATGTGCTTTTGTTTTTCATTCTTTCGATTTTTTTCTGAATTGTTATGCCCATTTGAATCTTGGTCAAATCCTAGGTTCGACCAAGATTTAAACAAGTTTAAAACATGACAATGAAAAGGTAATTAATCATGGATCCTTCTTAATTAACCAGCCGGTCTAATTAAAATGAAGCTTTTTGGGAGGTTTTTGAAATTTCCATGTTTGAAACCCAAAACCACACTTCTCTGCTTCATGCTTGACTTCATATATAATTAAGACAAAGTTTAGGGTTAGGGGGTACATGATTTGTCTGGTTTGAATATGTCTAGACCTTGTTTATGAACTTTTGAATGCTTACTATATGACATAAGAAGAATATGTGCTTTGGTTTTTTATTTTATCTATTTTTTTATTTTATGCCCATTTGAATATTGGTCAAATCCTAGGTTTGACCAAGATTTAAACAAGTTTAAAACATGAAAATGAAAAGGTAAGCCTGGATCCTTCTTAACTAGTCACTCTAAAACGAAGCTTTAATTTTGGGAGGTTTTTGAAATTTCCATGTTTGAAACCAAAAACCACTTCTCTTCATGCTTGACTTCATAAGACAGAGTTATTTATGGTTTTAGAGGGGTAGATACATGATTTGTCTTATTTGAATATGTCTAGCTAGACCTTGTTTATCAACTTTTGAATGCTTACTATATATATGTATGTGACATAAGAAAACTATGTGCTTTGGTTTTTCATTTTTCTGATTTTTTTTGGAATTTTGATGCACATTTGAATCTTGGTCAAATCCTAGGTTTGACCAAGATTTAAACAAGTATAGATCATGAAAATGAATATGGAAGCCTGTATCCTTCTTAGTCACCCTAAAATGAAGTTTTTGGGAGGTTTTTGAAATTTCCATGTTTGAAACCCAAAACCACTTATCTTCATGCTTGACTTCGTCATAAGACAGAGTTTAGGGGTTAGGGGGTAGATACATGATTTGTCTAGCTAGTTTGAATATGTCCAGACCTTGTTTATCAACTTTAATGCTTACTATATGACATATAAGAAGACTATGTGCGCTTTGGTTTTTCATTTTTCTGTTTTTTTATTTTATGCCCATTTGAATCTTGGTCAAATCCTAGAGATTGACTTCACAAGACAGAGTTTAGGGTTAGGGGTAGATATACACATGATTTTTCTGGTTTGAATATGTCTAGACCTTGTTTATCAACTTGAGTGTTTACTATATGACATAATTAAGAAGGCTATGTGCTTTGGTTTTTCATTCTTTAGATTTTTTGTCTGAATTTTTATGCCCATTTGAATCTTGGTCAAATCCTAGCTAGGTTTGACCAAGATTTAAATAAGTTTAAAACATGGAAATGAAAAGGTAAGCATCGATCCTTCTTAGTCGCTCTAAAATGAAGCTGAATTTTGGGAGGTTTTTGAAATTTCCATGTTTGAAACCCAAAACCACTTCTCTTCATGCTTGACTTCATAAGACGAAGTTTAGGGTCGATAGGGGGTAGATACATGATTTGTCTGGTTAATTTGGATATATCTAGACCTTGTTTATCAACTTGAATGCTTACGATATGACATAAGAACACTATGTGCTTTTTTTATTTTTTTGTGCCCATTTGAATCTTGGTCAAATCATAGGTTTGACCAAGATTTAAACAAGTATAGAACATGAAAATGAAAAGGGAAGCCTGTATCCTTCTTAGTCACCCTAAAATGAAGTTTTGGGAGGTTTTTGAAATTTCCATGTTTGAAACCCAAAACCACTTCTCTTCATTCTTGACTTCTTAAGACATAGTTTAGGGGTTAGCGGGTAGATACATGATTGTATGGTTTGAATATGTCTAGACCTTGTTTATCAACTTTAATGCTTACTACATGACATAAGAAGACTATGTGCTTTGGTTTTTCAATTTTCTGTTTTTTTTTGAATTTTCTGCCAATTTTGTTTGACCAAGATTTAGACAAGTTGTACACGTGAAAACGAATAAGTAAGCCTGGATCCTTCTTAGTCACTCCAAAATGTACCAATTGATAGGTGCGTTAACTTTGCTTCATGGAAAAAATAATGTCATGTAAATGAGTTAACTTGGATTTCCTACCCTTGAATCCATAGGAAACTTTGTTCTAATGCACTATAATAATCAACCGAGTTTTTACACCAACAGGTCTGTCACTTACGTGTGGTGCCCATGCGTGAGGTCCCACACTTCAGTGAGCACAAGTCACGTGCAATAGGTACGCAAACTCCCAGCCATTTTCTTTGTCAAGAGAAGACGCATCAGATGCGTATTGGAAGTGTGTGGGTCCTTCTGGATCCTTCGGTTGTCCCTCTCACAAAAAAAACAAATCTCTCTCATTCTCGGCCTCGCTCGACTCGCTCGCTCGCCGCTCGCACCTCCTGCTCACTGACAAACCCTGCACAAAAGTCAACATCATCACCCGAAAAAGGGGAGACACCATAATTCTCTCCCTTCTTCTCTCCTTCCGAGTGATCCCTCTTCCTCCGAGTTTCACTCGACGGGCAAACACACATGTGCTGCATAGTAATAATAAAAAGGTAGAAAAATCGACCTACGAATCTATAATTAAATAGGTTAAACTAGGGTTTTGCCCAGTACTACAGATCAAGGTTCAAAAAATCCAACTACGGGGTTCGAACAACCCCATTTCTAATCCAAGATTTTTTCGACCTCATCCAATGGCCTCAAACTATAGGCCGGGTTAGCATCTAGTGCAGTATGTGTGAGAATGTATGCACTATGTGTGCTATAACTTGTGTGTCTTTCAAATTTGAACCAAATTTGAATAAGTTTGAAATATTTGAAATGGGGCTTTTGGCTTAAACGTTTGAAACCCAAAACGACTTCTCCTCATGCTAGACTTCATAAGACCGAGTTTAGGGTTAGGGGGTAGATACATGATTTGTCTGGTTTGAATATGTCTAAACCTTGTTTATCAACTTGAATGCTTACTATATGACATAAGAAGACCATGTGCTTTTGTTTTTCATTTTTCTATTTTTTTTAAGAATTTTATGCACATTTGATTCTGGTCAAATCCTAGGTTCAACCAAGATTTAAACAAGTTTCAAGCATGAAAATGAAAACGTAAGCCAAGATCCTTCTTAATTAGTCACTCTAAAATATATGAAGCTTTTGGGACGTACTTGAAATTTCCATGTTTGAAACCCAAAACCAATTCTCTTCATGATTGACTTCATAAGACAGAGTTTAGGGTTAGGGGTAGATATACACATGATTTTTCTGGTTTGAATATGTCTAGACCTAGCTTGTTTATCAACTTGAGTGTTTACTATATGACATAATTAAGAAGGCTATGTGCTTTGGTTTTTCATTCTTTAGATTTTTTGTCTGAATTTTTATGCCCATTTGAATCTTGGTCAAATCCTAGCTAGGTTTGACCAAGATTTAAATAAGTTTAAAACATGGAAATGAAAAGGTAAGCATCGATCCTTCTTAGTCGCTCTAAAATGAAGCTGAATTTTGGGAGGTTTTTGAAATTTCCATGTTTGAAACCCAAAACCACTTCTCTTCATGCTTGACTTCATAAGACGAAGTTTAGGGTCGATAGGGGGTAGATACATGATTTGTCTTGTTTGAATATGTCTAGACCTTGTTTATCAACTTGAATGCTTACTTTATGACTTAAGAGGACTATGTGCATTGGTATTTCATTTTTTGATTTTTATGCCCATTTGAGAATCTTGGTAAAATCCTAGGTTTGTTGAGCAAGATTTAAACAAGTTTAACATGTGAAAATGATAAGGTAATTAAGTCTGGATCTTTCTCTTAGTAACTCTAAAATGAAGCTTTTGGGAGGTTCTTGAATTTACCATGTTTGAAACCCAAAACCACCGTACTTCTGTTCATGCTTGACTTCATAAGACAGAGTTTAGGGTTAGGGGTAGATACATGATTTTTCTAGTTTGAATATGTCTAGACCATGTTTATCAATTTGAATGCTTACTATATGACATAAGAAGGCTATGTGCTTTTGTTTTTCATTCTTTCGATTTTTTTCTGAATTGTTATGCCCATTTGAATCTTGGTCAAATCCTAGGTTCGACCAAGATTTAAACAAGTTTAAAACATGACAATGAAAAGGTAATTAATCATGGATCCTTCTTAATTAACCAGCCGGTCTAATTAAAATGAAGCTTTTTGGGAGGTTTTTGAAATTTCCATGTTTGAAACCCAAAACCACACTTCTCTGCTTCATGCTTGACTTCATATATAATTAAGACAAAGTTTAGGGTTAGGGGGTACATGATTTGTCTGGTTTGAATATGTCTAGACCTTGTTTATGAACTTTTGAATGCTTACTATATGACATAAGAAGAATATGTGCTTTGGTTTTTTATTTTATCTATTTTTTTTATTTTATGCCCATTTGAATATTGGTCAAATCCTAGGTTTGACCAAGATTTAAACAAGTTTAAAACATGAAAATGAAAAGGTAAGCCTGGATCCTTCTTAACTAGTCACTCTAAAACGAAGCTTTAATTTTGGGAGGTTTTTGAAATTTCCATGTTTGAAACCAAAAACCACTTCTCTTCATGCTTGACTTCATAAGACAGAGTTATTTATGGTTTTAGAGGGGTAGATACATGATTTGTCTTATTTGAATATGTCTAGCTAGACCTTGTTTATCAACTTTTGAATGCTTACTATATATATGTATGTGACATAAGAAAACTATGTGCTTTGGTTTTTCATTTTTCTGATTTTTTTTGGAATTTTGATGCACATTTGAATCTTGGTCAAATCCTAGGTTTGACCAAGATTTAAACAAGTATAGATCATGAAAATGAATATGGAAGCCTGTATCCTTCTTAGTCACCCTAAAATGAAGTTTTTGGGAGGTTTTTGAAATTTCCATGTTTGAAACCCAAAACCACTTATCTTCATGCTTGACTTCGTCATAAGACAGAGTTTAGGGGTTAGGGGGTAGATACATGATTTGTCTAGCTAGTTTGAATATGTCCAGACCTTGTTTATCAACTTTAATGCTTACTATATGACATATAAGAAGACTATGTGCGCTTTGGTTTTTCATTTTTCTGTTTTTTTATTTTATGCCCATTTGAATCTTGGTCAAATCCTAGAGATTGACTTCACAAGACAGAGTTTAGGGTTAGGGGTAGATATACACATGATTTTTCTGGTTTGAATATGTCTAGACCTTGTTTATCAACTTGAGTGTTTACTATATGACATAATTAAGAAGGCTATGTGCTTTGGTTTTTCATTCTTTAGATTTTTTGTCTGAATTTTTATGCCCATTTGAATCTTGGTCAAATCCTAGCTAGGTTTGACCAAGATTTAAATAAGTTTAAAACATGGAAATGAAAAGGTAAGCATCGATCCTTCTTAGTCGCTCTAAAATGAAGCTGAATTTTGGGAGGTTTTTGAAATTTCCATGTTTGAAACCCAAAACCACTTCTCTTCATGCTTGACTTCATAAGACGAAGTTTAGGGTCGATAGGGGGTAGATACATGATTTGTCTGGTTAATTTGGATATATCTAGACCTTGTTTATCAACTTGAATGCTTACGATATGACATAAGAACACTATGTGCTTTTTTTATTTTTTTGTGCCCATTTGAATCTTGGTCAAATCATAGGTTTGACCAAGATTTAAACAAGTATAGAACATGAAAATGAAAAGGGAAGCCTGTATCCTTCTTAGTCACCCTAAAATGAAGTTTTGGGAGGTTTTTGAAATTTCCATGTTTGAAACCCAAAACCACTTCTCTTCATTCTTGACTTCTTAAGACATAGTTTAGGGGTTAGCGGGTAGATACATGATTTGTATGGTTTGAATATGTCTAGACCTTGTTTATCAACTTTAATGCTTACTACATGACATAAGAAGACTATGTGCTTTGGTTTTTCATTTTTCTGTTTTTTTTTGAATTTTCTGCCAATTTTGTTTGACCAAGATTTAGACAAGTTGTACACGTGAAAACGAATAAGTAAGCCTGGATCCTTCTTAGTCACTCCAAAATGTACCAATTGATAGGTGCGTTAACTTTGCTTCATGGAAAAAATAATGTCATGTAAATGAGTTAACTTGGATTTCCTACCCTTGAATCCATAGGAAACTTTGTTCTAATGCACTATAATAATCAACCGAGTTTTTACACCAACAGGTCTGTCACTTACGTGTGGTGCCCATGCGTGAGGTCCCACACTTCAGTGAGCACAAGTCACGTGCAATAGGTACGCAAACTCCCAGCCATTTTCTTTGTCAAGAGAAGACGCATCAGGATGCGTATTGGAAGTCTGTGGGTCCTTCTGGATCCTTCGGTCGTCCCTCTCACACAAAAAAAACAAATCTCTCTCATTCTCGGCCTCGCTCGACTCGCTCGCTCGCACCTCCTGCTCACTGACAAACCCTGCACAAAAGTCAACATCATCACCCGAAAAAGGGGAGACACCATAATTCTCTCCCTTCTTCTCTCCTTCCGAGTGATCCCTCTTCCTCCGAGTTTCACTCGACGGGCAAACACACATGTGCTGCATAGTAATAATAAAAAGGTAGAAAAATCGACCTACGAATCTATAATTAAATAGGTTAAACTAGGGTTTTGCCCAGTACTACAGATCAAGGTTCAAAAAATCCAACTACGGGGTTCGAACAACCCCATTTCTAATCCAAGATTTTTTTCGACCTCATCCAATGGCCTCAAACTATAGGCCGGGTTAGCATCTAGTGCAGTATGTGTGAGAATGTATGCACTATGTGTGCTATAACTTGTGTGTCTTTCAAATTTGAACCAAATTTGAATAAGTTTGAAATATTTGAAATGGGGCTTTTGGCTTAAACGTTTGAAACCCAAAACGACTTCTCCTCATGCTAGACTTCATAAGACCGAGTTTAGGGTTAGGGGGTAGATACATGATTTGTCTGGTTTGAATATGTCTAAACCTTGTTTATCAACTTGAATGCTTACTATATGACATAAGAAGACCATGTGCTTTTGTTTTTCATTTTTCTATTTTTTTTAAGAATTTTATGCACATTTGATTCTGGTCAAATCCTAGGTTCAACCAAGATTTAAACAAGTTTCAAGCATGAAAATGAAAACGTAAGCCAAGATCCTTCTTAATTAGTCACTCTAAAATATATGAAGCTTTTGGGACGTACTTGAAATTTCCATGTTTGAAACCCAAAACCAATTCTCTTCATGATTGACTTCATAAGACAGAGTTTAGGGTTAGGGGTAGATATACACATGATTTTTCTGGTTTGAATATGTCTAGACCTAGCTTGTTTATCAACTTGAGTGTTTACTATATGACATAATTAAGAAGGCTATGTGCTTTGGTTTTTCATTCTTTAGATTTTTTGTCTGAATTTTTATGCCCATTTGAATCTTGGTCAAATCCTAGCTAGGTTTGACCAAGATTTAAATAAGTTTAAAACATGGAAATGAAAAGGTAAGCATCGATCCTTCTTAGTCGCTCTAAAATGAAGCTGAATTTTGGGAGGTTTTTTAAATTTCCATGTTTGAAACCCAAAACCACTTCTCTTCATGCTTGACTTCATAAGACGAAGTTTAGGGTCGATAGGGGGTAGATACATGATTTGTCTTGTTTGAATATGTCTAGACCTTGTTTATCAACTTGAATGCTTACTTTATGACTTAAGAGGACTATGTGCATTGGTATTTCATTTTTTGATTTTTATGCCCATTTGAGAATCTTGGTAAAATCCTAGGTTTGTTGAGCAAGATTTAAACAAGTTTAACATGTGAAAATGATAAGGTAATTAAGTCTGGATCTTTCTCTTAGTAACTCTAAAATGAAGCTTTTGGGAGGTTCTTGAATTTACCATGTTTGAAACCCAAAACCACCGTACTTCTGTTCATGCTTGACTTCATAAGACAGAGTTTAGGGTTAGGGGTAGATACATGATTTTTCTAGTTTGAATATGTCTAGACCATGTTTATCAATTTGAATGCTTACTATATGACATAAGAAGGCTATGTGCTTTTGTTTTTCATTCTTTCGATTTTTTTCTGAATTGTTATGCCCATTTGAATCTTGGTCAAATCCTAGGTTCGACCAAGATTTAAACAAGTTTAAAACATGACAATGAAAAGGTAATTAATCATGGATCCTTCTTAATTAACCAGCCAGTCTAATTAAAATGAAGCTTTTTGGGAGGTTTTTGAAATTTCCATGTTTGAAACCCAAAACCACACTTCTCTGCTTCATGCTTGACTTCATATATAATTAAGACAAAGTTTAGGGTTAGGGGGTACATGATTTGTCTGGTTTGAATATGTCTAGACCTTGTTTATGAACTTTTGAATGCTTACTATATGACATAAGAAGAATATGTGCTTTGGTTTTTTATTTTATCTATTTTTTTTATTTTATGCCCATTTGAATATTGGTCAAATCCTAGGTTTGACCAAGATTTAAACAAGTTTAAAACATGAAAATGAAAAGGTAAGCCTGGATCCTTCTTAACTAGTCACTCTAAAACGAAGCTTTAATTTTGGGAGGTTTTTGAAATTTCCATGTTTGAAACCAAAAACCACTTCTCTTCATGCTTGACTTCATAAGACAGAGTTATTTATGGTTTTAGAGGGGTAGATACATGATTTGTCTTATTTGAATATGTCTAGCTAGACCTTGTTTATCAACTTTTGAATGCTTACTATATATATGTATGTGACATAAGAAAACTATGTGCTTTGGTTTTTCATTTTTCTATTTTTTTTGGAATTTTGATGCACATTTGAATCTTGGTCAAATCCTAGGTTTGACCAAGATTTAAACAAGTATAGATCATGAAAATGAATATGGAAGCCTGTATCCTTCTTAGTCACCCTAAAATGAAGTTTTTGGGAGGTTTTTGAAATTTCCATGTTTGAAACCCAAAACCACTTATCTTCATGCTTGACTTCGTCATAAGACAGAGTTTAGGGGTTAGGGGGTAGATACATGATTTGTCTAGCTAGTTTGAATATGTCCAGACCTTGTTTATCAACTTTAATGCTTACTATATGACATATAAGAAGACTATGTGCGCTTTGGTTTTTCATTTTTCTGTTTTTTTATTTTATGCCCATTTGAATCTTGGTCAAATCCTAGAGATTGACTTCACAAGACAGAGTTTAGGGTTAGGGGTAGATATACACATGATTTTTCTGGTTTGAATATGTCTAGACCTTGTTTATCAACTTGAGTGTTTACTATATGACATAATTAAGAAGGCTATGTGCTTTGGTTTTTCATTCTTTAGATTTTTTGTCTGAATTTTTATGCCCATTTGAATCTTGGTCAAATCCTAGCTAGGTTTGACCAAGATTTAAATAAGTTTAAAACATGGAAATGAAAAGGTAAGCATCGATCCTTCTTAGTCGCTCTAAAATGAAGCTGAATTTTGGGAGGTTTTTGAAATTTCCATGTTTGAAACCCAAAACCACTTCTCTTCATGCTTGACTTCATAAGACGAAGTTTAGGGTCGATAGGGGGTAGATACATGATTTGTCTGGTTAATTTGGATATATCTAGACCTTGTTTATCAACTTGAATGCTTACGATATGACATAAGAACACTATGTGCTTTTTTTATTTTTTTGTGCCCATTTGAATCTTGGTCAAATCATAGGTTTGACCAAGATTTAAACAAGTATAGAACATGAAAATGAAAAGGGAAGCCTGTATCCTTCTTAGTCACCCTAAAATGAAGTTTTGGGAGGTTTTTGAAATTTCCATGTTTGAAACCCAAAACCACTTCTCTTCATTCTTGACTTCTTAAGACATAGTTTAGGGGTTAGCGGGTAGATACATGATTTGTATGGTTTGAATATGTCTAGACCTTGTTTATCAACTTTAATGCTTACTACATGACATAAGAAGACTATGTGCTTTGGTTTTTCAATTTTCTGTTTTTTTTTGAATTTTCTGCCAATTTTGTTTGACCAAGATTTAGACAAGTTGTACACGTGAAAACGAATAAGTAAGCCTGGATCCTTCTTAGTCACTCCAAAATGTACCAATTGATAGGTGCGTTAACTTTGCTTCATGGAAAAAATAATGTCATGTAAATGAGTTAACTTGGATTTCCTACCCTTGAATCCATAGGAAACTTTGTTCTAATGCACTATAATAATCAACCGAGTTTTTACACCAACAGGTCTGTCACTTACGTGTGGTGCCCATGCGTGAGGTCCCACACTTCAGTGAGCACAAGTCACGTGCAATAGGTACGCAAACTCCCAGCCATTTTCTTTGTCAAGAGAAGACGCATCAGGATGCGTATTGGAAGTCTGTGGGTCCTTCTGGATCCTTCGGTCGTCCCTCTCACAAAAAAAACAAATCTCTCTCATTCTCGGCCTCGCTCGACTCGCTCGCTCGCTCGCACCTCCTGCTCACTGACAAACCCTGCACAAAAGTCAACATCATCACCCGAAAAAGGGGAGACACCATAATTCTCTCCCTTCTTCTCTCCTTCCGAGTGATCCCTCTTCCTCCGAGTTTCACTCGACGGGCAAACACACATGTGCTGCATAGTAATAATAAAAAGGTAGAAAAATCGACCTACGAATCTATAATTAAATAGGTTAAACTAGGGTTTTGCCCAGTACTACAGATCAAGGTTCAAAAAATCCAACTACGGGGTTCGAACAACCCCATTTCTAATCCAAGATTTTTTTCGACCTCATCCAATGGCCTCAAACTATAGGCCGGGTTAGCATCTAGTGCAGTATGTGTGAGAATGTATGCACTATGTGTGCTATAACTTGTGTGTCTTTCAAATTTGAACCAAATTTGAATAAGTTTGAAATATTTGAAATGGGGCTTTTGGCTTAAACGTTTGAAACCCAAAACGACTTCTCCTCATGCTAGACTTCATAAGACCGAGTTTAGGGTTAGGGGGTAGATACATGATTTGTCTGGTTTGAATATGTCTAAACCTTGTTTATCAACTTGAATGCTTACTATATGACATAAGAAGACCATGTGCTTTTGTTTTTCATTTTTCTATTTTTTTTAAGAATTTTATGCACATTTGATTCTGGTCAAATCCTAGGTTCAACCAAGATTTAAACAAGTTTCAAGCATGAAAATGAAAACGTAAGCCAAGATCCTTCTTAATTAGTCACTCTAAAATATATGAAGCTTTTGGGACGTACTTGAAATTTCCATGTTTGAAACCCAAAACCAATTCTCTTCATGATTGACTTCATAAGACAGAGTTTAGGGTTAGGGGTAGATATACACATGATTTTTCTGGTTTGAATATGTCTAGACCTAGCTTGTTTATCAACTTGAGTGTTTACTATATGACATAATTAAGAAGGCTATGTGCTTTGGTTTTTCATTCTTTAGATTTTTTGTCTGAATTTTTATGCCCATTTGAATCTTGGTCAAATCCTAGCTAGGTTTGACCAAGATTTAAATAAGTTTAAAACATGGAAATGAAAAGGTAAGCATCGATCCTTCTTAGTCGCTCTAAAATGAAGCTGAATTTTGGGAGGTTTTTGAAATTTCCATGTTTGAAACCCAAAACCACTTCTCTTCATGCTTGACTTCATAAGACGAAGTTTAGGGTCGATAGGGGGTAGATACATGATTTGTCTTGTTTGAATATGTCTAGACCTTGTTTATCAACTTGAATGCTTACTTTATGACTTAAGAGGACTATGTGCATTGGTATTTCATTTTTTGATTTTTATGCCCATTTGAGAATCTTGGTAAAATCCTAGGTTTGTTGAGCAAGATTTAAACAAGTTTAACATGTGAAAATGATAAGGTAATTAAGTCTGGATCTTTCTCTTAGTAACTCTAAAATGAAGCTTTTGGGAGGTTCTTGAATTTACCATGTTTGAAACCCAAAACCACCGTACTTCTGTTCATGCTTGACTTCATAAGACAGAGTTTAGGGTTAGGGGTAGATACATGATTTTTCTGGTTTGAATATGTCTAGACCATGTTTATCAATTTGAATGCTTACTATATGACATAAGAAGGCTATGTGCTTTTGTTTTTCATTCTTTCGATTTTTTTCTGAATTGTTATGCCCATTTGAATCTTGGTCAAATCCTAGGTTCGACCAAGATTTAAACAAGTTTAAAACATGACAATGAAAAGGTAATTAATCATGGATCCTTCTTAATTAACCAGCCGGTCTAATTAAAATGAAGCTTTTTGGGAGGTTTTTGAAATTTCCATGTTTGAAACCCAAAACCACACTTCTCTGCTTCATGCTTGACTTCATATATAATTAAGACAAAGTTTAGGGTTAGGGGGTACATGATTTGTCTGGTTTGAATATGTCTAGACCTTGTTTATGAACTTTTGAATGCTTACTATATGACATAAGAAGAATATGTGCTTTGGTTTTTTATTTTATCTATTTTTTTATTTTATGCCCATTTGAATATTGGTCAAATCCTAGGTTTGACCAAGATTTAAACAAGTTTAAAACATGAAAATGAAAAGGTAAGCCTGGATCCTTCTTAACTAGTCACTCTAAAACGAAGCTTTAATTTTGGGAGGTTTTTGAAATTTCCATGTTTGAAACCAAAAACCACTTCTCTTCATGCTTGACTTCATAAGACAGAGTTATTTATGGTTTTAGAGGGGTAGATACATGATTTGTCTTATTTGAATATGTCTAGCTAGACCTTGTTTATCAACTTTTGAATGCTTACTATATATATGTATGTGACATAAGAAAACTATGTGCTTTGGTTTTTCATTTTTCTGATTTTTTTGGAATTTTGATGCACATTTGAATCTTGGTCAAATCCTAGGTTTGACCAAGATTTAAACAAGTATAGATCATGAAAATGAATATGGAAGCCTGTATCCTTCTTAGTCACCCTAAAATGAAGTTTTTGGGAGGTTTTTGAAATTTCCATGTTTGAAACCCAAAACCACTTATCTTCATGCTTGACTTCGTCATAAGACAGAGTTTAGGGGTTAGGGGGTAGATACATGATTTGTCTAGCTAGTTTGAATATGTCCAGACCTTGTTTATCAACTTTAATGCTTACTATATGACATATAAGAAGACTATGTGCGCTTTGGTTTTTCATTTTTCTGTTTTTTTATTTTATGCCCATTTGAATCTTGGTCAAATCCTAGAGATTGACTTCACAAGACAGAGTTTAGGGTTAGGGGTAGATATACACATGATTTTTCTGGTTTGAATATGTCTAGACCTTGTTTATCAACTTGAGTGTTTACTATATGACATAATTAAGAAGGCTATGTGCTTTGGTTTTTCATTCTTTAGATTTTTTGTCTGAATTTTTATGCCCATTTGAATCTTGGTCAAATCCTAGCTAGGTTTGACCAAGATTTAAATAAGTTTAAAACATGGAAATGAAAAGGTAAGCATCGATCCTTCTTAGTCGCTCTAAAATGAAGCTGAATTTTGGGAGGTTTTTGAAATTTCCATGTTTGAAACCCAAAACCACTTCTCTTCATGCTTGACTTCATAAGACGAAGTTTAGGGTCGATAGGGGTAGATACATGATTTGTCTGGTTAATTTGGATATATCTAGACCTTGTTTATCAACTTGAATGCTTACGATATGACATAAGAACACTATGTGCTTTTTTTATTTTTTTGTGCCCATTTGAATCTTGGTCAAATCATAGGTTTGACCAAGATTTAAACAAGTATAGAACATGAAAATGAAAAGGGAAGCCTGTATCCTTCTTAGTCACCCTAAAATGAAGTTTTGGGAGGTTTTTGAAATTTCCATGTTTGAAACCCAAAACCACTTCTCTTCATTCTTGACTTCTTAAGACATAGTTTAGGGGTTAGCGGGTAGATACATGATTTGTATGGTTTGAATATGTCTAGACCTTGTTTATCAACTTTAATGCTTACTACATGACATAAGAAGACTATGTGCTTTGGTTTTTCAATTTTCTGTTTTTTTTTTGAATTTTCTGCCAATTTTGTTTGACCAAGATTTAGACAAGTTGTACACGTGAAAACGAATAAGTAAGCCTGGATCCTTCTTAGTCACTCCAAAATGTACCAATTGATAGGTGCGTTAACTTTGCTTCATGGAAAAAATAATGTCATGTAAATGAGTTAACTTGGATTTCCTACCCTTGAATCCATAGGAAACTTTGTTCTAATGCACTCTAATAATCAACCGAGTTTTTACACCAACAGGTCTGTCACTTACGTGTGGTGCCCATGCGTGAGGTCCCACACTTCAGTGAGCACAAGTCACGTGCAATAGGTACGCAAACTCCCAGCCATTTTCTTTGTCAAGAGAAGACGCATCAGGATGCGTATTGGAAGTCTGTGGGTCCTTCTGGATCCTTCGGTCGTCCCTCTCACAAAAAAAACAAATCTCTCTCATTCTCGGCCTCGCTCGACTCGCTCTCGCTCGCTCGCACCTCCTGCTCACTGACAAACCCTGCACAAAAGTCAACATCATCACCCGAAAAAGGGGAGACACCATAATTCTCTCCCTTCTTCTCTCCTTCCGAGTGATCCCTCTTCCTCCGAGTTTCACTCGACGGGCAAACACACATGTGCTGCATAGTAATAATAAAAAGGTAGAAAAATCGACCTACGAATCTATAATTAAATAGGTTAAACTAGGGTTTTGCCCAGTACTACAGATCAAGGTTCAAAAAATCCAACTACGGGGTTCGAACAACCCCATTTCTAATCCAAGATTTTTTTCGACCTCATCCAATGGCCTCAAACTATAGGCCGGGTTAGCATCTAGTGCAGTATGTGTGAGAATGTATGCACTATGTGTGCTATAACTTGTGTGTCTTTCAAATTTGAACCAAATTTGAATAAGTTTGAAATATTTGAAATGGGGCTTTTGGCTTAAACGTTTGAAACCCAAAACGACTTCTCCTCATGCTAGACTTCATAAGACCGAGTTTAGGGTTAGGGGGTAGATACATGATTTGTCTGGTTTGAATATGTCTAAACCTTGTTTATCAACTTGAATGCTTACTATATGACATAAGAAGACCATGTGCTTTTGTTTTTCATTTTTCTATTTTTTTTAAGAATTTTATGCACATTTGATTCTGGTCAAATCCTAGGTTCAACCAAGATTTAAACAAGTTTCAAGCATGAAAATGAAAACGTAAGCCAAGATCCTTCTTAATTAGTCACTCTAAAATATATGAAGCTTTTGGGACGTACTTGAAATTTCCATGTTTGAAACCCAAAACCAATTCTCTTCATGATTGACTTCATAAGACAGAGTTTAGGGTTAGGGGTAGATATACACATGATTTTTCTGGTTTGAATATGTCTAGACCTAGCTTGTTTATCAACTTGAGTGTTTACTATATGACATAATTAAGAAGGCTATGTGCTTTGGTTTTTCATTCTTTAGATTTTTTGTCTGAATTTTTATGCCCATTTGAATCTTGGTCAAATCCTAGCTAGGTTTGACCAAGATTTAAATAAGTTTAAAACATGGAAATGAAAAGGTAAGCATCGATCCTTCTTAGTCGCTCTAAAATGAAGCTGAATTTTGGGAGGTTTTTGAAATTTCCATGTTTGAAACCCAAAACCACTTCTCTTCATGCTTGACTTCATAAGACGAAGTTTAGGGTCGATAGGGGGTAGATACATGATTTGTCTTGTTTGAATATGTCTAGACCTTGTTTATCAACTTGAATGCTTACTTTATGACTTAAGAGGACTATGTGCATTGGTATTTCATTTTTTGATTTTTATGCCCATTTGAGAATCTTGGTAAAATCCTAGGTTTGTTGAGCAAGATTTAAACAAGTTTAACATGTGAAAATGATAAGGTAATTAAGTCTGGATCTTTCTCTTAGTAACTCTAAAATGAAGCTTTTGGGAGGTTCTTGAATTTACCATGTTTGAAACCCAAAACCACCGTACTTCTGTTCATGCTTGACTTCATAAGACAGAGTTTAGGGTTAGGGGTAGATACATGATTTTTCTGGTTTGAATATGTCTAGACCATGTTTATCAATTTGAATGCTTACTATATGACATAAGAAGGCTATGTGCTTTGGTTTTTCATTCTTTCGATTTTTTTCTGAATTGTTATGCCCATTTGAATCTTGGTCAAATCCTAGGTTCGACCAAGATTTAAACAAGTTTAAAACATGACAATGAAAAGGTAATTAATCATGGATCCTTCTTAATTAACCAGCCGGTCTAATTAAAATGAAGCTTTTTGGGAGGTTTTTGAAATTTCCATGTTTGAAACCCAAAACCACACTTCTCTGCTTCATGCTTGACTTCATATATAATTAAGACAAAGTTTAGGGTTAGGGGGTACATGATTTGTCTGGTTTGAATATGTCTAGACCTTGTTTATGAACTTGAATGCTTACTATATGACATAAGAAGACTATGTGCTTTGGTTTTTTATTTTATTTATTTTTTATTTTATGCCCATTTGAATATTGGTCAAATCCTAGGTTTGACCAAGATTTAAACAAGTTTAAAACATGAAAATGAAAAGGTAAGCCTGGATCCTTCTTAATTAGTCACTCTAAAATGAAGCTTTAATTTTGGGAGGTTTTTGAAATTTCCATGTTTGAAACCCAAAACCACTTCTCTTCATGCTTGACTTCATAAGACGAAGTTTAGGGTCGATAGGGGGTAGATACATGATTTGTCTGGTTTGAATATGTCTAGACCATGTTTATCAAATCCTAGGTTTGACCAAGATTTAAACAAGTTTAAAACATGAAAATGAAAAGGGAAGCATGTATCCTTCTTAGTCACTCTAAAATGAAGTTTTTGGGCGGTTTTTGAAATTTCCATGTTTGAAACCCAAAACCACTTCTCTTCATGCTTGACTTCATAAGACATAGTTTAGGGGTTAGGGGTAGATACATGATTTGTATGGTTTGAATATGTCTAGACCATGTTTATCAACTTTAATGCTTACTATATGACATAAGAAGACTATGTGCTTTGGTTTTTCATTTTTCTGATTTTTTTAGAATTTTGATGCACATTTGAATCTTGGTCAAATCCTAGGTTTGACCAAGATTTAAACAAGTATATATAGAACATGAAAATGAAAAGGGAAGCCTGTATCCTTCTTAGTCACCCTAAAATGAAGTTTTTGGGAGGTTTATTTGAAATTTCCATGTTTGAAACCCAAAACCACTTATCTTCATGCTTGAGCAAGATTTGACCAAGATTTAAACAAGTTTAAATCATGAAAATGGAAAGGTAAGCCTGGATCCTTCTTAGTCGCTCTAAAATGAAGCTTTTGGGATGTTCTTGAAATTTCCATGTTTGAAACCCGGCCAAAACGACTTTTCTTCATGCTAGACTTCATAAGATCGACACGGGGTACATACATGATTTGTCTGGTTTGGATATATCTAGACCTTGTTTATCAACTTCAATGCTTACGATATGACATAAGAACACTATGTGCTTTTTTTTTTCATTTTTTTGTGCCCATTTGTATCTTGGTCAAATCCAAGGTTTGACCAAGATTTAAACAAGTTTAAAACATGAAAATGAAAAGGGAAACATGTATCCTTCTTAGTCACTCTAAAATGAAGTTTTTGGGAGGTTTTTGAAATTTCCATGTTTGAAACCTAAAACCACTTCTCTTCATGCTTGACTTCATAAGACAGAGTTTAGGGTTAGAGGGGTAGATACATGATTTGTCTTATTTGAATATGTCTAGCAAGACCTTGTTTATCAACTTTTGAATGCTTACTATATATATATGTGACATAAGAAGACTATGTGCTTTTGTTTTTCATTTTTCCGATTTTTTTAATTTTATGCCCATTTAAATCTTGGTCAAATCCTAGGTTTGACAATGATTTAAACAAGTTTCAAATATGAAAATGAAAAGGTAAGCATGGATCCTTCTTAGTCACTCTAAAATGAAGCTTTTGATAGGTTTTTGAAATTTCCATATTTGAAACCCAAAACCACTTCTCTTCATGCTTGACTACATAAGACAAAGTTTAGGGTTAGGGGGTAGATACATGATTTTTCTTGTTTGAATATGTCTAGACCCTTGTTTATCAACTTTAATGCTTACTATATGACATAAGAAAACTATGTGCTTTGGTTTTTCATTTTTCTGATTTTTTTGGAATTTTGATGCACATTTGAATCTTGGTCAAATCCTAGGTTTGACCAAGATTTAAACAAGTATAGAACATGAAAATGAAAAGGGAAGCCTGTATCCTTCTTAGTCACCCTAAAATGAAGTTTTTGGGAGGTTTTTGAAATTTCCATGTTTGAAACCCAAAACCACTTAATCTTCATGCTTGACTTCGTCATAAGACAGAGTTTAGGGGTTAGGGGGTAGATACATGATTTGTCTAGTTTGAATATGTCTAGACCTTGTTTACCAACTTTAATGCTTACTATATGACATATAAGAAGACTATGTGCGCTTTGGTTTTTCATTTTTTCATTTTTTTATTTTATGCCCATTTGAATCTTGGTCAAATCCTAGATTTGACCAAGATTTAAACAAGTTTAAAACATGAAAATGGAAAGGTAAGCCTGGATCCTTCTTAGTCGCTCTAAAATGAAGCTTTTGGGATGATTTTGAAATTTCCATGTTTGAAACCCAAAACCAATTCTCTTCATGCATGCTTGACTTCATAAGACAGAGTTTAGGGTTAGGGGGTTAGATACATTATTTGTCTAGTTTGAATATGTCTAGACTTTGTATATCAACTTGAATATATTATTGTACCATGTCTCCACACAGCCCAAAATGCACATATTTTCAAAAGTTTTCATGCATGAGTACTTGTAACTAGTAAAAATAGAAAGTAAAAATAGGAACCCCATGTATGAAGGATACTAAAAAGAACTCTTTCACATTTTTTTGGTATAGATTATGAGTTTGCTTGGCTTCATACACAAGTGAGTACATGTCATGCAAAAATTAACACGAAATTTAGTTATCATGACCCATTTTTGGCAGGCATTGTGCATATCGCCTTGAGAAACATCTTTGCGAGCTAGTGTATTAAACGTTTATTCACATATAATGGATTTTTTACTTTATTAGTGCACACAATGACAGAATCGGCCAAATGTGTATGATTTTTGTGAAGGTGCTAGAAAAACAAGATGCACTACGATGAAGCATGAAAGGAGGCAAGGGGAGGGATAGTGAAGAGGTGGGAGAGACCGAGAGATGAACCGCAAGGTAATTAAAAAATTGGGGCCAAAACGATTCCAACTTCCTAGGCATTGACCAACTTTGCCCCTCTTAACCCAACGTGGCAGTGAACCCGTATAAGCAACAACTTCCTCTTACTCCGCTTCTCCGAAATGGTAAGAGAACCTCTCCAGCTTAAGTGACCAATCGACATATCTATGGCCTTCCGACTTGGCTCTGGTCGCCGCGCGCGTAGTCCTACCACCGACGAGGAAGCGGAGCATCAGCGCCGCCTTCGCTTCGTCCATCGCGCACCAAGGCATAACCCGCCCGCTCTGCACTGGCCGGTTGTTCAGCCCGCGGCGGCGGCGCTGGCCGTGGAGCCCCTCGCCAGCCGCTTCCCGTGCGGGCCGATGGATGCAGAGGCAGGGATCTCCCACGCAACCCCGCATGCGACGCCCGCTCGGCCCTGGCCGGCTTTTCCGCCCGCGCATGCCGCATGGTTTTCTTTGCCAGCAGGTGAGATCCCCTTCCCGGCCGGCGCGAACGATGCGGAGGCAGGGAGCTCCCGTGGCCAGCCGCCTAATCCGACCGCACTTCAGGCGGTGCCGGCCGTGGAGCCAGGCCGTTCTTTCGAAGCGCATCACGGCGACGCCCTTTGCAGGAGCAACACCGCCAAGGAGCTCGTATATAACGTGATGTTCCCGGCACTCTATAGATGCCGGGATGCTCTGCAAGCTTTCGTGCAGGCTAAGAATGCGGCGGCTGCAAATCCCAGGGACGCAGCATTGCAGCGGCGCGCCGATGAGGCTAAGGTGGCGCACGCTTTCCACCAGGCGTGCCTCGACAGGCTTAACATCCAGCACGGCTTCGTGCAACCGCCAAACGCCGCTCCAGCTAAGATCCAAAAATACTCCGGTGAGCATATCACTCCGGAGTAGAACAATCCAATTTCTAGTAGTACTGTAGGAGTACTTTATTAGTGCACAAACCTGGCGAAATTAAAGGTGTGTTCTTTGTGTGTGATGTAAATCTAAAAATTTGAAGGTTCTAGCAAAAACATTTCTTCACAAATATTCGATGTGTTTGCTTGGCCTTATCTATATATCCGGTGAGCATATATGGATGCCAAATCCTTTACAAACTTTATATTTTTTAAGTGATCGATGTGCATGCATCTATCTCGCCATGGTAAATTAATGAAACAAGTTGCATATTTGCCAGAATTCCAAACTTCGTGAGCAGTATAGAGATCGAGACCTTAATTAATTATTATGAGTAGGATGCATGCATGCATGGCCATTTTCTAGGGTTTTAAAGGATACTAGAGCTTTTCTAGGTTAATTTGCAACTATATGTATATTTGTTTTCTAGTTCTGGGCTGATCATTAAACTCAACATTGAGTTGTAGATTATGTGAAATTAGTACATGCCATAAAATATAGTAATTTTTTATGTACCCTACGAGGCAGTACGTGTGGTGTACCCTTAATTATTAATTGGTAGACATGTACCGTTGGCATGTTTGAAGAAAATTTGAATTTGGAAGAAGTTTTTAAAGTAAAATTAACGCAAGCACAAAATCATGTGTGATGGTGAAATTTCTAGAACACATTAATACAAACCTAGTAATATGAGTTTGTTTGGCTTTCTGCCCACAAGTGAGTATTGTGCGCATGTACTTTGATGCAAAATCCCGCCATACAAAACTTTTTAGTTATCATATGACCTCAAGTTTGGAAGAGATCGTATTTTAAGCAACTTCACAAACAAGAGATTCTAACAATTATATGCATGCATGAAAGAATGATTTCCCTTTTTTATTACTGTACAAAAATGGCTAGATGTGTGTTAATTGTGAAGGAGGGCTACCAAATTTTAACAGTTGCACATTATTGTCATAATTCCACCATTTGGAAGCAGTAGGGTAGACATGCTTTCCGCTTGGTAGGATGTGTTAGTGCCATCAATTTTGTAGATATAGGTTCAAGGATTTGTTCATCTTAATCTGCAACTATATATGGATTTTTAAGCTTTTGCCTAGTAATTAAACTCATAATTAAAATAATGTAGGTTATTTAACTACATACATGCCATAAATTCTGACAGGAAATACTTGGACGTGCCTTGCGAGGGTGGTAACAAACAAGAACACAATGACCAAACTTCAAATGCCAATCCACCCACCAAGCTATACGATTGGCATGTACAATCGATCGACTCCTTCTAATCAAATTTGAATACAATAGAAGAAGTTTTAAAAAATTTCAAAATGAGATCAACTTGTGCATTGAGTCATCCTTTGTTATTTATTTGCTTGTAAAAATAGAAACATAGGCATATGAATGTATTCGAAACACTTCACTTTTCAACGGGGAAGGGACCCGAAGGTCCCAGAAAAACAAAAAAAAGATTACAATAGTAGTACTCCTTTGAGAAGGCAGTAGAAGAAGGATCCTCGAAGAGCCAAATGCTTTTATTATCCACAGCTGTTCGGCTCTTTTCCTTCTCGTGTAAGCTATCGCGCAATGATTATACTAGGCTGCTCGATTATACTAATGGTCGGATGGTAGTACAACCATTTTCGCAAACTTCTGCGCCCTTCGTCATGTCAGCATCGTATCCCAGTGTGCAAGCAGTCTGCTCGAATGAAATACTCCTAAGTACGTACGGTATTCCCTCCAAAGACACACCACACGGTATTCCCTCCAAAGACGCACCGTCGCCCCGATCTGCTCGAATGAAATACTCCAAAATACTTCTGCGCCCTTCGTCATGTCAGCATCGTATCCCAGTGTGCAAGCAGTCTCCTATGAAATGGAGACGACATTTTGTTGAAAAGTGTCGGTGCATGCTATATACCACACTAGTATGAGAGTTTTTACAGCATTATTCCGATTTCCACAGAATGCATTAAATTTGGACGCGATGCCACACTGACAAGAGTGGTTTAAACAAGGCCATTATTTTTATTATGTTATATTACTACAATACTCCAAGGTAGCACTAGTAGCCTTCGGTTGTACTCTGCCGGTCGCGCTGCCTCATTCGACCAGACTTTATTCTTCTTCTCATATATATATACAAAATACTGTCTGCCGAGGTTCGATGACCGCACCGTCGCCCCTCTCCGCGCCGCCGTCTTGGGCCGCGCCACCATTCTCCCCGCCGAGTTCTCCCCCGTCCCCGACGCACCACCGTCAAGCACCACCGGACCGATCTTCGCAGGTATGTACATCTCCAACCTCCGGCGAGTACAGAGGTTCATCGGTCATTGTGTTCGATATAACCTTAATTTGGGGATTGCAATGTGAGTAACTTACTGGGTTTTCTAGGAAATGAAAACGGCGTCGCTCGATGCCTACACTGCGTCGGCGGATACATGGAAAGCGGAGACGGATGCTCTGCATGCATCGGCGGAGACATGTAAAGCGGATGCGGAGGCAAAGGCGAAGGCGGTGGCTAGGACGGGCCCGGGCGCTGTGGCGCTGGCAAATGCTCGTATCGAAGCTGCATTTTGTTGGAAAGTCTTGGCGCGTGCTTCGAGAGTTTTGGCGGCGCAGCCGGGAGAACCGTCGGAGGCTTCGAAGCTGGCTGCTTTGAACGCGTCGAGAGCTTGGATGGTGACTTCATCTAAGGCGGCGCTTGTTGCATTTGATCGTGACTCGTCAACCCCTTTGTAAGTTCTACCTTCCCCAACTGCAATGAGGTTAGATCTGGTGGATTGGGTTTTTTGCCCAAACCAGACGTGATGATGCATTGAGATGTTTTTGTATTTTTGATGATGCATTCTGCTTCTTTTGTAATTTGGGTGATTCATTATGCTTTTTAGGTAGTAATTTTTCTGATGCACTCACCTCTTCAGGAATTTTTCATGGTTTTTTTTGTTTTTTTTTTTCTGTCAACCTAGCTAATGCTCTCTGCTGTTTAGCCAAAAGTTGGATGATGCATTGTACTGTTTACATATATTTTACTCTGATGATGCATTTTGCTCTTTTAGCCTTTTAGGTAATTTTTCTGATTCCTTGAACAGTGTGGGAAATTTCGATGAAGAATTTTGCTGTCAACTTAGATGATGTATTGTGCTGTTTACATTTTATTACCTATATCAAAGCTAACCCCATCTGATGTTACCACAGCGTTTTGGGTCCTGTAGAGGTCTCTTTTTCCTCCAATCGTGTTGACACGTTAGCAATTATTACTGTATATGCGAGATTGCCTTCCGTTGGTGCGTCCTATTTTTGTGGTGTTTTTTTTTGCAAATTAAGGGCTTCATTGATTATGCAACAGGATTACAATTGCATTGTCCTGTTTACAATATTTTGATTTTGCTGATGCATTGTGCTGTTCACATTATTTTGATTTTGCTGATGCATTGTCCTGTTTACATTATTTTGATTTTGCTGATGCATTGTGCTGTTTACACTATTTTGATTTTGCTGATGCACCGTGCAGTTTAGGAAACTTTGATGATGAATTAGATGATGCATTTTGCTGCTTAGTCAAATTAGATGTTGCATTTTGTTTTAAAAAATAGATGATGCAGTGTGCTGTTTACATAATTTTGACGATGCATCGTGCGATTTGCATAATCCTACCAGCTTCAGTCGAAGGACACCCACAACAATCAACGATCTGCCTGGAGATGTAGTCTCTCAGATTCTTGTCAGGCTTCCTCCCCATCCAACCTGCTTACTAGCTGCATCAGGCACCAAGAAAGCATGGAGGCAATGTATGGGAAGCAATTATTTCAGAAAGCTAACTGTGTCACACAACGGAGGAAACCCGTTGCTAGGGTTTTTCACCAACAACTCCGAGGACAATCGATTCATCACAGAGCATGATCTTCACCCGGCCATCTTGAAGATGCTGGCAATCCCGTCTCAAGTGAACGGTCCCAAAATCTATGTCCTGGGATGCCGCGATGGTATGGTGCTACTCCATTCTAATGTATCCAGAGGGTATATATCAGTCTGGGATCCAATTAGGCAAGTTCTCACAGCGATACCAGAACCACCATTGTGGCGCAATCACACAATTGAAAGCAGCGGCTCAATTCTCTGTTCGAGAAACAACTCTGAACCGTTTACACATTGTGGCAAGTTCTCGGTTGTTTGGATAACAACTAAACGTTACGATGCACAGGCTCATATCTACTCACCAGATTCAAAAGAATGGGAGTTTCTAGCTCGATCAACTCCGATGCTGTCAGAGATTGACCGTAGACCGGCAACTCTCATAGGGGGTATTTTGTACTGGCCAACGAAGTCTAGATATATCATTGAGCTTGACCATGCAAAGAAGGCTCTGAAATATATTCAGTGCCCTCATGAGACGCATGATATATTCATGCTTAACATTCACATCTTCAAGGGACATAATGGAGATGTTGCCCTTGCTGTTATAAGAGACTTCACCCTACAAACATGGACCAGTACAAGATCATCAACAGGCGATCACGAGTCATGGACATGTCATATAAATTTTGAATTGGATACTTTTTTTGGCCTTGACACATCATTTCCATACAATTGGAAACATGCAGTAAGGTTACTCTGCGTATTTGAGGACAAAAATGAGCTGGTTGTACGGGCAAAGGAGGGAGTATTCCAATTAGATATGAGCAACTGGCAGTGGAGAAAGTACAATTCTGCTAGACGTTGGTGCACTTTACATCCCTACTCAGTTAGACCGGGTTAGTCATTCATATGTAACCTTTGCATTCATTTACATATGACTTTTGCTGATCAATTTGTTCATTTCCTGACAGTAACCGACCTGATCCAGAGTGCAACATCAAGGACACGAAAAAGAACGCGCTGTCAGGAACCCATCTAATTCAAAGTTCAACATCCATAAGAGAAAAGGAAGTCGCATATGAAGGAGCAAGGCTTGTTTGGGCAAGAAGTGATAGCCCAGCTTTTGTTTGGTCTGATGTCTTTTAGTTTTCGTTCTGGTGGAAATGTCGCTGCACCATTTGTTTGTACTGCAGCTCCATAGTGCTAGCTGCTAGTACGTTGGCGCTGTCCTACGTCTGCTTGTTTTGGGGGCATAAATATGCCACGAAACCTTTGTTTTATGTGATCAAACGGTCATCTCTGCATGTATATGTTCGGGTTCTGATGAAACCTTTTTTGTGATCTGTACATATATTTGAGTCAGTCTGTGTTTTGTTTTATGATGGGCAGGAGTATTTGTTTTACTACACCATTGTTTATCCGAATTGTATTACTCACTCTATTCAAAAAGTTAGCGGCTCACCTTTTTCCTTCAAGATACGGATGTATCTACACACTAAAAACATATATAGATGAAACATCTTCAGACAAAGTTTAGTCACTTATGTATGGACGGGGGTAGTATTATTTATGTTGTGCTCCCAAACAAGCAGACATCGGACAGCGCCTGTTTAAAGTTCATATGTGTAATCTTATTCCCTTTGGAAGTTAAGCATTAAACTCTACTAGTACAACCGTGGTGGTCTTGTGATGTAGTACTCTTTTGATGCATTTGTGATGTAGTAGTACAGTACTTTTTTTTGAACTGGTATAGTACTATCTAAGAAGAGTACTCCCTCCGATTCACATTCATTTTACACCAATAAATATGGATCGGAGCGAGGGAGTAAATTAAACATGGCATCTCGTGCATGAAGCTTGACAGATCGATCAGGTTGGCTAGAATGGCAATACAATGCTCCTCATTAGGCAAATGCATGCCATGTACGATAGTATACATCCAGTAAAGAAGTCTATACTGACATAAAAAAGACTACATTGGGGATGAGAGTCAATTGGGGAATCTACAATACATAAAATCTTGCTCGTAGCTGATTTTGGCTAAGAGGGTTTTACTCACATTACACGTGCCACTTTCCTTGTCTGCAAAACAAGTTCCAATAAAGGAAGAGGAAAGAAGAGGACATTGTGGGCGAGATTGAACACCTTTTTATGTGTTAAGCTGAGGCCTTGTTTAGCTGAGGATTTCGACTTAGGCCTAACAGCTCAGCACACCCAGAAATAAATTTCCTTGCGCGCACCACTGTCAGCAAAAATAACAAAATTAGCACGCAAGATTAAGAACGAAGTGAATTTAAGTAACTTGGTTAGCTTTTCAAGCAATATATTCAGAGAAAGAGCACACATGTCCGGCAAATAATCGTAAGAGAAGAACAATAAATCTAAGGCATTCCACTTCATATGCAGAAGGGACGCGACAGCGCATGGATTCATACCTTGAGTCGACTCTGGCTCGTAGAAGGGCGGTCGCGCCTCGAGGATGCCGGCGACGTCTCCACCTCGATCTCACATGTGACTGCTTCTCGGTGGGCGGTGCGCCACGCCATGTAGAAGATCTATCAAAAGAGGAGAGCCCGATGACGCTACCGACGCCTCAACCTTGATAGCACCGGCTTGTTGCTCCGCACCGAGATGCGCCACGTGCAAGATTTAGCGGATGCGCCAATTTTAGAGATATGTCATGATCGTTGTAACAAATTTCAACATGATGATGATTTGATCCTGCACTCGGCCTTGAACATAAGTACTAGTACAGTCTCACAATTTTTTTATCATTATACTTTGCGAGATTTAGCGGATGCGCCAAATTCAGAGATAGATCATGATCATGGTAACACAATTTTCAATGTAATGATGATTTGATGTTGCACTAGACCTTGAACATAAGTACTAGTACGGTCTCACAATTTTGTATCATTATACTTTGCAAGTTTTAGCGGATGCGCCTATTTTCAGAGGATCATGGTAACAAATTTTCAACGTGATGATGATTTGATGTTGCACTCGACCTTGAACAGAAGTACTACTACTGTCTTACAATTTCTTTATCATTATACTTTGCAAGATTTAGCAGATGCGCCAAATTCAGAGATAGATCATGATCATGGTAACAAATTTTTAACGTGATGATGATTTGATGTTGCACTCGAACTTGAACAGAAGTACTAGTACAATCTCACAATTTTTTTATCATTATACTTTGCGAGATTTAGCGGATGCGCCAAATTCAGAGATAGATCGTGATCATGGTAACACACTTTTCAATGTAATGATGATTTGATGTTGCACTCGACCTTGAACATAAGTACTAGTACGGTCTCACAATTTTGTATCATTATACTTTGCAAGTTTTAGCGGATGCGCCCATTTTCAGAGGTAGATCATGATCATGGTAACAAATTTTCAACGTGATGATGATTTGATGTTGCACTCGAACTTGAACAGAAGTACTAGTATGGTCTCACAATTTTTATTATAATTATACTTTGAAAGATATAGCGGATGCGCCAATTTCAGAGATAGATCATGATCATGGTAACAAATTTTCAACGTGATGATGATTTGATGTTGCACTCGGCCTAGAATAGAAGTACTAGTACGGTCTCACAATTTTTTTTATCATTATACTTTGATATAGCGGATACGCTAATTTCAGAGATAGATCATGACCATGGTAGTGACCAATATTCAAGGTGATGATGATTTGATTTTGCACTCGGCCTTGAACAGAGGTACTAGTACGGTCTCACAATTTTTTATCATTATACTTGGACGGTGGCCAAATTCAAAATCTCATAGCGGCAAAACTTCCCGCCCACAAAATACAAAAATTTCACACGCTTCCAAATTCCCATTCTACCCCTGTGGAGATGGCAGCAAAGTCGGTTGGTGGGGGGGTCTGCCCGTCATTTTTTGGATCACCACCTCCCTAGCCCGGAAACCCTCCCAAAAAAATTCATTTCCCTCAGACCACCCACCGGAACTTCCCAAGTCCCTCTCTCCCACCTCCACGACCACCGCACCGGAACATCCCCGCCGGACTTCCCTGGCCTACCCGAGGCCTCGCGATCCTCGTCATCCGGCTGCCTGCCGGAGCCGCTTCATCGACGCCGTCATCAACCGGACCGGATCATCCCCGCCGAACCTCGAAACCATATGCTCATCCAGCAGTCTACCGCAGTCGCTTCAGCTGCGGTATCGTCCACCCCACCGGAGCCGCTTCGCCGGATCCGTCGTCCACCGCATCGGATCTTGCTCACCGACACCGCTGTGCATGAACCGGATCTGCTTCACCGGCGCAGTGCATGATCTAAACTCTTCTACTGTCGCTTTTCTATTGCTTGCCTGCAAGTTCTTGTTTAATCTTGGGGGAACCTGTTTGTGCTAACGACGCGCCGTTACGTTTTTGCAGATGAGATGAGTAACCATGAAGTGTAATGGCCGTCTCTCCAACCCCAAGTAGCACATGTAGCGTACTTCATCACCGGATCTATCAACCCCAGGAAGATCTGCTGTGACTCCCACAGAGTGCTTCTCCTAATGTAAGTCCCTTGTTTTAGCGCCATGTTCTGGGTTCAGATTCTTGTTTGTCTGAAGCTCTTTTAGTTCATTCCTAGCTATGACCGTAACACGTTGCTATTTTCTACTTCATTGCTAACTTTAAGCGATTGAACATTTTGGTTTGCATTCCCTGCTCTGTAGATGTAGCCATCATAACTTCTATCTTGCTCAGTCGTTGTTACAAAAATTATAGGTATTATAGTAACATCCTGCTATTATTTAGTTCATGGCCAATTTTAAGTAATTGCACATGTTGGTTCGCATTCCCTGCTCTATAGCTTTTGGCATCGTAACTTCTATATTTGGTTTACATTCCCTGCTCTGTAGATCTAGCCATCATAACTTTATCTTGCTCAGTCGTTGTTACAAAAATTATGGCCTGCTACTATGTTGTTTGTGCCAATTTTTTACTCCATGAACATGTTGGCTTGCATTCCCTGTACTACAGGTGATGCCATTGTTTTGTATCTAGTTCATTGTAAGCTAACAAAGTAAGGACTTAGTTTGGCATGCTATCACTCTGCTATCTAGCCTGTAGTACAAATAAACTTGTCATACTACTAGATAATAATTTTGCGTGCCATCTTGTTCTTCAAAAGCTGCATTATTGACTTGTTTCTCTGACTTGGCATGACGCTCACATATGGAAAGCTGAACATATTGGTTTGCATTCCCTCTTATACAAGTTCACAGGTGATCCCACTATATTCTGTATCTGGTCCATCCTAAGCTCCAGCATCAACTATCCTCTATGTGTTGCTCATTACAAGTTTATATCCCGAAACATCTTGATTTGCATCCCCTTCACTATAAGTTCAGGAGTATTATTTAGTTCACGGCCAAAATGAAGTAATTGCACTTGGCACATGTTGGTTCACATTCCCTCCTCTTTAGCTTTTGCCATCGTAACTTCTATTTTTTGGTTTACATTCCCTGCTCTGTAGATGTAGCCATCATAACTTCATCTTGCTCAGTCGTTGTTACAAAATTTATAGCCTGCTACTCTGTTGTTCATGCCAATTTTGTACTCCCTGAACATGTTGGTTTGCATGGGACTCGACAGTAGTAAGTCTGCTGTTTCATTCTAACATGCTCTGTTATATTGGCTGTTGGTATGCGGCATGCACTCTTTGTTTGCTTATTGTGCGCATTACAATGATCTTGTTATAACGACGAAATGATGAGTTCCAAATTCTTTGGCAAACAATATTGTAGTGTCTTTGCCTTTCCATTGTTGCTGTCTTAACTTGTAATGTCTTTGTTTCAGATATAGGTGCTGCATGGACAACTTAAAAGATTGCCGGATCGCTTCATTGTATTGCTAGGTTTAATTACCATTCAATTTCTCTGGGTTCTGTAATATTTTTTCAATGCCTTGCAGCTGATGTAATATTTAGTTAGTTTTTATAGTTCTTTCGCGCATTTTTTCTTTGGTGCTTGTGGTAAGTGAGGCTATCCGACAGAAATCAATGCTGCGTAAATATTCTCAGTATCTAAATCACGAATTCCCATCCCTTAAACGGCCCATTTAAGCGAAATCACATATGTGCCTGCCCGCAAATTCCTAAAGCCCATATTATGCCGGCATATAAACAGCAACTAAACGGGCTGGCCCACTTACTTATTGGGCCAGCCCATTTGATTGACGGTGGACCCCACACTCTAGTTGGGCTGGCCCACTTGCTTTAAGGTGGACCCCACCCACTACTTAGTTGGGCCAGCCCAATTGCTTTTGTGGTGGACCCCACATACTAAATGGGCCGGCCCTTTAAGAGGAAAGTGGGACCCACTGTTTTTGCCCGGCCCACTATCTTGTTGGGCGGCCCACCTGCTATACGGTGGACCCCACATACTAATTAGCGGCCCTTTAACAGAAAGTGGGACCCACCGTGCTTTGGCCGGCCCACTATCTTGTGGGGCAGCCCACTTGCTATATGGTGGTCCCACATGGTAAATGGGCCGGCCCTTTAATAGGAAGGTGGGACCCACTGTGTTTTTGGCCCGGCCCACTATCTTGTTGGGCGGCCCACTTTCTATATGGTGGACCCCACATACCAATTGGGCCGCCCATTAACAGGATGTGGGACCCGTGTTTTTGGCCCGCCCACTATCTTGGTGGGCCCACTTGCTATATGGTGGACCCCACATACTAAATGGGCCGGCCCTTTAACAGGAAGGTGGGACCCACCCGTGTTTTTGGCCCGCCCACTATCTTGTTGGGCCCCACTTGCTATATGGTGGACCCCACATCTAAATGGGCCGACCGTAAATGGAATGTGGACCCTGTTTTTGGCCCGGCCCACTAGCTTGTTGGGCCGGCCCACTTGCTATACGGTGGACCCCACAAACTAAATGGGCCGCCTTTTAACAGAAAGTGGGACCCACTGTGTTTTGGCCAGGCCCACTTGCTTCTTGGGCCGGCCCAGTTGCTGGACCCCACATGTTAAATGGGCGGCCCATTTAAGTTTTGACCAGTCAACCTTAGAGGTTAGGCCCGGCCCACGTAACTAATGGACCAGCCCAGCTATATAGTTGACCGGTCAAACTATGTCATCTGGCCCGGCTCGCTTAAGACGTGGCAGGCCTCATGTGGGCCTACCATCTACCACGGGGTTTCAGCGGTTAACGCCGTTAAGCGCTAGTTAACGGCGTCGCCACGTGTCGTTTGCATGACGTCGCATCAACGGGCTCCCAAAACACTTCCGGCGACGCGGATTTTCCCCAAGGACCCGAAAAACGTCGAAAACTTTTTTGAAGTTTCGACAACGGAACCCATATCGTCGCCCCGAAAAATGCCCCTTAGTTGACGATTTTGGGACGTTGTCTATCGAACTTTTCTTGTAGTGTCATCCACACGCCGGTGAGCGAGAACGTATGCATCATAACCACTGAACTTCCCTTTGTATCGGCGACATCGTTGGAAACCCAATTCCATGTACTTCTCCCAATCCTCATACTGCTCAATTGTCGTGTAATGGCGTAAATACCACTTCAGTTCGACACGGGACGCGGTACTCCCTTCCGGATGTCAAGGTAATCATTGAAGATACAACCGGACTTCATGCCACGCGAACACCGTATGCCAGCACATCGTCGAAAGAAGCAACAACAGCAGTAGCATCAGCTAGCATCGCCGGAGATGAAACAGCCGTAACAGCAGCAGCAGCCAGCATCGCCGGAGAAGCAACAGCATCAGCCGCGGCCAGCCCGGCCCAGCACCTGGTTGGACCGGCATGGGGACCGGTTGGTCCGGCCTGTGGCCCGGTCTGACCGGCCTGGGACCGGAGCCGGCGAGGCTGCCCGACCGGCTGGAAACCGCACTTGCTGGCGCCCTGCCGTGGCCGGTTGGCACCAGCCTAGGGCCCGGTTTGGACCCCGGCGGTCCGGTCAACCGGTCGGAAACGGACGCGTCGCGATCTGTCTTCTTCTTCCCGATTCCGACGCGAACTTTCGCGATTTTGACCTCCGAAACAGCCATGGATGACCTGCAAACTGCAACAGAACAACTCGAAACTTCCTCCAACCAACCTCCTTCGACCGAGAGCCAAACTCCTCCGATCTAGAACCAATCTTCTCTGATGCAAACCGATCTGAAGAGATCGATCAACAAAACCTCGCCGTGAGCAACCCAGAAATCTGATACCAGATGATAGGGGGAATCCCAGCAGATCCACCTAGGTTGATGCCCGATCTTTCACAGCGAGAACCTGGGGTAGTGATACGTCTCCCACGTATCGATAATTTCTTATGTTCCATGCTACATTATTGATGATATCTACATGTTTTATGCACATTATATGTCGTATTTACGCATTTTCTGGAACTAACCTATTAACAAGATGCCGAAGTGCAGTTCCTATTTTCTGCTGTTTTTGGTTTCAGAAATCCTAGTAACGAAATATTCTCGGAATTGGACGAAATCAACGCCAGGTTCCTATTTTGCCCGGAAGCATCCAACACCCGAGAGCGCGGAGGGGGCCACATAGGCCCTGATGATAGGCCGGCGCGGCCCACCCCCGGCCGCGCGGCCCTATGGTGTCGTCGCCCCTTCGACCTTCTGACGCTGCCCTTTCGCCTATATAAAGCCCCTGCGTCGAAAACCCTTACGGAGGACGAAACCCACAGAAACCATCCAGAGCCGCCGCCATCGCGAAGCCAAGATCTGGGGACAGGAGTCTCTGTTCCGGCACCCGCCGGACGGGGAAGTGCCCCGGAAGGCTTCTCCATCGACACCGCTGCCATCTCCACGGCCATCTTCATCACCGCTGCTGCTCCCATGAGGAGGGAGTAGTTCTCCATTGAGGCTCGGGGCTGTACCGGTAGCTATGTGGTTCATCTCTCTCCTATGTGCTTCAATACAATAATCTCATGAGCTGCCTTACATGATTGAGATTCATATGATGATGCTTGTAATCTAGATGTCATTATGCTAGTCAAGTGAGTTTTACTTATGTGATCTCCGGAGACTCCTTGTCCCACGTGTGTAAAGGTGACAGTGTGTGCACCGTGTGGGTCTCTTAGGCTATATTTCACAGAATACTTATTCACTGTTATGAATGGCATAGTGAAGTGCTTATTTATATCTCTTTATGATTGCAATGTGTTTTGTATCACAATTTATCTATGTGCTACTCTAGCAATGTTATTAAAGTAGTTTTATTCCTCCTACACGGTGTAATGGTGACAGTGTGTGCACTCGTGTTAGTACTTGGTTTATGTTATGATCATGATCTCTTGTAGATTGCGAAGTTAACTATTGCTATGATAATATTGATGTGTATTATTCCTCCTACATAAGCATGAAGGTGACAGTGTGCATGCTATGTTAGTACTTGGTTTAGTCGTATCGATCTTTCATGCACTCTAAGGTTATTTAAATATGAACATTGAATTGTGGAGCTTGTTAACTCCGGCATTGAGGGTTCGTGTAATCCTACGCAATGTGTTCATCATCCAACAAGAGAGTGTAGAGTATGCATTTATCTATTCTGTTATGTGATCAATGTTGAGAGTGTCCACTAGTGAAAGTCTATTCCCTAGGCCTTGTTCCTAAATACTGCTATCGCTGCTTGTTTACACTGCGTTACTACTGCTTGTTTACTTCCTACAATATTACTACTATCAACTGCACGCCAGCAAGCTATTTTCTGGCGCCGTACTACTGCTCATATTCATTCATACCACTTGTATTTCACTATCTCTTCGCCGAACTAGTGCACCTACTAGGTGTGTTGGGGACACAAGAGACTTCTTGCTTTGTGGTTGCAGGGTTGCTTGAGAGGGATATCTTTGACCTCTTCCTCCCTGAGTTCGATAAACCTTGGGTAATCCACTTAAGGGAAACTTGCTGCTGTTCTACAAACCTCTGCTCTTGGAGGCCCAACACTGTCTACAAGAATAGAAGCTCCCGTAGACATCAAGCACTTTTCTGGCGCCGTTGCCGGGGAGGAAAGGTAAAAGGCACTCATACTTCGGTTCCAGGTAACAGTACTTTTCTGGCGCCATTGTGTGTGTGCTCGAAGCTATTTCCTTTAGACTCTGCAATTGCGACATTTGGTTTCTTGTTTACACTAGTTAGGCATAATGGACAACAATGACCTTTTTATTCTATTTCCTGATTTAAGACATGGATGGTTTGATGCGAAAATTAAAAAACCCATGGAACATATTAATATGAATGCTTTGAACACTATTGTTGCTAATGCTATGGAAGATTCTAAGCTTGGGGAAGCTGGCTTTGATGAGCATGATATTTTTAGTCCCCCAAGCATTGAGGAGAAAATTTACTTTGATGATACTATGCCTCCTATATTTGATGATGAGAATAATAATGATAGCTACTTTGTTGAATTTGCTCCCACTACAACTAATAAAATTGATTATGCCTATGTGGAGAGTAATAATTTTATGCATGAGACTCATGATAAGAATGCTTTATGTGATAGTTATATTGTTGAGTTTTCTCATGATGCTACTGAAAGTTATTATGAGAGAGGAAAATATGGTTGTAAAAATTTTCATGTTACTAAAACACCTCTCTATGTGCTGAAATTTTTGAAGCTACACTTGTTTTATCTTCCTATGCTTGTTACTTTGCTCTTCATGAACTTGTTTATTTACAAGATTCCTATGCATAGGAAGCATGTTAGACTTAAATGTATTTTGAATTTGCCTCTTGATGCTCTCTTTTGCTTCAATTTCTATTTCTTGCGAGTGCATCATTAAAACTGCTGAGCCCATCTTAATGGCTATAAAGAAAGAACTTCTTGGGAGATAACCCATGTATTTATTTTACTACAGCAATTTTTGTTTTGTTGAGTCTTGGAAGTTGTTTACTACTGTAGCAACCTCTCCTTATCATGTTTTTGTGCCAAGTAAAGTTTCTATGTTAAAGTTGATGTTATATTTGGGATCGCTGCGCAGAAACAGCATTGCTGTCTGTCACGAATCTGGGCACAAGTCTCTGTATAAAATTCAAAAAAATCTGCCAATTTACGAGCGTGATCCTCAGATATGTACGCAACTTTCATTAGTTTTGAGTTTTTCCATTTGAGCAAGTCTGGTGCCATTTTAAAATTCGTCTTTACGGACTGTTCTGTTTTTGACAGATTCTGTCTTTTATTTCGCATTGCCATATTTGCTATGTTGGATGAATTTCTTTGATCCATTAATGTCCAGTAGCTTTGTGCAATGTCCAGAAGTGTAAAGAATGTTTGTGTCACCTCTGAATATGTGAATTATTAATTGTGCACTAACCCTCTAATGAGTTTGCTTGAAGTTTGGTGTGAAGAAGTTTTCAAGGGTAAAGAGAGGAGTATGATATACTATGATCAAGAGGAGTGAAAGCTCTAAGCTTGGGGATGCCCCGTGGTTCACCCCTGCATATTTTAAGAAGACTCAAGCGTCTAAGCTTGGGGATGCCCAAGGCATCCCCTTCTTCATCGACAAAGTATCAGGTTCCTTCTCTTGAAACTATATTTTTATTCGGTCACATCTTATGTACTTTACTTGGAGCGTCTGTTTGTTTTTATTTTTTGTTTTGTTTGAATAAGTTCATCCTTGTGTGGGAGAGAGACACGCTCCGCTGGTTCATATGAACACATGTGTTCTTAGCTCATAATTTTCATGGCGAAGTTTCCTCTTCGTTAAATTGTTATATGGTTGGAATTGAAAAATGCTACATGTAGTAATTGGTAGAATGTCTTGAATAATTTGATACTTGGCAATTGTTGTGCTCATGTTTAAGCTCTTGCATCATATACTTTGCACCTATTAATGAAGAAATACATAGAGCTTGCTAAAATTTGGTTTGCATAATTGGTCTCTCTAAGGTCTAGATAATTTCTAGTATTGAGTTTGAACAACAAGGAAGACGGTGTAGAGTCTTATAATGTTTACAATATGTCCTTTATGTGAGTTTTGCTGCACCGGTTCATCCTTGTGTTTGTTTCAAATAACCTTGCTATCCTAAACCTTGTATCGAGAGGGAATACTTCTCATGCATCCAAAATCCTTGAGCCAACCACTATGCCATTTGTGTCCACCATACCTACCTACTACATGGTATTTCTCCGCCATTCCAAAGTAAATTGCTTGAGTGCTACCTTTAAACAATTCAAAAGTTATTACCTCTTATTTGTGTCAATGTTTTATAGCTCATGAGGAAGTATGTGGTGTTTATCTTTCAATCTTGTTGGGCAACTTTCACCAATGGACTAGTGGCTTCATCCGCTTATCCAATAATTTTGCAAAAAGAGCTGGCAATGGGATTCCTAGTCCCAAATTAATTAACAAAAATAGACACTCCTCCATGGTATGTGATTGTTGGACGGCACCCGAAGGATTCGGTTAGCCATGGCTTGAGAAAGCAAAGGTGGGGAGGAGTGTCATCATAATAAAACTAAAATAAAAAGGCACTCCTTCATGGTATGAGATTGTTGGCAGGCACCCGAGGATTCGGTTAGCCATGGTTTGTGAAAGAAAGGTTGGAAGGAGTGCCACCCAAAAATAAAATAAAATGGGAGCCGCTCTTTGAAGGTTTGTCTGGCAAGGTAGTTAGAGTACCCATTACCATTCGTTGACAACAACAAACACCTCTCAAAACTTTACTTTTATACTCTCTTGATGTTTTCAAAATAAAAGCTCTAGCACAAATATAGCAATCGATGCTTTCCTCTTTGAAGGACCTTTCTTTTACTTTTATTGTTGAGTCAGTTCACCTATCTCTCTCCACCTCAAGAAGCAAACACTTGTGTGAACTGTGCATCGATTCCTACATACTTGCATATTGCACTTGTTATATTACTCTATGTTGACAATATCCATGAGATATACATGTTATAAGTTGAAAGCAACCGCTGAAACTTAATCTTCCTTTGTGTTGCTTCAATACCTTTACTTTGATTTATTGCTTTATGAGTTAACTCTTATGCAAGACTTATTGATGCTTGTCTTGAAGTACTATTCATGAAAAGTCTTTGCTTTATGATTCACTTGTTTACTCATGTCATTACCATTGTTTTGATCGCTGCATTCATTACATATGTTTACAAATAGTATGATCAAGGTTATGATGGCATGTCACTTCAGAAATTATCTTTGTTATCGTTTTACCTGCTCGGGACGAGCAGAACTAAGCTTGGGGATGCTGATACGTCTCCGACGTATCGATAATTTCTTATGTTCCATGCTACATTATTGATGATATCTACATGTTTTATGCACATTATATGTCGTATTTACGCATTTTCTGGAACTAACCTATTAACAAGATGCCGAAGTGCCAGTTCCTGTTTTCTGCTGTTTTTGGTTTCAGAAATCCTAGTAACGAAATATTCTCGGAATTGGACGAAATCAACGCCCAGTTCCTATTTTGCCGGAAGCATCCAGAACACCCGAGAGCAGAGGGGGGCCACAGGCCCCCAGATGATAGGCCGGCGCGGCCCACCCCTGGCCGCGCCCTATGGTGTCGTCGCCCCTTCGACCTTCTGACGCTGCCCTTTCGCCTATATAAAGCCCCTGCGTCGAAAACCCTTACGGAGGACGAAACCCACAGAAACCATCCAGCCGCCGCCATCGCGAAGCCAAGATCTGGGGGACAGGATTCTCTGTTCCGGCTCCCGGACGGGGAAGTGCCCCCGAAGGCTTCTCCATCGACACCGCTGCCATCTCCACCGCCATCTTCATCACCGCTGCTGCTCCCATGAGGAGGGAGTAGTTCTCCATTGAGGCTCGGGGCTGTACCGGTAGCTATGTGGTTCATCTCTCTCCTATGTGCTTCAATACAATAATCTCATGAGCTGCCTTACATGATTGAGATTCATATGATGATGCTTGTAATCTAGATGTCATTATGCTAGTCAAGTGAGTTTTACTTATGTGATCTCCGGAGACTCCTTGTCCCACGTGTGTAAAGGTGACAGTGTGTGCACCGTGTGGGTCTCTTAGGCTATATTTCACAGAATACTTATTCACTGTTATGAATGGCATAGTGAAGTGCTTATTTATATCTCTTTATGATTGCAATGTGTTTTGTATCACAATTTATCTATGTGCTACTCTAGCAATGTTATTAAAGTAGTTTTATTCCTCCTACACGGTGTAATGGTGACAGTGTGTGCACTCGTGTTAGTACTTGGTTTATGCTATGATCATGATCTCTTGTAGATTGCGAAGTTAACTATTGCAATGATAATATTGATGTGTACACTAGTAGGAAAACCCTTATAGGCGGAGCTTATTTCTGTGGCGCACCACTAAAAATGCGCCACAGAATACTATTTTGTGGCGCACCATTCCTGGTGCGCCACAGAAATAGCTTAGTTTTGTGGCGCACGCTTGGGTAGTGCGCCACAGAAACTATGTGGGGCCCACATCCTGCCACCACCATTTATTACTGTAGGTATTTCTGTGGCGCACATGTCGTGATGCGCCACGAAATAACTTTTTCTGTGGCGCACGGCTTTGGTGCGCCACGAAGTAGTTGATTCGTGGCGCACCTTCTCCGGTGCGCCACAGAATTAAGGGACTTATATCATCTCGCCCGTGCCCTCTCCCCCGCCTGTTCACCTCCCCCCTCCCCTCTCCCTCTCCCCTCTCCGTGGTCGCCTGGATCCGCCGCCGCCGCCTTCCGTGGTCGCCTGGAGGATTCCTCCCCTCTCCCCTCTCCCCTCTCCTCCGTGGTCGCCTGGATCCGCCGCCGCCGCCTTCCTCCGTGGTCGCCTGGATCCTCCATGGTCGTCGCCGCCGCCGTCGCCGCCGCCTTCCTCCGCGAGGGGCGCATGCCGCCGCGGTCCTCCCATCCCCGCCACCTGCAGCACAAGCTGCCCCTACGGCGAGGAGGGGCCGCCGCGAGGAGGGGCCGCCGTCGCGGCAAGGTGGAGGATCCGCCGCCTCCTCCTCCTCCTCCACCCCTGCCGTCATCTTCAAGCTCGTCCTCCACCCCTGGCATCGGTGCTCTCTCTCCCCTCCCCTCCTCTCCCTCTTAATTCCTCCTCCGCTGCCCCTATGGCTTGTGTTTGCAAGCTCTGGTGATCATTTGATCACCAATTGGTTGATAATTACTTACTACTTTCTCTATCTATGCATGTTGCTTGATATACTGTGTTGTTGCTTGATTTGTATAGCTTCTCACCATGTACTGGTGGTTGCTTATGCTTTGAAAAGCATATGAATGGATGCATGATGCTTGCCAAGCATCCCTGTTGCCTAGCAGTTGACTAATTCATTTATCTGTGAAACTTTATCTTGTTAATGTAGATAATTGAGATGAACTACTTTGCAGTAATGATTCTATTACTGTATTTACTTAAGCTAGATGGATGCCAACTATTGTTGGGGACCCTAGCTTCATTTTGAATCCTGTTGGGTAATGATAAGTGTGTAGGCTTGGTGGTTTGGATGGTTTGGTGGTTGAATTGGCCTTTGCAGTCATGAACTGCTGGCTTGGTAAATCATCTGGGATGGTTTCCTTCCTAGTTCCATTTGGAAGATGCTACTATTCAATTGGTTGGCATAACCATGGTGACTTGAGTTGGTCAAATTCCTGGTCCTTGCCATTTGTACCAGGATTCACTTGGTCTATGATTAAATGATGACCAAACATTGTTATTCCACCCTATGTGCTTGTGTTTGACATGGCTGTTGCTATGTCTCTGTACATATTTACTTGATGGATTCTTGTGAGCTTATGGTATGCTAAAATAGAGATATCCACAGTAGGGGATCATGTAAATGAATGCCACTGTGGTATCCTTTGAAGAAAATGGGAAGTTTCTGATGGTTTAAAAGACTAGGTGATGCTAGGTTATTAAGTTGGCTGTCAAGGTTGGTTTTATCTGGTTAACTTGGATAGGCTATGTGTTCTTGCTTACTTATGCATATCCATCTCTACTGGATTGACTAGCTCAGGCTTGGCCTCTCTCTTGCCAGCATCACTTGGTTACTACCAAGTGATGAATAATCCCTTATGGTACCCCAGCTTTGTTTTGAACTCAACTGAGTAATGATAAATTTCTATTTCTTGTTGGCTTTGATGAAAATAGAGATATCCACAGTAGGGGATCATGTAAATGAATGCCACTGTGGTATCCTTTGAAGAAAAAGGACTGTTTCTGATGGTTTTAAAAGGCTAGGTGGTGCTAGGTGATTAAGTTGGCTACCAAGACTTGTCTCATCTGGTTAGCTGGGATATGCTATGTGTTGTTGCTTGTTTAGGCATATCTATCACTTACTGGATTTACTGGTTCTTGATTGGCCTCTCTTTTGCCAGCATCACTTGGTCTATACCAAGTGATGAATAATCCCTTTGGAGCATCTGCTCCATGCATGCTATGTGTGTTTGAGCATCTTGACTTATGTCACCATGGTTGCTGGTTTGGTGGTGTTTTTGTACTTGTCGATGATTAGATGGTTGGTTGATCACTCGTACACTTGTTTCGACCAACAAAGTATGAGGCATTCCATTTAGTTCATACTAGCTACTTCTTAATTGCATTGGCCTTTCTTCCATTCTAGTGCCGATGATTAAATTGTTTGGTCACTTGTACACTCTGGGGTGGGGCCACTGAGCCTGGTGCGATGGCACAAATATCAATCTCTTGTGCATCCTACCTGGCCTCGCTGACCCCATCCCTGAATGTTAATATTTCTTTCGACCAACAAAGTATGAGGCATATGATATCTAGTTGAGATACCACTTGGCTCTTTCTTCCATTTTAGTGCCGATGATTAGAATGTTTGGTCACCTATACGCCGCAATATACTTTGTAGACGGGCCCCCCTTTCCCCGGCCGCCGTTCCGTGAACGAGTCTTTGACGAGACAACAACGCCGACATGCCTCTCCGGCGCAGAACCACGCCAGTCCCAGCCGCCTCTCTTGTGGCCGCGTCTCCTGCGCCATGCACTCTTCGCCTTCTTGCCCGGTGAACAATAGACTGATCGTTGGAATAAGGAAGCCGATGACGGCCGATCGCAATCTAATCTTGCGACCGACCGTCATCGGTTTCCTTATTCCAACGATCAGTCTATTGGTTCACCGGGCAAGAAGGCGAACAGTGCAGGACGCGGGACACACGGCCACAAGGGAGGCGGTTGGGACTGCCGTGGTTCTGCGCCGGAGAGGCAGATCGGCGTTGTTGTCTCGTCAAAGACCCGTTCACGGAACGGCGGCCGGGGAAAGGGGGCCCTTCTGCAAAGTATACTGCGGTGTATACTGCAACTATGGTTTCTGACCATAGTATTTGTGTTGACCAATAATGTATGAGGCACTTATTCCATTTTGTCATTCCATTTGCTTTGAGATTTTCAAAATGCCGATGATTAAAATGTTTGGTCCCCGTACACTTGGGGGTGGCGTAAGTGAGCCTGGTAAGATAGCACAAATATCAATCTCTTGTGCATCGGACTTGGTCTCACTTACGCCATCCCTAAATGTTAATATTTGTGTTGACCAACAATGTATGAGGCATTTATTCCATTTCTCTTATGCATCGGACTTGTTGGTCTCACTTTCTTCCATTTTCATCATAGTAGGAACTGGATATGAAGACCCCGATGCAAGCGAGCCTGGTGGGTAGAGATGAGGGAGCAAAGGAGGAACCGGATGAAGACTACTTTGTATCTCGAAATTGTGAAATTTGTATGAATTAAGAGTTGTATGCAAAACATTTGACACTTAATTGCCACTATATATGTATTCGATCGGGCTCTAAGTAATGTGATGATGATGTCTATGTTATATCTGTGCAATGTACATGATATTTATATTATATCTGAATGTTGCTGTATATAACCTGTGTATCTGTATTGCTGTCTATAAACTGCATGTGTATAGCAGGCAGCACAAAATCGTGTATAATACAAGCAAATTCTGTGGCGCACTAAAAACCAATTCTGTGGCGCACGCTTTTCTGTGGCGCACCTAAGAACCAGTGCGCCACAATTCTGTGGCGCATCGGCAGGTGCGCCACAGAAACCTTATTTTTGTGGCGACGTTTCTGTGGCGCACCTCCCATGCGCCACAGAATCCATTTTTGGTGCGCCACTGATGAGGCTTTTCCTACTAGTGGTATTATTCCTCCTACATAAGCATGAAGGTGACAGTGTGCATGCTATGTTAGTACTTGGTTTAGTCGTATCGATCTTTCATGCACTCTAAGGTTATTTAAATATGAACATTGAATTGTGGAGCTTGTTAACTCCGGCATTGGTTCGTGTAATCCTACGCAATGTGTTCATCATCCAACAAGAGAGTGTAGAGTATGCATTTATCTATTCTGTTATGTGATCAAAGTTGAGAGTGTCCACTAGTGAAAGTCTATTCCCTAGGCCTTGTTCCTAAATACGATATCGCTGCTTGTTTACTGTTTTACTGCGTTACTACTGCTGCGTTACTACTGCTTGTTTACTTCCTACAATATTACTACTATCAACTGCACGCCAGCGAGCTATTTTCTGGCGCCGTACTACTGCTCATATTCATTCATACCACTTTTATTTCACTATCTCTTCGCCGAACTAGTGCACCTACTAGGTGTGTTGGGGACACAAGAGACTTCTTGCTTTGTGGTTGCAGGGTTGCTTGAGAGGGATATCTTTGACCTCTTCCTCCCCGAGTTCGATAAACCTTGGGTAATCCACTTAAGGGAAACTTGCTGTTCTACAAACCTCGCTCTTGGAGGCCCAACACTGTCTACAAGAATAGAAGCTGGGGTAAGAATCCTCCCAGCAACGCGATGAACGCAGCCTGGAGAAGAGGGAACGAATCCAGCAAGCAACGGATCGATGAACGATACGCCTCAAACCTTGAGCTAGATAATCCTTGATGAACACAAGAACCTTCACAGCGGATAATAATAGATAAACGGCAGCGCCGTACCCCCGGAGGGATGATACACGTGAACACACGCAATGGGGAAAACCCTAATCTTTAGTCTAAACTTGCCTATCTCAAACCCTAGCCGCCCCTCCACCTTATATGAGAGAGAGGTGGCCGGCCAGCCCCTATTGGGCTGGACGCCCCACTATGGGCCTCCCTAACTTGGTTGGACAGGCCCAAACCAAGATTGGCTCGATTTATTAAAAATCCCTAATTGGTCCATACATGACCATTACATAAACTAAGATAATTAAGCTGGTGGAGTCCTGAATCTGGGCTCCACATAGGCCTCCATGCCTGTATCAGCGACGGTTTGTGGGACGCGACGGGAGATGCTCTTATTCCCTTCTATCTACATGGCCCATCATTGGCATAGAATCCACTATCTCTCCCGTCACCCAAAAAGCTAAAATTGGCCGGCGCAAAACTCTAGCTTGTGATGGACACCGTCACCGCGATGGACGCTGACCAAGCCGCCCCAACTCCGACCCCTGACATCCTAACCCCCATCGCAAAGAGCACAGCTGCCGCCAGACGCAAGCAGAAGGCCACAATGCTAAAAAAGGATGACACATGTGCCACCTTCTTCGACCTCACCAAACAAGCTATGCAAATCCAGATGCTTGAGGCCGAGACAAAGTTGCTCGCGGAGGAGAGCCGCCCCAGATCATGGTCGCCGGCTTGAGGGTCATGAAGACGAACCAAATGGCTTGGTTTGAGAAGAAACGAGCTATTGTGTGATCGCACATCTCTATCTCAATCGTACTTTGCCTATTTTATTGCAACTTGCATCCTTTCGAACATAGATTCGGCACTATTTATGTGAACTAATTAGTTTTTTAAAAGTAGCCTTTATTGGGTTTATTCTTAGTTTCTATTGACACTTTACCTCACATTTTGCCCTATTTGATGAAATTTGGGGGAAAATAATCTGGTCGAGATGGACCAAATTCATTGGGCAACTGGGATAGGAGTAAATTACACGGAAATACCACAATTGAGGCGAAGTGGACAGGTCAGTACCACTTTTGGTAATTTTTTCATGTCAGTACCGTTTCTGGGGCAGCCAGCAATAGATTGAGCAAATATGGAGCAAACAGGTTGTTGTACTACCGAACATCCAATACCACGACAGCTCGATCAATGCAATGGTATGGGACGATGGCGACGGCGCTCGCTTAACCCTAGCACCGGCGATCTCCCTGGTTAGTCGTGATCGAGCCCTTCTGCTCCGATCATCCTCTTCGGCATCTTGCCCTCTCTCAGGTAACATCGATCTCTCTCCTCTCTCTGTTCCTTCCATGGCTTCCCCGTCATTGAAATGGAGAGTCAAGTTTTCCAAAACCTCCGATCCGGGCCCTACGGATCCTGAGGTTTCCATGGGTGAGTTGCATCTCTGGATCTTGAAAGATTGGATCACTCTTGTTTCTGAGTCTGGGGTTCCGATCATTGGCAAGTTCCTTACGGATAATGAATCAGTTACAATTGGATCGGTGATTTTTTTCTCATCCTATCAAGCCAAAGTGGTTAGCTGCATTCTTTCTCCTGACCTGGATCTAGATGGATCTGATTCACGGGATCCGAGGTTGGCTTATGACTCATGCATGCACCCGCACCTGATCAAGTCATGGAAGATCTCTTACTCCGTGCATAGAGATTTGGATCATGCAACGATGAAGGCGTATGATGGCACCCTAAACCTTTATGAGGATATTTTAATGCTGCGTGATGCAAAGGGTTGTACAATTGGGGTCAGAACAAAGGAGAAGAAGGATGCTTTTAGTGTTGGGGCCAAGCTACATTTTCCTAAGCAGGTGGTTCGCATGGGCCTACCATTGGCATTTCCTAAAGTCCCTAAGACGGCTTCACAAGTGATCAAGTGCTCCTCAAATGTTCAGGGATGTGATACAAGTACTCCAGAAAAGATCAGCCTTTCAGCTAATACAGAATCTAGTCAGCAGGAGGACAAAGCAGATCATGAGATGGAAGGTACATCTTCTGTCTATGCATCACTGAAATTGGGCCTTGATTTTTCGCACGGCAGAAACTTCTCCAAGGATGTACAACACAACTTTCATTCAACGGTTCACTCTTCTAGAAACACATGCCATTTTATGATGGTGGTATCTTTTGCAAGGGCAAACTTTCGTATGGAAGAGGATTTGGTTGCTTTGGCTTTGGAAGCCTCTCTTGGTGGGTTCTGTGGTGAGCTCTTGGTTTCTTCCTTGCGGGACAGGGTTTTCTCTTTTGTGGTTGCATCTAAGGAAGTTGCTTTTCATATTCTGAAAGTCAAGCAATATCGGTGCCAGAAGTTCAAATGTTATTTCCATCTATGGAGCCGAGGAGGTCCGAACTGGGTTAGAGAATTCTCTTTATGGCAGAGAGAGTGCCAAACTGAATGGACCTTAGTAAGCCCTTCCAAGAGGACGGTGCAGCTAGGTCTCTCTGCTATGAAAAATTCCAAGCCGAAGTCAGTGGTCCGGAACTCTAATGGTCCTAAGCGGCAGCTGGTTTTTGCCGATGAACTCTCTTATTCTGCATGCAAGGGTTATCAGAAGCCTGTGCCTGCTCAAAATATATCTGCAACGTCACGCGGCCATGAGGAAATTCAGAATGTTGATCATCCTGTCGCTTCTCCTACTGAATCGCAGCCGACTGAAGTGCATGATGAAGAGTTTGCACAAATGATAGATGACATGGCCTTTAAGGTGTGGAAGTGTGGTCGTTGCCTCAGCATGAAGCACATGTCGAGTGATTGCACGAATGATATTCGTTGTCGGGCTTGCTACAGCTATGGGCACATTAAGAAGCAGTGTCTTAAATTCCGAAAGAAGGCAAAGGCCCAAATATGGGTTCCTAAGGAGTCTGGCCCATTACCGAAAGGGGAAACACCTGGACAAACCCTTGCCGTTTCAACTTCGCCTGGTAATATTAATCTCTCCTCGGCATCTACGGCTGTCGTTTTGCCATCGCCTAGTCCTGCTCCAAACCTAGATTCGTCTCCTGCGATGGCGGTGTTTGAGGTGGATCCTACTCCGTGGTTGCCCTGGGGTCACCAAGTCATCGACGGAGGGCCGACGAGGCTACCGCGGACCTTCTACAACGCGCCGCAGGACCCACTGCAGCAGCATCATGACTACTGCATCGCCGTCATCGAGCCAGCTCCACCGCCAGCTGATGAAATCTTCTGGAGGCAATAGGTGCTTAATTTTCTCATTGGCCCTCTGAACCGCAATGTCCTGGATAATCAGCCGAGTTTATTTGGGGCTGGCTTGTTTCAACTCAGTAGCCCCAATGCAGTTAATGCTCTGGTTTAGCATGGACATTATCAACTCCTCAATCGCTTTGTTCGCTTTATTAGAGCTGATGATGCTCCACAGAATCATAGGGCTGCTCTGGGTTTTCGTCGAGGTTGGTTGATGATTTTAGGCATGCCTCCAGATTATAGGAGTGACTTCGATATATCTTCTGCTGTGGCTACTTTTGGAAAATTTCACCACTGGAATCGTGATGATCCTATCAAGGAAAGAATCCTAGTCTATGCCTCGTTTGCCTCTCCAGCTCTAGTGCCTAGAGATGTTGTTTTTGGCAAGTTCTCCACTGTAGGAGGTGTGAGGGAGTCGTGGGTTGCTCTAGTATTTATCTTGTCTGCAGAATTTGCTGAGCAGTTGCCTGCCTGGCGGTAATCCTCATCCGATGCCAGGAAATTTGCAGCAGAACCTGAATTTGTTTGTGGCACCACAATTCCCAGAGATTGGCTGGGATGCTGTCCAGGATCAGCCAGAGGAGCCAATAGATGAACCCATGCAGGAAAATGAAAATCAGATGGTGGAAAATCAGCAGTCAATGGTTCTGGATCACTCAGATAATTCTAGTGGTTCAGTGAATATGGAGGGTGCTGTGCAGGGTCCAGGGAATTTTAATGTTCTGCAAGTTGGACGGGTGGAGCTTCGTCCGATTCTGCCGCCTCATATGATGTGGGATAAGTTGATGCTAAGCTTGCTGCCAGAGCTATATGCCAAGACTATCCCTTTGTCCATGCAAATGTCGTCTTTTCGATATGTCAAGAGAACGTGGGAAACGACATTTCAGTTTGGAAGCCTTCTTGCATCTGGATCTGCTAATGATAAGAGACTCTTCCTTACAGTTAAGCCGAGAGTTGCTCAAGGGGATTTTTGTTTCAAAGCGCAGGGCATGTCTTTTACTGATGTTGCTGAGGGACAAGTTGGTCAAGACAACGGCCTCCAGGATATCTCGGGCACTGGTTCTGTTTCATCTACAGAGGCAAGCTTACCTGATGCTGCAATGTCTGTGTCGTCCTTCTGTCTGGGTTCGTCTTCGGTGCCTCCTGCTGTCAAGGTGTCAGTTCGTAAGTGGAGGACTGTTGCGCCCGTTGATCCAGCTCTTCAGCGTGTTACCCGCAGTGTTTCATCGGGCAAGGGCTTCAGAGCGACACCTATCAAGGAATTACAGCCAAGGCCGATGAAGCGTACAAGGAAAGTAGATTCCTCATCTGTTGTTGCGGCTTCTGTGCGTAGGAATTCGGAGGGACCGAAGCCATCTGACAAGAAGAAGGACGAGCCTGACGCAGCGTCGATGGTGTCAATCCCTGTGATGCAGCGCATTGGAGATCAGCTGCAGATGGACCCTGAAGACCTGACGGTGGTGAAGCTTACAGCGAAGCCGTGTGATGATGATGTCTCGCCCAGTAAATCTGATGATTAGTGATCACGTACAATATCATGGGTGCAGTGGTCTTATTTCAGATGTTCATCTAGTTGTTTATGTTTATTTCAGTGGCACTTTTCAGTTAAATGTTGCTAGGAAGCTTTTGGTTCAGTTTGTAAGGTGGGTCGGCTACGCTGATTCATTGATGGAATTCATGGTCAATGATGGTTAATGAATTATCGCTTTTGGTCAGTTTTGGGTTGGAATATTAGGGGTATAAATGCTGAGGCTAAACAGTTAAAGGTCAGAGAAAAAATGGAGGAAAGTAATTGTGCTATTCTATGCCTGCAAGAGACAAAGAAAGAGTCCTTTGATCGCAAATTTATAAGGGGTTTTTGTCCGCGACGTTTTGATAATTTCGTTTGTTCACCGTCTGTGGGAGCGTCGGGGGGAATGTTGGTTGTTTGGAGTTCGGCAATGTTTTTTGGAATGCTAATTGACCTTCAAAAATTTGGTATAATAATCAAATTCACGTCGGTTCATTCCAATCAACAGTGGACACTTGTCAATATATATGGTCCTTGTCAGGGGGAGGACAGAGACAATTTTGTGCAGTGGCTTTAGAATTTGAATGTTCCTGATGATGAGGATTGGTTGTTCATGGGTGATTTTAACTTCATTCGTTCACAAGACAACAGAAATAAGCCAGGCGGTGATATTAATGACATTTTCCTTTTTAATGAGATAATAAGTCACTTGGGCCTAATTGAATTACCGCTTAAAGGCCGATCCTTCACTTGGTCCAATATGCAGAAGGAACTGATACGTCTCAAACGTATCCATAATTTCTGATGTTCCATGCTTGTTTTATGACAATACTTACATGTTTTGTTCACACTTTATGATGTTTTGATGCATTTTCCGGAACTAACCTATTAACGAGATGCCGAAGTGCCAGTTCTGTTTCTTGTTGTATTTTTGGTTCCAGAAAGGCAGTTCGGGCAATATTCTCGGAATTCGATGAAACGAAGACCAAGCATCGTAAGTCACCGAGACGGACCAGACACCGAAGGGGACCGGAGAGGTGCCGGGGCCCCACACCACCCGGCGGCCAAGGGGGCGCCTGGGTGGGGACACCACCTCGGCACCCCGCGCCGCCTCTTCGCCTACTTAACCCTCGTGACCTAAAAACACCGGGCACATTGACGAAACTCCGAAAACATCCAGGGCGCCGCCGCCATCGCGAAACTCCAATTCGGGGACGAAGTCTCTGCCCGGCACCTCCGGACGGGGAATTGCCCCGGAGTCATATCCACCGCCATATCCACCGCCATCTTCACCGCCATCGATGTCTCCATGATGAGGAGGGAGTAATTCACCCCTGGGGCTGAGGGCTCTACCGTAGCTATGTGGTTAATCTCTCTCTCTGTACTCCAATACAATGATCTCATGAGCTGCTTTACATGCTTGAGATCCATATGATGAGCTTTGTATCGCTACTAGTTTATGTGCTACTCATGTGATGTTATTAAAGTAGTCTATTCCTCCTGCATGGCGTAAAGGTGCTAGTGTGTGCACCGTGTGGTTCTTGTCGTAGGCTATGATCATGACCTCTTGTAGGTTGTGGAGTTAATTGTCATTATGATAGTATTGATGTGATCTATTCCTCCTTTCATAGTGTAATGTGGACAGTGTGTATGCTATGTTAGTTCTTGGTTTATTTTGCAAAGATCTATTATGCTCTAAGGTTATTTAAATATGAACATCGAATGTTGTGGAGCTTGTTAACTCCGGCATTGAGGTGCTCTTGTAGCCCTACACAACGAATGATGTTTGTCATCCAACAAAAGAGTGTATGTAGCACAAATGAGAGAAGCTATTATTTATTATGCGATCAATGTTGAGAGTGTCCACTAGTGAAAGTATGATCCCTAGGCCTTGTTTCCAAACATCGAATCTCCGTTTATTTACTGTTCTGTTGCATGTTTACTCGCTGCCATATTTTATTCAGATTGCTATTACCATTCATATACATCCATACTGCTTGTATTTCACTATCTCTTCGCCGAACTAGTGCACCTATACATCTGACAAGTGTATTACGTGTGTTGGGGACACAAGAGACTTCTTGTATCGTGATTGCAGGGTTGCTTGAGAGGGATATCTTTGACCTCTTCCTCCCTGAGTTCGATAAACCTTGGGTGATCCACTTAAGGGAAAACTTGCTGCTGTTCTACAAACCTCTGCTCTTGGAGGCCCAACACTGTCTACAAGAATAGAAGCACCCGTAGACATCAGGAACCACTATTAGAACAGTTGGATTGGTTTTTCACGTCTGTAAATTGGACAGATTCCTACCCCAACACTTTGGTTCACCCTCTTGCAAAAACAACTTCGGATCATGTCCCATGTAATGTAACTATACAAACCTCCATCCCTAAGGTCAGCTTGTTTCGTTTTGAGAATTTTTGGCCAGAGCAGCCTGGTTTTATGGAGTGTGTGTCTAGTGCATGGCAGAAAGAGTATATAGCAAGTAATGCGGCGTCATTGCTTGTTAAGAAGTTGAAGGGACTTAGAGCTTGTCTCAAGAAGTGGAAAACTAATTTGTCCAAACTAAAGGATTTAATTGCTAAATGTAATATGGTTATTTTGTTCTTTGATAACTTGGAGGAATATAGGAACCTGTTTTTGCCTGAGGAGAATTTTAGAAAGTTGGTCAAGCAGCACCAGGATAAATTGTTGCATGCTCAATACAGATACTGGAAGAAGAGGTGTACCATTCGATGGATAAAGCAAGGGGAGGAGAATACAAAATATTTTCATGCAATGGCGACAGAGAGATATAGGATAAATAACATTGCATCTTTGATGTCGGAGGATGGGAGGCAAGTTAGTAATCATGAGGAGATGGCAGGTATTACTTGGAGCTGTTATAAATCTCGGATGGGATCTTCTCAGGGTATTGATATGAAATTTGATTTAAATGCTCTCCTGCAAAGGGTGGATGGCCTGGATGATTTGGCAGTGCCTTTCACCACTGAAGAAATAGACAAGGTAGTTAAAGGAATGCCTGTTGATAAGGCTCCAGGACCCGATGGTTTCAATGGTTTATTTATGAAGAAATGCTGGCATATTATCAAACATGATTTTTACAATCTGGCTACTGAGTTTTGTCAGGGCACTATTAATCTTGAGCATATCAATACTTCATATATATCTTTGATCCCTAAGAAGCAGTCAGCAGAAAGTATTAATGACTATAGACCAATCTCTTTGACAAACTGTTGTCTTAAGTTCCTAACGAAAATGGCGGCTGACAGGTTTCAGAAGGTCATCATGCAATGTATACATAAGAACCAATATGGGTTTATTAAAAGCCGGACAATTCATGATTGTCTAGCTTGGACTTTTGAATATATTCATCAGTGTAAAGCCTCTAAGAAGCCGGTGGTAATTTTGAAACTTGATTTTGAGAAGGCCTTTGACACCATTGAGCATGAGGTGATTTATGAGATTCTAAGGAAGAAGGGTTTCAGTAAAGAATGGATTGCCTGGGTAAAAATGATTCTTGAGTCTGGTATATCTTCAGTTTTGATCAATGGGGTTCCTGGCAAACAATTCAAATGTAAGAGGGGAGTAAGTCAGGGTGATCCCCTTTCTCCTTTGTTATTTGTTCTTGGGGAAGATTTGCTGCAGTCAGTAGTGAATGACTTGTTACAAAGAGGTCTTATTTCTTTGCCCATTCATACTGGTGATCCAGACTTCCCAATTATTCAGTATGCGGATGACACCTTGTTGATAGTTCCCGCTGACAGTGTTCAGTTGTCTATTCTCAAGGAAGCTTTACAGGATTTCAGCTCTTCAACTGGTTTGAAAGTAAATTTCCACAAGTCTTGCATGTTACCCTTGAATTTATCTGATGAGGAAGTGGTTGTTTTAGCCAGGGACTTTGGTTGCAAGGTTGAGGTGATGCCTTTCACTTACTTGGGGTTGCCATTGGGGACTACCAGACCATCTATGCAGGATTTGTTACCAATGGTTGATCGAATGGAGAGGAGATTGATGGCAAGCTCTTCCTTGCTAGCTTATGGTGGGAGGCTTCAATTAATACAGTCCTGTCTAAGCTCGATGCCTATTTTTGTCCTGTGTACCTTGAGCATACCTATTGGCATTATCAAGCAGCTTAACAGGATTATTAGGCAGTGTTTGTGGAGAAAGAAAAAGGGGGAGTGTACCGCTAATCAGTCTTTGGCCTCATGGGATCTGATTTGCAAACCCAAACAGAGTGGGGGCTTGGGAGTTCTGGACTTTAAGTTGCAAAATGAGGCACTCTTGTTAAAGCACTTGCATAATTTTTTTAATCATGCTGACTTGCCATGGGTTCAGTTGGTTTGGAATTATTATCCAGAAGGTGTGCCTCATGCATCTAAGCTTTGTGGATCATTTTGGTGGAGGGATGTGATGATATTGTCTGGTCTATATAGATCTGTCACTTCAGTTACTATTAAGGATGGAAGTACAACTTTATTCTGGGCAGATAAGTGGAATGGTATTTGTCCCCAGGAGAAGTTCCGCAGGCTTTATTCTTACACTCTAAATCAGACTCTATCTGTCAAGGAGGCATTACTAACACCTGATATTCATGATTTGTTTGAAAGACCGCTGTCCAGACAGGCAGCTATGGAGTTGGTAGAATTGCAGAGCTTTATTCAAAATGTTGATTTGCAGCCTAATGGGAAAGATGAATGGAGAACTATTTGGAAAGATGGCAATTATACTGCTCAACGCTTTTATCGCCACAGATTCAGCAATCTTACCTGTGATAAGGTATATCATTGGATATGGAACAGTAAGTGTCTGCAGAAGCTTAAAGTGTTTGCCTGGTTGTTAATGAGTGATCGGCTCAACACAAAGGATATGTTGAAAAGGAGACATTGGAATGTCACGTCGGATCATCATTGTGTTCTCTGTCATTCACACGCGTATGAGGATAGGATTCATTTATTTTTTGATTGTGTTTTCAGTATGAGGGTGTGGGCTTATTTGCAGATTGATTGGTCCATGGGAGTGACCATTGAAGAGAAATTTAAACATGCAAGGAAAGAGTTTGGGAAGCCTTTTTTCACAGAGGTGGTCATTTTAGCAACCTGGCACATTTGGAATCAAAGGAATGGCACGATCTTTCAGCAGATAAGGCCATCTTTCAGATCATGGAAGAGGGACTTTATTAATGGTCTGTTTCTGCATAAATATAGGGTTAAGAAAAAGGACGTTGCTCAACTCCAGGCTTGGATTGTTTCTCTACCATAGACTTTTTCTTTTCTTTTTCTTGTATATATTGTACATATGTAACTCTGTTGGTTTTTTTATATAAATATAAATAAATTGCTGTGAGGCTTTGCCTCACAGTTCTTCTTCAAAAAAATATGGAGCAAACAGCGAATTAGGCTCTGCGGCCCCACTGTCAGTGCCAACGTGGCTAACGGCCGTGAGGAAGCTCCGTCTGACCCGAGCGAGTCGGTAAAAACCTTCTCGTTCCGACCGGACCCGAACCAGTTCTCCTCTCCCGTTGTCTCCCGCATCGAACTCAGCCTCGCCGCTGCGCTGCCGGGCTATGGAGCTCCGCCGTCGCCATGCCTTCCTAGAATGACGGAGAAAGCAGCGACGACAGCTTGCTCTCTGGTTTCAGCGAGGGGCACGACTTCAGCCCTCGTCCATCGGTATGTATGGCATTAGGGTTAGGGTTTGTTTTGATTTGGGATTTGTTCGTCCTAGCCTCGATTCGTCCAATTCCTTTCTAAAATCTACTTCCTCTGGCTTGCTTTAGATTCCAGAAACCTTGCTGCACCCAGACTACACCGGCTATGATGATTGTGACATGCGTTGCAAGCATGACATGCCCATGTAGAAGTATGTGTGCTTCAAAGGTGCAAACACCGGGAGGAGATTTCTTGGATGTGGAATGAAGGTATGGTTATTGCATTGTGTATATAATTTGAGGCTTGATGGCAATATTTGTAGAATTTGATATTATTTGTTAGATAATATTTGAAGAATATGGTACATTCAATTAGCTTGATGGAATAGATGATATTAGTTAGTCCCATCCTGGTAAATATAGTTACTTAACAAATTTAGTAAATAGTTACTTAACAAATTTAGTCCCAATCTTTTTGTACTGCCCCTAGTAGTTACTGCCTCTAATTTATTGGATGTGTAGGAGGAAGAGATGTGTGACAAAATCCATTGGGTTGATGGTGAATGGCCATCTAAAATGAAGATGTGTTTGCTGAAGATTTGGAATATGTACGAGGATGCGAGAGACACAAGGATCCATGAAAATGTGGATTATGCAACAAAGAATTATGAGCTTGTGTTACAAAAAAGGGAATTGGAGAAGAAGAACCTGGAGCTCCATAAACAGTTAGCTAGGTAACACATTGGAGCATGTTGCAGAGCTTACAACCCATGACCTAGAGCTTGAGAAGGCATAGAGGGTGAAGGCAGAGCAAGAAGTGGCCACTTTGAAGGAAGACAAGAGGAAGCTGGAGTACTGTGTGTCTGATCTTTTCAATGCAGGCCATGTGATGAAGGACAAACTGAAGAAGATAGCTGAAATAGTGAAGGAATGATGGTTGCCTGAAACTATGTAGTTGCTAGGTAAACTATTTAGTTTGTGTCTGAACTATGATCATGTGTGGTTGTAATGGACTAGTAGTTTCTTATCCAGTTGATCAATTTCAGTGTCTTGTTGAACTTTCTAGCAAGCAATTGTCATGTTGAATTTATGTGTGTTTGAAATGCTGTTGGATTTATGTGTGTTTGAAATGCTGTTGAATGAATGTGTTTAAAATCTAGGAAATGATGTTGTTGTCGACTAGTCGTTCTCGACTAAGTTATTTATGGATGAAATGAGGTTGTCGTCGACTAGTTGTTGTCGACTAAGTTATTTTTGTATGAAATGGATGTGTCTATCAAATGATGTTGTTGTTTGACAGGTTTGATTGTTGAACTGCCTGTAATACAGCACAAGCACGGCGGCGCCGCCCATTTATTGTCAGTTGCAACACAGTCAATAACAGAGACAAAAAAGGACACAGAGGAACAGATAACTTGGCAGATTTGCAGACAGAAGTGCTCAGTAGTTCACCCAGGCATCATTTAGCAAATAGTAGACTGTCTCTACTATTTTACATCACCAAAAGGATAACTAGTAGAGATCCCAACTAGTTATATAGCTGTTTGCATCAGTAAGGCCTTTCTTTAGATCCATTACAACAACTAGTGGAGAACCCAACTAGTTACACATCAGCTAGACAAAAGGATACATCAAATGAAGTAATGCCTACTTCTGGTCCATTACAACAAAGATGTATAAGGATCCAACTTCATTTAGTTGTTGGAAGATCCTTCTTCCCCATGCTCTCCAACAATGCCACAGTTGAAGTAGCCACATGTCCTGGTCCTTTTGAATGCTGGACCTCCTTGTCTATCATCTTCTGCTATTGTTCTTGATGGGACAAAAGGTTGCCTTCTAGCACCTTCTGGAGCAGCTTGATGTTGCCTTGGACCAGCCTGTGGAGCTTGCTGTTGCCTTGGACCTGGTTGTGGAGCAGGCTCTTGCCTTGGACCTGGCTGTGAGCAGGCTGTTGCCTTGGACTTGGCTCTGGAGTTGCTGCTGCAGGCTGCACAGGAGGTAGTAGCAGAGATATAACAGTTATACATTGAACAAAATAAATTGCAGACAAATATATAGAATTTTCCATACCACATGCTTGTTCTTTCTGATCAGCAGGTCTGGCCTCAAAGCCTGTGTGCAGCTGGTGTATTTGTGGCCTTGCAGCTTGCAATTGGAGCAAGTAATGGTCCCCATCCTTGAATTTTCTTTGGGCTTTGGCACATCAAACTTCCCCTTCCTTCTCTTCTCTTGGTTCCTTCCTTTGGTAATGTAGAACTGTGGGGGAATGATGTCAGGAGTGTTTGTCTTGGTCCAATCATGTTGCCCAGGCACTGGGTAAATCACTGGCTTGAAAGCTTCAGCATACATTTCTTTCTTGAAAAAGTTGCTCACATAATCCTCTGGAGTTTTCTTGGCCTTGATGATAGCACTGACAGCATGGTTGCAAGGCATACCTGTCACATCCCATCTCCTACAACCACATGTCCTTGCCTCTAGGTTTACAGCATGTGTTGCATCACCCTTTCTGTTGGTCACTTGCCACAACCCAATATCTGCAATCCTTGGAGTGCAAAACCTAGAGTATTTCTTTGACAACTCTAACATTTCTGTGAAGTGAGGAGTGATTTCCCATCCTGTTGTAGCTGTACCTACCCTTTTTTCATGATTCCTAGTCATCATCTTGTTCTTTATGCCTTCAATCATGGTCTTGATTGGTTTCTTCCTCACATCCAGGATGTATCTATTAAATACTTCACTGAGGTTGTTGACCACCAAGTCTGTCGTGCAGTTGGTGTCAAAAGCATATCTGGCCCAAGTGTGGACTGGGATTTTGCTCAGCCAGGTCCAGACTTCCTCACTCTCTTTCTTCAGATTTTCCATTGCAATGTCAAAGTGATCCTTGTGGTAAGCATAGGCAGCTGCATCCATGCATTTCTTGAGATCTTCACCTCTAAACCCAGCAGATTGAAAATTGGCATATATGTGCCTTAAGAAGAATCTCTGTGGACAGTTTGGAAACACTGTACTGATAGCCTTAAGAAGTCCCTATGTAAACAGAACAACAAGAAATACAGGTTATTTTAGCACACAAATGGCTTAAGCTATATCACATTCATGTAAAGCAAGCTACATGTATAGGTCAACTAGTCGAGGTTAACTAGTAGACGATAACTAGTCAAGGTTAACTAGTCGACGACAACTAGTTAACGACAAGTAGCCTAAACTAAGACAGCTAGTCGATGACAACTAGTCGACGTCAAGTAGTCGTCCACGACTAGCCCAATACAACTAGTCGATGACAACTAGTACATTACAATTACCCTAAGCTAAGGTCAAGCTAGCGACGACAACTAGTCGACGACAAGTAGTACATTACAAGTACCCTAACCTAAGTCATGGCAGTTAAATAAAAAATGCAGACACGTATAAGCACTAACCTTTTGCCTGTCAAACATGATAGTGTAATGGCCAAACTGCCCTGATTCACCACCTAAAGCATACTTTAGCTGGGTGATCAAGAACCAACACCAGTTAGCTGTATCCTCTTTAGGCACCACAGCAAAGGCTATTGGATACATATTGTTGTTTCCATCCCTGCCAGTTGCAGCCAATATTTGAGCACCAGTGCATAGTTTGATAAAGAACCCATCCAACCCTGCATACATTATGAGTTTTAGAATTAAAAAGAATGAAAGTACATATGCATTTCAACTATAAGTATGTTGATAAAGTGCCTACCAATGAATGGCCTGCAGCCTTTCAGAAACCCCTCTCTAGCTCCATTGATGCAGAAGAATAAACCATGGAATGTGGGGCCAGGATGAGGGTTATCCAAAGAAGGAGCTGGAGTAACAGTAGTGACTATAACCATACTTCCAGGATTAGTATCAACAACTGTTTGTGCAAAGTCTCTGAGCCTAACATATTGTTCTATGTGATCACCAAGAACAACATCAATTGCAAGCCACTTTGCCCTGTAGGCCATCATCTTTGGGACTTCCACACCAAAATGTTGCCTGGTACTATCTACGACTGTTTGAATTGTTGTGTTTGGATCTGATCTGAATGAACTTTCATACTTTGCTACTAACCATTTTGCACTAACCCTAGTACTGTTAGTGGTTGTAGGACATGTATGCCTGAGCTTCATCTTTCTTATCACAAAGGTCTTCTCACCTTTGATCTCTGAGGCTGTCACATGGAAAGGGAATTTCTCCTTAATGCACTTGACAATGATCCCGACATTGGAGTTTCTGTGATAACAGTAGTTTCTACTTTGAGCAATGTGCAAATCAATGAGAGCATTTCAGAATTGCTGAACATACATTTTGAGACACAACTGCTCATGTGGCTGCAGCATCTTGTCATCCTACCATTTCCTCTCTGCTATTTTCTTTCTTCTACTCTTCCTTCCCTTTGGGGGCACCATTGACAGTGGTTCAAAGCCATCATCTTCTTCCTCCTTCAGAAAACCTGCAGAATCATCTTCATCTCCAGATGGTATGATGTCTGGAGTCTCACCAATCTGCACAGCTGAATGGCTTCTTGTTGTGGGACCTGGACCTCTTTTAGCTACCTTCTTCTTTTTGTTCTGCACTGTCACCTGTGAAGCCTCAGGTTCAGGTTCAGCAGATTCTTCTGCTTCAGTTCCATTGTCCTCACTAACAAATAAATCTTCTATGTCAGTGTCTCCTTCACAATGCAGCATGAGGTCTTCTCTCTTCCTTCTCATCTCCTCAATCTTCTCAGCTATCTCTTCATCTTCTTTCCTTGTAATTTCTTTCATTGCATCAAAGTATGCCTCTCCCATGTCAAAGAACACACAGTCATCAGCATCATCATCAACCTCTGCATAGATTGCATCATCATCATCATCTGCTGCTTGTTTCCCCTTCTGAATATTTGTGCTTTGTTGAGTGCACTGACTTGTAAAGACTTTTCCATCAGTATCAACAGAGAATACAGGTGGTGGAGTTAAATCAAACACAAATTGAGGACTGTAGTTAATAACAACACCTGCATTTGTTCCACTACTCTGACCTGCATTTGTTTGATTCTTTGCAACAACAGCAGCTCTCCTCTTGACAGACAAAGATAACACTCTAGTTGATTCAAACATTTCTAGCAACTCATAAATTACTGCATTGCTATGAACTAATATAACCCTGCCATCTGATTGTGTGCAATAGATAGAATCTCTGATGCTATAACCCTGTGTCTCAATTATAGCTAGTAAATTCATGTAGGTTATGTCATCGCGGCCAATCTTCCTCTCCAGGTTATCTACCCCATCCAAATGGATTCTGACCTCCAATCAGGATCCAAACTAGCAAAATAGAGTACAAATGCAGAAAAGATTAAGTAAACCCTACCCCCTTAATCCCCAAGGTGCGGACTACAAATGTGCTACTAGATAAGCTAGAGAGGAGATACTTACTCGACACCACCGAGGCCGTAGGTGTACCATTCTGAGGTTGTTGGATTAGCAACCCAAATTGCAGCAAGATTTGCCACCGCCGATGATGGCCGCGACGGCCACATCTCGTCCAAAACTTCCTCCATGCTCTCGCCGTCTCTCGGCTGCTTCTTCCACCACCGTCGCCGCCGCCGCCGCTGCCGTCACCGCCGGCACCGCCGTGATTGGGAAGCTCCTCCATCGCCGCCACCTCGAGCTGGAAATAAGTGGGGAGAAAGATGGGGAAGAAGTGGACAGAGCTGCCCGAACGGTAGGGTTTTGACCCTAACCGCAGCTTCCTCACGTCCGTCTGCCACATTGGCACTGACAGTGGGGCCGCAGAGTCTAATTCGCTGTTTGCTCCACATTTGCGCAATATGTTGCTGGCTGCCCCAGAAACGGTACTGAAATGAAAAAATTACCAAAAGTGATACTGACCCGTCCACTTCGCCTCAATTGTAGTAGTTCCGTGTAATTTACTCCTGGGGTAGCCCTCGACCCAAACAGATACATGTGGCCAGGTAACCGTTTATGTGTTCGTGACCCGACACAAATGGACTAAAGCAGACACAATTTGTGTTCGAAATGGGCCAAGGCGCGAAGGTGCCCTAAGGCCCTAATGGCTATGTGGTTCGGTGAAGAGCCTGCACGTCTATATCGTGTATCCATTTGTTCGGATGTGTACCTCTAGCCAGCCACACACAGCGGCAAGACCTCCCCTCTCCAACTGACATCGTCGCCTGCAACGGCGGACTCAGCCTCCAGTTTCAGCCCTTTCATAGTTGTACATGTCCAAGCCTATCGCGGCCGTTGTCGGGTGGCCTTGCCATCGCGGTGGCCACCTACGTCCCGGTCGCCACCGCCTCGTATGCGCCCGTGGTCCGTGCCATCAACAACTTGTTTGACCAATTTCCACGCCGACCGACAAGATAATTTGCAGGCCATGTAGTCCACTTTTTTCACCACATATACACGAAAATGATTTTATCATAGTGTATTGTAATTATCGTAGATCATGGCTGATAGTTCAGACAATTTTTTCTTCACACATGTCATCAACACATCGTCGGATGAGTCTAGTGATGACAGCGAGATCATGGTGCTCTTCTCGTATATGACCCCAAAGAGAACCAAATGGAAAGGATCAAAGGCTCGATCCCAGGAAAGTCCAGCGAATAACCGTAACCGATAGGCCAGCCATGATCAACTCTAGCGGGGCTACTTTCATCGTACCGATCAGTTGTTCAAGGCACCTCATTTTCGGCGACCCTTTCGGATGTAAAAGATTTTTTTTCATGAAGATTCAACATGGAGTAGGTATTATGATGACTACGTGCACTTAAAGAAAGATGCTACAGGTAAGTTTGGCTTCACTTCTCACCAAGAATGCACTATGGTTGTGAGGATGCTTGCATATGGAGTTGCCAGTAACCTAATTGATGAGTAAAGTGTGCATGAACGAGCCCACTTATCTTGAGTCAATATACAGGTTCTACGAAGTTGTGCTTCGGGTGCTATTGTCCATCAACGAGTCAGGAGGATTTCTTGGTATGCTTAGAAGCATAGGTTACATGCATTGAAAATAAATAAAAGAACTATCTTTTTGCGTGGCAAGGGCAGTACCATGGTCATGTGGATGGATGCACAATCATACTTGAGGTGGTTGCATCACAAGTTGACACTCTTTCTTCAGCATGGCAGGCTCTCGCAATGACATCATTGTGCTTCAGGCATCTTCGGTATTTTCTAGACATGCAGAAGGAAATGTTCCAATGGTCGACAATGAGATCAATGGCTACCCTTATGACAAAGGATACTATCTAGCCGATGGTATACAGCCTCCCTGGTCCAGATTTGCGAAGGCAATCTGCATCCCTAAAGACGAGAAAGAGAGCAAAAAAGAGCAACAAGTTCGTAGGAAGGATGTAGTCCATGTGGAGCGGGCATTTGGTGTGCTGCAATCTCGTTAGGATATTATTCGGCGCCCTACTAGAACATGGAGCATGGAGTAGATGTGTAGGTCATGACTGCTTGTGTGACCATGCACAACACGATGGTTGAGGAGGAGCACAATGACAACGCGTATGATCAAGGGTGGGAATTTTAGGTAAGTTGGTTGGGCCCGAGCCCGGATCACTGACAAATTTGGCTGATTTTCTTAAAGTGCATCATGAACTACGAGGACGTGCAACTCACAACTGGCTCCAACAAGTTTTGATTCATCATATGGGTAATAAATAGTTTATTACAATCATTTGAACTCAAATAGAATAAATAGATATTTTCTGAGCTAGGATGTTTAAATGTCATCCACAATATTTTTATGTGTGCAAACATCAAAAATTGCAGAAAAACTATGTGAAAACATAAAAATAGCCACAAGCAGATCAAACTGGGGCGTTGTTGGGTGCATAGCCACCCCAAAACAGACATGAGCCTCCAATCGATCCGCAAGGTTTCACAAACAGACAAAATAGAACACTTTTAATATCCGAAATGGAAGCGCATTTAGAGATATCCTAACACAGCCTCTGCATAAAATAAGATACACAAATATTTATATAAGCCTTACATGATAAACAAATCATGGACTCGAAGCTTTCTTGGAGGCATGATGCTAGAAATGCTAGCACAAGCAACACCGCCGGTGAACCACACATGATGGTAATACCAAAAGAAGTGCTGGATTTTTTTTATGTTGTAGCTGCATCATTGGTGGTAGGCTATGTACATTCAGTGTGGACTTCGGTTTGGGGATTTCATTTATTTATATGTCCGCACATAACCCGCTGATTTCTATTCTTGTTGGATCTATATAATAATCCTTGAGATAAGAAGAATTCTACCATTTGTTAAGTCTTTTTGGGATGCGGGAGTACGGTAGCATGCTGGAAAGAAATGCTACAAAAACCCTCAACCATCGGATTATTTAATTTCTGTAATGATTGATTGGTTTGGTTTGATGATGATTGGCTAATTGCTCCTCGTTGTCAGGTGTAGCTAGCTTTTGACTCGAAGCCCACCTGGTGTCCACGACGATGCATACTATACGCTGCTAGTGCTCCTCTACCTAAAATGTGGTTCCCTACTAATCCCTAGTTGATGGCCACGGCTCAAGGTGATTGATCGATGATGATGTTGCATCCACCCTACTAATGATGTATACGTGTCTGTTGGCGAGTCAAATCGTCTGTATAAGCAAACAAACCAATATAGCTTATTTATTTAGTTCGAAACTCGTGGCACTAGATTTGATTGACAATCATGGGCTAAACTGTTTTTCTTGTCAGAACTTTTCATATTGTGATTCTTCTTATTGCGGGGCTCGAGATATGTTCACCTAACTTCGCTAGTTGGTTTCATTTCATAGGATAAGCTTGAGGTAAAATAACCGATGAAAAAACAGCTGATTCCTGAGCAAATACTTGATGAAATAAAAACAAGTTCGTGTCTAGTTTTCGATCAACCTAGAATTAATTTATTTCTCAGTCATCTAATTTCATATGTAATTGATGTGCAGTTGGAAGAAAAAAAGATATGCAATTAAATACCCATGTGCAGTTGAATATATTTGTGTCCATCTCACGTGCAAGAATGGCGATATAAATCTAATCCTAAAGTTGATCTAGAAATAATTTAATTCTCGGTTGATCTGGAATTAGCAAATTTGTAAAAGCAAGGCAGTCTCGATGAGAGTTTGTGTTTTCTCCCTTTCCATTAGTGAATCTGGCTAATGCATTCGTTCCCAGCCGTCCCTGCGGGTGGCGTCAGCGCGATTTCCCAACCCTAGCTCACAGCAACCCTCTCGTTCCTATCTCTGTCGCCGCCAAGCAAAGACCATGCATTGCCGGCAGCCACGGCCATGCCCCTACCCGCAGGCTAGGAGGGGAGGCGTGGGGTTCTCCCTAGTCGGTGGCAGTGCTCTCAGGTCGACTATGTTCCCATGGCGGCGCGCCTTCCCTGGTGGCGAGGTGGCGACGACGTGGCCGCTTGGCGCCAGGGTGGTACAGTGGCTGGTGGCGGCGCCCTCTCTTGGCCCAGATCTGGGCCTTTTGGATCCAATCTAGGTCTAGGTGGACCAAGCTCGGGCCTAAAAGTGCCATCACCAGCGGTCAGAGGAGTGGTTCTAGCCGGGGTTGGCCTAGACGGCGGCGCGCCTACTGCCACGCAATGACGATAGCTTCTTGGGGGAGGGGGGGGGGGCTAGTCTGCTCCTAATGTTTCGTCTGGTCGGTTACCACCATTGGTGGTGGAGATTGTCCCTCCCGCATGGCCGTTGTTCAACCGCTCCTTGTTCCTGTCTCTTCTCGATCCTGTCGGTCTCGTTACATTGCCTACGTTGAGATAACAGTGGTGATTGCAAGATCGTGGTGACTGTGAGCGGGTGGAGCACGATGGAGCATATGGGGTCGTGGTTTTTGGAGGGTCAGGAGAAATCTCTATCGGATGCTCGGCACCGATGCAGTGACGCTCGCAGGCGCCGCCATTCCTTCTTGAAGGGCACCGGGTGTACCCCTTAGGACCAGTTTAAGCAGCAACATTGTCGTCGTCGCATCGCTTTTTAAAGGTGTTGCTTGGTATGCGGCGCTTTGGAGTGTTAAGAGTGTGGTGGGAATTCGCCGGAGGGCGCAACGGTTGCGGGTCTTCATTGTTTTCGCCTCTTCCTTTTTCTATTTTGTTTGGTTTTGCTTGTGTTGAGGCCACAACAGTTTGAACGACGAAAGCTATTTCCAGTACTAGTAATAGGGAATCTGGCACTTGCGTTAGCGAGGCGATCGTGTTTGACATTTTCGAATTTCGACGCCTCCTGTATTACGTAGCAAGGCTACCAGGACGAGTGTACAACTGCTATATTAACTGCTTGGAACTGGTACTTCGAAGAAAAGCAGTACCGGTACTGGTTCTTCTGCACCGGCCGGAGAGTACGATTTGATTTCTCTACATCAGATTTATCTACTACTATACCAGTATACGAGATGAAAAATACACTTATTATACTTTAGCAGTCAAGTCATGTACATCACGAGAAACTGCGTCGAGATGAAAGATAATGAGGTTGAGCTATTGCTTTCGAGTTTCGCCTAGGTAGAGAGAGACCAGCTATCCGCTCGTTCCGTATGCAACCCGTGCAGCTCCGTGCTAACACCAAACTCGTGTGTTGTATCTCTGTAGAAAGAAAAGGAAAAGAGGGCTACAAGCCTACCACCATACTCTTGTGTAGTGAGAAGACAGACATCTTTTCTGTTAAAACCGCGTACGGTGCTATAGTGAATCGAAACGAGTGGCTAGCGAAGGGACGGTAACCGACACCTCAACCAATGGACAACAGATGTGGAAGTTACTCTGAAAGTTAAATGTTGTGCCAAAGGTGCGTGTTTTCCGGCGAAGAGTATTGTGTGGTATTCTTCCGGTTGAGAGCACCTTAAAGCACGGACATATATCCCAGAAACTAGGTCGATGCAAGATCTGCCTAGCTAATGATGGGGATATGATGCATGCTCTGGTTAAATGTTCACATGCAAGGAAATTTTGGGACGAAGCTCTGACTGAATTTCAGCCTTCCTAGTCTACATCCGATAAGTTAGTCCAAGGACATCCTTTGTGTACCCGTAAAAAAAAAGGATATCCTTTGTGACCCTATGTTTGTCGACTCAAACCGACCAAAGCTCATAACGGTAATATGGGCGATCTGAACGTCCAGAAATAATTGGACACATGATCGTGGTGCTTATGATCCAATACAATCATTGAAGATGGCAAAGGAGGCACTAGCTATACTGAATATACCTAAGGGAGATACCAGGCTGCTGCGAGGCCATGGTTGGCGCACACCTGAAGCTGACGCGATCAAAGATCAATACAGATGGTGGGATTGCCATTCATATCAGAACTAGAGGTGCTGGAGGTGTTGCCCGTGCACGTGATGTTTACCTTGGTGCTTGGAGTAAACCCTATCCTGGGATTACTGATCCTCTAGTTGCCGAGGCCCTGGCGTTGCGAGAAGGCGTGATTTTTGATCGTCTTCGTGGTTATAAAAATGCGATGATGGAAGTGGACTGCCTGGTCACGGTGCCCGCTCGACCGTGACTCCGATTTTACTGGAAGTTGGAGAGCTAGCTCATAGTTTTTCTTCTTTTGTAATTCAACATGTACCTAGAACTGCTAATCTACCGGCTCATCATTGTGCAAAGTTTGCCTGCACTCTGATGGTGACGAGTAGTTGGATAGACTCTATCCCAGATTTCTTTACTGTCAGTACGATGGTTGATCAGGCAGGGTCTGTTATTGTTGAATAAAAGCTCTAGGTTTGCCCACAAAAAAAAGATCCTACCACCATACGAGTTTCTTTTTACTTACCACATGAGCAAGGAACCAAAGGAATATCTACTTTTTTTTACTTCCGGACAGGAGCACCGACAATTTCCATTTTAAGGAGTGAAACTGAAAGTTAAATATTTGCAAATAGGCAATCTTAATGTTCCTTTTAGAAATGGGCAGGTTTTCTACCATTCAATTAGGAGATGATAAAAAAATCCCTTCCCATGAAAACTATATTAGATTTATTAAATTTGGGATGCATCTACACACTATCTAGTGTGTGGATATATATAAATTTTGATAAATCAAAGACAAGTTTAATGAGAGCGGAGGGAGTAGTTTATATAAAAAATGGCATTCAATGTCAGTCCTTTGTCTATATACTCCTCATGCTAGATTTTCTTTTGAATTAAATATTGAAATATTTAATGCGGAATGTGTGGAATGTAGCCATTGACAAGTGAGACAAACCGATAGAGTGCAAGATCACTGAAAATGTGTATGGTCTAGCATTGTTGGTTCTTATTCTGATATATATTGGGTCTACGAACTCTTAATCAGTAATGTGGTGGCACCTCATTACCAATTATCCATGAAAGGATGAAGTGATTTTGTCTTTGATAAACAGCCCTGTGGATTTTCGCATTCTAGACGGGTTAGGTGATACCATATGCGTGTGGCGATTGGCTTTATTTCTCCTTATCATTGTTAATTACAAAGACTAGGTAGTATAATGGTACCCAACAATTGGAGGCGACATCGCTGAGCGATTTGGTCTCGCTCTTCGGGTACCAGTTCTTGATCTATGTGGTTAAACCCTAGGTAGCCTTCACTAACTAGGCCTGACAATGGATACAATTGTGTCTCTTCTTTGTTGAAGGTATTGCTTGGAGTTTGACCGAACCTACCCTCCGAAGTGAAGACTCACCATTCGAGCTCTGTTGCCTTCTATGAGATGTTATGGAGTGCCCCTCTGATGATCAAGGTGTTACAAATGGATTTGAGTGAAGCCGAAAATTATTGTAGTGTGACGTTGCTCTCGACATCATGAAATGCTTGTTGTGTTGTTTCTTTTCAGTAATCTGGTATAGTGATTGAGAGCAGGTGTATCTCGTGTTCACTTGCATGCTTAATGTCCGTTTGATATTTCATTAGACCTTTGTATACATTTGGTGGCTATTCTAAATGGCGCATTTCACCTTCACTACACATTTATGCATATAGATAAATGCGCACATGACTTGCTCCTCATTTTTGTACGTCACTAGATCTTTTCTCTTAATATTTTTAGCTTAAAGTAGCAATCTTATAGGGTCACCGCCATGATTCAATACCTACCTGACTTGCTCCCCTCCCTCTCCTCTTTTCTTTGCTATATATTGCCGTGGAAGACATGTGTTCACGACTAGAGTAAAACGACGCATTGCAGATAGAACACGACTTAGAATAAACATATCATGGAAAATTAACATAGAATGCCATATAGGAGAGAGAATTCCATCATGTTGGACGACTTTTTGTCAGCTTCTTAAGATGGGTATGTGAGGCATTAGGAATGCATCAATTGCACAGATGCATTATTTGTTGTTCGAGCAGATAGAACCAGCAGGGCCAGAAGAAATCAATCAAGCTTAGGCCTGTTCCTGTGGCAGCCAGATCCGCTATCCCAGGGCCTAAAGTGGGCCATCCATCTGTACATACATAAGTTGTAGAGGGGAGTCCCTATTCATCGCTCCTTAGCGTACTTTGTAGGACACGCACGCCTGTACCTTGTTTTTGGGCCGGCCCATAATTCATTCGCTTGGATATGACATAATCGTTTTTCGCTCTTTTGGTAAATCATCCGAACGCTAGCCCGGTGTTTCCATCTTCGCTCCACCATGGCAAAAACATGAGTTCAAATGCCACCAGTTGCACAATTTTTTTTAAATCTGAACAAATTTAAAAACTTAAAAGAATTTGAATTTGAACAGCTTTTCTAAACTTGAAATCGTACAGATTCAAAAAAATGTTTAGATCAAAGAAATATTCAAATTTGAAAATTGCTCGAATTCAAAAATTGCTTGAATATGAAATTTGCTCGAATTTGAAAAAATGTTCAAAGAAGTTGTTCAGATAAAGAAATTCAAATTTGAAAATTTGCTCGAATTTAAAATTTATTTGAATTTGAAATTTGCTCGAATTTGGAAAGTATGTTCAAAATAGAAAACGAAATAAGCAGAAAAAGGGAAAACTGAAAAATAAAAAAAATAAAAAAGCAAAAGCGAAAAAAAGAAAAACCGATCGAAAATCACAAAGAAAAGACTGAACCAGAAAATAACTGAAGAAGATGCAAAAATAGGAAAACCTCCCGCACGCGTGCGGGTGTTATTCTGCCCTGCTGCTGGCGGAAAATAGGGATTGCGGTTGTAGAGGCCGTAAAGAATAATTATTCGGCAAACAAGCCTAAGAGATTCTTAAATAGTAAGAGGCTTGACTAGGTATTGAGATCAAAACTCGTGAGGCCACAGGCCCAGAGCCTACAGTAAATTTGTAAGAAAAGGTTGATGAAGTAAAAAAAAGAGTCAAGCACATGTCAACACCGATTCTATTTTGTTTTAAGAAAGGCAAATGATTTGCCTTAATTTATTGAATGAAAAGGAAGCCAACGTCGAAATCAAAATAGCATAATAGCACTGTAATAAATGACTCAATAGCTTTGCGCAGGTGAATATCTAAGATTCCGCCTCCAACTTAATGCGGCCTAAAACGATGGACGGCATGGAGCCCTTTTTTTTAGACTCTAGCATTGCGTTTATTCCATAGCTCCCAAGAAACGAGCATGATAAGCAAGGCCATGGCTTTCTTCCTTCTTGGGATGGGTATGAACGATGTGGAGACACCACGCTTCAACATCATGGTGTTAGTTTGATCTCCAGTATGACCCAACGGTCGTACGACCTGATCTCGCGCCCTGATCGGGGGCGCCCAACCCGTATGGTTGGTGGGCCCCCGTCGCCAGCGCCATATAAAAGAGGTGGGGGCCGGGGCACGGACGTCAAGGTTCGTCCGCTGCCGTCCTCCCCACCGACACACCAAACCCTAGACCATCCGATCTGGTGAGGCGCTGTAGCGGCGGGAAGCACCACCGACATCGCCGCCACTCCTCCGTCGCCGCCATGGCGAGCTCCTCGTCGACGAAGACCGACGGTATGCACCCTGTTGTTCCCCTCTAGTGTTCATCCCGGTTAGGCTAGATGCAATTACTCACTAGATGCAACAGCTAGAGGTCCTAGAAATCTAACAATGGTATCAGAGCATGTCTAGTTTGTTGATCTAGTTGAGGTAGAAACCATACGGGATAGAATCGAAAACAGAGAGCTTTAGTTTGTAAATCCTAACCCTAGATCGGATCATCCCGAGATGAACCAGTAATAGAAAAGAAAGAAGGGGACAGAGAAAGGGAGGCGGCATCCATGCCGGCCTCCACCTACCGGCGAACTCCGGGAAGGGCCGTCCGCCTCCGCAGAGGCGCCGTGCCAGGGCACCGCGGCTAGTCCGCTCGGCAGCGGCGCGCTCACCCGCAAGGGGAACGCGCGCACCGGCGAGAGGACCGGCTACGGCGCCGCAATCTCCCCGCGCGACGGCCCGTCTCGGCGGCCACCGTCGTCTCCCTCGTCTGGTTCGCGCCGCCGCCGTCGGGTGGTGAGTGAGAGAGGCAGAGAGATGAGAAATGAAGGGGCTAGGATTTTCGGGTCAGCTGCCGGCGGTTTTGTGCGGCCGATCTCGGCGCACAGCCGTCGGATGCGATCCGACGGTCAGCAGCCGCCCGGTGTATCTCCTTGGGCCCAAGAGAGAAAGACAGTGCCGCGGGCCAGAGGCTGGGCGCGGCCCATCTAGCGGCGCGACTTGTTTTCTGCCCGTGCGCGTTTTGTTGCCTTTAACAGAGCATCAGAGAAGAGCCCATCTGGGCTGGTTGGCCTGTTATGTCTGTTTTTTGTTTCCAGTAAATTTTTTCTGTTTTAATTTTCTGGAAATAGTTTAGTAATAAGAATAAATGTGAGATATGAATTTTTTCCTGTGGGTTAAAGTTCGAAAATTAAGTTAAGTTTCCGCGGTGTTAGTTAAATCGAAGTCATATTTTATTGTTTCCTAATTTAATTGGAACCAACGGGAAAATTGAATTAGGAAATGAGAGTTATTTTTTTTAGTATGATGATTTTATTTAATGACCAACGTTGTTAATAAAATTGTATTCCGCAAGATTCAGAATTATCATTATTGGTTCTATTTCTGCCCAACGGTGATGTAGAATTAATATTGAGAAGTGCCATGTTTTAATTTGACCAACGTTGAATTAACTCATTTTGATGGAAATTTTGTTTCAGGAAATCCTATGAGTTTTATCTCGGCTATTGAGCCCCTCAATGGAGGGAACTATGGCTCGTGGCGAGAGAAGGTTGAGATGGGTCTTGCTTTGCTTGACCTCGACTTGGCACTGATTGAGGCTTGTCCCATAGAACCTAAGGACCCCGTGAGGGGCGACAAAGAAAGTGAAGATGACTTCAACAAAAGGGTTCTTGACCATGGACCAAAAAGAATGAAGTACGATCTTGATCGTGCTAAGTGGGACTCGTCCAATAGAAAGTGCTTGATGGTGATCAAGAGCTCCATTTTGGAGGCTATAAGGGGAGCAATCCCACAGTGTGACACCGCCAGTGAGTACCTGAAAAAGGTAGAGAGTCAGTTTACTGGGTCTTCCAAGGCCTATGCTAGCACTCTCATAAGAAAGCTTGTCACTACCAAGTACACTGGTGGTGGAGTAAGGGATCACATATTGAGGATGAGCCATATGTCTTCCAAGCTCAAGTCTATGGAGATGGAGCTTCCAGAACAGTTCGTCATCCATCTGATCTTTGCCTCACTCCCAAAAGAATTTGAGACTTTTGCTGTGAACTACAATGCACAGCCAGAAAAGTGGGCCATTGAGAAGATGATTGCCATGTGTGTGCAAGAAGAAGAGAGGATCAAGGGGCAATCTGGTGATTCTGTCAATTACCTAAGCCCAACCAAGAAGAGGAACTTTCAGAGTTCCAAGCCACAAGGGAAACCTCAGTGGAATCCTCCTCCTACTAAGCCACATGGAAAAGCTCAAGATCATCAGCCGCATGAAGAGGTGGCCAAGGACATTTGCAAGTGGTGCAAGGAAAAGGGCCACTACCAGAAAGACTGTGTGGCATTCCTGAAACATCTGTGCAAGAAAGGTGAGGATTTAATTACATTTGTAGATGAATCCTTATTTTTAAGTTATGCAAAATCTACTTGGTGGATTGACTCAGGTGCAACTGTTCATGTTGCAAATTCATTACAGGGATTCCGTATGAGACAGACCCTGCAAAGAGGAGAAAGATGCATTAAAGTAGCAAATGGCGTCCAAGCTGAAGTCGAAGCCATTGGAGATCTCCCATTAGTATTAGCTAATGGCTTTGTACTTTTATTAGTAGATGTGCTTTATGTACCCTCTTTGCATCGGAACTTAATAAGTGTATCGCGCTTAGATGATGATGGTTTTGCTTGCCATTTTGGTGATGGTCAATGTAAGATCAAGTTTAATAATGAGATTGTTGGTCTTGCCTTCAGACTAGACAAGCTTTATTTATTGTCACTTTGTGATGAGAATGTGAATGTTTTAAGCGCTGATAATGAGAATGTCTCCACATCCCTGAATGAAAATAATAAGCGGAAGAGAATTGATGAAGTCTCTTCGAAATTATGGCACTGTCGTTTAGGCCATATTTCGAGGGGGGGAATAGAACACTTAGTAAAAGAATCAATCCTTCCGCCTATGGAATTTTCGAATTTAGAACAATGCATCGATTGCATTAAAGGAAAGTATGTAAAGAACATAAAGAAGGGCGCCAAAAGAAGCACATGAGTTTTAGAAATAATTCATACGGATATATGCGGTCCGTTTCCTGTGAGATCTGTGGATGGCTATGATTCCTTCATAACATTCACGGATGATTATTCGCGTTATGGTTATATTTATCCAATTAAAGAGCGTTCAGAAGCATTGGATAAATTCAAGATATTTAAGGCTGAAGTAGAAAATCAGCATAGCATAAAGATTAAAATAGTAAGGTCTGACCGTGGTGGGGAGTACTACGGTCGGCACACCCCATATGGCCAAGTTCCTGGACCTTTTGCAAGGTTCCTACAGGAACATGGCATAGTTGCCCAGTATTCTACACCGGGCGAGCCTCAGCAGAATGGAGTAGCTGAAAGACGAAACCGTACCCTGATGGATATGGTGAGAAGCATGTTAAGTTACTCCACTTTACCGGTTAGTTTGTGGATGGAGGCGTTAAAAACCGCTATTCACATACTTAATCGAGTTCCTAGCAAGTCGGTGTCTAAAACACCATATGAATTGTGGACTAGTCGAGAACCTTCACTCAATTATTTGCGAGTGTGGGGCTGTCCAGCTGAGGCTAAATTCTTTAACCCGAACATTGGGAAATTAGATCCTAAGACAGTAAGTTGTCATTTTATTGGCTATCCAGACAAGTCGAAAGGTTATCGTTTCTATTGTCCAGACAGGCTCACTAAGTTTGTAGAAACGAGACACGTTGTGTTTCTGGAGGATGAGATGATCAGGGGGAGCACGGTATCCCGAGAAATCAACCTTGAGGAGAAGCGGGTGTATGCACCCACTCCGATGATCCAGGAACCATTTTTCTCGATACCTGCTGCTGCTGCACCGACACAGGACGATGTCATTGCGACACCTGTTGTTAGTTCTCCTGTGGCAACAATGAATGAAAATAGAGAGAATGTTACCACACATGAGGAAGAGCTGCAACAGCCCCACATAAAAAGTGCGCCAGAGATTGAGAACCTTAGAAAGTCTCAAAGAGCAAGAAAGCCAGCTATTCCTGACGATTTTGAGATCTATGTCAGTGAAGCAGTTCAAATGGAGGGTGATCCCACCACATTTGAAGAAGCCTCAAGAAGTGCTCATTCATCGAAGTGGATTGAGGCCATGGTTGATGAAATGAGATCAATGAGTAGCAACAAAGTCTGGGATTTAGAAGAAATTCCTAAAGGAGCCAAAATAGTAGGCTGTAAATGGGTCTACAAAACAAAGTGTGACTCTAGAGGGAATGTTGAAAGATATAAAGCACAACTTGTTGCGAAGGGTTTCACTCAAAGAGAAGGAATAGACTATAATGAGACCTTTTCTCCGGTCTCATGTAAGGATTCTTTTAGAATTATAATGGCTTTAGTGGCACACTATGATTTAGAGTTGCATCAAATGGATGTAAAGACGGCCTTCTTAAATGGAGACTTGGAGGAAAATGTTTACATGGCACAACCCAAGGGTTTTGTCGTGGAAGGAAAAGAACATATGGGATGCCGTCTGAAGAAATCCATTTATGGATTAAAACAAGCCTCCAGGCAATGGTACTTGAAGTTCCATGAGACAATTAAAAGTTTTGGGTTTAATGAGAATAGAGAGGACAATTGCGTATATGCAAAGTTTAAGAAAGGGAAATTCATTTTCCTTATCCTATATGTGGATGAAATTCTGCTTGCTAGTAGTGATGTTAGTCTACTATTGGAGACGAAGAAGTTCTTGTCCTCGAACTTCGATATGAAAGATCTTGGTGAAGCTTCATTCGTTCTAGGAATTGAAATTCACCGAGATAGACAAAGAGGGGTTTTAGGATTATCACAAAAGGCATACTTAGAGAAAGTTCTAAAGAAGTATGGTATGCATGCGAGTAATTCCACGCCTGCTCCTATAGTCAAGGGCGATAGATTTGGGGATTTTCAATCTCCCAGGAACCAATATGAGATCGATCAAATGAAAGCGGTTCCATATGCTTCAGCTGTCGGAAGCCTAATGTATGCTCAAGTATGTACGCGCCCAGACTTAGCTTTTGTTACCGGGGTACTTGGAAGATTCCAAAGTAATCCAGGAATAGATCACTGGAAAATGGTGAAGAAGGCATTGCGATATGCGCAAGGCACGAAAGGCCTCATGCTAACATATAGAAGAACTGATTCCCTTGAGATAGAAGGGTATTCAGATGCAGACTTTGCGGGAGATGTAGATGACAGAAAATCCACATCAGGTTATGTATTCACTCTCGCAGGTGGAGCTATATCGTGGAAAAGCTTCAAGCAATCTATCACGGCACCGTCCACGATGGTTGCTGAGTATGTAGCATGTTATGAGGCATCGGGGCAGGCAAACTGGTTAAAGAAATTTATACCCGGGTTGAGAGTGGTAGACAGCATTCAAAGACCACTTAGAATGTACTGCGACAATGAGCCAGCAGTATTTTATGCTCACAACAATAAGTCAAGTGATGCTGGCAAGCACATTGACATCAAGTATTATGTTGTGAAAGATAGAATCCAGGATCATACCATAAGTTTAGAGCATATAAGCACAAAGAGAATGCTCGCGGATCCGCTTACGAAAGGCTTACCACCCAGTGTGTTCAGAGAACACGTAGCCGGCATGGGTTTACGGGAAAGCCTATGATACCTGGATATTAAGGGCCTAGAGGAAGAATCTATTTTAAAATGGAAAGGTGTGTAGTAGCTATTGAATCTGATGGCGCGTAACTGGCCATCATGACGAGACATGCTCTATATGCTAATCTGTGATGAAATGGGTACCAAGAAAAGTTTAAGTCTAAGATTAAGATTAAAGTAAGATGAGATCAAGGGGGAGAATGTTAGTTTGATCTCCAGTACGACCCAACGGTCGTACGACCTGATCTCGCGCCCTGATCGGGGGCGCCCAACCCGTATGGTTGGTGGGCCCCCGTCGCCAGCGCCATATAAAAGAGGTGGGGGCCGGGGCACGGACGTCAAGGTTCATCCGCTGCCATCGTCCCCACCGACACACCAAACCCTAGACCATCCGATCTGGTGAGGCGCTGTAGCGGCGGGAAGCACCACCGACATCGCCGCCACTCCTCCGTCGCCGCCATTTCGTATCGTGATTCATGTCATCCGGTGGCTCGAAATATTATCACCGGCCTTCTCCTTTTGGTTTCATAGGATATAAGTTGAAGTGAAAACCAACCACCGGAAAACAGCTGATTTCTACAGAAAAGCCTGGTGAGAAGAAGGGAAAGGCAGTACTAAAGCGACTTAGTGTTTGCGTTTGACACTTCAGTGGCGGATCTTGAAAATTCTTGAAGTCTTAGCATGCATGTCTAATTTGCCACTCTTTGAACAAATTTCTTAACTTTTTAGATAAAATTCTATAGAAAATCAAGAGTGATAGGCAGCGTGCTGCTGGCAAGCCCGGGCGGCCGCCGGGCTGTAGGGATCGTGGATTCTCTCGTAACACTTGCGGTGTTGATCAAACTCTGGAATGCTGGTGAGACAAAGTGTTTGACATTTTGGCTGTCTCTTGTATGTACGTGCCACGGCTAACAGGACGAGTGTTAGAGCATCTCCAGCCGCGTTCCCCAAAACATCTTTCAAACGGTGTCGAATTTAACGTTTGAGGAACGTGTTTTGTTCATGTCGCTTTTGGGGATATCGCTGCCCAGCCGCGTCCCCCAAACGCCGCCCCCAACTTTTTTTAACACTGAAATATACTCTTTTTTGTTTTTTTGTATTTTATTTCAATAGAGAGAAGAAACATTCACAAACTAATACATAATTTGGAACATGATTTACACAAACTAAGACATAGTTTGAAACATGGTTTCCACAAACTAATACATAGTTTGAACCATGGTTGACACAAATTTAAAACATTAGAAAATGAAGAAACCTAACTAGTGTTAGCATCACAGATTTCGTGTGTTCGCTGCCAAAAAAGAACACTCCCAGACACTCCTAGTCACCCAAACTGGAAAATTCAGCTGGTGATGATAACCCAGTTGGTCCTTTCGAGGAAGAACATCCAGAAACCTCCGTGCCTATTTTCGCTGCGAAGAAACAACACTCAGTCGTCGTCCTCCTCGGCTCTGTCGTCGTGGTAGTGCCGGCGGCAGCGCGTCTCGTCGAACACCTTGACGCTCATGTCGGCCTCGCCAAGGTAGGCAAACGTGAGCATGCAGCCGGCTTCGAGATCGTGGTAGCGTGCGAGCTTCTCCCAGCCGGTGTGGAGGTACATCTTGCTGCGCGCGTCGAAGGTTACGTCCACAATCCACCGGTAGCAGTCGCAGGCATCCTCCCGCAGATGCAGCGATGCCAGCTCGTTGCCGGCAACGAAGTCGGCGAACTTGTCCGGCAGCCTCTGGATGCCAAGCGGGTCACCCTTGAGGATGACGACAAACTCGAACAGCACTTCCCGCTCCTCCTCCTGCAGGTCCGACAATGAAGACAACGGTGTCGCAGGCGACGGAGAGCATGCAACTCTGTCGCGGCCATGACCACGACCACGACCACAGACGCGACCTCGGCCTCCGCCTCTACCAGCCATGGCGTCAACTCTTGAGATGGTGGTGGCTAGTGTTTGGGAGAGAGGCGCTAGGGTTTGTGTGTGAGGGACGATGAGAGAGCGACCCTTTTTATAGGCCGGAGGGAGACAGGGGAGCGGTGGCGCTCATTAACGCTGGCACAGAGAGCTAGGCGCGACGAGACGCTTTGCTGCGCCTCAGCGGGAACTGCACCGTCGATGCGCGCCAACAACTTCCGTCACGAGGTAGGAGACGGTTAGGCTAAACTTAATTGTGTTGCTGACGCGTCGGTCCCGCCACTCCTCGCCTCACTTTTTGTTGTGTCCGGCGTGTCCGGAGCGTCCCCTGTGTAGCGGGGACAGGCTCGGGGCGCCGACCACCGTATTGGGCTGCGCCCGACAAAAAGAGGCTTTGGGGCACGCGGCTGCGAACGTTTTTTTGGTCCGGCGCATCCCAAATCCCTTTGAGAATGCTTTGGGGGACGCGGCTGGAGATGCTCTTATAACTTCTATTAAAAGCATCTCCATCGGTCCCCCCTCCAACAAAGGCTCCCCATGCCGCTTTGGGGTTGCCAGTGCCCTTTTCCCTCCCAAACTACTTTTTGGACTTGCAGTTGCATTTTTTGTTGTTGACGCTTCCAGGCTGCACCCAACCCATAGGGGGCTAGCGGGAGCGCCGATAGAAGGCGAAAGCGTCGTGGGCCAGCTCTATTAGCGACTGAGGGTGGAAATTCCCTTCAAAAAAGGGTTTCCTTTCTATCCCCCCACCCCTCCGCCTCCACTCTCGCCATTTTCCACTCCACCACACATCGTCCTCTCCACACCATGCCCCCAAAGAAGAAATTCACCGGCCCGCGCGCCGCCCTCGCTGACGATGGTGCGCCGCCGATGAAGCAGTTGAATAAGTGGGGGCAGATGAAGGAGCGCCCATGAGACAAGACTAACGCCTAGTGGATAGCGGACATTAGTCGGCGGGCGACCATCTCGTCCGACCGGCACGGCAGGGAGAACATGGCGAGGGTGAAGAAGGAGGCGGCAGCCATGGCCTCCTACCTGGATGGGTCCATGCCGTTGCCGAACGGTGGGCCTTGGTACTTCCAGTTGCCGTCATCCAGCTCACTGTCCGCCCAAGTACCTTGACAGCGGTCCCCACGGCGGCTTCAACCCCAACTTGTGCTTCGTCGACCGGACGACGCTGACGCTGCCGAGCGACGAGTGGACGCACGCCGGGTTTTTAGCCGCCAAACGGATGCAAGCTTCCATGGAAAAGTGCATCACCAATGCCGCCGTAAGGGAGGTAGATAAGGCGGCTGCCGCAACTGCGAGGGAGGAGAAGGCTGACGCGCGGTGGACGACGATGCTGGGGAATCAAGAAGTGAGGACTGGCCTCCTTAGAGTCGACGTCGGGGCGAAGAAGTGGGAGAAGGACTTGGCCGTTCTAATGGCTGATACTAGCACCATGGATGCCGAGACACGGGCATGGTACAACGAACAATGCGCCATGATCTACCATGAGAGGGCTGCGACAGCTAGACCGATGATGAATGCTACTCCAATGGCGGTGCCAACTACTCCACCAGCGACAAAGTCCACACCGACGGCGACGAGATCTACAACCACGAAGATAGAGGAGCGCCTTCCACCGTGGCCGGTATTTGATTTTCCTGTAATATTCGCCGAATCAGCGGCTTTTTTGGGGTTCAACTATGGACGGCGATTTGGGGCGAGCAGGTCTGAACCTCACCGGGTTTTAGGAGTTGAGCTAGTTGTGCCGATCTGCGCCGATGGTGCCGGAAAACTGTTTATTTAAGGCCTTGTTTCTTTTGTAGGGATCGAATCCAAGTATGGAACTGATCCAGGAAGGGATTGGGTTGATTCTGTCGCTTCACCCAATCCAAATTCAGATTAATCCCTGTCAAATCCTCAAATACATGTTCATTCCGTTAAGCCACACAGGGCGCCGTCAAGATCGCAATTGTTGTTCTCACATGGTGGAAATCCTTCCAGACGTCAAGTGGAGAGAAAGTTTTTCCGGACCAAGATAGAAGAAACCATACGGGATTGGCTGGACGAAAATCCCCCCAAGACCTAACCAAAGACTACAAATTCGTTAGGCTGGAAAAAATTTATCGCCGGGCTAGGTGGCCGGGATTGGGGCCTAATCCAGACCGATCCCTGCCTTCGCAGGATTAAACGAATGCAGCCTAAATGTGTTGGGTTGAAAGGCAAATATGTGAGCCAAAAGGACGGTTTGGGAGGCCGTTTAGGGGACGTGGATGGAAAAAAACAGCCCTCCCCATAGAAAACGTCACGTCAGGATCTCCCCATTCAACCGGCAAACAGCATCCGTCGGACGCCGAATGGGGAAGATGCTCTAACTGCTTGGATCTTTGCACTTTAAAGAAAAGCAGTATCAGTAGTGGTTCTGTTACACCAAGCTCCAATTTCCTATAAACCGTTGAGTAAAGGGATGTCTTTCTTGGTTGGTTGTTGTTAGGTAGAAGAAGATATAAGAGCATCTCCAAGCTCAAACCGTCCCCCAAACCGCCGGATCGCGTTTGCGTGTTTGTTGTTCTGGCGTCGCTCCCCACCGCGTCCCCAAACGCCGCCCCCAAACATTTAAAATAATTTTTCTTGGCATTTTTATTTCAATTTCCACAAACTAATACATAATTAGGAACGTGGTTTACACGAAGACATAGTTTGGAACATGGTTTTCCACAAACTAATACATAGTTTGAACCATGGTGGACACAAATATAAAATATTGCAAATAAACTAAACCTAACTAGGCCGTGCATCGGCGGTTTCCTGTGTTCGCTGCTAAGAAACAACACTCCAGGGCACACCCAGTCACCTAAACTGGAAAATCCAGCGGGAGGATGGTGCCCTTGTTGGTTGTACCGATGAGGCGAACAGGCAGAAACCTCCGTGCACGTATTCGCTGCGAAGAAACAACACTCGTCGTCCTCCGAGTCGGTGCTGTCGTCGTGGGAGTCCCTGTCGACGTGGTAGTCCCGGCGGCAGCGACTCTCGTCGAAGACCTTGATGCTCATGTCCCTGTTGCCGAAGTAGGAGAACACGAGGATGAAGCCGGCTTGGAGGCTGTGGTGGCGCGCGAACTTCTCCCAGCCGATGTTGAGGTACATCTTGCCGCGCGCGTCGTAGATCGCGTCGACGATCCACCGGCAGTAGCCGCACGAATGCTCCCGCAGATGCATCGTGCGCGGGCGTACACCGCCGACGTACTCGGCGAAGGAGTCCGGCAGCCTCTGGATGCCGCGCGGGTCGCCCTTGAGGACGTGGACGAACTCGAACAGGACGTCCGGCTCCACGTCCATCTCCGACGATGAAGACGACGGCGCGGGAGGCGACGGCGATCGTTCAGCTATGCCGCGGCCACGACCACGACCACGGCCGCGGCCGCGAGGTCGGCCTCCGCCTCTACCAGACATGGCGGCGAGTCTTGTTGAGAGATGGTGGCGGCTAGGGTTTGGGAGAGAGGCGCTAGGGTTTGTGTGTGAGGGACGACGAGAGCGCCCCTTTTTATAGGCGGAGGGGGGCGGATGGCGCTCATTAACGCCACGCAGAGCCAGGCGCGACGGGACGCGCTGCGCCCTCTGCGGGAACCGTACCGTCGCTGCGGGAACTGCACCGCGCTGCGCGCCAATAACTTCCGTCGCGAGGTAGGCGACGGGGTTAAATTAATTGTGCCGACGGGTCGGCCCCGCCACTCCCCGCCTCGCGTTGTGTCCGGCGCCCCGGAGCGTCCCTGTGGGACGGGACGGGCTCGGGGCGCCGGACACATCGGGCGCGGGAAAAAAAGGGCTTTGGGGGACGCGGCTGGAATGCTTTTTTGGTCCGGCGCGCCTCAAATCCCTTTGGGGGACAGTTTGGGGGACGCGACTGGAGATGCTCTAAAACCTGTTTAGCATCGAAATTATACTCGCTGGATAGCATTTTATTTTAATTCAGTCCATCTGAGACTCGAATCCAAATGAGCTAGTTACACACTGCAAATCTTACCACTGAATTAGCACTCAATTCTCAGCTCCCGTTTCTATGATGTCCTAAACTACGGTTTAATTTCTCTACTTCCTCTAATCTATATATTTATTACTAAATTACATGTACTAACACATGTTTGTGTGTCTATTTATTCGTTTCAGCGGCAAATATTACAAGTCGGAAGAAGTACGTCTAATTTACGACAAGGTTGAGCTATTGCTTTCGCCTATGGTCATGCGCTCTTTCTTTTGTTTCTACAGGACACGGTCGAGTTTGGTGGTAGGACAGTGCTGCACGGGTTGCATACGGAACGCAGCATAGGAGACGGCAACTTTTGTCTACCTAATTAGCACGTTTTCTCCTTGGTACACATCTAGACATGACTTTTTATTTTGTACTCGGTCTTTTCTCTTTATTTTTTAGCTACCAGTAATGAAATCACATGGTCATCGCCAGTATTCAGTACCTAATTAGCTTTCTCCTCTCACCTCCACATCCGCTTTGCTATATATTGTGGTGGAAGGCCTCGGTAGAGCCGTAGAGCAAAACAACACATCTTATAGATAGAACATGGCTGCTTAGAAAAACATGCTACAAGCCTGTTACAAAGGATTAACATGGGATGCCATAGAGGAGGAGGATTCCGGCCATCATGTTGTGTAGATGTGAGAAGTGTGTGTGATTTTGTTGGTAGCTTAAGATGGGTATGTGAGGCATTAGGAATGAAACAGCTGCAGATCTAACTGTCGGCGTCCAACTATTGGTGTACATATAGGCCAGTAGAGCCGAAAGCAAATTACACAGAGTTAGCTTGATGCAAGTTGTTGAAATAATTCAGTTTCAGTGGATGTGCATACAGACAGAACACCCCAAAACTGATGCAGAAAGGGCTAGCGTCGATGACACTCCTGATGCTGTGGATGTTATGGGAACACCGTGATGCACTGATGCCTGCGTCTTTGAGGGAGCAAGGCGATCAACTCGAGACCTGAGTAATAACAAAATCAAAGAAGCAGCATCATGGGTCCTGGCAGGGGCAAAGGGGACGAGGGATGTAATGCCAACAACATAGGATGTTCATTAGTTTTTCCTTTATCTGTTCTACTGATGTAACCCTTTTAGAAGTCATGTAAAAATTCATATCTTTTCAGTAAAATGAAACACAAAGATCTCTTTACATTTTCTAAAAAAAATGGGTATGTGTTACAATAATAGCTTGGTTGTCAAGGAAATAAAAAACAGAAAGCACGTGATCGAATCTGCACTACCGGTTCGTTGTCAGGAGGCTAACACCCGCTCTCCTAAAATCAGCGACAGCCAAGGTGTTGCAGTTTTTTTCCCTCAAATTTTCACCTGTTCTTCTCCTCCCAAAAGTGCCAGGCTATATGCGTCGCCATAGTGGCCAAACAAACACTCCTTCCGGTCGGTGAAATATTCATGCAACTAATTCTGAGTTAAGTTCCACTATGTTTCAGGATTATTCGAGGTAAATCATGATCATGCAACATGATCCGAATTAATCACATGAGACAGACGTTGGGCTTTCCTGGCCCGTTTCTCTGATAATGTGGAAACAGTCAGAGCATCTAGTAGGAAGAACAATAATGGGGATTAAACCCTCGGCTTCTGCATCATGATGATGCACACGACCTTTTATTGATAAGTTACGAGTACAAAGTTTAAAACATTTCACGCATCGCCGAGAATTGATACAAGAATCAACCAGCGAACGAAAAAGAAACAAAGTATGACTACACATCAACGTAGCCGCCTATAATGCCGTCAGCCAGCCTAGCACAAGATATCATGAGCCACCATCTGGAGCCATGTGCATCCAGAAGCCATAGCATCCCGCTGCTTCTCCGGTGACAACAGATCCCACAGCTGAACCCAATGTGACACCATATGGATAACGTGCAAAAAGTGAAAAGATTGTTTTTTGTTAAAAATAATATCATTCCCCGCCCTCCATATAGATCAACATAAGACAGAAACCCCAATACGGATAAATGCCTTAAATTGTCTATCAACTCCATTTAACCAAATACCGAACATATTCGTAATATTGGTTGGAGGTGGAAGATCGTACGTGAAATTAACGGGCAAATAGCTCCTCTGCGACGTCTTTCCTCGCTATTGGAAAGAAAATGACGTTGTTCGTAGGAATAGCCCCCATGCGATGCTCGTGACGACGCAAATAGCTGGCATGCGACACTTCTCTTAAACAGCAGTAGACAGGTTATCAACTCAAATCACATGGGCTGAGCGGGACCCACAACTTATCCACATAGCACAGGACACCTCCGAGCGCGGTACCTTCCTCTTGTCCACCTCACTGCAGGACCCACGGCTTATCCACCTCACTGCATGTGACCCACAACTCTCATCTGGTACAAAACAGAGCCGCCTCACCCCCGCGCCGGAGCAATCCCTGACCGTTGCATCCTCCTCTGCATCCTCTCTTCCCCCCTTCTTCTCCGATGACGATGCGCGGCAACACCGATAGACGATGTCGAGCTCCTCTTCCGCCTACCAGCTCAAATGGCCACGCTACGGTCTAGTGCCGTTGGGCAGCTGCCCTGATTGCCCACGGACGGCGCCCCTGAAGAGGCTGGTCACCATGAGCGACAAGACTGGCAACGCCGGGCATGAGTTTGTCAAATGCGAGAGCAAAGCAGACCCATGGAAGGTGGGATCTGAGTTTCTCCTCTGCCAATTTCGTTTGATTTTCCTCAATTCACTAGTGGAAAAAGGGCTAACTGTGGCGCACCAAATTAGGATTCTGTGGCGCATATGGCCGTCGCCACAGATGCCACGCGACTAGTACTTAAATTCTGTGGCGCAACAGAAGTTTGGAATTCTGTGGCGCATGCGCACCAGTGCGCCACGAAGTTTGGAATTCTGTGGCGCATTAGCCCGCATGCGCCACATAATGTTTTTATGGCGCACCGGTGGATACGTGCGCCACAGAATACTTACAATTTTTTATGGCGCACTTCCAACGCATGCGCCACAGAATGTTAATTTTTGGATTTTCGAATTTTTTTTCATTTCTGCAGTACATACAGGTATTTGACAGGAAATATACAGGTATATATATATAGCACATTCCAGAAATAACAGAAATAGTCAGAAATGACACACAAATGACATGATACACACAAGTCTTCATCATTACATCATTTAGATCCAAATTACACAAGTAGAAATGTGTTTGATCGTCGCATACACATACATGTGTTCATCTCGTCTCATATGCACATGCATCGTCACCGGCCACCTAGACTAAAGTAAAGTAGAGTACAACCGCGGTGGCGGTGAGTAAGAGGGGGACCAAGAACTTCAGCCGGTTCTTCTTCTTGCCCACGTGTGCCCTCCACTGTGCTACCGCCTCCTCTCTAGTCGCGTATCCCTTGTAGCTGTTCCCGCTGAACTTGTGCACCTGTTCGAGACAGTCCCGCCACTCCTCGTAGACACCTGGAACCCGACCCTTGTACACAACGTACGTCGGCATCTCTATTGACAAGGGCATATTAGTATATCATATTAGTACATCATGCATATATATATATATGTTGATAAATATTAGACCAAAGTATATAGTAAAGTTGAGCACGACAACAATAAGTTTGCGACACGCACACACAAGACGACGTCCACCGATACACATAAACCGATGAACATAGTACTTAGAGTTTAATTACGACCCACACAAAAGACCACGTCCATCGATATATATACAAACTAACCGATGAAGATAGCTAGTTTATCACACACTAAGTCAAGGCTCGCAGGGCTCCGGGAACGGCTTGTACAGATCTTTTGTAATCCACGTCCTCGTGTCACCCTGCGCTTTGAGGCGGTGTTCGATGTCCCTCTTGCATAACGCTCTACCCTGGTGCAAGGGCCCTCCCCCTGTGGTGACGTCTTGAATGATGATATGTGATAACTTGACCCTGGTATCCTGGAAGTCTTCTCCGAGGTCATCATCGTTGATCCGCGCCAACTTTTCGGCCCATCCTCGGAGAGCAGATGGTAAACGCAAGTTCTGGCTATCCCGGACAAACCCTTTTAGGTGATGCATGACATAGAAGGCGTCCAGAGTGCTGTTTTCCGGCTGCTTGACACAGGGGAACTCGAACACGTGCTTGAACTTGTGTTTACCATCATCCCTGAAACATTCCGCCTTTTCTTTGAAGGCGCCTCCCTTTTTGAAGTAGCCCTCGAGAGCATCATCTAGCACACCCCTTATTCTGGCGTAGTTCTTCTTTTTCGCACTCCCCGAGTCGAAATAGGTGGCAAGAGAAAACTTCGGGGCAATGGAGATGAGTACGCAGTACGTGTCTCTGCGCAACACAAATTTGGAACAAGATCGAGGTTGGAAATGAGCAATGGAAAAGAAATTTATTACAGGGCTAGCGGATGTGTACTTACTCGGGAAAGTAAGCCAAGAGGATGTTGTCCTTCCTCTTGTTGTCCAAGAAGCACTTCTGTAGGTACAACGAAGCCCGTACCCGCACCGCTGATAAGTTCAACTGGCTTTCACGCATGTAGTAGGGATCCGCTATCGCGACGTCCGGGGTACTCTCTCTCTTGATCTTCATCGCCAGATTGAGCGCGAATAGGCGGACCAAGTTATAGTCCAGCCTTCTCGCGTGGAATAGCTTAAAGATGTCCTCGTACGCTATAAAGAATATATCCGCGGGGGCATCAGTGACGAAGTCCACATCTCTTGGCACCTTGACCGTGAAGACCGGGTAATTTGGATCTTTGTCCTTAAGAAGGATACTCTCTAGGACCAGGATAGCATAGTTACTCCTGAGTTTTGATATTCGCTATTCTTGTCCTTTTCCTCGGTGTAGAATCTATAGCCGTTGATGTCGTACGACTGATAGGTCCTTACGTTGTGCCCGGGTCCCTGTGACAGGGAGAATATGAGTTTCTGCTCTTCAGTAGAAGGCATCGGTGCGGGACTTTCCAGTAGCCTTTTCTTGAACCACCCCGTGAAGGTGGAGTTGTGCTCTTTCGTAACGTCCCCTGTTTTCCTCGGCCGTCCTAGGTCGATGAACTTCTGCTCGATTAAGCTTTTGTGCTTATCCACCCAAGGGCTGACCAATTCTATGTGTTGTAGCGCGACTCGGTGTGCCCTGTCAAAGTCGGCGTGTCGACCAGCGATGCCGACATGCATTGCGCGGTAGCCCTCGCGGTGACCAAACCCTGCTAGCCTGCCGACGTGCTTCCTGGTGGGCAGACCGACATCCTCGTTCTCGGTGCTTAGGTAGTTCTGGCAGAAGGAGATGCACTCGTAGGTGAGAAAGCCCTTGGCTATGCTTCCATCTGGACGGGCCCTGTTGCGAACGAATCCTTTGATGACACCGTTCAACCTTTCGAATGGCATCATGTTGTGCAGGAATGTCGGCCCGAGGTGGATGATGTCATCCACTACATGGACAAGCAGATGCACCATGATGTCGAAGAACGCTGGCGGGAAGTAAATCTCGAGCTCGCATAGTATCTCGACGATCTCTTCTTGTAGCCTGTTGAGCTGCTTAACGCCGATGGACTTCCTAGAGATGACGTCGAAGAAGTTGCAGAGGCCAAACAGCGTCTCGCGGACGTGGTCGTCCATTATCCCTCGCATCGCAACGGGAAGTATCTGTGTCATCAGCACGTGACAGTCGTGAGACTTCATCCCGCTAAACCTCTTCTTCGCTACGTCCAGATATCTGCTTATCTTCCCCGAGTAACCGTGAGGAACTTTTACTCCTAGGAGGCACTCGAAAAACCTCTCGAGCTCCTCCTCGCTCAGAGTGAAGCAGGCAGGTTTAAGCACCACCACCTCATTCTTCTTAGCCCTTTTGTGGTGACCCTGAGTCGTTTCCGTCTGTTCATCATCATCATCATCACTATCGGTGGGGTACTGAAGTTCTTTCTTGAGGCCAAGCAATTTCAGGTCGGTTCTTGCTTTCGGGCCATCCTTGGTCCTCTCCGGCATGTTCATCAGAGTGCCAAGTAGGCTCTCGGTAACGTTTTTCGTGATGTGCATGACATCGAGGCTATGGGGCGTGTGGAGGACCTTCCAGTACGGCAGGTCCCAGAAAACAGACCTCGCTTTCCATACTCCCAGCAGCGGCGATTCCCGCGGTCGCTTCTTTCCCGGCGCGGGGCACTCTTCCCAATTTTCCAAAAGCTCGGATATTTCTTCGCCGCTCCTCGGTCGTGGGGCTCTTCCGAGCTCCTCTTCGCCGTTGAACAGATCCTTGCGTTTTCTCCACGGGTGATCGAAGCGAAGCCACATTCGAGTCCCTTGGAACACAGTTTTACAAGACCCGGGAGGCTTCGGCAGCTGCAGATGCGGGGTCTTATCCATGCACTTGACACATGCCTTGAATCCGTGCTTCACCTGGCACGATACATATGCGTAACCAGGATAGTCCTGCACTGTCGTTAGCAATGCGGCTCTGAGAGGGAAATAATCTCTTTTGTACGCGTCCCAAGTACGGGCCGGCGTCTGCCACAGCGTGGCTAACTCCTCTTTCAACAGACCGAGATACAGATGCATGTCCACGCCCGGTTGTTTTGGCCCCTGAATAAGAATACTCATGTGTACGTACCGCTGCTTTGTGCACAGCCAGGGGGGAGGTTGTATGGCCATACAAACACGGGCCAGGTGCTATGCGTGCTACTCTGGTTTCCAAAGGGATTGAGTCCGTCGGTGCTCATGCCCAGACGAATGTTCCTCGGTTCGCTCCCGAACTCATCTGCGAACTCAATGTCCAACGCATTCCACTGGCTAGCGTCTGCAGGGTGTGTCAGGATCTTGCCCTTCTCCGGATCATCTGCGGGCTTCTCCCTTTCCGCGTGCCATTGCATGAGCTTTGCTTCCTTAGGATCTACGAAATACCGCTGCAGACGGGGAGTGATAGGAAAGTACCAGACAACTTTCAGAGGAACTTTCTTGTTCCCTCTCTTGTACCGTCCTTGGCCGCACACCGGACATGTGGTTCTATCCTTGTACTCATTCCGAAAAAGTGCACAATCATTGATGCATGCGTGGTACTTTACGTGCGGTAGGTCGAGTGGGCAAACTACTTTCTTGGCCTCGTCGATACTTGTCGGCAATGTGTTGTCCTTGGGAAGACGAGCATGCCAGGATTTCATGTTATCGCTGAAGCTGCTGTCGGTCCATTTGTGTTCCGCCTTCATCTCCAGACACTCGAGCGTTACACTCAAGCGTGTATCCTCGGGCCGGCACCCTGGATACAATGGAGTCATCCCGTCTACCTCCATTTGCGCCAGCTTGGCTTCAGGTTTGGCGTTGCCCGTGTCCTTCAGGAGAAGCTCTTGAACATGAGGGTCCCGCAGGGCCGACGTTAGCGGCGTCTGCTTGCTCTCGGCATCTCCACCACCATCTCCTCCGGCATCATCATCTCCTTCATCGCCCTCTCCTTCCTCATGATGAACACCATGTTCGGGAGACTCTTCGTCTTCTCGCCCGATGTCGGCCTCTTCTTCATGACCAACATTTGCCGCCGGCTCCTCGTTGAAGCCGAGCATGAAACCGCGCCTGAGCAGGTGTTCCTCCAGTTGTCCAGAATCAGGGTCGATCCACTGCCGGAGTCCGCATTTTCGACACGGACATCTTATCAGGGTCATGTTGTTCCTAACCATGTCGGCCTTCGCGTTCACCTTGTATCTAACCACTTGTCCTTCCCTCATATGGACGACCATGGTTGACTGCATCATACATATATAGAGCAAAAGAGAGTTAATTAGAACCACACACACCATGCACAAACACACATGCATGCATGATCGCCGGAAAATTTCGACATGACCTATCCTAAAAGTGGGACATATGGCTAGTGCAAGAATTTGCCGAAATGGAAATGAATCAACATTTCGGCAAACATCCATGCACCACACGCCGGCACAAACCAACAACACAAATAAGCTTCTTCGCAAGCAAACATTCAACCACAACACAAAGCTCAACACATATAAACATCATCGTCTCGCCACCGCAAACCGTCCGGGAGCGCGATAATAATCTTCACCTACAAAACATCCATACACACAAAACATGCATCCAATAGTACTCAACCTCTCACAAATCTACCAAGATCATGGTGGAGCAAGAGGATGGGGTGGTGGAGACAAAACAATGGACCATGCAAGAGGGAAAGTGGAGGAGGAGGGAAAGAGAATTGTGGTTTTTAGTACCCCTCTACAAGTTGGAGTGGCTTCCCCTCACAAATATGCCCACAAAATAGGCTTAGAGCTATCAACAATGGAGAAAAGTATGACCAAAATGGAGTGGGAGAGAGGAGGAACACGAGCTGGTTCGAGAAGACAAGAATGGAAACGGTGGTGGGTGGAAGAAAAGAGGGGGAAAGCTGTCTCCAAAAGTGAGATCTACTATTCACTTTCTGTGGCGCATATGCTGATATGCGCCACAGAAACATGAACTTCTGTGGCGCATATGAGCTCATGCGCCACAGAATCATGGTGGCGTGAGCCGGGGGGTGGTCCCCGCAGGAAATTCTGTGGCGCATGGACCAACGTGCGCCACAGAAACTTAACTTTCTGTGGCGCACGCTGGACCATGCGCCACAGAATTTCCTTCGGCCATGTGCAGTGGTGGACCCAGCGTGGGTCCCACGAACTTTCTGTGGCGCACTACTCACCGTGCGCCACAGAATCTCCATCTTCTGTGGCGCATATGCTTGCACGCGCGCCACAGAAACATCCATTTTTTTATGGCGCATTTTAGTGGTGCGCCACAGAAATATCTTTGTGGCGCATGAGCCATTTGGTGCGCCACAGAGGTGGTTTCCACCTATAATGGTTTTCCTACTAGTGATTTTGCGTTTTCATCCGATTTGGGAATTAGGGTTAATTTATTTCTTTTTTTAGGATATGGCGAAATGCACGCATTTCGAGTGGATTGATGAGTACATCAAGAGGATTGAGATGGAGGGCGCAACCCTAGGGTCAATTTGCCGTCGGCGGTGGAGCAATTGTGATCTGCTGCTACTGTGGGGAAATCGGAAGGGATTGCGGAAGAGATGACGGTGAAGGAGTTGAAGAAGATCAACAAGCAGCTAGTGAAACTCGTCAATTTATAAAAGCAGGATGATTTGATGGCCGGGCCATTTTATTTTTGTGTAATTTCTCTCGGCTTTCTTTATCTCTTGATCATTAGCCATTAGAGAAAGCAATCAATATTCACTTAACAATTTTCATGCTTTGTAATAGTAATGAGATGGATCTTATGCTTTGTAATCAGTATTCAATCAAATGCAACAACAATTTGGCAAAACTACCATGTTGTTCAGGTCGCTCGTGCAGGGTTTGCAAAGTTCAGTTAAATGAAAAAAACCCGACGAAGGTTCTAGGAAAGGTCAGGCCCAATAGTGCGTTTCCAAGCTCAATACGGTCGTTTCTTATAAGTGTTTGTAATAGTGGTTCAAATTTGAATTTGAATTTGTAATATTACTGAGTATTTTTATAAGTGTTTTTAGTGGAAGGTAGTACTCCCTCCGTTCCTTGATGTATAGTTTTTCCGAAAAAAGCTCCAAAATATAAGGTGTATTGCGTAGAACCACTCAGTTGGACTTAGCTAATGCAAACTCCTCTATTTTCTCAAAGCAATAATTTAGGGGTAATCTTGCCCAAAACTCGTGTAAGTTGTCATCAATGTGCGTTTCTTAATTTTCGTGCCAAAAACTATACATCCTATATTTAGGAACAGAAGGAGTAGTACTGAACATTTGAATTTTTCATAAAACAAGAAAATAGATTAAAATACATTAAAATAGATTTAAAAAACATTAAAACACTCATAATAGTAGCATTACGATATTTAGTGTCGTGTCACGACACGAACACGTACATAGTAGCCTTTTTACACATAGATAAAACACATTAAAAATATAAAAATACTACCAGGCTGGCCCCACCCCAAACCATAGCCTAGTTGGCGTCGATTTGGCGGCCATCCTCGCCACCTGGAGGCTGGCCTACTGCCCCGCCGGTGGCTTCCACCCCACTGCGATCCAGTCCTCCCTCCTCGCCGCCTGCTGGGCCGCGTCGAACGCGGCATAACCCTCCTCTCGGGGTCGTGCCGCGATGCGAGCCTCCCTGTCCCGACGTCGCTGCGCCTCGGCACGCCTGTCCTTCAGCTCCTCCCGCCGCGCGTCATGAGCTTCTTGACAAGCCTCCAGGCGGTACTGCTGCTCCCACCACTTCTCGGTGTGGGGGATGAAGACGTCGTTCGGGTCAGGGTTGTGGACGATGACGTCGGTTGACTCCTTGGGGGAGTCGGAGTCGGAGCTGTGGGCGTTGCGTGGCCCGCGTCCACCCCACCCACGTCGCCCGCATCAGGCTCGCTTCTTCGGCGGCGATCGCTCATACCAATGGCGTAGGTTGGGGTGGTTATCCTCGTTGCTCACCTCGTCGGAGCTGCTGCTGAAGAGTGGGTGGTACGACATGGTGGCTAGGATTTTGGAAGATGAGGCGCACTATTTATTGACCCGGTGTGAGGAAGTTGAGGCGTAGTGAATTAATTGGATGAGATGAAGCCGGTTGATGAAGCTACGTGGGAAAACGTAGGAAGTGAATGGTAACGTGTGCTACGCGATGACAGTCGCGTGCTCTGCGTTGTGCTGCGCGCGATCAATTCTTTGACTGAAAAGTAGCTTCGATGTGACGTCCCCTGCATGCATGCATGCATGCATGCATTACACGGGGGGCCTGCCCTCCTCTGCGTCAACACGCTGCGCTCCTCTGCGTCGACACGGTGGACCGACGAGTGTTTCCTTTCCATGGTATTAATGGGACGTGCATCTTCCCTCGTAACTTCACGCCACGTCAAGCCGTAGATTTAGAATTAGTCGCTAGCTATTGCCGCTCCTAAGTGAAGGGAAAAATGAAATAAAAGGGGATAAAATTACGATGCAATTAAGGGCATGAACAATGATTGATAAGACCGTCTTAATTTAACCTTGCCACGTAATCTAGATATAACAACAAAACATTATATATAATGGGTTATTTTTTAGTCTTGTCTCTAGTAACGAGAAATCTCTAAATATGTGTTGAGAGAGATTGTTTTTAAGAGATGAGCTAAGAGAAGGCAAACCAAAATATAATCATTTTTGCTAAGAGATGATCAATTATCCTACGTGGCATCGCCAAAATATAACCATTGTACATGCCCTAAGGGCATGTGCAATGGTTGATAAGACCGTCTTATCTTAATCCTGTCATGTACTCTAGATATAACAGTAAAACATGATGTACAATGGATTATTTTTTAGTCTTATCTTTAGTAACGAGACATCCTAAATATTTGGTGAGAGAGATTGTGCTAAGAGCTAAGAGAAGGCAAAGTCTTTTTTCATCGTTCTCTTTTCTCCACCTCAGCGTTTATCCTACGTGGCAGTGCTAAGATATTACCATTGTACATGCCCTAAGTGGCATCGCCAAAATATAACCATTGTTGCTAAGAGATGATCAATTATCGTACGTGGCATCGCCAAAATATAACCATTGTACATGCCCTATGAGATTTAATGTCTCTCACCGAATTCTAGCCGACGTGTTGGTACGACGTTGCATGGGGCATGCATGGAAAAGGTTGGGAGCAGTGCATGCGTGGCAGGTCTAGACGGGCCCGTGAGCTAGGTGTTGACGCGGTGATGATGACCCACAAGTATAGGGGATCGCAATAGTCTTCGATGGAAGTATTACCCAATTTATTGATTTGACACAAGGGGAGACAAAGAATACTTGTAAGCCTTAACATCGGAGTTGTCAATTCAGCCGCACCTGAAACAGACTTGCTCGCAAGAGTTTATCAGTAGCAACAGTTTTATAGCAGTAGGAATAGTGAAATAACAGCAGCAGTGAAATAAAGACAACAGTAGTGATTATAGTAAACAGCAGGATTAAAATATTGTAGGCACAGGGATGGATGAACGGGCGTTGCATGGATGAGAGAATTCATATAACAATCATGGTAGGGCATTTGCAGGTAATAATAAAACGGTATCCAAGTACTAATCAATCCATAGGCATGTGTTCTTTATATAGTCGTGCGTGCTCGCAATGAGAAACTTGCACAACATCTTTTGTCCTACCAGCCGACGGCAGCCGGGCCTCTAGGGAAACTACTGAAAATTAAGGTATTCCTTTTAATAGAGTACCGGAGCAAAGCATTAACACTCCGTGAACACATGTGATCCTCACATCACCGCCTTCCCCTCCGGTTGTCCCAATTTCTGTCACTTTGGGGCCGCGGGTTCCGGACATCAACGTGTGTATACAACTTGTAAGATCATAAAACAATGCATATCATGATGAAACAATAACATGTTCAGATCTGAGATCATGGCACTCGGGCCCTAGTGACAAGCATTAAGCATAACAAGGTGCAACAATATCATAAAAGTAACATCTACGGATACTAGGCACCATGCCCTAACAATCTTATGACTATTACATGATCAATCTCATCCAATCCCTACCATCCCCTTCAGCCTACAGCGGGGAATTACTCACACATGGATGTGGGAAACATGGCTGGTCGATGGAGAGGCGTCGGTGGTGATGGCGCGATGAGCTCCTCCACCCCTCCGGAGTGCCGAACGGAGTTTCGGGTCCCGAGACGGAGTTTCGCGACGGTGGCGGCGTACTGGATGGTTTCTGGCGACTTCGACTTTCCTTCTCGCGTTTTTAGATCGAAACCCTTAAGTAGTCCGAAGGGGGCGTCGGAGGCTGGCCGAGGCGGCCACACACTAGGGCGGCGCGCCCCTCCAGCCGCGCCAGCCTAGTGTCTGGGGCCTGGGCCTCCCCAAGACCTGCCCTTCTGGCTCCGTGATTCTTCTGGAAAAATAAGCCCTTTGACATAAATTCTGAGGATTTTCCTGAAAGTTGAATTTCTGCACAAAAACGAGACACCAGAGCAATTCTGCTGAAAACAGCGTTAGTCCGTGTTAGTTGTATCAAAATACACAAATTAGAGGCAAAACAATAGCAAAAGTGTTCGGAAAGTAGATACGTTTTGGACGTATCAACTCCCCCAAGCTTAGCTTATTGCTTGTCCTCAAGCAATTCAGTTAACAACTGAGTGCGATAAAAGAACTTTCACGAACACATTTGTTCATATGATGTAAATATTCTCATGATATGGCAAGTGCTTAAGCAATTCATAATAAGATACATGCAAATAAAGTCATCTAATAGCTATATCAATCATGAAAAAGATACCAACAAACTAATAACAAGCATCATGAAACACTTCAATAAGCAGGATTGCAATGTTCATAGAAAGATATGATAAAGTGGTATCTCGCTTGCCTGTATTTGTACAGCAAAACATAAATGCCCAGGCACCTCTGAAGTTCATAGAAAGACTAGAAGTAAAATTGTCAAAGATAAAAGCATCAAAGTTATACCACAACTGATCATATTTTGGGACAAGCATATTATACTAAGAATGACAGTTATGCTCTCAAGAAGGTGCTCAAAGAAAGGATGGTGACTCAACATAAAAGTAAAAGATTGACCCTTCGCAGAGGGAGCAGGGATTAACATGTGCTAGAGCTTTTCATTTTTTTCAAAGACAGAAGTAAAATTATTTTGAGAGGTGTTTGTTGTTGTCAACTAATGATAGTGGGTACTCTAACCACCTCGCCAACCGGACTCTCAAGAGCGGCTCCCATGAGGGACGATCTCTAAGCAAGGTAGATCATCCCTCTTCTCTTTTGTTTACACATGTATTTTAGTTTCATTATGGATAACACTCCCCCCAACCTTTTGCTTACACAAGACATGGCTAACCGAATCCTCGGGTGCCTTCCAACATTCACATACCATGGGGAAGTGTCTATTTGCAGGTTAAGTTGCTTACTGATGAATCAGCAAAACACGTGAAGAGAATTATTAATGAAGGTTAGTTAATTGGGGCTGGGAACCCTGTTGCCAGCTCTTTTGCAAAATTATTGGATAAGCGGATGTGCCACTAGTCCATTGGTGAAAGTCCTCCCAGAGTAAATGACAAGGTTGAAAGATAAAACACCACATACTTCCTCATGAGCTATAAAACATTGACACAAATTGAGAAGTAGTTTGAAGGTTTAAAGGTAGCACATGAGAATTTACTTGGAATGGTTTGAAATGCCATGCATAGGTATTTGTGGTGGACACTTTGGAATAACTTGGTTTTAAAGTATTTGGAAGCACGAGCAGCGTTCCCGCTCAGTACAAGTGAAGGCTAGCAATAGACTGGGAAGCGACAATCAAGAGAGCAATAACTATCATAATCATGCTTGCGACAAAATAAAATTAACGGAGGCATAAAAGTGATACAAGAACTCTGAAGCAAAGTAAATCATCGAGGCTTAATTGACTTTTGTTCAGTCATGTGCATGCGTGAGCATGTGCCAAGTCGATTCAAGTGAATTATTCAGAGGAAGATACCACAATGTCATACCGATCTATGAATAAGACAATGCAAGCAAATATTCATGTCATGCTACTCATTATTAATAGATTGGAACTAGTCAGAGATCATGAACCACTAGACTTTCATTAAATGACATATACCTCACATGAACCAACTAAACATGCTCACATGGATGAGTATATGTACAAAAATGAAAACAAATAGAGTTCATACCAGCCTCTCACCACGGTCAGTTGTCGTAGATCGTCATTATTGCCTTTCACTTGTGCAGCTTGAATAATAATATGGAATGAAACCAAGCTCCAACCACAGAAGACCGCTGAACTCCCTAATAAACTTTACAAAACCAAAGAATAACAACAAATATTTTTGGTGTTTTCGGGTTAGAAAATAGAACAAAGGGAAACAAGCAAATAAAGCAAAATCTTTTTGGATTTTCTCATAGCAAACCAACGATAGCAAATAAAGTAAAATAGGAGCAAATAACCAAATAAACAAATGGTGAAGAGAAACAACAGAAATATTTTTGGTCTTTTTGTGTTTTAGGAAAGAAACAAAGCAAAAACAAGAGAATGCAAACTAAAAGAAACACAGAAAAGCAGGATGGCAGAAATCTGCCAAAACCTGACAGCAGTACAGAAATCAATTTTTACAAAAATCTTCCATTGCTCAGTTCGAAAAGTGTTCAACTAATGAAAGTTAGATAACAACCTGGGGAACATGCACAAAAATTTTCAACTCAAAATAACGTTCTGGATGTGCGTACGAATTTTTTGGTAACAGCCCAGAATCTGTTTTTAGACAGCACTTCCTCAAATATCATCTCCCTCTCATTAGAAAACCACTTTAAGAAACTAAACAAGTATGTACAAGTATCCAGCAACCATAATATGCAAAGAATGAGTGATGCCGGTATACCTCCCCCAAGCTTAGGCTTTTGGCCTAAGTGGAGTTCATTCCCACGGTCCCCATGAAGTGGTGTCTCCGTAGTATGACGAAGAAGGATCCTGTTCTGGGTATGTGCTGGAAGAAGCACCAGGATACGTGACGGTGTAGTCGTAGGAGGGCTCGGCGTCCTCGGAGTCATGCTGCTGGTGGAAGCCTTGTATCTTCAGTTGCTCATCCACCTCCTCCTTAGAGCGCGACCATGGTTTCCTGTGAACACTGAACAAATCGGTTTGGGGCAAGAGGATTTCCCTCTCATCCCCGTCAGCAAATAACATTTTATAGACAATATTATCCATACTAGAGTCAGTTGTAACAAATTGGTGACTCTTCATAGCAGCAATATCTAACCTAGCAGGGGTTAGTTTCACATCAGTAGGGTCAAGAGGAAGATCTAGATATTCTAAAATACGCGATGCAATAATTCCTCCAAAAATAGGCCCCTTGTTAGACAAACGGCGAGCAACAAGAGCACCAAGATGATAAGGTGTCTCTCCAGTGAGTGCAGCAATTAAGAAAGCAAGATGATAACTAGAAATATTACTAGTATTCTCCCTACCAAGAATGCTAGTAGCAAGGTAATAAGCAAAATACTTAATGGCGGGGAGTTGGATGTTTCTTATCTTGCCACGCTGAATGGTGCGGCAATCATCATTGGTGATTTCTCGATAGAGCTCCAGCAAAGCCTTGGGGTTGTCCTCGATCTTCTTTGTACCTACAGGGGCAATATCCAATGCAGTACAAAAATCCTTCAACTTCATAGTAATAGGATTATCATAGATCCTGAATGCAACTGTCGGGTGATAGTGCTTGTTGTTGAACTTGAAGCTTTCCACAAAGATTTTAGTGAGCATGTAGTACTGCTCCCTCTCATCCTCCATATAGGTGGTTAAACCCGCCTTACCGACGAGGGTCAAGAAATCATCCAGCAACCCTGCATTACTCAAAAAGTTATAACATGGGAAAGATGAAGCGTTAGGGACTCCATTGTCCTCTTCGAAGCTCGGTGCGATGACGTCCTCATTATAGGATCGTCTAATCCGAGTGGATGCCCTTGAGGGCCTCCCCGTGCTCGTCGTCTCTCTTTCGAACACCTCTCCAAAGTTGTGGTTGTCCATTTTCCTTTTCTGAAATTTTTCAACAATCATTATAAAATTTGATTTCAAGGTATATAATTGAGGGAAACTACTATAGGAACTTGCTAGAGTACTAAACATGCATCAAAACTAATTTTTACAACTTAGAACAAGCATGCAAGCTCACTAAACATGTTACCTACAGCAGCAAAATATTCAATATATACTCAACCAAACAAAATTCTAATTGGATAATCAAAGGAGTAACATACCAGAGAGCAAGTGTGCCAAATTTCAGACAGAAATCTGGGCAAAGAGATCGAGAAATCTTGAGCTCTTGAGCAGAAACGCGAGTGAGTGAAAGCTGGTGCGAGTTTTTTCGGGAGAGAGAGTGAGATGGGAGAAAGAAGTGAAGAAGTGGGGCAAGGAGGGCCCCACACAACAGGGTGGCACGCCCCCCTTGCTGGTCGCGCCGGCCTGTGGGGTGCCACCCTGGGTGCCCCACTGGTCATCCCCAGGTGCAGTGCCCCTTCGAAAAATAAGACTACCAGTATAATTTTTGTAAATTTTTGAGAACTTCGAAAAATGCACATTTCTGGGTGTTAAAGTGATTATTACAGCGCAGGAAAAGATTTTGAAATTTCTAATTGACTAAAGAACTTTGCAAAACAAAAAGTGCTACAGCAAGTAAAACAAGTGGAGGAAGAAAGAAATGTTGTTTAGCTCTTCTATGTATCTAAAATATACTTGTTAACAAGGTTGATCAAGTCTTGCTACCAAATAAATTTTATATGACATAAGAAGAAGTAAACCTCAAATCAATCATGTTACCTTATATTGAATTGATATGGATCCAATCACAAGAGTTTGATATTCTTCTTTAGGCTCATATATAGGATAATCAATGGATCCCACCTTGATAGTTTTCAAATTAAAGATTGTATTAACTCCATATACTTTATCAATCCTCTTGGGAAAATAGACAGTATGTTCCTTATCTTCGACATCGAAAGTAACTTTTCCTTTATTGCAATCAATAACAGCCCAGTAGATTAAGAAAGGGTCTTCCATGAATAATAGACATATTATCATCTTCTGCATTTCCAACACAACAAAATCAGTTAATATTAAGCAATTTTGAGTAACTTGAACAAGAACATCTTCACATACACCAACAGGAATAGCAGTAGATTTATCAGCCATTTGCAAAGATATATCATTGGTATCAACTTATCTAAATCAAGTCTCTTGTAAAGAGAAAAAGGCATCACACTAACTCCTGCTCCCAAATCACATAGAGCAGTTCTAACATAGTTATTCTTGATAGAACAAGGAATAGTCGGTATACCTGGGTCTCCCAGCTTCTTTGGAACCTTACCATTGAAAGAGTAATTAGCGAGCATAGTGGAAATCTCCTCATTAGGAATTTTCCTTTTGTTAGAGACAATATATTTCATATACTTTGAATAAGGAGGCAATTTAATAGCATCAGTCAAAGGGATTTGCAAAAATAAAGGTTTCATCCAATCACAAAATTTATTATAATGTTCCTCCTCCTTTGATTTTAGTTTCTTAACAGGAAAAGGCATTTGCTTTTGAACCCAAGGTTCTCTTTCATTACCATGTTTCTTTGTAATATATAAAATCTTCTTTAGTGTACTTTTTATTTTTAGCATGCTTTTCAGGTTCTTTTTCAATTTCTTCTTTATCAGGAGTATCATTCTTATCATTATCTTCATCATGTTCATTACCACTTTCAGTTTCAGCATCAGAAATAGAAATACTATTAGGATCATTAACAGGTTCAGAGGATTCTACAACAGTTTTATGTTTCTTCTTCTTTTTCTTAGAAGGACTACTAGTTTCTTTAGTTTGTTGAGAATCTTGTTCAATTCTTTTGGGATGCCCTTCAGGATATAGAGGATCCTGGGTAGAAACACCACCTCTAGTTGTTACTTCATAAGCATGTTTTTCTTCATGAGTATTTTTTAACAAGTCATTTTGCACTTTAGTAAGTTGGTCAATTTGAGTTTGAATCATATTAAAATGTTTAACAAGCAGCTTAACATCATTGGAGGTTCTCTCCACAATATCATGCAATTTACTAATAGCTTGAGAATTTTCTATTAGATGATTCTATACTCTCATATTAAAATTATTTTGCTTAACAACATAATTATCAAATTCATCTAAACATTGATCAGGAGGTTTTGAATAAGGGATATCTCCTCTATCAAAGCGTTGAAGGGAATGTACCTCAATTGTGGATGAAGGGGGAATTATCTTACATAGGTCTTCTATAGGAGGTAAATTCTTCACATCTTCAGATTTAATACCCTTCTCCATAAGAGATTTCTTGGCTTCCCTCATATCTTCATCATTTAATTCAATCATACCCCTCTTCTTCAATATTGGTGTCGGGGTTGGTTCAGGTGTAGACCAATCATCATGATTTTTGCTTATCTTAGCCAATAATTCTTCAGCTTCGTCCGGAGTTCTTTTCCTGAGAACACAATCAACACAACTATCCAGGTATGCCCTAGACTCAATGTTTAGTCCACTATAAAATATATCAAGTAAATCATGCTTCTCCAAATCATGTCCAGGCCGAGCTCTAATAAGAGAGCAAAATCTTGCCCAAGCTTCAGGCAATTTCTCTCCATCTTCTTGATCAAAACTATAAATTCTCTGCAGAGCAATATGTTGAGCACTAGCAGGAAAATATTTTCGAAAGAAAACATCAAGCAAACAACTTGGACTATCAATAGAATCAGGAGGCAAATTATTATACCAAATCTTAGCATCATCCTTTAATGAGAAAGGGAAAATCTTAGCAACAAAATAAGTACGCATCTTAACATCATCAGAAAACAAGCTACTTAAAGTAGAAAGCTCATTCATGTGCTCTACATCACTCTCTTTTTCAGTACCACAGAAAGGTGTTTTCTCAACAATAGATATATGAGATAAATCAAGAGAAAAGTCATAATATTTTTATCCTTAATGTTTATAGGAGATGTGGCAAATTTAGGATCAGGAGACAGTTTATATCTAACAGCATGTTGTGCAATAAGCTTTTTAAGATTACTTGTACTAGTAGTAGCATTGCATTTATCAATAAAATCATCATCAAGTTCCACATAATCTTCATCAAGATCATCATCTCAGGTGAATTAACAGGTGTACAGTATTTTCATTAGGAGTTTCAGTATTTTCAATTTGTCTAGACCTAGCAATTGTAGCATCTAGAAAAGGACCTAATGAACCAGTATTATCAAGCACAGTAGAAGCATCATCAAAATTATCAGAGGAATTTTCAGATTCAGCAGAAATACCAACACGTGAAGCTTGTGGTGGTGAAACAAGTTGACTTATCACAGATGGTGAATCAAGAGCAGCGGAGGTACTTAGAGTTGTACCTTTTCTTGTAGTGGATGGTAATATGGCGACTTTAGTATCGCGAGGTTTACCCATGATGGAGGATTTGTAGCGAACAATATCAATCCAAGTGAACTTGCAAATAAAGCCGGCAACAGTGCTAGAAAATAGCTTAGTAGTCGGAGGATGTGAATACCTTTTACCTTACCTCCCGGCAACGGCGCCAAAAATAGTCTTGATGACCCACAAGTATAGGGGATCGTAGAGTTTTCGAGGGAAGTATTACCCAATTTATTGATTCGACACAAGGAGAAAAAGAATACTTGTAAGCCTTAACAGCTGAGTTGTCAATCACTGCACTGGAAACAGACTTGCTCGCAAGAGTTTATAGTAGTACGTTTTATAGCAGTAGGAATAGTGAAATAATAGCATGAAATAAAGACAACAGTAGTGATTATAGTAAACAGCAGGATTAAATACTGTAGGCACAGGGATGGATGAACGGGCGTTGCATGGATGAGAGAATTCATATAACAATCATGGTAGGGCATTTGCAGGTAATAATAAAACGGTATCCAAGTACTAATCAATCCATAGGCATGTGTTCCGTATATAGTGTACGTGCTCGCAATGAGAAACTTGCACAACATCTTTTGTCCTACCAGCCGGTGGCAGCCGGCTCTAGGGAAACTACCGGAAATTAAGGTACTCCTTTTAATAGAGTACCTGAGCAAAGCGTTAACACTCGTGAACACATGTGATCCTCACATCATCGCCTCCCCTCCGGTTGTCCCAATTTCTTTCACTTTGGGGCCTCGGGTTTCGGACAACAACGTGTGTATACAACTTGCAGGTAAGATCATAAAACAATACATATCATGATGAAACAATAACATGTTCAAATCTGAGATCATGGCACTCGAGCCCTAGTGACAAGCATTAAGCATAACAAGTTGCAACAATATCATAAAAGTAACATCTACGGATACTAGGCACCATGCCCTAACAATCTTATGACTGTTACATGATCAATCTCATCCAATCCCTACCATCCCCTTCAGCCTACAACGGGGGAATTACTCACACATGGATGGGGAAAACATGGCTGGTCGATGGAGAGGTGTCGGTGGTGATGGCGGCGATGATCCTCCACCCCGTCCCGGCGAGTGCCGTAACGGAGTTTCGGTCCCGAGATGGAGCTCGCGACGGTGGCGGCGCATCGATGGTTTCCGGCGACTTCGACTTCCTTCTCGCGTTTTTAGATCGAACCCTTAAGTAGTCCGAAGGGGCGTCGAGGCCGGCGAGGCGGCCACACACTAGGGCGGCGCGCCCCTCCAGGCCGCGCCGGCCTAGTGTCTGGGGGCCCGGGCCTCCCCAGGCCTACCCTTCGGCTCCGTGATTCTTCTGGAAAAATAAGCCCTTTGACATAAATTCCGAGGATTTTCCTGAAAGTTGAATTTCTGCACAAAAACGAGACACCGGAGCAATTCTGCTGAAAACAACGTTAGTCCGTGTTAGTTGTATCCAAAATACACAAATTAGAGGCAAAACAATGGCAAAAGTGTTCGGGAAAGTAGATACGTTTGGACGTATCGCACAGCCAACATTTCCCTGTCTCGCGAGCTGTACTCGAAGCGCTGAGAGAAATAAAAGAAGCCAATCACGGGTTAGGGCTAGGGCTTAGGGTTAGGGTTAGGGCTTAGGATTTAGGGCTTAGGGTTTAGGATTAGGGTTTAGGGTTAGGGTTTAGGGTGAGAACTTTGAATCATGAAATTGAACAGAAATAGGGGAATAGCTTTCATTTCGGAGTAAGTAAGAAGGATCCAGGCTTAGTTTTCCATTTTCATATTTTAAACTTGTTCAAATCATGATCAAACCTGAGTACGGCCTCAGTTTGACCAAATTTAAAATGAGGATATAAAATTCAAAAAAATTCAGAAAAATGTAAAACCAACTCACATAGTCTTCTTATGTCATGTACTAATGATTCCTAAAATATAAGTTGATTTAGACAAGGTTGAAAAAAGTGCTTAGGAATGGGGTCGTTTACCCCCACCCCGGAGCCGTTTTTGAACACATCTTAGAGGCCGTTCTTAAAAATGGTGAAAATGAGTTTACTCCAGAAAATGAACAAGTTAAAAAAAAGTAGTGATGCAGACTAATCAAATAGCATTGCAACATCACTTATTCAGGAATGCCAAATTTCAAATTTGAATTTGGTTCAAATTTGAATTTGAATTATTCATAATACAAATTACAAATCACACAAGTTTTCAAGAATCAAAGTAACAATACAATATATCACTTATTCTTGGCTTTTTATTTCTTGTTCTTTGGCTTCGGCTTGCTTTTGCTTGTTTTCGGTTTTGTACCAAGAATATCATTCATGCTCCTTTCTTTTCTTTGCATCACTTTCATTAGGCCTTCCTAAACATACATCACGACTTGGAGGCGGAATTTCAGGTTGGACAACATGCTCTAAAGCAGCTTCAGTTTGCACTTGGTCCAAACATCATCGCCACCTTGGTCCAAAAGATCTTCAGTTTGCACATCCTCGAAAACAGATTCAGTTTGCACATCCTCGAAAACAGCTTCAGTTTGCACATCCTCCAAAAAAAATCAATTTGGACGTCCTGCAAACCAGCATCAATTTGGAAATCCTCCAAAACAGGACCTGTTCTTCCAAAACTGCTCCAGGTTGCATAGAGCCAAACATAGTCAGCACACTCCTGTTCTTTCTACACCCCCCCCCCCCAATTCTTGCCTTTTTGGCTGGACAAAGTGCTTCAGTTACAAGAGGCTGAAACACACGTTTCTTCCTGAAAAACAATTCATGCCATATGGTTAGTGAGTGCAACAACAGAGATTTTGGATGAATTAGAACATACTTACCCCTTTGGCTCGGTGTATCTACACTTGGGTGATCCAGCTCGGTGTCCATGTTATTCATAAAGCTTGCATCTATTTTTGTTACATTTTTGGGGCCTTTTTGGCTTTTCGTCTTTTCTTTTTCCCCTTCTTACTGCTCCCACCCTTTTCAAACCAAGCCTTGTATCTACTCTGTTTAGGCCTGCCAGCCTTCCTTCTCGTCAAAGGAGCGCACAAGGAGAATTCTATGTCCACTTCAGGCCACTAAGACTGATCTGTAAGTGGTGGAATTGGTTGTGCATATGCAGCTCTAAATTTTTGAACTGAGTAATATTCATGCAAATATGGGTGCATATTTAGCTTGGGTTTGGATGCCAAAAAAAATGATGGCATGTTCACAAGATTTTCCAATGTGTTGCCACTCAAGGCAGTTGCATTCTTTATTTTCAGTATCAACAACATGCCTCTTTAATCTTTGTGTCTCTAACTTCACCACCATGCAATGAGGATTTCACAACACATAGTGTGCAAGCCCTCTGCTCCTGTTGACCACCTGCTGCACTACTGCAGGAAGCTTATCCTGCCCTTCCAGCTTATCACCAATCCTTGCTCTCAATTCCCATAACCTCATGATCATGATCCTTATTTGGTCAACCATGTCATGGACATGCAAGTCCTTCAAATCCTTTATCCTGTTGTTGAAACTTTCTGCCAAATTGTTATTGATATGATCACACTTGATGGCAGTGTTAAATCCTGACTGTACCACAAAAGAGAATGGTAGGTCTCCATCCAAGGGCCAAACTCAGTGCTTGCTTCTTTTATCTTATTCAGATGATACTCATGTGTACTAAGCTTGTATGATCTTGCTGCTGGCCACAGCCCAAATGCATCTCCTCTGAATTTTTTGATCATTCATCCACATATGACCAAAGCACTCCCTCTGCTCAGCATGGGGGAAAACATTCTTCACTGCATTTTCTAGCCCTTTACATGCATCAGTGTGGACTGCCAAAGGGGACACTGGACCAATGCATCTTTTCAACTGCATCATGAACCATGTCCATGAAGCCTCTGTCTCTGACTGAAACAAGCCAATAGCTACAGGGTACATCCAATTGTGTCCATCTAGAGCATTGCAAGCTGCAAGTTGACCATTACACTTGCCAGTCAAAAATGATGAATATATACTCAAATATGGACGACAACCTGCTTTGAAGCCATCAATGCAAGGCTTTAAAGCCATGAAGAATTTGGAGAAGTACACTTTCCCATCTGGTGTCACCTCAGTATCTATCTCAACAACACTGCCAGGACACCTTTTATCCACTTCTGTTTTGAAACTATAAAGCATTCTAAATGTATTTGTCCAATCACCAAATAATTGTTTCATCACTCTTTGCATTGGCTTTCAAACTGTAGTATATTTCAGCTGGATTTGTTAATCCTTTTCCAGGTCTACTTTCAGTTTCTTTGCAGTGGTGTTTGGTGTCTGTCAACACCCGGATTTTTAAGTCCAGATGCCAATTATGTCATTCATCGCAATCCCAGGAATATTGTTTTTGCGAGACATAATAGATTGATATCACAACACATCATTCATTACAACACATAATTGTCTTACATAGAGGGATCACATGATCCAGTCTTAATACATCATAGTGGATCTAGAGATCCTATTACAAAACACATAGCGGAAGCGAAGTAACGGTTGCGGTCCATCTATTCCACAGGCAACTGTTGACGTCAGGAGTGATCCTAGTTGTCGTAGACGTCCCGCTGTCCATCTTCCTCACTGTTGTTCTCCTTCATAGTCTGGCCATTTGAATAGCCAGGGACAAAGCCATGAGTACTTTAAAGTACTCGCAAACTAATACTAATGTAAGTACTATCAACTATAGTAAAGGGGATGCTAAGCTCTAGGTTTATTTGCATAAAGCCAAGTTTATTTCATAAACATTTAGAAAAGATGCTTGAATCGCTAGACTAACTCAAGTGGGAACATTAGTGTCATTCCCACAACTCGTTGTGATTCAAGTCAAAGTCACCATTTCAAGTTCAAATCACAAGTCACCCTTCACAGGCCACATTTTTGAAAATGGTCTGATGACGGAACAGTATGGCCTTTCCAATCGTCCGTAACCGTGGACACGGTTATTCGAATAGTTCTACACTCTGCAGAGGTCGTACACTTGTGCCACAATATTTGCAATAATCCGTCAGGGTTAACTAGCCCTGATTTACACTCCGTGTGCGGACTACCAACCATAACTTTTCACTTACATACCCTAGTATAGATCTCTCCCCATGAGCTTGGCCTCCCAATGAAGACAGACAGTCACTGGGAACTGCACAGGGCTTGGGCCGGACAGTTCACCTCATTCACGTCATTTCACATCATGTCATGTTTCTTTGGAGGCAGCCCTTGGCATAACCCCGATGACGCTTGTTTAGAGGGAACCCATACTAAGATACATAAACTTCTAGTTAAGCCCTACCCATATCAGGTATTGTGGGGGTACTTGTAAAATTGGAATGGTATCGCATCCGAACCCAACCATCAGTTTTTGTAAAATTCACCATGTCATTCAAGTCATATTCACCTTCAAAATCTTTCAATAGAATGATTCATCATTCCAAGGTTTTCAAAGTCATTTCATTTCACCGGTTCCCATGTAGAGTAGTCAATTTTATTTGTTAGCACTAGCAACTAATCATGAGGGGTGCTATCTAGCTTTCATTGCTCTAGGCTACATGTGATGATCTTGTTCTACTCTAGACCAAGTGAATCATGAATCAAAAGTAAACTTTGATAAGCAAAACTCAAAAACTTGTAAGGTAAAAACTTGGGATAGGATCATTAAACATAAAGTATGATGTAGTGGTGCCTTGCTCTATTAGAGCTTTGCACTTGGGTAACTTGCAAGAATATTAGCTTGCAAGAGTATAGCTTGCATTGGTGTTAGCTTGCATTGATAATAGCTTGCATTGATAATAGCTTGCATTGATAATAGCTTGCATTGGTTGGAGTAGTGATCAAAGTTCTCTTCCTCTTCAAAGTAGTCCTCCTCCTCCTCGTACTCCTCGGTACTAGCGTCTAAATACGAGTACAATACACACAATTACTACACAAAGCCTAAGTACTAGACTAAGCACACACATAAATCACTCCTACTAAGCTATCAATCAACATGCTTATTAGGTGAGTTGATTTAATTTTATCCTTAAGAAAAATAATTTCCTCTCATTATAAATATTAATTAGAGTTTCTATTTATTTCTTGAGAGAAAATAATTTCCTCTCATTGAATAATATTAAGATTTAATTTCCTCAATTAATGTCATATGACCTAGGTTGACCAAAGTCAACCTCTTCATAAGTATCAATTGGGAAGTGATTTAAATGAGGTACACCACCTCATGCCTTTTTAATACTCATGATTAATGATTTAATATCATCAACTAATTTAATATGAGTTTAAAATTGACCATAGTCTCTACCTCATATTAACCTAGTTGAGACAAGATTTAAATGAGACCAAAACATCTCATATGATTTAATAAGTGGTTTTGACAATTTAAATACTACTATGGGAAGGATTTATTATTTTCAATTAGGAACATATGGGTCATTAATACATGTGTCATCAACTCTCATTGAATCACTTGGAGTAATGATTTAAGTGAGAAGTTATACCTCATATAATTTAAACCATATTTTTGAAATAGTTTAAATGAGCTAGAAATGGCTATATAGCCACTATTTGAATCTAGCCCATGATCATATACAGTACTACTATCATATTTTTACATAAACAATTAGAGTATTTGAATTGTGATTTATGAGAATTTGAATCATCTCAAAATAGTTTATGGTTGATTTTAAATAATTATTTGAAGTTTGAAAAGGCCCTGCCTTGTTATTTTTATCATTTAAATTCTATAATAAATCTAAGGTTGAGGCCAGTGTAGTCTTGTAGATAATTTAACAAGGTTTCCAAATATATAAAATTTGTTCAATTTGGTTTGGTAGATTTTATTCTATTTAATTTTCAAAACAGCATCTGAGAAGAAATAATAAATTTCGAAATTCTTTTATTTGAAAAATGGTGGGCTTGGCGGGAGAATAAACGGGCCAGGGAGAGAATGAGAGAGGTGGGCCGGCCCAGCTACGCCCACGGTGCACGCGGGCCAGCTGACAAGGGGTCCCGCACGTCAGTGGGTTAAATACCGAATCGGTGTGGAGGAATGTGGGACGTAGGATCAGGGGGGATCGTGCGGCTTACAGGCGTCGTCTACGTCGACGAGAGGAGCTCACTGGCGCGGCGGAGGTAGGGGGTCGACGGCGACCCTGGGCTCCGGCGAGGCTCGGCGTTGACGCTGCTGGACGTTGTCGACGACGGCGAGTTCAGCGGTGGTCGTGGGAGGAGCGGAGGTGGCCTGGAGCTTCTCCTCCGTCGAGCTGCTGCGGCGGCGGTCTCCGGCCAAATTGGGGCGGCGGGGGTAATGTGGACGGGGAATGGTGCGAGGATGCTCAGGAGGGAGGGGGAGTCGAGAGTGTGAAGAAATCATCGCGGGGTGCTCCTTTTATAGGGCGCGAGGTGTCCGAGGCGGAGCGGGGCAGGTTGATGGCGGCGGCTACGGTAAAGCGTCAAGGGCAGGGCAAGCGTGATGGCGAAGGCTGAGGCGATCATCACGCGCGTCAGGGCGAGGACGGGGGTGGACGGTGGCGGTGTCGTCGTCCTCGCGCACCCGAGGCGGCGGACGGCGTCGACGGTGGCGACGGCTACAGGGCGACGGCGGGCCAATGGCGATGTCCAGGAGGTTGCTGAGTCAAGAGGAGCAGGTGGGTGGAACAAGGGGGCGAGAGGTGGACGGAGTCGACGGGGCAATGAGATGTACTGGCGCGTCCGTGGCCATGTCCGTGCGCGCGCTGGCGTGTCTGCGCGTGGTGACCACGTCGGGGCACGTCACGTCCTGGCGAATGCCGACGCTTCCTGTGTCCTTGGCGTGTACCAGCGGGGTCAGTGAGATGAGGGTGCTCCAGTAGACATGGTGAGAGTGACCAGAGAGGGTTAGAGATGGAGTTGGCATGATGATGTCCATGGTGGCCGGCATGGTGTTGTCCTAGCAGATTTGATGCATGAGCCAAGGTCTCTGCTGCTTGGCTTTGTTCCCTGGGTGTAAGGAGGAGCTGGTGGTGACATAGGCTTGATGGTGGAGGCTCAAACATGCTGGATAATAGCAGGTGTGTAGTTGGTAGATTATTGCACATAAGGTGCTCGATGAAATGGCCGCAAGAAGAAAAGATTTGAATTTTTGATTGAATTTTGGTGGGTTGTAAATATATAATAAATGAAGTCTACTGGTGGTGGTGGTGGTCAAATTTGAAGTGGTTTGTAAAAAACCAAAATGCATAGGATCTTCAAAATCAAATCTGGTCCCAACTTTGCTTGATGATATATTTGAATCTAGAAAGAATTTGTATGAGGTTGCTTGAGCAAAGTTGTTCACTTTTATGTTGACTTGGATGAGGTGCAAAGGTTTGACAAGGTTTAGTTTAGGAATCTTGAAATAACAGGGCTCAAAGTGAGCACCTGGTTATAAAAGTCACATTTGACCATAATTTTATGTGAGCTCATATTTCACTCAAATTTGATTTGATTTGAGTTTCTTTGATTCTAAAAGTGATATTATGTGTTTAGTAACCAAACACAACCAATGGTGCAAGCCATAATGGTCTAGGTTCAAGATTTGTAAAAATGGCCATATCCACATATGTGTATTGGAAAATCTTCTTATTTTCTATTTGATTTGGTTTTTCTTGATCTCCTTGATGTGGTTGAGGTTTACAAGGATATAAGAAGGCAATCCAAGCAATGGAAACAAGTTTGGTGGTCTTTTGCTCAAATTTGTATTTTTGGCCATATGCACATATGTGCATTTCATCTTTTTATTTTATTTTCTTTATCTATGATCAAAGGTCATGGTTTATGGTTGATTTGGTGTTAGTATGGGGTTTAGTAAGGTTTTCAAACCATTTGGGCAAGGTAGAGGTGCTTAGGTCAAGTTTTTGGAAAAATGGCTATGTGTCACATATGCCTCTATGCATAGGTGGCATTTGATTTTTAATTTGACTTTGCTTGTCCCAAATGGTGTTGTTGAGTGTTGATATGTTATATGGAGGTGATCTAACCATTCACAACAAGTCCTAGGGTCAATCTTCTCAAATTCATAAATTTGCTAATTTACTCTCATATGCCTCTATGGCATTTTTAGTTTATTTTTATTTTCTTTGGAAACAACTTGACTTAGGTTTGATAAGTACTATATAGGGTGTATAATGGTTTTCCAAACCACTAAACAAGGTAGAGGAGCTTGGGGTAAAGATTTATAAAAATAGCCATAGGCACATATGCCCTTTATCTTATTTAGTTTCCTTTTATTTTATTTTAACTAGGATGATGAAAAGAGGGGTGAGGTTTAGGGTTTTAGTGGAGTATCACAATGGTTCACCTCTATTTTGAAAAATAAGAATGGCATTAGTCAATATTTGCAGGCTAGGGCTATATGCCCACATATTTTATTTTATTTTAGTTCCTTCTTATTTGATACTATTTTGTTGTGAGAAGATTAGGGTTTAGGGTTTTGGAATTAGGTTCAATGCAATCAATAAACAATTATGGCAATATCACCACATATAAGCAGGCTCACTAGGTACCAAACTTAATTTAATAAAAGTTTTTGTTGGTTCTCATTTTTGGAAAAAGGAAATTCATTGTCTCTTTGTTTTAAATTTTTGGGATGTTACAAACCCTTCCCCCTAAAATAGGAGTGATTTTTTCTGCCACCCAAAGTTGGGATGTCATTTTTTAAACCATTTGTGAACTTGTAATACAAGTATGTGCTTTTGGAATTTGATTCACCCTTATTGTCATTCCATCAGGTTAACGTCTAGCTGATATGTACCACTTGCATGGCATGGCACCACCATCATAACCTTTGCACTTGGCATAGAATTTCTTTGTATCTGTCCACAAAGTCTTGGTTTCAAACTCATGTTTGATTGCGTAAGTCCTGAAACACATCCTAAGCTCATCCATGCTTGGAAACAATCTACCTACTTCAATAACTGAATTTTCTTTGTCATAAACACAAATAAGCTCATCATCATGTCCATCACCCACTTCATCTGCAGCATCATGCATCAACTCTAAATCTATATCTGCATCAGCATCAAATGCAGCAGTCATTGATTGTTTGTTACCATCATCTGCAGCTTCATCTTTCTCCTTTTTCTTGTCTTTCTCATCTACAGGAATACCAAACATAGTTGCCATTTGAATGTCGGACATTGGAGCAATGACCAAATATGTTCGGTCACTTATGTCAACTGTATTCCAATCAATAGATACAGGGATCTCCTCAATGTGATATGCCTCTTCTGCACCTGCCTCCCCTGATAACACTGCCAATTCAGTAACTATAGACATTATCTGCATTTGTGTAGCCCAATCATCCTCAACAATCTGACAAGCCAACTTTGATGGCACATATCCAACCCTAGATGCAGGGTTCAAATCAATAAGCTCTGCCCAAAACAGAACACTACTACTTGTCCAGCCGTCTCGCTGATCGATTTCTTCTACCATTTCTTCCCCTGTGTCAATCCTAACATACTCATGTTTCCAATCATCAAACGCTAACAAAGATACTTCTTGCTTTGGCCCCCAAACCACACTCTCCCCAATTTTGTCCACCACATTCCTCACCGCCTCCTCTTCCATTCTTTCTAGTTCTTGTGGATCAATGTCTCCACTAGGTACATCCCATTCAACCATCGTGTCTCTCTCAATCTCCCGCATGCTTCCATCAATTAACACTGCCTTGGAGGGAAAGAATTTTATGCAAATTTTAAAAGTACCCCTTCCCCTGTTTTTGGCGAGCTATGTGAGCTACGATTCGAGGCAGTAAGAAAATAGAATTGAAATTAAGCTTCAAGATGGGATGAATTACCGATTGCTTGTCCCCTCTCCCGCCTCCCCCATCTCGTTCCCCTCGCACAGCAACGCTGCCGGCCACAACCTAAGCTCAACCCAACCCAGCCTCAGATCTAATGGGTGAGAATAATGGAAGAGGAATTAAGATTTCTAATGGCACTCACCACGTCCGCCGTAGAACGAAAGCGTCGCCGTCCTCGGAGCAAGCTCCGCCACCGTCGACAAGGATGGTGAGCTCCGCCGCCGCCGCTAGAAAATGTCACGTGCGCGCTCGGTCGGAAGGGTGCGGTTGGGTTAGTTGGTTTGACTCAGGGCCACCACTAACTTAAACAAACCCTTAACTAACCTAACAGCCGTTTTATGGCACGGGTGTTGACGAGGAGGTTCCTCGGCAATGCCCATCATGAGGGGCTTGGGTTTAGAGAAAGGCGACGATGGAAGTTCCGGGAGCGAGACGGTACACGACGTACCCAGGTTCACGTCCCCGCGGTGGAGGATCGCTACGTCTTGCTAGCAATTTATTGTATGAATATATGTGTACAGGGGGCCGCCATAGGCGGAGTTGTTGGATCTAGTCTAGTTCTAATCTACGGGTTGTGTTGTCTAGGCGTGTCGCCTCTATGATTTATGTTTCTGAATATGTCCCTAAGGGGGTGCCTGATACGTCTCAAACGTATCCATAATTTCTGATGTTCCATGCTTGTTTTATGACAATACCTACATGTTTTGTTCACACTTTATATCGTTTTGATGCATTTTTTGGAACTAACCTATTGACGAGATGCCGAGGTGCCAGTTCCTGTTTTCTGCTGTTTTTGGTTTCAGAAATCCTAGTAAGGAAATATTCTCGGAATTGGACGAAATCAACGCCCAGCATCTTATAATTGCACGGAGCTTCCAGAACACCGGAGAGGGGCCAGAGGAGAGCCACATGCCCACACAAGGTGGTGGCGGGGGGGCGCGCCCCTATTGTCCCCCAGACCCCTTCCGACTCCGTTTCTTCGCCTATATAAGTCGTCTTGACCTAAAACTTCGACACGGAAAAACCCCGATACGAGAAAAGTTCCAGAGCCGCCGTCATCGCGAAGTCAAGATTCGGGGGACAGAAGTCTCTGTTCCGGCACGCCGCCGGGACGGGAATTGCCCCGGAAGCCATCTCCACCGCCATCGCTGTCTCCCATGATGAGGAGGAGTAATTCTCCCCGGGGCTGAGGGCTCTACCGTAGCTATGTGGTTAATCTCTCTCTCTGTGCTCCAATACAATGATCTCATGAATTGCTTGCTTGATTGAGATCCATATGATGAGTTTTGTATCGCTACTATTTTATGTGCTACTCATGTGATGTTATTAAAGTAGTCTATTCCTCCTGCACGGTGTAATGGTGATTGTGTGTGCATCGTGTGGTTCTTGTCGTAGATTATGATCATAATCTCTTGTAGGTTATGGAGTTAATTATCGCTATGATAGTATTGATGTGATCTATTCCCCCTTTCATAGTGTAATGGTGACAGTGTGTATGCTATGTTAGTACTCGGTTTATTTTGCAAAGATCTATTATGCTCTAAGGTTACTTAAATATGAATGTTGAATGTTGTGGCGCTTGTTAACTCCGGCTTGAGGGAGCTCTTGTAGCCCTACACAACGACTGGTGTTTGTCATCCAACAAAAGAGTGTATGTAGCACAAATGAGAGAAGTTATTATTTATTATGCGATCAATGTTGAGAGTGTCCACTAGTGAAAGTATGATCTCTAGGCCTTGTTTCCAATACTGCAAACACCGTTTATTTACTGTTCTGTTGCATGTTTACTCGCTGCCATATTTTATTCAGATTGCTATTACCACTCATATACATCCATACTACTTGTACTTCACTATCTCTTCGCCGAACTAGTGCACCTATACATCTGACAAGTGTATTAGGTGTGTTGGGGACACAAGAGACTTCTTGTATCGTGATTGCAGGGTTGCTTGAGAGGGATATCTTTGACCTCTTCCTCCCTGAGTTCGATAAACCTTGGGTGATCCACTTATGGGAAAACTTGCTGCTGTTCTACAAACCTCTGCTCTTGGAGGCCCAACATGTCTACAGGAAAAGAAGCGTGAGTAGACATCAAGCTATTTTCTGCGCCGTTGCGGGGAGGAAAGGTAAAAGGCACTCATACTCCGGTCCCAGGTAACTAAGTTATTTTCGTTGCCGTTGTAAGTGCTCGAAGCTATTTCCTTTAGATCCTGCAATTGCATCTTTTGGTTTTCTTGCTTACACTAGTTAGGCATAATGGAAAGCAACAGTGAGCTTTTATTCTATTTCCTGAGTTAAGACATGGATTGTTTGCTGCGAAAATTAAAAAACCTATGGAATCTTATTTGCATGCTAGTAGCAATGATATTAGTATGAACGCTTTGAACACCATTGTTGCTAATGATATGGAAAATTCTAAGCTTGGGGAAGCTGGTTTTGATGAGCATGACATTTTTAGTCCCCCAAGCATTGAGGAGAAAATTTTCTTTGATGATACTTTGCCTCCTATTTATGATGATTATAATGATAGTGGTCTTTTGGTGCCGCCTACTATGGAGAGTAAATTTTATTATGATTATACTATGCCTCCTACACTTGATGAGAATAATAATGATAGCTACTTTGTTGAATTTGCTCCCACTACAACTAATAAAATTGATTATGCTTATGTGGAGAGTAATAATTTTATGCATGTAGCTCATGACAAGAATGTTTTATGTGATAGTTATATTGTTGAGTTTGTTCATGATGCTACTGAAAGTTATTATGAGAGAGGGAAACATGGTTATATGCATCTTAATAATATTAAATTTCCCCTCTTTATGTTGAGAATCTTGAAATTGCGCTTGTGTTGCTTTTCTATGCTTACCACTTTGTTCTTCATGAATTTATTTGTGTACAAGATTCCTTTTCATAGGAAGTGGGTTAGGCTTAAATGTGTTTTGAATTTGCTTCTTGATGTTCTCTTTTGCTTCAACTCTTATTTCTTATGAGAGCATCATCATTAAAATTACTGAGCCCATCTTAATGGCTCTAAAGAAAGAACTTCTTGGGAGATAACCCATGTTTTATTTTGCTACTATTTTGTTGAGTCTTGGAAGTTGTTTACTACTGTAGCAACCTCTACTTATCATGTTTTTGTGCCAAGTAAAGTCTCTATGGTAAAGTTGATGCTAGATTTGGATTGCTGCGCAGAAACAGCATTGCTGTCTGTCACGAATTCGCGCAGATCTCTCTGTAGAAGAGTCGAAAAAATCTGAAAATTTACGTGCGTGATCCTCAGATATGTACGCAACTTTCATTAGTTTTGAGTTTTTCTGTTTGAGCAAGTTAAGTGCCCCTGCAAAATTCGTCTTTACGGACTGTTCTGTTTTTGACAGATTCTGCCTTTTATTTCGCATTGCCGCTTTTGCTATGTTGAATGAGTTTCTTTGTTCCATTAACTTTCAGAAGCTTTGTGCAATGTCCAGAAGTGTTAAGAATGATTGTGTCACCTCTGAACATGTGAATTTTTATTATGCACTAACCCTCTAATGAGTTTGCTTGAAGTTTGGTGTGGAGGAAGTTTTCAAGGGTCAAGAGAAGAGGATGATATACTATGATCAAGAAGAGTGAAAGTCTAAGCTTGGGGATGCCCCGGTGGTTCATCCCTGCATATTTTAAGAAGACTCAAGCATCTAAGCTTGGGAATGCCCAAGGCATCCCCTTCTTCATCGACAACTTATCAGGTCACTTCTAGTGAAACTATATTTTTATTCCATCACATCTTATGTACTTTACTTGGAGCGTCTGTGTGCTTTTATTTTCGTTTTGTTATTTTCATTCTCTGAATAAATTCATGCTCATGTGTGGGAGAGAGACACGCTCCGCTTTTTCATATGGAACACTTGTATTCTTAGTTGTGCTTTTAATGTTCAAGGGCGAAAGTTGATCGCTTCACTTATTGCTATTTGGTTGGAATAAGAAAATGCTGCATATGGTTTGGAATAACTTGGCAATTGTTTGAGCTCTCATAGATCATGTTTAAGCTCTTGCATCATGTAGTTTAATCTATTAATGAAGAACTACCGTAGAGCTTGTTTAATTTGGTTTGCATGATTGGTCTCTCTAAGTCTAGATATTTTCTGGTAAAGTGTTTGAACAACAAGGAAGACAGTGTAGAGTCTTATAATGCTTGCAATATGTTCTTGTGTAAGTTTTGCTGTACCTGTTCATACTTGTGTTTGCTTCAAACAACCTTGCTAGCCCAAACCTTGTACTGAGAGGAAATGCTTCTCGTGCATCCAAACACCTTGAGCCAAAACCCATGCCATTTGTGTCCACCATATCTACCTACTATGTGGTATTTTCCTGCCATTCCAAAGTAAATTACTTGAGTGCTACCTTTAAAATTTCATTCCTTTATCTTTGCAATATATAGCTCATGGGACAAATAGCTTAAAAACTATTGTGGTAATGAATATGTAGTTATGTGTCTTAATTCTTATAAGTTGCTTGTTGAGCGGTAACCATGTTTCTGGGGACGCCATCAACTTTTTTCCTTTGTTGGATATCATGTGAGATGATATGCATGTTCGTCTTGTCTGAAGTAAGTGCGATTTCATGATCAAATGGTTTGAGTATGCATATGTTAGAGAAGAACATTGGGCCACTAACTAAAGCCATGTATCATGGTGGAAGTTTCAGTTTGGACATACAACCTCAATCTCTTATGAGAATATTATTTGTTGTTGAATGCTTAAGCATTAAAAGAGGAGTCCATTATCTGTTGTCTATGTTGTCCCGGTATGGATGTCTAAGTTGAGAATAATCAAAAGCGAGAAATCCAATGCGTGCTTTCTCCTTAGACCTTTGTACAGGCGGCATAGAGGTACCCCTTTGTGACACTTGGTTGAAACATATGTCATGCAATGATAATCCGTGTTATCCGAGCTGATTAGGACAAGGTGCGAGCACTATTAGTACTCTATGCATGAGACTTGCAACTTGTAGGAAGTATTATGCATAGCACATATGAATTATTACTACCGTTGACAAAATTGTTTCTATGTTTTCAAAATAAAAGCTCTAGCACAAAAATAGTAATCCATGCTTCCCTCTGCGAAGGGCCATTCTTCTACTTTATTGTTGAGTCAGTTTACCTATTTCTTTCTATCTTAGAAGCAAACACTTGTGTAAACTGTGTGCATTGATTCTTACATGTTTACCTATTGCACTTGTTATATTACTTTATGTTGACAATTATCCATGAGATATACATGTTGAAGTTGAAAGCAACCGCTGAAACTTATATCTTCCTTTGTGTTGTTTCAAAGCTTTTTACTAAGAATTTATTGCTTTATGAGTTAACTCTTATGCAAGTCTTATTGATGCTTGTCTTGAAAGTACTATTCGTGAAAAGTCTTTGCTATATGATTCAGTTGTTTACTCATTGTCTTCATCATTGCTTCGAATCGCTGCATTCATCTCATATGCTTTACAATAATGTTGATCAAGATTGTGTTGGTAGCATGTCACTTCAGAAATTATTTGTTGTTATCGTTTACCTACTCGAGGGCGAGTAGGAACTAAGCTTGGGGATGCTTGATACGTCTCAAACGTATCCATAATTTCTGATGTTCCATGCTTGTTTTATGACAATACCTACATGTTTTGTTCACACTTTATATCGTTTTGATGCATTTTCCGGAACTAACCTATTGACGAGATGCCGAGGTGCCAGTTCCTGTTTTCTGCTTTTGGTTTCAGAAATCCTAGTAAGGAAATATTCTCGGAAATGAAATCAACGCCCATCATCTTATAATTGCACGAGCTTCCAGAACACCGGAGAGGGGCCAGAGGAGAGCCACAGGCCCACCACACAAGGTGGCGGCGCGGTGGGGGCGCCCCCTATTGTCTGGTGACCTGATACGCGTAGATGCACACGTCCGTTGGGAACCCCAAGTGGAAGGTATGATGCGTATAGAAGCAAGTTTCCCTCAGTATGAAACCAAGGTTATCGAACCAGTAGGAGCCAAGAAGCACGTGAAGGTTGTTGGTGGAGGAGTGTAGTGCGGCGCAACACCAGTGAAACCGGCGCCAACGTGGAACCTGCACAACACAATCAAAGTACTTTGCCCCAACGTAACAGTGAGGTTGTCAATCTCACCGGCTTGCTGAAAACAAAGGATTAAACGTATCGAGTGGAAAATGGTGTTTGTTTGCAAAGAACAGTAAAACAGTAGAATGTATTCAGATGTAAAAGAATGGACCGGGGTCCACAGTTCACTAGTGGTGTCTCTCCAATAACATAACTAACATGTTGGGTGAACAAATTACAGGCGGGCAATTGACAAATAAAGATTCAATACATACCAATGATGATTACTATGTGATTTAATCAGGGCATTACGACAAAGTACATAGACCGCTATCCAGCATGCATCTATGCCTAAATAATCCACCTTCAGGTTATCATCCGAACCCCTTCCAGTATTAAGTTGCAAACAACAGATAATTGCATTAAGTATGGTGTGTAATGTAATCAACACAAATATCCTTAGACAAAGCATCAATGTTTTATCCCTAGTAGCAACAGCACATCCACAACCTTAGAACCTACTGTCACGATCCCAGATTCAATGGAGGCATGAACCCACTATCGAGCATAATTACTCCCTCTTAGAGTTACAAGTATCAACTTGGCCAGAGCCTCTACTAGCAACGGAGAGCATGCAAGAACATAAACAACACATATATGATAGATTGATAATCAACTTGACATAATATTCTATATTCATCGGATCCCACCAAACACAACATGTAGCATTACAAATAGATGATCTTGATCATGTTAGGCAGCTCACAAGATCTAAACAATGATAGCACATGCGGAGAAGACAACCATCTAGCTACTGCTATGGACCCATAGTCCAAGGATGAACTACTCACGCATCAATCCGGAGGCGGGCATGATGATGTAGAGCCCCTCCGGTGATGATTCCCCTCTCCGAAGGGTGCCGGAGGCGATCTCCTGAATCCCGAGATGGGATTGGCGGCGGCGGCGTCTGGAAGGTTTTCCGTATCGTGGCTCTCGGTACGGGGGTTTCGCGACGAAGGCTATTTGTAGGCGGAAGGGTAGTTCATGGGGCGACGCGAGGGCCGGACCACGGCCGCGCGGCCGGGGCCAGGTCGCGCCTTTGTTGTCGGCCACCTCGTGGCCCCACTTCTGTACTCTTCGGTCTTCGGAAGCTTCGTGGAAAAATAGGACCCTGGGCGTTGATTTCGTCCAATTCGAGAATATTTCCTTACTAGGATTTCTGAAACCAAAAACAGCAGAAAACAAAGCGGCACTTGGCATCTTGTTAATAGGTCAGTGCCGGAAAATGTATAATAATGCTGTAAAGTATGTATAAAACATTCAAGTATTGTCATAAAAGTAGCATGGAACATAAGAAATTATAGATACGTTTGAGACGTATCAAGCATCCCCAAGCTTAGTTCCTACTCGCCCTCGAGTAGGTAAACGATAACACAAATAATTTCTGAAGTGACATGCTACCAACATAATCTTGATCAACATTATTGTAAAGCATATGAGATGAATGGAGTGATCTGAACAAAAGATTGCTAACAAAGATAATGACTAAACAAATGAATCATATAGCAAAACTTTTCATGAATAGTACTTTCAAGACAAGCATCAATAAGAGTTGCATAAGAGCTAACTCATAAGCAATAAATTCTAAGTAGAATGCATTGAAGCAACACAAAGGATGATTAAGTTTCAGCAATTGCTTTCAACTTGTAACATGTATATCTCATGGATATTTGTCAACATAGAGTAATATAACAGGTGCAATAAGTAAACATGTAAGAATCAATGCACACAGTTAACACAAGTGTTTGCTTCTAAGATAGAAAGAAGTGGGTAAACTAACTCAACATAAAGTAAAAGAATGGCCCTTCGCAGAGGGAAGCATGGATTACTATTTTTGTGCTAGAGCTTTTTTTTGAAAACATAGAAACAATTTTGTCAACGGTAGTAATAATTCATATGTGCTATGCATAATACTTCCTACAAGTTGCATGTCTCATGCATAGAGTACTAATAGTGCTCGCACCTTGTCCTAATCAGCTCGGAAAACACGGATTATCATCGCATAACATATGTTTCAACCAAGTGTCACAAAGGGGTACCTCTATGCCGCCTGTACAAAGGTCTAAGGAGAAAGCACGCATTGGATTTCTCGCTTTTGATTATTCTCAACTTAGACATCCATACCGGGACAACATAGACAACAGATAATGGACTCCTCTTTTAATGCTTAAGCATTCAACAACAAATAATATTCTCATAAGAGATTGAGGTTGTATGTCCAAACTGAAACTTCCACCATGATACATGACTTTAGTTAGCGGCCCAATGTTCTTCTCTAACATATGCATACTCAAACCATTTGATCATGAAATCGCACTTACTTCAGACAAGACGAACATGCATAGCATCTCACATGATATCCAACAAAGGTAAAAAGTTGATGGCGTCCCCAGAAACATGGTTACCGCTCAACAAGCAACTTATAAGAACTAAGACACATAACTACATATTCATCACCACAATAGTTTTTAAGCTATTTGTCCCATGAGCTATATATTGCAAAGATAAAGGAATGAAATTTTAAAGGTAGTGATACGTCTCTGACGTATCAATAATTTCTTATGTTCCATGCTACTTTATTGATGATACCTACATGTTTTATGCACACTTTATGTCATATTCGTGCATTTTACGGAACTAACCTATTAACAAGATGCCGAAGTGCAGTTCCTGTTTTCTGCTGTTTTTGGTTTCAGAAATCCTAGTAACAAAATATTCTCGGAATCGGACGAAATCAACGCCCAGGTTCCTATTTTTCCCGGAACCATCCAGAACACCCGAGAGCCGCCAGAGGGAAGCCCTGGGGGCCCCACACCACACGCGCGGCCGGGGGGCGTGCCGCCCTATGGTGTGGTGGCCCCGGCCCCCTCCGAGGCTGCCCTTCCGCCTATTTAAAGCCTCCGTCGCGAAAACCCTATTACGTTGGACGAAACCCACAGAAACCTTCCAGAGCCGCCGCCATCGCGAAGCCAAGATCTGGGGGACAGGAGTCTCTGTTCCGGCACCCTGCCGGACGGGGAAGTGCCGCCGGAAGGCTTCTCCATCGACACCGCTGCCATCTCCACCGCCATCTTCATCACCGCTGCTGCTCCCATGAGGAGGGAGTAGTTCTCCATCGAGGCTCGGGGCTGTACCGGTAGCTATGTGGTTCATCTCTCTCCTATGTACTTCAATACAATAATCTCATGAGCTGCCTTACATGATTGAGATTCATATGATGATGCTTGTAATCTAGATGTCATTGTGCTAGTCAAGTGAGTTTTACTTATGTGATCTCCGGAGACTCCTTGTCCCACGTGTGTAAAGGTGACAGTGTGTGCACCGTGTGGGTCTCTTAGGCTATATTTCACAGAATACTTATTCACTATTATGAATGGCATAGTGAAGTGCTTATTTATATCCCTTTATGATTGCAATGTGTTTTGTATCACAATTTATCTATGTGCTACTCTAGTGATGTTATTAAAGTAGTTTTATTCCTCCTGCACGGTGTAATGGTGACAGTGTGTGCATCCGTGTTAGTACTTGGCGTAGGCTATGATTATGATCTCTTGTAGATTATGAAGTTAACTATTACTATGATAGTATTGATGTGATCTATTCCTCCTAACTGGTGTGAAGGTGACAGTGTGCATGCTATGTTAGTACTTGGTTTAGTCGTGTCGATCTTTCATGCACTCTAAGGTTATTTAAATATGAACATTGAATTGTGGAGCTTGTTAACTCCGGCATTGAGGGTTCGTGTAATCCTACGCAATGTGTTCATCATCCAACAAGAGAGTGTAGAGTATGCATTTATCTATTCTGTTATGTGATCAAAGTTGAGAGTGTCCACTAGTGAAAGTCTATTCCCTAGGCCTTGTTCCTAAATACGCTCGCTGCTTGTTTACTACTGCAATATTACTACCATCAACTGCACGCCAGCAAGCTATTTTCTGGCGCCATACTACTGCTCATATTCATTCATACCACTTGTATTTCACTATCTCTTCGCCGAACTAGTGCACCTATTAGGTGTGTTGGGGACACAAGAGACTTCTTGCTTTGTGGTTGCAGGGTTGCATGAGAGGGATATCTTTGACCTCTTCCTCCCGAGTTCGATAAACCTTGGGTGATCCACTTAAGGGAAACTTGCTGCTGTTCTACAAACCTCTGCTCTTGGAGGCCCAACACTGTCTACAAGAATAGAAGCACCCGTAGACAGGTAGCACTCAAGTAATTTACTTTGGAATGGCAGAAAAATACCACATAGTAGGTAGATATGGTGGACACAAATGGCATGGGTTTTGGCTCAAGGTGTTTGGATGCACGAGAAGCATTTCCTCTCAGTACAAGGTTTGGGCTAGCAAGGTTGTTTGAAGCAAACACAAGTATGAACAGGTACAGCAAAACTTACACAAGAACATATTGCATTATAAGACTCTACACTGTCTTCCTTGTTGTTCAAACATTTTACCCGAAAATATCTAGACTTAGAGAGACCAATCATGCAAACCAAATTAAACAAGCTCTACGGTAGTTCTTCATTAATAGATTAAACTACATGATGCAAGAGCTTAAACATGATCTATGAGAGCTCAAACAATTGCCAAGTTATTCCAAACCATATGCAGCATTTTCTGATTCCAACCAAATAGCAATTTAACGAAGCAATTTCAGCCTTCGCCATGAACATTAAAGCACAATTAAGAACACAAGTGTTCCATATGAAAAAGCGGAGCGTAATATCTCCAATATAAGGATGATGGGATCCAACTTTATTCAAACAAAAATAAAAGCAAACCGACGCTCCAAGTAAAGAACATAAGATGTGATGGAATAAAAATATAGTTTCACTAGAAGTGACCTGATAATGTTGTCGATGAAGAAGGGGATGCCTTGGGAATCCCCAAGCTTAGATGCTTGAGTCTTCTTAAAATATGCAGGGATGAACCACCGGGGCATCCCCAAGCTTAGACCTTTCACTCTTCTTGATCATAGTATATCATTCTCTTCTCTTGACCCTTGAAAACTTCCTCCACACCAAACTTCAAGCAAACTCATTAGAGGGTTAGTGCATAATCAAAAATTCACACATTCAGAGATGACACAATCATTCTTAACACTTCAGGATATTGCACAAAGCTTCTTAAAGTTAATGGAACAAAGAAACTCATTCAACATAGCAAAAACGGCAATGCGAAATAAAAGGCAGAATCTATCAAAAACAGAACAGTCCGTAAAAACGAATCTGGCAGGGAAACTTAACTTTCTCAAATGGAAAAACTTAAAACCAATGAAAGTTGCGTACATATATGTGGATCACGCTCGTAAATTTTCAGATTTTTTTGATTTTTTTACAGAGAGCTCTGCGAGAATTCGTGACAGACAGCAATGCTGTTTCTGCGCAGCAATCCAAATATAGCATCAACTTTAGCATAGAAATTTTACTTGGCACATAAACATGATAAGGAGAGGTTGCTACAGTAGTAAACAACTTCCAAGACTCAACAATACAGTAAATAAAATAAAACATGGGTTATCTCCCAAGAAGTGCTTTTCTTTAACGCCTTTCAGCTAGGCGCAGAAAGTGCAAATCAAGTAACATCAAGAGAAGAAGCATCAACATCATAATTTGTTCTAATAATAGAATCAAAAGGCAACTTCATTCTCTTTCTAGGGAAGTGTTCCATACCTTTCTTGAGAGGAAATTGATATTTAATATTACCTTCCCTCATATCAATAACAGCACCAACGGTTCGAAGAAAAGGTCTTCCCAATACAATAGGACAAGATGCATTGCATTCGATATCCAAGACAACAAAATCAACGGGGACAAGGTTATTGTTAACCGTAATGCGAACATTATCAATCCTCCCCAAAGGTTTCTTTTTAACATTATCGGCAAGATTAACATCCAAATAACAATTTTTCAATGGTGGCAAGTCAAGCATATCATAAATTTTCTTAGGCATAACAGAAATACTTGCACCAAGATCACATAAAGCATTACATTCAAAATCATTGAATTTCATCTTAATGATGGGCTCCCAACCATCTTCTAACTTCCTAGGAATAGAAGCTTCAAGTTTTAATTTCTCTTCCCTAGCTTTAATGAGAGCATTTGTAATATGTTTCGTAAAGGCTAAATTTATAGCACTAGCATTGGGACTTCTAGCAAGTTTTTGTAAGAACTTTATAACTTCAGTAATATGACAATCATCAAAATCTAAACCATTATGTTCTACAGCAATGGAATCATTGTCACCAATATTTTGAAAAATTTCAGCAGTTTTATCACAAGCAGTTTCAGCAGTTTCAGGCAATTTTGCGCGCTTTGTACTAGGAGTAGAAACATTGCCAACACCAATTATTTTACCATTGATAGTAGGAGGTGTAGCAACATGTGAAGAATCAACATTACTAGTGGTGGTAATAGTCCATACTTTAGCTACATTATTTTCTTTAGCAAGTTTTTCTTTTTCTTCTCTATCCCACCTAGCATGCAATTCAGCCAACATTCTAATATTATCATTAATTCGAACTTGGATGGCATTTGTTTTAGCAAACCTAGCATCTTTAACTTCCTCAGGCATAACTTTCAATTTTAAAATATCAACATCAAGAGCAAGACTATCAACCTTAGAAGCAAGAACATCAATTTTACCAAGCTTTTCTTCAACAGTTTTATTGAAAGCAGTTTGTGTACTAATAAATTCTTTAAGCATCACTTCAAGACCAGAGGGTACACTCTTATTATTGTTGTAAGAATTACCATAAGAATTACCATAACCATTACCATTATTAGAAGGATATGGCCTATAGTTGTTGTTACCATAATTATTCCTATAAGCATTGTTGTTGAAATTATTACTCTTAATGAAATTCACATCAACATTTTCTTCTTGAGCAACCAATGAAGCTAAAGGAACATTATTAGGATCAATATGAGATCTACCATTTGCAAGCATAGACATAATAGCATCAATCTTATCACCCAAAGAAGAGGTTTCTTCAACAGAATTTACCTTCTTACCTTGAGGAGTTCTTTCAGTGTGCCATTCAGAGTAATTGATCATCATATCATCAAGTAGTTTAGTCGCGGCGCCCAAGGTGATGGACATAAAAGTACCTCCAGCAGCTGAATCCAATAGGTTCCTCGAGGAAAAATTCAATCCTGCATAAAAGGTTTGGATGATCATCCAAGTAGTCAGTCCATGGGTTGGGCAATTCTTTACCAAAGATTTCATTCTCTCCCATGCTTGAGCAACATGTTCATTATCAAATTGTTTAAAATTCATTATGCTACTTCTCAAAGATATAATCTTAGCAGGAGGATAATATTTACTAATAAAAGCATCTTTACATTTAGTCCATGAATCAATACTATTTTTAGGCAAAGAAAGCAACCAATCTTTAGCTCTTCCTCTTAGTGAGAAAGGAAACAATTTCAGTTTTATAATATCACCATCTACATCCTTATACTTTTGCATTTCACAAAGTTCAACAAAATTATTAAGATGGGCAGCAACATCATCAGTACTAACACCAGAAAATTGCTCTCTCATAACAAGATTCAGTAAAGCAGGTTTAATTTCATAGAATTCTGCTGTAGTAGCAGGTGGAGCAATAGGAGTACATATAAAATCATTATTATTTGTGCTAGTGAAATCACACAACTTAGTATTTTCAGGAGTACCCATTATAACAGTAATAAAGTAAACTAGGCAAGTAGAATAAAGACAAGTAACTAAATTTTTTGTGTTTTTGATATAGAGCTAGTAAATAAGACAGAAAGTAAAGTAACTAATTTTTTTGTGTTTTTTAATATGAAGCAAACAAGACAGTAAATAAAAATAAAGTAAAGCAAGACAAAAACAAAGTAAAGAGATTGGAAGTGGAGACTCCCCTTGCAGCGTGTCTTGATCTCCCCGGCAACGGCGCCAGAAATTTAGCCGTTGCCGTGGGAGGCAATTCTCTGTGGTGTAACTTTTCTTCAGTTCCCCGACAACGGCGCCAGAAATTTAGCTTCATACGCGTAGATGCACACGTCCGTTGGGAACCCCAAGTGGAAGGTATGATGCGTATAGAAGCAAGTTTCCCTCAGTATGAAACCAAGGTTATCGAACCAGTAGGAGCCAAGAAGCACGTGAAGGTTGTTGGTGGAGGAGTGTAGTGCGGCGCAACACCAGTGAAACCGGCGCCAACGTGGAACCTGCACAACACAATCAAAGTACTTTGCCCCAACGTAACAGTGAGGTTGTCAATCTCACCGGCTTGCTGAAAACAAAGGATTAAACGTATCGAGTGGAAAATGGTGTTTGTTTGCAAAGAACAGTAAGAACAGTAGAATGTATTCAGATGTAAAAGAATGGACCGGGGTCCACAGTTCACTAGTGGTGTCTCTCCAATAAGATAACTAACATGCTGGGTGAACAAATTACAGGCGGGCAATTGACAAATAAAGATTCAATACATACCAATGATGATTACTATGTGATTTAATCAGGGCATTACGACAAAGTACATAGACCGCTATCCAGCATGCATCTATGCCTAAATAATCCACCTTCAGGTTATCATCCGAACCCCTTCCAGTATTAAGTTGCAAACAACAGATAATTGCATTAAGTATGGTGCATAATGTAATCAACAAAAATATCCTTAGACAAAGCATCAATGTTTTATCCCTAGTAGCAACAGCACATCCACAACCTTAGAACCTACTGTCACGATCCCAGATTCAATGGAGGCATGAACCCACTATCGAGCATAATTACTCCCTCTTGGAGTTACAAGTATCAACTTGGCCATAGCCTCTACTAGCAACGGAGAGCATGCAAGAACATAAACAACACATATATGATAGATTGATAATCAACTTGACATAATATTCTATATTCATCGGATCCCGCCAAACACAACATGTAGCATTACAAATAGATGATCTTGATCATGTTAGGCAGCTCACAAGATCTAAACAATGATAGCACATGCGGAGAAGACAACCATCTAGCTACTGCTATGGACCCATAGTCCAAGGATGAACTACTCACGCATCAATCCGGAGGCGGGCATGATGATGTAGAGCCCCTCCGGTGATGATTCCCCTCTCCGGCAAGGTGCCGGAGGCGATCTCCTGAATCCCCGAGATGGGATTGGCGGCGGCGGCGTCTCTGGAAGGTTTTCCGTATCGTGGCTCTCGGTACAGGGGTTTCGCAACGAAGGCTATTTGTAGGCGGAAGGGTAGGTCGGGGGCGACGCGAGGGGCCGGACCACGAGGCGCGCCGGGGCCGCGCCGCCTGTTGTCCGGCCACCTCGTGGCCCCACTCGTGTTTTCGGTCTTAAGCTTCGTGGAAAAATAGGACCCTGGGCGTTGATTTCGTCCAATTCCGAGAATATTTCCTTACTAGGATTTCTGAAACCAAAAACAGCAACTGGCACTTCGGCATCTTGTTAATAGGTTAGTGCCGGAAAATGTATAATAATGTTGTAAAGTATGTATAAAACATTCAAGTATTGTCATAAAAGTAGCATGGAACATAAGAAATTATAGATACATTTGAGACGTATCATGACCCCAGACCCCTTCTGACTCCGTTTCTTCGCCTATATAAGTCGTCTTGACCTAAAACATCGACACGGAAAAACCCCGATACGAGTTAAGTTCCAGAGCCGCCGTCATCGTGAAGTCAAGATTCGGGGGACAGAAGTCTCTGTTCCGGCACGCCGCCGGGACGGGGAATTGCCCCCGGAAGCCATCTCCACCGCCATCGCTGTCTCCCATGATGAGGAGGGAGTAATTCTCCCCTGGGGCTGAGGGCTCTACCGTAGCTATGTGGTTAATCTCTCTCTGTACTCCAATACAATGATCTCATGAATTGCTTGCATGATTGAGATCCATATGATGAGCTTTGTATCGCTACTAGTTTATGTGCTACTCATGTGATGTTATTAAAGTAGTCTATTCCTCCTGCACGGTGTAATGGTGACAGTGTGTGCATCGTGTGGTTCTTGTCGTAGATTATGATCATAATCTCTTGTAGGTTATGGAGTTAATTATCGCTATGATAGTATTGATGTGATCTATTCCCCCTTTCATAGTGTAATGGTGACAGTGTGTATGCTATGTTAGTACTCGGTTTATTTTGCAAAGATCTATTATGCTCTAAGGTTACTTAAATATGAATGCTGAATGTTGTGGCGCTTGTTAACTCCGGCTTGAGGGAGCTCTTGTAGCCCTACACAACGACTGGTGTTTGTCATCCAACAAAAGAGTGTATGTAGCACAAATGAGAGAAGTTATTATTTATTATGCGATCAATGTTGAGAGTGTCCACTAGTGAAAGTATGATCCCTAGGCCTTGTTTCCAATACTGCAAACACCGCTTATTTACTGTTCTGTTGCATGTTTACTCGCTGCCATATTTTATTCAGATTGCTATTACCACTCATATACATCCATACTACTTGTACTTCACTATCTCTTCGCCGAACTAGTGCACCTATACATCTGACAAGTGTATTACGTGTGTTGGGGACACAAGAGACTTCTTGTATCATGATTGCAGGGTCGCTTGAGAGGGATATCTTTGACCTCTTTCTCCCTGAGTTCGATAAACCTTGGGTGATCCACTTAAGGGAAAACATGCTGCTGTTCTACAACAAAAGAAGCGTGAGTAGACATCAGTGCCCTTGCCTGGCTTTATATATCAGCCAAACTAGGGTTTACAAGAGTCCTAGGAGGATTCGTATTGGAGTCTTCTTTCTTTTAATCCAAGTTGAAGCGCGCGCAGGTCCAGCTTGTCGAGTCCTTGTGCTGGTCCATATTGACAATCTGTATCGTGTATAGCAATGTCAGGTATCCGAAGGGTTATTGATGCGCGTAGATGTACACGTCCGTTGGGAACCCCAAGAGGAAGGTATGATGCGCACAATGGCAAGTTTCCCTCAATAAGAAACCAAGGTTTAATCGGACCAGTAGGAGTCAAGAAGCACGTTGAAGGTTGATGGTGGCGAAATGTGATGCGGCGCAACACCAGGGATTCCGGCGCCAACGTGGAACCTGCACAACACAACCAAAGTACTTTGCCCCAACGAAACAGTGAGGTTGTCAATCTCACCGACTTGCTGTAACAAAGGATTAACCGTATTGTGTGGAAGATGATTGTTTGCGAAGAAAACAGTAAAACAAGTATTGCGAAGATTGTATGCGATGTAAAGAATAGGACCGGGGTCCACAGTTCACTAGAGGTGTCTCTCCCATAAGATTAAAGCATGTTGGGTGAACAAATTACAGTCGGGCAATTGACAAATAGAAAAGGGCATAACAATGCATATACATGATATGATAAATATAGTGAGATTTAATTGGGCATTACGACAAAGTACATAGACCGCCATCCAGCATGCATCTATGCCTAAAAAGTCCACCTTCAGGTTATCATCCGAACCCCTTCCAGTATTAAGTTGCAAGCAACAGACAATTGCATTAAGTATGGTGCGTAATGTAATCAACAACTACATCCTTAGACATAGCATCAATGTTTTATCCCTAGTGGCAACAACACATCCACAACCTTAGAACTTTCTGTCACTGTCCCAGATTCAATAGAGGCATGAACCCACTATCGAGCATAAATACTCCCTCTTGGAGTTAAGAGCAAAAACTTGGCCAGAGCCTCTACTAATAACGGAGAGCATGCAAGATCATAAACAACACATAAATAATAGATTGATAATCACCATAACATAGTATTCTCTATCCATCGGATCCCGACAAACACAACATATAGTATTACAGATAGATGATCTTGATCATGTTAGGCAGCTCACAAGATCCAACAATGAAGCACACAAGGAGAAGACGATAGCTACTGCTATGGACCCATAGTCCAGGGGTGAACTACTCACTCATCACTCCGGAGGCGATCATGGCGATGAAGAGTCCTCCGGGAGATGATTCCCCTCCCGTAGGGTGCCGGAGGCGATCTCCTGAATCCCCGAGATGGGATTCGCGGCGGCGTCTCTGGAAGGTTTTCCGTATCGTGGCTCTCGGCGGGGGTTTCGCGACGGAGGCTTTAAGTAGGCGGAAGGGCAACGCGGGGGCCACACGAGGGCCCCACACGCCAGGGCCGCGCGGCCAAGCCCTAGGCCGCGCCGCCCTGTTGTGGCGGCGCCTCGTGGCCCCACTTCCTTTCCCCTTCGGTCTTCTGGAAGCTTCGTGCAAAAATAGGACCCTGGGCGTTGATTTCGTCCAATTCCGAGAATATTTCCTTACTAGGATTTCTGAAACCAAAAACAGCAGAAAACAACAACTGGCTCTTCGGCATCTTGTTAATAGGTTAGTTCCGGAAAATGCGTAAATACGACATATAATGTGTATAAAACATGTAGATATCATCAATAATGTAGCATGGAACATAAGAAATTATCGATACGTTGGAGACGTATCAGCATCCCCAAGCTTAGTTCTGCTCGTCCCGAGCAGGCAAACGATAACAAGGATAATTTCTGGAGTGACATGCCATCATAATCTTGATCATACTATTGTAAACATATGTAATGAATGCAGCGATCAAAACAATGGTAATGACATGAGTAAACAAATGAATCATAAGGCAAAGACTTTTCATGAATAGTACTTCAAGACAAGCCACTACAAGAAAAGTTCTGATAGACAACGTCCCAAAATCGTCCACTAAGGGGTATTTTTCGTCGCCTATGGGCCTAACCCGACGATATGGGTTCTGTTGTCGAAACTGCGTCAGGCAAAGTCCAACGACGATTTTTTCGGTCCGTCGCGCTTGGGCGCCCTTCCGCCACGGAAAATCGGACCGTTGCCCAAGTGTTTTCGGGAGCCCGTTGACTGCTGACGTCATGCAAACTGACACGTGGCAGACGCCGTTAACTGCCAGTTAACGGCGTTAACCGGCTGAAACCCCGTGGTAGATGGTAGGCCCACACGAGGCCTGCCACGTCTTAAGCGGGCCGGGCCAGATGACATAGTTTGACCGGTCAACTATATAGCTGGGCTGGTCCATTAGTTACGTGGGCCGGGCCTAACCTCTAATGTTGACTGGTCAAAACTTAAATGGGCCAGCCCATTTAACATGTGGGGTCCACCTTATGCAATGGCCGGCCAAAAACACAGGTGGGTCCCACTTTCCCTAAAAGGCCGCCCATTTAGTGTGGGGTCCACCATAGCAAGTGGGCGACCCAACAAGCTAGTGGGTCGGCCAAAAACACGGTGGGTCCCACTATCCCGTTAAAGGGCCGGCCCATTTAGTATGTGGGTCCACCATATAGCAAGTGGGCCGGCCCAACAATATAGTGGGCCGGGCCAAAACACAAAGTGGGTCCCACCTTCTGTTAAAGGGCCGCCCATTTAGTATGTGGCGTCCACTATATAGCAAGTGGGCTGGCCCACCAAGATAGTGGTCGGCAAAAAACACGTGGGTCCCACATTCCCGTTAATGGGCCGCCATTTGGTATGTGGGGTCCACCATATAGAAAGTGGGCCGGCCCAACAAGATAGTGGGCCGGCCAAAAACAGGGTCCCACCTTCCTATGAAAGGGCCGGCCCGTTTACCATGTGGGACCACCATATAGCAAGTGGGCTGGCCCAACAAGATAGTGGGCCGGGCCAAAAGCACAGGTGGGCCCCACTTTCCTGTTAAAGGGCCGGCCCAATTAGTATGTGGGGTCCACCATATAGCAAGTGGGCCGGCCCAACAAGATAGTGGGCCGGGCCAAAAACACAGGTGGGTCCCACTTTCCTCTTAAAGGGCCGGCCCATTTAGTATGTGGGGTCCTCCAAAAGCAAATGGGCTGGCCCCACTAATTAGTGGGCCGGCCCAGTAGTTGGTGGGGTCCACCTTAAAGCAAGTGGGCCAGCCCAATTAGTGTGTGGGTCCACCGTAAATCAAATGGGCTGGCCCAAGAAGTAAGTGGGCCAGCCCGTTTAGTTGCTGTTTATATGCCGGCATAATATGCGCTTTAGGATTTTGCGGGCAGGCACATATGTGATTTCGCTTAATTGGGCCGTTTAAGGGATGGGAATTCGTGATTTAGATACTGAGAATATTTACGCAGCATTGATTTCTGTCGGATAGCCTCACTTACCACAAGCACCAAAGAAAAAATGCGCGAAAGAACTATAAAAACTAACTAAATATTACATCAGCTGCAAGGCATTGAAAAAAATATTACAGAACCCAGAGAAATTGAATGGTAATTAAACCTAGCAATACAATGAAGCGATCCGGCAATCTTTTAAGTTGTCCATGCAGCACCTATATCTGAAACAAAGACATTACAAGTTAAGACAGCAACAATGGAAAGGCAAAGACACTACAATATTGTTTGCCAAAGAATTTGGAACTCATCATTTCGTCGTTATAACAAGATCATTGTAATGCGCACAATAAGCAAACAAAGAGTGCATGCCGCATACCAACAGCCAATATAACAGAGCATGTTAGAATGAAACAGCAGACTTACTACTGTCGAGTCCCATGCAAACCAACATGTTCAGGGAGTACAAAATTGGCATGAACAACATAGTAGCAGGCTATAAATTTTGTAACAACGACTGAGCAAGATGAAGTTATGATGGCTACATCTACAGAGCAGGGAATGTAAACCAAAAATAGAAGTTACGATGGCAAAAGCTAAAGAGGAGGGAATGTGAACCAACATGTGCCAAGTGCAATTACTTCATTTTGGCCGTGAACTAAATAATACTCCTGAACTTATAGTGAAGGGGATGCAAATCAAGATGTTTCGGGATATAAACTTGTAATGAGCAACACATAGAGGATAGTTAATGCTGGAGCTTAGGATGGACCAGATACAGAATATAGTGGGATCACCTGTGAACTTGTATAAGAGGGAATGCAAACCAATATGTTCAGCTTTCCATATGTGAGCGTCATGCCAAGTCAGAGAAACAAGTCAATAATGCAGCTTTTGAAGAACAAGATGGCACGCAAAATTATTATCTAGTAGTATGACAAGTTTATTTGTACTACAGGCTAGATAGCAGAGTGATAGCATGCCAAACTAAGTCCTTACTTTGTTAGCTTACAATGAACTAGATACAAAACAATGGCATCACCTGTAGTACAGGGAATGCAAGCCAACATGTTCATGGAGTAAAAAATTGGCACAAACAACATAGTAGCAGGCCATAATTTTTGTAACAACGACTGAGCAAGATAAAGTTATGATGGCTAGATCTACAGAGCAGGGAATGTAAACCAAATATAGAAGTTACGATGCCAAAAGCTATAGAGCAGGGAATGCGAACCAACATGTGCAATTACTTAAAATTGGCCATGAACTAAATAATAGCAGGATGTTACTATAATACCTATAATTTTTGTAACAACGACTGAGCAAGATAGAAGTTATGATGGCTACATCTACAGAGCAGGGAATGCAAACCAAAATGTTCAATCGCTTAAAGTTAGCAATGAAGTAGAAAATAGCAACGTGTTACGGTCATAGCTAGGAATGAACTAAAAGAGCTTCAGACAAACAAGCATCTGAACCCAGAACATGGCGCTAAAACAAGGGACTTACATTAGGAGAAGCACTCTGTGGGAGTCACAACAGATCTTCCTGGGGTTGATAGATCCGGTGATGAAGTACGCTACATGTGCTACTTGGGGTTGGAGAGACGGCCATTACACTTCATGGTTACTCATCTCATCTGCAAAAACGTAACGGCGCGTCGTTAGCACAAACAGGTTCCCCCAAGATTAAACAAGAACTTGCAGGCAAGCAATAGAAAAGCGACAGTAGAAGAGTTTAGATCATGCAAGGCGCCGGTGAAGCAGATCCGGTTCATGCACAGCGGTGTCGGTGAGCAAGATCCGATGCGGTGGACGACGGATCCGGCGAAGCGGCTCCGGCGGGGTGGACGATACCGCAGCTGAAGCGACTGCGGTAGACTGCTGGATGAGCATATGGTTTCGAGGTTCGCCGGGGATGATCCGGTCCGGTTGATGACGGCGTCGATGAAGCGGCTCCGGCAGGCAGCCGGATGACGAGGATCGCGAGGCCTCGGGTAGGCCAGGGAAGTCCGGCGGGGATGTTCCGGTGCGGTGGTCGTGGAGGTGGGAGAGAGGGACTTGGGAAGTTCCGGTGGGTGGTCTGAGGGAAATGAATTTTTTTTGGGAGGGTTTCCGGGCTAGGGAGGTGGTGATCCAAAAAATGACGGGCAGACCCCCCCACCAACCGACTTTGCTGCCATCTCCACAGGGGTAGAATGGGAATTTGGAAGCGTGTGAAATTTTTGTATTTTGTGGGCGGGAAGTTTTGCCGCTATGAGATTTTGAATTTGGCCACCGTCCAAGTATAATGATAAAAAATTGTGAGACCGTACTAGTACCTCTGTTCAAGGCCGAGTGCAAAATCAAATCATCATCACGTTGAAAATTTGTTACCAACTTACCATGATCATGATCTACCTCTGAAAATGGGCGCATCCACTAAAACTTGCAAAGTATAATGATACAAATTTGTGAGACCGTACTAGTACTTATGTTCAAGGTCGAGTGCAACATCAAATCATCATTACATTGAAAATTGTGTTACCATGATCATGATATTTCTCTGAATTTGGCGCATCCGCTAAATCTCGCAAAGGATAATGATAAAAAAAGGTGAGATTGTACTAGTTCTTATGTTCAAGGCCGAGTACAAGATCAAATCATCATCACGTTGAAATTTGTTACAATGATCATGACATATCTCTAAAATTGGTGCATCCGCTAAATCTTGCACGTGGCGCATCTCGGTGCGGAGCAACAAGTCGGTGCTATCAAGGTTGAGGCGTCGGTAGCGTCATCGGGCTCTCATCTCTTGATAGATCTTCTACATGGCGCGGCGCACCACCCGCCGATAAGCAGTCACATGTGAGACCGAGGTGGAGACGTCCCCGGCATCCTCGAGGCGCGGCCGCCCTTCTACGAGCCAGCGTCGACTCAAGGTATGAATCCATGTGGTGTCTTAGATTTATTGTTCTTCTCTTATGATTATTTTGAGCCGAACATGTGTGCTCTTTCTCTGAATATATTGCTTGAAAAGCTTACCAAGTTACTTAAATTCACTTCGTTCTTAATCTTGCGAGCTAATATTGTTATTTTTAATGAACGGTGGTGTGCGCAAGCAGAGTTATTTGTGGATGTGTTGAGCTGTTAGGCATAAGTCGAAATCCTCATCTAAACGAGGCCTCAGCTTAACACATAAAAAAGGTGTTCAATCTCGCCCACAATACCCTCTTCTTTCCTCTCCCTTTATTGGAACTTGTTTTGCAGACAAGGAAAGTGGCACGTGTAATGTGAGTAAAACCCTCTTAGCCAAAATCATCTACGAGCAAGATTTTCTATATTGTAGATGCCCCAATTGACTCTCATCCCCAAAGTAGTTTTTTATGTCAGTATAGACTTCTTTACTGGATGTATACTATCGTACATGGCATGCATTTGCCTAATGAGCAACATTGTATTGCTATTCTAGCCAACCTGATCGATATGTCAAGCTTCATGCACGAGATGCCATGTTTAATTTACTCCCTCGCTCTGATCCATATTTCTTGATGTGAAATGAATGTGAATCGGAGGGAGTACTTTTCTTAGATAGTACTATATCATTTCAAAAAAAAGTACTACTACATCACAAATGCATCAAAAGAGTACTACATCACAAGACCACCACGGTTGTACTAGTAGAGTTTAATGCTGAACTTCCAAAGGGATTAAGATTACACATATGAACTTTAAACATGACCAGGAGCATGAGGGCCAGCAGCAGGGGCGTTGACGTGGAGCAAGCTAGGCAAGACGTAATTCTGGAGGAAGAGGCCATATGATGCGTACTTGGCCTTGGTTGCAGGGCGGTGTTTCCCCCTATGTACTTAGGCCTACACCCATCGCATGTTGGATCAGGCTGTGGATGTCCTTCTAGAGAAATTTGCCACATAATGGGCAAAATAGCTCCCCGCGCATGCGGAAACGAATTTCACCACCCTTCAGCCGCTTGAGAACATAGCGGCTTTTCCGGTCCCTGCGCACCTTGTTGTTGTCCATGTCATCAGAATACTCCTATGAATTATTAAGTACTACATAATCAGGTTTTTTATGACAGATCGAATAAATACTCCACTAACATAATCAAACCTTAGAAACCCTAAAATTAAATGTGTAGAACAAGTAAATGGCAGAAGAAATCGTAATAAATCATGAGAAACCCTATGAACAACCATGAACATTAGCCACAACAATTGCAAGTCCACTAAGTATGAACACATAAATTGATTATATGACTACATGGCAGATTAGTCGAAATTAAACTAGAATCTGATCTTACGAATCGTAGAATCAATTACATCTACAAGAACAAGGTAGGATATCAAATCAATCAAGAACCAGGCTCGTGCAAACCATGTGAACAGCAATATGACACAAAGAGGGTTGGGACAGTTTCGGTAAAAGAGAAGTACCTCCTCGTCATCACCCTCAACATCCTCCTGGAACTGAACGTTTGGGCCGAAATCGTCGAAGGGGTCGAGGTTCGCGTCCAGCATCGGGCCTAGGAAGACCTCGCCGTGGTGGCCTGCAACGCCGTGCACATCTTCGGCGGGATAAACAACGTTGGTATCCACCTTCTGCTCGACGGCCAGGACGCCCGTTTCGACCGAGGTCGAAGAACCAGACAAGCAGAGGAGACGAGCGGCATGGGTGCCCGGTGAAGCCTCACCCGTCGTGACGGCCAGGACGCCCATTTCGACCGAGGTCGAAGAATCCGACAAGCAGAGGAGACGAGCGGCCTGGGTGCCCGGTGAAGCCTCACCCACCACGACGGCCACTACCGTAGAGGCATCCTCTGCGTGGGCGGTCGCCTATTGCTCCGCCTCGTATGCAATACCTATCTTCATGCTGTTGTGGTTGGAAACGGGAAAGTCGATGCCTCAGAGGTGCGGTGAGTGGATGGGGGTTTTCACAGTGTGGGGGAGGCAAGTTGGGGGAGTGGAGAGGACGAGCTCGCGAGAGATGATGAGGCCGATTATGTTATAGCCTCCGACTCCCTGTATCCAGTAGTGGACGCGTGAAGTCATGCATGTACTCGACTTTCCACTTTCTGGGAGACGTGTACGAAACTTTTTTTTGGACCATTTAACTTCATGTGGGACTCATGTATACCAATACTTCCAAACGTCATAAGTAATTCAAAATCATTCAGAATAATATGAGACCTTAACATTTTATTTTTTGTGTCAGATATTGTCTATGAAAAATAACATCCTTCAAAAAATAAATCCCCTATGCCAATCCGATCATGCCCGTCTACTCCAACTAGCTTCCTCGAGTAATTTGTCACCTTACATTCTTAAAATGAACCAAAATTTGGCACAGGGGTGCATCATCACATGGAAAATGATGTTACCATTCTGTCTTCCCATTTTTTTTTGAATTTTTCAAAATTGTCATGCCCTAACGGAAAAAATGTACTCCTTCTAAGAAGCATGTATCAGAATGGCATTACCAAAACCTAGGGGTGGGGTGGGGGGAGGGGGGCACATGGTGGTGTGATGATACATCACATTTGGACCACACAACACCATTTGGACCAACCAAAAAAAAACACCCTACACAAACCCTGGTCAAAACTAGTTTGACCAATATTACAAAAGTTGTACGGAGTACATAATTCAGAAACCGTCAGAAATATACGAAGCATTCAGGAGTCCCCAAAGTCAGTGACTTTGAGTCACTTACAACTGTGGTCCACATATCAGTCACCCAAAGTCATGGCAAAGTCAGCTTGGCAAAGTCACCGACAGACAAAGCAAGCAGTGAACAGACAACTCCGTAGCACTGAAAAGACATCTCACAGAAAAGGCTAGTACTACCTTTTCTTCCCGGATAAGCAAAAATAGCTGATCGGTACTGACGAAATGCACCAGGTCCGCAATGTACTCCAGCTATAAGTGAAGCATGCCTACCACTGAAGAGGAAATTCAAGATTCCACCAGATCCCCATATCACTCTTTTGCATAAAACACGGACATATCTTTTGCACAATTCACCACTTGTTGGTCTAATCTATCGCAGCTTCCATCAGTTGGTCATCCAATTAACGATTTAACGGATTAGAAAAATAAGCGGTGGAATTAGAAGTACTAGTAGCGAAATGTGCAAAATATACCGCCCTTCCCGAGGGGGTTTGTCCAGAAGAGGGCCGGATGACAATGTCCCGGGTGCATCCAGAAACGAGAGGGGTAGTTTCTAATACATGTAAGAAATTATTTTACAAAAAGGTACATATTAAGTAGTACAACTATTAGTACAGTACTACTATTTCGAGGGAAAATGCCATGTCGTGCGACCTCTAATCAATGAGTAGAAGTTGTAGGTGCGCCTAACATGCATTGCTGAAAGCTGGTTCCGCTGGAATTTGAGCTCAGCCGGGGCGGATTCTGCGAAGTTCGCCCGACGTCACTCATGTATCCCACCAAACTGCTCACTTCTTTCAATGTCTCTTCTCTTTCACTGCAGCTCTCCAACATCAGGTGCATCAACTTATCTTGTGCCTTCTGCCTCTCGAGAAGGGCAAGGATGGCGATGTCAGCATATTCAAGGTTCAACTTTTGGAGCTGTACTTTATCCTGAAGAAGGATTTTGTACTCTATATCAGACTTGTCTCTGTCGAGGCACACAGTCTTGAGTATGCTGCTGGCTTTCTCCGCTGATGCAATGTTCCTCTCTTTCTGCTTAATCAGCTCGTTCTTCAACATATCGCGCTCATTGCGAAGGCTGCAAATGAGCTCCACAAGAGTTTTCGAATTCTTCTTCTTGGCAGCCAAATCGTCTCGGAGGCGATCACACTCTAAGCTGAGCTCCTCGTTTTTTTCCATCAAGATGGCGACAGTGGTGTCGATAGTCGGCGCCGCTTCCTTCAGGGCGAAATCATCGGTAGCAAGTAAGCGCAAAGGAAGAAGAAGAAGAAGAAGAAGAAGAAGATAACTACACAGTGCTTGGTGCTACCTCATTTCGCCGGGGTAGGGCCGGGTTGAAATCATCGGACGACGATGATTCCTTGGTCGTGGAAGTTGGTGCAGTAGGGGCGTCGTTGGAACTTCCAACCCTTTAAGATGTATAACCATAGAGACTCTTAAAGAGCTTGAGCCCGGGCAAGAAGAAACGAAAGTACATGGCGAAGGAAACTAACCCGGTGAGCACAGCACGGACGCGTTTCGGCGGCGGCGGCAGCGGCGGCGACGGCGAGCCCACTTGGTTTCTGGAACCGTCTCTCGAAATTTCGAGCCGGCGTTTTTTATCCGCGTACTTGACCGCCGGCGACCTGAAGTTTGAACACATTAATTGCTGGAGGAGAGAGCGACGAAAGAAACGAAAGTACATGGCGAAGGAAACTAACCCGGTGAGCACAGCACGGACGCGTTTCGGCGGCGGCGGCGGCGACGGCGAGCCCACTTGGTTTCTGGAAGCGTCTCTCGAAATTTCGAGCCGGCGTTTTTTCTCCGCGTACTTGACCGCCGACGACCTGAATTTTGAAGACATTGCTGGAGGAGAGAGCGACGAACAAATGTTTGTTAGGTGGAGAGAGGAAGAAAGTGAATGGAACGAGAGAGTTTAGCGTTTTGCCCTTATAGTCATAGTCGCTAACCGTGACGCGGGAAGGTTGGTCGTCGGCGTTTAATGGTCTCCCGCGTGGAAACCGAGGCGGCCACGAGGCAGCGGCTGGCCACGCGGCGTCCAGTCGCCTACGCCGCCGTAAATGAGGGTAGTTGCCTACCACCACCAGGTGACATGCACCTTTTGCATGTCACCGTGTGACATGCGGCCTAAATTCAAATTTAAAACATTGCGAAAAAAATCATGCATCCGGTGACATGCCCATGGCATGCCACCGATGAAGAGTTCCGTGCCATGCACTCTGGCACTCTGCGCCGTCTTGGATCAGAAAATGAGCGAAGAACGAGGACGAGGCACTAGTTCAAATTTAGGATGAAGTTTAAGTTTTATTTTGGTTTAAATTAGATTAGAGGGAGTAGTACTCTTACTTTATTACTCGTACTTGTGTTAATGTAGTAGTATTATTATGGTGGTGTACTTGCGTTCGTGTACTTGTTTCAGCTGTTTTGGTGAAGGAGACATGCATCACCTTTTTTGGTGATATATCTAGTCGTCATGTAGCCCTCTACCATGTACTATTTTTGCTATGAATATATGTGGTATTGATTGTCAAAAAAAAAACCCCAAGATCCTGAAAAACTGTTGGTCTATCCCGAGAAACGAGGAGGTTTAAGGAAACGAGGAGTCCAGCGCGTGCGGAAGGAGCTTTAATCGTGCGAGCATGCAGGGGCAAAATGAGGAAACTAGCGATTACTTTCTCTCCTGCCAGTCTTATACCTTAATAAATGGGCAAACTGAGCACGTTGTAGCTAATCCTTTTATTAATTAAACAGCTATATTAGTCAATAAGATTGCCTTATGTTTTTCCTCAGTTTTCGCCAAGCCCTTATTTGTAACCCGCAGAAGGAGCTCAGACGGGAGGATTCCAGTTTAGTTGACCGTTCCGTGCTGACGTGTGGGGCTAGTAGAAAGGGACCGCGTGGGACAGGACGAGACCGCGTTTGGTTGTACGTGAGCAGGAGCTGGGTTCTGTCTCTCTCGGCGCGAATTGGCATTTTTAAGAGCACCTTTTCCCCCTCTGTCTCTTTGTCTTTATTAACCAAATTAGTATCAAATCTAGAGAAGCTTGCATTTCTGTCTTTCTTCAATTATTTGTGCCTTTTGGCCCTCGTTGTTTGCCCAATATGGCAGCAAATCTAGTACTCCCTCTGGTCCATATGTATGTAGTTAAATCTAGAAGCAAATCTCCAGGGTAATGTACTCCGTACGACAAATTCACAGTAATAGTAAATCGAGAAAACAAAGTAGGGCCAACAAAATATACTCCAGTAGAATAGGGATAGATAATAGGGATCCCTCCCTAGATAATAAGCTGCATACACAGCAGCCAACAGGTTCGAGGTTCTTCACAACACCATCATACTAACAACATAACAACAAGGGATCCCTAGCTAACAACAAAATAGAAGCTGCTTTGCAGCAGCAGCAGCACACGTCCAGGACTCCGCCTACCCCATCTGCCTCCACTTGTTGCTCCCCTTGGGAGCCTTGGGCTTGAGCGGAGGCATGCGCCCGGCGGAGATCTCCACCCGCTGGATGCTGCGGAGGTGCATGCCGAGCGCCATGTGCTTGGCGCGGAAGGAGTGGGGGTTCACCGACGCGCCGACCTTGGGGTTGGTGTTGCCGATGTTCTCGGCATGCGTGAGGAGGCAGTTGAAGTCAGTGCGGCCGAGCCTCCTAGTGCAGAAGGGGCACCTGTAGACACCCTTGGCGAAGTAGGAGACGTACTGGCCGACCTGCAGCCTCCGCAGCACCTGGCGAGTCTTGACGTCATGGTGCTCGTCGTCGCTGCCGACGTCGCTGCCAGACAGCTGATCCATATCAAACGGGAACTATTAGTGAATGAGATGCAACGATGACTAACGTGCATGATAACAAAGTAAGGAAAAACAGAGCCAGCCTCAGTTAGAGTGGACACGATTATATGTCTACAGGGATGGTGTTAGCGAACCATAGCTCATGCACAACAGATTTGTACACAGCAATGGTTCGCTGAACCCACTCTGTAAAAATTTGTGCCCAACGATTCATCATAGGCAAAGAAACAGATTCCAGATCTGATTTTGAACAGATTCCAGAATATTTGCAAAATTAAACGGTTGATATCTTTTGATTCCTGCATAAAATAACTGACTGAGATCCCATAAATTAACTGATTGAGATCCCATTATTACTTGCATAAATTAACCGAACGGCCGAACTCCAAATCTTAAACGAAATCAAGAAGGGATCAAAGCAAAATGGAATAAAATCGGCGCAAATATTAACCCAATACTCATCCATCTACAGATCGGCACTAATAGTTACTAGGGAACCAGCAAAAATAGGGTTAAAAAAGGAATGGGGAACAAAAAAGGGAGCAAACCATAGTTACCTCGTTCCATGGGTCGTCCATGAAGGTGTCGTAGGGGTTCGGAGGCGAGATGTACGGCACCGGCTCATAGGGGTCCCATCCCGGCGGGATACGACCGCCACCGGCGGCGGCGACGGCCTTTGAGGGGACGACGTCGAAGAGGGAGGCGTCGCGCTTGGAGCCGACGGCGTCATGGACGATGGGATTCGCATTCTCCATGTCCATCTCGCCTGCAGAGAGGGAGAGGGTTTTTGCTTTGGAGAAGATGATGGGACGTGAGAGGCGGCGTTGCATGAGCGAGTGAGAGTGACAGAGATAGTGCGAGGAGGCGTCTATAAAGGCGAGGGGTGGTTAATGCGACCCGCGTCCTACGCGTCCACCATTTAACGTCTGCACGTCTTGGGCTTCTGCAACGCGACACGCGTCCACGATTGCACGTCTTCGACTTCTGCACCGCGACTCGCGTCAGTACCCGTCAACAATTGCACGTCTTCCACTTCTGCACCGCAACACGCGTACTCGAGTCTAACCCTGGAAATTTAGATATACTCTCGAGTCTTATACTGTAGCATTTTTTGTGTGCTCGGTTTTCCCCTTGAGTACTAATACTGGCTAGTGCAATATACTCAGTTTTACCTCAAGTGCCTGGTCAACAGAGAGTCAACATGTAACATCCCAGGTTTTTCAAAAAATTAAAAAAATTGCATGCATGCATAGCATCATTGCATTTGTCATGTTCACATAAAAAGGTAAGCAGAATATGACACAACCATAGTTACATGCCCTAAATGCAAGGAGTTTATCTATCTACCATGGTATTTTTAAGTCAAACCCTTGCTCTCTGTTGTCTAAAATAAAGCCCTGATTTTTACAAAATTTTAGAAATTGGTTTGACCCTATTTGGGTTCCTAAATCAAAAGTTATGAATAAAACAAAAAGAAATGAAAAAGAAAAAAAAAAAAAAAAAGGAACGGATCGGACCGACCAAATGGGCCAGCCCGACCACGTCGGCCAAACGGCCCGCGACGGCCCGCACCGCACCTCCCCCTGCCCTTTTCTTTTTCCTTTTCCCTCACCGACGGTGGAGCCCACCCGTCGCGGGGCCCGCTGTCGCGTCGTCTTCCACCTCGGCCCGTGGGCGACCGGACTGCGCCGCGCCCGAACCCTAACCGAGCCGGCCCACCTCGACGTCCGCGCCTTGAGAGCACTCCCCCCCCTAAATGCGCCCCGGACCCCGCGTCCTTTTCCCAGCATCGCGCCGCCTCTAGCGCCGCTGCCGCCGCGATTGCTCGTCGGAGTCGCGGCAAGCGCCGCCGCCTCCGGCCGACGGCCGCCGCCTAGGCCGCCATTCGCCGCGCCGTCGCCACCCACGCCCTCGCCGCGTCGCGCCCGCACCCGTGGCCATCTCCGCTGCCGCCAAATCCCGCCGTAGCCGCCGCCCTAGCCCTCTAAGCCGCCCGCCGCCCCACCCGCCGGCCGTAAGCCCGAGCTCCTCTCCCCTTTATTTCTTTTATTTTTTCTCTTTCACGGCGCCGTTAGATCTAGATCTGGAGGACCAGATTAGAGCCAATACTGAATCGGTATCGGCCAATCCGAAGCGCTGCGTGGCAGGCTGAGTCGGCGCCGGTCAATTTTTGGTCAAATACGTTTTAAAATCATTTTGAATCTCAGATTTTTAGCAGATCTTGTAAATTCAATATAAAATCAACCACTGGGCCAAATTTTACAAATTTTGTATTTTCGGAAAGCTTACAATCTGTAGAACATCATTTTGCAATAATATAGCATAGGTACTGTGATAGATTTCGTATTAAAATTCAGATATAGAATTTGACTATTATACACTATAAAAATTATATAAAATAATCTACCTGGCCAAATTTTATGAATTTGTACTTTCTGGAATCCTCAGATCGTGTACTAAAGTATGGTATAGGAGTTGTACAACTTTGATACGTGCACAAACTTGCTTTAGTAAAATCTATTCAAATGAGTAATTCAGTCATAATTCAAATTCTATAAATTATTTTTGAGTAATTCCAGTTGCTCTGTTTTTGTATCGTAACCTATCCAGGGAGGTCAAATTCATGTTTTTACAACACATAATGCCTGCAGAGCTAATTAATAAGGTTGTATATGTTAAGTGGATACTCGATTAATGGTTTTTCTAAGTCAAATTAAATGTCCAGAATAATTTATTAACATTGCACATATCAGAGAACACATAATGCAACACTTACACACCATCCCTCTTGTGAAGTTAAATTGTTGCATAGCATGCATGCATACATGTCTATGATTGTCATATCGAATGTTTGTTTAGTTTTGTTGTGCTTGTTTGATTAGATTGTGGAGGAGATCAAGGTGGTGCTTGTGATTGCTGTGTTTGTGCGGGTTGCTTTGATCAAGGCAAGTGACACTCAAATCCTACTTATTTTAATTATGCATTAGTGTTTTGAAACTAGTATGCATGGTAGGATTTTGTTTTCAAAAGTAAAGTATTATGCTATGCTTAGCAAACCCTAGTAGTGTGTAGCTACTCCTGAACCCATTGCTAGGATGCTTTAATTTTGCTCTGCAACAGAAAATGCCAAATGATTGTTCGTTATCGGTTGTCAGTGTTTGAAAATTAAAATTAACAATCCTAATGAAACACCTGGGTGGATTGGTTGATTGGTGGGCGGCTGCTCAGGTCCACGCCCCGAGTGGGCTAAAGTGGTGAATCCCTGAGAGTGCGCAAGTTGTAGAGTGGTCGCTTTTGACTGCACACCTGGTTTTCACCAGGGGATCGTGTGGGGGTTTACTACCTGTGAGGGGTTTTAAGCTTGTGAGTTCCACTTGTGGTTGGCCACCCAGGATTAAAGAGATTACTATGTCGTCCATGTTTTAGTTAGCTTCCAGTGCAGCCTTATGGTATTATGGGCTCTGCCGGGATTAAGTAAGTTGTGAGGGTTCAACTTGTGGCTAGACAGCGGGTGGAGGCGACGGCCAAGGGAACGGGTCTAGTTTGTATGGTTGAATTCTTCTTCTGAAAGATCTTGTCTCATTCTTCTCTTGGGAAGGGTGGGTCGTAAGGTGAAAGTGCACAACCTCTCGAGAGTTAAACCTAAGATCTTAGCCGTGTCCCCGGTTACGGACAATTTGAGCTTCTAGGCAAGGAATGTACGGAAGAATCTCATCATTGTTTTCGAATGTGTTTAAAATTGAATTAACCTTGAAAACTCATGGGAGATGTAACCATGTGATTATTCTAAAACCCATGGAGGATTTAACCATGGTGTGATTTTATAATGTCATTCAAAGATTTCGAAATGTTTTGTTTTAAATAAAATGTAGGATAAAATTGGCTTTATGCAAATTTGCCTAAACTCCACTAGCCAAATATCATGTAGATAGTCATGCCTAAAAACTGCCACCATATAAGTGTCATTTGCCAGTACATCATTGTACTGACCTCCATTCGTGGGGCTGCATATTCAAACGTGCAGGATTTTCTGAGGAGAAGTACGTGGTAGGATCTCGAGTCTACATTCCAACATGTCTGCCTGTGGCGCATGAAGATGATGGAGGCTCATTGAAGTTTATTTCCGCTGTGTTTACTTTGAACAATTATATTTGAGCTAGTCCAAGTGACTATGCGAGTTGTAAGACTTTATTTATCTCCTGTGGATCTACGTTGTAGTAAATTTGATACTATTGCTATGTTTACTTCATTTGAAATGTGTGTGCTATCAGTGATCCCGGGAATAGCACTATACACAGGTATCTTGCCTTTATTTAAAAGGTAGGATGCTACACAACAAATGGGATTAACTAGTTAAATGAGTCAACAAATGGGATTATCAGTTCGTTTTCACGCGTTAAACTTGTCTAAATATTGGTCAAACCAAGGATTTGACCAAGATTCAAATGGGCAGAAAATTAAAAAAATCAGAAAAATGAAAAACCAAAGCACATAGTCTTCTTATGTCATATAGTAAGCATTAAAGGTGATAAACAAGGTCTAGACATATTCAAACCATACAAATCATGTATCTACTCCCTAACCCCTAAACTCTGTCTTATGAAGTCAAGCATGAAGAGAAGTGGTTTTGGGTTTCAAACATGGAAATTTCAAAAACCTCCCAAAAAATTCATTTTAGAGTGACTAAGAAGGATACATGCTTCCCTGTTCATTTTCATGTTTTAAACTTGTTTAAATCTTGGTCAAACCTAGGATTTGACCAAGATTCAAATGGGCATTAAAATTTAAAAATCAGAAAAATGAAAAACCAAAGCACATAGTGTTCTTATGTCATATAGTAAGCATTAAAGTTGATAAAAAAGGTCTAGACATATTCAAACCATACAAATTATGTATCTACCCCTAACCCCTAAACTCTGTCTGATGAAGTCAAGCATGAAGAGAACTGGTTTTGGGTTTCAAACATGGAAATTTCAAAAACCTCTAAAAACTTCATTTTAGAGTGACTAAGAAGGATACATGCTTCCCTTTTCATTTTCATGTTTTAAACTTGTTTAAATCTTGGTCAAACCTAGGATTTGACCAAGATTCGATGGGCATCAAAATTTAAAAAAATCAGAAAAATGAAAAACCAAAGCACATAGTTTTCTTATGCCATATAGTAAGCATTCAAGTTGATAAACAAGGTCTATACATATTTAAACCAGACAAATCATGTATCTATAACCCTAAACCTTAAACTCTGTCTTATGAAGTCTAGCATGAAGAGAAGTCGTTTTGGGTTTCAAACATGGAAATTTCAAGAACATCCCAAAAGCTTCATTTTAGTGTGACTAAGAAGGATCAAGGCTTACCTTTTCATTTTCATGTTTTAAACTTGTTTAAATCCTGGTCAAATATAGGTTTGACCAAGATTCAAATGGGCATAAAATAAAAATATAGAAAAATGAAAAACCAAAGCACATAGTCTTCTTATGTCATATAGTAAGCATTAAAGTTGATAAACAAGGTCTAGTCTTATTCAAACTAGACAAGTCATGTATCTACCCGCTAACCCCTAAACTCTGTCTTATGAAGTCTAGCATGAAGAGAAGTCGTTTTGGGTTCAAACATGGAAATTTCAAGAACATCCCAAAAGCTTCATTTTAGTGTGACTAAGAAGGATCAAGGCTTACCTTTTCATTTTCATGTTTTAAACTTGTTTAAATCCTGGTTAAATCTAGGATTTGACCAAGATTCAAATGGGCATAAAATAAAAAATAAAAAAATGAAAAACCAAAGCACATAGTCTTCTTATGTCATATAGTAAGCATTAAAGTTGATAAACAAGGTCTAGACTTATTCAAACTAGACAAATCATGTATCTATCCGCAAACCCCTAAACTCTATCTTATGAAGTCAAGCATGAAGAGAAGTGCATGGTTTTGGGTTTCAAACATGGAAATTTCAAAAAACTCCCAAAAAATTCATTTTAGAGTGACTAAGAAGGATACATGCTTCCCTTTTCATTTTCATGTTATATACTTGTTTAAATCTTGGTCAAACCTAGGATTTTACCAAGATTCAAATGTGCATCAAAATTCCAAAAAAATAAAAAAATGAAAAAACAAAGCACATAGTTTTCTTATGTCATATAGTAAGCATTAAAGTTGATAAACAAGGTCTAGACATATTCAAACAAGAAAAATCATGTGTCTACCCCCTAACCCTAAACTCTGTCTTATGTAGTCAAGCATGAAGAGAAGTGCTTTTGGGTTTCAAACATGGAAATTTCAAAAACCACCCAAAAGCTTTATTTTAGAGTGACTAAGAAGGATCCATGCTTATCTTTTCATTTTCATATTTTAAACTTGTTTAAATCATTGTCAAACCTAGGATTTGACCAAGATTCAAATGGGCATAAAATTAAAAAAATCAGAAAATTGAAAAACTAAAGCACATAGTCTTCTTATGTCATATATATAGTAGAGAGTGGATTCTGTGACCGGGTGTATACGTGAGCACACGTTCGTTACCGTTGGATGCATATCAGCACCGTTGGATCAACTAACATCCGCTAAACGTCCGTTTGTGCTGTTGTCACGTCCTCCTCCACAGCCCACACCACCACGCTCCGTTGGATTCTGATGGGCCTGCGGCGAACTCGTGGTCGCCGACATCTAGCGGTACGAGGCCAGGAGCGGCTCCGCGCCTCGTGCGTCCTCGCTCGGCCGCCTTCTCGAAGCGAAGACGCGGCGGCGGTAGGAGGTACTGCGGCGCGGGCGGCCTTACCCTGCTCCAGATCTTCGCGCGGTCCAGGATTGGAGATCCCAACAATTCGAGTGAGAGAAATTTCTTTGCTCACAGCAGGATCCCATATCAAAAAATCAAGTGAAGGGCGCGCACGCGGACTTGGTAAATCAACTAAGCACTCTATGCTCCAATCGAAAGGAGCTAAGTTTGGTAAATTAGAACTGACTTCCATACAAATCAGCTGCCAAAAAGATCCAAATAGTGGAGGCTATGGGGATTTCGGCCGTGCGCGCTACCTCTTCCAGGGGATCTTCCGGTGGAGGATGCTTGGCCGCGCTGGACCGGGCGAGCCATCGAGGTGCGCTGCTTCATCATGCCCACGATCGCGCCGGAACTGCACCGTCTGCGCACATGATGGCGCGCCGTGGTCCGCGGCTTGAAGATGGCGCGCGGCGTAAGCGGAAGAAGCAGGAGCTGGTGCATGGCGTGCGGCAGTGGAGGTGAGCGTGGTCGGCGAGCAGGCCTCGCGGGAGAGAGGAGCAGCGCGGCGGACGCGTGATCGGATGGGCGACACGCCGTATCCGGACAGTGGGGGCCGCGGTCGGAGATGGGCGAAGCCGAAGGGCGGGCAGCAGCACGGTGGCGGCGCTCGACGATTTGGTGTGGCCGGGCGGCACGACGGCAGCGCACGCAACACGGCGGCGCCGTCCGTCTGGATCCTCGGCGGGTGGGAAGAGGGAGTCGCGCGTACGGTTGAAGACAGGGATAAAGGGCGAGCTCGATGGTTGGCCATGACAGCCCAAATCGAGTCGACGAGCGGACCAGGTCGTGTTGGCAAACCAGATCCCGCGTCCTCCGTCCAGCGGACGACGCACGGCTGTGGACAACGTCGAATCAATAGATGCGCGTCAGGAGCTTGGACACGGTCGAGCAGAGGAGAGGGCGATCTTGGGCGAGTTGGGATCTTGGTCGGCTTCGCTTTCTTGTGCGAGTCAGCTAGCGGTGGTGTCCCGAATCATCATTGCATACGCCAAAATTCGCACGGTAACGGCAAAACTAACACCGTCGGACACGTGTCAATCTCTCACCGCGTGCTCACGTATACACCCGGTCACCAGGCTTCATTCGTATATAGTAAGCATTTAAAAGATGATAAATAAGGTCAAGACAATTCAAATAGTACAAATCATGTATCTACCCCTAACCCTAAACTCTATCTTATGAAGTCAAGCATGAAGAGAAGTGGTTTTTGGTTTCAAACACAAAAATTTCAAAAACCTCCCAAAAGCTTCATTTTAATTAGACTAACTTATTAATTATGAAGGATCCAGGATTGATTACCTTTTCATTGTCATGTTTTAAACTTGTTTAAATCTTGGTCAAACCTGGGATTTGACCAAGATTCGAATGGGCATAAAAATTAAGAAAAAAATCGTAAGAATGAAAAACCAAAGCACATAGCCTTCTTATGTCATATAGTAAGCATTCAAATTGATAAACAAGGTCTAGACATGTTCAAACCAGAAAAATCATGTATCTACCCCTAACCCTAAACTATGTCTTATGAAGTCAAGCATGCATGAAGAGAAGTGGTTTTGGGTTTCAAACATGAAAATTTCAAAAACCTCCCAAAAGCTTCATTTTAGAGCGACTAATAAGGATCGATGCTTACCTTTTCATTTTCATGTTTTTACTTATTTGAATCTTGGTCAAATCCTAGGTTTGACCAAGATTTAAACAAGTTTAAAACATGAAAATGAAATGGGAAGTGTGTATCCTTCTTAGTCAGTCTAAAATGAAGCTTTTGGGATGTTCTTGAAATTTCCATATTTGAAACCCAAAACCACTTAAGACAGAGTTTTTGGTTAGGTGTAGATACATGATTTTTCTTGTTTGAATATGTCTAGACCTTGTTTATCAACTTGAATGTTTATGACATAAGAAGGCTATATATGTGCTTTGGTTTTCCATTTTTTTCATTTTTTCGAATTTTTTATGCCCATTTAAATATTGGTCAAATCCTAGGTTTGACCAAGGTTTAATCAAGTTTAAAACATGACAATGAAAAGGTAAGCATGAATCCTTTCTCAGTCACTCTAAAATGAAGGTACTTGAAATTTTTATGTTTGAAACACAAAACCCCAGTTCTCTTCATATGTTTGACTTCATAAGACAGAGTTTAGGGTTAGGGGTAGATATGATACATGATATTTCTGGTTTGAATATGTCTAGATCTTGTTTATCAACTTGAATGCTTACTATATGACATAAGAAGGCTATATATGTGCTTTGGTTTTTCATTTTTTTTATTTTTTTTGAATTTTACGCCCGTTTGAATCTTGGTCAAATCCTAGGTTTGACCAAGGTTAAAACAAGTTTAAAAAATGGCAATGAAAAGGTAAGCATGGATCCTTCTTAGTCACTCTAAAATGAAGCTTTTGGGAGGTTTGTGAAATTTCCATGTTTGAAACCCAAAATCACTTCTCCTCATACTTAACTTCATAAGACAGAGTTTAGGGTTAGGGGGTAGATATGTTTTGTGGTTTGAATATGTCTAGACCTTGTTTATCAACTTGAATGCTTACTATATGACATAAGAATACTATGTGCTTTGGTTTTTCATTTTTCTGATTTTTTTAATTGTTAAACCCATTTGAATCTTGGTCAAATCCTAGGTTTGAGCAAGATTTAAACAAGTTTAAAACATGAAAATGGAAAGCTAAGCATGAATCATTCTTAGTCACTCTAAAAATCTTTCGGTCTGCAGAAGAGTCGAATCTGCAATCAGTAGTTACAAAAGCGACCCACCTTAGGGATGGATAATAAGACTTGGGCAATATAAACGTTGATACTTACTTTGTGATACTAAAATATATGTATCTAGACATATTTCAGTTGTAGATACATCCATTTTAACATCAAGTAATATGGATCGGAGGACTAGCTAAAGAACAATGAGAGGCAGTGTTTCTCTCCCCCAGCCTACTTGGCGGAGTGGCCCTCCATCAGGACAGGTGGTGATTCCGCTTCTCTCGTTGGAATTCCTTATCCCCCAGCCTACTCGGCGACGTGCGCTCCTCAGTGACCTGCGCGAGGGCGCCTCGGCGACCTACGCAAAGGTGGCTGGACTCGGAGCGCATCGACTTCCTTCTGCGGTGCCTGGATTGGATCGACCATCCCGCGCGTGTCCTCCACCATATTGTTTTTCTTCAAGATGCTGTCATCCATCATCTTCTTCACCGCATCATGTTGGGTGTTGAGGCTCCCGTTGAGAGCTTGAACGCACCTGTTTGATAGCTCGACGTTTTCTTCGCGAAGAAAGCCGCACTCGATCTTAAGCATCAAATTCTCGCCCTTGAGCTTCTTGATGACAGAGTTCGTTTCCTCACTTGATGGAACGCTCACATCATGCAGCTTGCCCCGGCCGGTGACCTCGTCCTTCAAAGTATCGACATCATCGCGAAAGTTGGAGGCGAGTTCCACGAGAGTTTTAAGCTCATCTCTGAAACACGCCGATGCTTCCTGCATGGCAATATCATCAGTACCGAAACAAAGTGACGAGAGGAAGACGAAAATGTCCAATCAGTGGTAACCTCTAAGCGCAGGAGACAGGGGTTGAAGTCGTCATGAGAAGATGTCAGGGTGCGTCGTGGGGCACTGAGATATGTATAAAAAGGATTAATACGGAATAAAGAGTTGGGACCTCCGGGCCAGGAAGAATCAAGAAACATGGCGATGGAAACCAACCAGGAATCTTCGACCGCACGACTGACGCCGTTCCGAGACGAGCGCGAAGCAGGGCCTTCGTTTTCTGGCGGGCCCTTTCTCGCGGCCAGCATCTGGATAGACCGCCGGCGGGAACTCTCCGCGTCCTTGGTCAACACTAGATGGTGCTTCTTCAAGCGAGATGGTGGCCTTGACTTCGGAGGCATCGCTGGAAGTGGAAGGAGACTGGAAGTGAAGCAAGAAGGGGATGGAAGAAGTACTCCCCCCTATTAAAACCAGACAACCGTCTCCTGCCCTCGCTTCGAGCAACCTGGTCCGCCCATCCTAAATCAACGGCCGAGAGGGGGCTCCCTTGCGAACTGAGATCCAGTGACTTTACCCAACAGAAGTTACCATGAACTTTACCTATACGAGCCATCAGGTTAAGATCCAACGAACATGGTCGATCTAAAATTTGAAATTAAAATTTATGTAGCTCAGAAAAAACAGAAAAACTTTACATTAAGACGTATTCTCGGAAAGTTCCAGTCCATTTAAAATATTAGTTTAGTTTAAGTTCGAAATTTGGATCAACCGCGAGCGTTGGATCTTGATCGAATGGCTCACGTGTGTAAAGTCGCATGGTGACTTCTCTTAGTGAAGTCACTGGATCTCAGTCCGCGAAGGGTCAGGACGCGGGAGCAGAAGCAAATGAATCGAGAGCGGTCCGGAGTATCCTGTCCGTCCACCGTAAATCAACGCGTTGGGAACCCCAAGAGGAAGGTATGATGCGCACAGTGGCAAGTTTTCCCTCAGAAAGAAACCAAGGTTGATCGAACCAGGAGGAGCCAAGAAGCACGTTGAAGGTTGATGGTCGCGAAATGTGATGCGGCGCAACACCAGGGATTCCTGCGCCAACGTGGAATCTGCACAACAAAACCAAAGTACTTTGCCCCAACGAAACAGTGAGGTTGTCAATCTCACCGGCTTGTTGTAACAAAGGATTAAACGTATCGAGTGGAAGATGTTTGCAAAGAAAACAGTAAAACACAATTGCAGTAGATTGTATGCTATGTAAAGAATAGGACCGGGGTCCACAGTTCACTAGAGGTGTCTCTCCCATAAGATAAAAGCATGTTGGGTGAACAAATTACAGTCGGGCAATTGACAAATAGAGAAAGGCATAACAATGCATATACATGATATGATAAATATAGTGAGATTTAATTGGGCATTACGACAAAGTACATAGACCGCCATCCAACTGCATCTATGCCTAAAAAGTCCACCTTCAGGTTATCATCCGAACCCTCCAGTATTAAGTTGCAAAGCAACAGACAATTGCATTAAGTATGGTGCGTAATGTAATCGACAACTACATCCTTAGACATAGAATCAATGTTTTATCCCTAGTGGCAACAGCACATCCACAACCTTAGAACTTTCTGTCACTGTCCCAGATTCAATGGAGGCATGAACCCACTATCGAGCATAAATACTCCCTCTTGGAGTTAAGAGTACAAACTTGGCCAGAGCCTCTACTAATAACGGAGAGCATGCAAGATCATAAACAACACATAAACAATAGATTGATAATCACCATAATCATAGTACTCTCTATCCATCGGATCCCGACAAACACAACATATAGTATTACAGATAGATGATCTTGATCATGTTAGGCAGCTCACAAGATCCAACAATGAAGCATAACAAGGAGAAGACGACCATCTAGCTACTGCTATGGACCCATGGTCCAGGGGTGAACTACTCACTCATCACTCCGGAGGCGACCATGGCGGTGTAGAGTCCTCCGGGAGATGAATCCCCTCTCCGGCAGGTGGGAGGCGATCTCCTGAATCCCCGAGATGGGATTCGCGGTGGCGGCGTCTCTGGAAGGTTTTCGTATCGTGGCTCTCGGTACTGGGGGTTTCGCGACGGAGGCTTTAAGTAGGCGGAAGGTCAACGCGGGGGCCACACGAGGGCCTAGGGGTGGGCGGTGGCCAGGGCGGGCCGCGCCGCCCCCTGGCTGCCTCGTGGCCCCACTTCGTTATCTCTTCGGTCTTCTGGAAGCTTCATGCAAAAATAGGACCCTGGGCGAAAGTTTCGTCAATTCGAGAATATTTCTTTACTAGGATTTCTGAAACCAAAAACAGCAGAAAACAGCAACTGGCTCTTCGGCATCTTGTTAATAGGTTAGTTCCGGAAAATGCATAAATATGACATATAATGTGCATAAAACATGTAGGTATCATCAATAAAGTAGCATGGAGCAGAAGCAAATGAATCGAGAGCGGTCCGGAGTATCCTGTCCGTCCACCGTAAATCAACGGGACAGAGCGGCTACCTTCTCTTCGAAGGCTCTGGCGCGCAACCCGAGGAATGGACATCTGTCGGCTAGTATAGAATTTTATAGCACGCCATTAATCGAGCTAGCAGTACTGTACTACTGACTACAACTCTGATGGACGTCCAAAGCTCTGAATAGTCAGGGGAAACAATGAATGCGAGCCAGGGTAGTACTACTGTAGTAGTGAAGCAATGGGGATTATCTGGAGCAAGTACGGAGTACCGAGTACAGTACTACAAAAGTGTTGTTCGTTGTTTTCGCAGTTCATTTTAGCGTAACGTCCAGGTTGTTGTCGAACCAGCTGTTAGATTTTGGGTAATTATTGTTAAGTTGCTGCTTCTTAATTAAAATTTATCAAAGTCATGTAGACTAGATCGATTTGTGAGAACATCCCAAAAGCTTCATTCATTTTAGAATGACTAAGAAGGATCCATTCTTACCTTTTCTTTTCATGTTTTAAACTTGTTTAAACCTTGGTCAAACCTAGGATTTGACCAAGATTTAAATGGGCATAAAAATTCAGAAAAAATCAAAAAATGAAAAACCAAAGCACATATATAGCCTTCTTATGTCATATAGTAAGCACTCGAGTTGATAAAAACTCTGTCTTATGAAGTCAAACATATGAAGAGAACTGGTTTTGGGTTTCAAACATGGAAATTTCACAAACCTCCCAAAAGCTTCATTCTACAGTGACTAAGAAGGATCCAGGCTTACCTTTTTCATTTTCAATTTCTTAACTTGTTTAAATCTTGGTCAAACCTAGGATTTGACCAAGATTCAAATGGGTATAACAATTCAAAAAAAACGGAAAAAAACCAAAGAACATAGTCTTCTGATGTCATATAGTAAGCATTCAAGTTGATAAACAAGGTCTAGACATATTCAAACCAAACAAATCATGTATCTACCCCCTAACCCTAAACTCTGCCTTATGAAGTCAAGCATGAAGAGAAGTGATTTTGGGTTTCAAACATGGAAATTTCAAAAACCTCCCAAAAGCTTCATTTTAGAGTGACTAAGAAGGATCCATGCTTACCTTTTCATTGCCATGTTTTAAACTTGTTTTAACCTTGGTCAAACCTAGGAATTGACCAAGATTCAAATGGGAGTAAAAATTCAGAAAAATTCAAAAAAAATGAAAAACCAAAACACATATATAGCCTTCTTATGTCATATAGTAAGCATTCAAGTTGATAAACAAGGTCTAGACATATTCAAAGCAGAAATATCATGTATCATATCTACCCCTAACCCTAAACTCTGTCTTATGAAGTCAAACATATGAAGAGAACTGGGGTTTTGGGTTTCAAACATAAAATTTTCAAGTACCTTCATTTTAGAGTGAGTAAGGAAGGATTCATGCTTACCGTTTCATTTTCATGTTTTAAACTTGTTTAAACCTAGGATTTGACCAAGATTTAAATAGGCATAAAAAATTCGAAAGAAATCAAAAAATGAAAAACCAAAGCACATATATAGCCTTCTTATATCATATAGTAAAAAATTCAAGTTGATAAACAAGGTCTAGACATATTCAAACAAGAAAAATCATGTATCTACACCTAACCATAAACTCTGTCTTAAGTGGTTTTGGGTTTCAAACATGGAAATTTCACAAACCTCCCAAAAGCTTCATTTTACAGTGACTGAGGAGGATCCATGCTTACCTTTTGGCTTAAACGTTTGAAACCAAAAACCACTTCTCTTCATGCATGCTTGACTTCATAACACAGAGTTTAGCTAGGGTTAGGGGGTAGATACATGATTTTCCTGGTTTGAATATGTCTAGACCTTGTTTATCAACTTAATTGATTGCTTACTATATGACATAAGAAGACTACGTGCCTTGGTTTTCATTTTTTGTTTTTTTTGAATTTTATGCTCATATATTTGAATCTTGGTCAAATCTTAGGTTTGACCAAGATTTAAACAAGTTTAAAACATGAAAATGAAAAGGGAAGCATGTATCCTTCTTAGTCACTCTAAAATGAAGCTTTTGGGATGTTCTTGAAATTTCCATGTTTGAAACCCAAAACGACTTCTCTTCATGCTAGACTTCATAAGATCAACAGGGAGTAGATACATGATTTGTCTGGTTTGGATATACCTAGACCTCGTTTAACTTGAATGCATACGATATGACATAAGAAGACTACGTGCTTTTGTTTTTCATTATTCTGTTTTTTTTGAATTTTGTGCCCACCCATTTGTATCTTGGTCAAATCCTAGGCTTGATAATGATTTAAACAAGATTAAAATATGAAAATGCAAAGGTAAGCATGGATCCTTCTTAGTCACTCTAAAATGAAGCTTTTGGGAGCAAAACCACTTCTCTTCATATGCTTGACTTCATAAGACGGAGTTTAGGGGTTAGGGGGTATAGATACATGATTTGTCTAGTTTGAATATGTCTAGACCTTGTTTATCAACTTAATTGGCTTACTATATGACATAAGAAAACTATTTGCTTTGGTTTTTCTTTTTCCTGATTTTTTTCAATTTTGATGCCCATTTGAATCTTGTCAAATCCTAGGTTTGACCAAGATAATTTAAACAAGCTTAAAACATGAATATGAAAAGGGAAGCATGTATCCTTCTTTGTCACTCTAAAATGAAGTTTTTGGGAGGTTTTTCAAAATCCACGTTTGAAACCCAAAACCACTTCTCTTCATATGCTTGACTTCATAAGACAGAGTTTAGGGGTTAGGGGGTATAGATACATGATTTGTCTAGTTTGAATATGTCTAGACCTTGTTTATCAACTTTAATGCTTACTATATGACATAAGAAAACTATTTGCTTTGGTTTTCTTTTTTCTGACTTTTTTTCAATTTTGATGCCCATTTGAATCTTGTCAAATCCTAGGTTTGACCAAGATAATTTAAACAAGCTTAAAACATGAATATGAAAAGAGGAGCATGTATCCTTCTTAGTCACTCTAAAATGTAGTTTTTGGGAGGTTTTTGAAATTTCCATGTTTGAAACCCAAAACCACTTCTCTTCACATGCTTGACTTCATAAGACAAAGTTTAGGGGTTAGGGGTATAGATACATGATTTGTCTGGTTTAATATGTCTAGACCTTGTTTATCAACTTTAATGCTTACTATATGACATAAGAAGACTATGTGATTTGGTTTTTCATTTTTCTTTTTTATTTTTCTGCCCATTTGAATCTTGGTCAAATCCTAGGTTTGACCAAGATTTAGACAAGTTTAACACGTAAATGAGTTAACTTGGATTTCCTACCCTTGAATCCATAGGAAACTTTGTTCTAATGCACTATTATAATCAACCGAGTTTTTACACCAACAGGTCTGTCACTTACGTGTGGTGCCCACGCTTGAGGTCCCACACTTCAGTGAGCACAAGTCACGTGCAATAGGTACGCAAACTCCCAGCCATCTTCTTTGTCAAGAGAAGACGCATCAGGATGCGTATTGGAAGTCTGTGGGTCCTTCTGGATCCTTCGGTTGTCCCTCTCACAAAAAAACAAATCTCTCTCATTCTCGGCCTCGCTCGACTCGCTCGCTCGCACCTCCTGCTCACTGACAAACCCTGCACAAAAGTCAACATCATCACCCGAAAAAGGGGAGACACCATAATTCTCTCCCTTCTTCTCTCCTTCCGAGTGATCCCTCTTCCTCCGAGTTTCACTCGACGGGCAAACACCCATGTGCTGCATAGTAATAATAAAAAGGTAGTACTCGTAGAAAAATCGATATACGAATCTGTAATTAAATAGGTTAAACTAGGGTTTTGCCCAGTTCTACAGATCAAGGGTTCAAAAAAATCCAACTACGGGGTTCGAACAACACGATTCTAATCCAAGAATTTTTTCGACCTAGGTCACCCAAATGGCCTCAAACTATAGGGTTAGCATCTAGTGCAGTATGTGTGAAAATGTATGCACTATGTGTGCTATAACTTGTATGTCTTTCATATTTGAACCAAATTTGAATAAGTTTGAAATATTTGAAAAGGGGCTTTTGGCTTAAACGTTTGAAACCAAAAACCACTTCTCTTCATGCATGCTTGACTTCATAAGACAGAGTTTAGCTAGGGTTAGGGGGTAGATGCATGATTTTCCTGGTTTGAATATGTCTAGACCTTGTTTATCAACTTAATTGAATGCTTACTATATGACATAAGAATACTATGTGCCTTGTTTTTTATTTTTTGATTTTTTTAAAATTTTATGCCCATTTGAATCTTGGTCAAATCCTAGGTTTGAACATGGTTTAAACAAGTTTAAATCATGAATATGAAAAATTAAGCATCTATATATCCTTCTTCGTCACTCCAAAATGTAGCTCTTGGGAGGTTTTTTCGAAATTTCCATGTTTGAAACCAAAACCACTTCTCTTCATGCATGCTTGACTTCATAAGACAGAGTTTAGGGTTAGGGGTAGATATATACATGATTTTCTGGTTTGAATATGTCTAGGCCTTGTTTATCAACTTGAATGCTTACTATATATATATGACATAAGAATGTTATGTCCTTTGTTTTTTCATTCTTTTGGTTTTTTATGAATTTCCATGCCCATTTGAATCTTTTGGTCATTTTTAAACTGCTTGTTTAAATCTTGATCAAACCTAGGATTTGACCAAGATTCAAATGGGCATAAAAAATCAGGAAAAAATGAAAAATGAAAAAACAAAACACATATATAGCCTTCTTATGTCATATATATAGTAAGCATTCAATTAAGTTGATAATTTTAAACAAGGTCTATACATATTCAAACCAGAAAAAAGCATGTATCTACCCATGCATATATATATAACCCTATACTTTTGTCTTATGAAGACGTCAAGGATGAAGAGAAGTGGATTTGGGTTTCAAACATGGAAATTTCAAAAACCTCCCAAAACATGTATATATCTACCCCTAAACCCTAATCTTTGTCTTATGAAGCCAAGCATATGAAGAGAAGTGATTTTGGGTTTCAAACATGGAAACTTCAAAAACCTCCCAAAAGCTTCATTTTAGAGAGACTAAGAATGATCCATATGCTTACCTTTTCATTGCCATGTTTTAAACTTGTTTTAACCTTGGTCAAACCTAGGATTTGACCAAGATTCAAATGGGAGTAAAAATTCAGAAAAATTCAAAAAAAATGAAAAACCAAAGCACATATATAGCCTTCTTATGTCATATAGTAAGCATTCAAGTTGATAAACAAGGTCTAGACATATTCAAAGCAGAAATATCATGTATCATATCTACCCCTAACCCTAAACTCTGTCTTATGAAGTCAAACATATGAAGAGAACTGGGGTTTTGGGTTTCAAACATAAAATTTTCAAGTACCTTCATTTTAGAGTGAGTAAGGAAGGATTCATGCTTACCGTTTCATTTTCATGTTTTAAACTTGTTTAAACCTAGGATTTGACCAAGATTTAAATAGGCATAAAAATTCAAAAGAAATCAAAAAATGAAAAACCAAAGCACATATATATAGCCTTCTTATATCATATAGTAAAAAATTCAAGTTGATAAACAAGGTCTAGACATATTCAAACAAGAAAAATCATGTATCTACACACCTAACCATAAACTCTGTCTTAAGTGGTTTTGGGTTTCAAACATGGAAATTTCACAAACCTCCCAAAAGCTTCATTTTACAGTGACTAAGGAGGATCCATGCTTACCTTTTGGCTTAAACGTTTGAAACCAAAAACCACTTCTCTTCATGCATGCTTGACTTCATAAGACAGAGTTTAGCTAGGGTACGTTAGGGGGTGTAGATACATGATTTCCTGGTTTGAATATGTCTAGAGACCTTGTTTATCAACAATTGCTTACTATATGACATAAGAGACTCGTGCCTTGGTTTTTTTTTGAATTTTATGCTCATATATTTGAATCTTGGTCAAATCCTAGGTTTGACCAAGATTTAAACAAGTTTAAACATGAAAATGAAAAGGGAAGCATGTATCCTTCTTAGTCACTCTAAAATGAAGCTTTTTGGATGTTCTTGAAATTTCCATGTTTGAAACCCAAAACGACTTCTCTTCATGCTAGACTTCATAAGATCAACATGGGGTAGATACATGATTTGTCTGGTTTGGATATACCTAGACCTCGTTTAACTTGAATGCATACGATATGACATAAGAAGACTACGTGCTTTTGTTTTTCATTATTCTGATTTTTTTGAATTTTGTGCCCACCCATTTGTATCTTGGTCAAATCCTAGGCTTGATAATGATTTAACAAGATTAAAATATGAAAATGCAAAGGTAAGCATGGATCCTTCTTAGTCACTCTAAAATGAAGCTTTTGGGAGCAAAACCACTTCTCTTCATATGCTTGACTTCATAAGACGGAGTTTAGGGGTTAGGGGGTATAGATACATGATTTGTCTAGTTTGAATATGTCTAGACCTTGTTTATCAACTTAATTGGCTTACTATATGACATAAGAAAACTATTTGCTTTGGTTTTTCTTTTTCCTGATTTTTTTCAATTTTGATGCCCATTTGAATCTTGTCAAATCCTAGGTTTGACCGAGATAATTTAAACAAGCTTAAAACATGAATATGAAAAGGGAAGCATGTATCCTTCTTTGTCACTCTAAAATGAAGTTTTTGGGAGGTTTTTCAAATTTCCATGTTTGAAACCCAAAACCACTTCTCTTCATATGCTTGACTTCATAAGACAGAGTTCAGGGGTTAGGGGGTATAGATACATGATTTGTCTAGTTTGAATATTTCTAGACCTTGTTTATCAACTTTAATGCTTACTATATGACATAAGAAAACTATTTGCTTTGGTTTTCTTTTTTCTGACTTTTTTTCAATTTTGATGCCCATTTGAATCTTGTCAAATCCTAGGTTTGACCAAGATAATTTAAACAAGCTTAAAACATGAATATGAAAAAGGGAGCATGTATCCTTCTTAGTCACTCTAAAATGTAGTTTTTGGGAGTTTTTGAAATTTCCATGTTTGAAACCCAAAACCACTTCTCTTCATGCTTGACTTAATAAGACAGAGTTTAGGGGTTAGGGGTATAGATACATGATTTGTCTGGTTTAATATGTCTAGACCTTGTTTATCAACTTTAATGCTTACTATATGACATAAGAAGACTATGTGATTTGGTTTTTCATTTTTCTGTTTTTTTATTTTTCTGCCCATTTGAATCTTGGTCAAATCCTAGGTTTGACCAAGATTTAGACAAGTTTAACACGTAAATGAGTTAACTTGGATTTCCTACCCTTGAATCCATAGGAAACTTTGTTCTAATGCACTATTATAATCAACCGAGTTTTTACACCAACAGGTCTGTCACTTACGTGTGGTGCCCACACTTGAGGTCCCACACTTCAGTGAGCACAAGTCACGTGCAATAGGTACGCAAACTCCCAGCCATCTTCTTTGTCAAGAGAAGACGCATCAGGATGCGTATTGGAAGTCTGTGGGTCCTTCTGGATCCTTCGGTTGTCCCTCTCACAAAAAAACAAATCTCTCTCATTCTCGGCCTCGCTCGACTCGCTCGCTCGCACCTCCTGCTCACTGACAAACCCTGCACAAAAGTCAACATCATCACCCGAAAAAGGGGAGACACCATAATTCTCTCCCTTCTTCTCTCCTTCCGAGTGATCCCTCTTCCTCCGAGTTTCACTCGACGGGCAAACACACATGTGCTGCATAGTAATAATAAAAAGGTAGTACTCGTAGAAAAATCGATATACGAATCTGTAATTAAATAGGTTAAACTAGGGTTTTGCCCAGTTCTACAGATCAAGGGTTCAAAAAAATCCAACTACGGGGTTCGAACAACACGATTCTAATCCAAGAATTTTTTCGACCTCATCCAAATGGCCTCAAACTATAGGGTTAGCATCTAGTGCAGTATGTGTGAAAATGTATGCACTATGTGTGCTATAACTTGTATGTCTTTCATATTTGAACCAAATTTGAATAAGTTTGAAATATTTGAAAAGGGGCTTTTGGCTTAAACGTTTGAAACCAAAAACCACTTCTCTTCATGCATGCTTGACTTCATAAGACAGAGTTTAGCTAGGGTTAGGGGATAGATGCATGATTTTCCTGGTTTGAATATGTCTAGACCTACTTTATCAACTTAATTGAATGCTTACTATATGACATAAAAATACTATGTGCATTGTTTTTTATTTTTTGATTTTTTTAAAATTGTATGCCCATTTGAATCTTGGTCAAATCCTAGGTTTGAACATGGTTTAAACAAGTTTAAATCATGAATATGAAAAATTAAGCATCTATATATCCTTCTTAGTCACTCCAAAATGTAGCTCTTGGGAGGTTTTTTCGAAATTTCCATGTTTGAAACCAAAACCACTTCTCTTCATGCATGCTTGACTTCATAAGACAGAGTTTAGCTAGGGCGTTAGGGGGTAGATACATGATTTTCCTGGTTTGAATATGTCTAGACCTGGTTTATCAACTTAATTAATTGATTGTTTACTATATGACATAAGAAGACTATGTGCCTTGGTTTTAAATTTTTCTGTTTTTTTTTGAATTTTACGCCCATATATTTGAATCTTGGTCAAATCCTAGGTTTGACCAAGATTTAAACAAGTTTAAACATAAAAATGAAAAGGGAAGCATGTATCCTTCTTAGTCACTCTAAAATGAAGCTTTTGGGATGTTCTTGAAATTTCCATTTTTGAAACCAAAAACGACTTCTCTCTTCATGCTAGACTTCATAAGATCGACAGGGGGCAGATACATGATTTGTCTGGTTTGGATATGTCCAAACCTTGCTTGTTTATCAACTTGAATGCTTACTATATGACATAAGAATGCTTACCATATGTTTGAATTTTAAAAGCATATAGTCTTCTTATGTCATATAGTAAGCATTCAAAAGTTTTTCTTTGAGAGAGTAGCATGCATTCAAAAGTTGATAAATAAGATTTGTACATATTCAAACCAGACAAATCATGGATCGCAACAGTCTTCGAGGGAAGTATTACCCAATTTATTGATTCGACACAAGAGACAAGAGAATACTTGTAAGCCTTAACAGCGGAGTTGTCAATTCAGCTGCACCTGGAAACATACTTGCTCGCAAGAGTTTATCAGTAGTAACAGTTTTATAGCAGTAGGAATAGTGAAATAACAGCAGCGGTGAAATAAAGACAGCAGTAGTGATTATAGTAAACAGCAGGATTAAAATACTGTAGGCACAGGGACGGATTAACGGGCGTTGCATGGATGAGAGAAACTCATGTAACAATCAAAGCAGGGCATTTGCAGATAATAATAAAACGGTATCCAAGTACTAATCAATCAATAGGCATGTGTTCCATATTTAGTCGTACGTGCTCGCAATGAGAAACTTGCACAACATCTTTTGTCCTACCAGCCGGTGGCAGCCGGGCCTCTAGGGAAACTACTGGATATTAAGGTACTCCTTTTAATAGAGTACCGGAGCAAAGCATTAACACTCCGTGAACACATGTGATCCTCACATCACTACCATCCCCTCCGGTTGTCCCGATTCTTGTCACTTCGGGGCCATTGGTTCCGGACAGCGACATGTGTATACAACTTGCAGGTAAGATCATAAACAACGAATATCTTCATGAATCAATAACATGTTCAGATCTGAGATCATGGCACTCGGGCCCTAGTGACAAGCATTAAGCATAACAAGTTGCAACAATATCATAAAAGTGACATCTACGGATACTAGGCACTATGCCCTAACAATCTTATGACTATTACATGACCAATCTCATCCAATCCCTACCATCCCCTTCAGCCTACAGCGGGGGAATTACTCACACATGGATGGGGGAAACATGGCTGGTCGATGGAGAGGCGTTGGCGGTGATGGCGGTGAAGATCTCCTCCAATTCCCCGTCCCGGCGGAGTGCCAGAACGGAGACTTCTGGCTCCCGAGACGGAGTTTCGCGATGTGGCGGCTCTCTGGAGGGTTTCTGGCGACTTCGACTTCTCCCCGTGCGTTTTTAGGTCGAACCCGATAAGTAGTCCGAAGGGGGGCGTCGGAGGCCAGCCGAGGGGGCCACACCATAGGGCCGCGCGGGCCCCCCCTAGGCCGCGCCGCCTTATGGTGTGGGGCCCTCGGGCCTCCACCTCACTTGTCCTTCTGGCTCCGTCAGTATTTTGGGAAAATAGGGCCTTCTGCATAAATTCCGAGGATTTTCCCGAAAGTTGGATTTCTGCACAAAAACGAGACACCAGACCAGTTCTGCTGAAAACAGCGTTAGTCCGTGTTAGTTGTATCCAAAATACACAAATTAGAGGCAAAACAATAGCAAAAGTGTTCGGGAAAGTAGATACGTTTTGGACGTATCAACTCCCCCAAGCTTAGCTTATTGCTTGTCCTCAAGCAATTCAGTTAACAACTGAGCGATAAAAGAACTTTCACGAACACATTTGCTCATATGATGTATATATTCTCATGCTATGGCTAATACTTAAGCAGTTCATAATAAGATACATGCAAATAAGATCATCCAACAGCTATGTCAATCATGAAGAGGTACCAACAATTAATAATAAGCATCATGAATCATGTATATAAGCAGGATTGCAATGTTCATAAGAGAATATGATAAAGTGGTATCTTACTTGCCCGTATTTGATCGGCAAAACATAAATGCCGAGGCACCTCTGGAGTTCATAGAAAGACTAGAAGTAGTGATTGTCAAAGATAAAAGCATCAAAGTTATACCACAATCAATTATATTTTGAGACAAGCATATTATACTAAGAATGACAGTTGTGCTCTCAAGATAGTGCTCAAAGAAAGAATGGAGACACAACATAAAAGTAAAAGATTGACCCTTCGCAGAGGGAAGCAGGGATTAACATGCGCTAGAGCTTTTTATTTGTAAAGCAGGAGTAAAATTATTTTGAGAGGTGTTTGTTGTTGTCAACGAATGGTAATGGGTACACTAACTACCTCATCAACCGGACTCACAAGAGCGGCTCCCATTTTATTTATTTTTGGGTGGCACTCCTTCCAACCTTTCTTTCACAAACCATGGCTAACCGAATCCTCGGGTGCCTGCCAACAATCACATACCATGAAGGAGTGCCTTTTTATTTAAGTTTTATTATGATGATGACACTCCCCCCAACCTTTGCTTACACAAGCCATGGCTAACCGAATCCTTCGGGTGCCGTCCAACAATCACAAACCATGGAGGAGTGTCTATTTAAGTTAATTAATTCGGGACTGGGAATCCCATTGCCAGCTCTTTTTGCAAAATTATTGGATAAGCGGATGTGCCACTAGTCCATATGAGAGTCCGTCAAAAGTAAATGACAAGGTTGAAAGCTAAACACCACATACTTCCTCATGAGCTATGAAACATTAACACAAATTGAGAAGCATTTTGAAAGTTTTAAAGGTAGCGCATGAGAATTTACTTGGAATGGTTTGAAATGCCATGCATAGGTATTTATGGTGGACACTTTGGAACAACTTGGTTTTCAGGTGTTTGGAAGCACGAGCGGCGTTCCCGCTCAGTACAAGTGAAGGCTAGCAAAAGACTAGGGAGCGACAAATCAAGAGAGCAGTAACTGTCATAATCATGCTTGCGGCAAAATAAATTAACGGAGGCATAAAAGTGATACAATAACTCTGAAGCAATATAAATCATCGAGGCTTAATTGACTTTTTGTTCAGTCATATGCATGCGTGAGCATGTGCCAAGTCGATATAAATGAATTATTCAGAGGAGGATACCACAATGCCATACTTACTTATGAATAAAACAATGCAAGCGAACATCCATGACATGCTACTCATATTAATAAATTGGAGCTAAACATGAGAGATCATGAACTACTAGACTTTCTCAAATAACATATACCTCACATGAACCAACTAAGCATGCTCATATGGATGAGTATATGTACAAAAATGAAAACAAATAGAGTTCATACCAGCCTCTCACCACAATCAGATTGTCGTAGATCGTCATTATTGCCTTTTCACTTGTGTAGCTTGGATAATATGAAATGAAAACCACGCTCCAGCCACCGAAGACCATTGAACTCATAATGAACTTTACAAACCAAAGAAGAACAGCAAATATTTTTGGTGTTTTCGAATTGGAAACAAGAACGAAAGAAAACAAGCAAACAAAGCAAAATCTTTTTGGGTTTTCTCATAGCAAACCAACGATAGCAAACGAAATAAACTAAGAGCAAAGAACCAAATAAACAAATGGTGAAGAGAAACAACAGAAATATTTTTGGTCTTTTTGTGTTTTAGGAAAGAAACAAAGCGAAAACAAAAGAATGCAAACTAAAAGAAACACAGAAAAGCAGGATGACAGAAATCTGCCAAATCCTGACAGCAGTACAGAAATCGAAATTAACAAAAATCTTCCATTGCTCAGACCAAAAAGTGTTCAACTAATGAAAGTTAGATAACAACCTGGGGAACATGCTCAAAAATTGGCAGCTCAAAATAACGTTCTGGCTGTGCGTACGAATTTTTTTGGTAACAGCCCAGAATCTGTTTTTGGACAGCACTTCCCCAAATATCATCTCCCTCTCATTAGAAAACCACTCTAAGAGACTAAGCAAGTATGTACAAGTATCCAGCAACCATAATATGCAAAGAATGAGTGATGCCGGTATACCTCCCCCCAACGTATCGATAATTTCTTATGTTCCATGCTACTTTATTGATGATACCTACATGTTTTATGCACACTTTATGTCATATTCGTGCATTTTCTGGAACTAACCTATTAACAAGATGCCGAAGTGCAGTTCTGTTTTCTGCTGTTTTTGGTTTCAGAAATCCTAGTAACGAAATATTCTCGGAATTGGACGAAATCACCGCCCAGGTTCCTATTTTGCCCGGAAGCATCCAGAACACCCGAGAGCCACCAGAGGAGGGGCCCTGGTGGGCCCAGATGATAGGGTGGCGCGGCCTGGGCCCGCGCCACCCTATGGTGTGGTCGCCCCTTCGACCCTCCTGCGCCGCCTCTTCGCCTATTTAAAGCCTCCGTCGAAAACCCTTACGGAGGAAGCCACGATACGAGAAAAGTTCCAGAGCCGCCGCCATCGCGAAGCCAAGATCGGGGGACAGGAGTCTCTGTTCCGGCACCGCCGGACGGGGAAGTGCCCCGGAAGGCTTCTCCATCGACACCGCTGCCATCTCCACCGCCATCTTCATCACCGCTGCTGCTCCCATGAGGAGGGAGTAGTTCTCCATCGAGGCTCGGGGCTGTACCGGTAGCTATGTGGTTAATCTCTCCTATGTACTTCAATACAATGATCTCATGAGCTGCCTTACATGATTGAGATCCATATGATGAGCTTTGTATCGCTACTAGTTATGTGCTACTCATGTGATGTTATTAAAGTAGTCTATTCCTCCTACTTGGTGTAAAGGTGATTAGTGTGTGCACCGTGTGGTTCTTGTCGTAGGCTATGATCATGATCTCTTGTAGATCGTGGAGTTAATTGTCATTATGATAGTATTGATGTGATCTATTCCTCCTTCATAGTGTAATGTGGACAGTGCGTGCGCTATGTTAGTTCTTGGTTTATTTTGCAATGATCTATTATGCTCTAAGGTTACTTAAACATGAATATCGAATGTTGTGGAGCTTGTTAACTCCGGCATTGAGGGTTCGTGTAATCCTACGCAACGAATGATGTTCATTATCAAACAAGAGTGTATGTAGCACATATGAGAAGAAGTATTTATTATGCGATCAATGTTGAGAGTGTCCACTAGTGAAAGTATGATCCCTAGGCCTTGTTTCCAATACTGCAAACACCGCTTATTTACTGTTTTGTTGCATGTTTACTCGCTGCCATATTTTATTCAGATTACTATTACCACTCATATACATCCATACTACTTGTATTTCACTATCTCTTCGCCGAACTAGTGCACCTATACATCTGACAAGTGTATTAGGTGTGTTGGGGACACAAGAGACTTCTTGCTTTGTGGTTGCAGGGTTGCTTGAGAGGGATATCTTTGACCTCTTCCTCCCTGAGTTCGATAAACCTTGGGTAATCCACTTAAGGGAAACTTGCTGCTGTTCTACAAACCTCTGCTCTTGGAGGCCCAACACTGTCTACAAGAATAGAAGCACCCGTAGACATCAAGCACTTTTCTGGCGCCGTTGCCGGGGAGGAAAGGTAAAAGGCTCTCACACTCCGGTTCCAGGTAACAGTACTTTTCTGGCGCCATTGTGTGTGTACTCGAAGCTATTTCCTTTAGACTCTGCAATTGCATCTTTTTGTTTCTTGTTTACACTAGTTAGGCATAATGGACAACAATGACCTTTTTATTCTATTTCCTGATTTAAGACATGGATGGTTTGATGCGAAAATTAAAAAACCCATGGAACATATTAATATGAATGCTTTGAACACTATTGTTGCTAATGCTATGGAAAATTCTAAGCTTGGGGAAGCTGGCTTTGATGAGCATGATATTTTTAGTCCCCCAAGCATTAAGGAGAAAATTTACTTTGATGATACTTTGCCTCCTATTTATGATGATTATAATGATAGTAGTCTTTTGTTACCACCTGTTATGGAGGATAAATTTGATTATGATTACAATATACCTCCTATATTTGATAGCTACTTTGTTGAATTTGCTCCCACTACAATTAATAAGAATGACTATGCTTATGTTGGGAGAAGTAATTATTTTATGCATGAGACTCATGATAAGAATGCTTTATGTGATAGTTATATTGTTGAGTTTGTTCATGATGCTACTGAAAGTTATTATGAGAGAGGAAAATATGGTTGTAAAAATTTTCATGTTACTAAAACACCTCTCTATGTGCTGAAATTTTTGAAGCTACACTTGTTTTATCTTCCTATGCTTGTTACTTTGCTCTTCATGAACTTGTTTATTTACAAGATTCCTATGCATAGGAAGCATGTTAGGCTCAAATGTGTTTTGAATTGCCTCTTGAAGCTCTCTTTTGCTTCAAATACTATTTCTTGCGGGTGCATCACCAAAATTGCTGAGCCCATCTTAATGGCTATAAAGAAAGAACTTCTTGGGAGATAACCCATGTGTTATTTTGCTACAGTACTTTGTTTTATATTTGTGTCTTGGAAGTTGTTTACTACTGTAGCAACCTCTCCTTATCATGTTTTTGTGCCAAGTAAAGTTTCTATGTCAAAGTTGATGTTATATTTGGGATCGCTGCGCAGAAACAGCATTGCTGTCTGTCACGAATCTGGGCACAGTTTTCTGTAGAAAATTCGAAAAAATCTGCCAATTTACGAGCATGATCCTCAGATATGTACGCAACTTTCATTAGTTCTGAGTTTTTCCATTTGAGCAAGTCTGGTGCCAGCTTTAAATTCGTCTTTACGGACTGTTCTGTTTTTGACAGATTCTGCCTTTTATTTCGCATTGCCTCTTTTGCTATGTTGGATTCATTTCTTTGATCCATTAATGTCCAGTAGCTTTATGCAATGTCCAGAAGTGAAAAGAATGTTTGTGTCACCTCTGAACATGTGAATTTTTGATTATGCACTAACCCTCTAATGAGTTTGCTTGAAGTTTGGTGTGAAGGAAGTTTTCAAGGGTCAAGAGAGGAGTATGATATACTATGATCAAGAGGAGTGAAAGCTCTAAGCTTGGGGATGCCCCCGTGGTTCATCCCTGCATATTTCAAGAAGACTCAAGCGTCTAAGCTTGGGGATGCCCAAGGCATCCCCTTCTTCATCGACAAAGTATCAGGTTCCTTCTCTTGAAACTATATTTTTATTCGGTCACATCTTATGTACTTTACTTGGAGCGTCTGTATGCTTTTGTTTTTGTTTTTGTTTGAATAAATGATTGTTTGGGAGAGAGACACGCTCCGCTGGTTCGTATGAACACATGTGTTCTTAGCTTTTAATTTTCATGGCGAAGGTTGAAACTGCTTCGTTAATTGTTATATGGTTGGAAACGGGAAATGCTACATGTAGTAATTGGTATAATGTCTTGAATAATGTGAAACTTGGCAATTGTTGTGCTCATATAGATCTTGTTTAAGCTCTTGCATCATGTACCTTGTACCCATTAATGAATAATTACATAGAGCTTGTTAAAATTTGGTTTGCATGATTGGTCTCTCTAAGTCTAGATATTTTCTGGTTGAGGTGTTTGAACAACAAGGAGACGATGTAAAGTCTTATAATGCTTACAATATGTTTATATGTGAGTCTTGCTGCACCATTTCATACTTGAGTTTGCTTCAAATAACCTTGCTAGCCTAAACCTTGTATCGAGAGGGAATACTTCTCATGCATCCAAATACTTGAGCCAATATTCATGCCATTTGTGTCCACCATACCTACCTACTACATGGTATTTCTCCGCCATTCCAAAGTAAATTGCTTGAGTGCTACCTTTAAACCATTCAAAATTTATCACCTCTGATTTGTGTCAATGTTTTATAGCTCATGAGGAAGTATGTGGTGTTTATCTTTCAATCTTGTTGGGCAACTTTCACCAATGGACTAGTGGCTTCATCCGCTTATCCAATAATTTTGCAAAAAGAGCTGGCAATGGGATTCCCAGTCCCAAATTAATTAACAAAAATAGACACTCCTCCATGGTATGTGATTGTTGGACGGCACCCGAAGGATTCGGTTAGCCATGGCTTGAGAAAGCAAAGGTGGGGAGGAGTGTCATCATAATAAAACTAAAATAAAAAGGCACTCCTTCATGGTATGAGATTGTTGGCAGGCACCCGAGGATTCGGTTAGCCATGGTTTGTGAAAGAAAGGTTGGAAGGAGTGCCACCCAAAAATAAAATAAAATGGGAGCCGCTCTTTGAAGGTTTGTCTGGCAAGGGGGTTAGAGTACCCGCTACCATTCGTTGACAACAACAAACACCTCTCAAAACTTTACTTTTATGCTCTCTATATGTTTTCAAAATAAAAGCTCTAGCACAAATATAGCAATCGATGCTTTCCTCTTTGAAGGACCATTCTTTTACTTTTATTGTTGAGTCAGTTTACCTATCTCCTTAAGAAGCAAACACTTGTGTGAACTGTGCATTGATTCCTACATACTTGCATATTGCACTTGTTATATTACTTTATGTTGACAATATCTATGAGATATACATGTTATAAGTTGAAAGCAACCGCTGAAACTTAATCTTCCTTTGTGTTGCTTCAATACCTTTACTTTGATTTATTGCTTTATGAGTTAACTCTTATGCAAGACTTATTGATGCTTGTCTTGAAGTACTATTCATGAAAAGTCTTTGTCATATGATTCATTTGTTTACTCATGTCATTACCATTGTTTTGATCGCTGCATTCATTACATATGTTTACAATAGTATGATCAAGGTTATGATGGCATGTCACTTCAGAAATTATCTTTGTTATCGTTTTACCTGCTCGGGACAGAACTAAGCTTGGGGATGCTGATACGTCTCCAACGTATCGATAATTTCTTATGTTCCATGCTACTTTATTGATGATACCTACATGTTTTATGCACACTTTATGTCATATTCGTGCATTTTCTGGAACTAACCTATTAACAAGATGCCGAAGTGCCAGTTCCGTTTTCTGCTGTTTTTGGTTTCATAAATCCTAGTAACGAAATATTCTCGGAATTGGACGAAATCACCGCCCAGGTTCCTATTTTGCCCTAAGCATCAGAACACCCGAGCCACCAGAGGAGGGCCCTGGTGGGCCCAGATGATAGGTGGCGCGGCCAGGGCTGGGCCCGCGCCACCCTATGGTGTGGTCGCCCCTTCGACCCTCCTGCGCCGCCTCTTCGCCTATTTAAAGCCTCCGTCGCGAAAACCCTTACGGAGGAAGCCACGATACGAGAAAAGTTCCACAGCCGCCGCCATCGCGAAGCCAAGATCGGGGGACAGGAGTCTCTGTTCCGGCACCTGCGGGACGGGGAAGTGCCCCCGGAAGGCTTCTCCATCGACACCGCTGCCATCTCCACCGCCATCTTCATCACCGCTGCTGCTCCCATGAGGAGGGAGTAGTTCTCCATCGAGGCTCGGGGCTGTACCGGTAGCTATGTGGTTAATCTCTCTCCTATGTACTTCAATACAATGATCTCATGAGCTGCCTTACATGATTGAGATCCATATGATGAGCTTTGTATCGCTACTAGTTATGTGCTACTCATGTGATGTTATTAAAGTAGTCTATTCCTCCTACTTGGTGTAAAGGTGATTAGTGTGTGCACCGTGTGGTTCTTGTCGTAGGCTATGATCATGATCTCTTGTAGATCGTGGAGTTAATTGTCATTATGATAGTATTGATGTGATCTATTCCTCCTTCATAGTGTAATGTGGACAGTGCGTGCGCTATGTTAGTTCTTGGTTTATTTTGCAATGATCTATTATGCTCTAAGGTTACTTAAACATGAATATCGAATGTTGTGGAGCTTGTTAACTCCGGCATTGAGGGTTCGTGTAATCCTACGCAACGAATGATGTTCATTATCAAACAAGAGTGTATGTAGCACATATGAGAAGAAGTATTTATTATGCGATCAATGTTGAGAGTGTCCACTAGTGAAAGTATGATCCCTAGGCCTTGTTTCCAATACTGCAAACACCGCTTATTTACTGTTTTGTTGCATGTTTACTCGCTGCCATATTTTATTCAGATTGCTATTACCACTCATATACATCCATACTACTTGTATTTCACTATCTCTTCGCCGAACTAGTGCACCTATACATCTGACAAGTGTATTAGGTGTGTTGGGGACACAAGAGACTTCTTGCTTTGTGGTTGCAGGGTTGCTTGAGAGGGATATCTTTGACCTCTTCCTCCCTGAGTTCGATAAACCTTGGGTAATCCACTTAAGAAACTTGCTGTGTTCTACAAAGTATCCAGCAACCATAATATGCAAAGAATGAGTGATGCCGGTATACCTCCCCCCAAGCTTAGGCTTTTGGCCTAAGTGGAGTTCATTCCCAACGAGGGTCGGAGTTCCACGCCGGTGGGTCATACATGGAGTGATAATAAGGCCCCTGCGCAGAAGAATATCGTGGAGGCTCCACATGACCATGATGTTGATATGAGGAGCTCGCTGCATCGGATGAAGAGTCGGGGTGCTCCTCGGCCTCCTCCACATCTTCCCTTGCACGACGGCTTTCCCTTTCTATGTATGCGTTTAGCTCATTTTCTGTGATCGACCACCCGTTCCTGGCATCAAGGTTAAACAAAGCAGGTGCAGGCAATCGTACTAGTTTTTCAATTTTCTTAGTTATACTCCAATTTTTCTTATACAAAGTTATCCTATAATGCAGGTTGTTCAAATTAGATGCATCTGAAATAAATTCATGTTTAATCATGGAAACAACATCAAGCTTCTCTATAGAAAGCGGAATATCTAAATGGTGAGGTCCTACACCATGCATAGCTAATAAGCGAGAGGCGATAAGACCTCCACAAATTCCTCCTTTCTCACGGTTAGTAGCAAGTCTACAAGCTATTAAAGCACCCAAATTATAAGTCCTATCCTGTTGCAAAGCAGCAGCTAAGAAAGCCAAATCTTGGACAGATAATTTACCTCCAGTCTTTCTCGCAAGAACGCACTTTGTAACGAAATAAGCAAAGTAGCGGATAGCTGGCTGTTGAATGCTACTAATCTTACCACTATCATTGGAGAAGCTCCTCCCATTACAAATCATTGTATAAAGATTTGAGAGCTCCCGCGGTGTTCCCCTGATCTTCTCGCAGGATCCCCACCGCGGCACTCTAATTGCTGTACAAAAATCACTGAAAGGCAAGTTGATAGTTTTGTTATAAATCTTGTACCGGACCATGGGGTTAGTTTGAGACCGGTGAAATTCGAAATCCTGCACAACCGACACCGTTAGTTTAGCATATTGGTGAGGTTCACCAACAGTAAAACCTTCCAACCCTGCATTGGAAATCAGTGTTTGAACATCTTGCAGGATTCCTGCATTCCGCATAAAATCCGTGCATGGGTAATAAGAGGGGTATACTCCCTCTTCACGATGAACTCTCATGACTTGCTGTACCTCCAACTCTTGTTGGTTAAGTTGGTGCATACTCCCTTCCATTTTCTGAAATTTTTCAACAATCATTATAAAATTTGATTTCAAGGTATATAATTGAAGGGAACTACTATAGGAACTTGCTAGAGTACTAAACATGCATCAAAACTAGTTTCTTCCACTTAGAACAAGCATGCAAGCTCACTAAACATGTTATCTACAGCAGCAAAATATTCAAGATATACTCAACCAAACAAAATTCTAATTGGACAATCAAAGGAGTCACATACCAAGGAGTAAATGTGCCAAATTTCAAACAGAAATCTGGGCTGAGCAAGGAGATCGAAAAATCGCGAGTTCTTGAGCAGAAACACGAGTGAGAGGAACTTGGTACGAGTTTTTTCGGGAGAGAGAAGATGCTGGGAGGAAGAGATGAAGTAGTGGGGCAAGGAGGGGCCCACACCACAGGGTGGCGCGCCCACCTCCTTGGCCGCGCCGGCCTGTGGTGTGGCACCCTCTGGTGCCCCACAGGTCATCCTCTGGTACTCCCAGGTGCCTCGTCGAAAAATAGGACCAACGGTATAATTTTTGTAATTTTTAGAGAACTTCGAAAAATGCACATTTCTGGGTATTAAATTAATGATTACTGCGCAGGAAAATGATTTCTAAAATCTTAAACAACTAAAGCATATTGCAAAACAAAAAGTGCTACAGCAAGTAAAATAAGTGGAGGGAGAAAGAAAGAAAGAAATGTTGTTTAGCTCTCTTATGCATTAAAATATACTTGTTAACAAGGTTGATCAAGTCTTGCTACCAAATAAATTTTATATGACATAAGAAGAAATAAACCTCAAATCAATCATGTTACCTTATATTGAATTGATATGGATCCAATCACAAGAGTTCGATATTCTTCTTTAGGCTCATATATAGGACAATCAATGGATCCCACTTTGATAGTTTTCACATTAAAAATTGTATTAACTCCACATACTTTATCAATCCTCTTGGGAAAATAGACAGTGTGTTCCTTATCATCAACATTGAAAGTAACCATGCCTTTATTGCAATCAATAACAGCCCCTGCAGTATTAAGAAAGGGTCTTCCAAGAATAATGGACATATTATCATCTTCAGGCATTTCCAACACAACAAAATCAGTTAATATCAAGCAATGCTGAGTAACTTGAACAGGAACATTTTCACATAAACCAACAGGAATAGCAGTAGATTTATCAGCCATTTGCAAAGATATATCAGTTGGTATTAACTTATCTAAATCAAGTCTCTTATAAAGAGAAAAAGGCATCACACTAACACCTGCTCCCAAATCACATAGAGCAGTTCTAACATAATTATTCTTGATGGAACAAGGAATAGTCGGTATACCTGGGTCGCCCAACTTCTTTGGAATCTTACCATTGAAGGAGTAATTAGCGAGCATAGTGGAAATTTCCTCATTGGGGATTTTCCTTTTGTTAGTAACAATATCTTTCATATACTTTGAATAAGGAGGCAATTTAATAGCATCAGTCAAAGGGATTTGCAAAAATAAAGGTTTCATCCAATCACAAAATTTATTATAATGTTCCTCCTCCTTTGATTTTAGTTTCTTAACAGGAAAAGGCATTTGCTTTTGAACCCAAGGTTCTCTTTCATTACCATGTTTCTCAGTAATAAAATCTTCTTTAGTGTACTTTTTATTTTTAGCAGGCTTTTCAGGTTCTTTTTCAATTTCTTCTTTATCAGGAGTATCATTCTTATCATTATCTTCCTCATGTTCATTACCACTTTCAGTTTCAGCATCAGAAATAGAAATACTATTAGGATCATTAACAGGTTCAGAGGATTCTACAACATTCTTATGTTTCTTTTTCTTTTTCTTAGATGGAGCACTAGTTTTAATTAGTTGAGAATCTTGTTCAACTCTTTTGGGATGCCCTTCAGGATATAGAGGATCCTGGGTAGAAACACCACCTCTAGTTGTTACTTCATAAGCATGTTTTTCTTTAGAATTATTTCCCAACAAGTCATTTTGCACTTTAGTAAGTTGATCAATTTGAGTTTGAACCATTTGAAAATGTTTAACAAGTATCTTAACATCATTGGAGGTTCTCTCCACAATATCATGCAATTCACTAATAGCTCGAGAATTTTCCATTAAATGATTCTCTACTCTCATATTAAAGTTTTCTTGCTTAACAATATAATTATCAAATTCATCTAAGCATTGAGCAGGAGGTTTTGAATACGGAATATCTTCCCTAGTAAAGCGTTGAAGAGAGTGTACCTCAATCATGGATGAAGGGGGAGTTATCTCACATAAATCTTCTATAGGAGGTAAATTCTTCACATCTTCAGGTTTAATACCCTTCTCTTTAAGAGACTTCTTGGCTTCCCTCATATCTTCATCATTTAATTTAATCATACCTCTCTTCTTCACTATCGGTGTCGGGGTTGGTTCAGGTGTAGACCAATCATCATGATTCCGGCCTATTTTAGCCAATAATTCTTCAGCATCGTCTGGAGTTCTTTTCCTGAAAACACAACCAGCACAACTATCCAGTATGCCCTAGACTTGGTTATGTGATACGTCTCCAACGTATCGATAATTTCTTATGTTCCATGCTACTTTATTGATGATACCTACATGTTTTATGCACATTATATGTCATATTTATGCATTTTGGAACTAACCTATTAACAAGATGCCGAACAGTTGCTGTTTTCTGCTGTTTTTGGTTTCAGAAATCCTAGTAAAGAAATATTCTCGGAATTGGACGAAACTTTCGCCCGGGTCCTATTTTGCACGAAGCTTCCAGAAGACCGAAGACCTAACGAAGTGGGGCCACGAGGAGGGGGGTGGCCGGCGCGGCCCGGCCCTGGCGCGCCGACCTATCTGGGCCCTCGTGTGGCCCCTCGCGTTGACCCTCCGCCTACTTAAAGCTTCCGTCAAACCCCGGTCGAGAGCCACGATACGGAAAACCTTACGAGACGCCGCCGCCGCGAATCCCATCTCGGGGGATTCGGAGATCGCCTCCGGCACCCTGGGAGGGATTCATCTCCGGAGGACTCTACACCGCCATGGTCGCCTCCGGAGTGATGAGTGAGTAGTTCACCCCTGGACCATGGGTCCATAGCAGTAGCTAGATGGTCGTCTTCTCCTTGTTGTGCTTCATTGTTAGATCTTGTGAGCTGCCTAACATGATCAAGATCATCTATATGTAATTCTATATGTTGTGTTTGTCGGGATCCGATGGATAGAGAGTACTATGATTATGGTGATTATCAATCTATTGTTCATGTGTTGTTTATGATCTTGCATGCTCTCCGTTATTAGTAGAGGCTCTGGCCAAGTTTTTACTCTTAACTCCAAGAGGGAGTATTTATGCTCGATAGTGGGTTCATGCCTCCATTGAATCTGGGACAGTGACAGAAAGTTCTAAGGTTGTGGATGTGTTGTTGCCACTAGGGATAAAACATTGATGCTATGTCTAAGGATGTAGTTGTTGATTACATTACGCACCATACTTAATGCAATTGTCTGTTGCTTTGCAACTTAATACTGGAGGGGGTTCGGACGATAACCTGAAGGTGGACTTTTTAGGCATAGATGCAGTTGGATGGCGGTCTATGTTCTTTGTCGTAATGCCCGGATTAAATCTCACTATATTTACCATGTCATGTATATGCATTGTTATGCCTTTCTCTATTTGTCAATTGCCCGACTGTAATTTGTTCACCCAACATGCTTTATCTTATGGGAGAGACACCTCTAGTGAACTGTGGACCCCGGTCCTATTCTTTACATAGCATACAATCTACTTGTTTTACTGTTTTCTTTGCAAACATCTTCCACTCGATACGTTTAATCCTTTGTTACAGCAAGCCGGTGAGATTGACAACCTCACTGTTTCGTTGGGACAAAGTACTTGGGTTGTGTTGTGCAGGTTCCTAGTTGGCGCCGGAATCCCTGGTGTTGCGCCGCATCACATTTCGCGACCATCAACCTTCAACGTGCTTCTTGGCTCCTCCTGGTTCGATTAAACCTTGGTTTCTTTCTGAGGAAAACTTGCTACTGTGCGCATCATACCTTCCTCTTGGGGTTCCCAACGAACGTGTGAGTTACACGCCATCAAGCTCTTTTTCTGGCGCCGTTGCCGGGGAGATCAAGACACGCTGCAAGGGGAGTCTCCACTTCTCAATCTCTTTACTTTGTTTTTGTCTTGCTTTATTTTATTTACTACTTTGTTTGCTGCACTAAATCAAAATACAAAAAAATTAGTTGCTAGTTTTACTTTATTTACTGTCTTGCTCTCCATATCAAAACACAAAAAAATTAGTTACTTGCATTTACTCTATCTAGTTTGTTTTATTTTACTGCTACTAAAATGAGTAATCCTGAAGTTGAAGTTCGTTCTTTTAAGCAACAAGGTGGAGAAAGTTTTAAAGATGCTTGGTATAGAATTAGTAATGCTCATCAAAGGTGCATTAAGAAACACTCCACCACTATCCTTCTTAGGAACTTTTATGTTGGTTTGTCTAGTTGGAATAGATATGTTCTTGATACTCTTTCGGGAGGTAATTTCCTAGGTACTCCCGCTTTAGAAGCTAGTTGCATCATTGAGAGTCTAGTTGGAATACCACCTGTTAATGAAGTTAAAATTGAAATCTCTCTTGAGGATGTTATGAAAAAATTGGAAACCATAGAGAAAAATTTTCCAAGTGTTGAAACTAAATTGGGAATGTTATTTGACAAAACTTATGAACTTGATAAATCCCTAGGAGGAATTAATGAAAGAATTAGTGTCCTAGGAACTTGTGTTATCCATGATAATCAAACCAATAGGATTGATGAACTTGAAAAAGCTATGGGAACCTTGGGTTCAACCTTTTCTTCTCTCAAGTATAATGAGAAAGCCTATGTGGGTAAAGAGCAAAAATTCATGTATGCTTCTAAAGTGCCTAAACAAAAGAATTACTATAGGCCTAAAATTGCTAAAACCCCTAGCACCACCATAGAAAATTTAGATAATGGAGCACCTAAAGCACCCTCTGCAACAAGTTGTGTTTGCATGAAAAATAATGATGTTGATGCTTCTACTCTCGATGTTACTTGATTTGCACTTTCTGCGCCTAGCTGAAAGGCGTTAAAGAAAAGCGCTTATGGGAGACAACCCATGTTTTTACCTACAGCAATTTTTGTTTTGTTGAGTCTTGGAAGTTTTTACTACTGTAGCAACCTCTCCTTATCATGTTTTTGTGCCAAGTAAAGTTTCTATGTCAAAGTTGATGTTATATTTGGGATCGCTGCGCAGAAACAGCATTGCTGTCTGTCACGAATCTGGGCATAATTCTCTGTAGAAAATTCGAAAAAATCTGCCAATTTACGAGCATGATCCTCAGATATGTACGCAACTTTCATTAGTTTTGAGTTTTTCCATTTGAGCAAGTCTGGTGCCATTTATAAATTCGTCTTTACGGACTGTTCTGTTTTTGACAGATTCTGCCTTTTATTTCGCATTGCCTCTTTTGCTATGTTGGATTTATTTCTTTGATCCATTAATGTCCAGTAGCATTATGCAATGTCCAGAAGTGAAAATAATGATTGTGTCACCTCTGAATGAGTGAATTATTAATGATGCACTAACCCTCTAATGAGTTTGCTTGAAGTTTGGTGTGAAGGAAGTTTTCAAGGGTCAAGAGAGGAGAATGATATACTATGATCAAGAGGAGTGAAAGCTCTAAGCTTGGGGATGCCCCCGTGGTTCACCCCTGCATATTTTAAGAAGACTCAAGCGTCTAAGCTTGGGGATGCCCAAGGCATCCCCTTCTTCATCGACAACATCATCAGGTTCCTCCCCTGAAACTATATTTTTATTCAATCACATCTTGTGTTCTTTACTTGGAGCGTCGGTTTGTTTTTGTTTTTGTTTTTGTTTGAATAAGATGGATCCTAGCATTCACTTTGTGGGAGAGAGACACGCTCCGCTGTTGCATATGGACACATGTGTCCTTAGGCTTTACTCATAATGTTCAAGGCGAAGTTTCTTCTTCGTTAATTTGTTATATGGTTGGAATTGGAAAATGCTACATGTAGTAATTCTAAAAATGTCTTGGATAATGTGATACTTTGCAATTGTTGTGCTCATGTTTAAGCTCTTGCATCATATACTTTGCACCCATTAATGAAGAAATACATAGAGCTTGCTAAAATTTGATTTGCATATTTGGTTTCTCTAAGGTCTAGATAATATCTAGTATTGAGTTTTGAACAACAAGGAAGACAGTGTAGAGTCTTATAATGTTTACAATATGTCTTTTATGTGAGTTTTGCTGCACTTGTTCATCCTTGAGTTTGCTTCAAATAACCTTGCTAGCCTAAACCTTGTATCGAGAGGGAATACTTCTCATGCATCCAAAATCCTTGAGCCAACTACTATGCCATTTGTGTCCACCATACCTACCTACTACATGGTATTTCTCCGCCATTCCAAAGTAAATTGCTTGAGTGCTACCTTTAAAATTCCATCATTCACCTTTGCAATATATAGCTCATGGGACAAAATAGCCTTAAAAACTATCGTAGTATTGAATATGTACTTATGCACTTTATATTTTATTAAGTTGCTTGTTGTGCGATAACCATGCTTCTGGGGAACGCCATCAACTATTGTTGAATATCATGTGAGTTGCTATGCATGTCCGTCTTGTCTGAAGGTCTATCATTTTAGTGGTTGGAGCATGCAAAATTGTTAGAGAAGAACATTGGGCCGCTAACTAAAGCCATGAACCATGGTGGAAGTTTCAGTTTTGGACATATATCCTCAATCTCATATGAGAATAATAACTTTGCTACATGCTTATGCATTTAAGAGGAGTCCATTATCTGTTGTCCATGTTGTCCCGGTATGGATGTCTAAGTTGAGAATAATCAAAAGCGAGAAATCCGAAATGCGAGCATTCTCCTTGGACCTTTGTACAGGCGGCATGGAGGTACCCCTTTGTGACACTTGGTTGAAACATGGCATGCGAAGACCCGGTAGTCCAAGTTAAGTAGGACGAGGTGCGGGCACTATTAGTATACTATGCGTGAGGCTTGCAACTTGTAAGATATAATTTTCATAACTCATATGCTTTATTACTACCGTTGACAAAATTGTTTCATGTTTTCAAAATAAAAGCTCTAGCACAAATACAGCAATCGATGCTTTCCTCTTTGAAGGACCATTCTTTTACTTTTATTGTTGAGTCAGTTTACCTATCTCCTTCCACCTTAAGAAGCAAACACTTGTGTGAACTGTGCATTGATTCCTACATACTTGCATATTGCACTTGTTATATTACTTTATGTTGACAATATCCATGAGATATACATGTTACAAGTTGAAAGCAACCGCTGAAACTTAATCTTCTTATGTGTTGTTTCAACACCTTTACTTTGATTTATTGCTTTATGAGTTAACTCTTATGCAAGACTTATTGATGCTTGTCTTGAAGTACTATTCATGAAAAGTCTTTGCTATATGATTCAGTTGTTTACTCATGTCATTACCTTTGCTTTGATCGCTGCATTCATTACATATGTTTACAAATAGTATGATCAAGATTATGATGGCATGTCACTTCAGAAATTATCTTTGTTATCGTTTTACCTGCTCGGGACGAGCAGAACTAAGCTTGGGGATGCTGATACGTCTCCAACGTATCGATAATTTCTTATGTTCCATGCTACTTTATTGATGATACCTACATGTTTTATGCACATTATATGTCATATTTATGCATTTTCTGGAACTAACCTATTAACAAGATGCCGAAGAGCCAGTTGTTGTTTTTGCTGTTTTTGGTTTCAGAAATCCTAGTAAAGAAATATTCTAATTGACGAAACTTTCGCCCAGGGTCCTATTTTTGCACGAAGCTTCCAGAAGACCGAAGACCTAACGAAGTGGGGCCACGAGGAGGCCAGGGGTGGCGGCGCGGCCCGGCCCTGGCCGCGCCGACCTATCCCCTGGGCCCCTCGTGTGGCCCTCGCTGACCCTCCGCCTACTTAAAGCTTCCGTCGCGAAACCCCCAGTACCGAGAGCCACGATACGGAAAACCTTACAGACGCCGCCGCCGCAATCCCATCTCGGGGATTCGGAGATCGCCTCCGGCACCTGCCGAGAGGGGATTCATCTCCCGGAGGACTCTACACCGCCATGGTCGCCTCCGGAGTGATGAGTGAGTAGTTCACCCCTGGACCATGGGTCCATAGCAGTAGCTAGATGGTCGTCTTCTCCTTGTTGTGCTTCATTGTTAGATCTTGTGAGCTGCCTAACATGATCAAGATCATCTATATGTAATTCTATATGTTGTGTTTGTCGGGATCCGATGGATAGAGAGTACTATGATTATGGTGATTATCAATCTATTGTTCATGTGTTGTTTATGATCTTGCATGCTCTCCGTTACTAGTAGAGGCTCTGGCCAAGTTTTTACTCTTAACTCCAAGAGGGAGTATTTATGCTCGATAGTGGGTTCATGCCTCCATTGAATCTGGGACAGTGACAGAAAGTTCTAAGGTTGTGGATGTGTTGTTGCCACTAGGGATAAAACATTGATGCTATGTCTAAGGATGTAGTTGTTGATTACATTACGCACCATACTTAATGCAATTGTCTGTTGCTTTGCAACTTAATACTGGAGGGGGTTCGGACGATAACCTGAAGGTGGACTTTTTAGGCATAGATGCAGTTGGATGGCGGTCTATGTTCTTTGTCGTAATGCCCGGATTAAATCTCACTATATTTACCATGTCATGTATATGCATTGTTATGCCTTTCTCTATTTGTCAATTGCCCGACTGTAATTTGTTCACCCAACATGCTTTATCTTATGGGAGAGACACCTCTAGTGAACTGTGGACCCCGGTCCTATTCTTTACATAGCATACAATCTACTTGTTTTACTGTTTTCTTTGCAAACATCTTCCACTCGATACGTTTAATCCTTTGTTACAGCAAGCCGGTGAGATTGACAACCTCACGTTTCGTTGGGACAAAGTACTTGGGTTGTGTTGTGCAGGTTCCTAGTTGGCGCCGGAATCCCTGGTGTTGCGCCGCATCACATTTCGCGACCATCAACCTTCAACGTGCTTCTTGGCTCCTCCTGGTTCGATTAAACCTTGGTTTCTTTCTGAGGGAAAACTTGCTACTGTGCATCATACCTTCCTCTTATCCCAACGGTATGCCCTAGACTCAATGGTTAGTCCACTATAAAATATATCAAGTAAATCATGCTTTTCCAAATCATGGTCAGGCTGAGCTCTAATAAGAGAGCAAAATCTCGCCCAAGCCTCAGGCAATTTCTCTCCATCTTCCTGGTCAAAATTATAAATTCTCTGCAAAGCAGCATGTTGAGCACTAGCAGGAAAGTATTTCCGGAAGAAAACATCAAGCAATTCTTTTGGACTTTTAATAGAACCAGGAGGCAAATTATTATACCAAGTTTTAGCATCATCCTTTAATGAGAAAGGAAAAATTTTAGCGACAAAATAAGTACGCATCTTAATATCATCAGAAAACAAGCCACTAAGAGTAGATAACTCAGTCATGTGTTCAACAGCACTTTCTTTTTCAGTACCACAAAAGGGTGTTTTCTCAACAATAGCTATATGAGATAGATCAAGAGAAAAATCATAATCTTTATCCCTAATGTTTATAGGAGATGTGGCAAATTTAGGATCAGGAGATAGTTTATATCTAACAGCATGTTCCGCAAGCAACTTTTTAATTTTTCTTGCATCAGTAGTAGCATTGCATTTTTCAATAAAATCATCATCAAGCTCTACATAATCTTCATCAAGATCATCACTAGAATATTCAACAGACTCAGGTGAATTAACAGGTGTAGCAGCATTTTCATTAGGAGTTTCAGTATTTTCAATTTGTCTAGACTTAGCAATTGTAGCATCTAGAAAAGATCCTAACGAACCATCATTATCAAGCACAGCAGAAGCATCATCACAATTATGAGAGGAATTTTCAGATTCAGCAGAAGTACCAGCATTTGAAGCTTGTGGTGGTGAAACAAGTTTACTTATCACAGATGGTGAATCAAGAGCAGCAGAGGTACTAAGAGTTGTACCTTTTCTTGTAGTGGATGGTAATATGGCGATCTTAGTATCGCGAGGTTTACCCATGATGGAGAATTTGCAGCGAACAATATCAATCCAAGTGAACTTCCAAATAAAGCTATGCTCCCCGGCAACGGCGCCAGAAAATAGTCTTGATGACCCACAAGTATAGGGGATCGCAACAGTCTTCGAGGGAAGTATTACCCAATTTATTGATTCGACACAAGGGGAGACAAAGAATACTTGTAAGCCTTAACAGCGGAGTTGTCAATTCAGCTGCACCTGGAAACAGACTTGCTCGCAAGAGTTTATCAGTAGTAACAGTTTTATAGCAGTAGGAATAGTGAAATAACAGCAGCGGTGAAATAAAGACAGCAGTAGTGATTATAGTAAACAGCAGGATTAAAATACTGTAGGCACATGGACGGATTTAACGGGCGTTGCATGGATGAGAGAAACTCATGTAACAATCAAAGCAGGGCATTTGCAGATAATAATAAAACGGTATCCAAGTACTAATCAATCAATAGGCATGTGTTCCATATTTAGTCGTACGTGCTCGCAATGAGAAACTTGCACAACATCTTTTGTCCTACCAGCCGGTGGCAGCCGGGCCTCTAGGGAAACTACTGGATATTAAGGTACTCCTTTTAATAGAGTACCGGAGCAAAGCATTAACACTCCGTGAACACATGTGATCCTCACATCACTACCATCCCCTCCGGTTGTCCCGATTCTTGTCACTTCGGGGCCATTGGTTCCGGACAGCGACATGTGTATACAACTTGCAGGTAAGATCATAAACAACGAATATCTTCATGAATCAATAACATGTTCAGATCTGAGATCATGGCACTCGGGCCCTAGTGACAAGCATTAAGCATAACAAGTTGCAACAATATCATAAAAGTGACATCTACGGATACTAGGCACTATGCCCTAACAATCTTATGACTATTACATGACCAATCTCATCCAATCCCTACCATCCCCTTCAGCCTACAGCGGGGGAATTACTCACACATGGATGGGGGAAACATGGCTGGTCGATGGAGAGGCGTTGGCGGTGATGGCGGTGAAGATCTCCTCCAATTCCCCGTCCCGGCGGAGTGCCAGAACGGAGACTTCTGGCTCCCGAGACGGAGTTTCGCGATGTGGCGGCTCTCTGGAGGGTTTCTGGCGACTTCGACTTCTCCCCGTGCGTTTTTAGGTCGAACCCGATAAGTAGTCCGAAGGGGGGCGTCGGAGGCCGGCCGAGGGGGCCACACCATAGGGCCGCGCGGGCCCCCCCTAGGCCGCGCCGCCTTATGGTGTGGGGCCCTCGGGCCTCCACCTCACTTGTCCTTCTGGCTCCGTCAGTATTTTGGGAAAATAGGGCCTTCTGCATAAATTCCGAGGATTTTCCCGAAAGTTGGATTTCTGCACAAAAACGAGACACCAGAGCGGTTCTGCTGAAAACAGCGTTAGTCCGTGTTAGTTGTATCCAAAATACACAAATTAGAGGCAAAACAATAGCAAAAGTGTTCGGGAAAGTAGATACGTTTTGGACGTATCAATATTCAAACCAGACAAATCATGTATCTACACCCCTAACCCTAAACTCTGTCTTATGAAGTCAAGCATGAAGAGAAGTGCTTTTGGGTTTCAAACATGGAAATTTCACAAACCTCCCAAAAGCTTCATTTTACAGTGACTAAGAAGGATCCAGGCTTACCTTTTCATTTTCATTTTTTAAACTGCTTGTTTAAATCTTGATCAAACCTAGGATTTGACCAAGATTCAAATGGGCATAAAAAATCAGGAAAAAATGAAAAAATGAAAAAACAAAACACATATATAGCCTTCTTATGTCATATATATAGTAAGCATTCAATTAAGTTGATAATTTTAAACAAGGTCTATACATATTCAAACCAGAAAAAAGCATGTATCTACCCATGCATATATATATAACCCTATACTTTTGTCTTATGAAGACGTCAAGGATGAAGAGAAGTGGATTTGGGTTTCAAACATGGAAATTTCAAAAACCTCCCAAAACATGTATATATCTACCCCTAAACCCTAATCTTTGTCTTATGAAGCCAAGCATATGAAGAGAAGTGATTTTGGGTTTCAAACATGGAAACTTCAAAAACCTCCCAAAAGCTTCATTTTAGAGAGACTAAGAATGATCCATATGCTTACCTTTTCATTGCCATGTTTTAAACTTGTTTTAACCTTGGTCAAACCTAGGATTTGACCAAGATTCAAATGGGAGTAAAAATTCAGAAAAATTCAAAAAAAATGAAAAACCAAAGCATATATATATATAGCCTTCTTATGTCATATAGTAAGCATTCAAGTTGATAAACAAGGTCTAGACATATTCAAAGCAGAAATATCATGTATCATATCTACCCCTAACCCTAAACTCTGTCTTATGAAGTCAAACATATGAAGAGAACTGGGGTTTTGGGTTTCAAACATAAAATTTTCAAGTACCTTCATTTTAGAGTGAGTAAGGAAGGATTCATGCTTACCGTTTCATTTTCATGTTTTAAACTTGTTTAAACCTAGGATTTGACCAAGATTTAAATAGGCATAAAAAATCGAAAGAAATCAAAAAATGAAAAACCAAAGCACATATATATAGCCTTCTTATATCATATAGTAAAAAATTCAAGTTGATAAACAAGGTCTAGACATATTCAAACAAGAAAAATCATGTATCTACACACCTAACCATAAACTCTGTCTTAAGTGGTTTTGGGTTTCAAACATGGAAATTTCACAAACCTCCCAAAAGCTTCATTTTACAGTGACTATATAAGGAGGATCCATGCTTACCTTTTGGCTTAAACGTTTGAAACCAAAAACCACTTCTCTTCATGCATGCTTGACTTCATAAGACAGAGTTTAGCTAGGGTACGTTAGGGGGTGTAGATACATGATTTCCTGGTTTGAATATGTCTAGACCTTGTTTATCAACTTAATTGATTGCTTACTATATGACATAAGACGACTACGTGCCTTGGTTTTCATTTTTTGTTTTTTTTGAATTTTATGCTCATATATTTGAATCTTGGTCAAATCCTAGGTTTGACCAAGATTTAAACAAGTTTAAAACATGAAAATGAAAAGGGAAGCATGTATCCTTCTTAGTCACTCTAAAATGAAGCTTTTGGGATGTTCTTGAAATTTCCATGTTTGAAACCCAAAACGACTTCTCTTCATGCTAGACTTCATAAGATCAACATGGGGTAGATACATGATTTGTCTGGTTTGGATATACCTAGACCTCGTTTAACTTGAATGCATACGATATGACATAAGAAGACTACATGCTTTTGTTTTTCATTATTCTGATTTTTTTGAATTTTGTGCCCACCCATTTGTATCTTGGTCAAATCCTAGGCTTGATAATGATTTAACAAGATTAAAATATGAAAATGCAAAAAGCATGGATCCTTCTTAGTCACTCTAAAATGAAGCTTTTGGGAGCAAAACCACTTCTCTTCATATGCTTGACTTCATAAGACGGAGTTTAGGGGTTAGGGGGTATAGATATGCATGATTTGTCTAGTTTGAATATGTCTAGACCTTGTTTATCAACTTAATTGGCTTACTATATGACATAAGAAAACTATTTGCTTTGGTTTTTCTTTTTCCTGATTTTTTTCAATTTTGATGCCCATTTGAATCTTGTCAAATCCTAGGTTTGACTGAGATAATTTAAACAAGCTTAAAACATGAATATGAAAAGGGAAGCATGTATCCTTCTTTGTCACTCTAAAATGAAGTTTTTGGGAGGTTTTTCAAATTTCCATGTTTGAAACCCAAAACCACTTCTCTTCATATGCTTGACTTCATAAGACAGAGTTCAGGGGTTAGGGGGTATAGATACATGATTTGTCTAGTTTGAATATGTCTAGACCTTGTTTATCAACTTAATTAATTGGCTTACTATATGACATAAGAAAACTATTTGCTTTGGTTTTTCTTTTTCCTGATTTTTTCGATGCCCATTTGAATCTTTGTCAAATCCTAGGTTTGACCGAGATAATTTAAACAAGCTTAAAACATGAATATGAAAAGGGAAGCATGCATCCTTCTTAGTCACTCTAAAATGTAGTTTTTGGGAGGTTTTTGAAATTTCCATGTTTGAAACCCAAAACCACATCTCTTCATGCTTGACTTAATTTATAAGACATAGTTTAGGGGTTAGGGGTAGATACATGATTTGTATGGTTTGATATTTCTAGTCCTTGTTTATCAACTTTAATGCTTACTATATGACATAAGATGACTATGTGATTTGGTTTTTCATTTTTCTGTTTTTTATTTTATTTTTCTGCCCATTTGAATCTTGGTCAAATCCTAGGTTTGACCAAGATTTAGACAAGTTTAACACGTGAAAACGAATAAGTAAGCATGGATCCTTCTTAGTCACTCAAAAATGTACCAATCGATAGATGTGTTAACTTTGCTTCATGGAAATAATAATGTCATGTAAATGAGTTAACTTGGATTTCCTACCCTTGAATCCATAGGAAACTTTGTTCTAATGCACTATTATAATCAACCGAGTTTTTACACCAACAGGTCCGTCACTTACGTGTGGTGCCCACGCTTGAGGTCCCACACTTCAGTGAGCACAAGTCACGTGCAATAGGTACGCAAACTCCCAGCCATCTTCTTTGTCAAGAGAAGACGCATCAGGATGCGTATTGGAAGTCTGTGGGTCCTTCTGGATCCTTCGGTTGTCCCTCTCACAAAAAAACAAATCTCTCTCATTCTCGGCCTCGCTCGACTCGCTCGCTCGTCGATGTCTACGGGTGCTTCTATTCTTGTAGACAGTGTTGGGCCTCCAAGAGCAGAGGTTTGTAGAACAGCAGCAAGTTTCCCTTAAGTGGATTACCCAAGGTTTATCGAACTCAGGGAGGAAGAGGTCAAAGATATCCCTCTCATGCAACCCTGCAACCACAAAGCAAGAAGTCTCTTGTGTCCCCAACACACCTAATAGGTGCACTAGTTCGGCGAAGAGATAGTGAAATACAAGTGGTATGAATGAATATGAGCAGTAGTACGGCGCCAGAAAATAGCTTGCTGGCGTGCAGTTGATGGTAGTAATATTGTAGGAAGTAAACAAGCAGTAGTAACGCAGCAGTAGTAACGCAGTAAAACAGTAAACAAGCAGCGATAGCAGTATTTAGGAACAAGGCCTAGGGAATAGACTTTCACTAGTGGACACTCTCAACATTGATCACATAACAGAATAGATAAATGCATACTCTACACTCTTGTTGGATGATGAACACATTGCGTAGGATTACACGAACCCTCAATGCCGGAGTTAACAAGCTCCACAATTCAATGTTCATATTTAAATAACCTTAGAGTGTAAGATAGATCAATACGACTAAACCAAGTACTAACATAGCATGCACACTGTCACCTTCATGCTTATGTAGGAGGAATAATACACATCAATACTATCATAGCAATAGTTAACTTCGCAATCTACAAGAGATCATGATCATAGCATAAACCAAGTACTAACACGGATGCACACACTGTCACCATTACATCGTGCAGGAGGAATAAAACTACTTTAATAACATTGCTAGAGTAGCACATAGATAAATTGTGATACAAAATACATTGCAATCATAAAGAGATATAAATAAGCACTTCACTATGCCATTCATAACAGTGAATAAGTATTCTGTGAAATATAGCCTAAGAGACCCACACGGTGCACACACTGTCACCTTTACACACGTGGGACAAGGAGTCTCCGGAGATCACATAAGTAAAACTCACTTGACTAGCATAATGACATCTAGATTACAAGCATCATCATATGAATCTCAATCATGTAAGGCAGCTCATGAGATTATTGTATTGAAGTACATAGGAGAGAGATGAACCACATAGCTACCGGTACAGCCCCGAGCCTTGATGGAGAACTACTCCCTCTTCATGGGAGCAACAACGGTGATGAAGATGGCGGTGGAGATGGCAGCGGTGTCGATGGAGAAGCCTTGGGGGCACTTCCCCGTCCGGGTGCCGAAACAGAGACTCCTGTCCCCCGGATCTTGGCTTCGCGATGGCGGCGGCTCGGAAGGTTTCGCGCAGGTTCCTCGTAAGGGTTTTCGATGCAGGGGCTTTATATAGGCGAAAGGGCAGCGTCGGAAGGTCGAAGGGCGACGACACCATAGGCTGGCGCGGCGGGGCCCAGGCGCGCCACCCTATCATCTGGGGCCCACGGGGCCTCCTCTGGCGGCTCGGGTGTTCGGATGCTTCCGGGCAAAATAGGAACCAGGCGTTGATTTCGTCAATTCCGAGAATATTTCGTTACTAGGATTTCTGAAACCAAAAACAGTGACAACTGCACTTGGCATCTTGTTAATAGGTTAGTTCGAGAAAATGCACAAATATGACATAAAGTGTGCATAAAACATGTAGGTATCATCAATAAAGTAGCATGGAACATAAGAAATTATCGATACGTTGGAGACGTATCAGCATCCCCAAGCTTAGTTCTGCTCGTCCCGAGCAGGTAAAACGATAACAAAGATAATTTCTTAAGTGACATGCCATCATAACCTTGATCATACTATTGTAAGCATATGTAATGAATGCAGCGATCAAAACAATGGTAATGACATGAGTAAACAAGTGAATCATAAAGCAAAGACTTTTCATGAATAGCACTTTCAAGACAGGCATCAATAAGTCTTGCATAAGAGTTAACTCATAAAGCAATAATTCAAAGTAGAGGTATTGAAGCAACACAAAGGAAGATTAAGTTTCAGCGGTTGCTTTCAACTTATAACATGTATATCTCATGGATAGTGTCAACATAAAGTAATATAACAAGTGCAATATGCAAGTATGTAGGAATCAATGCACAGTTCACACAAGTGTTTGCTTCTTAAGGTGGAGGGAGATAGGTAAACTGACTCAACAATAAAAGTAAAAGAAAGGTCCTTCAAAGAGGAAAGCATCGATTGCTGTATTTGTGCTAGAGCTTTTATTTTGAAAACATGAAACAATTTTGTCAACGGTAGTAATAAAGCATATGAGTTATGTAAATTATATCTTATAAGTTGCAAGCCTCATGCATAGTGTACTAATAGTGCCCGCACCTTGTCCTACTTAGCTTGGACTACCGGATCTTTGCAATGCCATGTTTCAACCAAGTGTCACAAAGGGGTACCTCCATGCCGCCTGTACAAAGGTCTAAGGAGAAAGCTCGCATTTTGGATTTCTCGCTTTTGATTATTCTCAACTTAGACATCCATACCGGGACAACATGGACAACAGATAATGGACTCCTCTTAAATGCATAAGCATGTAGCAATAATTATTATTCTCATATGAGATTGAGGATATATGTCCAAAACTGAAACTTCAACCATGATTCATGGCTTTAGTTAGCGGCCCAATGTTCTTCTCTAACAATTTGCATGCTCCAATCATTAAGGTGATAGATCCTTCAGACAAGACGGACATGCATAGCAACTCACATGATATTCAACAAAGAATAGTTGATGGCGTCCCCAGAAGCATGGTTATCGCACAACAAGCAACTTAATAAGAGATAAAGTGCATAAGTACATATTCAATACTACGATAGTTTTTAAGGCTATTTTGTCCCATGAGCTATATATTGCAAAGGTAAATGATGGAATTTTAAAGGTAGCACTCAAGCAATTTACTTTGGAATGGCGGAGAAATACCATGTAGTAGGTAGGTATGGTGGACACAAATGGCATAGTGGTTGGCTCAAGGATTTTGGATGCATGAGAAGTATTCCCTCTCGATACAAGGTTTAGGCTAGCAAGGTTATTTGAAGCAAACTCAAGGATGAACCGGTGCAGCAAAACTCACATAAAAGACATATTGTAAACATTATAAGACTCTACACCGTCTTCCTTGTTGTTCAAAACTCAATACTAGATATTATCTAGACCTTAGAGAGACCAAATATGCAAACCAAATTTTAGCAAGCTCTATGTATTTCTTCATTAATGGGTGCAAAGTATATGATGCAAGAGCTTAAACATGAGCACAACAATTGCCAAGTATCACATTATCCAAGACATTTTAGGATTACTACATGTAGCATTTCCCAATTCCAACCATATAACAATTTAACGAAGAAGAAACTTCGCCATGAATATTATGAGCTAAGAACACATGTGTTCATACGAACCAGCGGAGCGTGTCTCTCTCCCACACAAGGATGAACTTATTCAGAGAACTAAGATAACAAAACAAAAATAAAAGCACACACAGACGCTCCAAGTAAAGTACATAAGATGTGACCGAATAAAAATATAGTTTCACTAGAAGTGACCTGATAATGTTGTCGATGAAGAAGGGGATGCCTTGGGCATCCCCAAGCTTAGACGCTTGAGTATTCTTAAAATATGCAGGGATGAACCACCGGGGCATCCCCAAGCTTAGACCTTTCACTCTTCTCGATCACATTATATCACCCTCTTCTATTGACCCTTGAAAACTTCTGCCACACCAAACTTCAAGCAAACTCATTAGAGGGTTAGTGCATAATCAAAATTCACATGTTCAGAGGTGACACAATCATTCTTTACACTTCTGGACATTGCACAAAACTTCTGAAAGTTAATGGAACAAAGAAACCCATTCAACAAAGCAAAAGCGGCAATGCGAAATAAAAGGCAGAATCTGTCAAAAACAGAACAGTCCGTAAAGACGAATTTTAAAATGGCACCAGACTTGCTCAAATGGAAAAACTCAAAACTAATGAAAGTTGCGTACATATCTGAGGATCACGCTCGTAAATTGGCAGATTTTTTCGAATTTTCTACAGAGGCCTGTGCCCAGATTCGTGACAGACAGCAATGCTGTTTCTGCGCAGCGATCCCAAATATAACATCAACTTTGACATAGAAACTTTACTTGGCACAAAAACATGATAAGGAGAGGTTGATACAGTAGTAAACAACTTCCAAGACTCAACAAAACAAAAATTGCTGTAGTAAAATAAACACATGGGTTATCTCCCAAGAAGTTCTTTCTTTATAGCCATTAAGATGGGCTCAGCAGTTTTAATGATGCACTCGCAAGAAATAGAAGTTGAAGCAAAAGAGAGCATCAAGAGGCAAATTCAAAACACATTTAAGTCTAACATGCTTCCTATGCATAGGAATCTTGTAAATAAACAAGTTCATGAAGAGCAAAGTAACAAGCATAGGAAGATAAAACAAGTGTAGCTTCAAAAATTTCAGCACATAGAGAGGTGTTTTAGTAACATGAAAAATTTTACAACCATATTTTCCTCTCTCATAATAACTTTCAGTAGCAACATGAGAAAACTCAACAATATAACTATCACATAAAGCATTCTTATCATGAGTCTCATGCATAAAATTATTACTCTCCACATAAGCATAATCAATTTTATTAGTTGTAGTGGGAGCAAATTCAACAAAGTAGCTATCATTATTATTCTTATCAAGTGTAGGAGGCATAGTATAATCATAATAAAATTTACTCTCCATAGTAGGCGGCACCAAAAGACCACTATCATTATAATCATCATAAATAGGAGGCAAAGTATCATCAAAGAAAATTTTCTCCTCAATGCTTGGGGGACTAAAAATATCATGCTCATCAAAGCCAGCTTCCCCAAGCTTAGAATTTTCCATAGCATTAGCAACAATAGTGTTCAAAGCATTCATATTAATATGTTCCATGGGTTTTTTAATTTTCGCATCAAACCATCCATGTCTTAAATCAGGAAATAGAATAAAAAGGTCATTGTTGTCCATTATGCCTAACTAGTGTAAACAAGAAACCAAATGTCGCAATTGCAGAGTCTAAAGGAAATAGCTTCGAGCACACACACAATGGCGCCAGAAAAGTACTGTTACCTGGAACCGAAGTATGAGTGCCTTTTACCTTTCCTCCCCGGCAACGGCGCCAGAAAAGTGCTTGATGTCTACGGGTGCTTCTATTCTTGTAGACAGTGTTGGGCCTCCAAGAGCAGAGGTTTGTAGAACAGCAGCAAGTTTCCCTTAAGTGGATTACCCAAGGTTTATCGAACTCAGGGAGGAAGAGGTCAAAGATATCCCTCTCATGCAACCCTGCAACCACAAAGCAAGAAGTCTCTTGTGTCCCCAACACACCTAATAGGTGCACTAGTTCGGCGAAGAGATAGTGAAATACAAGTGGTATGAATGAATATGAGCAGTAGTACGGCGCCAGAAAATAGCTTGCTGGCGTGCAGTTGATGGTAGTAATATTGTAGGAAGTAAACAAGCAGTAGTAACGCAGCAGTAGTAACGCAGTAAAACAGTAACAAGCAGCGATAGCAGTATTTAGGAACAAGGCCTAGGGAATAGACTTTCACTAGTGGACACTCTCAACATTGATCACATAACAGAATAGATAAATGCATACTCTACACTCTTGTTGGATGATGAACACATTGCGTAGGATTACACGAACCCTCAATGCCGGAGTTAACAAGCTCCACAATTCAATGTTCATATTTAAATAACCTTAGAGTGTAAGATAGATCAATACGACTAAACCAAGTACTAACATAGCATGCACACTGTCACCTTCATGCTTATGTAGGAGGAATAATACACATCAATACTATCATAGCAATAGTTAACTTCGCAATCTACAAGAGATCATGATCATAGCATAAACCAAGTACTAACACGGATGCACACACTGTCACCATTACATCGTGCAGGAGGAATAAAACTACTTTAATAACATTGCTAGAGTAGCACATAGATAAATTGTGATACAAAATACATTGCAATCATAAAGAGATATAAATAAGCACTTCACTATGCCATTCATAACAGTGAATAAGTATTCTGTGAAATATAGCCTAAGAGACCCACACGGTGCACACACTGTCACCTTTACACACGTGGGACAAGGAGTCTCCGGAGATCACATAAGTAAAACTCACTTGACTAGCATAATGACATCTAGATTACAAGCATCATCATATGAATCTCAATCATGTAAGGCAGCTCATGAGATTATTGTATTGAAGTACATAGGAGAGAGATGAACCACATAGCTACCGGTACAGCCCCGAGCCTTGATGGAGAACTACTCCCTCTTCATGGGAGCAGCAGCGGTGATGAAGATGGCGGTGGAGATGGCAGCGGTGTCGATGGAGAAGCCTTCCGGGGCACTTCCCGTCCGGCAGGGTGCGGAATAGAGACTCTGTCCCCAGATCTTGGCTTCGCGATGGCGGCGGCTCGGAAGGTTTCGCGCACCGTGGCTTCCTCGTAAGGGTTTCGATGCGGGGGCTTTATATAGGCGAAAGGGCAGCGTCGGAAGGTCGAAGGGCGACGACACCATAGGTGGCGCGGCCAGGGCCCAGCCGCGCCACCCTATCATCTGGGGCCCACAGGCCCTCCTCTGCGGCTCTCGGGTGTTCTGGATGCTTCCGGGCAAAATAGGAACCGGCGTTGATTTCGTCCAATTCCGAGAATATTTCGTTACTAGGATTTCTGAAACCAAAAAGAAAACAGGAACTGGCACTTGGCATCTTGTTAATAGGTTAGTTCCAGAAATATGACATAAAGTGTGCATAAAACATGTAGGTATCATCAATAAAGTAGCATGGAACATAAGAAATTATCGATACGTTGGAGACGTATCACTCGCTCGCACCTCCTGCTCACTGACAAACCCTGCACAAAAGTCAACATCATCACCCGAAAAAGGGGAGACACCATAATTCTCTCCCTTCTTCTCTCCTTCCGAGTGATCCCTCTTCCTCCGAGTTTCACTCGACGGGCAAACACCCATGTGCTGCATAGTAATAATAAAAAGGTAGTACTCGTAGAAAAATCGATATACGAATCTGTAATTAAATAGGTTAAACTAGGGTTTTGCCCAGTTCTACAGATCAAGGGTTCAAAAAATCCAACTACGGGGTTCGAACAACACGATTCTAATCCAAGAATTTTTTCGACCTAGGTCACCCAAATGGCCTCAAACTATAGGGTTAGCATCTAGTGCAGTATGTGTGAAAATGTATGCACTATGTGTGCTATAACTTGTATGTCTTTCAAATTTGAACCAAATTTGAATAAGTTTGAAATATTTGAAAATGGGCTTTTGGCTTAAACGTTTGAAACCAAAAACCACTTCTCTTCGTGCATGCTTGACTTCATAAGACAGAGTTTAGCTAGGGTTAGGGGGTAGATGCATGATTTTCCTGGTTTGATTATGTCTAGACCTTGTTTATCAACTTAATTGAATGCTTACTATATGACATAAGAATACTATGTGCCTTGTTTTTTTTTTTTATTTTTTTAAAATTTTATGCCCATTTGAATCTTGGTCAAATCCTAGGTTTGAACATGGTTTAAACAAGTTTAAATCATGAATATGAAAAATTAAGCATCTATATATCCTTCTTAGTCACTCCAAAATGTAGCTCGGTCTTGGGAGGGTTTTCGAAATTTCCATGTTTGAAACCAAAAACCACTTCTCTTCATGCATGCTTGACTTCATAAGACAGAGTTTAGGGTTAGGGGTAGATATATACATTATTTTCTGGTTTGAATATGTCTAGACCTTGTTTATCAACTTGAATGCTTAATTACTATATATATATGACATAAGAATGTTATGTCCTTTGGTTTTTCATTCTTTTGATTTTTTATGAATTTCTATGCCCATTTGAATCTTTTGGTCAAATCCTAGAGGTTTGACCAAGATTTAAACAAGTTTAAAACATGAAAATGAAAAGGGAAGCTTGTATATCCTTCTTAGTCACTCTAAAATGAAGTTTTTGGGAGGTTTTTGAAATTTCCATGTTTGAAACCCAAAACCACTTCTCTTCATGCTAGACTGCTTCATAAGACAATTTAATTAGGGGTTAGGGGGTAGATACATGATTTGTCTGGTTTGAATATGTCCAAACCTTGCTTGTGTATCAACTTGAATGCTTACTATATGACATAAGAATGCTTACCATATGTTTGAATTTTAAAAGCATATAGTCTTCTTATGTCATATATATAGTAAGCATTCAAAAGTTTTTCTTTGAGAGAGTAGCATGCATTCAAAAGTTGATAAATAAGATTTGGACATATTCAAACCAGACAAATCATGTATCTACACCCCCTAACCCTAAACTCTGTCTTATGAAGTCAAGCATGAAGAGAAGTGCTTTTGGGTTTCAAACATGGAAATTTCACAAACCTCCCAAAAGCTTCATTTTACAGTGACTAATTAAGGAGGATCCATGCTTACCTTTTGGCTTAAACGTTTGAAACCAAAAACCACTTCTCTTCATGCATGCTTGACTTCATAAGACAGAGTTTAGCTAGGGCGTTAGGGGGTAGATACATGATTTTCCTGGTTTGAATATGTCTAGAACTGGTTTATCAACTTAATTAATTGATTGTTTACTATATGACATAAGAAGACTATGTGCCTTGGTTTTAAATTTTTCTGTTTTTTTTTGAATTTTATGCCCATATATTTGAATCTTGGTCAAATCCTAGGTTTGACCAAGATTTAAACAAGTTTAAACATAAAAATGAAAAGGGAAGCATGTATCCTTCTTAGTCACTCTAAAATGAAGCTTTTGGGATGTTCTTGAAATTTCCATTTTTGAAACCAAAAACGACTTCTCTCTTCATGCTAGACTTCATAAGATCGACAGGGGGTATAGATACATGATTTGTCTGGTTTGGATATACCTAGACCTCGTTTATCAACTTGAATTCATACGATATGACATATGAAGACTATGTGCTTTAATTTGTTTTCATTTTTCTGATTTTTTTGAATTTTGTGCCCACCCATTTGTATATTGGTCAAATGCTAGGCTTGATAATGATTTAAACAAGTTTAAAATATGAATATGCAAAGTTAAGCATGGATCCTTCTTAGAAACTCTAAAATGAAGTTTTTCGGAGGTTTTTGAAATTTCCATGTTTGCAACCCAAAACCACTTCCTCTTCACATGCTTGACTTCATAAGACAGAGTTTAGGGGTTAGGGGGTATAGATACATGATTTGTCTAGTTTGAATATGTCTAGACCTTGTTTATCAACTTTAATGCTTACTATAAGACATAAGAAAACTATTTCCTTTGGTTTTTCTTTTTTTGATTTTTTTCAATATTGATGCCCATTTGAATCTTGTCAAATCCTAGGTTTGACCAAGATAATTTAAACAAGCTTAGAACATGAATATGAAAAGGGAAGCGTGTATCCTTCTTAGTCACACTAAAATGAAGTTTTTGGGAGGTTTTTGAAATTTCCATGTTTGAAACCCAAAACCACATCTCTTCATGCTTGACTTAATTTATAAGACATAGTTTAGGGGTTAGGGGTAGATACATGATTTGTATGGTTTGATATTTCTAGACCTTGTTTATCAACTTTAATGCTTACTATATGACATAAGATGACTATGTGATTTGGTTTTTCATTTTTCTGTTTTTTATTTTATTTTTCTGCCCATTTGAATCTTGGTCAAATCCTAGGTTTGACCAAGATTTAGACAAGTTTAACACGTGAAAACGAATAAGTAAGCATGGATCCTTCTTAGTCACTCAAAAATGTACCAATCGATAGATGTGTTAACTTTGCTTCATGGAAATAATAATGTCATGTAAATGAGTTAACTTGGATTTCCTACCCTTGAATCCATAGGAAACTTTGTTCTAATGCAGTATAATAATCAATCGAGTTTTTACACCAACAGGTCTGTCACTTACGTGTGGTGCCCACGCGTGAGGTCCCACACTTCAGTGAGCACAAGTCATGTGCAATAGGTACGCAAACTCCCAGCCATCTTCTTTGTCAAGAGAAGACGCATCAGGATGCGTATTGGAAGTCTGTGGGTCCTTCTGGATCCTTCTTAGTCACTCTAAATGAAGCTTTTGGGAGGTTCTTGAAATTTCCATGTTTGAAACCCAAAACCACTTCTCTTCATGATTTACTTCATAAAACATAGTTTAATTAGAGTTTTAGGGGTAGATATATACATGATTTTTCTGGTTTGAATATATATGTCTCTAGACCTTTGTTTATCAACTTGAATGCTTACTATACATATGACATAAGAATGCTATGTGCTTTGGTTTTTCATTCTTTTGATTTTTTTCTGAATTTTTAGGGCCATTTGAATCTTGGTCAAATCCTTGGTTTGACCAAGATTTAAACAAGTTTAAAACATAAAAATGAAAAGGGAAGTCTGTATCCTTCTTAGTCACTCTAAAATGAAGCTTTTGGGAGGTTTTTAAAATTTCAATGTTTGAAACCCAAAACCACTTCTCTTCACATGCTTGACTTCATAAGACAGAGTTAATTAATTTAGGGGTTAATTAGGGGGTATAGATACATGATTTGTGTGGTTTGAATATGTATGGACCTTATTTATCAACAACTTTAATGCTTACTATATGACATAAGAAAACTATTTGCTTTGGTTTTTCTTTTTTCAATTTTTTTTTCAATTTTGATGCCCATTTGAATCTTGTCAAATCCTAGGTTTGACCAAGATAATTTAAACAAGTTTAAAACATGAAAATGAAAAGGGAAGCATGGATCCTTCTTAGTCACTCTAAAATGAAGCTTTTGGGAGGTTTTTGAAATTTCCATGTTTGAAACCCAAAACCACTTCTCTTCACATGCTTGACTTCATAAGACAGAGTTTAGGGGTTAGGGGGTATAGCTACATGATTTGTCTGGTTTGAATATGTCTACACCTTGTTTATCAACTTTAATGCTTACTATATGACATAAGAAAACTATGTGATTTGGTTTTTCATTTTTCTGTTTTTTTAATTTTCTGCCCATTTGAATCTTGGTCAAATCCTAGGTTTGACCAAGATTTAGACAGGTTTAACACGTGAAAACGAATAAGTAAGGCTGGATCCTTCTTAGTCACTCCAAAATGTACCAATTGATAGATGTGTTACTTTGCTTCATGGAAAAAATAATGTCATGTAAATGAGTTAACTTGGATTTCCTACCCTTGAATCCATAGGAAACTTTGTTCTAATGCACTATTATAATCAACCGAGTTTTTACACCAACAGGTCTGTCACTTACGTGTGGTGCCCACGCTTGAGGTCCCACACTTCAGTGAGCACAAGTCACGTGCAATAGGTACGCAAACTCCCAGCCATCTTCTTTGTCAAGAGAAGACGCATCAGGATGCGTATTGGAAGTCTGTGGGTCCTTCTGGATCCTTCGGTTGTCCCTCTCACAAAAAAACAAATCTCTCTCATTCTCGGCCTCGCTCGACTCGCTCGCTCGCTCGCTCGCTCGCACCTCCTGCTCACTGACAAACCCTGCACAAAAGTCAACATCATCACCCGAAAAAGGGAGACACCATAATTCTCTCCCTTCTTCTCTCCTTCCGAGTGATCCCTCTTCCTCCGAGTTTCACTCGACGGGCAAACACCCATGTGCTGCATAGTAATAATAAAAAGGTAGTACTCGTAGAAAAATCGATATACGAATCTGTAATTAAATAGGTTAAACTAGGGTTTTGCCCAGTTCTACAGATCAAGGGTTCAAAAAAATCCAACTACGGGGTTCGAACAACACGATTCTAATCCAAGAATTTTTTCGACCTAGGTCACCCAAATGGCCTCAAACTATAGGGTTAGCATCTAGTGCAGTATGTGTGAAAATGTATGCACTATGTGTGCTATAACTTGTATGTCTTTCATATTTGAACCAAATTTGAATAAGTTTGAAATATTTGAAAAGGGGCTTTTGGCTTAAACGTTTGAAACCAAAAACCACTTCTCTTCATGCATGCTTGACTTCATAAGACAGAGTTTAGCTAGGGTTAGGGGATAGATGCATGATTTTCCTGGTTTGAATATGTCTAGACCTACTTTATCAACTTAATTGAATGCTTACTATATGACATAAGAATACTATGTGCATTGTTTTTTATTTTTTGATTTTTTTAAAATTGTATGCCCATTTGAATCTTGGTCAAATCCTAGGTTTGAACATGGTTTAAACAAGTTTAAATCATGAATATGAAAAATTAAGCATCTATATATCCTTCTTAGTCACTCCAAAATGTAGCTCTTGGGAGGTTTTTTCGAAATTTCCATGTTTGAAACCAAAACCACTTCTCTTCATGCATGCTTGACTTCATAAGACAGAGTTTAGGGTTAGGGGTAGATATATACATGATTTTCTGGTTTGAATATGTCTAGACCTTGTTTATCAACTTGAATGCTTACTATATATATGACATAATAATGTTATGTCCTTTGGTTTTTCATTCTTTTGATTTTTTATGAATTTCCATGCCCATTTGAATCTTTTGGTCAAATCCTAGAGGTTTGACCAAGATTTAAACAAGTTTAAAACATGAAAATGAAAAGGGAAGCTTGTATATCCTTCTTAGTCACTCTAAAATGAAGTTTTTGGGAGGTTTTTGAAATTTCCATGTTTGAAACCCAAAACCACTTCTCTTCATGCTAGACTTCATAAGACAATTTAATTAGGGGTTAGGGGTAGATACATGATTTGTCTGGTTTGAATATGTCCAAACCTTGCTTGTTTATCAACTTGAATGCTTACTATATGACATAAGAATGCTTACCATATGTTTGAATTTTAAAAGCATATAGTCTTCTTATGTCATATAGTAAGCATTCAAAAGGTTTTCTTTGAGAGAGTAGCATGCATTCAAAAGTTGATAAATAAGATTTGGACATATTCAAACCAGACAAATCATGTATCTACACCCCCTAACCCTAAACTCTGTCTTATGAAGTCAAGCATGAAGAGAAGTGCTTTTGGGTTTCAAACATGGAAATTTCACAAACCTCCCAAAAGCTTCATTTTACAGTGACTAAGAAGGATCCAGGCTTACCTTTTCATTTTCATGTTTTAAACTTGTTTAAATCTTGGTCAAACCTAGGATTTGACCAAGATTTAAATGGGCATAAAAAATCAGAAAAAAAATGAAAAACCAAATAACATAGCCTTCTTATGTCATATAGTAAGCATTCAAGTTGATAAACAAGGTCTAGACATATTCAAACCAGAAAAAGCATGTATCTACCCCTAACCCTAAACTCTGTCTTACGAAGTCAAGCATGAAGAGAAGTGGTTTTGGGTTTCAAACATGGAAATTTCAAAAACCTCGCGAAAGCTTCATTTTAGAGTGACTAAGAAGGATCCATGCTTACCTATTCATTTTCATGTTTTAAACTTGTTTAAACCTTGATAAAACCCAGGATTTTACCTATTTAATCATAGATTCATAGGTCGATTTTTTACTTTTTTATTTTTACTATGCAGCACATGTGTGTTTGCCCGTCCAGTGAAACTCGGAGGAAGAGGGATCACACGGAAGGAGAAGAAGGGATAGCAGTCACGGGGCCCCTCTTATTATTTATGGTGTATATCTTTTTTCTGGTGATGTTGACTGTTGTGCAGCGTTTGTCAGTGCGCAGGAGGTGCGAGGCTGCGAGCGAGCGAGTCGAGCGAGGCCGAGAATGAGAGAGATGTTTTTTTCTTTTTCTTTTCCGTGAGAGGGACAACAGAAGGATCCAGAGACGACTTCCACTACGCATCCTGGTGCGCGTCTTCTCTTGACAAAGAAGATGGATGGGAGTTTGCGTACCTACTAATCTACTATAGTACTACTACACAAGAACCATATACATGTCAAACTTTTCAATCATGACCCACATGCATTTTATGTATATATTCACAACTTTTAATGCATGCATGAAAACTCAGCAAAATATGTGCATTTTGGGTTGTCGCACATAAATGTGCTTTTACTTGTCTGCCACCAATCCAATTTTCATGTGAGGGGGAAACATGACACACGATGGACATTTCCAATGTTTCACGAATTAATTATCTCAATTTGCATCCATATATATATGCGCCTGGTTACTGAAAGATCGAACCAAAGGTGAACTTGAAACGTTTTCATTTTCATGTTTTAAACTTGTTTAAATCTTGGTCAACCCTTGGATTTGACCAAGATTCATAAAAAATTCAAAAACATAGTCTTCTTATGTCATACAGTCAACATTCAAGTTGATAAAACAAGATCTAAACATATTAAAAGAAGAATCATGTATCTACCCCCTAACCCTAAACTCTGTCTTTTGAAGTCAAACATGAAGATACGTGGTTTTGGGTTTACAAAATGGAAATTTCAAAAACCTCCGAAAAGCTTAATTTTGGAGTGACTAAGAAGGATACATGCTTACTTTTTCATTTTCATGTTTTAAACTTGTTTAAAGCTTGGTCAAACCTAGCTAGCTTGGATTTGACCAAGATTCAAGTGCGCATAAAAAATTCGAAAAAACCCCCAAAAATGAAAAACCATAACACATAGTCTTCTTGCGTCACATATATTGTAAGCATTCAAGTGTTGATAAACAATATCTAGACATATCAAACAAGAAAAATCATGTATCTATACCCCTAACCCTAAATTTGTCTTATGAAGTCAAGCATGAAGAGAAGTGGTTTGGGTTTTCAAACATGGAAATTTCGAAAACCGCCCAAAAGCTTCATTTCGGACTGACTAAGAAGGATCCATGCTTACCTTTTCATTTTCATGTTTTAAACTTGTTTAAATTCTTGTTCAAACCTAGGATTTGACCAAGATTCAAATGGGCATAAAAACAATCGAAAAAATCAAAAATGAAAAACCAAAGCACATAGTCTTCTTATGTCACATAGTAAGCCATTCAACTTGATAACAAGGTCTAGACCTATTCAAACCAGAAAAATCATGTATCTACCCCTAACCCTAAACTCATCTGTCTTATGAAGTCAAGCATGAAGAGAAGTGGTTTTGGGTTTCAAACATAGACATTTCAAAAGCCTCCCAAAAGCTTCATTTTGGAGTGATTGAGAAGGATCCATGCTTAATTTTTCATTTTAATGTTTTAAACTTGTTTAAATCTTGGTTAAACCTATGATTTGACCAAAATTTGATTCGGCATGAAAATTCAAAACAAATCAAATAAATAAAAAACCAATGCACATAGTACATCTTCTTATGTCATATACTAAGCATTCAAGTTGATAAGCCAGGTCTAGACATATTCAAACTAGAAAAATCATGTATCTACCCCTAACCCTAAACTCGATTTGTCTTATGAAGTCAATCATGAAGAGGTGTTTTGGGTTTCAGACATGGAAATTTCAAAAACCTTCCAAAAGCTTCATTTTGAAGTTACTAATTAAGAAGGATCACTACAAGAAAAGTTTGGCAACTTTTCTTGTAGTGGATCCAGGCTTAATTTTTCATCTTCATGTTTTAAATTTTGGTCAAACCTAGGATTTGACCAAGATACAAATGGGCATAAAAATTCAGGGTAGCATCATACCCCCCTCCTTCCCGCGTAGAAAAAGTGTTAGGCGAGTAGTAGAATGGCATGACCAACAAGTTTCAAGTAAAATTTTGAATATGACCAAAATATACCAATTGATAGATGTGTGTGACCCAAGATTGAGCCATGGTACATTTTGCCAACAAAGTAGCAATTGAGTTGGCTTTCTACCTTAGTAGGCGTGCATTGGAAGGATGCATTATGCCGGCAAAGTTTTCAAACGTTCAAACTTTTCCGGTTTCTCATACAGTATTTGGCTCCTTGAGAAGCATTGATGTGATCATATAAGGTTATCCAAAACTTCGCCTTTCCCGTATTTGCCCGAGCACTCGACACCCCTCGTCCCATGGCGACTCCTCCAGCCATAGCCCCGTGCACCCAGGCTCCACGACGCAAAGCCTCCTGGTCGCGCGCCGATGCAAATTGCAAGGGCGTGCCACCTGACCTATACCTGGTCAGGAAGGTGTGGATGATGCCTCGCTTAGTTTCCTGCAGGGCACACACGTACACGTTAAATACGAGCCTCGATCGGCTCTCAGGTTATCCTGTGAATCGGCTCATGGAGCCGATCCACCCATGATTCGTCCAAGGTGGCCGAATATATGGTGGTCCTGCTTGATCAAGATAAAGCATATGAGATCCACGACGATTTGGGGTTTTCACCGCATAATCGGATCATCCTACTCACGATTGGGCCTCGCGCTCGCGCACGGTGATCGTAAGCCAATCCTAGACAAGGCCTAAAAACCAACACGAGGTTGATCCTCGGAACATCCTGTCTAGGGCCAGCAAACTACACCCTACGCGCCGCTGGATCCTCCAACCCTTTGTAAGGCCTAACTATTGCAGATATTAAACTAATCCTTGATGAATCAAGGAGCAACCGTAACGGATCAGATCTACTAAATAATGATCAAGCGGGGTGCCGCCCCTGCACCCATGATGAGGTACAAGGACGGCTAGATGCGCAAGGGTTGCACTACGACAGCATATGATACTAAGAACAATGCTAACCCTAACACATCTATGATAACTACGTTGCTCGCCATCAAAAAGGCTTCAGTACGAGCAACGCATGAACAACGTAGGCAGGCTCGTGCTGCCTAGATCGCAAGATGCGATCTAGGCAGCATGGTGCTTACCGGAGAAACCCTCGAGACGAAGGGGTTGGCGATGCGCCGAGATTGGTTTGTGGTGAACGTTGGTTGTTGTTTATTCCATAAACCCTAGGTACATATTTATAGTCCAGGGGACTTTCTAATGTGGGCGTGCACTAAACCGTGCACGAGATAAACTCTAATCTACACGACACGTATCCTAATATGTTACAGATACACGGGCCATTTAGCCCAAACTTGGTACACAAGGCCGATTCACGTATTTCTTCCATGTATATCTTCAAATCCATCTTGATCGCGGCCCACCTCTGACTTGGTCAAATTCTGGTGATAACACATGCCCCCCTGGTTTTGGAAATGACATTTCCAAAATCATTACGCTTTCTTTCGTCGGGTCATGTCGTGGCGAGCAAACCGTCGCATACTTCATGATGACGTCTTGCCTCCTCGCCTTCTCTGCGCGATTTGACGGTTCTGGCACCACGTCCTCGCGATTTGACGGTTCTGGCACCACTTCCTCGGAAACTGCTGCGGCATTAAATCTCCAAGATATCCCCTTTATTTAACCGCATCAAACAGTTCTCTTCCTCATCCCCTTCGCATTAGCCTTCAAAAAACCCTCCTCTGCCACCATGTCTTCGTCTTCTTCGCCTTCCTCCTCATCGGATCCTTCCTATGTGTCCTCCCCCATCCGAGAGTCGACGCTGAGTGGGGTACGCTGGCGGCGTACGACATTCTTGCCCCCGGCGTGGGACCAAGAGGACCACGACTTCTCTGTCTGGTCAGAGGATGACAAATCCCTGACCGACGGGGAGAGTGACCCCCTCCTCCTTGCGACGGGGACCCGGAGGAGGAGAGCGACGACGACCGCCTTTCTGGGCGGACTTCACCACCTCCGAGGAGGAGGAGGAGGAGGAGAGCGTTCCTCCGACGAGCCCCCGGCAAGCGACTTTGCCCCTGGCCGGGAACCTTAGCGACCGACGGTGGACGACGGCGACGAGAGGATGAAGACAACGAAGGCCCCGGCGGCTGCTGAAGCGACGAAGAGCCGGCGAGGTAGCGCGAAGCGGTGATGACGGCGGCGACGAGGGCAGCAATGGCCCATAGATGGGATCCTTAGACTAGGATCAGCAGTAGTAGATAGGGCTTGTAGCCCCTAGCAACTCCTTTTCGAGCAATTTTAGCTCTTTATGTAAGAATCTGGCTATCAATGAAGAACTCTCCTTAATCTGATTTTGCCGATTCCTTGTATGCTAATTTAGCGAGTTCTTCCTCATCTAGCTTTGCCGACTGCTATCCGACCCATGCTCCATGAGCCGATGGCAACGCACCGGACTCTTATGAGAAATTTCGAGATAGATCAATTCAGACCCAAGATTCCCGTCGAACAGGACCAAACCGTAGTCGCAAGACCTTAAACCTCGAGAGATCCAAACCCCCTGAGCTTAACGTTAGCTTAAATCGGCAAGACTCAGAGTCAACGCCTTCAGGAGAATTTTAGGACCACTGCTGCAAATCTTGACCGCTTACGACTTTCTTGCGACGCTCTGTTCTTTGCAGCAACAAACTGGTCCAAAGCCTGTCAATTATGACGGCTTCCTCTTCGAATTAGTGGTTCTATTCTGCAAGAATTTGCCACCTTTAACCAAACTGTAATACAGCCGATTCCAACAAGATTGGCTCCTCAACGAAAACCCTTCAGGCGAGTTGCCCCCGAGCCTCAATCAAGGCGAGAACAGCAATGAGCCAACCAGATACGTCACATTGGTTTCCACGTTATACTACAGCACTAGCCGATTCCAACGAAATCGGCTTCTCATGGTAGGGCTATTCCGGGCAAGCTGCCCTCGAGCTTCTTCAGCTTTCATCAATGTAGCAGAAAAACTTCTATCCAAAGAGCCGATGCAACCAAACAAGGCTTAGAAAGATCAACCTCCCCTTGAACTAAGAGGCCCCCAATGTAGCGGCTCTCCAACTCTTTTGTGAGTCCCCAAGCTGTAATGCAGCAACCAACCGATTCTAACCAGATCGGCTTTCAAGAGCCAAGAACCTTCAGGTGAGTTGCCCGATGAGAGTTCCGCAGCCAATTGGTTGATCATTGGCTGTTCTCATGATCCTAGCCCGATCTGCATGTTCACGTTGTTCTTGTTGCTGGCCGGGGCTGCGGTCCTTCGTCTTGCAAACTACTAGTGGCTCTAATGAACTAAAAGTGGCCCTGGATGCCTACACTGATGTTCCTGCTCACCGAACCTGCCAACTAAAGTGGCCCTAGGCTTCCATTTGCAACAGTTGTATTCCTTGATTCGATGTCTGCGCATCGGCTATGCTCAAAAAATTTCATCATTTTTCTTTTTTTTTTCTTACACGGCCGACTTGTGCGTCGGCCCCCATACTTGATAGTGTTACCTCATATATGTTTTATCCATCTAGGTGCCCCCCGAGCCGATTCTGTCAAGAGAATTGATGGTATCGGCTCTTTAGGTAGTCCCTGCTGGGTCAAATGTCGATCCCAGGCAAAATAGATGGTGGGGATAATTTTGGCCGATTGCTGGAATCGGCCTCCACGTTGCTTGCTCGGTGAAGGTTTTGTAATGTTCCTTCACAAATTTTTGGGGCCGATCACAAGGATTAGCCTCGCCACATTCGTCCATCGATGGCGTTCTTGTTACACGGTCAGTCCGGTGGATAGAACCAGCCTTACCCCGTTCTTTGTCACATCGATGCGTTCGCAGTCGTCCAAATTGATGCCCGAGAGTGGTTCTTGACCTGATGTCTCCCAAATGCCCATGCCGGCTGTTGAAATCTCGGCTGAATCATCGGCGTGGACGACTTCCACTTCATCTCCATCCCACTGTATTAGGCATTGGTGCATCGTGGATGGGATGCAACAGTTGGCGTGGATCCAATCCCTCCCTAATATTACAGCATAGGTGCTTTTGCTGTCGACAATAAAGAACGTCGTAGGGACAGTCTTCCTTCCTACGGTCAGATCCACGTTTAGAACACCTTGCGCGTCAGATGCTTGGCCGTTGAAATCGCTCAATGTTACATTGGTTTTGATTAAATCCGAGCTGGAGCGTCCCAACCGACGTAGCATGGAGTATGGCATAATGTTGACTGCCGCTCCGGTGTCCACCAACATCTTGTTGACAAGCTGCCCATTGATGTATCCTCGCAAGTACAGGGCCTTCAGATGCCTGTAACTCCTTTCTCGTGGCTTCTCGAAGATGACCGGCCGTGGGCCGCAGTCCAATTGCGCCACAGGTGCTTCATATAACCTTGGAGCGCTAAATTCCGCTGGAAGGATGAAGACCATGTTTGTGCCAGCCGATGTTTCATCATCGGCTTTCCTTTGCTTAGGGCGCCACTCTTTTCTTTGTGGCCGACCTTCTTCATCCAGGGTTCGCTGAATTTTGGCGGCCAGGTCAGGCCGTGCCTTCCTCAACGCGTGCAGATATAACCTTTCGGCTTCTTCCAACGCACGTAGTCGCTGAACCCTTCGTTTTTGGGAGTGGCTGAGCCCATCAGGACACCATCTTGGCCGATGATACTTATCCTCTTCATCATCGTCCTCTAGTTCCTCGTGATCTTCCATCTGAACGGACTCAGCATGCTTGCTCCAAGGCGGGAGAGGCCCTAGACGCTCGAACACGGACACCTTAGCTGTACCCTTCTTCTTTTGTTTACATTCTGGGCAACTGCCGATCGTTGGTAATCGGCTCATTCCGGAGTCCCAGCAGTGCCTGAAGAAGGGGCAGTCCCAGTGCCTATCCACGTTGTCCGGCTCCTCAAACCTCCCTCTGGCGCGACGTTCGTACCCGTCGTCGTGGCCGCCGTTCTGACGATACCTCCTGTTTGCATCAGACCGACGATATCCTTCATCGTCGTTATCGTAGCGGCGACGTCGGTCGTATGGCTGTTCATATTTGCTGAGGAGATGCTCGGATAATGGGCGTGGATGCCGTATGTTTCTCACCTCCTCCTCGGCCAGGTATCGTTTATCGTCGTCTTGGGGCCGGTCACGTGGAACGGCCTCCTCTTTCTCTTTGCCACGAGAGTGGCTGCTCTCTGCTTTGTCCGCGTCATGGCGAATCACGAACCCTGCCATATTGGCATCGAAAGAGAACCCTGGTTCTCTTATGGAGTGGCTGAGATCGACCGTGTTGACATCAGGCAACGGACGTGTGTCTCCGTCGAGCTTGATGCCGTGCGAACGGGTCTTCCCACAGGAGCCGACGAGTTCGGTTCCGAGGACCGCCTTGACCTTGTTATGCTTCTTCTTGAGCTTGTCAGCCAGGTCCTCGTACTTGACCGGAGTGCTTTCCGCCATCTCAGATGTAGATGGCGATGTGGTGGATGTTGAAGATTGTCCCACCGGGCGTGCCAGAATGTGTTGACGTCAGAAACCCACCGGCGGGCAGTGACTGGTCAACACCGTAGAGCCGGGAACAACTAGGGCTGCGGCTGGCCCCAGTCCCTCAGAGCGACGGCCCGCAAAGCCTCCTGGTCGCGCGCCGATGCAAATTGCAAGGGCGTGCCACCTGACCTATACCTGGTCAGGAAGGTGTGGATGATGCCTCGCTTAGTTTCCTGCAGGGCACACACGTACACGTTAAATACGAGCCTCGATCGGCTCTCAGGTGATCCTGTGAATCGGCTCATGGAGCCGATCCACCCATGATTCGTCCAAGGTGGCCGAATATATGGTGGTCCTGCTTGATCAAGATAAAGCATATGAGATCCACGACGATTTGGGGTTTTCACCGCATAATCGGATCATCCTACTCACGATTGGGCCTCGCGCTCGCGCACGGTGATCGTAAGCCAATCCTAGACAAGGCCTAAAAACCAACACGAGGTTGATCCTCGGAACATCCTGTCTAGGGCCAGCAAACTACACCCTACGCGCCGCTGGATCCTCCAACCCTTTGTAAGGCCTAACTATTGCAGATATTAAACTAATCCTTGATGAATCAAGGAGCAACCGTAACGGATCAGATCTACTAAATAATGATCAAGCGGGGTGCCGCCCCTGCACCCATGATGAGGTACAAGGACGGCTAGATGCGCAAGGGTTGCACTACGACAGCATATGATACTAAGAACAATGCTAACCCTAACACATCTATGATAACTACGTTGCTCGCCATCAAAAAGGCTTCAGTACGAGCAACGCATGAACAACGTAGGCAGGCTCGTGCTGCCTAGATCGCAAGATGCGATCTAGGCAGCATGGTGCTTACCGGAGAAACCCTCGAGACGAAGGGGTTGGCGATGCGCCGAGATTGGTTTGTGGTGAACGTTGGTTGTTGTTTATTCCATAAACCCTAGGTACATATTTATAGTCCAGGGGACTTTCTAATGTGGGCGTGCACTAAACTCTAATCACGACACGTATCCTAATATATAAGATACAAGGGCAAACGTTCAAACTTTTCCGGTTTCTCATACAGTATTTGGCTCCTTGAGAAGCATTGATGTGATCATATAAGGTTATCCAAAACTTCGCCTTTCCCGTATTTGCCCGAGCACTCGACACCCCTCGTCCCATGGCGACTCCTCCAGCCATAGCCCCGTGCACCCAGGCTCCACGACTCAGCCTCGGAGGGGTGTGCGCTAAAAGCTCGCAAATGTCTGTGTGCCATTGGTGTGCGATGAAGCAGGCGGCTCTGTGTCTTGCTGTGGCTAGACTCCTGGCGCCCTTTGATCTAGGAGAGGGAGAGGAGGGAGGGGGTCCCATGAAGCGGCGGTGGCCCAGGTATCGGCGGCAGCCCAGGCAGCAGCGGCAAAGTGGGCTGGTCGGAGCATAGGCATGCGCCGGGGGCGAACCTCGCCGGGTGAGGATGCTTCCATTGTGAAGAAGCACTTGCCATCCAGGGCTTCGGGTTCGCCAACAAACTCAGCGCCTCGGTCCATGGCGTTGCCGTCGTGGGGACGTCGGGGGCGGCGGCGACGTGCTGCAGCCCCAGCCTTTAGTGGGGACCAAAGTGCGACCGACCACATCACGGCGTCGGCAGCATTGGGGATGCCGATGGGCATCCACTGCCACACACAGATTTGGGAGGTTCTGGCCGGGCCGAGTTCCAAACTTCCATCATCGGAGCCGAGGGCTTGGTACTTCAAATTCCGAATCAGGCAATCCTTCGACCCCAATCAGCTTCTGCCTGTGGTCCAAATCCGAGATATCTTGGCGGCAGCTATGCTGGTTAAGCTTAGCCGGACAGCGGCAATCGACGATCTGCAAAACCTAGATGCCTTCCGAGGATTTGCAGCAGCCGTCAATGCACTCGTGGAGGCATCGCATGCTGGTAGCAGCGGCGAATGCGGGTATGTTGTTTTACTCCCTTTGTATGCTTTTGTCATAAAAATCAATTTGCTAATTCTCATTCGATTGAAAATTAGACCCATTCACCATCAACTCTCAAACAGTGGACACTAGTAATATGTAGAACTAGAAATTACACAAGATTTCTGTACTGCTAGTACTATTACTTCGACGCTACATGTTGTTTACACGAGGAAATTGCACAAACTACCGCTTATTGCTGCCTTCGTTGCGTAAAACACTTTTTAAAACTGTAATTTTTTTCCGCACAAACCACCAACTATCGTGTTCTGTTGCAGGGAATTTCAAATTTAGGATTGAGCTGTTTAAGAGCAAATCAGATGATCGGGGACCACCAACTACTATAGTTTTAATTGCAAATAGAATAGATTTTGCAAAATTATGAAACGCACATAACGTTTGAATTACTACAATTTTTTTGAAGGTTTGATATTTTCATCATTTTTGTGTGAATCTTACACCAAGTAACACAACTTTCAGACGGAATACAAAATATTTTCAAACTTCCTAGATTTGATAGCTCAAATATTTTTAATTACTAGTTTTTCAGTATTTTAAAAAGTCGAAACACTATATTTTGGCTGAATGTTAGAAAATATATTTCATGATTATCCCATATTAGTTAAGAAGTACATAAACTAGTAGTAGTAATAAAGAACAGAGGGAGTTTATGGAGATACATCCATTAAGGGCATGTTAGTGTGTGTTGGTGTATTACTTATGCCTTCTTTGGTTAATACACTTCTCAAGTGATCCCCGCAAACCCTCTATTCTTGCCTAGAATACAAAAACTCCCCATCAAAGTATTAGTGCATTTTTTGGATGAGTATTCGAGAGGATTGGGTGAACACCAAGGATTTGCATAGGGAATTGGTACAATTGAATCCTTGGCTGTTTGATTTGTAGGATTGTTTCCGATAGGAATTTTTCCTAAGGATTTCTTTGCACAGATTCCATAGAAAATTAAACATCTACTCATGCCTCTTTTTAAGAATGCTTTACTTTTCCTATGGTGGAATCAAACAAAGTTTGGATTCTATGAATTCCTATAGGATTGGAGTGGACATGACATTGCAATCCTACATTTCCCTATTCCTACATCTTTCGGTAGGCATTTGCCTAGAATAAATAACCATGTGTATTACGGAGTAGCAATAAAATATAGGTTTATTTCTCTAAAGCATCTTGCACTGTACTAGTACATGGCTTAAGAGACAATATTTTTACCATTTTTTTTTGCGAGAAGACAATATTATTACCATAGTTACTAAGTACATTTTATTGGATGATGAAGTGATAGCCCTCATCAATGCATTGTGAATTATTAGGGCATGGGTCGCACGTGATTTACGAGTACACCGCACGATCGAGAGCCGCCGTCCCTCTTTGCTTTCTACCGATGCGGCGGAGCTCCTCCCCACACCCACGAATAACTGAAAGCCACAACTGCTGGGGAAAAGTCTTGCGCCGAGAAAATCTACAACCGTGGTTGAGTACATGTGTTTCTTAAGATACGAGTGCTCCAATGCATTTTTTTCTTTCCTTTTACTAATTTACCTTGAAAATCCCGCACGTCCACTTATTTGTGGACGGAGGGAGTATCACGCCAAGAGGAAGTAGGACAATAGTGGGCGCTTATAGCCCGCCTACGTGGTACTTTTGCCAGCTGTTGGCTCTTCTATTGTTCTTGCTCTAAAGAAACCCCGATTGTGAAAGGCCAAGGCGTACTTCTTTTGGTCACGCAAAATTCAAAATACTGCCATGGACATTGAATTGACATGACAACACATAGCTTGGGATGTCCAAATTTGCACGTTAGACCAGTGACTTGTTCTTCACCTTTTCAGAGGGAACAGTGACTTTTTATTATGGGTCTATACACTTTCCAAGAAACAGGAGGAGATGCTGTAGAGTGTAGAGGAGCGAAGTCAAGCGCCCCGCCCCCACCTGCCCTATTTCGGTTCACCTCCATCGTCTACCTCCGCCCCCGCCCGCACCAATCGACCACCTTCCATAGCACGCGCCAGTGCCGCCGCCATGCAGCTTTAGAATCAATTCCACCGCCCAGTTTGAGAGCCTCCGTTCTTCATCTTCCCCGCCACCTGCCGCCATCGAACCCAAATTAAACTCCAATCAGTTGAACCCAAACCTCATAGACCCACCCCCTGCCCTGCGATGGCGGCATCGAACAAGGAAAATGATGACTCTGAACTGTTTCAGAAGGTCTTTTCCGAAGGTCCCCTTGAAGAACTCGTAACAAGATGCGACGTCATCACCGCCGCGAGCCTCGTCGGTTCGTCCAAACTATTTTTCGACTCTGCAAATGATAGTGCAACTCTATCTTTTTCTCTCCCGTTTGGCCTCCCATGTGTTCTTCATTCTCACCCGACGAAGGTAGCACGGGATTGCAAGCTGACGCCGCTGGACAGGTTCTCCTCCGACGCTGTGATGCCAGACGGTACGGGTAAGCAGTGGGTAGGTGCCAATGGAGATTGGGTTGCCATGGTTGACACTGGCTTTCCTGCTTGCAAATGGAAACTTGTCAACGTCTACACTCGCCGTGAAATTCCTCTCCCTGTGCCGTTTGAAACCACCCACATTCCAAATATATACCACCACAACCTTCGTGCTATTATATTTCACAAGATATATATTTGCCAAGTTCCCACAGCTGCTGGGGGGTACAAAAATTTCTCTCTTGTTGCTGTTTTTGACATCAGAGTTGCCCTCCTTTGCGGCGAAGATTCTGGATGGACAGTTCTTACAGAGCCCAAGTCCCACATCTTTTACAATTACAGCGATGCAATTCTCCACAATGGGCTTGTGTTTGCCACAACTCATACTGGCACTGTTCACGCATGGAATCCTCAGCAAGCTGGTAATTTTCCTCCGGACGTAAGTAGTGTATGATGAGCTTCATTATTCATGGCTGTAAAGATAATTTTAATGCACAAACTTATTAATTTTCGAACCTGACTGATCTGACTTGGAGGCTTGGGGCATATTTGCTTCGGATGAAATTTCATTGGTATTTAGACTTTTTATTCGAGATGATTACCATAGAAAAATTTGAGGATTGTATAATTAGGAGTTTTATTCTCAGATTGAATTATGTTGGATTTTGACCTCTACTTGAACTTCTTGAAATGAATCCTTTGGTTTCCCATGTGATGTACTCAAATACACCAATATGCTGTATTATTGAATGGAAATGCCATTATATCATCCCATCTGAATCCTAATGCGTTTTCCCAATTCTTACGTTTTCAGATTTGTGCAAACCAAACATACCCTTCTTAACAGTAATTTCGTTTTCAAGCAGGTCCTCCGCTGATCGTAGAGCCACCGCCCATTGTGTTTGAATGGCGGTGTGCACTTGATGATGCTCTTGGCCATGATCACGAGGTCGATTATGGCATGTGGTGGTTAGCAAGATCTATAGATGGTTCTAGACTTCTTCTGATCCATACACTGGGCATTGCTGATGAAAGGGAATATTCCTGTAAAGTTTGCCATACTGCTTCTGATCGTCGTGTTCATCATGGTCGCACTGTTGGCAACTATGCTTCTGGGTTTGGTTGCCTGGTGTTCACGAAGGACACTAGTAAGTTAAATGAAGGTATTCCATGGGAAAAGATTGATGACCTTGGAGAATATTCTCTTTTCCTTGGAGTGAACTATCCGATTATGCTGCCATTAGGCGGTGCAGATGTTGTCCCAGGATGTCTGACGAGAAGAAATTGTGTGTACACCTTGCCGAATGAAGCATGGCTTCGCAATTCGCAGCTGCCTGAAATATGCCGATTCAGTCTGAATCGTGAAGATTGCGCCGTTGGTTTCCAAACCAACGCCTTGGAGAAAACATGCAAAACAAAAAAAGATAGGTACCTGGTAAAGACACCGCTTTGGTTCATCCCAAACTTCGCCAACGCCCCGGATTGGAACAAGTGTGATGTTTAATTCTGAAACAGGGCCTGCAGCCATTGTAGCTACTGATAGTATGTAATTTCATAGCTAATGAACGAGGCAATTGTGGTCTACTAATTACAACTGTTTTGTAAAGAGGTGGTCTATAAGTATACCCCTCTCTTCATTGATGCATTTGTGGTCTACATGATGGTACTCTTAAATATATGGGTGTGGCTCCTCAACACATAATGTGGGGGTATTATTGTGTTAAAGTTGAAGGCTTGATCAACTATAGGTTCACTTCTCTAGTTACATTACTAGGTACTCCGGTTGGCTATGTTGTGATGAACACATTGTGTTCTGTTGTTCGGTGAAGACAAAAGTAGAACTATGGTATGCTTATGTTTAAGAGCAAGCGAGGGTTTAGCTTGAGATGTTAAAATTCAGATTTGAACTATTTTTTGATATGGAAATTTGAAATATATATGGTACTGTATATGATTATGTATAACAACAAGCGACGAAAGGGCTGATGCTCCTATTCCTTGTCGGCGGGAGGACTATGTGTGCGGCGACTTGAGCCAAATTAGAAGGCCATAGCTATGTTGATTGGTCCTTGAAGTTGGAGGGGCTAGGATTTCGGATGAGCGGAGTGGGGGAAGTTGTTGCTCATGGAACAAAAGTCCTTAAAATAGTAATGTTAGTATATAGGAGTACAAGGTATATACTTGTACTATTTTAGTACTATAATAAGTATATCGGGTTCATCAAAAAGAATTATCTCGGGTTCACAACCACGTGGGGTCAAGGTGAGGGAAAGTTGGTCAATACCTCTTACCGCTATATCCCCGCCCCAAGTTCTAATGCGCAAGTGCTGTTATTTTTTTTAAGGGAAATAGTGGTTCCTCTCCCCCGGAAACATGCCCCGCATCTCCACCTCCTAGTATCGTAGTACTACTACTGCATCTTCTCCAAAAAAAACCCTCTTCTGTCTCTTTCTCCCGTTCACCCCTCTCTCCCTTGCATTGGATTACCGACTCCAATGAAGCAGAAGCGTAAGATTGAGGAGATTCCTGATTGCTACCACCAGTCCATGGGGTGGGGCAACCTCCACTACCCACTGGTGGAGAACATAGCCGAGCGGGCGGATATCCTCAGCACTGGTCGCCTCGCTCGAGGCATGATCGGCATGCGGCATGCCATCCGCGGAGCGCATAAGGTTCCGTTCGGTTTACCGAGCCTGCTCCACTGCGACCCCGAGACATGGCCAGACGACCGCGACAATACTGTAAGAGTATTTATTTATTTACTCATCTCGTTTCAGCTTGTGTTTTTTCAATCAACTTTTCTTATTGCCAAACATCATGCATGAATTTAGACTCAACATCATCACCTGATTTGGGAGTACTGTAAGGTTTGCTGCCTTCACTATGCACATGTACTCTTCGGAATTGCTTTATTTATCCATTACATCTGTGCTTCAGTTCTGCACAATCCGCTCTTCATTCTGTCGAATACCTTGCATGCATAGACAATTTTGAAACAAATCCTATTTGCAGGGCATTCACGCGTTGCTGATGCCATTAGACAAGCCGACAGTTCCAGCATTTATCCATACCAAGGAGGAACTGGATGGACATGGACCCATGCACTGGGTGGGTTGTAACGGCGACTGGGTGGCATTTGTCCAGCAGGACGGGCACTTGACGATCCGCAACATATACATATCAGATACTATTATACCTCTTCCATCTCTGCAAGATGCAGGAATTTCTTTGGGCCCTACTAGTGAATGGTGGCATGGCAGCCCACCATTCCTGTTCAAATACAAAATAGATAAAAGTTTGGAACTGCTCAAAGTACGGATCGTCAAGAGGCCGTACAAAGATGATCTAGCAGGGCCATGGCATTACGAGGTAATCGTTGTATTTGACGAATTGATCGCTATCCTACAAGCGCCCCTAGAAAAGGAGTGGAATATCCTGAGAAACCCTGAATTCTTTGATAGAAACAGCTATGTCGATGCCATGGGCATTCCTGGATATGGTACAAGTTCACACCTACATCGTGTATACGCAGTTACATATCCGTATGGAGATGTTCTGGTTTGGGAACCATATACCTGTGGTGAGTCTTTGTTTTATGTCTTAACTAGTAAATGGCATGCTGCACATGTTGGACCAATTACGATTCGCAATACTGATGTATAAAAGTTGCGTTCTAAATGTTGTTCAAACTTTCAATACAACTAATAATTTGGTTATACCATCAAAATAAGTGTGAGCATACAGTTTATAAATATGAACAAAAATTTGGAACCTTTCTTAATCACTATCAAGTGGGACGTGTGATATCGGTGTGAGACTGCTCTGATTTTTCTTCATAATGGAAACATGACGGTTCTAGAAACACGTGGACACTGGTGTGGTATTTTTTTCACGCGAATACCTCTAATCCCAACCGTTAGATTTTGGACACCAACAGTTGGAATTGCTGCTACATGTCTTGTTAAAAACTGGTGCCTTATAGTAGTAGAAAATAGAAGATAGAAGAGAAGAGATAATTTTCAGTGTAGTTCCTACTTGCTGCATTGTGGTTGATCTTTGTGCATTGCAGGGACACATGCAGCCCCGCGTCTCATTGACGCCCCTGTCATTGAAGATGAAGAAGCAGAAGTGGCTGCAATTTTCGCTCAAATCGAGGGAGATGCTGTCATGGAAGATGATGAAGCAAATGTGGCTCAAGGCGATGGAGGTGCCGATGAAGATAATGATGCTGATGAAGAAGAATTAGAAGAAGAAGAATTAGAAGAAGACGAATTCGATGATGAAGAATTAGATGATGAAGAATTAGATGATGATGGTGATAATCATAATTATGAAGATGAAGATGTATTTCTTGGATTTTCTGACCAGCGCACTTGGTTCCTGGCACCAATGAGAGCAGAGTCCATTACTGGTGAATCTGATCTCGCGTGGATTCAGGTTAAAGGTTATCGGCCCATCCTCGGTCCTCCAATATTACATATGGGTAACAAGCTGAGGTCTTATCCTTTGGTACGGTGCTACGTTTTCTTGAGATCTGCCCATACCTTGGACCCTGTAGAAGAGGCAAGGTGGGAAAGATTGAACAATTTGAAGGGGCGTTCTTTATTTCTTGGACTCAATCACCCAATTTTCATGCTACCCCCGCCAATCGACGCAGAGGCTGCAGAACCAGATTTCCAATTGTTCAAACCTGACTGTGTCTTTGCTACCCACAATCGCGCCCGTGATACATGGATACGTCCAAGGCCAAATTGGTGCAGAATGCACGTCAATGGAGGTCCTGCCATAGGCTCAAGATTGCAGTACAAAAAAGAGAAGATTGAACATAGAGCCGAAGCACCCATGTGGTTCGTCCCAACACTTCCACCTGTTTTTCCTTGAGAAATAAGAGACAGATGGTGACCTTATTTTATAGAGAAAACATAGTGTTCGTGAACTTAACCTCATGAACATTCGCTGTTCGGTTTTTGCTGAAATCAAAATTTTGCAGAGATGAAGATCTTTGTTTGAATCCCGTGCTGAACATATTTTTCACAAATTAGCTACCCGTATTGTGATGAATACATGCTGGTTTGTTGTTTGGTGCAGTAGCAGACATGAAGATCTTTGTCCTGAATACCACAATGGACATCTTTTTTTTCTTCAAAAATTAGCTAAGCTCACGCTATTAGGCGCAAATGCCTATTAAGAGATTTGGTGCTCTTGGGCACCATTGCTCCTGCTATTTTAGAAAAAAATAAAAAATATATTTATTTGTTCAAAAAATTAGAAAACAAATCATGGAGTAGCTAATGAATTGTCCCATAAACGTGCAAAATTTCAGTTTCAAATACAAAAAATTCTGGGCTACACAAAAGTAACAAACGTGTGGATCTGGGTATGCATATTTCAAATCTCCAAATTTCAACAGATTTTGTCTTTTTTGTGTAGTCTACAATATAAAGAATATCATATTAAAATTTTACACGCTTGTAGGTTACTTTATTTATTATGTCTACATTCATTTTCAGATTTTTTTGAAACAAATATGTATGCTATTTGATTTTTTTTAAACAGCAGAGCACTGGTGCCCATTAGCCAAAGACACTTTTCGCAAATGCCTACAATAAAGGAACGGATGGTGACCTTATTTTATAGAGAAACCATAGTGTTTGTGAAGTTAAAGTCATGAACACACGCTGTTCGGTTTTTGGTGAAATCAAAATTTAGCAGAGATGAAGATCTTTGTTTGAATCCCGTGATGAACACATTTTTCCTAAATTAGCTACCAGTATTGTGATGAATACATGCCGGTCTGTTTTTCGGTGGAGTAGCAGACATGCAGGGGATCGAAAGAAACGGCAAAGTAGCCAGAAATCAGGGGTCAAATATAAATTCGAGAAAGGAAACGTTTATTCAACAGTCAGGCTGACATGTGGGACGTATCTTGCAGCCGCGGCCCCAACATTTATCATTCAGAGAGGATGACATGTGGGACCCACGAACCAGCATCGTTCTCGACGTTTCTCAAAGGGGGCAGGAGATCGAAAGAAAAAGGCAAGTAGCTCGAAATCAGGTGTCCAAAAAATCCAAGAAAGGAAAGGTTTATCGCACAAAGAGGCTGACATATTGTACCCAGTTTGCAGCAGCGTCATCAACGTTTCAAAGGCGGTGGAGTTCGAAAGAAAAAGGCAAATAGCCAGAAATTAGGGGTCAAAAATAAATCCAGCAAAGGAAACTTTTATCGTACAAAGAGGCTGACATGTGGGACCCAGCCAGCAGCGTCCTCAACGTTTCTAAGGTGGCAGGCAATGGAAAAAAGGCAAATAGCCAGAAATTAGGGGTCAAAAATAAATGCAACAATAGAAACTCTTATTGTTCATAGAGGCTGACATGTTGGACCCATGAGCCAGCAGGGCCCTCAACGTTTCAAAGGCGTCACGGGATCAAAAGAAAAGAACCAAGTAGTCATTAATTAGGTGTCAAAAATAAATCCAAGAAAGTAAATGTTTTACTTTTCATAGAGGCTGTCATATGGGACCCATGAGCCAGCAGCGTCCTCAACGTTTCTAAGGCGGCTGGGGATCGAAAAAAAAAGCGAAGTAGCCATTAATTAGGGGTCAACTATAAATCCAAGAAAAGAAATGTTTATTGTTCTTAGAGGCTGACATGTGGGAGCTATGCGCCAGCAGCGTCCTCATCGTTTCAAAGGCGGTCGGGGATCCAAAGAAAAAGGCAAATAGCCAGAAATCAGGGGTAAAAAAAATCCAAGAAAAGAAATATTATTGTTCATAGAGGCTGGCATGTGGGACCCATGAGCCAGCAGCGTCCACAATTTCAAAGGCGGCACAGGATCGAAAGAAAAAGGCAAGTGACCAAAAATCAGGGGGTAAAAAATCCAAGAAAAAAACTTTATTGTACATAGAGGATGACATGCGGGTCCCATGAGCCAACAACTTACTCGTCGTTTCAGAGGGCCGAGGCGGCATGAGATCGAAAGAAAAAGGAAAGTGACCAAATATCAGGAGCAAAAAATAATCCATGAAAAGAAACTTTCATTGTACATAGAGGATGACATAGGGTCCCATGTTGTAGCAGCGGTCTGAACGTTTCAAGGACGGCATGAGATCGAAAGAAAAAGGCAAGTGACCAAATATCAGGAGCCAAAAATAATCCAAGAAAAGAAACTTTTATTGTACCTTTGAGAGTCGGCATGAGATTGAAAGAAAAAGGCAAGTGACCAAATATCAGGAGCCAAAAACCTAGAAAAGAAACTTTTATTGTACATAGAGTATGACATGCGGGTCCCATGACGCTGCAGCATCCTCAACGTTTCCAAGGCGGCAGGGGATCAAATGAAAAGGAAATAGCCAAAAAGCAGAGGGTGAAAAAAATCGAAGAAAAGAAACTTTTATTGTTCATAGTGGATGACATGTGGGACCCATGAGGCAGCAGCATCCTCAACGTTTCCAAGCAGCAGGGGATCGAAAGAAAAAGGAAATAGCCAAAAATCAGAGCGTGAAAAATAATCCAAGAAAAGAAACTTTTATTTTACATAGAGGATGACATGTGGGTCCCATTTTGCAGCAGCGGTCTCAATGTTTCATATGCGGCTTGAGATCAAAAGAAAACGAAAGTAGCCCGAAATTAGGGGGAATAAAACTCCAAGAAAAGAAAGTTTTTTGTACATAGAGGATGACATACGGGTCCCAAGGCGGCAGGGGAACAAAAGAAAAAGGAAATAGCCAAAAATCAGAGGGGTGAAAAAAAATCCAAGAAAAAAGAAACTTTTAGAGTTCATAGTTCATAGAGGATGACATGCGGGTCCCATGAGGCAGCAGCGTCCACAACGTTTCCAAGGCGGCACACAGGACCAAAAGAAAAAGGATGTACCCCTGCTGGGCCTTTTGATCAAAAAATAATCCAAGATAAGGAAGATATAAATTGGGGCTGCCTGGCCATCTGGGCCTTCTAACCTGCTGGACGTCTTTTGACTCGTACAATTTCAGCCCACTCCAAAACAAGAAAGTCCTATGCTTCGCAAAAACAAAACAAAAACAAGGAGATTCATATTAGTTCGTTTATGTAAAAATAAAGATTTAATTTATCCGTTTGCAATAGCTCAGAGCGAAATACACTTTTTATTGTCTGTAAAATAATCAAGATATCACATGTTTCTTGTACGGGGAGGCTGACATCGGGACCCATGAGCCAGCAGCGTCGTCAAAGTTTTAAAGGCGGCAGGGGATCGAAAGAAAAAATAAATCAAAAATCAGTTGGTAAAAAAATCGAAGAAAAGAAACATTTATCGTTCTGAGAGGATGACATGCGGGACCCATGTGGCAGCAGCATCCTCAACGTTTCCAAGGCAGCACGGGATCCAAAAAAAGGCAAAATAGCCAGAAATTAGGGGTCAAAATAACTCCAAGAAAAGAAAGGTTTATCGTCCATAGAGTCTGACATGTGGGACCCATTAGCGAGCAGATTCTTCAACGTTCAAAGGCGGCAGGGGATCAAAAGAAAAAGGAAGTAGCCAGAAATTAGGGGTAAAAAATAACTCCAACAATGGAAACTTTTATTGTTCATAGAGGATGACATGCGGGACCCATGAGCCAGCTTCCTCAACGTTTCAAAGGCGGCATGGGATCGAAAGAAAAAGGAAAGTGACCAAATATCAGGAGCCAAAAATAATCCAAGAAAAGAAACTTTATTGTACATAGAGGATGACATGCGGGTCCCATTTAGCAGCAGCGGTATCACCGTTTGAGATGCGGCAGGAGGTCGAAAGAAAAAGGCAAGTGACCAAATATTAGGAGCCAAAAAAAATCCAAGAAAAGAAAGTTTTATAGTACATAGAGGATGACATGCGGGTCCCATTTAGCAGCAGCGGTATCACCGTTTGAGAGGCGGCAGGGGATCGAAAGAAAAAGGCAAGTGACCAAATATGAGGTGCCAAAAATAATCAAAGAAAAGAAAGTTTTCAACGTTTCAAAGGCGGCAGGGGATCAAAAGAAAAAGGAAGTAGCCAGAAATTAGGGGGCAAAAATAACTCCAAGAAAGGAAACTTTTATTGTTCGTAGAGGATGACATGGGGGACCCATGAGCCAGCAGCTTACTCAACGTTTCAAAGGTGGCATGAGATCGAAAGAAAAAAACGCAAGTGACCAAATATGAGGTGCCAAAAATAATCAAAGATTTATTGTACATAGAGGATGACATGCGGGTCCCATTTTGCAGCAGCGGTCTCAATGTTTGAAATGCGGCTTGAGATCAAAAGAAAAAGAAAGTAGCTAGAAATTAGGGGGTCAAAAAAAATCCAAGAAAAGAAAGTTGATGGACATAGAGGTTGACATGCGGGTCCCATGTGCCAGCAGCTTACTCAACGTTTCAAAGGGGCCAGGGGATCAAAAGTAAAAGGCAAGTGACGAAATATCAGGAGCCAAAAATCAGAGGGTGAAAAAAAATCCAAGAAAACAAACTTTTATAGCACATAGAGGATGACATGCGGGTCCCATGAGCCAGCAGGTTCCTCAACGTTTCAAACGTGGCATGAGATCGAAAGAAAAAGGCAAGTGACGAAATATCAGGAGCCAAAAATAATTCAAGAAAAGAAACTTGATTGTACATAGAGGATGACATGCGGGTCCCATGTGTAAGCAGCTTACTCAACGTTTCCAAGGCGGCAGGGCATCAAAAGAAAAAAGGAAATAGACAAAAATCAGAGAGTGAAAAAAAACCATAGAAAATAAACTTTTATAGCACATAGAGGATGACATGCGGGTCCCACGAGCCAGCAGGTTCCTCAAAGTTTCAAACGTGGCATGAGATCGAAAGAAAAAGGCAAGTGACCAAATATCAGGAGCCAAAAATAATCCAAGAAAAGAAAGTTTATTGTACGTAGAGGATGACATGTGGGTCCCATTTTGCAGCAGCGGTATCACCGTTTGAGAGGCTGCACGGGATCGAAAGAAAAAGGCAAGTGACCAAATATCAGGAGCCAAAAATAATCCAAGAAAAGAAATTTTATTGTACGTAGAGGATGACATGCGGGTCCCATTTTGCAGCAGCGGTCTCAACGTTTCCAAGGCGGCACAGGACCAAAAGAAAAATGAAGTAGCCAGAAATCAGGGGGTGAAAAAAATCCAAGAAGAAAGATTTCAATTGGGCTGCATCTGGACATCTGGGCTTTCGAACTATCCTGCTTGGCCTTTTGACTCGTACAATTTCAGCCCACTCCAAAACAGGAAAGTTCCGAATTTTCTAAAAAAACAGGAAAGTCCTATGCTTCGCAAAGACAAAAAAACAAGGAGATTCAACATATAAGTTTGTTTATGTAAAAATAAAGATTTAATTATCCGTTTGAAATAGCTCAGAGCGCAATACATTGTTTATTGTCTGCAAAATAATCAAGATATCATATGTTTCTTGTACGGGGAGGCTGACATCGGGGACCCATGAGCCAACAGCGTCGTCAACGTTTTAAAGGCGGCAGGGGATGGAAAGAAAAAATAAACCAAAAATCTGTTGGTAAAAAATCCAAGAAAAGAAACATTTTCGTTCTGAGAGGATGACATGCGGGACCCATGAGGCAGCAGCATCCTCAGCGTTTATTGTTCATAGAGGTTGACATGTGGGACCCGTGAGCCAGCGGCGTCCTCAACGTTTTAAAGGCTGCAGGTGATCGAAAGAAAAAATAAGCCAAAAATCGTTTGGTCAACAAAATCCAAGAAAATAAACATTTACCGTTCTGAGAGGATGACATGCGGGACCTGATACGTGTCCAACGTATCGATAATTTCTTATGTTCCATGCTACTTTATTGATGATACCTACATGTTTTATGCACATTATATGTCGTATTTACGCATTTTCTGGAACTAACCTATTAACAAGATGAAGAGCCAGTTGTTGTTTTCTGCTTTTTGGTTTCAGAAATCCTAGTAAGGAAATATTCTCGGAATTGGACGAAATCACCGCCCAGGGTCCTATTTTTGCACGGAGCTTCAGAAGAAGAAGAGGGAAGGAAGTGGGGCCACGAGGTGGCCACACCATAGGGCGGCGCGGCAGGCCCTGGCGCGCCGGCTGTGGTGTGGGCCCCTCGCGCCGCCTCTTGACCTGCCCTTTCGCCTACTTAAAGCCTCCGTCGCGAAACCCCAGTACCGAGAGCCACGATACGGAAAACCTTCCAGAGACGCCGCCGCCGCGAATCCCTTCTCGGGGGATTCAGGAGATCGCCTCCGGCACCCTGCCGGAGAGGGGATTCATCTCCCGGAGGACTCTTCATCGCCATGATCGCCTCCGGAGTGATGAGTGAGTAGTTCACCCCTGGACTATGGGTCCATAGCAGTAGCTAGATGGTCGTCTTCTCCTAATTGTGCTTCATTGTTGGATCTTGTGAGCTGCCTAACATGATCAAGATCATCTATCTGTAATACTATATGTTGTGTTTGTCGGGATCCGATGGATAGAGAATACTATGTTATGGTGATTATCAATCTATTGTTTATGTGTTGTTTATGATCTTGCATGCTCTCCGTTATTAGTAGAGGCTCTGGCCAAGTTTGTACTCTTAACTCCAAGAGGGAGTATTTATGCTCGATAGTGGGTTCATGCCTTCATTGACACCTGGGACAGTGACAGAAAGTTCTAAGGTTGTGATGTGCTGTTGCCACTAGGGATAAAACATTGATTCTATGTCTAAGGATGTAGTTGTCGATTACATTACGCACCATACTTAATGCAATTGTCTGTTGCTTTGCAACTTAATACTGAATGGGGTTCGGATGATAACCTGAAGGTGGACTTTTTAGGCATAGATGCAGTTGGATGGCGGTCTATGTACTTTGTCGTAATGCCCGGATTAAATCTCACTATATTTATCATATCATGTATATGCATTGTTATGCCCTTTTCTATTTGTCAATTGCCCGACTGTAATTTGTTCACCCAACATGCTTTTATCTTATGGGAGAGACACCTCTAGTGAACTGTGGACCCCGGTCCTATTCTACATAGCATACAATCTACTGCAATTGTTCTTTACTGTTTTCTTGCAAACAATCATCTTCCACTCGATACGCTTAATCCTTTGTTACAGCAAGCCGGTGAGATTGACAACCTCACTGTTTCGTTGGGGCAAAGTACTTTGGTTTTGTTGTGCAGATTCCACGTTGGCGCCGGAATCCCTGTTGTTGCGCCGCATCACATTTCGCCACCATCAACCTTCAACGTGCTTCTTGGCTCCTCCTGGTTCGATTAAACCTTGGTTTCTTTCTGAGGAAAACTTGCCACTGTGCGCATCATACCTTCCTCTTGGGGTTCCCAACGGACGTGTACATTTACGCGCATCAAGCCTGTTTTCTGGCGCCGTTGCCGGGGAGATCAAGACACGCTGCAAGGGGAGTCTCCACTTCTCAATCTCTTTACTTTGTTTTTGTCTTGCTTTATTTTATTTACTACTTTGTTTGCTGCACCTAAACAAAACACACAAAAAATTAGTTGCTAGTTTTACTTTATCTAGTTTGTTTTATTTACCGTTGCTAAAATGAATACCCCTGAAAATACTAAGTTGTGTGACTTCACAAATGCAAATAATAATGATTTCCTATGCACACCTATTGCTCCACCTGCTACTACAGCAGAATTCTTTGAAATTAAACCTGCTTTACTAAATCTTGTCATGAGAGATCAATTTTCTGGTGTTAGTTCTGATGATGCTGCTGCCCATCTCAATAATTTTGTTGAACTTTGTGAAATGCAAAAGTATAAGGATGTAGATGGTGATATTATTAAATTGAAAGTGTTTCCTTTCTCATTAAGAGGAAGAGCTAAAGATTGGTTGCTATCTTTGCCTAAGAATAGTATTGATTCATGGACTAAATGTAAGGATGCTTTTATTGGTAGATATTATCCTCCCGCTAAAATTATATCTTTGAGAAGTAGCATAATGAATTTTAAGCAATTAGATACTGAACATGTTGCTCAAGCATGGGAGAGAATGAAAACTTTGGTAAAGAATTTCCCAACCCATGGACTGACTACTTGGATGATCATCCAAACCTTCTATGCAGGACTAAATTTTTCTTCGCGGAATTTATTGGATTCAGCTGCTGGAGGTACCTTTATGTCCATCACTTTGGGGGCGGCTACAAAGCTTCTTGATGATATGATGATAAATTACTCTGAATGGCACACGGAAAGAGCTCCACAAGGTAAGAAGGTAAATTCTGTTGAAGAAACCTCTTCCTTGAGTGATAAGATTGATGTGATTATGTCTATGCTTGTGAATGGTAGATCTAATGTTGATCCAAATAATGTTCCTTTAGCTTCATTGGTTGCTCAAGAAGAAAATGTTGATGTGAATTTCATTAAAAACAATAATTTCAACAACAATGCTTATAGGAACAACTCTGGTAATAACTATAGGCCATATCCTGCTAGTGGTAATGATTATGGTAATACTTATGGTAGATATGAGGAAAGGATGCTAGAAATTGAAAGATCCACTAAAAACTTTATGCAATCGCAATATGAGCAAAATCAATTGTTTACTAAAACTATGAATGAACAATCTACCTTGTTGAAAAATATAGGAAATCAACTTGAAAACTTGAATAGGGAGATTTCTGGTCTGCAAACTAAAATTTCAAATGCTGAAACCCGAATCTCATACATGTCCGCATCACAATCCTCTTTAATTAATAAAATGGCTGCTAAACCTGATGATATTGATAATAAAATTACTACTACAGCAAATGCCATCCAAGTTAGAATTAATGAGAATATAAGATTAATGGCTGAATTGCGTGCTAGGTGGGATAGAGAAGAAAATGAAAAACTAGCTAAAGAGAATAATGTAGCTAAAGTTTGGACTATTACCACCACTAGTAATGCTAATTCTTCACATGTTGCTGCACCTCCTACTATCAATGGTAATATAATTGGTGTTGGCAATGTTTCTACTCCTAGTGCAAAGCGAACAAAACTGCCTGAAATTGCTAAAACTGCTGAAACTGCTTGTGATAAAACTGCTGAAATTTTTTCCAACCTTGGGAACAATGATCCCATTGCTGTAGCTCATAATGATTTAGATTTTGATGATTGCCACATCTCTGAAGTTATAAAGTTCTTACAAAAACTTGCTAAAAGTCCTAATGCTAGTGCTATAAATTTAGCCTTTACAAAACATATTACAAATGCTCTCATAAAAGCTAGAGAAGAGAAACTAAAACTTGAAACTTCTATTCCTAGAAAGTTAGAAGATGGTTGGGAGCCCATCATTAAAATGAAATTCAATGACTTTGAATGTAATGCTTTATGTGATCTTGGTGCAAGTATTTCTGTTATGCCTAAAAAGATTTATGATATGCTTGACTTGCCACCATTGAAGAATTGTTATTTGGATGTTAATCTTGCTGATAATGTTAAAAAGAAACCTTTGGGGAGGATTGATAATGTGCGCATTACGGTTAACAATAACCTTGTCCCCGTTGATTTTGTTGTCTTGGATATCGAATGCAATGCATCTTGTCCTATTGTGTTGGGAAGACCTTTTCTTCGAACCGTTGGTGCTGTTATTGATATGAGGGAAGGTAATATTAAATATCAATTTCCTCTCAAGAAAGGTATGGAACACTTCCCTAGAAAGAGAATGAAGTTGCCTTTTGATTCTATTATTAGAACAAGTTATGATGTTGATGCTTCTACTCTCGATAATACTTGATTTGCACTTTCTGCGCCTAGCTGAAAGGCGTTAAAGAAAAGCGCTTATGGGAGACAACCCATGTTTTTACTACAGTACTTTGTTTTATATTTGAGTCTTGGAAGTTGTTTACTACTGTAGCAACCTCTCCTTATCATGTTTTTGTGCCAAGTAAAGTTTCTATGTCAAAGTTGATGTTATATTTGGGATCGCTGCGCAGAAACAGCATTGCTGTCTGTCACGAATCTGGGCACAGGCCTCTGTAGAAAATTCGAAAAAATCTGCCAATTTACGAGCGTGATCCTCAGATATGTACGCAACTTTCATTAGTTTTGAGTTTTTCCATTTGAGCAAGTCTGGTGCCATCTTTAAATTCGTCTTTACGGACTGTTCTGTTTTTGACAGATTCTGCCTTTTATTTCGCATTGCCTCTTTTGCTATGTTGGATTTATTTCTTTGATCCATTAATGTCCAGTAGCTTTATGCAATGTCCAGAAGTGTAAAGAATGTTTGTGTCACCTCTGAATGTGTGAATTATTAATTGTGCACTAACCCTCTAATGAGTTTGCTTGAAGTTTGGTGTGAAGGAAGTTTTCAAGGGTCAAGAGAGGAGTATGATATACTATGATCAAGAGGAGTGAAAGCTCTAAGCTTGGGGATGCCCCCGTGGTTCACCCCTGCATATTTTAAGAAGACTCAAGCGTCTAAGCTTGGGGATGCCCAAGGCATCCCCTTCTTCATCGACAACATCATCAGGTTCCTCCCCTGAAACTATATTTTTATTCAGTCACATCTTGTGTTCTTTACTTGGAGCGTCGGTTTGTTTTTGTTTTTGTTTTTGTTTGAATAAAATGGATCCTAGCATTCACTTTGTGGGAGAGAGACACGCTCCGCTGTTGCATATGGACAAATATGTCCTTAGGCTTTACTCATAATGTTCAAGGCGAAGTTTCTTCTTCGTTAAATTGTTATATGGTTGGAATTGGAAAATGCTACATGTAGTAATTCTAAAATGTCTTGGATAATGTGATACTTGGCAATTGTTGTGCTCATGTTTAAGCTCTTGCATCATATGCTTTGCACCCATTAATGAAGAAATACATAGAGCTTGCTAAAATTTGATTTGCATATTTGGTCTCTCTAAGGTCTAGATAATATCTAGTATTGAGTTTTGAACAACAAGGAAGACGGTGTAGAGTCTTATAATGTTTACAATATGTATTTTATGTGAGTTTTGCTGCACCGGTTCATCCTTGAGTTTGCTTCAAATAACCTTGCTATCCTAAACCTTGTATCGAGAGGGAATACTTCTCATGCATCCAAAATCCTTGAGCCAACTACTATGCCATTTGTGTCCACCATACCTACCTACTACATGGTATTTCTCCGCCATTCCAAAGTAAATTGCTTGAGTGCTACCTTTAAAATTCCATCATTCGCCTTTGCAATATATAGCTCATGGGACAAAATAGCCTTAAAAACTATCGTAGTATTGAATATGTACTTATGCACTTTATCTTTTATTAAGTTGCTTGTTGTGCGATAACCATGCTTCTGGGGAACGCCATCAACTATTGTTGAATATCATGTGAGTTGCTATGCATGTCCGTCTTGTCTGAAGGATCTATCACCTTAGTGGTTGGAGCATGCAAAATTGTTAGAGAAGAACATTGGGCCGCTAACTAAAGCCATGAATCATGGTTGAAGTTTCAGTTTTGGACATATATCCTCAATCTCATATGAGAATAATAATTGTTGCTACATGCTTATGCATTTAAGAGGAGTCCATTATCTGTTGTCCATGTTGTCCCGGTATGGATGTCTAAGTTGAGAATAATCAAAAGCGAGAAATCCAAAATGCGAGCATTCTCCTTAGACCTTTGTACAGGCGGCATGGAGGTACCCCTTTGTGACACTTGGTTGAAACATGGCATGCAAAGATCCGGTAGTCCAAGCTAAGTAGGACGAGGTGCGGGCACTATTAGTATACTATGCATGAGGCTTGCAACTTGTAAGATATAATTTACATAACTCATATGCTTTATTACTACCGTTGACAAAATTGTTTCATGTTTTCAAAATAAAAGCTCTAGCACAAATACAGCATTCTTTTACTTTTATTGTTGAGTCAGTTTACCTATCTCCCTCCACCTTAAGAAGCAAACACTTGTGTGAACTGTGCATTGATTCCTACATACTTGCATATTGCACTTGTTATATTACTTTATGTTGACAATATCCATGAGATATACATGTTATAAGTTGAAAGCAACCGCTGAAACTTAATCTTCCTTTGTGTTGCTTCAACACCTTTACTTTGATTTATTGCTTTATGAGTTAACTCTTATGCAAGACTTATTGATGCTTGTCTTGAAGTACTATTCATGAAAAGTCTTTGCTATATGATTCACTTGTTTACTCATGTCATTACTTTTGTTTTGATCGCTGCATTCATTACATATGTTTACAAATAGTATGATCAAGATTATGATGGCATGTCACTTCAGAAATTATCTTTGTTATCGTTTTACCTGCTCGGGACGAGCAGAACTAAGCTTGGGGATGCTGATACGTCTCCAACGTATCGATAATTTCTTATGTTCCATGCTACTTTATTGATGATACCTACATGTTTTATGCACATTATATGTCGTATTTACGCATTTTCGGAACTAACCTATTAACAAGATGCCGAAGAGCCTGTTTTCTGCTGTTTTTGGTTTCAGAAATCCTAGTAAGGAAATATTCTCGGAATTGGACGAAATCACCGCCCAGGGTCCTATTTTTGCACGGAGCTTCCAGAAGACCGAAGAGGAAGGAAGTGGGGCCACGAGGTGGCCACACCATGGCGGCGCGCCTAGGCCCTGGCTGCGGCCTGTGGTTTGGGCCCCTCGCGCCGCCTCTTGACCTGCCCTTTCGCCTACTTAAAGCCTCCGTCGCGAAACCCCAGACCGAGAGCCACGATACGGAAAACCTTCCAGAGACGCCGCCGCCGCGAATCCCATCTCGGGGGAGGAGATCGCCTCCGGCACCCTGCCGGAGAGGGGATTCATCTCCCGGAGGACTCTTCATCGCCATGATCGCCTCCGGAGTGATGAGTGAGTAGTTCACCCCTGGACTATGGGTCCATAGCAGTAGCTAGATGGTCGTCTTCTCCTAATTGTGCTTCATTGTTGGATCTTGTGAGCTGCCTAACATGATCAAGATCATCTATCTGTAATACTATATGTTGTGTTTGTCGGGATCCGATGGATAGAGAATACTATGTTATGGTGATTATCAATCTATTGTTTATGTGTTGTTTATGATCTTGCATGATCTCCGTTATTAGTAGAGGCTCTGGCCAAGTTTGTACTCTTAACTCCAAGAGGGAGTATTTATGCTCGATAGTGGGTTCATGCCTTCATTGACACCTGGGACAGTGACAGAAAGTTCTAAGGTTGTGATGTGTTGTTGCCACTAGGGATAAAACATTGATTCTATGTCTAAGGATGTAGTTGTCGATTACATTACGCACCATACTTAATGCAATTGTCTGTTGCTTTTTGCACTGAATGGGGTTCGGATGATAACCTGAAGGTGGACTTTTTAGGCATAGATGCAGTTGGATGGCGGTCTATGTACTTTGTCGTAATGCCGGATTAAATCTCACTATATTTATCATATCATGTATATGCATTGTTATGCCCTTTTCTATTTGTCAATTGCCCGACTGTAATTTGTTCACCCAACATGATTTTATCTTATGGGAGAGACACCTCTAGTGAACTGTGGACCCCGGTCCTATTCTTTACATAGCATACAATCTACTGCAATTGTTCTTTACTGTTTTCTTGCAAACAATCATCTTCCACTCGATACGCTTAATCCTTTGTTACAGCAAGCCGGTGAGATTGACAACCTCACTGTTTCGTTGGGGCAAAGTACTTTGGTTTTGTTGTGCAGATTCCACGTTGGCGTCGGAATCCCTGTTGTTGCGCCGCATCACATTTCGCCACCATCAACCTTCAACGTGCTTCTTGGCTCCTCCTGGTTCGATTAAACCTTGGTTTCTTTCTGAGGGAAAACTTGCCACTGTGCGCATCATACCTTCCTCTTGGGGTTCCCAACGGACGTGCGGGACCCATGGGCAGCAGCATCATCCTCAACGATTCCAAGGCGGCAGGGGAAATATCCAGAAATTAATGAGGGGTTCAAAATAAATCCATCAAAGGAAACTTTTATTGTTCATAGAGGATGACATGTGGGACCGACCTGCCAACAGCGTCCTCATCGTTTCAGAGGGGGCAGGAGATCAAAAGAAAAAGGCAAATAGCCAGAAATTAGGGGTAAAAAATAACTCCAAGAAAGGAAACTTTTATTGTTCGTAGAGGATGACATGCGGGACCCATGAGCCAGCAGCTTACTCAATGTTTCAAAGGCGGCATGAGATCGAAAGAAAAAGGCAAGTGACAAAATATCAGGAGCCAAAGATAATCCAAGAAAAGAAACTTTATTGTACGTAGAGGATGACATGCGGGTCCCATTTAGCAGCAGCGGTCTCAACGTTTCAAATGCGGCTTGAGATCAAAAGAAAAAGAAAGTTGATTGTACATAGAGGATGACATGCGGGTCCCATGAGTCAGCAGCTTACCATACGTTTCCAAGGCGGCAGGGGATCAAAAGAAAAAGGAAATAGCCAAAAATCAGAGGGTGAAAAAAATAAAGAAAATAAACTTTTATAGTACATAGAGGATGACATGCGGGTCCCATGAGCCAGCAGGTTCCTCAACGTTTCAAACTTGGCATGAGATCGAAAGAAAAGGCAAGTGACCAAATATGAGGAGCCAAAAATAATTCAAGAAAAGAAAGTTTTATAGTACATAGAGGATGACATGCGGGTCCCATTTAGCAGCAGCGGTATCAGTTTGAGAGGCGGCAGGGGATCAAAAGAAAAAAGAAATTGCCAAAAATCAGATGGTGAAAAAAAACCAAGAAAATGAACTTTTATAGTACATAGAGGATGACATGCGGGACCCATGAGCCAGCAGCTTACTCAACGTTTCAAAGGCGGCATGAGATCGAAAGAAAAAGGCAAGTGACCAAATATCAGGAGCCAAAAATAATCCAAGATTTATTGTACATAGAGGATGACATGTGGGTCCCATTTTCAGCAGCGGTCTCAATGTTTGTAATGCGGCTTGAGATCAAAAGAAAAAGAAAGTAGCTAGTAATTAGGGGGTGAAAAAAATCCAAGAAAAGAAAGTTGATGGACATAGAGGATGACATGCGGGTCCCTTGAACCAACAGCTTACTCAACGTTTCAAAGGGGGCAGGGGATCAAAAGAAAAAGGCAAGCCAAAAATCAGAGGTGAAAAAATCCAACAAAGGAAACTTTTATAGCACAGAGGATGACATGCGGGTCCCATGAGCCAGCAGGTACCTCCACGTTTCAAACGTGGCATGAGATCGAAAGAAAAAGGCAAGTGACCAAATATGAGGTGCCAAAAAAACTCCAAGAAAAGAAAGTTGATTGCTCATAGAGGATGACATGTGGGTCCCATTTAGCTGCAGCGGTCTCACCGTTTGAGAGGCGGCAGGGGATCGAAAGAAAAAGTCAAGTGACCAAATATGAGGTGCCAAAAAATCCAAGAAAAGAAAGTTTTATAGTACATAGAGGATGACATGCGGGTCCCATTTAGCAGCAGCGGTATCACTGTTTGAGAGGCAGCAGGGGATCGAAAGAAAAAGTCAAGTTACCAAATATGAGGTGCCAAAAAATCCAAGAAAAGAAAGTTTTATAGTACATAGAGGATGACATGCGGGTCCCATTTAGCAGCAGCGGTATCACCGTTTGAGAGGCGGCAGGGGATCGAAAGAAAAAGTCAAGTGACCAAATATGAGGTGCCAAAAAATCCAAGAAAAGAAAGTTTTATAGTACATAGAGGATGACATGCGGGTCCCATTTAGCAGCAGCGGTATGAGAGGCGGCAGGGGATCGAAAGAAAAAGGTAAGTGACCAAATATGAGGTGCCAAAAATAATTCAAGAAAAGAAAGTTTTATAGTACATAGAGGATGACATGCGGGTCCCAGTTAGCAGCAGCGGTATCACCGTTTGAGAGGCGGCAGGGGATCGAAAGAAAAAGGCAAGTGACCAAATTTGAGGTGCCAAAAAAACTCCAAGAAAAGAAAGTTGATTGCACATAGAGGATGACATGCGGGTCCCATTTAGCAGCGGTCTCAACGTTTCCAAGGCGGCAAGGGATCAAAAGAAAAAGGAAGTAGCCAGAAATCAGGGGGTCAAAAAATCCAAGAATAGAAAGAATTTTGGTTCATAGAGGATGACATGCGGGACCCATGATCCTGCATCGTAAACGGCTCGATCGGAGAACGTTGAACGAGATGGCGCGATCTAGAAAAAAAACAATGCCAGAGAGGCTGCCATCTGGGCCCTACATCCCTCGGCGGTGCGGATTTGCGTTGACTCGGCCGGCGAACCCGAGATTTCGAGATGCACCACGTCCCGGGCCACCATACGCCACGTTTTGGCCGCTTTCGTCGGGCTAGGTGGCCTCAAAAACGAGAAAAAAAAGTTTTGACATGAACCACGGAGGGACCAAAAATCGTCGGCCATGGTACACCAGCAACCACGGCGCGACTTCAACTTCGTCGGCCATGGCAACTTTTCTTGTAGTGAGCATCAATAAGTCTTACATAAGAGTTAACTCATAAAGCAATAAATCAAAGTAAAGGTATTGAAGCAACACAAAGGAAGATTAAGTTTCAGCGGTTGCTTTCAACTTATAACATGTATATCTCATGGATAGTGTCAACATAGAGTAATATAACAAGTGCAATATGCAAGTATGTAGGAATCAATGCACAGTTCACACAAGTGTTTGCTTCTTGAGGTGGAGAGAGATAGGTAAACTGACTCAACAATAAAAGTAAAAGAAAGGTCCTTCAAAGAGGAAAGCATCGATTGCTATATTTGTGCTAGAGCTTTTATTTTGAAAACATGAAACAATTTTGTCAACGGTAGTAATAAAGCATATGAGTTATGTAAATTATATCTTACAAGTTGCAAGCCTCATGCATAGTATACTAATAGTGCCCGCACCTTGTCCTACTTAGCTTGGACTACCGGATCTTCGCAATACACATGTTTCAACCAAGTGTCACAAAGGGGTACCTCCATGCCGCCTGTACAAAGGTCTAAGGAGAAAGCTCGCATTTTGGATTTCTCGCTTTTGATTATTCTCAACTTAGACATCCATACCGGGACAACATGGACAACAGATAATGGACTCCTCTTTAATGCATAAGCATGTGGCAACAATTAATGTTCTCATATGAGATTGAGGATATATGTCCAAAACTGAAACTTCCACCATGATTCATGGCTTTAGTTAGCGGCCCAATGTTCTTCTCTAACAATATGCATGCTCCAACCATTAAGGTGGTAGATCTCTCTTACTTCAGACAAGACGGACATGCATAGCAACTCACATGATATTCAACAAAGAGAGTTGATGGCGTCCCCAGAAGCATGGTTATCGCACAACAAGCAACTTAATAAGAAATAAAGTGCATAAGTACATATTCAATACTACGATAGTTTTTAAGGCTATTTTGTCCCATGAGCTATATATTGCAAAGGTGAATGATGGAATTTTAAAGGTAGCACTCAAGCAATTTACTTTGGAATGGCGGAGAAATACCATGTAGTAGGTAGGTATGGTGGACACAAATGGCATAGTGGTTGGCTCAAGGATTTTGGATGCATGAGAAGTATTTCCTCTCGATACAAGGTTTAGGCTAGCAAGGTTATTTGAAGCAAACTCAAGGATGAACCGGTGCAGCAAAACTCACATAAAAGACATATTGCAAACATTATAAGACTCTACACCGTCTTCCTTGTTGTTCAAAACTCAATACTAGAATTATCTAGACCTTAGAGAGACCAAATATGCAAACCAAATTTTAGCAAGCTCTATGTATTTCTTCATTAATGGGTGCAAAGTATATGATGCAAGAGCTTAAACATGAGCACAACAATTGCAAAGTATCACATTATCCAAGACATTTTAGAATTACTACATGTAGCATTTCCCAATTCCAACCATATAACAATTTAACGAAGAAGTTTCAACCTTCGCCTTGAACATTATGAGTAAAGCCTAAGGACATATTTGTCCATATGCAACAGCGGAGCGTGTCTCTCTCCCACAAAGTGAATGCTAGGATCCATTTTATTCAAACAAAAACAAAAACAAAAACAAACCGACGCTCCAAGTAAAGAACAAAAGATGTGACTGAATAAAAATATAGTTCCAGGGGAGGAACCTGATGATGTTGTTGATGAAGAAGGGGATGCCTTGGGCATCCCCAAGCTTAGACGCTTGAGTCTTCTTAAAATATGCAGGGATGAACCACGGGGGAATCCCCAAGCTTAGAGCTTTCACTCCTCTTGATCATAGTATATCATACTCCTCTCTTGACCCTTGAAAACTTCCTTCACACCAAACTTCAAGCAAACTCATTAGAGGGTTAGTGCACAATTAAAAATTCACATATTCAGAGGTGACACAATCATTCTTAACACTTCTGGACATTGCATAAAGCTACTGGACATCAATGGATCAAATAAATTCATCCAACATAGCAAATACGGCAATGCGAAATAAAAAAGGCAGAATCTGTCAAAAACAGAACAGTCCGTAAAGACGAACCAGAAAGGTGCACTAGACTTGCTCAAATGGAAAAACTCAAAACTAATGAAAGTTGCGTACATATCTGAGGATCACGCTCGTAATTTTGCAGATTTTTTGAATTTTCTACAGAGACTTATGCCAGAATTCGTGACAGACAGCAATGCTGTTTCTGCGCAGCGATCCCAAATATAACATCAACTTTAACATAGAAACTTTACTTGGCACAAAAACATGATAAGGAGAGGTTGCTACAGTAGTAAACAACTTCCAAGACTCAAATAAAACAAAAATTTCTGTAGTAAAAACATGGGTTGTCTCCCATAAGCGCTTTTCTTTAACGCCTTTCAGCTAGGCGCAGAAAGTGCAAATCAAGTAACATCAAGAGTAGAAGCATCAACATCATAACTTGTTCTAATAATAGAATCAAAAGGCAACTTCATTCTCTTTCTAGGGAAGTGTTCCATACCTTTCTTGAGAGGAAATTGATATCTAATATTACCTTCCCTCATATCAATAACAGCACCAACGGTTCGAAGAAAAGGTCTTCCCAACACAATAGGACAAGATGCATTGCATTCGATATCCAAGACAACAAAATCAACGGGGACAAGGTTATTGTTAACCGTAATGCGCACATTATCAATCCTCCCCAAAGGTTTCTTTTTAACATTATCGGCAAGATTAACATCCAAATAACAATTCTTCAATGGTGGCAAGTCAAGCATATCATAAATCTTTTTAGGCATAACAAAAATTGCACCAAGATCACATAAAGCATTACATTCAAAGTCATTGAATTTAATTTTAATGATGGGCTCCCAACCATCTTCTAACTTTCTAGGAATAGAAGTTTCAAGTTTTAGTTTCTCTTCTCTAGCTTTTATGAGAGCATTTGTAATGTGTTTTGTAAAGGCTAAATTTATAGCACTAGCATTAGGACTTTTAGCAAGTTTTTGTAAGAACTTTATAACTTCAGAGATGTGGCAATCATCAAAATCTAAATCATTATGAGCTACAGCAATGGGATCATTGTCCCCAAGGTTGGAAAAAATTTCAGCAGTTTTATCACAAGCAGTTTCAGCAGTTTTAGCAATTTCAGGCAGTTTTGTACGCTTTGCACTAGGAGTAGAAACATTGCCAACACCAATTATTTTACCATTGATAGTAGGAGGTGCAGCAACATGTGAATCATTATCATTACTAATGGTGGTAATAGTCCAAACTTTAGCTACATTATTCTCTTTAGCTAGTTTTTCATTTTCTTCTCTATCCCACCTAGCACGCAATTCAGCCATTAATCTTATATTCTCATTAATTCTAACTTGGATGGCATTTGCTGTAGTAGTAATCTTATTATCAATATCATTATTAGGCATAACTTTCAATTTTAATAGATCAACATCAGAGGCAAGTCTATCAACTCTAGAAGCAATAATATCAATTTTATCAAGCTTTTCCTCAACAGATTTGTTAAAAGCAGTTTGTGTACTAATAAATTCTTTAAGCATGGCTTCAAGACCAGAGGGTACACTCCTATTATTATTGTAAGAATTCCCATAAGAATTACCATAACCATTACCATTAGCAGGATATGGCCTATAGTTATTACCAGAATTGTTCCTATAAGCATTGTTGTTGAAATTATTATTTTTAATGAAATTCACATCAACATTTTCTTCTTGAGCAACCAATGAAGCTAAAGGAACATTATTTGGATCAACATTAGATCTACCATTCACAAGCATAGACATAATCACATCAATTTTATCACTCAAGGAAGAGGTTTCTTCAACAGAATTTACCTTCTTACCTTGTGGAGCTCTTTCCGTGTGCCATTCAGAGTAATTTATCATCATATCATCAAGAAGCTTTGTAGCCGCCCCCAAAGTGATGGACATAAAGGTACCTCCAGCAGCTGAATCCAATAAATTCCGCGAAGAAAAATTTAGTCCTGCATAGAAGGTTTGGATGATCATCCAAATAGTCAGTCCATGGGTTGGGCAATTCTTTACCAAAGTTTTCATTCTCTCCCATGCTTGAGCAACATGTTCAGTATCTAATTTCTTAAAATTCATTATGCTACTTCTCAAAGATATAATTTTAGCGGGAGGATAATATCTACCAATAAAAGCATCCTTACATTTAGTCCATGAATCAATACTATTCTTAGGCAAAGATAGCAACCAATCTTTAGCTCTTCCTCTTAATGAGAAAGGAAACAATTTCAATTTAATAATATCACCATCTACATCCTTATATTTTTGCATTTCACAAAGTTCAACAAAATTATTAAGATGGGCAGCAGCATCATCAGAACTAACACCAGAAAATTGATCTCTCATAACAAGGTTCAGTAAAGCAGGTTTAATTTCAAAGAATTCTGCTGTAGTAGCAGGTGGAGCAATAGGTGTGCATAGGAAATCATTATTATTTGTAGTTGTGAAGTCACACAACTTAGTATTTTCAGGGGTATTCATTTTAGCAACAGTAAATAAAGCAAACTAGATAAAGTAAATGCAAGTAACTAATTTTTTGTGTGTTTTTGATATAGAGAGCAAGACAATAAATAAAGTAAAACTAGCAACTAATTTTTTTGTGTTTTGTTTAGGTGCAGCAAACAAAGTAGTAAATAAAATAAAGCAAGACAAAAACAAAGTAAAGAGATTGGGAAGTGGAGACTCCCCTTGGCGTGTCTTGATCTCCCACAACGGCGCCGAAATTTGCTTGATGCGTAAATGTACACGTCTGTTGGGAACCCCAAGAGGAAGGTATGATGCGCACAAGGCAAGTTTCCCTCAGTAAGAAACCAAGGTTTAATCGGACCAGTAGGAGTCAAGAAGCACGTTGAAGGTTGATGGTGGCGAAATGTGATGCGGCGCAACACGGATTCCGGCGCCAACGTGGAACCTGCACAACACAACCAAAGTACTTTGCCCCAACGAAACAGTGAGGTTGTCAATCTCACCGGCTTGCTGTAACAAAGGATTAACCGTATTGTGTGGAAGATGATTGTTTGCGAAGAAAACAGTAAAACAAGTATTGCAGTAGATTGTATGCGATATAAAGAATAGGACCGGGGTCCACAGTTCACTAGAGGTGTCTCTCCCATAAGATTAAAGCATGTTGGGTGAACAAATTACAGTCGGGCAATTGACAAATAGAAAAGGGCATAACAATGCATATACATGATATGATAAATATAGTGAGATTTAATTGGGCATTAAGACAAAGTACATAGACCGCCATCCAGCATGCATCTATGCCTAAAAAGTCCACCTTCAGGTTATCATCCAACCCCTTCCAGTATTAAGTTGCAAGCAACAGACAATTGCATTAAGTATGGTGCGTAATGTAATCAACAACTACATCCTTAGACATAGCATCAATGTTTTATCCCTAGTGGCAACAACACATCCACAACCTTAGAACTTTCTGTCACTGTCCCAGGTCAATGGAGGCATGAACCCACTATTGAGCATAAATACTCCCTCTTGGAGTTAAGAGCAAAAACTTGGCCAGAGCCTCTACTAATAACGGAGAGCATGCAAGATCATAAACAACACATAAATAATAGATTGATAATCACCATAACATAGTATTCTCTATCCATCGGATCCCGACAAACACAACATATAGTATTACAGATAGATGATCTTGATCATGTTAGGCAGCTCACAAGATCCAACAATGAAGCACATAAGGAGAAGACGACCATCTAGCTACTGCTATGGACCCATAGTCCAGGGGTGAACTACTCACTCATCACTCCGGAGGCGATCATGGCGATGAAGAGTCCTCCGGGAGATGATTCCCCTCTCGGCAGGGTGCCGGAGGCGATCTCTGAATCCCCGAGATGGGATTCGCGGCGGCGTCTCGGAAGGTTTTCCGTATCGTGGCTCTCGGTGCTGGGGGTTTCGCGACGGAGGCTTTAAGTAGGCGGAAGCAACGCGGGGGCCACACGAGGGCCCCACACGCCGGCCCGCGCGCCAAGCCCTAGGCGCGCCTGTTGTGGCGGCGCCTCGTGGCCCCACTTCCTTTCCCCTTTGGTCTTCTGGAAGCTTCGTGCAAAAATAGGACCCTAGGCATTGATTTCGTCCAATTCCGAGAATATTTCCTTACTAGGATATCTGAAACCAAAAACAGCAGAAAACAGCAACTGGCTCTTCGACATCTTGTTAATAGGTTAGTTCCAGAAAATGTGTAAATACGACATATAATGTGTATAAAACATGTAGATATCATCAATAATGTAGCATGGAACATAAGAAATTATCGATACGTTGGAGACGTATCAGTTATGCCCACATCAGTAGCCCCCGAGTGTCTGGCCGAAGTGAAGCTTCGGGGAGGGACTAAAGTTGTCATCGTCCGAATGTCTTGATCATCTGTTGAATCTTGTGCTTGATGTAGAGTCGAAGTTGCTTTTTGTCGGGTGCGCGAGGCGCTCCCGATGGGAATAGCCCCCGAGTCTATGGGCGGGTGCTTGCAGCTGCGCATAGACTCAAAGATCTTGATGTTGATGCCGACGTCTTCGGATTTATTCTTCTTTGTCGACGAGTCTGCTATCTTTTTATCGGGTGCGCGTCCAGCGCTCCGGTGGGAGTAGTCCTTGAGCCTGTAAATGAATATGAAATAGTCATGTATAGGGTGTGAAAAATGCTGAGTTGAATACCGTAGATGTCTTCGAATCCGAGAACATGATGTCGATGACTCGATGATGTCATAGATAGAGGAGTTGATGATTCAGATGATATCCCGGAGGAGTCGATAATTCAGATGATATTCCGAGAGGAGCCGATAATTCAGATGATAGCCAGAGGAGCCGATAATTTAGATGATATCCCGGAGGAGTCGATGATTTGGAGGATGTCCAGAGGAGTTGAATATTTTTATCGGGTGCGCTTCCGCGATCCCGATGGGAGTAGCCCCGTCTAGGCACGGATGCTTTGCCGTGAGTAGACTCAATTCGAGCAACCCGATATTATAGTTTTCTCCAGATGCCGGTGACAAATGCTCTTATTTTTGGCATCGTATTATGATGCTTATGTATGTAAGTTTGTCGGCAGCAAATTATTTAAGTGATCAGCTCAAGTTGCAGGTATGGGAAACCCGTTAGCTGCAACTTTGCTACAACCGACGATATATGTTTTGGCGGCAGTCCCCGACGAATCGAAGGAACTATGTATCCGATCGACTCGTCGCCTTTAGTATAGTTTAAAGTACCGGCATGGGTCTTTTTGTAAGTTGTATTGTGTCCATCATGCAGCACTCGATAATTTATCGAGGCTTGGATTGGATTTTTTTGTATGTGATAACCATAGCTCCCGATGGGAGTATTAATTAATTATCAATACTATAATAATTCCAGGAGCCCCCGAGTAATTCCAGCGCTCCCGATGGGATGCATCGGGTCGATATTATATAAGTTGATATCCATTGAATATTCCAGATGATAAATCCATGACCCAAAAGTGTATCGGGAGAAGATATATTCACCGTTAAGAAGATAAATCCATTAATAACCATAGACGATGAAGCCATTGACCCGAGAGTTCATTGGGAGATGATATATCCAGAGCCGAAGAAGATAAGTCCATCGAGTAATCATAGATGATGGAGAAAATAAAAGAGTTCATCGGGAGAAGATATATCCAGAGCCGAAGAAGATAAGTCCATCGAGTAATCATAGAAGATGAAGCCATTAACCCGAGAGTTCATCGAGAGATGATATATCCAGAGCCGAAGAAGATAAATCCATTAGCTGGGCTACGGCCAATATGGAAGCAGGTCGCAGGCGAAGTAATCAATTTTTGATGTGACAGGCGCAGTTTGAAGTAACCATCGTCCAGAAATAGTTGATGTGGCAGGCGCAGCAAATACTTGCGCCACCAATGATAGTCCATACGGCGGGCGCAGCCGAAATATTGCGCCACCAAAGATAGTTCATGCGGCGGGCGCAGCAGAAATAATTGCGCCACCAAAGATAGTCCATGCGGCGGGCCATGAAATAATTGCGCCACCAAAGATAGTCCATCGGCGGGCGTAGTCGAAATAGTTGCGCCACCAAAGATAATCCATGGCGGGCGCAGCCGAAATAATCGCGTCACCAAATATAGTCTATGCGGCGGGCGCAGCAAATACCTGCCACCAAAATAGTCCATGCAGCGGGCGTAGTTGAAATAGTTGCGCCACCGAAGATAGTCCATGCGGCGCCTGGCTGACGTGACCGATGAAGAGGATGCAGTTGATATGGTCGATTCGCGCGGGTGAGCATCCGAATAGATTGAGTCCATAATGTCGGGTTTGTGACACGCAAACCCTCGAGTCTGGCAAGTGCGCGATAATGGCGCGCGATCAACAACAGAGTAATCGAAGTTTTGTTTCAATCTACAATTATATTGCGCGTAAAAACCTGCAATAAATAATAGTACAACAGAAGAATATTTAGCGAAATAAATTTTGCAAGTAGTAAATAATTAAAAATATAGAACCTGATATTTTTATATCGAGTTCGCTACGAAGCAAATGATGAATTCGTGATGGCGAGGACTCACACTGATGGATCGTGTAGCCAGTCGGTGATTCAGCCGTGTACTTTGCAACTCGTTGTTCTCATCCATCAGCGCACGTAGCCGATGGAAAGCTCTTAGGTGATCTCTTCTTCTTTTCTTTTTCTTACCCACGTGAAGTATTAATACTTGACCTTTTTTCCTCTGCTTCCATAAACATTGATACTTGGTTCTCGTCTTGGCCGGCCGGATTAAAAGGTGAACGGCGTGGCATAAGAAATATTCCCGTCTCGATCTGTCTTCTTTGAAGTAAATGACTATTTCTTCCGTGAACTTTTTAGGTACCCGTAGAGTGCAGCGATGCAGGATATGAGCGTACAAGTTGTACGTCGGCGCTGACGAAGACAGCTTCAGTCGCAGATGACGAAACCGAACATGATGAAGCAGATGAGCCGTTCAGATCTGATTTTGTCGTTGTTGATGACGAGGGATCCCGCCCGGATGACAAAATCAGTCGTCGCGTTCCCACAGGCAGGCGCAATTGGCCAGAGCGATTTCTCGGTAATGTCCACCATGAGGGATTGGGTTTAGAGAAGACGACGATGGAAGTTCCGGAGCGAGACTATACACGACGTGCCCAGGTTCACGTCCCCGCGGTGGAGGATTGCTACGTCCTGCTAGCAATCCAGTATATGAATATATATGTGTACAGGGGCCGCCATAGGCGGAGTTGTTGGATCTAGTCTAGTTCTAATCCGCGGGTTGCGGTGTCTAGGCGTGTCGCCTCTATGATTTATGTTTCTGAATATGTCTCTAAGGGGTGCCCCTGTCTGGCTTTATATATCAGCCAAGCTAGGGTTTACAAGAGTCCTAGTAGGATTCGTATTGGAGTCTTCTTTCTTGTAATCCAAGTTGAGGCGCGTGCAGGTCCAGCTTGTCTATCTTGACAATCTGTATCGGGTATAGCAATGTCGGGTATCCGAAGGGTTATGCCCACATCAGGTGGCCCTGAGCTATTTCCTACCTAAATAACATCGCATGCTAGCTATTTTCACGAACAACGTCACTTCTCATCTAATTCCATGGAAACACATCGCATAGGAGCTATTGACCCGAAATTAACCGTGCGCCAAAAAAGTTTACCTAAAGGGAAATTTATGAAGAGGTGTTCAATAGTCTCCTGCTCTCCGAAAAAACACATTTCGTACACCCATTCCACCGTCGTTTAGCTAAATTATCTTTGATAAGCAAAACCTTATTATCAGAAACCACATAAATATTTTTATCTTAAGAGGAACTTTAACTTTACATAAATATTTTCTCAAAAAGGGGGTGTGATCATTCATAAGATCCTCATACATAGATTTGACCGTAAACAAGCCATTGGTTTTCAAACTCCAAACAAATCCATCATTCTCTCCATTTAAATTGACCATCATAAGTTTTGGCATAATTGTAACCACAAAGTCCATTTGTTACCCACCAACAGCCGTCTGAAACTGATATACAAAGGTGTTTGAGCTAACACATGAGCTATCGTTATATTCTTGTGATGCATAATATTATATAAATATAGATATTGCTGGGCTAACGGTATTTTTCCTAACCAAGTGTCTTCCCAAAAATGAGTAGATTCCCATTACCAATTTTGAAAAATCCTCTAGTAAAGAAGTCAACTTTAACCCCATCAATCCCTTCGAGAAGGGAGAGTCTGAGCTTAGCTTTCACCTCAGATAAGGTCTTTTGTATTAGATATTTATTATGTAGCAATTCTTGCCACACCTCATCCTCATTAAGAAGTTTATAAAGCCACTTACTCAATAAACATCTATTTTTGAGTTCGAGAACCTCAATACCTAAACCCCCTTGATTTTGGGTCGGCTAACAATATTCCATTTTGTAAGTCTATATTTTTTCTTATTTTCATCGGACTGCCAAAGAATCTAGACCTATAGAATCCACTCGTTTTCTTACCCCAACAGGTATCTCGAGGAAAGACAATATAAACATAGGTAAGCTTGTTAAAACTGAATTGATAAGAACAAGCCTATTCCCATAGGACAGTAGCTTGTCTTTTCGGCATCTCAATTTACTTTGAAACCGGGTCTCCACTACATACCAATCAAAATTTCTGAGTTTTCCGTAATGGATAGGAATACCTAAGTACCTAAAGGGTAAGAAACCAGCGTCGCATCCAAATATTTGCTTGTACTGATCAACCTCATCCTTTGTCTTACTAAAAAAAAAATCTCACTTTTGTAGAAATTAATCTTAAGTAACAGGGAGCATATTGTTATCTTTTTTATGGAATGGTCAAGGTGGGGAAAATCCCAACTGTATTTCCATTGAAAAATGGCTAGACTACACCAAAGATGGAACAGCTGCCAGGTTTAGAACAGTACAACATATCTTATTGCAATTACACTAGTGAAGAAAACCAGAGGTGACTAAGCCGTCTGCTGCAAGAGAGCGAGTAGTGAGAGAACGACATCATCCGCCACAGGTTGAAGCAGAGAGACCCAGGCATCTACGTCGCCTTTTTGGTCAGGAGGAGACGCACACGTCATATATTTGGCGTCCTTAGGGCATCTCCAACGGGCAACGCAAACGGACGAGCGACTATTTTTAGTTCGCCGTGATCGGAAATCCGTCTGGGTCTTGCTCCAGCGGGCGACTCAAAGTGACCGGGCTTTCGCAGCAAACATGTCCCAAATATGTGCCAGGTTTGCGTCTCTCGTACGCTCCACGGTCGCGCCGAGTATCCGCCGAAAAGACGTAGGACCCGCGCGTCGGTGACAGGGAGGCCGATATTATTCCGCGGTGGCCATTCCCCGCGCGAAATATCAAAGTAGACCGACGCGAGCAGTCCAGAAGCGATGGACGTCCCTCGCGCAGCCACCACCATGGATTAGGAAACCCTCGCACCCGCCGCCGCCCCACACTCCCCCGTAGCCACGACCAGGGAGCCAGAAGAGGGGGGCTAGGTGACATAGGCATCCGAATGGGCCTGCCAAAGAAGAGTACCGGAGTTTGAAGGCCCACTACCCGAAGAATAAGAAGATTCGGGAGTCCAAGACATGTTAAGGAAAGCTAGAGTTGTAATAGGAAGAGTTATTTGTAATCTGGCGGGATGAGTTAGAAACCGTCCCGAACTCTGTAACTTGTGCAAAACGAAACCCTCGGCTCCACCTCCTATATAAGGGGGAGTCGAGGGACAAAGAAAGGATCGAATCGACTGTCAACATAACCTAGTTTTCATAATCGCAGTACTTTTCGCCTAAACCTTCGAGATCTACTTGCCCTCTACTTCTAGCAAAACCCTAGTCTACAATCTGTAGGCATTGACAAGTTAATCCTTTGTCAATTGGCGCCGTCTGTGGGAATTAGAGGCTGCAAGGATCGATGGCACGTTCAAGATCTTCGACTTCGTCAACAGCAAGCAACGCGATGGATCGAGGTAACAAGGAAAAAACTGATCTATTCAATTTTATTCCTCACCCGCCCTCCCGTATGGATGCATGTGCCTATCTGGAGGAGCCCATCATCATGACGTTCGGAAAATTCCGATTTGGCGTCAACAAGGAAGGATCCTACCGTCTCGAAGTTCCGATCTCGTCGGAATTTTCAGCGGTCGATTCTAACTTTTCGTCGAGTGACGAGGAGTTTTCGTCGCCACTTCGTCGACAGCAAGGCAAGCGGAAAGCTCGCCAAGATCTTCAGCAATACATCCTTCGAGTCGTCTGCGGACTCCTTTATAAGCAGCGACTCCGACAGCGTCGACAGCTTCAACTTCATCGACAAATCTGCTGCCATCGGAAAGGTCTTCACCACTCTATATGATGGTGTCACCAATCCCAATAAAAATCAATGCGAAAAATATCATCAGATCTATGTGATAGAAGGAGCAGGTACATCAGAACCGCAAACGTCAGAGGCTTTCGACGAATTGGAAATCCATACGTCGATCCCGCTGATCTCAGACATGGTCTAGGCACCAATATATCGGGAACCCACCTCGCAAGAGTACAACTCCCGCAAGAAGCGTGGGATAGGGCTGCGAAAGCCATGGATGGTTCAGAACCTATGACCACCACCGCTACTGCACAAGAGCTACAAGCATACCAATATAGACTTGCTCGAGTAAGCAGAGAGTTGGAAAAACAGACAGCATCACTAAATAGAAGAAAGGAGGCAGCTTCCGTATCAAGCAGACGCCGAAGATCTAAGTCGACAATCAGGAAATCGGGAGATAGTCACAGAGAGGCTCGAAGGAGAGCCCAATCTCGTCTGCAAAACATACCTGAAGCAGAAAGAGGAAATATAATTCAAAATCTCGACATGTCCTTTATGTCGATCGATGAAAGGGGAAATATCATCCCAAAAACGCCAGAGGCAGGTTACATGGCAACACAAGCGTATATCCTTGCGTCTAGACCACCTCCTGGGGACCCGAGAGAACCATTGTTCAATATGGCGATGGCTGGAGTAGGAGTTATGGGAACAGCGTTTGCAACAACGCCTCCCGAAGAAAATCCTAGGCAAAATAGTCCACGACCCACCGCAGCAGTTCAAGACCCACCAAGAACAAGTGGGGCAAGAGACACAGCAGTCCAAGTAAGGGTGGACAGAGCGCGACAAGAAAGAAGGGAGCGTCAGCACTCGCCAGAGCTTGCCGACGAAGATATGTGTGGGCTCCCATGCTTTACGAGAAGAGTCCGAAAAACTCGAGTCCCAAAAGGGTTCAAGTTACCCGAGAATTTCAAGAAGTTCGACGGCCTGCAAGATCCCGAGGATTGGCTCGTGGATTATCTCGAGATGGTAAAACTGGTAGGAGGAACCAGAGCAACAGCTATGCAAAGTATCCAAGTTCACCTGAGTGGTGCCGCGAGATCTTGGATAAAGAAACTCCCCCTAAATTCCATCGACAGCTGGGAAAACTTTGAGGACATCTTCGTGAAAAACTTCCGATCCACCTGCAAGAAACCTGCGTCGTTGGAAGAGCTGAGGGCGTGCCGACAGAAACACGACGAGTCGATGAGAAAATATATACAGAGGTGGAACATTATTAAAAACTCGGCAGAGGACATATCTGACGAGAGGGCCATAGATGCGTTCGTGGCAGGAATCCGACGAGCAGATTTCGTCGAGGACTTGGGGAGAACTAATCCCAAGACAATTTCAGCACTGATGGAAATCGCTAACAAGTGGGCAGATGGAGAAGACGCAATATACAACAAGCGACACAGGTCGCCAGAGGAAGATCGTGGTCGAAATTATCAAAATAGAAGGCGATTCTCTCGCCAGTTCTACAACAACGATGCTCCCGGCCATATATCGGCTGGTTTCCGAGGAAATCCTGGAGGAAACAGTCGAGATGATTATCAACGGAGTAACGAGCATCAAGGCGACAATAGAGGTGATTCTCGCGGCAGCAGACAAAATAATGGACCAAGGCCCAAAGACCTTATGTGTCCCCGAGGAAATGATGAACGGACCGTGTCGAATGCACTTTTATCTCGACGGCAACGGAAAGAGGCAGTCAGGACATCTCCAGAAAGATTGCCGCAATTTTCAAGCAATGTTGCGAGCCGCGGGAATTGCCCAAGCCATAACAGAAATCCTCGGGAGCCAAGGAGCGAGATCCACCTCCACCTCCTCCCGCAATTACCGAAGAAAATCGACACCAGCTCAGAATAGCGGCAGCACCACAACCACCCCCATATGTCGATCCCAATTCCAATGGCGCAGTTTTGATGATTCAGAAAGCTAGGCCGTCCAACAGGGCGCAGAAGGTCATATCTCGACAAGTGTTCATGGCAGAGAAGATGCCTCCACCAACAGTCGAGTACTTAAATTGGTCGGGGCAAGATATCGGCTTCACAATCGCAGACCATCCGCAGCAAGTCCCTCGACCAGGACAATCGGCGCTCATCTTACCCGCAGTAATCGCTGGTTTCGATGTGTCGAGAGTTTTCATAGATGGCGGCAGCAGCTTAAACCTCATGTATGCAGATACATTGAGGAAGATGAACATATCCCTAGCAAATCTGAAGCCAACTGACACACGTTTCCACGGAATTACACCAGAGAAGCCAAGTTACCCATTGGGCAAGATCAACCTCGACGTTCAGTTTGGAACCCGAGAAAATTACAGGATAGAGAACCTGGAGTTCGAAGTGGTGGATTTCCCGTCGCAATATCACGCTTTGTTGGGACGACCAGCGTACGCCAGGTTCATGGCAGTGCCGCATTATACATATCTGTTGTGGAGGTTGCCTGGGCCTAAGGGACCTATCACAATCAAAGGAAGCTTTGCACTGTCCGATAAATGCGACAAAGATTTTCATCGACTGTCAGAAACTTTCGGGATGCAAGCAGAATATGCGGCACCTAGGTTCACTGATTATGATGTGCTGCCTGAGGTAGGAAGACCTTCTAAGGAGCCAACTTTCAATATAAATAAAGATTCAAAAGAGGTACAGATCCACCCGACAGATCCAAAGAAAACGACGTCCATTGCCGCAAACATGGATGTCGCATAGGAAAGCGCGCTCGTCGAGTTCCTCCGTGAGCACTGGAGAATCTTCGCATGGTGTCCAGCTGACATGCCAGGAGTACCCAGGGAACTTGCCGAGCACCACCTCAATTTGGATCCTCTCGCACGACCAGTAAAGCAACCTTTGCGGCGTTTTTCGGAACCTAGCCGCAAAGCCATGTTATCTGAAATAGATCGACTCAAAGATGCTGGTTTCATCAGAGAAATATCTACAGAAGCCACATGGGTAGCTAACCCAGTGATGGTGCCGAAGAAACACACAATAGTCCTTCGCATGTGCGTCGACTTCACGTGTCTCAATAAACATTGTCCCAAGGATCACTTTCCCCTCCCAAGGATCGATCAAATCATCGACTCCACGGCAGGATGCGAACGTCTTTCCTTCCTGGACGCATATTCTGGTTATAACCAGATCAGATTAAAAGAAGAAGATGAAGCCAAGACAGCGTTCATCACACCTTATGGCGTGTTTTGCTACAAAACAATGCCCTTTGGTCTGAAAAACGCGGGAGCAACATATCAGCGGATGATGCAGAAATGCCTAGCAACACAGATTGGGAAAAATGTACAAGTCTACATCGACGATGTCGTAATAACATCAAAGAAAGGGTCAACTTGATCGAAGATTTGAAGGAAACCTTCGACAACCTCGATAAGTTCTGCCTCAAGCTGAACCCGACAAAATGCTCCTTTGGAGTTCCCGCAGGAGAACTTCTCGGGTTCTTAGTATCAGCAAGGGGGATCGAAGCTAATCCCGAAAAAATACAGGCCATCGTTACTATGAGAAAGCCAACAAAGCTGAAAGAAATACAACAGCTAACGGGGCGAGTCGCAGCTTTAAGCAGATTCGTCGCAGGCTAGGAGAAAAAGCGCCATTCTATGCGTTGATCAAAGCAGGGAAAAATTCCAATGGAACGAGGAAGCGACAGAGCTTTCGAGAATCTCAAGCGAGCAATTTCGACACCACCGATACGGTGGCGCCAAAAGAGAAAGAACCTCTCCTATTGTACATTGCAGCCACACCTCAGGTGGTCAGCACGGCCCTAGTAGTCGAGAGAGAAGAAGAAGGCAAGCTTCATGGAGTTCAACGGCCAGTATATTTCATCAGCGAAGTACTGTCGCCATCAAAACAGCGGTACCCGCAATATCAAAAGCTAGCATATGGAGTATTCACGACAGCAAGAAAATTGCGGCACTATTTTTCGGCTCACGATAATAGTGGTCAATGAAGCTCCCTTATCAAATATATTGAACAATCCGGAAGCTACGGGTCGTGTCTCCCTTGGGGAATAGAACTTTCCCTCGGGACATCACGTATGAAAAAAGAAAAGCAATAAAGTCACAGGTCTTACCAGATTTCATTGCAGAGTGGATGGAGCTACAAAACACGGGACCCCCAGATTTATCGAGGACTTGGACCATGAACTTCGACGGGTCCAAGAGATTGGAAGGTTTGGAGCGAGGCGTGATATTAGTTTCACCTGAAGGCGACAAGTTGAAGTATGTTCTGCGGATGACGTTCCCAAACGCATCTAACAATGAAGCAGAATATGAAGCTCTCATACATGGGATGAAGATGGCGAAAGCTTGCGGTGCAACTTGATTTTTGGCGACTCACGTTGGTAGCAGCAAGTCATGAACCAATGCGATGCCGTCAACGAAAGCATGATAGCATACAAAGAGGTGTACAACGAGCTGGAGAAGTTATTCGATGGTTGTGAGGTAAACCACATCAGCAGGATGAGCAACGATGAAGCCGACGTTCTCGCAAACATCGGGTCACAATGCCTCGCGATTCCTCCTGGTGTGTTCTGGGAAGAGATTAGCGAGAGATCAACAAACCAGCAAAAACGAAGGAGAAAAAGAGAAACCTTCGAGTATCGCCAAAGACACAGAAGAAGGAGAAGAGCAAGAGCTAGTCATGATGGTGCAAATTCCATGGATGCAGGCTTACATATCATATATCCTAAGGAAAACCATACCCGACGATCCAGTCGAAGCAAGGCGAATAATTAGGCGATCAAAGGCTTTCACTGTGGTAAAGGGGAGCTGTACAAACGCAGTATCTCGGGTGTGCTACAACGGTGTGTTACACCCGAAGAAGGAAGGATCATCTTAAAGGACGTGCATGAAGGAATATGTGGGCACCACGCGAGTAGCAGAGCTATCGCGGCTAAGGTTTTCAGAGCAGGATTTTATTGGCTAACAGCAATCGAGGATGCGAAGGAAATAGTGCGAACTTGCGATGCGTGCCAAAGATTTGCGGCAAGACCTCACTCACCAGCAGCGGAACTTATGCCAATCCCATTGTCTTGGCCCTTTGCTCAATGGGGTCTCGACATGGTAGGTAAATTGCACAAAGCTTCGCCAGGAGGATATGAGTACTTGTTGGTGGCTGTCGACAAATTTACCAAGTGGATAGAAGCGAAGCCAATAAATTCACCAGATGCAGCATCCGCAATAAAGTTTGTGAAGAGCATTGTCTTTCGCTTTGGAGTACCTCACAGCATCGTCACAGATAACGGCAGTAACTTTACCTCCAAGGAGTTCAAAGCATAGAAGTGGGCATTAAATTGAGTTTTGCGTCTGTTGCGCATCCTCAAACCAATGGTCAAGTCGAAAAGGCCAATGGCATCATCTGCAATGGCATCAAGAAGCGCCTGCTAGGACCTTTGGAAAAAGCTAGGCATACTTGGCCAGAGGAGCTACCAAGTGTTTTGTGGAGTATCCGAACAACGCCAAATACTGACGCAGGAAACACCGTTCTTTTTGGTCCACGGAGCTGAAGCAGTCTTGCCGATAGAAATAGAACACGATTCTCCCCGAGTCGTAGAATATGACGAAGAAACCTCGAGAAAAGCTTTGGAGGATGATGTCGACGCACTCGATGAAGCTCGAGACGAGGTCCTGTCACGAGTCGCCAAATATCAACAGGACCTGAAAAATTACCACAGCCGACGATTGCGGCCAAGATCTTTCCAAGTGGGTGACCTGGTTTTACGACTCAATCAAAAAAGCCATGAAAAACTCGAGTCACCCTGGCTAGGACCATACATCGTCACGAAGTAATAGAAGGAGGAGCATACAGAATTAAAGACAAGAAGACAGGGATCGACGAGCCAAATCCCTGGAACGTGGCACAGCTCAGGCGTTTCTACGCCTAGAAGTCGAAAATATAGTCTCCCTTTGTAAAGCTACAATGTACTGAAACGCCCGCGAGTTTTCAGACGCACTCTTTTCCTTTTTCGGGGCACCGAGTGGGGCCGGAGAAGGTTTTTAATGAGGCGGACTCGCGGTGCTGCAATATAATAAAGATAGTGGAATTATATATTTTCTTCTCGACAAGATCAGGGGTTCCTCCCCTACATGATACAATATACATATAAACACAGTGTCGACAAACGCAAAAGAAGCATCTTGCCTTGGTAAACATACCTCGCCAAAATAAAAAGAGATACAGACAAAATAGTGATCAACAAAAGACTCGGGGGCTTACACCCACAAAAATAGTATACAGTGTATATTATCTTGCCTTGGGACAACCTCGCATTATAATAAACAAAAGATATTGCAATCAAAACGCCCGGGGGCTTGGCGATAAAATAAATGACTTTACAATATAGCTCGTCTATACAGGATACAAAGTTCGGAATAAATCTCAAGGATTTCCCAATATATTATCTATGGTTAAGCGCTCGTTATTTACAGCGCGAGTACTATGCTCAGCATAGCTACCCTTCACGAAGAATTCGGAATCCATCCGGAGAAGTTCATCCATCATATCTTCGGCAACAGGAGTAACAATGTCATCATATTTGCCGAAGTTTCTCTTCCTCTTCGACATCTTCTCCAAGCACTTTGGGACAACTTGCCCCACGTCTAATTTTGGGTAGCAAATTTTTATCATGATCATCGCAAACCTTGCACCAGCAGCTAGTTGAGCTCGTACAAAGCCGTGGATGCGAGGAGCATCTCGAAATTTGTCCATCAATGCAGGAAGGGTTTCTGGCATCTTATTGCGAGGAAACATGGTACCATAAACCAGAGACAAAGTCCTTGTACAGAAGTCAAGATATTCGCGAACCTGAAGTGCACGATCTTGAAATCTCACGATTTGGCGGGTCCGCTCAGGTGTACCCCAAAAAGTCGACCCATGTTCACGTGCAAGCCGAAGAAGAACATTGGAACGAGCCTCGACACGTTCATCTTCAGTTGTAGCATCCAAAAAAGCACCTATTGTTTCTTGACACAATTCAGTGGGCAATAAGGAGGCAAGCAGCAAAGGAAAAGAAGAAGCAAGATAGATAATGAAACTTACCCGCCATATCCAAGCTAGCATCTGTTAGCAGCTGGAGCATAGAATTCTCTCGAGATGCAGCTCGTCGCTTCAGCAACAGCAGTATCCCTTCTCAGATATGGCATCCTGAGCTTGTTGAAGTGCAATTTTCTCCTTTTCAGAAGATTCTCGAGACTGCTCCATAAGCATAAGCGACTGCTTCTTCACGACTGAAGTTGCACTCGAAGTTCTTTCAATTCTTCTATCAGATCCATACTCGAAGAATCATCAAGGTTAACAGGGACAGAAGACTTCTTCGAAAGGGACGAAGGAAAAACTTCGGGAGGATCAGGAATTGGCGAATAATTGTCAAAAATCAACTGAAAAATAGAAAAACGTCGACATCAATCATTGAGACAAAAGTTCGACTTCCATTCATTCTTGTAGTATATACATATCTATTACAAAAGGAGGACCTCTACAAGACCTAATCATCGCCAGGAGCGTTACAGCGACAGTACCAGAAGGAGAAGATAAACTAAAACAAAGCAAAAGAATATGAAACTAGACCTCCGGCCTTGATGAGCTGGGAGTCGAGGGTGGCTTGATCCCGAGATATGCCAAGATCTTCTTCGTGTTGGGTTTGGCTGCCTTAATCAGCGACCTCCACCTCGATTGCTCTATTTGATTGGTGTCGCCCACCTTCATCCAATCAATAGTTTGTCGGCTGTCAGCAACCAGGGCAACAGTGCTTTCGACAGCAACCTTCATGTTTTCTTGGCGCATTTTCAGTCCAAGGTCCTCTGCTGAATTAAAGCTCTTGGCGAGGTCTACGAAAGTTGCGGGTTCCTCTTTCTTCGGGAAAAAATAAGGAAAAAGCCGCGACAACCCTGCTTTGGCCTGATCAATGCCTTCGCGTGCCTCTGATCCATGAACCTCGAGAAATGACAGGGCGTCGAGAAGAGGATCATTGACGGGTTCTTCAAGTTGAAACTCTTGAGCTGTTCTAGCTGCCAAAAAAGAAAACTTATTGAGCAACAAACAAACACAGAAAAGGAAGTACAAAAAATGATAAGTGATACTTACCGACAAAGCGGCGACTCTGTGTCTTCAAGCGTTTAAGGATCGCCTCTTCGCGAGCAGATTGAGCGGTTATATGTTCACTCAGCGAAGTTTCGGCATCATGAAGTCTCTTCCGGAGATCTTCGACACCAGCAGCATCAGACTTGGCCTTATCAGCCTCGCACGAGCACCAACAGCATCTGACTCAGCCTTTTTGCGAGCCTGTTCACTTTGCTCTAACTGTTGAGCAAGTGTGTTGGCACGCTCATTGGCTTCCGCCAGTTTTTCTGGCAAGGAAGAAAAATATAGTTAAAAACTTCGACAACAAAGGAGCAAAAGGGCAGAAACAAAGAGTAAAGCATTACCTTCAGTTTTATTAGCATATTCACGGTACCCAACAAATTGGGCACCGATGCGGAGAAGATCCTTGATCATAGGCTGTTAAAAAAAGAGGACAAAGAGAAAATGGGGGTATGAGAAAAGTATAATGATACACAGAAGAACAGAGAAAATATAAACAATGACAAAAAAGTGGAGAGCTTACATCTTCCAGGAGAAGGTTCGAGGAGCTACTCAATTGAAGAGTAGGTTCCGCGATAATCTCCGTCCTTGCCCTTTTCGGTGAAGGGGCTCGGGGGCTTGTCGGAGGAGTCGCGGTGTCGACATTTTGTCGAGGAGGCGACGTTTCTTCCCCTTCGACTGGCGTTTCCGAGGCAACCAATGTATGTGACGTACTCGTTCGAGCAGCCACATCAACTTGGTAACACTTCCTCATCATCACTACGAGTACAAGTCGACAGTATAAAGGCAAGATAGACAAAAAATTTAAAGGCAAAACAAAACAAGAAGGTGGTACTTACGAACTGATAAGAGTTTCGAGGTATGGATCATAAGCTGACCCGGCCGAGAAGGAACAGTTTTTTCGGGTTTGGAGGTGCCGGAAGCTTCGGCATCATCCCTTTTCCTTTTGTTCTCGGGGAAACAGCAGGAGGAAGGGATTGCGTCGACTCGCTAGCTTCGATTCAATTTCCTTTTCATGGGAAGCCGCAGATTTGTGAGAACCTGCGACCTCACTTTCATGAAGAGAGGAACCTTGATTGTCTTCGGCAACGACAGCTTGTTCTTCGACTTCTCCATCCTCAGGAAGGGGAGGAAGAGAAGACATAGTAGGATGGTTCTGCAAAAATAGCGACAAAGGAAAAAATAGCGAGATATCAATACAGTGATGCAGGAAACATTTGCAACCAAGGTAAAAATCGAGAAGACAAAAATACCTCGGGGAGAGGATTGGTGGAGCTGTATGGTACCACGCGGCAGGAGGAAGGAACAGGATCTTTCTTGTTCAAACGTGAAATTCTTCGAATCAGCTTCTCCAAGTCCTTTGCGAAAGATCACTGGAGAGCCTATTGGCGTCGTTTACACCAGTATATGTCCAAAGGGGATTTTTGCGAGCCTGAAGAGGCTGCACCCTAATTCTAAGAAAATAGGCAGTGATTTGAACACCAGATAGCTCTTCGCCTCGAGTATTTTGCAGCTGACGAATACGAGACATAAGTGCTTCTGTCGCCTTTTTCTCTTCTTCGGAAGCTTCAGCATCCCAGGAGCGGCGGCGTTGAATTTTGGCATTTCCGTCGAATGGGACTATGTTGTGCTCCACAGAGTTGGCACTTTCTTCGTGAATGTAGAGCCACTTTTTGCGCCACCCTTGGACAGAATCGGGAAATTTGACGTCGAAGTATTCAACATCAGTTCGGACACAAATAACAACGCCGCCTATGTTATAAGTGGCGTTGCGAGAGGCATTGCGGCGAAGAAGGAAAATGCGTTTCCAAAGAGCCCAATTGGGAGGGATTCCAAGGAAACATTCGCACAGCGTGATGAAGATGGAAATATGGAGGATAGAATTGGGGGTCAACTGGTGTAGTTGGATCCCATAAACAAAGAGAAGGCCGCGGAGGAAATCGTGAATAGGGGCAGAAAGGCCGCGGATGAGGTGATCAACGAAACTAACCCGATACTCCATTGGAGGGTTGGGGTAGCTTTCTTCGCTGGGAAAGCGGATGGCGTCATCTTTCTTCATCGGCCAAGCTTCTTCATCAGGTTGAGGTCTTGGTTGGAGATTTTCGATCTCTCCCGTCAAGATCTCCGGCGGCCATTGCAGATTCTGGAGTGCTGTGGCGCGTAAGTCGCGTGCGTGGTGGCATCAACAGCAATGGACAAGGCAATGCTTGAGCGTGCGGAAGACCAAACAGAATTGAGCGCAAGGGAAATTTTTGCAGAGGGGAACAGATGTGCGGCGCAAGCGAAGGATTTGACCGAGGTTGAAGAAAGGTTTATATAGGGTTCGGGCGAAGCAGTGCACCGTTGGATGAAGAAATCGTGTGGTGAAAAAGGATCTCGTAGATACAAGGGTAAAAAGGTATTTTTACTGAGAAATGGAACAGGCGTTACCGTACGTGCGCCAGGAAAGCGGAGGACGTGTGTCCCCCACTTGCACGACGTGTCAACGTGGTGGGAACAGTGGACCCACAAGGCAGAAACAAAATCCCAATTATTGACAGAGATGAAGAGAATTTGACAACGGAAAATATGTCGACAAGAAAAATAAAAAGAGAATGGCGACAGGGTTAAATATTCGAATACTCTTGGAGCCTTTGATCAAATACAAGTTTTTGCCCAAATGCTCGGGGCTACTTTGGAAAAATAGAAAATTTCGAGTATGACAATATAGAAATGGCGAGAGCCTATGACCAAATTCAAGAATTTGTTCATATCGGGGGCTACTCCCATCGGGAGCGCTGGTCGCGCACCCGATAAATATGAAAATATCGAGAAGGATTATAAAAATAGCGGCAAAGGACATTAATCTGTGGAGCCTACACCCAAGCACAAGTTCTTGGCTGTAGCCTCGGGGGCTACTCCCATCGGGAACGCTGTTCGCGTGCCCGATGAATTTTATCAAAATAAAACAGAAGTGAGTATATTTCGAGTTACAAAGATAACTCTACATATACTCCCATCGGGAAGGCAAAATAAGTCATCAAATATGACTCGATAAAATGTGCTATTCCAAAGGCGAAAAGCACTCGACAATATATTCTCAGAACGCCAAAGTTGCGATCAATTTCTGAATGCCGCAAATTTGCGAAGGTAAGACCCCAGATCCGTTCTGGCATCGCCAAAGACTCGCTCACTTTTATCCGTATCAACAGATACGAAGAAAAATCCTAACGGACGCGTTAGGTACCCGATAAATTGATGGGACTCGACAGAATGGTAAGACCTTAAGCGGCACCTGTCGAAGTTTAACCAGTATCCCGAGATCATGTCCAGGGACGTGATCTTGAAGTAGGTTTTTGCGGATTGCCACTAGAGCAGTTAACTAGTACCTGATCCGTCAGATGAACTAGCCCCAACTACCATTATCCCTGTACAATATAGAATTTTATGTGAAGAAGCATAAATAAGAGTTCTCGAAAAAATATAAACAGATGAGATTTCCCTTGACTCTACGATTCAAGCAAAATCTCGGGGGCTACTGACATAGGCATCCCGAATGGGCCTGCCAAAGAGAGTACCCGGAGTTTACTGAAGGCCCACTACCCGAAGAATAAGAAGATTCGGGAGTCCAAGACATGTTAAGGAAAGCTAGAGTTGTAATAGGAAGAGTTATTTGTAATCTGGCGGGATGAGTTAGAAACCGTCCCGAACTCTGTAACTTGTGCAAAACGAAACCCTCGGCTCCACCTCCTATATAAGGGGGAGTCGAGGGACAAAGAAAGGATCGAATCTACTGTCAACATAACCCTAGTTTTCATAATCGGTTACTTTTCGCCTAAACCTTCGAGATCTACTTGCCCTCTTACTAGCAAACCTCTCTACCTTCTGATCAGGGATTGAGAAGATCCTTTGGGGGGGGCTAGGCCACCCCCAATGTTCAGATTTTGTGAAGAATACTAGGTATTAGAGCTCATTTTCTTAGCTATTTAACCATCTTTGCCCCCCTCATGAAGTTCACACAATGGAGGCTGCAGCTCCGGCGAAAGCAAAGCGGGCCGCCACCAGCGGCAGGGAGGCAAAGCCGAAGGCGGCAAAGAAGGTGCTCTCCAAGGAGGAGAAAATAATCGAGGCCGCGAAGCGTCGCGGCCGGCGCAAGAACCGAAGGAGAAGACTGCCGCGCCGCCAACCAGCGGCAGATGCAGATGAAAGCCGGCGTCGCGCAAGTAGCCCTCCATCCGAACATAGCGGAGGCCTACATGCTCGTCAAGAGAGAGGGGATCGCCGACGTCGCTCCTCCGGCCTCGTCGGTGAACTCGGTAAGTTCCCAGCTGCGTCCTGGAACTCCCGCTCCCTTGCAGCCCCCCCCCCCCCCCCGCGGTCGCGCCTCCGGCGTGGCGCCGTGCGGTTCAACAGCGCCGCGAAGGGGCGGCGGTTCCCGACATCAACCGGACGCCTAGAAGCGGTGACTCGTGCCCGGCGTGACACACAAGACGCGCCAGCTGCCGGAGGAGAGCATTCCGGTGCCCCGCATCCTGTTCGACGAAATGGCACCGCCTGCCCCGACGATGGACGACCCGGTACGTGAGCTCTCTCAATTTGTGTGATTGATGCGTATCATGCGTGTGATGTGCGGTCATTTGTAGGCCTATTGGAAGGACCGCCATGAGACAGACATCCAGGCCATGATCTTCGGTGGCGGCTTCGTTGGCGACGACCGGGCCGGGACAGGCCCGCATGATGACTGGGCACCGACGCAAGATGCAGAGGACATAGAAGGCGCACGGCTGTTCACCACCCAGCCCACGCAGCCAACACCCATGTGCGTCGATGACTTTGACGACGCGCCAACACAGCCTGTCCCCACGGACAATGCTACCAAGAAGAAGGGAGAGAGCCGCAGGACACAAGGATTCATCGACGACGATGACAAGTGTTTGTGCGACGCGTGGCTGGCAACAAGCCATGACTGTATTAATGGTGCCCAACAAAAGGGCAGGGTCTATTGGGCCATGGTCATGCAGCAGTATAACAAGACCAAGATACACCCGCCTTACCATATCCCAAGCCCTCGGACAGAAGAATCCCTCAGAAAAAGATGGAACTACATCAAACAAGAGACAAGCAAGTTCTGCTCGGCCGTCGAACATACTAAGAGGCACCCCGTAAGCGGCGCTGGCGTCATTTCAGTGGTAAACAAGATACAATCATCATCATTCTATTCTATTTACATCATTCTATGTACATCATTGGCGGCTTTGGCGTGATTGCAGGTATCCCGGGCCTTGGAGAGGTACAGGGCAGTGCATAAGAAGAGCTTCCATATGGTCCATTGCAGGGACAAGCTCAAGGACACGGAGAAGTGGAAGACAAACTTTGCGGCCTACGATGAAACTGTGAGGAATGGGACAACGGTCAACCTCGACGGCGAAGACGACGATCAATGCCGTCAAGCCCTTCCACCTCGTCCCCGAGACCATATGGCTACCAAGGCTGATCTAGCCCGGGAGGCACATGCCATTACGTTCACCCAGACATGGAGAAGATAATGGTCGAGAATGTTGCCGCCTTGGCTGCTAGGGATGAGAAGAGGCGTCTGGAAAAAGAGGTCGCAACTACCATCTACACAACCTCGCGAAAGAGGTTATTGAGGTCCAAAGGATGGACGTGGAGGCCAAAAAGGTAGACGCCGAGGCCAAATTGCGTGACGCCGAGGCCAGGAGGATGGACGCCGAGGCCAAGACCCGTGCAAGACACAAGGATCATGCTAGCCGACTTGAGCAGCGTCGACGACGACACCAGGGCCTGGTTCATGAAGAGGCGTGCTGAAATCCGCGCGCGAGACGCCCGATCGCCATCGCCATGCGACCAACACCTTGGCCTCCTTTTGAATTTTTTATTGTTGTTCGGGCCTTGTTGTGCCCTTTTTGGATTCCATTTTGCGCCGTACCATATGCAAAGTGTGATGAACTTATTTCAGACCTCAATTTGCGGCTGTAATTTCATGCAAATTTGGAGCTACAACCTCTTTTTTTTGAATTCTGGCCTGCGCCGAAAATACGTCGGCCCGCTGGAGCCAGCCCCAGACGCAAACGGACGCACGACCATTTCCGCGTCCGCCAGACGACGCAAACGGACACCCACAAATAATTTAGGCGTCCGAAATACATAACCCGTTGGTGATGCCCTAATGAACTTTTTTTTCTTCCTAATGCAAAGGCGGCACTTGCTAAGCTCATCAAAAGATAATCCATGGAATGGGAATATCGGTTGTTTTGTCACTTCACTCGCCAATCTGAATTCAATACTACACTAGCTTTAGTTTAAATTTAAACTAAAATCATAATTAAAAAATACGGAGGGAGTACCAATCTAGTTCAGGGTGGGTCACACACTTCGGTCGTCGTTGTTGTAAATGCTTATCTATCAAGCTACTTAGGGCATGTACAATGTTCGGCACTAACATGAGCGCTTAAGGTGCAAAAAAATATAGCAAGAAATCAGAATTATCTCTAAGCACTGTTGGCTCCAACGGTAGGCGCTTCTCACGGACGTAGAACTGCCAGGCTCATAGGCATGTTGCCATCAGATTTATCCGTAAGCACCGGCGCTTTATCTTGGGTCGACGCGACGTAGACGCTAGGATTATCTGCCGTAACTACCGATCTACCAGGATTACGATCCTGGCGCCCGTCTCTAAGAGCCCGCGTTTGGGATGTTCTTAGAGCATCTTTAGCAAACATGCAAACTGTAAAAAGTGAGTTCAGTCCACTGAACTCGTGTTTACGGATCGAAAAAAATGTCGACGCAGATCAGAACCCCTAAAATAAAACTGTAAAAAAGAATATTTCTAAATATGCTATGTTATTTTTTCCCCTGACCAAATCCTTCTTCTTCCTCAGCTCTGTAGGCTTGCTCAGGCCAACCGCCCCGCTCCGGCCACCCGCCCTGGCCCCGCCACGTCCCACCCGGCGCCGCCCCAGCCTCGCCCCGCGCTGCGCTGAGCCGCCCCGGCCCCGTCCCGCCCCGGCCTGGCTCCGCCCTGAGCCGCCCCTGCGACGTCCCGCCCTGAGCTGCCCCGCGCCGCCCCGGCCTCGCCACGCCGCCCCGGCCTGGCCTGGCCTCGCCTCGCCCCAGCCTTGCCCTGCGCCGCCCCGTCCTGCGTCGCCCCGGCCCCGCCCCGGCTCGCCCCACGCCACCCAACGCTGCCTCGGCGAGCTCAACCCCGCCCCGCCTGTCACGGACGCCTCCAGGGCCACCCCACCCGCGCCCGGCAAACTCGAGACCGGCCGGCTGCCCACTCTCCCTTCCCCGAGCTCGTAACCCGAGCTCGTAACGTAGGGCTCCGCTGAAATTCGGCTGTCCTCCGGCCGAATTTTGCCAAATTTTAGTCGTATTCCAAGAGTCCCCCAGCGAACTGCAGTGTATGGAGCTGAAATTTCAGCCCGCCAAATGGTCACTAGGAGTATAGGTTTGCCTTCAGTTCGACTTTCCAACCTCTACAAATAGGGGGCGGAGTTTGGTTTTCGGGCTCGACCTGTAATTTTTTTTTGGTTTCGCTATCTACCCCGATTTTCGAACCGAACCGTTATTTTTCGGTTTTGCCCAGTTTACGGGCTCTGCTAGAGATGCTCTTACATCCATCTTTTGTGGCGCCATCTAGTATCCAAAGTTACACGGCGATGAGCCGATGCTATCCCTCGATAGACGATATAGGCACACAAGTATCAATGATATGTACAACAATTTGCCGAAAGGTCAAAATGACTTTTCATATAGCCAAGAACACAAGACCTAACATTTGTATTGCGAGAATCTCTAGACCGCCGCATCCCTCTCTAAGACAACACGGGGAACACTGGCTCTACACCATGGCCAACCCCTTTCCTACCCTCCCTCACCCCCGTCTTCGTTGGAGGAGGCCGTCCAACGGCTGACAACAACGGCGGGGAGTCCTCCTTTTCCATTTTCTCAAGTGTCCTAGCATCTAGTCTCTTATCACATATGACTAAGATCCAATCCGTCCGTAGGTATGGGATTTCTCTGGCCATGATCTCGCATGACAACACCACCCAGCGCGGCATGATGTTGCTCTTGTCGTGGTCGTCCAAGATCCATACCCATGTGGCAGGTGCAATCCATGGCAGGTTGTGCTTCGAGCGTCGGGATCGTTGGCCCTCTGATATGGTGATCGGTGTTTGTCCGATGATTTCGTCTGCCGGTGCGCAAAATCCCACAGCAACCTCGGGTTCACTATAAGAATGCCACCCCATAGCCGGTGGATTTTTTGGATGGCACTTTCTAATGCAACACCAAAGTAGAAATGTTTTAGGAAACAAACATGTGTTCTACCATTCAATTAGGAGAAGGTAAACAAACAGTTTATGTAAAAAAACATACAAGTGTTCTAGAAAGTTATTTACATAGGCGAAGATCGGGTTGTATAGTGGTACCTTCTAGCAAGTGGAAGTGGCAACACCGAAGGGTTTGGTGCCATCCTTTGGGTACTACTTCTTGATCTATGTGTTTCAAACCCTTGTTCCTGTCTTCATCGGTTGGTCCAGTAAAGAAGTTAGTTCTTGAAGGTGTTAGTTTGGACTTCGCTTGGAACTGCTGGTTGGGGTAAGGCTCTGATGTTGGCACACAATACAAGAGTTGTGATTGTCATTGGATGCTGTGGCTTGTGACGAGTGCGTCGATGTGATGGTGCGCAGAATTTCGGATGCGAGCAGCGGTTGTTTTAGGGCCTCGACATTGCAGGCGTTGCCGGACATTTGACTTGTTGTCAGCTCAGAGGCACGAGCATCCTCTCGTGATTCTTCCTTTCTTTGCATAGTAGGGTTCTCTCTTCTAGTGACGAGGTTTTGTATTGGTAGGTTTGTTTTCCACCATGCACTTGTTGATATCCCATACACACTTGTAATCGGAGTGTACCGTTGCGCCAAACGAGTATGTTTTTTTTCTCCGAAAAGGGAAGGTGGGAACCTTCCATCTTCTATATGTCAACCAAAGTACTTATAAAAAATTATTTTACTGCACACATATTGTGAGAATCATTGGTTAATGAAATATCACGGCCGGTAACAAAGATGATCAAAATGAACAGCAAGCGTGGCTCCAGATGTAGATGGGAGCGGTGAATCGTGATAATGACACAAGACTAACCAAAAACTGTTGTGCAATAAAACATAATATTAGCGAGCACAGATCTTGATGGAGAGTATAGCAGATAGGGGCGCGGCGGCCGGCAGCGGGGGCAGGCGTCCAAGCCTCTTCAACGGACTCCCCAATCTGGATACAAGGGGCGGGTGGTGGCCTCATGTTCTCCATGGGCATCCCTGCATATGTCCTCACCCGCTAGAATCTTGCATCACCTTGATGAGGGAGCCCTCTCTCAAGAAAATAATCCAAACCAAATCAGATTTCTCACCCTCTCTCTCTCTAGAAAAAAATCGAAAATGAAATTATTCAATATTCTCTCTCCCTCTCCCGGCCTAGCTAGAATGACTAGGCTAGAAGAACGTGAACGAGTAATCAAGGAAGTGGGAGTTGAAATGTAAAGGAACTTAGATCCTATCAATCTCCAAATGAATATAATTCCCTCCATGATTCCCATCATCACTCGTTCGCTCTCTTTCTCCCCTGCTCCTTCGCAGTTCACACACCCTTTCCACCCAATATAAGCACCACCCCTCTCCCCCAAACTACCAACACGAAACACTCGCAAACATCAACAACACCTCCACCACATTCTTCCATCTTGGAGCAAAACCCAGCAAGAGCTAAAGTAACAGCCATGGCGCTCCTCCCTGGTGATCGCACGGAGGAAGTGGTGCCCTTTGTCGTCCTGGAGAGCGAGGACAGCATCGTCTCGCTCTGGCGAAAGCGCACCTACAACCGCCTCAAGCTCCACCTCCCCAAGCAGTTCTGCGAGCTCCCCAGGATGCCATTCCCGGCCAGCTACCCGGAGTACCCCACCCGCAGCCAGTTCATCGACTACCTCCAGACCTACACAGCTACCTTCGACGTCAAGCCGGAGTTCGGCAGCACCGTGCAGACTGCCCGATTCGACGAGACATCCGGCGTGCACTCCAGCTCCTCCTCCGGCGAGAGCATGGAGCACATGAACGCCATGGCTCGTGGTCGCCTCCGGGGAGATCGTGGTGCCCGACGACATCCCCGGACTGGCACGTTCACGCTCAAGAACAAGAACAAGCACGGCCGGCCGGACCCCCGTGCTCGAGACCGGCGCCATGGCTAGGATCAGGTCCGGCGACATCACCGGCGTGCCGGGTCGGAGCCTCCCTTTATGTGTGAAAGCATTGTGGTGAATAAATCAAAAGTGGCTACGAAGCCGAATTGAATTTCCGTTGTGTTGGTAATTATCTCTGGTGCTCGCTTGGCTCTGTCTCTCTGTTTTGTTGTCTGGTGGCGGCTGGTGCTCACGGTCACGGCAGAGTATAAAACTTGGTGCTACATCTCCTCTTTATTTAATCGGGTGGTTAAGGCGTGTTTATGAGCATCTCCACGTCCAACCGTCCCCAAAGGGATTTGGGCGGACAAAAGTTGCCGCGTCCCAAAGCCTTTTTGTCCGCGCAATATGGTGTCCGGCGCCCGAGCCCGTCCCCGTCCCACAGGGACGCACCGGGCACGCCGGACACAACGAAAGCGAGCGGGGCCGACCGCGCGCGGCACGATTAATTTTAACCTAACGTCGCCTACTCGCGACGGAAGTTGTCGCGCGCAGCGGCATCTTTGCCTTAATGGCGACGGAGGGGCAGGCGACTCGTCGGTGCTGCGCACACCACGCGTCGCCGGCGTTCGCACGCCACCGCCGTTCCCGCGCGAACTTCCCGCCTCTTCTCGTCTGTTCCCGCTTTCTTCCCGACGCCGGCGTCTATAAAAGGTCTCCCGGCTCATCAATGGTTGCCACCACACCCCGCCGGCAACAAACACAGCCCTCGTCGCTCCACAGCCGTCTCCTCCATCACCAGTGGCAATGGCGAACCGCCCGGCGATGGCCACTTCCCTCCACCGCCGTCCTCCATTGAGGAGCCGGCAGCGCGTGCGGCACTCGAGGAGGCACTCGAGGAGGAGGCCCGCGAGCGGCGTGAGGCGCAGCAGCGGCGGATCTAGCGGCGTTCTCCGCCCCTGCCTCCGCAGCTGAGAGGCCGCGGCGGCAGGTGGCGGTCATTGACATTCGGTTCGACTCGACGGGGCAAGAGGCGCGGACGCGCCGGTACCGGGAGGAGGTGGAGCAGCGATGGGCGAGGAGCGCCGGCACCCGCGATGAGCGGGGCGCTGTTCGTGAACGGCGTGACTCGATCGAGCGCCGGCGGCGTGAGTCGATCGAGCCGCAGGCGACGGCGAGGAGCGTCAGCGGGAGGCGGCGCGCGGCGCTATGGGGAGGCGGGCGGAGCAGTTGGCAGCGGCCGACGCGCTTGCGGCGGCGATGATGGAGGAGGAGGCGCCAACAGATGTGGAGGAGGAGGCGCCAATGGAGGAGGAGGAGGCCGAGGCGGAGGAGACCGAGGTGGAGGACGACGACAACGACGAGTCGACTGGTCCGACGACGGCGCCCGCACCCGGACGAGACGGCCGATCAGCAACGCGCCCTCGTCGAGTCCTTCGAGTCGGAGAAGAAGCTCCAGGACGACGCCCGTGCCCTCGAAGAGGCGCATATTCGTCGCGCCATCGAGCTCTCCCTCCGGCGGCGCAGCAGGGGACGGCGGAGGACGCGCGGCGGGAGCGGCACCGTCTGGCCACCGCGCTCGCAAGGAGGAGGCGCGCGAGGAGGAGCTGCGGCGTAGGGAGGCGACGACGGGCGGGGCCGTCGAACGCGCCGCCGGCGGTCAGTAGTCTAGGTTTAGATTAAGAAATCTAGCCGTTTTCATTCAAACTTTGTAATATATAATCAAAATTGAATGAAAATCTTTAATTTCGTGCACAAAAATTCATTTGGGGCGGCGTTTGGGGGACGCGGCAGCGACGTCAAACGCGGCACGCAAAAACGTCCCTGCTCGATCCGGCGCGGTTTGGGGGACGGTTTGGGGGACGCGGCTGGAGATGCTCTAAGTACTGTACTGTAGGAGTATAAAACTTGGTGTAATTAATCCGTGGGTTCATCATTAGGTTCCATTAATTCTCTGCGGTGCAGGTGCAGCATCATCCCCAGACTGTGTTAGTGGAGGGAACGTCGGCTGGCGGTGGTGGCCCTGGTGCCCCTTTACCCTTTTATTTCCTCTCCCACCCTTTCCGGATCGTTTCCCCTTTTTGCTCTGTTGGATCGTGTATGCTAGCGTGGTGGCGTTGGCCGCTAGCCTTTGCCTGTGGAAAAAGAGGGCATTTCCCATTTGGAGCTTGGCAGCCCTTTCGCCTTGCAACTTTAATGGCCAAAGCCAGCTCGGGTGGGGCGTGGCTCCGCTTAGATGTTATACTTTTTAATGTTATATTTTTATTATCGTTGAATTTATATTATAATAATCAAATTGACAATTTGAAGATACGTGTAAACCCTGTAAACCGGAACGGATGGATCACTAGGCTGGCCTGAAAAAGATTCGCAGGTTTTATGTGATTTATTTAGAGGATTCGGTTCCACCAAAGATATTCTCTATTTCAAGTAAATTAATATGATCTTCTTTATTGGATCTGTAGTTCAATTTATTCGCACCCAAAGATCAAATAGGACATGAGTATCTGCGCAAGCACAAACTGTGGTCGGCTCTGATGGTAAATTTCTGATTGTACTATTTGCAGGGAAAGAACAAGATGCATTCAAGATATCAAGAAGGTGGTCTTTTGAGATAGTATATTTGCAGCTACCAAGAGATACAATATTGATGCTGAATTTATCCTCTTACAAGATTTCCCTGATTTACTACCTTTAAAACCAGTCCAGTGACAATGATACTATATTTCATAATAATTGTTATTTTCTGGTATGTTGCAAAGAACTATCTACGGGTAATAATCCCTAACTTGAAGATTCGCTGAATGGTTACTACAACTGATCTTTGTGACGAGTTCCCCTGAATTTCTACCTTTAAAATCACTCCAGTGACAATGATGTTAAATTTTATAATAATTGCCATTTTATCTATCTTGCACACGAGTATCCGCACATAATAATTTCCAACTTGAAAATTGTGTTGTTTCTGCTCGCCATATACTAACGGCTTATGCTTATTTATGGCTTTTGGCTTACAAGGTACAAAAGCACCTAAAAGGTGTTTTTTTCATTTTGTCTTTCAGTTTATAACATCATGCATCAATATATTCATCTAAACACCATAATTTTCAGTTAAGAGCCATCATCCAACAACTTCATGTAATGTAGAACATTACCGACTTTGTTTTTGTTCTATATTTTTACAGGTTTCATAATCTTTTGGATAATGGTTTCTGGAAGTGTTTCAGTAAAATCTTCTTGGTGAATTTCAGATTAGCTTGAACTTCTTGCAATATTTTATATTTATCAAAACAGTAGTTGAGTTCATAGATTTGTAGTTAAAAAAATACTATGCATGTTTCCTGGGCTCTCATGTGAATTATTCAGAGTGGGAAAATAATGAGGCATTTCTAAATAAATTAAGCAAGATTTATATGTGCATGATTTGACAAAAAAAAAACATTCTATAATGCTTACCTCTCTCTTAAGAACATGTATGCTGGATAATGGATTGGGTGAAGTATTTAGTAAAGTGTACATGCTCATTCGAAATAATTTGAATTCTTTTTTTTACCTTTAGAGAAGCATAAATATTAGATGATGAAGCAATTCAAACAGGGTGCTTAAAGATATTCTTGATTTACCGTCAGATGAGATATGTTTTGGAGAAAAGATAGCCTAGGATTGAAGTACGTTCATTATGTAGAACTTCACACATGGACAAGAGAAGGATAAAACATGTGTATTTATGCTTTCTTTTATTGATGGAGCATGAGGAAAGAATACGCATTGAATGGAGTCTGACGAAAATATCCATAATCAAACTTGGAAGCTTAAACAATGAATTTAATTTGCTGTTGCATTTCTTCATGCGGATTTTTTTAATCACCTTGATGGAAATAGTAGAGAAACGGGGATGCTTTAAAGCAAGACTATCGTAAATATATAGGACCCTTCTCTTCAATTGTTCAAAAATATGGTATGAGCAAAAAATAAAATAAAAATCTGATAAAAAAATTGAATTATGTCAGTGCTAGCCGGCGAATTGCATGGGTATGGGCAAAAAAGACAAAAAAAATCTGATAAAAAAATTGAATTATGTCAGTGCTAGCCGGCGAATTGCATGGGTTTGAAGGGGTAGTCACTAGACTATTCCTGAGTTAACTAACGGTTCATATTTCATTTGATCTGAGAGTCTTTATCATAAAAAAGTCTAAGATGAAAGATAAGAAATGTAACTAAATATATACATAAAGGAAATAGAGTCAATGTCCGTTCGAACATCCAACCACACATCTAATGAAAATAGAGGTGTAATACATTTTACTTTTGCATAGCATTTTCCTGCTTGACTATATGCAAGGACCAGATGAAGAGCAGTGTAACTGAATTAAAAGAAAACATTTTTCCTAACTATTGAGCTCCGTCATAAGTATTACCCACATGAGTCATGATGGCACGATGAGTTGGCCTTGATGGATGGTAGAAGATGTGTTAGGACACAGAAGGTAAAAAAAATTCACGGTGGAGTGTAATCTAACAGTTCTTAGTGTACATATTGTGTATTATTTATTTTTATACTTCTTATTTATCATTAAAAAATCCAAAATAGTATCAAGAACATAAATAGATTACACATGAAAATTCAAACAATCTCAATTCTAGCCGCGCAATTTGTGCGGGCCACCTAGCTAGTTTTTCTTGAAACGAAAGGGTTTGAAATGCGTCGGTGCAAACATGGCCCGCCACGAGTGGCATGAAAACCACTACCTCTCCCGCCTGCGCCAAACTCTAGCTTGTGATGGACACCATCACCGTCATGAACTTCAAACAACAAACTTGTGTATTTTCCTAGAATCGGTGGCATAATTATTGCCGATGAACCTCCTGATGCTACTGGATTGTGATCACTGGATTTATGTTGCCACTACTCGTGCCAAAGTCAAATGGTTCCTGCTCGAATCAAGGTCATAAAATGACTTGAATGTTGAAGTAACTATAATAAAATAAGATGAGATGAGAAACAAATATACATGCATTACTCCACATGGTACTGTAGCGTTTATTGTTGGAGTACTGTTGCCACTACCAATGCCAAAGTCAAATGATTCCTGCTCCATATGAATACATGGGATGAGATGGATGTTCAAATAAATTATTAGAAATAGAAAATATGGGAAACAAGCATACCTAGAATGTGCTACTAGACGCTTGGTTATCCAAATGAAGAACATCTTCAACCTGTTTTAGAAGGTAGAATAATAGTTAACTAAGAAACAATACAATAAAATGAGAGATTGCTCAAAAATTGATAAAGATAATTCACTAACCTCATCTTGTTGTGGAGTGTCATCCTCTGGTGATTTCCTTTTTGTATTGGACCCTTTTTTCTTGTGAAGCGAACCTAAAATACAACATTTAGTGACTCTGAAATTACAGCTTTTCTAGAAATAATAATATAGGCAGAAATACATGTTTGAAAGCTTTCTTTTTCTTCTCTTGTGCAGCTTTTTTGTTCTCCCTTTGTTCAGATTTCTTCTTCTTTTATTTTGCTTCGCGAATTAGTTTATAAACCTTTGATTCTTTTCTCACTGAAGGAGGACGTCCAGCACATCTAACAGCTATTGGGCTCATGATAGTTTTACTTGTAGTCTTCTCATTAGAAAGTGCACCTTCCTATGTACCAAGTTCTTCTTCATTATTATCAGAACTTGTGTTACTAGAGAACTTAATTTTAGGGTACGAAGCTCCTCAATCAAAGCATTGCATGAATCATCTAACATGGCACATATCTCTGGGTGGAATGATTTACACAACCTTACAAAACGCTTTGCAACTGGATTGTCTTCCATGCCGCCATATGCTGATAAAGTTATGTTTTCTTTTCACATTTTTTGTCCATAGATCAAGGATGTATCATGAAGGAACCTCCTTTTTTTTCTTGTGAGTGGGCACACTTAACACATGGTTACAAAAAATACATCTGAACTCAAAGTGGCGACATGAGAACTTAACTTCAAACTCTTCCTCGTTAAATATACATGATACATGATATCTTTTCGCCATCCAGTTTTTGCGCCAATCAACACATCCTTTTGGTTATTTCATACATTTCTATTGCCCCTTCTTTTTGAATGAAGTTCCACTCACAATACATCTTGTTTGTAAGATGTTCTTGAAATTCTTTAAACTTTGAATTTGTATGTGCTGATTTAAATTGTTTCTCGATGTCAAAGTGTATGACATAAGGTATGGTTGAATTGAAAGAATTAAAATCAACAATTTTCTCCTTCTCAACTTTATCACGAAGAGCATTCTCATGCTAGCCAACAAAATGCTTCAATGTTGTCTTTGCATTAACATAACCATCAAGGAAGGCATTCATACTCTCGCTACGCTGTGTGGGAGGCCGCAGTTTCCGAGCACGGAGCTACGTGGGAGGCCGCCGTTGTCGACGCAGCGGGGGAGGTCGACGTCGCCGCCGAACACGGAGCCGCGCGGGGAGGCCGCCGTCGTCGATGCAGCGGTGAGGTCGTCGCCACTGCCAAGCACGAAGCAGCGCTGGAGGCTGTCGCCGAGCACACATCAGAGGAGACCACAGGCGCCGAGCACCACGAGCTCAGGATGGGAGGCTCAGGTCGACCAGAAAATGGAGCTACCAGCGCCGTCCGTCTGCGCCAGTGAGCAACATGAGTGAGGAGTCGTCTGATTATCTCCCCTCTTTACTTGCGTAGTAATTGACAGATTATTTTTATCGTAATTGCCTGATTAATTATTGGTAGCTGCCAATTTTTTTACTAACCGTCATAATGGTAAAGATCCTAATTACCATATTAATTTCGAGCGATTGCCAAGTTTAAATGAGATTAATTTCCTGGTGAATTTATCCCGGTGACTTCACCTTGGTCAAATCATGGGAACTAAGTGAAATTTATCTGGCAGGAGCAGTTTTTGTTTTTTCTTTTGACTTGTCCATGTTGTCCAGGGCATGAAAAAAAAGGTAGTTTGGCTTTTTCAGCACCATGTCGCATGTCAGCGACAACGACGAACACAACAAATGTGCAGTGACGCACGCTTTTCTATGTTCTACGTGCGCAGCTGAAGGCCGCTCGAAGCGAAATAAAATGTGCAGATGGGTTGCCAGCAGGGCGTCTCACGTGATGAAAAATATGGGACGCCGCCGCCCAGTCCAGTCCTATGAATTTAAACCGTTTTAACATCGTGAAAGAAATGTATATAGTACAAAGCAGGGGTGGATCTACCACCCCATCAGCCTGGGAAGCCGGCGTGTGATGCCTTGTATTTTTTTTTTTTTACTTTGTTACATTTATTTCATCCAAAAAAAATGGTGACTTTGGCATGTTTGCCCAGGCTTCTAGAAACTTATGGTTCCGTCACTGCTGCAAAGAGAATCACCGGGAAAAAATCCAAAGGGTCGCAATTATACGAATAAAATGACTATAGGGAAAGAGTTCCTGCGGATTAAGGGCCTCTTTTATTTCAAAGGTTTCTGTAGAAATTTTAGAGGATTAGAATCCTTAGGAGTATTCATACGTGGGTTATTCAATTGGCAAAATTGAATATCACAGAAATATTTTCCAAGATTCCTTCGGCACTACGTCATAAACAAATTTTAGCTTCCACTCAAACCTTTTGAAAAAAGCTCCTTTGTTTCCTCTCTGATGCAATCAAACAGATTTGTGTATAAGCTCAATCATGTAGAGTTCTGTTGACGTAAACTCAACCGGCATCAAGAGCTCCAAGAGCGAGTTGTGTCCTCTGCTAATCGGGTAGTTGATGCTTTCGATAAACAGGGCCACCTAGTGGTTGTTGGAGCGATTGCATCACAATCTAAACCTTGTCCTAACCGGTTGAGATTGATTGGGAACGTGAAAGTACATGGAAATGGCATAGTATATGTTGGAAAGGTATTCTTCGAGTTTCCACGTTCCGCAAGTCGTGAAAGCTAGGGTCAGATAAGTGTTCCTACTTTTGTCTTGTACACTGAATTAGTGATTCATTTTTCCCTAGTAATGATGCCCCTGTGCTCCATGTGATGCTTATCTCTACTCCAGCACCTACTACATATACATATGCCATGCATTCAACATCCTTCATGTTTAGTTTGCTTTCTCTTTGGATCTACCACTGAAACAAATACCTAGCTCCTCACCTCAGCTCCAACTCCACCTCCTCCCGAATCCAGTTATTAGCAGTCTCACGCTCACGAGAACAGAATGCACTAGTAAAACTCTGAAAAGCCAGGCATGAGAGATCATATAGCTATGGAAGCAATCAGGTCTCCAGGTTTTTTTTTCGAAATGGGGGAAATATCACCCCAGCTTCTGCATCCAAATGATGCACACGGCTTTTTATTAGATTATTCACAAAACCTTACAAGAACAATACAAAAGATCAATCTCGAAGCCACCTTACTATACCTACAGTGGGATGAAGAGGGTGACAATACACCAACTCACATCATCCAAAAACTAAATGCCTACCCAAACCGCCCAATAGCAGGTGAGAAGCACATTTAGTCAAGCAGACTCTCAGCGCACGCCAACGCACACGCCACAGAAGTTGCTCCCGCCGTCTTCCTCGACTCCATCTTCAAAAGAGATCATCGCATTAACCTTGCAAGACCCGCCGGCGATGCCACCATGACACCGACGGCTCCACCATCCTCGCACGTATACATCATCCCGCATCCGTCGTTGATACCCTGCACCATGCCACCGAGACTCAGCGCCAACAATGTGGTAGATGAACACCACTCCACCAAAACCGCCAACATCCAGCTGCTCCAAAAACGATGCCCCAAGAGGTAGAACGACGCAGCGCGCCACCATCGTCCGATCGGGAGACCCGGACCTAGGGTTTCCCCCGGAGCAGCACGAGTGAGAGACCGCAGACTGCGACGACGATGCCTTCAAGAAGGAAGCGACGCTTAACGCCGCCATCGCCCGCCAATCATGGCACGAGGTAGCATTGCTCCATGGAGAGACTTTGTTTAAAGGACCCTTGTTTAAAACACTCATTCTTCTATGTGGGCTTGGGAGACAATGGGAATGGGGTGCCCCCATCGGTCGAGACGGCTAAAACATTTGTCTAGCACCCCATTGTCCACTCACAACCTTGGGGCCCGGTTAGGAGCGTCCCGACACGACCACCACACTGTATTTCAGGCTGCAAGCAGGTTTGATGCGGGGGCCTGCGTGTTTTTGGCATGTGCCCGCAATTAATCAACGGAAGATATGCTTCTGCCTGCAGATACTGATGAAACTTATGCGGCTCCCGTTTGTGTCCCCATAGAAATAGCATCTGCTGGTCAAGAGGTCTTCTCTGAGACTTCATCTCTAGCTTTTTGTTCATTGTAGCACTTTGCTGAGCACTAGCGAGCATTCTAAACCACTCTCGGCGTGTTTTGGCCACACTAGGGAAAGGAAAGAGGACTTAATTGAAGGGAAATTAGCCCAGATTTTAGATTTTTATTGCCATTCCTTTGTTTGGTCCGTGACGAGAATTATAATGGAAATTAGATAGGGCTTTGTGTGTATGGGCCCACAAATAAAAGGCTGCCGGTCGCGGGACGTGAGAAACGAACAGATCAAACGTTTACCTTACCGTTCCCCCGAGTAATTACCTGGCCTCCCCTAGGGATGAGAAACGTGGGAGTTGGGCCCTTAATCCTTTGCCCATTCTCTAATTAACTCCCATTCCTCTGAATCATACAAGAGAGTTTCAGTCCCCTACCCCTCTAATTCTCATTCCCTAGTACTAGCAAATGATGGCGCGGCGGCACGCGCTGTGTTAGAAGTTGGAGAGGAGTGTATTACTTCTGTTCCATGCTGCAGGTATATTTAGCTACTCCGTAGATGAGTTGGGCATCTGGTCCGAAGTAATTATAGAGAACACATTCATATCACAACCACTAATAGAGCGGAAGAATCATAAGTTGATCATGTACAAATGAAATTTTACTAAAGAGACACATGGAAGGTAATCCATATAATGAACACAGTAGGCGAAGACAACCTGATTAATATACTTTAGGGTCTTAGTAGTGTCACTACAGTCATGATATGTAATTAAAACAATTAAGAACATCATGGTAGCAAACAGGTGATTAGCAAAATAGTGTGACCTAGTGAGCAAAAGCGAGAACAAAAACGAATAGCTCGATGATGGCTAATATACTAACACCCTACTGCTTCCATGAAGCGGCTTATAAAATGTGGTTGATATCTTTTCCCCACCATTGTTGCCGACAGATTGTCATTGTAGCTATCTGCAAAATAGGACCACCCATGGTCGATGTAGATCATGCCCCTCCATTCTGTTAAGGCGGTGTTGCCCAGGATGATCTTCTGGGGAAAGTTGCCAGAGATGTGATGCTGAAATGCTGATGGTATCTCCACCAGGTTGTGAGGATGTTGGGTGGTACCTCTCTTGAAGCGGCGGCGTAGCTGGATTTCTGGTAGAAATCGTACCACTGGAGGCCTACCTTGCATCCTAGATGTGCCCGTTGCGTTATTCTATAAACCATGTCCTTTCATGGGCATTTTCCCCTTTTTGCTAGGCAAGCCGATTCGAAAGGGAAGCCAAGAGGGACGCTGGTCAAACCATTAGCTGGTGCTTTCTTTGCTAGGTGAAGAAATGCAGCAGATCATGCATCGGCTTTAATACACTGCCGGCGTGCCTGCATGCGCAACAACAGAGGATAGAAATCAACAAAATGCAACAGTTCCATGGGCAGAGTGGAGCGCTGCATGCAATGGTAGGGAGATACTTACATAACAGTGAGCAGTGCAGTTTTTTTCCGCTGCTTTCGGCGCCATGAACCAAGATTCGGTGGAGTACTTGTTTACTGTAGTGCCAGATCAGAGCCTAAGGATTTATGGACACAGTTCACTGTATGACCCGGATGTTCTACCTTCAAAGGAAGAACTAAACGACCTCGACGAGGCACAACTTTTTAACTTCCTGTGTGTATGTGGTTGCCAACGTCTAGTGCTCAGGCATGAAAATAACCTACAAAATCCAGATTAAACAAAGTATGGTGAGGTTATTCAAAAACATATTGAGAAATATTAGCATGAATTATAAAGCCTGGAAGCATCGGAACTTGACGCCAAAGACACTATTTCAATGCGCAAAAAATAGGTCAATAAGTATCAAATGAAAAGAACAGGTATATAAACTTGGAAGGGCACCTATAAGAAGTAATCTTTTCCATTATAAAATGTTTATTTATATAAAGAAAGCATAAAAATAAGCAAACAGATAAACAATACTCATTTGATATTGGAAGAGGCATAACTATTCCTCTCCTGCAGCAACAGTAGAAATATAAATAAGAAGATAAATTACTCAGAAATCTCACCTCAGAAACCAGAATATATGCGACAAATATCTATATTAGGCCAAAAAGATGAAGTGGTGCCACAAAGTTAACTCATTGGGCAAGAAAAAATAAAGTGGTGCTGCAAAGTTAAATGCGTTTGCTGACTATTGTGCATTGGAAAAGCTATACATGGTGGGTATTTTTTTCTTCCGGCTTTATTCATTTTGCTACTGATAAGCACACATACAATCCACACACAGAGACTGAAAGAAAATAATCTTGATTATTACCACATATGAAAGTTATTTGCCATAAAGAACTTTAATTACGGCTCCTGAGCATTTCTACCAGGAACAATGCATAAGCTAATGTATGGGCCGAAAACATCCTAGAAACACAAATGCATGAAAGGATGGGGATTAGAGTCAGGAATAACACACTTACTAAATCACTGTAGCAGTTTCTCTTGTTTCGTTTACATTCTAGAATTAAAGGATATCTTTGTCATGGATCTTCCCAATGCAAAGTAACTCTAATAACCCAGCAATGATTGGAGACCTCGAGAATGCTAGAATCAATTAGAAAGTAAGAAGAATTGGAGGAATTGATTCATATCCCGAATCAGGATTGAAAGAGGAATGGGAGCCTCCAATGTCAGCATGCCCACTCTCTTGGTGCTTATTTTCGAGAAAACGCAAAGGACCTTTGCATTTCATTCCATTGAAAAGAAAGAGATTAGGTTACATCCTCCTAGGAGGGAGATTACAGGGGTTAGACCAAAAATCAGACTGGACCTCTTGGTGCTAGACTGGATATAAACAAAAAAATCACCTGGGCTTAGCCTTGGAAAAATTGTGAACTCATCAATGGGAATCCTGTGTGCTCTCCATATAAAATATTGAATAGCGAAATAGTATAAACGGAGATCTCCATGCAAAGAAGAATAAAAATAAATCCATGCCAAAGAAGAACAAATATTTTCATGTGAAGGAGGTATGAGCGAAAGGTTTTGCTCTGTTGCATCAGTCTCTTGGTTCGTTGGATCACTTGACTGAATCTAGAAGCTAATATGATTCGTTTTCACTAATAAGAGTAAGTTGGCAAACATAATAAGAGTAAGCTTCGATATAAGCTGCCCGATCTCGGTTCCTTCAGTTAAAGAGAACGTGATTACAGGGTTCAATTCAAACATATCTCTCCTATTTCTCTCAAAAAGAAACTCACGGAGGTGATGTGTAGTATTTAGTACTTACTCATGTCATATCATTATTCAAAAAACTACTCGGACACAATTTTCCTTGTAAAGTATCTACAAAGTAATAGTCTAAGGAAACTCTTCACCATTTTGCAACAATTTGATTAAGACAGTAGCAAGAACACAACAATGGGAGCATACCCTGCGAATACCAATTAAGCTCATATTCTTATTGGACCATCGCACACCACATCTGCACTGATTGAAATTCATATTATGCAACACACACAAAAAAAAATGTTTGCATATGAAACGATTCATTTCAGGTATGATTCAGAGGGGAATTTTTTTAATCAGGATGACGTCACATGCCAAAAGAAAATGTACTTCTGAGATATGTCATGAAACAAAAATGAGATATTTCATTCAAGACAAATAGTGGCCTGATTTAAAATAAGAGAACTCTAATGTTCAGTAGAAGGACCATCCTAACTCTTGATTAGAATTGCAGACTAAAGAAAGTATATAGAGATCCTTGCAAAAAATCACTCATGGATACACTTCGGAGAAGGACCTAACTTCATTTCTTTATTATAAGAACAAATTTCCAATACACCATCTGATATGAAGGCTGACAATTGTGTGCTTTAAATCCAATAAAGGTATAACCAGATAATTATAATTAGATTGCAGATAGACAAATAGCTCTACTCATTATAGTGCATAGTTGCAGATATAGCTTCAAAGTAAAGAAATATACACTCAATGAGAATTGTCCAGCCAATGAGAAAGGTCAGGAACTATAGCCAACCAACATTACTCTTACATCTGCGCTTCTACTCTGAATTTTGGGCTTGGCCTTCACTATCTTGCTTGAACACAACATGGAATTTTTTGCTGAGATTGGCCATGAATATCAATAAAGGATGAAAATCCTTAATAAAAACCCTGCAATCCACGGAGATCCTAAGCTGAAAGAAAAGCCAAGCTAGAGTCACATGGCTAGTGGATTTTTTCGAGTCGTGCACTAAAGAAAGAGCAGGTAAAGCAAAAAAAAAAAAAAAAAACTAAGCTATCCTCCATCAAGCAACAGGAGGATACATGTAAAATTCCAAGATAAACCTACTGCTTAGATTAAGAACCAGATAAGCATCTATGCTATATGCACACCACTACAAAACTTTTAAGAATGTAAGAACAATTGACTTACTCTAACCCTACTGTCGTAACTGAAGTACCAAGGGATAACTACAACTGGGTGCTGCAACATGTACCTACAAAGAGCCAAAAGAATCCTTTATTGTGTTTGGCTTTTCTTACAAAAGAAAACTATCTAGAAAACAAAATTCACTATAAGCAGATAAAATGGTGATGACACAACAACATAATTATGCCCCTCATGGGTGTTTCCATGTATTTCCATCGTTGTTTTAGTTGATCCTACGCCTTCAATCAAAACTCGAAATAACTGACACCAAGGATTTGTGTCTTATCTCCTGCATACAAAAAACAAGTCTTCAACCAGGTCAAAAAAAGTTAAAAATAATTTCCAACACTGTATCAGATTTGGAACTACCTCCAATCCAAACGAAACAAACCGGATAATAAACAGATAACTCGCCCAGCAATCATACATGCCCAAATTGCTGCCACTCGAACGAACAGTGCTGGGCAAGACCATTCTTCTGATATGAACGGAGGCAAGTCAAGAACATGACAGAGCAAGAAGAGAAGCCCAGCGGCAGTAAGGTAAGTGCAGCATGCCGGCCCTGCAGGGACTTCATCTAGAAGTTGGCAGCGCAGGAGAGGACGTTACAGAGCAGGTTCCGTCGGTCCGTCCGCCGAGTCGAACAACGCTCACCACGAACTCGCTGAGCGTGCAGTACCTCCAGCGACAGATATGCATCGATGGACCTCCTGAGCCGGCCCACCGCCGCCTCCATCTGCGGGATGAAGCGGCACAAGAAGGCGTCGCCCGTAGGCCGTGGCGGGATCGACACGGAGACTTGCACATGAGGCAGGAGACGGTGAGCGGGTCGAGATCCCACGTGGTGAGCAGATCATGACCTCATCAAATTGGCCGCGGGCGGCGAGGCCGACGCGTCGGAGCTGCGCCCAGGTGGACTCGACGGTGAGCAGATCCTCAGCTCGTCAAATCGGCAGCGGGGCGCCGCAATGGCGAGGCCGGCGCGTCGGAGATACGCGTAGCCGGACTGGAGGGGGGAATGGGAGGAGGATGGTGGTGTGCGCCACAATACAATGCAGTGGCGTCGGCACCGCTGCTCGCCGCCGGCAGCCCTGTCGGCCGCTCGCCACCGGTAGCCACTCCCGCTGCATCCAACCGCCGGTCATCCTTGTCGGCCGCGCACCGCCACCGGGCTGCTCGCTCGCGGACCCCTGCTGGCCGCCGCCGCGCAGAACCGCCCTCTCTCAGTCGTTTCACACGGTGAACCACTTATTAGAGCATCTCCAATGGATGATGTAAAAGGGGCGCCGAAAAAAAATCGCCGGTTTAGGGCCCGCGGCCAGCCGCGCGAACCCCCAGCGGACGTGGGAAAAAAGCGCGCACGCAAAAAACTTTGCCGCGTCCGTGCTTTTGCGCCATCCCGTGCGGGAAAGTTGGCGCGTCGGCTGCCGCGCGCTCGCACACCAACGCCTGAACATTCCGCGTGTCCGCGCCTCCGTCTCTCCCTCTCCCTCTCTCCACCGCTCTGCCTCCCGCGCCGACGCTCCGCCTCCGACTCCGGCAAGATGCCTCCGCGCGGCGCTCCGCCAGGCCACGCGGCGTCCGCGCGCGCCGAGCGGCCGGCGCAGAGATCCGCTCCGGCGAGGAGCGCATCCGCCTCGGCACCGCGCAGGCGGCGCGCGGCCTACGACGCCGTCGCGTGGCTGCCAGCCGCCCGGCAAATGAACTTCAATGACGTTTGACGCGCGAGCGCGGAGATGCTCGCGCCGCCATCATCGGCCGTCATGACCGAGCAGCGCCTGTGCGTCGTGGAGCAAGACGAGCGTCTCCGCCTCGAGTGGGTGCGCGCCTTCCCGGAGGACGTCGCCGCCATGGAAGCTTTCTACGCTCAGAAGAAAGAGGCGAAGGCGAAGGCGGCGGCGAAGAAGAAGGCCGACCGCGAGAAGCACCACGCTGAGTCGGCGGCGAGGAAGGCCGAGAGGGCGGAGAAGGCGGCGCGGAGGGCGGAGGAGAAGAAGAGAGGCGCCGGACCGTCCACGAACATGCCCACCTCCTCCTCCTCCTTCCATTGGACGACCACTCTGGTCTCCGACACGACTCCGGCTAGCGGATCGTCGGACTACGATTGGAAGGACTCGGAGTAGATTAGTTTAGTTTAATTTAAATAAAATGTGGGTGTTTGTCGAACTTCTAAATATATTTCGTAATTTTCAGTTAAATTTTCATAATTTATTTGATTCGTTTTGAACGATATACAATCAAACTAGCCGTTCGCGTGGCCGCGCGCGCTGTATTTTGCCGCCTCCGCCAAAGGGCCAATTTTACCGCCCGCTCACGCGCTGCATTTTGGCGCGTCCGGCGAAGCAAAGTTCGGCCAAACGCGCGCCAACCGTTTACAGCGCGGCGGAAGAGAAGTATAGCGCGCCGAATTTTTGAGCGTCTGTTGGAGATGCTCTTAAATCCCACAAACCAAACAGGCTGTCTTTTTCGCCAAACCCAAAAGCATTTGTTTCGATGCATTGATAGATAAATAAAGTTTGTAGATACAAGTTCAAGAGAGGACCACTTCGCCAAACCCAAAAGCATTTGTTTCGATGCATTGATAGATAAATAAAGTTTGTAGATACAAGTTCAAGAGAGGACCACACCACGTCATACAACTCAACCCAAAAGAACCAATCTAAGAGAGAAGTTGGCGAAGCCCCCGGGCACCCGCGTCCGCCCATTGTCGCGTCTCGTCTTTGATGTCGCTAAATAAGGAGGTCATCGAGGGGCGCGCCGTGAGCATGATGAGCGATGTTCCTTTACGCAACTGGCGAGGGGTGGTCCACACCACTAGCGACGGCGTGAGAGGTATAGCGGTAGACCGAATCCACGATAGAACCTCGAACCAATGGTCCTAGAGAAGGAGCATCCGATCAATGTGCGCCATAGTCTCAGATTACTGGTCGCACAGCGGGCAACATGTCGCGTGAGGTAACCTCCAGCGTACCAGATGCTCGCTCGTCCAATATCTATCCAGAACCTGATAGTATTGCCCCCTGGAAGAGGGCATCATAGTAGGAACTAGAAGAATCGTCCAAAGCCAAACCGGCATGTCTTGGTCCGGAGATAGTTGCACGCCCCTCAGCATAATCCACAGCTGCACATACTGCCAGAGGGCCAGGGCACTCGGCGCACCTCCTATGTCCGAAATATAGCTGCGCTCCACCAACGCTTGCTACACCGTGCGCCCCTTCTTGCAGCGCTTGGAAATGAACGCGTAGACTTCGGGCGCTATCTCCCTGATGGACTTGCCATCCACCCACTTGTCCTCCCAGAAGAGAGCAGATTCTCCGTTGCCTACCACCATAGAGATGGAGGCAGCAAAGGCATCCAGCTCGATCCTCGAGAGCTGCATGTCGAGCCCGCGCCAAGGTCGTTGGGGGTCGGTCATCCTCCATAGCCACCGAACCCTGAGGCTGATGGAAGTGCATGCGAGATCTGGAATCCCCAAGCCCCCAAACCGCAGCGGGCGGCACACCCTCGACCAGTTGACATGGCAGTGACAGCTGTTGGTCTCCGCCCTCCCAACCCACAAGAAGCTCCGCAGGATCTTGTTGACCTGCTTCAGCGCCTTCTTGCAGAAGCTGAGCACCATGAGTTGGTGTAGTGGGATTGCCGCCAGCACCGACCTGACCAGTGCCAAGCGCCCAGCCTGGGGCATCATCGACGCCTTGCAGGTGGGTAGCTTGTCAGCTAAACGGTCCACCACAGGCTGGAACGCCTCCCCGGCAGTCGACGGACGGAAAGATGGATGCCAAGGTACTTGGCGGGGAAGGGTGCCAACTGGCACTCCATCACCACCACCGCGGCATTCGCCTCTTCCTCCATGCAGGCAATCGCAGAGACCAAACACTTAGTGAAGTTGGTATGTAGGCCCGTCGCATGTCCGAAGAGCTCAAGAATGTCACAGATGGCGTGCAGTTCCATCTCATCCGGGTGGCAGAATATGACCACATCGTCCGCATAAAGCGACACCGTTGTGGCCAACTCCCGCCGCGCCAGGCGTCTAAGAATACCCAGCTCGATCGCCTTGGCGACCGCCCTGTTGAGCGTGTTCATGATTAGCACAAACAAAGACGGCGACAGGGGGTCACCCTGTCTCAAGCCCCTCCTGTGCCAGATGGGAGGACCTGGCTCGCCATTGGGCATCACCCTGGTACTTGCTGTGGATAAAAGAATGGCCACCGACTCACAGTGCGTAGGACCTCAACCAGGAACCCCTAGGAAACTGAGTCAAAGGCCTTAGTAATGTCGAACCAAACATGCTGTCTAGCTCGCAAGTTGGTGCTGAGATCGAGTCTCCAAGCAAGGAAACTGCCGATTGTACAAAGATTCTACAACCGTTTCCAATGTTAAAGTACATTATGTTTCTTCAAGCTTCCTCTTTGCAAGTCGTGAAAGCTAAGGCTGGTCATAGTGCTAGTATTTTAGGTAGTATCATGCATGCTAGGCCAACAAAAATGCTGATGTGACATCTAATTAAGAAGGAAATATATGATTAGAGTAACATAGGTACGAGAAAAGTTAATGCTAAATAGATCTTGTACACAGATTTGTATTAGGATTCTACAAAATAATAAATTTAAAAAATTATGATACTAGTTTATAATACCACTCACTATAAAGATAGATCATAGATAAATATTATATGCATGATATTATTATATAATAGTATGCACTATGACCAGCCTAAGCTCGGATAAGTTTTTCTACCTTTGTTTTCTTGTACACTGAAATTAGTGATTCACTCTTTTCCCTAGTAATGATGCCCGTGTGCCCCATGTGATGTATCTCTACTCCAGCACCTACTACAGATCTATGTCATACATTCAACGTCCTATATGTTAAGTCTCCTTTCTCTTTGGATCCACGATGAAATAAATACCTAGCTCCTCACCTCAGCTCCACCTCCACCTCCTCCCGAATCCAGTTGCTCGCCCTCGCGAAAAGAAAATACACTTGTAAAACTCTGAAATGATCAGGAATCGGAGATTATATAGCCATAGAAACAATGTGTGTGGGCTTGAGAGACATTGGGAATGCGGTGCCCCCATCCGTCCGGACGACCCCAAAAAATGTATGGCACACCCTTGCCTCCACCCAGACTTCAAGGCCGGTTAGACCATGCACTATGTGCATGAAAAGCGAACGCATATAGTGGAGCATCGCATCATGTTATTAGAGCAAAGAAGCGACTCAAATTGTTGGTTCGGTTCAAAGCAAACCATCTATCAGAAACATGCATGGAGGTCCACATGGCAGTGTGAAGTATGCTGGGTTTGAGGAGAGAGATGTTGAATAAAATAGCATTGCATGCCTGACACAGTGCATGCAAAATGCGGCTCCAACGTAGCAGCGAACCCGTAGCGATTCCTACTGCTGACAACTTTTTAATTGAATCGGCGCTACATTGTACATGGTCTTAGGGGAGTCCGGAAACGACCGCCACTTTGGACTTCTACATGGGTAACCAGTCGGCCATCGATTCAAAAGCTGGTCAGCTTTTCTTAAAAGCAAGTATAATAAGTTTTAGTTAGCTAGCTATGAAGATTAAAATAACATATTTGTTTCTAGTTGGAGGAGAGGAAATGTAAGTGGGCTCTTATGCAAGAGCTAGCTTTAGCACGTGCCCCTAGGCAAGTTATGTGAATGAAAGGTGAGTCATCCATTGATAAGTAGTGAAATTCTTATAGCTAACTATTATACGTGTTAGATACATGTTAGCTATAGATGACATGGTATTTTGCTTATAGCCAACAACCGGCTACACTGTTGGAGTTGCTCTAACGGCACTTCATGCACCTTCTTGCTTCCCCACGCATTAGGACTACGGCTTCCCACGTGGTGACAATGAGTTGCCGGTCGGACTCTTCCATTCATCCACCTCGTTGGTTCCCCACGCATTAGGGCTACGGCTTTCCACGTGGTGACAACGAGTTGTCGGTCGGACTCTTCCATGACCTAGGGACGAAGCTGCCCCCATTAAAAGCTAGGAATTTCTTCATTAATAGCATTTGTAAGTTTCAGCTAACTAAGACATAGCTTATGTCTCAATCACGTGCTTCTGCGTTGGATTTTGTTGTAAGATTCATGTTTGATATTGTTTGTATTTTGTTCAGACCCACGTTAAAACACACTAAAGTAATTCAACTCAGACATAAGGTAAGTCACAGTCGACTTAGCATTAGGGACGCCCTTTAACTATAGAGAATGACACCGGTGAAATGTAGATACTAATTTACAGCTGACCCAATTGAACAAGATTTCTAGCTTAGTTGCCCAAACTGAAGGAAATAAATAACTTAATACCGTGAAACAGCTATATATATGGGCCTGTTTAGCCCGTGAGTAATCAACATATTAAACATTAGTTTTTCTTCCATATCACGCACAACAAGTTAAAGGGGATGTTTCCACGGTTCCACATGATCATACAAGGTACACGTAAATATACATCTATAAACATATAGATTTATTAACAAGTTAATGACAAACGACCCCAGAAAACCGATGTCCAGGTCGGCTCAGCCAACTATGGACAGAGTTAAAATAAACCAATTTTCGGCAAGCAAGAATCACGACTCATCTCATCCTTTGCAATTGGTAGTAGCACAGGATATTGTGCAAACAGAACCCGGAGAATCGAGATTACCGCACAATGATGAGAAGCTAGAATCCAGCCCATCCTGATGGCTGATCTACTTTCTTCGCTACCCCGGTGCTGAATCTCTGGGAGGAACTCCCCTGCGCACTTGTTCTGTTGATCTGTGCTGCAGCAGCAGTACTCCCCGATGATGTGCTGAAACCCCACGCATCAGGGGAAGGCCCTGCATTTGTGTTCCTTGTTAAGTTTTGCCTCCCATTGGTTGCATGGTCGACCTTTGGCCTGGCCTGAGCTTTTGCCTCTGGGAATGCCTGCCATGTCTTGGCCTCGGAGCTGGGTAACGACGAGTTGCCTGCAAGCATCCCTTGCTCAAGCTCCCACACCGTCCCTTCGATCTTCTCCTTTCGCTACATGGATTGTAAGTCTCACGTAAGATGCTAGAAATGTTCACAGATAGCAAATGTGTTGTACTAGATATAGATATAGAGTAAGCACCTGAGATCCAAATTCTGGTATCCTTGAGCTGATTTTACTTGAAGGCGGTGTAGTCTCAGCAACAGTGCGCTTCAGCTCTTGGATTTCCTGACGCTGAGAGCGGCAGATTGCTGACAGCTTTTCATACTTGGCCGTCATCTCAGCCTTCTCCAATGTGGTTTTCTTCAACTGCTCCTTCAGATTGGACACTTCAGCTTCAAGCTCAGACATCTTACCAGTAGCAGTGGTCCCCGAATGCAGATTGTTTGCATCAAAGTCTGCGACAAAACTGTTGAAGGGATCTTTCCCAGATATTGTCTTGCTTTGTGATTGTGATGCTTTATTTTTTACATAACTTTGTGGTTCCATGAAAAGATTTGTGTCCGAACCACCCATAAGTCCATTACTGGAAACAATGTTACTTGTATTTCGCAAAGCCTGACCAGAATGACCATGCCTATCTCCAGGGGTACTGCTGCTGATATCCACCCTGCTTTGGTTATACTTTGATGAAGGGGATGGTTTAATTGGTTCCTCGTCGAACATAGGCTTCTTATTATCAGCAACTTGAGAGCCCTGTGCGTGTTGTGTCGCCCAGAATGCACCGAGAGGTGCATCTGCTGCATTTGCACTTCCATGAGATGATGAACTATCAGTTTGTCCTCTTGGAGGCGGAGGAGGGCTCCTTTTAGGCGCCACATGTGTTCTTTTATAAGCACCTACATAGGCGAAACAAGATGATAGTAAAGTGAGACAGTAACCTTGGTCATTCACCAGTTGTGCTATCGCTTCCATGAATATTTATAATAAGCAATCAGACTAGAATACTTTAATCTACCACATTGTGCGGTGCAAGGTGGCATGATAGAAAGGTTAAGTGAGCATAAGCTTATCAAACATGGCATTGCACTATCTAGAACATGACAATGTAGTGATTGACCCAGTCAGATGCCACAGAAATAATAAAATGAGCTCATAAGACAATCAATACAAACATTACCATTAATACCCTCTCAAATGGAATGGTGTGAACTCTCATATTAAATGCTACTCTGTAAGAACTATATGGATGCTCATCAAACAATCATATAATTTGGTGATATCAGACTTATGAAAGATGAGGACTTTTACTTCATTACAAGACATGTAAAATTCAGCTTCATCCAAAATAAGTTTCCTAGAGCCAAATTTCGTAATGACACTTCCTAATTTTAACCCAAAACAAATGCATACTGATATGACAGAATACATAACAAAATGCAGACTAATGCAAACACTGCCTTTTTTCTATTTTCGAAGGGTCCTTGTTTCTCTATGTTTCTTCAAATACAATCAATAGAGTTATACATATACAAAAAGAAATAACATTGATTAAATATGATAGCATACTCTACAAAAGACTCCAAAGTCCAAACTCTCCAGAAAACTATCACTAATTAAAATATTGAATATACTCAGAAAACAAGTGAAGCGCCGCTACAGTTCTTTACCAGCAGAAGAAACAGACATGTCTAAGTGTACACATTACAGATTGCCATTCTAACCATTACTATAAATCAAGAGGTACCCCACATGATCCACAACGTGACCCTACAGATAGCATTTAAAGAAAACCATACCTTCGTCTTGCAAACCCATAGAAATGGCTGCTGAGGCCCCATCAGGTAAACTTTTCTGTAACTCAAGAGGCAGTAGTTCATTAACACGAAACCAGACCTGTCAATTGGACAAAATTGAACATCAGCCAATAATAAACAATGCTTATTTGGCTCCTAAGACTACATGCAGCATTCTATGACTAACCTAGTACCATGGAGATGAATGTCCAATCACCTGCGTGATATCTGGTCTGGCATTTGGAGAGGCTTCCAGCATATCTTTGATCAGCCCTGTGACACTAGTGCTGTACTTTGGTTGCTCTGGAATGCGATAGTTGCCATTAAGGACCTGCAACTTCGACTCTCCATCAAATGCAGATTTGAAGTAACATATTCTATAGAGAAGGCATCCCAGGGCCTGCCAATTGTGGAATAAAAAGTGTTAAAAATCAGTTGTGACGTTACTTTACTTGCTTACTATTCAGGTACTTCGCAGCTGACCCAGGTACTTTGCAGCTGATGCTTATAGTTGTGATCTTGTAATATAACCATTCTGTTCTGACATTACTTTGCTTATTACTATTCAGATATAAATCACTTCCCCGTTATGTTATAACTTTGGAGATGACCTAGTAACGCTGATTAAATCAGAAAATATAGCACATGCTGTGACATTAGTTTACTTGCTTACTATTCAGGTATATGAACCATGAAAACCACATATTCATATGTTATAGACTTACCCAAATGTCGACTTTCTCACTAATGACTTCTCTTCTGTAGAGATCCCACATCTGAAAAAACATGAACACACAGATAAGATCACTGGAGGCCGTACAAAAAGTTATTGATCATGCAGACAACTTATTAACCTCGGGGGCTCTATATGCAGGCGTTGTATGTTTCCTAATGATATCTTCTTCAATCCCCCTATCTTCTGGCTTGTCAAAGCATTTATGGTTTGTTGATGTGCTTCCAAAATCACATAGTTTCCATGCACCATCTAGTCCAAGAAGAACATTTTCAGCTTTCAGATCCCTACAGAAAGGAGGCAGAATGTAAGATCTAGGTGAATACAAGATAAAATGTAAAAAAGGGTTTGCAACAACTAGAAAGTAAGTCCCTCGCTCACACCACAGTCATGCAGGTAAGAACTGCTTGCATATGATATTTTTTCACACACAGATAGCCAAATAACAAGGTATAGGAATATACTATAGGCCAGAATATACAAATGTAATACGGGCAAACAAATAGCAATAGTCAGTTTACTAATGTACCAGCACTCCAGTAGTTGTTAAGTCAACTTAAGTCAACTAATTAAAATAGCGAACAGGTAAAAAAAAAACTAATTAAACAGTGAAACATAACAGCATAACTGTGCAGAAACCTAACTAGTGATACTTGATAAGCATGGCAATCACAAGGCATTCCTACAGAATGAGAACAAAATATGGCTTTGGTATCTGTAAATGACTCGTTCCACGTACCTATGCGCAATTGGTGGTGACTGCCCATGCATAGCGAAAACCGCATTGCAAACATCTCGGAATATCAAAAGTGCCTTCTTCTCCTCATAGTAACCAGTACCTCTGCTCTCCATTGCACTCACCAGGGACTTGTCGCAGAACTCCATGAGAAGCAACGCCTCCTTTGTGCGGCCCATGTCAAAAACATCATGGGCAACCAGTGTGACAACATTGGCATGCCCTTTGAGGAGATTCATCACCTGGATCTCCTTCATGACAAGATCAAGCGATTCCGAGTCATTGCAAATGATGTGCTTCAACGCATACTGCTTTGACGAGTGCAGCGCGTCACACGCAAGATACACGCAGGAGAACCCTCCCTGTGCGATGGCATTGCGCACCGTGATCTTCACGTTTTTTACATCGATGGTGCGGCCATCCAACCCAGCCTGCGCTTTCCCCCCAAAGGGATTGAACCTCCGCATCCTCGGGGTCTAATGCTTCTTCTAATGTTTCTGCATTAAAAGAAAATGGTAAAGACTAAAAGTTGTGGCACGCACAATTGACATAAAGCCAAATATTTACTCTAGCTGCCTTAGAAACCCATAAGTGAGATGCCCAGCAATATAGCTTCAGCAATTAACATATCATAAGCACCGACATGACATGTACGTTAACTGAAGAACATTCTAGAGTGATCGCTCGTAAGCTGATGTTTGGCATTTTGTTTTCCTTGCATGAGGCAAGTGCTCAGCCACAAGCATAACCATTGGAACCTTGTGAGAACAAGGTGCGGGATCCAGTTACGATCCTGCCTGCTTCGTGCTCATGTGTTGGTAGGAAGCCCTGACCATTTCAGGCTCTGCTGCAGTTAGAAGATTAACGATTGGCGCACACCCAATCCTAAGTGCAGAAGTCTTAAGGGTAACCACTTGCAGCGTGTGTTGGCATGATCTAGCTCGAGTATGAACCGAATACAGAGACAAGTACGGGCGGATCTACACGGTGTCCCGGGCGTGCACTCCAAGATTGTGGAGGGTTAGTTTGGGTTCACTTGTGCATGTATTACTACTAAAAGCTCATACCTCAGAAACGAATATCCAAGATCGCGATGCCGGTGAGGCTGGAACGGGAGCGGCGACGCGCGCGAGAGGCAGGCGGAGGGGGTTTGGGGCGCGAGGCGTCGGCGGCGACGCTAAGCTACGGCGCGGAGGCAGCACTGCGGCGCGGCTGCGGTAGACTGCGGCGGAGATTTCATAGCCGCATTGGGTGGGACGGATCGGAGCTCGGGTACAGAATAGGTGAGGAAAGGTGCGGGATCAGATTCCGACGAGGTGGAGGCGGAGGCGCGGCTCTCAGATCGGATGCAGCGTCCGTGAGGTGAGGTGAGGTTCGCCGTCGGCGTCAGGTTCAGCGCACGATCTCGACCTTTTTTGGGGGAGGAAGGTATCTCTGCGTCTCTGTGATGGCTGGTGGAGAGAGATGGAGAAGAGGTGGGCTCTCCGCCTGTGCGAGCGTGATTCCAAAACAGATTTGGATTTTTATCTTGGAGGAGGAATGGCTATTGTTATTTTGTTTTTTTTTCTATGGTTTATTATTAGTTTTTGTTAGATTTTTTTTGGGGCCATGGCATGAACAAAAGGTTCCAGAGCCGCCTTCTGTGCGTGGAGTTTCGAATAAAAGTATTGTTTTTATTAGATTATGTTAGGATTTTGGTAGCCGCCTTCTTGTTGGTTTCCCCTCAATGGAGATGGCATCGTCTGCAATAAGTGATCTTCGGCCTTTCGTTCGCGACGAGATCTTCTTCCCGGCGTCAATGGTGGTGTTGAACAATCACAATTTTCTAGGTATGGACCTTCGGATCTTGCTTCGCCAGATCGATTTTGGATCTTTTGTCGTTGTTGCCGCGAGGAGGATTATCCTCGCAGTTTTTGTCCCGGCTGTTACGTAATCGACAATGGTGATTCGTACTCTCGTTTCTCCATCGACGACGATAAAGTTAGTTGGTTATTATTCCCTGACATACTAGTGTTGGTACTCTTGCCGATGTTGTATGACTGCTTTAATGGTTGCGTGCATGCACGCAGCCTTGGCATTGCGGCTCAAAAATTATGGGAGAACTTTCATCGGTATCTACAGGTCTATGGTTCGTTATCTATCTTTGGCTGCCTTCAGAAGAGTACAAGATTGTGTTCTGGAAGAAGAAAGAAATTGAAGACCTCGAAGATTTGTTACTATCTTTTAAACTTTATTTTGTAATCGTTGAAGTCAGTTCATGTATCTTTACAATGTACTATTTGTTGCTATGAATATATGTGGTATTGATTGTCAAAAAAAAAGGTTCCAGAGCCGCCACCCCGATTTCCGAGCTCCGCTCAGCGCGACAACATCTAGGACCAAAGGCCACGCTAGGACGAAGGTTCCGCTGCGAGAGGGACGAGAGCCCGCCACCACGTTTTGTTAGATAAGGGGTAAATCCATCTTTTGCACATGTAGATACACACCATCATATGGCCGCTTAAGAAGGGAGACGAACACATGCTTCTTTTTCCTAAGGCCGCTAACAACAGGAGGCGAATAAACAAGATTCTCTAATTGGGTACGGGAGAAGGAATTGTGGAAGACACTTGGTTCGAAACAAAATAACAAGTTTAATTAAAATCACTTTGTACTACATAAAAGAGAACACACATACCAAACTAAAAACTACACATAAACCCTCTCGAGACATATGACCTAAAGGTATGAAACATTAATAGACAATTGGTGTCAATGGTATGCTTATTGCAAGCAACAACTCCACTCTCCTCTATGTTGAGGATGTTGCTTCTGCGGAGATGATGCACCGAGGAATGAAGAATGGTGGAAACTCTGTCGCCTGCAACCATATCATGATGGAAGCAGATTGCATGGAAGTCGTCAAGATGTTGAAGAATGGTGGAAAATCTGTTGGCCGGGCAACACCAATTTATGAGGAATGTTATTTTTAGTGCCATAGTTTTACTCTTGTCTTATTTACTCATTGTCTTAGGAAAGCCAATAAGGCAGCTAATCTTCTGGCTAGTAGAGAGAAGGGGCCACAATTCCTTATGTGGTAGGAGGAACCTCCCGATTATATTGTTAATGTAATTATGGATGATGTAAGTGTGTTTTGGGAGTAATAAAGCCTGCCACATAGTGTCATTTATAGTCTAAATTGATTGCATCATGCCATGAGTGCCCTACCGACACTTATTACCTTGTTGTGCGATGGCCACTAACTCGCCACTTGTCATTCTCGGAGTGAATAATGTTTATATGGAGTTCCATCAAAGCCTACCTGGCGTCCACATGGACAAAGATCAAGAAAAATAAATAAAAATCTAGGTAACAAAAGTCTATGGCCATAGGGAGAAGGCTATCATCTCCTACTAGATAAATTCCTAATTCACCTTTTTGGGCTTCTTCCACTCTTATATAAAGCAGTATAATTTTACAATCTTCTTCCTTGAAAGAAATACCACCTCCTCAACTAAGGAACAAACCTTGTATTTCCTGGAATAGAAGAGCAAAGCGGTTTAGTCAATAAGTCAAATAAGACAAGAAAGATAAATGAGGAATTCAAAGATGAAGATCCCTCCAGGATTAGTGGACTAAGTTTTACATGTGTACCCTTTCCATCTACCACGACTTGGTCATTTGTCAAGGACCCCTTGTCTGGTGGAGGTTCATTCACGTCCAACTTAATACAAGAAGGGGGAAAGTTAGAGCCCCAAGACCGTTCCGAGGCTCTAGTTTAAGTCTCGTATGAATTTGTACTTGCATCGATCAGGGAGCTTGGCTTCATCCTTCGAAAGTCTCCAATAGCCCAAGTTCCATGTCCCCTCACCCAGTTTCAAGTTTCCAAGCGTAGGAGTAGGGTGTATTCGAACTATCCATTTGAAACTATTTAAAAAAATCATTGTCGTAGCTCTCGTAAAGGGTATAACAACTTCCGTCATAAGGGTGACATGCGCATTCCCTACTCATCAATACTACTCAACAATCACTTTGTTCGAAACACCCTTTATTCTCTTGTTGTGCGTTTACAACAACACTGATGATGCAAAGTAGCATCTGGACAACATATGCATGACATGTGGTGAGAATTGGAGATTGTCGATGTCTCTGCCGCCAACGGTACATGGTGATGCACTATTGATCCACAAAAAAACACATCTATACATAGCAAAAAAATCTAAGCATCGAATTCATTAATCCAACCATGCATGACATCGATAGGCTCTAAGACCATGGCGAGAGCATTTTATTTTTTTGGAGCAACCGGCAGGAGCACTGCCTTTTCATTAAGAAGAGGGAAATTTGGTCAGTTTATAAGGAAAACTGACCGAAAACCGTACAACCCAAACACCACACACCGGCCCCGAGGCTGCACACCACACGAGCCGATGACACTCCCGCCCTAGCAAGAAGTGGCAGCACTCAAAAACAGAAAGCTCTCGAAGCCGCCGCTCCGATGTCCACACCGGTCCCGAGACCGCGCACACTGGCGAGAACTGGAAAACACCCAAACACAACACACCGGTCCCGAGGCCCCGCACGCTACGAGCCGATGACACTTCAGCCCAAGCTAGAAGGGGCGACGCTCAAAGAAAAGAGAGATCCGGAGCCGCCGCTCCGGCGTCCACACCGGTCCCGAGACCGCGCACCAGCCTGGCCGGCGAGGCAGATACCACACAAAGCATGCCAAAACTTGCCTAGCGGAGAACCAGACCTCCAAGGCAACGACCCCAAGGGGGAGACGACAATGGCGCCGCCGATGCCCGCTTTAGCGAAAGCCAAAGCTCAGGTTTTCACCCGGAGAGTCTGAGGCTTCACAAGACAAGGGAGGTGAAGGAGCTCCTCGACAATGCCTCCAACGAGGGAGCGACGTCCAAGGACGCCGACATCGCCGGCACCAACCGAAGTGGATGCAGTGCTTTCGCGCGGAGTTCACCCAAAACCAAGTCGTTGAAGCCTATCCACGAAGGCGAAGAAGACACTGAAAGGATCGTATGCCCCACCTAGAGGGGGGGTGAATAGGTGCTAACCAATTTTTAGTTCTTTTTCCAATTTAGGCTTGACACAAAGGTAAATTCTCTAGATATGCAACTAAGTGAATTTACCTATATGACAAGGTTATCACTAAGCAAGATATAGCTACACAATATATAGGAGATAGAATAGGATAGAGGTAACCGAGAGTGGAGCACGCGATGACACGGAGATGATTTCCGTAGTTCCCTTCCTTTGCAAGAAGGTACGTCTACGTTCGGAGGAGTGTGGTCGCTACGAAAGCCAGACCAACAGCCAAGACTTCTCAGATCTCTGTGAGCAACGCCACGAAGGCCTAGCCCACTTCCACTAATTCCTCGAGGCGGAAACCGGGCCTTTACAAGGTTCTTGGGGCACACATCCACAACCGAATTGGAGGCTCCCAAATCTGTAACAATACAACAATCAACAACAACACATCAACACAAATCAACTAGGGAACCAAATAGGAACACTAGCATGAGATCCCTCAAACAAATGAGGGGAAATAAAGAACGCTTCGGTGAGGATGTAGATCGGTGGCTTCTCCTTCGAATCTCCAAAGATCAAGAGCTTTGGTTGGGGGAGGAAGGAGATCTTGCAAATCTTGTGTTTCTTGAGGTGGCTCTAATGGTGGTGAAACTTGGCAGATTTTTCTTGCAATGATTGAGCAACTTGTCCCTTTGGAGAAGAGAGCTATTTATATGATTGGGGCTCTCAGATCTGACCGTTTGGACCATTTCTCGTAACACGGAAGTTCCGGCCGGGGGCAAGTTCCTGGCCGAAGTATCGGCCAGAGGCCCGAACTTCCGCCGGGAAGATTCTTCGTCGCAACCTGTCGGAAAAAGATAGGGGCGGAACTTGGGCGGAACTCCGGTGACCGGAAGTTCGGCTAAGTTCAAAATATAGAAAAAGCATCGGACATCTGAGCCACAAATCGACTTTCGGAACTTGTCGGAAGTTGGGCGAAGTTCCGCTTGACCGGAACTTCCGACCACCATCACCGGAACTTCCGCCGAGAATAAAACCTATGAACAGATCTGCGCGAAGGGCTGAAGCATCAAGGAACTTCCGTCTGGGCCGGAACTTCCGCCGAAATAAAAATACCTTCGAACTTCGTAACAGCCATACCATTTCACCGATCAAGTATATTTCTCGAAACCTGTACCTGTCTACATCAACACACATAAAAATATAACTAGTGTTGACATCAAACACACAAAACCCAAAAGGGCGGGAAATGTTCTTTCAATCTCCCCCTTTTTGGTGTTTGATGACAACACAAGTATTTGCAAGGAATGAATAATGTCAACCAACAATGTGGGAGATATAGAGGAGCTCCCCCTAAATCTTGCATCCGTCTTCCATGGGTTAGCAATATAACATAGTGATAAGCATATGGATAAAAAATATCATGCACACATAGATAACCATGGAAGACTCACATACGGAGTTTACCATCCACATAGATAAGGTTCCAAACACATAGATAGAGTTTACAAGCCAAATAAACTAGGAACATAGTTCGACACCACAAGGATAAATAGAGTCACAAGCGATAAAAATCAAAGCCAACACAAGCTTGTGACTCCCCCATGCAAATACCCAACGGAGAGCAACCTAGTAAGGTTCTCACTCTCCCCCTTTGGCACCAAGGCACCAAAAAGGGATAGGAGAAACTACTCGTCCCAAGGGTCGGCGTTAGCCCAGCCGGGAGGGAGGTTCGATGGAGCGCCGGGGTAGGGAGGAGTGTGAGGCGGAGACTCGATCTTGAGGCCATCTGGAGGAAGAGGCATGCCTTGAGAGACCCACTCAGCCTCGGAGTGATGTTCTCCTCGGATCCTGGAGGAGACACGTCCACACTAAGAGCCCTCATGATGCTCTTGACGAACCGAGACTTCTTGGCTTCGCATGCTGCGATCTGACGGTGGTTGGTGCAGGTGAGGCAAAATCTGTCTCATGCGGCGAGCAAGCTTAGAAGCCCAGCTAGGTGGCTTCTCATCCATGGGGGCAACATCTTCTATGGGGGCGTTGTGGCGCTTGGTCCTCAAAACCTTCACTTCATGGGATGTAACATTGAGAGGAATGGAGTGAAGGAGGGAAGTCTGACAAGTATCAACCCAAGTGTCCTCAATGAGCTTAATAATGTATGGGGCATATGAGGGAAGCTTCTTCTCCATCACACATGACCACATCTCATTGTAGATGTAGTCCATCACATCAAGCTTCTCACCGGTGCCCCTCTTAGCAAAGGATTTTGCCATAAGATCGACTTCATATAAATGCAACTCATCAAGGTTGCCACCCTTTGGTCCAATGGTTTCCCGGTAGACCCTAAGCATAATGTCCCAAGTAGGGAGAAGATCCGCACTCTTGCCCGGGACACCCCAACCTTTGATGTAGAGGTTCTCCAAGACTTCCCTTGGTTGAGAAAATGAGCTATCATAGCACCTCCAACCATTTGCATCTACGCCCGGGAGGCGAGGGTATCCAAGGGCACTTCCAAACTTTGCCAAGTTAGACTCAAGGAGCCTTTCATGAGACATCCACCTGAAAGTTTTTGCTGCATCTGAATCAAAGTGGACGGTGGCATAGAATTGGTGGATCAACCCGATATCATAATCCTTGTTGAGCTCCATAATGGGATAGAGCCCAAACTCTCCACACATAGCATAGGCTTCTTCAAAGTACCTAGAAGCGGCCATCTTGCCGGTGTCAATAGAATGTTGAGGGGCTACCCCCTTCTTGAATGGCACATACACCTCATAGAAAATCTCCTCTTGAGTCTTGTTGTGGAACCGCTTATCCCCAACCCTATTGTTCCGAGGGGTGAGGTAAGGGTTCATGTCACGGAGCTCCTTGTACTCAAGATATTGCAAGTTCTTCACGGAAACATGGACATTCTTGCCTCGAACAGCGGGTGACTTATGCCTCTGAGCAGCTTGCTGACGAGTGGTGAGCTTGGATGGTCTAGTTTGCTCAAGTTCTTCCTCAATCTCGTCCACCGGACCTTTGTTCCTCTTCTTGGAAGAACCTGGGATGGAATCAACAGGATCGGAATGATATAAGAGTGCACACTAGCAAGGAAGCCAAAAACCAGAGCCTACACAGGATATTGAGTAACAGCAGAAAAATTTGCCAGGCCGGAAGTTCCGGTGAGAACCGGCGGAAGTTCCGACCTTTGGAGCCGGAACATCCGGCTGTTCGAAAAACAGCACAGTTTCTCACCAGATCTGTGGCAATGGCTCGTCTAACCGCATTACCACAACATCCTATGCAAGATCTAGTCAAGGAAAGGCATCTAGAGATGTTCTATCATAGCTTTGCCTAGAGTATGCCCTATAGTTCATCTAGTGAGGTCTACCCACACATAGAGAGGGAGAGGGCACAAACCGGGGGGAGCCATGGTGGAGAAGAGGGAGGGGATGCCAATCCACGGAGCCAATCCGGCGGGGTCGCCGGAGAAGGGAGATCCGGCCGGAGGAAGATGCAGCCGCCACCAGGGAGAGAGAGAGAGAATAGATCTTTGGATGGGGAAAAGTGGGGAGTGTGAACCACCCCGTTCCAGGGCGGAAGTTCCGCTCGTTGGAGCCGGAACTTCCGGTCCCACAGAAATCCCACCAACAGACCAGGAACAGCGGACAGACGCTGGCAGAACGGATCCAGCTGGAAGTACCGGCCGAAACGACCGGAACTTCCGGTGAAGCAGGAAAATGTGCCAAGAACTGGAATTTGACAAAGGATTGATGCACTCGGAGAGGGAAAAGAATATGGCTTAGATGAGATAGGCTTAGGACAGATGCGCTAAACTATGAGATGGTACATGATCACTCATTTTTGCAAATAATGCAAATGAAGGCCAAAAGTGAGTGATTTCCCATAAACAAGGAGATGTCAATAAAAACCAATGAAGATCCAAATAACTCCAACTCTTCCCAAAGAAGAGTGTGGTGGCCTAGGCCACCATATATGAGTGTTATGGTATGGCACCGCGAAGATATATCTTGGGTCCAAACCAATACTCATCATTGAAGCTCACATATCAACATATGATATAACGAGAATGATATCTTTAATGTTGGCATTATGGGGGAGGGATAGCTCAATAATTTAAACCGCACTCCCCCTATTTCCATGCCCACATCTAAACCAAATAAAGTTTTGAGACAAAGGTGTGTTTGCAAGATGGTCAAGCTATACTCCTTGAATCAATGATATTTAGCTCATTCCTCAAATAAGAGAACCTTGCTTCATCAAGAGGCTTCGTGAATATATCGGCAAGTTGATCTTTGGTAGGAACATAGATAAGCTCAATATCACCACGGGCAACATGATCCCTAATGAAATGATTCCGGATCTCAATATGCTTCGTTCTTGAATGTTGCACCGGATTATAGGCAATCTTGATGGCACTTTCATTGTCACATAATAGAGGCACTTTGTCACAAATGACACCGTATTCCTTTAAAGTTTGCCTCATCCATAACAATTGAGTGCATCCACTTGCGGCGGCAACATATTTGGCTTCGGCGGTGGAGAGAGATATGCAATTTTGCTTCTTAGAAGACCAACACACCAAGGACCTACCAAGGAATTGGCAAGCCCCGGAAGTTGATTTCCTATCATCCTTGTCACCCGCCCAATCCGCATCGGTATATCCATTGAGAATAAAGCTTGAGCCTTTGGGGTACCAAATACCATACCTTGGGGTATCAACCAATTATCGAATGATTCTTTTGAGAGCCATCATGTGGCTCTCCTTAGGAGAAGCTTGATACCTTGCACACACACCAACACTCAACACTATGTCCGGTCTAGATGCACAAAGGTAAAGCAAGGATCCAATCATGGAGCGATATACCTTTTGATCCACCTCTTTACCATTGGGATCTAGTGCAAGATGACATTTGGTAACCATAGGAGTGGCCACAACCTTCAACTCGGTCATCTTGAACCTCTTGAGCATGTCTTGGAGATATTTTGCTTGATTGATGAAGGTTCCTTCTCTCAATTGCTTGATCTCAAAACCAAGGAAGAACTTCATCTCTCCCATCATAGACATCTCAAACCTATCGGTCATAAGCTTTGAAAATTCATCATTGAAAGCTTTGTTAGTAGAGCCAAAGATAATATCATCAACATATAATTGGCAAACGAAAAGCTCCCCATTGACCCTCTTAGTAAAAAGAGTGGGATCGATTAACCCAACATCAAACCCACGGTCTACCAACAATTCTTTAAGGTGCTCGTACCAAGCTCTAGGAGCTTGTTTGAGACCATAAAGTGCTTTATCAAGCTTGTAGACATGGTTAGGAAAGTTGAGATCCTCGAACCCCGGGGGTTGCTTAACATAAACCTCTTCATGCAAAGGACCATTAAGAAATGCACTTTTCACATCCATTTGTTGTAACTTAAAGTTATGATGCGATGCATAAGCAAGAAGGATACGGATGGACTCAAGGCGAGCCACGGGAGCATAGGTCTCCAAAGTCAATTCCTTCAACTTGAGAGAAACCTTGAGCCACCAATCTTGCCTTGTTCCTCACAATATTTCCAAACTCATCTTGCTTGTTCTTGAATATCCATTTAGTGCCTATAACATTGCGGCACTCCTTTGGCTTCTTTACTAAGGTCCACACTTTGTTGCGCTTGAAGTTGTTGAGTTCCTCATGCATAGCTTCCACCCAATCCGAATCTTCAAGGGCTTCAAACACTTTCTTGGGTTCCACTACGGAGATATAAGCATGATGATTGCTAAAGTTAGCCAATTGCCTTCTTGTGGAGACCTTTGCTCGAACATCACCAAGGACCTTGTCATGTGTGTGTCCACGAATTTCAAGGGTCCTATCTCTTCTTGCTAAACGACGGGCCTCGATCTCCTCCTTGGTTCTTCTTGGCCTTGGAGGTGTCACTTGATCAACTTGATCATTTGGGTCCCCGTCTTGACCTTCAACTTGAGCAACTTCAATTTCTTGAGAGTGCTCAACCTCATGAGCTTGATCTTGGACATCATTTGATGCAGAGTGAATATCAAATGGATACTCATCGGAGCCATCATGAATTCTTGGTTGATCTTGTCCTTGATCTTGTTCATGAGAGGGAGGGTTTTCTTCTTGTTCTTGGGTTGGTGCATCATTAGCTTCAAGAGATGGGGTTTGTGGATGTTGAGAGGATGAGGGCTCCACCGTGGTAGAGCATAGTTCTTCCCGAGACGCCACACCGTGTCCCTCAATGGGGCGAAAAATCCCACACCCATTCTTACTATGGCATCTTGAGGTATTTCATCACCTGCACATACATCAACTTGCCCCACTTGGGAGCCATCATTTTCTTCGAACCTCACACTACAAGATTCGATGATAATCCCGGAGGCTATATCATAGACTCTATAAGTGTGAGATTCGGCACCGTAACCAACAAATATACCCTCCAAAGCTTTAGGAGCGAATTTAGACAAACGAACTCCTTTGATTTTGTAGAAACACTTACAACCGAACACCTTGAAGTATGAGATATTGGGCTTGTTGCCGGTGAGTATTTCATATGGAGTCTTGTTCAATCCCTTGCGGAGATAGAGCCGGTTAGAAGAGTGGCAAGCGGTGGAGATGGCTTCGGCCCAAAAGTTATAGCGGGATTTATACTCCGCCATCATAGATCTTGCCATATCCATAAGAGTCTGTTCTTTCTCTCCGCAACACCATTTTGTTGAGGGGTGTAAGCAGCGGATGATGACGAATCCCCTCATCACTAAGAAAATCATTGAGTGTATAGTTCTTGAACTCGGAGCCGTTGTCACTTCTTATTGCCATAATGAGGAGGTTGTGTTGGCGTTGCACCTCGGTAGCAAAGTCAATGAATATTTGTTGAGTCTCATCTTTCGTCTTGAGAAAGTAGACCCAAGTGTATCTTGAGTAATCATCAACAATCACCAAGCAATGTTTCTTCGCACCATGAGTAACGGGACCAAAGAGATCCACATGAAGGAGCTCCAAGATCCTCTTGGAAGAGATGATAGTCTTGCTTGGATGCGGAGAGTCATGCATTTTGCCTTCAACACAAGCCCTACAAACACGATCTTTGGCAAAAGAAACATTTTCCATTAGTCCCACAATATGGTTCCCCTTGTGAAGACTTTGCAAAGTTCTCATGTTGACATGGGCTAGGCGGCGGTGCCACAACCAACCCACATCCGCCTTTCCGAATAGGCACATCGCACTTGAAGTGGTGGTCCCCGAAAAGTCCACCACATACAAGTTATGTTCGCGATACCCAACGAAAGCGACTTTTAGAGTCTTGCTCCACAAGAGGACCACAATATCATTATCAATAAAGACGGCGAAACCCATCTTGCCAAGGGCGGAAACGGAAAGCAAATTGTAACCAAGGGTTTTGACAAGCATGACATCCACAAGAGTAATGTTGTGTGCAACCACAACCTTGCCAAAACCCATTACCTCGGATGTAGAATTATCGCCAAAGGAGACGGTGATATTATTTATATTGGGCCTCAACTCCTTGACGAGGTTCTTGCTGCCGGTTGATGGCGTGTAACACACACGTTCGTTGGGAACCCCAAGAGGAAGGTATGATGCACACAGTAGCAAGTTTTCCCTCAGAAAGAAACCAAGGTTTATCGAACCAGGAGGAGCCAAGAAGCACGTTGAAGGTTGTTGGTGGCGGGATGTAGTGCGGCGCAACACCAGGGATTCCGGCGCCAACGTGGAACCTGCACAACACACCAAAGTACTTTGCCCCCAACGAAACAGTGAGGTTGTCAATCTCACCGGCTTGCTGTAACAAAGGATTAGATGTATAGTGTGGATGATGATTGTTTGCAGAAAATAGTAAAGAACAAATATTGCAGTAGATTGTATTTAATATAAAAGAATGGACCGGGGTCCACAGTTCACTAGAGGTGTCTCTCCCATAAGATAAATAGCATGTTGGGTGAACAAATTACAGTCGGGCAATTGACAAATAGAGAGGGCATGACAATGCACATACATGATATGATAAGTATAGTGAGATTTAATTGGGCATTACGACAAAGTACATAGACCGCTATCCAGCATGCATCTATGCCTAAAAGTCCACCTTCAGTTATCATCCGAACCCCTTCCGTATTAAGTTGCAAACAGACAATTGCATTAAGTATGGTGCGTAATGTAATCAATAACTACATCCTCGGACATAGCATCAATGTTTTATCCCTAGTGGCAACAGACATCCACAACCTTAGAACTTTCTGTCACTGTCCCATTTAATGGAGGCATGAACCCACTATCGAGCATAAATACTCCCTCTTGGAGTTAAGAGCAAAAACTTGGCCAGAGCCTCTACTAATAACGGAGAGCATGCAAGATCATAAACAACACATAGGTAATAGATTGATAATCAACATAACATAGTATTCTCTATCCATCGGATCCCGACAAACACAACATATAGCATTACAGATAGATGATCTTGATCATGTTAGGCAGCTCACAAGATCCAACAATGAAGCACATAAGGAGAAGACGACCATCTAGCTACTGCTATGGACCCATAGTCCAGGGGTGAACTACTCACTCATCACTCCGGAGGCGATCATGGCGGTGAAGAGTCCTCCGGGAGATGATTCCCCTCTCGGCAGGGTGCCGGGCGATCCCTGAATCCCCCGAGATGGGATTGGCGGCGGCGTCTCAGTAAGGTTTTCCGTATCGTGGCTCTCGGTACTGGGGGTTTCGCGACGGAGGCTTTAAGTAGGCGGAAGGGCAGGTCAAAGGGCGTCACGGGGGACCCACACAGCAGGCCGCGCGGCCAGGGCCCAGGCCGCGCCGCCCTGGCGTGTCATCGCCCGTGGCCCCTTCGTCTTCTCTTCGGTCTTGGAAGCTTCGTGGCAAAATAGGACCCGGGCGTTGATTTCGTCCAATTCCGAGAATATTTCCTTTGTAGGATTTCTGAAACCAAAAACAGCAGATGGCTCTTCGGCATCTTGTTAATAGGTTAGTGCCGGAAAATGCATAAATATGACATAAAGTATGCATAAAACATGTAGATATCATCAATAATGTGGCATGGAACATAAGAAATTATCGATACGTCGGAGACGTATCATCCCCAAGCTTAGTTGCTCGTCAGGAGGTAAACGATAACAAAGATAATTTCCAGTGACATGCCATCATAACCTTGATCATACTATTGTAAGCATATGTAATGAATGCAGCGATCAAAACAATGGTAATGACATGAGTAAACAAATGAATCATAAAGCAAAGACTTTTCATGAATAGTACTTCAAGACAAGCATCAATAAGTCTTGCATAAGAGTTAACTCATAAAGCAATAAATCAAAGTAAAGGTATTGAAGCAACACAAAGGAAGATTAAGTTTCAGCGGTTGCTTTCAACTTATAACATGTATATCTCATGGATAGTTGTCAATGCAAAGTAATATAACAAGTGCAATATGCAAGTATGTAGGAATCAATGCACAGTTCACACAAGTGTTTGCTTCTTGAGGTGGAGAGAGATAGGTGAACTGACTCAACATAAAAGTAAAAGAAAGGTCCTTCAAAGAGGAAAGCATCGATTGCTATATTTGTGCTAGAGCTTTTATTTTGAAAACATGAAACAATTTTGTCAACGGTAGTAATAAAGCATATGTATCATGTAAATTATATCTTACAAGTTGCAAGCCTCATGCATAGTGTACTAATAGTGCCCGCACCTTGTCCTAATTAGCTCGGATTAACACGGATTATCATTGCATAACATATGTTTCAACCAAGTGTCACAAAGGGGTACCTCTATGCCGCCTGTACAAGGGTCTAAGGAGAAAGTTCGCATTTGGATTTCTCGCTTTTGATCATTCTTCAACTTAGACACCCATACCGGGACAACATAGACAACAGATAATGGACTCCTCTTTTAATGCTTAAGCATTCAACAGTTAATATTCTCATAAGAGATTGATGTTTTATGTCCAAACTGAAACTTCCACCATGATTCATGGCTTTAGTTAGCGGCCCAATGTTCTTCTCTAACAGTATGCATACTCAAACCATTTGATTGTGAAAACCGCCCTTACTTCAGACAAGACGAACATGCATTGCAACTCACATGATATTCAACAAAGGTAAAAAGTTGATGGCGTCCCCAGAAAACATGGTTACCGCACAACAAGCAACTTAATAAGAGATAAAGTGCATAAGTACATATTCAATACCACAATAGTTTTTAAGGCTATTTTGTCCCATGAGCTATATATTGCAAAGGCGAATGATGGAAATTTAAAGGTAGCACTCAAGCAATTTACTTTGGAATGGCGGAGAAATACCATGTAGTAGGTAGGTATGGTGGACACAAATGGCATAGTGGTTGGCTCAAGGATTTTGGATGCATGAGAAGTATTCCCTCTCGATACAAGGTTTAGGCTAGCAAGGTTATTTGAACAAACACAAGGATGAACCGGTGCAGCAAAACTCACATAAAAGACATATTGTAAACATTATAAGACTCTACACCGTCTTCCTTGTTGTTCAAACTCTTTACTAGAAATTATCTAGACCTTAGAGAGACCAATTATGCAAACCAAATTTTAGCAAGCTCTATGTATTTCTTCATTAATAGGTGCAAAGTATATGATGCAAGAGCTTAAACATGAGCACAACAATTGCCAAGTATCAAATTATTCAAGACATTTTAGAATTACTACATGTAGCATTTCCCGATTCCAACCATATAACAATTAAAGCAGTTTCAACCTTCGCCATGAACATTAAAAGCTAAGAACACATGTGTTCATATGAACCAGCGGAGCGTGTCTCTCTCCCATACAAGCATTTATTCAAACAAAAACAAAAACAAACAGACGCTCCAAGTAAAGTACATAAGATGTGACCGAATAAAAATATAGTTTCAGGGGAGGAACCTGATGATGTTGTCGATGAAGAAGGGGATGCCTTGGGCATCCCCAAGCTTAGACGCTTGAGTCTTCTTAAAATATGCAGGGTGAACCACCGGGGCATCCTCAAGCTTAGAGCTTTCACTCCTCTTGATCTTAGTATATCATACTCCTCTCTTGACCCTTGAAAACTTCCTTCACACCAAACTTCAAGCAAACTCATTAGAGGGTTAGTGCACAATCAAAAATTCTCATGTTCAGAGGTGACACAATCATTCTTAACACTTCTGGACATTGCACAAAGCTACTGGACATTAATGGATCAAAGAAATTCATCCAACATAGCAAAAGAGGCAATGCGAAATAAAAGGCAGAATCTGTCAAAAACAGAACAGTCCGTAAAGACGAACCTGGAAGGGGCACTTAACTTGCTCAAACGGAAAAACTCAAAACTAATGAAAGTTGCGTACATATCTGAGGATCACGCAAGTAAATTTGCATATTTTTTTGATTTTTTACAGAGACTTCTGCGCGAATTCGTGACAGACAGCAATGTCTGTTTCTGTGCAGCAATCCAAATCTAGCATCAACTTTACCATAGAGACTTTACTTGGCACAAAAACATGATAAGGAGAGGTTACTACAGTAGTAAACAACTTCCAAGACTCAAATATAAAACAAAGTACTGTAGTAAAAACATGGGTTGTCTCCCATAAGCGCTTTTCTTTAACGCCTTTCAGCTAGGCGCAGAAAGTGTGTATCAAGTGTTATCAAGAGATGAAGCATCAACACTAGTACCAGGGGTGTTAGGAGTTGCCTCAACAATGCATGTTATCTTATCTATGTAAGTTTCAGAGGCTCCAGGGGTGTTAGGAGTTGCCTCAACAATGCATGTTATCTTATCTATGTAAGTTTCAGAGGCTCCCTTTTCATTATTCTTAGGCTTGCTATTCTCATTAAACAAATTTTCAGGAACAAGCCAACCATAGTTATTTTCTAGAGCTTCATGCATTCCTAGGAGCTTACTAGGTATCGGTACTTTAATATCCCCTCCATCATTAACATTATTAGTGTACATTATTCTATCCATGTCCATTTTTTCAAGTGTTCTTGCAACATCAGGATAAAAGCCAAACCTCTTATGCTTAATAAAAACTTTTCTCGCTTCTTTAGCTATATCATCAAATTCTCTAAGAAGGACTTCTAAAACAAAATCTCTCTTTTCTCCCCTTTCCATATCAGAGAGTGTAAGAAACATATGTTGAATTATAGGATTAAGATTAACAAACCTAGTTTCCAACATGCGTACTAAAGAGGCAGTAGCACCTTCATAAGTAGGAATAACTTTTGCCAAGGATCTATCTTCAAAATCTTCAACTTTACTAACATGAGTGAAAAATGCTTCTATATTATCTCTTCCAATGATAGACCCACGTCCTACCGGTATGTCTTTTAGAGTGTACTTAGGAGGAAACATGATGAAATAAACAAGAGGTAAACAAAGTAAATGCAAGTAACTAATTTTTTTGTGTTTTTGGTATAGAGAACAAGACGGTAAATAAAGTAAAACTAGCAACTAATTTTTTTGTATTTTTATATAATGCAGCAAACAAAGTAGTAAATAAAATAAAGCAAGACAAAAACAAAGTAAAGAGATTGGATTGTGGAGACTCCCCTTGCAGCGTGTCTTGATCTCCCGGCAACGGCGCCAGAAAAAGAGCTTGATGGCGTGTAACACACACGTTCGTTGGGAACCCCAAGAGGAAGGTATGATGCACACAGTAGCAAGTTTTCCCTCAGAAAGAAACCAAGGTTTATCGAACCAGGAGGAGCCAAGAAGCACGTTGAAGGTTGTTGGTGGGGATGTAGTGCGGCGCAACACCAGGGATTCCGCGGCGTGGAACCTGCACAACACACCAAAGTACTTTGCCCAACGAAACAGTGAGGTTGTCAATCTCACCGGCTTGCTGTAACAAAGGATTAGATGTATAGTGTGGATGATGATTGTTTGCAGAAAATAGTAAAGAACAAGTATTGCAGCAGATTGTATTTAATGTAAAAGAATGGACCGGGGTCCACAGTTCACTAGAGGTGTCTCTCCCATAAGATAAATAGCATGTTGGGTGAACAAATTACAGTCGGGCAATTGACAAATAGAGAGGGCATGACAATGCACATACATGATATGATAAGTATAGTGAGATTTAATTGGGCATTACGACAAAGTACATAGACCGCTATCCAGCATGCATCTATGCCTAAAAAGTCCACCTTCAGGTTATCATCTGAACCCCTTCCGGTATTAAGTTGCAAAAAACAGACGATTGCATTAAGTATGGTGTGTAATGTAATCAATAACTACATCCTCGGACATAGCATCAATGTTTTATCCCTAGTGGCAACAGCACATCCACAACCTTAGAACTTTTTCACTGTCCCAGATTTAATGGAGGCATGAACCCACTATCGAGCATAAATACTCCCTCTTGGAGTTAAGAGCAAAAACTTGGCAGAGCCTCTACTAATAACGGAGAGCATGCAAGATCATAGACAACACATAGGTAATAGATTGATAATCAACATAACATAGTATTCTCTATCCATCGGATCCCGACAAACACAACATATAGCATTACAGATAGATGATCTTGATCATGTTAGGCAGCTCACAAGATCCAACAATGAAGCACATAAGGAGAAGACAACCATCTAGCTGCTATGGACCCATAGTCCAGGGGTGAACTACTCACTCATCACTCCGGAGGCGATCATGGCGGTGAAGAGTCCTCCGGGAGATGATTCCCCTCTCCGCCCGGAGGCGATCTCCGAATCCCGAGATGGGATTGGCGGCGGCGGCGTCTCAAGGTTTTCCGTATCGGGGCTCTCGGTCACGGGGGTTTCGCGACGGAGGCTTTAAGTAGGCGGAAGGGCAGGTCAAAGGGCGTCACGGGGACCCACACGACGGGGCGCGCGGCGGGGCCTGTGCCGCCCGCCCAGCGTGTCATCGCCCCGTGGCCACTTCGTCTTCTCTTCGGTCTTCGGAAGCTTCGTGGCAAAATAGGACCCTGGGCGTTGATTTCGTCCAATTCGAGAATATTTCCTTTGTAGGATTTCTGAAACCAAAAACAGCAGAAAACAGCAACTGGCTCTTCGGCATCTTGTTAATAGGTTAGTGCCGGAAAATGCATAAATATGACATAAAGTATGCATAAAACATGTAGATATCATCAATAATGTGGCATGGAACATAAGAAATTATCGATACGTCGGAGACGTATCACCGGTCATATGACTTGTACATCCACTATCAAGTACCCATTTTGAACATCCGGCGGCATAGTCCTACATGAGATCAATTCTTGGATTTAGGTACCCATTTCTCAATGGGTCCTCTTTTGTTAGCGACAAGGTTCTTTGGGACCCAAATAGACCAAGCAACATAACCATCATATGGGCCAACATTCTTAGCATAAACATCACCATAATAATCTTTAAATAAAACATAGTGAGGGTTAGCATTTCCCGCATCATCATCATTAATGGTTTTGCCCTTAGGAGCTTCACCATTAGTGATATCTTTCTTCTTCTCTTGTGCGGGCTTGGCCTTTTGCTTGTTTGCCTTCTTTGCCTTGGCCCCATAACCAAGGCCCTCCTTCCCATTGTTTGATCTTTGCTTACTCAAAAGATCATCCAAAGAAAGTTTACTTTGGGAGAGGAGGCCTTAGCAAGTTCATCCTTCAACCTAGTATTTTCCTCAATAACATTTGCATGATCACATGAAGGAGTAGAGGAACTAGGCACATCATATGAAGCAAGCCTAATTTGAAGTTGCTCAAAATACTTGGATAGGAGAGTGTATTCACTCTTCAAAGCTTTGTGAGCTTTGTCTAGCTCATCTAGATCCTTCACAAGTTTCTCATGATCAACATCAAATTGGGCCTTTTCCTTTTTAAGCACTTTAGTCTTAGCCCTAGCAAGATATCTAGCTTTAGTGAGCTTGTTAATTTTATCTTGAGGCTCTTCAAGAGTTTCTAGCCTCTCCTCAAGAGAAGCTATAGTTTCTTGACTTTCTCAAGAGCATTTTTAAGAGCATGGATTTCAAGAGAGTCTTCTCTCTCTATTTGACCCTTTTTCTCAAGAGTATGATTTTGTTGAGCTATACGAGCCATGAGGTTTGAAACATGCTTTTTAGTGTTACCTTGTAGGTTGAGAATGAATTCATCAAACTCTAGCATTTCTTGTTTCACTTTTAGACTAGCATCATCAACCCCTAGATCACTAGATATGTTAGGCATAGAGGGGCTAGGAGATGATACCTCGGAGGATTTAGCCATGAGACAACTTTCTTCCTCCACATGAATGACCTCATTGGGGGATTCACTTGGTGATGAAGAGTTAGTGGAGAGGGAGGCAAGAGCGACCAATCCATTAGAGGTTGCATCTTCTTCATCATCAACATCATCATCTCCGGAGGTATATTCTTCTTGAGTTGATAGCACAATAGATGTGTCCAAGGAGGACCTTGCCATGAAGCAATGTGCATTCTTGATATGAGGATTCTCATTGGGGGACTCAAAGAGAGATGAAGAGGGAATGTTGGTAGTGGCAATGGCGGCCACTTCCTTTGAGCTTTCTTCTCCTTCATCACCACTAGAACTTTCAACTTCATCGGAAGAATATTCTTCCCTTGTTACTAGCACAACTCTTGAGGGCCTCTTGCCCTTCTTGGTCTTGTTGTTTTAGAGTTTCTTGTTGGGGGCTTTTGAATATTTGCCCTTTGTGTCTTTGCTCTTGTCCTTGGGAATGAGCCTTCCATTATGAAGCTCTCTATTCTCATAGGGGCATTCGGCAATGAAGTGGCGCTTGTCATCACAATTGTAGCATGATCTTGTCTTTGGACCAAAGCTAGTGAACCCACTTTTGTGGTTTCTCTTGATGTTGTCTTCCTTGGCCTTGGAGGGGTCAACCCAAAAGGACTTTGCATGGAAGGCCATGTGATCATGGTAGTGGCATTCCAAATCTTCCGGATAGGACATACTCCAAGATGCCCTATATGTTGGAGATTGTTGACGTCAGAAACCCACCGGCGGGCAGCGACTGGTCAACACCGTAGAGCCGGGAACAACTAGGGTTGCGGCTGGCCCCAGCCTCGAGCGACGGCCCGCGCCTCTGGTCGCGCGCCGATGCAAATTGCAAGGGCGTGCCACCTGACCTATACCTGGTCAGAAGGTGTGGATGATGCCTCGCTTAGTTTCCTGCAGGGCACACACGTACACGTTAAATACGAGCCTCGATCGGCTCTCAGGTTATCCTATGAATCGGCTCAAGGAGCCGATCCACCCATGATTCGTCCAAGGTGGCCGAATATATGGTGGTCCTACTTGATCAAGATAAAGCATATGAGATCTACGACGATTTAGGGTTTTCACCGCATAATCGGATCATCCTACTCACGATTGGGCCTCGCGCTCGCGCACGGTGATCGTAAGCCAATCTTAGACAAGGCCTAAAAACCAACACGAGGTTGATCCTCGGAACGTCCTGTCTAGGGCCAGCAAACTACACCCTACACGCCGCTGGATCCTCCAACCCTTTGTAAGGCCTAACTATTGCAGATGTTAAACTAATCCTTGATGAATCAAGGAGCAACCGTAACGGATCAGATCTACTAAATAATGATCAAGCGGGGTGCCGCCCCACCCATGATGAGGTATAAGGACGGCTAGATGCGCAAGGGTTGCACTACGACAGCATATGATACTAAGAACAATGCTAACCCTAGCACATCTATGATAACTACGTTGCTCGCCATCAAAAAGGCTTCAGTACGAGCAACGCATGAACAACGTAGGCAGGCTCGTGCTGCCTAGATCGCAAGATGCGATCTAGGCAGCATGGTGCTTACCGGAGAAACCCTCGAGACGAAGGGGTTGGCGATGCGCCGAGATTGGTTTGTGTTGAACGTTGGTTGTTGTTTATTTCATAAACCCTAGATACATATTTATAGTCCAGCGGACTTTCTAACGTGGGCGTGCACCTAACCGTGCACGGGTGAAACTCTAACTCTTAACCGATACGTAATCTAACATGGTACAGATACAAGGGCGCACTAGCCCAAACTTGGTACACAAGGCCGATTCACATATTCCTTCCACGTATATATCTTCAAGTTTATCTTGATCGCGGCCCACCTCTGACTTGGTCAAATTCTGGTGATAACACATGCCCCCCTGGTTTTGGAAATGACATTTCCAAAATCATTATGCTTCCTTCCGTCGGGTCATGTCGTGGCAGAGCAGAAATCACCGCAGAATCCCTCATCATGATGCCTTGCCCCTTCCACTTCTCCACGCGTCCGAAAATTTTTCCTGCTAGGCATCACCTCCTCGGAAACTGCTGTGGCATTAAATCTCCCTCACATCCCTTCTATTTAGCCGTTCTAAACAGCTTGCTCCTCCTTCATCTTCCTCGCATTAGCACCCACAAAATCCTCCCTGCCACCATGTCTTCCTCCTCCGAGCTTTCCTATGGGTCCTCCTCCTCCCGCGAGACGCCGCCGGACATCCGTGCCCCGGAAGAATGGGACCTGGAGGACCACGCCTCCTCCATCTGGTCTGAAGACGACCAGTCCCTGACCAGCGGGGATGAAAATCTTCGCTTCTTGTCGACGAGGAACTGGAGCCGGAAAGCGAGGACGACCTCTGGGAAGGCTGCCCCACCTCTGAAGAGGAGGAAGAGGTGGATGACGACGACGACGACGACTCCCTCGAGGGCTACCCGCCGGCGAAGCGCCTCCGCATGTGGTGGGACGACGACAGCAGCGACGATGAAGACGGGGATGAAGCTCCCGTAGAGGGCTATGGGAGTAGCGACGAGGAGCCCATCGGCAGCAGTGCCGATGAGGGTTCCGAGGACGACGACGAGGGCAGTGATGGCCCGTAGATTAGGATCTACTAGCATAGGCCTAGCAGTAGTAGATGGGTCAATAGACCCTTCTTTTGTACTTCTTTCTTTGAGTAATCGGTTCCTCCTTTGTAAGAAATCCTGTTTATCAATGAAGGAGCTTCCCCAATTTGATCTTGCCGATTTCCTCAAACCGCTTTTCAATGAGCCGATAGCAATGCATCGATCCTTCACCCTTCAGTATCCCTCAAATGATGATTTTCTAACTGGTAGATAATGTGGAATCCTCAGGAGAGCCCTTAAATTTCTTCCGCCAGTTTCAACGACCCTCTTTAGTGATCGCTCATCATTTTATGAAGAAGGTAGCAACGGAAGATCGGCCGATGACATCTCAATTGGCTCTTAAACAGAGCCTTACCAGGTCTGCTGCCCCCCGAGCCTTAATCAGGGCGAGGATAAAAGTGGACCAGCCGAACGAGCCATCGTCAGATTCCCCACTGTAGCGCCATGTTAGCCGATTTCAACAAAATCGGCTCTCTAAAAACGCCGATGTCTCAAGGCGAGCCGCCCCCCGAGCCTCAGTCGAGATGAAACCCGTAGTAAGCCATCCAAACGAGTCACCACTAGCCTCTAAGTTGTAATGCAGCAATCAACCGATTCTAATCAAATCGGCTTTTAAAAGCAGCGAACCTTCAGGGTGAGCTGCCCCCCGAGTTTCCTTAGCGCATTCCTTGCGCCTTGCTGGTCAGATCGGCTCCTTTCCTTAGGTGGATTTGATGCAACCCGCCCTTAAACTGCTCTGCACACCCATGCCGCTCCTGACATAGTGACCTTCTGGTCAGAACACTTGTACCTCTTGAGTCGATGGCCCTGCATCGGCTTTCATATCCTTAAGTCGATGTCTGCTGCATCGGCTGTGCTCAAAAAAATTTGAATTTTTTACGGCCGATTTGTGCGTCGGCCCCCATACTTGATAGTGTTACCTCATATCCTCGTGTTTTATCCATCTAGGTGCCCCCCGAGCCGATTCTGTCAAGAGAATTGATGGTATCGGCTCTTTAGGTAGTCCCTGCAAAATAGATGGTGGGGATAATTTTGGCCGATTGCTGGAATCGGCCTCCACGTTGCTTGCTCGGTGAAGGTTTTGTAATGTCCCTTCATAAATTTTTTGGGGGGCCGATCGCAAGGATCAGCCTCGCCATGTTTGCTTATTGACGTGCTCTTGCTACTCGTCCAGGCCGGTGGATAAAACCAGCCCAATCTCTGACTTTATCACGTTGGTGCACTTGCTGTTGTCCACCTTGGGTGCGTCGTATAATCGTGGAGCTCTAAGCTTCGCCGGAAGAACGAGCACCATGTTTGTGCCAGCCGATGTTTCATCATCGGCTTTCCTTTGCTTGGGGCGCCACTCTTTTCTTTGCGGCCGTCCCTCTTCGTCCAGGGTTCTCTGGACTTTCGCAGCCAGATCAGGTCGCGCCTTCCTTAGCGTGTGCAAGTATAACCTTTCGGCTTCCTCCAGACCGCGCAATCGCTGAACCCTGCGCTTTTGGGAACGGCTGAGACCATCAGGACACCACCTTGGCCGATGATACTTATCTTCTTCATCACCGTCCTCTAGTTCCTCGAGATCTTCCATCTGTACGGACTCAGCATGCTTGCTCCAAGGCGGGAGAGGCCCCAGATGCTCGAACACGGACACCTTAGCTGCATCCTTCTTCTTTTGTTTACATTCTGGGCAATTGCCGATCATCGGTAATCGGCTCATCCCGGAATCCCAGCAGTGCCTGAAGAAGGGGCAGTCCCAGTGCCTATCCACGTTGTCCGGCTCCCTTGACCCTCCCTCGGCGTGACGTTCGTACCCGTCGTCGCCTCCGTCACGCTGACGGTACCTCCTGTCCTCTGCATTGGACCGATGACTTCTTTTATCGTCTTCGTCGTAGCGCCGACGTTGGTCATATTGCTGCTCCCACTTGTTGAAGAGACGTACGGAGCGTGGGTGTTGATACCATATGCCTTTCACCTCCTCTGCGGTTAGGTACCGTCTATCGTCGCCTTGGGGCCGGTTGCGTGGAGCGGCCTCCTCTTTGTCTTTGCCACGGGAGTGGCTGCTTTCCGCCTTGTCTTTGTCATGGCGGCTTGCAAGCCCTGCCATGTTGATGCCAAAGGAGAACTCTGGCTTCCTTCTGCGGTGGCTAAGGTCCACCATGTTGACATCAGGCAACGGACGCGTGACTCCGTTGAGCTTGATGCCGTGCGAACGGGTCTTCTCACAGGAGCCGACGAGTTCGGTTTCGAGGACTGCCTTGATCTTGTCATGCTTCTTCTTGAGCTTGTCAGCCAGGTCCTCGTACTTGACCGGAGTGCTTTCCGCCATCTCAGATGTAGATGGCGATGTGGTGGGTGTCGAGGATCGTCCCACTGGGCGTGCCAGAATGTGTTGACGTCGAAACCCACCGGCGGGCAGCGACCGGTCAACACCGTAGAGCCGGAACAACTAGGGCTGCGGCTGGCCCCTCCCTCGAGCGACGGCCCGCAAAGCCTGGTCGCGCGCCGATGCAAATTGCAGGGCGTGCCACCTGACCTATACCTGGTCGAAGGTGTGGATGATGCCTCGCTTAGTTTCTGCAGGGCACACACGTACACGTTAAATACGAGCCTCGATCGGCTCAGGTTATCTGTGAATCGGAGCCGATCCACCCATGATTCGTCCAAGGTGGCCGAATATATGGTGGTCCTGCTTGATCAAGATAAAGCATATGAGATCTACGACGATTTAGGGTTTTCACCGCATAATCGGATCATCCTACTCACGATTGGGCCTCGCTCGCGCACGGTGATCGTAAGCCAATCTTAGACAAGGCCCTAAAACCAACACGAGGTTGATCCTCGGAACGTCCCGTCTAGGGCCAGCAAACTACACCCTACACGCCGCTGGATCCTCCAACCCTTTGTAAGGCCTAACTATTGCAGATGTTAAACTAATCCTTGATGAATCAAGGAGCAACCGTAACGGATCAGATCTACTAAATAATGATCAGCGGGGTGCCGCCCCTGCACCTATGATGAGGTATAAGGACGGCTAGATGCGCAAGGGTTGCACTACGACAGCATATGATACTAAGAACAATGCTAACCCTAGCACATCTATGATAACTACGTTGCTCGCCATCAAAAAGGCTTCAGCACGAGCAACGCATGAACAACGTAGGCAGGCTCGTGCTGCCTAGATCGCAAGATGCGATCTAGGCAGCATGGTGCTTACCGGAGAAACCCTCGAGACGAAGGGGTTGGCGATGCGCCGAGATTGGTTTGTGTTGAACGTTGGTTGTTGTTTATTTCATAAACCCTAGATACATATTTATAGTCCAGCGGACTTTCTAACGTGGGCGTGCACCTAACCGTGCACGGGTAAAACTCTAACTCTTAACCGATACGCAATCTAACATGGTACAGATACAAGGGCGCACTAGCCCAAACTTGGTACACAAGGTCGATTCACATATTCCTTCCACGTATATATCTTCAAGTTTATCTTGATCGCGGCCCACCTCTGACTTGGTCAAATTCTGGTGATAACAAATGAGTCCCTAGTAAGCCTCTTAACTAGCTTGTTGATTAATAGATGATTAGTTTCATAATCATGAACATTGGATGTTATTAATGACAAGGTTATATCATTATATGAATGATGTAATGGACACACCCAATTAAGCGTAGCATAAGATCACTTCATTAAGTTATTTGCTATAAGCTTTCGATACATTGTTACCTAGTCCTTATGACCATGAGATCATGTAAATCACTTATGCCGGAAAGGTACTTTGATTACATCAAACACCACTGCGTAAATGGGTGGTTATAAAGGTGGGATTAAGTATCCGGAAAGTATGAGTTGAGGCATATGGATCAATAGTGGGATTTGTCCATCCCGATGACTGATAGATATACTCTGGGCCCTCTCGGTGGAATGTCGTCTAATATCTTGCAAGCATATGAATAAGTTCATAAGAGACCACATACCACGATACGAGTAAAGAGTACTTGTCAGGAGACGAGGTTGAACAAGGTATAGAGTGATACCGATGATCAAACCTCGGACAAGTAAAATATCGCGTGACAAAGGGAATTGGTATCATATGTGAATGGTTCATTCGATCACTAAGTCATCGTTGAATATGTGGGAGCCATTATGGATCTCCGATCCCGCTATTGGTTATTGGTCGGAGTGAGTACTCAACCATGTCCGCATAGTTCGCGAACCGTAGGGTGACACACTTAAAGTTGGATGTTGAAATGGTAGAACTTGAATATGGAATGGAGTTTGAATATTTGTTCGAAGTCCCGGATGAGATCCGGACATCACGAGGAGTTCCGGAATGGTCCGGAGAATAAGATTCATATATAGGATGTCATTTTATGTTTGAAAATGATCCGGTGCATTTATGGAAGGTTCTAGAAGGTTCTAGAAAAGTCGGAAGAAATCACTTTGGAAGGCGGAGTCCCGAAGGGACTCCACCACCCATGGCCGGCCAACCCTAGAGGGGTGGAGTCCCAAGTGGACTCCACCATAGGGGCCGGCCACCCCCCACATGGAAGGGTGGGAATCCCACTTGGGTGGGAGTCCCACCTTGAGTAGGTTTCCCTACAACATGGAAGGTTTTGGGTTCGGTCTTATTCGAAGACTTGTAGTCCAACACTTGGGGTTCCACCTATATAATGAGGGGCATAGGGGAGGGGGCCGGCCACCAAAGCCACCACCTGGCCGCACCCATGGAGGCCGGCCACCCCCTCCCCAAACCCTTCTTCCCCGCACGCTTAGCGAAGCTCCGCCGGGATTCTCCACCACCACCGACACCACGCCGTCGTGCTGTCGGATTCAAGAGGAGCTACTACTTCCGCTGCCCGCTGAAACGGGGAGGTGGACGTCGTCTTCATCAACAACCGAACGTGTGACCGAGTACGGAGGTGCTGCCCGTTCGTGGCGCCGTGATCAAGATCTTCTACGCGCTTTGCAAGCGGCAAGTGAACGTCTACCGCAGCAACAAGAGCCTCATCTTGTAGGCTTTGGAATCTCTTCAAGGGTGAGACTCGACAATCCCCTCGTTGCTACCGTCTTCTAGATTGCATCGTGGCTTGGATTTCGTGTTCGCGGTAGGAAATTTTTTGTTTTCTATGCTACGTTATCCTACAGTGGTATCAGAGCCGTGTCTATGCATAGATGGTTGCACGAGTAGAACACAATGGTTTTGTGGGCGTTGATGCTTTTGTTATCTTTAGTTTGATTACTTTTCATCTTTGTGGCATAGTGGGATGAAGCGGCTCGGGCTAACTTTACATGACCGCGTTCATGAGATTTGCTCCACGCTCGACATGCAACTTATATTGCGGGTGTCTGTCTCTCCTACTATAGTGAAGATTCAATTTACTCTTCTATTGACAACACTAGTATCACCGTTGTGGTTCATGTTCGTAGGTAGATTGGATCTTACTCGAAAACCCTAAACCACGTAAAATATGCAAACCAAATTAGAGAACGTCTAACTTGTTTTTGCAGGGTTTGGTGATGTGATATGGCCATAATGTGATGATGACTATGTATGAGATGATCATTATTGTATTGTGGCAACCGGCAGGAGCCTTATGGTTGTCTTTAAATTTCATGTTGAGTAGTATTTCAAAGTAGTTGTAATAGTTGCTACATGGAGGACAATCATGAAGACGGCGCCATTGACCTTGGTGCTTCGCCGACGATGATGGAGATCATGCCCGTTGATGATGGAGATCATGTCCGTGCTTTGGAGATGAAGATCAAAGGCGCAAAGACAAAAGGGCCATATCATATCACATATGAACTGCATGTGATGTTAATCCTTTTATGCATCTTATTTTGCTTAGATCGCGACGGTAGCATTATAAGATGATCCCTCTCACTAAAATATCAAGATAATAAAGTGTTCATCCTTAGTAGCACCGTTGCCAAGACTTGTCGTTTCGAAGCATCTCGTGATGATCGGGTGTGATAGATTCAACAAGTGCATACAACGGGTGCAAGACAGTTTTGCACATGCGGATACTAAGGTGGCCTTGACGAGCCTAGCATGTACAGACATGGTCTCGGAGCACGTGATACCGAAAGGTAGAGCATGAATCATATGATTGATATGATGAACACTTTGAGTGTTCGCCATTGAAGTTACTGTAGGATAACGTAGCATAGAAAACAAAAAATTTCCTACCGTGAACACGAAATCCAAGCCAAGATGCAATCTAGAAGACGGTAGCAACGAGGGGATTATCGAGTCTCACCCTTGAAGAGATTCCAAAGCCTACAAGATGAGGCTCTTGTTGCTGCGGTAGACGATCACTTGCCGCTTGCAAAAGCGCGTAGAAGATCTTGATCACGGCGCCACGAACGGGCAGCACCTTCGTACTCGGTCACACGTTCGGTTGTTGATGAAGACGACGTCCACCTCCCGTTCCAGCGGGCAGCGGAGTAGTAGCTCCTCTTGAATCCGATAGCACGACGGCGTGGTGTCGGTGGTGGTGGAGAAATCCGGCGGAGCTTCGCTAAGCGTGCGGGATGTGGTGGAGAGAGGGCCGCTAGGGTTTGGGAGAGGGGGCGCCGGCCACTAAGGGGTGCGGCCACCTTGTGGTCTTAGGGTGGCCGGCCCCCTCCCCTTGGCCCTCATTATATAGGTGGAAGCCCCAAGTGTTGGACTACAAGTCTTCGAATAAGACCCGAACCAAAAAACCTTCCATGTGATAGGAAACCTACCGGTGGGAATCCCACTTGGGTGGGATTCCCTTCCATGTGGTGGCCGGCCCCCATAGGGGAGTCCACTTGGGACTCCCCCCTTAGTTGGCCGGCCATGGGAGATGGAGTCCATCCGGGACTCCGCCTTCCTTAGTGGTTTCTTCCGGACTTTTCTAGAACCTTCTAGAACCTTCCATAGAACCTTCCGGATCATTTTAAATCACATAAAATGACTTCCTATATATGAATCTTATTCTCCGACCATTCCGAACTCCTCGTGATGTCCGGGATCTCATCCGGGACTTCGAACAAATATTCGAACTCCATTCCATATTCAAGTTCTACCATTTCAACATCCAACTTTAAGTGTGTCACCCTACGGTTCGCGAACTATGCGGACATGGTTGAGTACTCACTCCGACCAATAACCAATAGCGGGATCTGGAGATCCATAATGGCTCCCACATATTCAACGATGACTTAGTGATCGAATGAACCATTCACATACGATACCAATTCCCTTTGTCACGCGATATTTTACTTGTCCGAGGTTTGATCATCGGTATCACTCTATACCTTGTTCAACCTCGTCTCTGACAAGTACTATTTACTCGTACCGTGGTATGTGGTCTCTTATGAACTTATTCATATGCTTGCAAGACATTAGACGACATTCCACCGAGAGGGCCCAGAGTATATCTATCCGTCATCGGGATGGACAAATCCCACTGTTGATCTATATGCCTCAACTCATACTTTCCGGATACTTAATCCCACCTTTATAACCACCCATTTACGCTTGGCGTTTGATGTAATCAAAGTACCTTTCCGGTATAAGTGATTTATATGATCTCATGGTCATAAGGACTAGGTAACTATGTATCGAAAGCTTATAGCAAATAACTTAATGACGTGATCTTATGCTACGCTTAATTGGGTGTGTCCATTACATTATTCATATAATGATATAACCTTGTCATTAATAACATCCAATGTTCATGATTATGAAACTAATCATCTATTAATCAACAAGCTAGTTAAGAGGCTTACTAGGGACTCATTTGTTTGTTTACATAACACACATGTATCAATGTTTCGGTTAATACAATTATAGCATGGTATATAAACATTTATCATAAACATAAAGATATATAATAACCACTTTTATTATTGCCTCTTGGGCATATCTCCAACAGTCTCCCACTTGCACTAGAGTCAATAATCTAGATTACATTGTAAGGTACCTAACACCCATGGCATTTGGTGTTGGTCATGCTTTGCCCTAGGGAGAGCTTTAGTCAACGGATCTGCTACATTCAGATCAGTGTGTACTTTGCAAATCTTTACTTCTCCATCTTCGATGTACTCACGAATCGAATGATAACGCAGCTTGATATGCTTCAGCCTCTTGTGTGACCTTGGTTCTTGTGCATTGGCGATGGCACCCATGTTGTCACAATAGATGACTAATGGGTCCAATGCACTAGGAACCACACCGAGCTCTACAATGAACCTTTTCATCCATACGCTTCTGATGAAGCCTCTGAAGCCGCTATGTACTCCGATTCTGTTGAGGATTTCGCCACCGTGCACTGCTTCAAGCTTGCCCAGCTTACTGCACCATTCAATATAAACACGTACCGGACTGTGACTTAGAGTCATCGGGATCAGTGTTCCAACTTGCATCGGTGTAACTTGTTACAACGAGCTCTTGGTCACCTCCATAACAAAGAAACATATCCTTAGTTCTTTTCAAGTACTTCAGGATATTCTTGACCGCTGTCCAGTGTTCCATTCCTGGATCACTTTGATATCTGCTAGTTAAACTAATAACATGTGCTATATCCGGTCCTGTACATAGCATGGCATACATGATAGAGCCTACTGCCGAGGCATAGGGGATCTGACTCATCCTTTCTCTTTCTTCCGTAGCCGGACCTTGAGTCTTACTCAAGACCTTGCCTGGTAACATAGGTAAGAATCCTTTCTTACTTTCGTCCATTCTAAACTTCTTTAGAATCTTGTCCAGGTATGTACTCTGTGATAGCCCTATTAGACGTCTTGATCTATCTCTATAAATCTTGATGCCTAATATATACGATGCTTCACCAAGGTCTTTCATTGAAAAACTATTATTCAAATAACCCTTTACACGCTTAATAGTTCTATATTATTCCCAATCAATAATATGTCATCTACATATAATATCAGGAATGCTATAGAGCTCCCACTCACTTTCTTGTAAATACAGGCCTCTCCATGACACTGTATAAACCCGAAGTCTTTGATCACCTTATCAAAACGTTGGTTCCAACTTCTCGATGCTTGCTTCAGTCCATAGATTGAACGCTGAAGTTTGCATACTTTGTTAGCATTTTTAGGATCGACAAAACCTTTGGGTTGTACCATATACAACTCTTCCTCAATGTCTCCATTAAGGAACGCCGTTTTGACATCCATCTGCCAAATCTCATAATCGAAAAATGCAGCTATTGCTAACAAAATTTTAGCTTTGCTACAGGTGAGAAAGTCTCATCGTAGTCAACACCTTGAATTTGTCGGAAACCCTTTGCGACAAGTCGAGCTTTATAGACAGTAATATTACCATCAGCATCTGTTTTTCTCTTGAAGATCCATTTATTCTCGACAGCCTTGCGGCTATCAGGTAAGTCTACCAAAGTCCATACTTTGTTATCATACATGGATCCCATTTCGGATTTGATGGCTTCTTGCCATTTGTTGGAATCGGGCTCATCATCGCTTCTTCATACGTCGCATGGTCTTCATCATTGTTGTCCACAATCATGACATTTAGACAAGGATCATACCAATCAGGAGTGGCACGTTCCCTTGTCGATCTGCGAGGTTCAGTAGCTATCTCATTTGAAGTTTCATGATCATTATCATTAGCTTCCTCTGTTGCCGGTGCAGGCGGTACAGGAACATCTTCCGGTACTGCGCTACTCTGATCAACGAGCAGAGATTCTTCAATCTCATCGAGTTCTACTTTTCTTCCAGTCACTTCTTTAGTGAGAAATTCTTTCTCAAGAAAGGTTCCGTTCTTAGCAACAAAGATCTTGCCTTCGGATCTGTGATAGAAAGTGTACCCTATAGTTTCCTTAGGGTATCCTATGAAGACGCATTTCTCCGCTTTGGGTTCTAGCTTGTCCGGTTGTAACTTTTTTACATAGGCTTCGCAACCCCAAACTTTAAGGAACGACAGCTTAGGTTTCTTATTAAACCATAATTCATACGGTGTCGTTTCAACGGATTTTGATGGTGCTCTATTTAAAGTGAATGCGGCTGTCTCTAATGCATAACTCCAAAATGATAACGGCAAATCAGTAAGAGACATCATAGAACGAACCATATCTAAGAGAGTTCGATTACGACGTTCGGACACACCGTTTCGTTGTGGTGTTGCCGGCGGTATCAATTGTGAAAGTATTCCGCATTTCTTTAAATGCATGCCAAACTCATAACTCAGATATTCACCTCGATCAGATCGTAGAAATTTAATCTTCTTGTTACGTTGATTTTCTACTTCACTTTGGAATTCCTTAACTTCTCAAAAGTTTCGGATTTATGTTTCATGAAATAGATATACCCATATCTACTCAGATCATCTGTGAAGGTTAGAACATAACGATAACCACCGCGTGATGCTACACTCATTGGTCCGCACACATCGGTATGTATGATTTCCAATAAGTCAGTAGCTCGCTCCATAATACCAGAGAATGGAGTCTTAGTCATTTTTCCCATTAGACATGCTTCGCATCTATCAAGTGACTCAAAGTCAAGTGATTCAAGTAATCCATCGGTATGGAGTTTCTTCATGCGTTTCACTCCAATATGACCAAGACGACAGTGCCACATATAAGTAGAATTATCATTCAATTTAATTCGCTTAGCATCAATGTTATGTATATGTGTATCACTACTATCGAGATCTAACAGAAATAAGCCATTCTTTTCAGGTGCTCGACCATAAAAGATATTATTCATAAAAATAGAACAACCATTATTCTCAGACTTGAATGAATAACCGTCTTGCATTAAACAAGATCTAGATATAATGTTCATGCTCAACGCAGGTACAAAATAACAATTATTGAGGCTTAAAACTAATCCCGAAGGTAGATGTAGAGGAAGTGTGCCGACAGCGATCACATCGACTTTGGATCCATTTCCAACGCGCATGGTCACTTCATCCTTTAGTAGTCTTCGTTTATTCTTTAGTTCCTGTTTCGAGTTACAAATATGAGCAACCGAACCAGTATCAAATACCCAGGTACTAGTACGAGAACCAGTAAGATAAACATCTATAACATGTATATCATATATACCTTCTTTCTTCTTCTTGACAAGGCCGCTCTTCAGATCCGCCAAATACTTGGAGCAATTACGCTTCCAGTGTCCCTTCTCCTTGCAGTAGCACTCAGCATCAGGCTTAGGGCCGCCTTAGGTTTCACAGAGGCGTGGCAGCTTTCTTGCCACTCTTCTTGTTCTTGCCTTTAGACTTGCCCTGTTTCTTGGTGGTCTTGTTGACCATCAACACTTGGTGCTCTTTCTTGATCTCAATCTCAGCAGATTTTAGCATGGAGAAGAGGGTAACTCTTTGTTCATGTTCTGTATATTGTAGTTCATCACAAAGTTCTTGTAACTAGGTGGCGGTGATTGAAGGACACGATTAATCCCAGTCTGTTAGGAATCACTATTCCCAAGTCACTGAGTTTCTTCGCATGCCCGGTCATGGCGAGCATGTGCTCACTAACGGAGCTGCCTTCTTCCATCATGCAGCTGAAGAAGTGTTTCGATGCTTCATAGCATTCCACGGCCGCATGAGTTTCAAAGATAGTCTTCAACTCATTGATTAACTCATGTGCATCGTGGTGCTCAAAACGTTTTTGAAGATCGGCTTCCAGACTGCATAGGATGGCACACTGAACTTGAGAGTACCGAGTTTTCCGAGTCGCGTAAACATTCTTTACTTCATCGGTTTCAGTTTCTGCAGGAGGGTCACCTAGCGGTGCATCAAGCACATATTGCAGATTTCCGCCATTGAGGGAGATCCTCACATGACGGAACTAGTCGGTGAAGTTGCTACCGTTGCTCTTAAGCTTTTCTTTCTCTAGGAACTGGTTAAAATTGATTGAGGACGCCATATCTACAACATATTTGCAATAGTTTAGACTAATGTTTATGACAAATTGAGTTCCAATTTTAATTCAACATAATTTAAAACTAGGTGAACTCCCACTCAAAACAACATCCCTCGCATTGTCTTAGTGATCACACGAACCAAATCCACCACACCAAGTCCGATCATCACGAGACAAGATGTAACTTCAATGGCGAACACTCAAAGTGTTCATCATATCAATCATATGATTCATGCTCTACCTTTCGGTATCACGTGTTCCGAGACCATGTCTGTACATGCTAGGCTCGTCAAGGCCACCTTAGTATCCGCATGTGCAAAACTGTCTTGCACCCGTTGTATGCACTTGTTGAATCTATCACACCCGATCATCACGAGATGCTTCGAAACGACAAGTCTTGGCAACGGTGCTACTAAGGATGAACACTTTATTATCTTGATATTTTAGTGAGAGGGATCATCTTATAATGCTACCGTCGCGATCTAATCAAAATAAGATGCATAAAAGGATTAACATCACATGCAGTTCATATGTGATATGATATGGCCCTTTTGTCTTTGCGCCTTTGATCTTCATCTCCAAAGCACGGACATGATCTCCATCATCAAGGGGCATGATCTCCATCATCGTCGGCGAAACACCAAGGTCAATGGCGCCGTCTTCATGATTGTCCTCCATGTAGCAACTATTACAACTACTTTGAAATACTACTCAACATGAAATTTAAAGACAACCATAAGGCTCCTGCCGGTTGCCACAATACAATAATGATCATCTCATACATAGTCATCATCACATTATGGCCATATCACATCACCAAACCCTGCAAAAACAAGTTAGACGTTCTCTAATTTGGTTTGCATATTTTACGTGGTTTAGGGTTTTCGAGTAAGATCCAATCTACCTACGAACATGAACCACAACGGTGATACTAGTGTTGTCAATAGAAGAGTAAATTGAATCTTCACTATAGTAGGAGAGACAGAGCGCAAAGACACTTATGCAATATAAGTTGCATGTCGAGCGTGGAGCAAATCTCATGAACGCGGTTATGTAAAGTTAGCCCGAGCCGCTTCATCCCACTATGCCACAAAGATGCAAAGTAATCAAACTAAAGATAACAAAAGCATCAACGCCCACAAAACCATTGTGTTCTACTCGTGCAACCATCTATGCATAGACACGGCTCTGATACCACTGTAGGATAACGTAGCATAGAAAACAAAAATTTTCCTACCGCGAACACGAAATCCAAGCCAAGATGCAATCTAGAAGACGGTAGCAACGAGGGGATTATCGAGTCTCACCCTTGAAGAGATTCCAAAGCCTACAAGATGAGGCTCTTGTTGCTGCGGTAGACGATCACTTGCCGCTTGCAAAAGCGCGTAGAAGATCTTGATCACGGCGCCACGAACGGGCAGCACCTCCGTACTCGGTCACACGTTCGGTTGTTGATGAAGACGACGTCCACCTCCCGTTCCAGGGGGCAGCGGAAGTAGTAGCTCCTCTTGAATCCGACAGCACGCCGGCGTGGCGTCGGTGGTGGTGGAGAAATCCGGTGGAGCTTCGCTAAGCGTGCGGGATGTGGTGGAGGAGAGAGGGCCGCTAGGGTTTGGGAGAGGGGGGCGCCGGCCACTAAGGGGTGCGGCCACCTTGTGGTCTTTTTGGGTAGTCGGCCCCCTCCCCTTGGCCCCTCATTATATAGGTGGAAGCCCCAAGTGTTGGACTACAAGTCTCCGAATAAGACCCGAACCAAAAACCTTCCATGTGATAGGGAAACCTACCCAAGGTGGGAATCCCACTTGGGTGGGATTCCCCCTTCCATGTGGGGGGGGGGTGGTGGCCCCATAGGGAGTCCACTTGGGACTCCTCCCCTTAGGGTTGGCCGGCCATGGGAGGTGGAGTCCCTGGACTCCGCCTTCCTTAGTGGTTTCTTCCGGACTTTTCTAGAACCTTCTAGAACCTTCCATAGAACCTTCCGGATCATTTTAAATCACATAAAATGACTTCCTATATATGAATCTTATTCTCCGGACCATTCCGGAACTCCTCGTGATGTCCGGGATCTCATCCGGGACTTCGAACAAATATTCGAACTCCATTCCATATTCAAGTTCTACCATTTCAACATCCAACTTTAAGTGTGTCACCCTACGGTTCGCGAACTATGCACATGGTTGAGTACTCACTCCGACCAATAACCAATAGCGGGATCTGGAGATCCATAATGGCTCCCACATATTCAACGATGACTTAGTGATCGAATGAACCATTCACATACGATACCATTCCCTTTGTCACGCGATATTTTACTTGTCCAAGGTTTGATCATCGGTATCACTCTATACCTTGTTCAACCTCGTCTCCGACAAGTACTCTTTACTCGTACCGTGGTATGTGGTCTCTTATGAACTTATTCATATGCTTGCAAGACATTAGACGACATTCCACCGAGAGGGCCCAGAGTATATCTATCCGTCATCGGGATGGACAAATCCCACTGTTGATCTATATGCCTCAACTCATACTTTCCGGATACTTAATCCCACCTTTATAACCACCCATTTACGCAGTGGCGTTTGATGTAATCAAAGTACCTTTCCGGTATAAGTGATTTATATGATCTCATGGTCATAAGGACTAGGTAACTATGTATCGAAAGCTTATAGCAAATAACTTAATGACGTGATCTTATGCTACGCTTAATTGGGTGTGTCCATTACATTATTCATATAATGATATAACCTTGTCATTAATAACATCCAATGTTCATGATTATGAAACTAATCATCTATTAATCAACAAGCTAGTTAAGAGGCTTACTAGGGACTCATTTGTTTGTTTACATAACACACATGTATCAATGTTTCGGTTAATACAATTATAGCATGGTATATAAACATTTATCATAAACATAAAGATATATAATAACCACTTTTATTATTGCCTCTTGGGCATATCTCCAACAGTTACATCTTGTCTCGTGATGATCGGACTTGGTGTGGTGGATTTGGTTCGTGTGATCACTAAGACAATGCGAGGGATATTGTTTTGAGTGGGAGTTCACCTAGTTTATAATTATGTTGAATTAAAATTTGAACTCAATTTATCATAAACATTAGTCTAAAACTATTGCAAATATGTTGTAGATATGGCGTCCTCAATCAATTTTAACCAGTTCCTAGAGAAAGAAAAGCTTAAGAGCAACGGTAGCAACTTCACCGACTAGTTCCGTCATGTGAGGATCTTCCTCAATGGCGGAAATCTGCAATATGTGCTTGATGCACCGCTAGGTGACCCTCCTGCAGAAACTGAAACCGATGAAGTAAAGAATGTTTACGCGACTCGGAAAACTCGGTACTCTCAAGTTCAGTGTGCCATCCTATGCAGGAAGCCGATCTTCAAAAACGTTTTGAGCACCACGATCCACATGAGTTAATCAATGAGTTGAAGACTATCTTTGAAACTCATGCGGTCGTGGAATGCTATGAAGCATCGAAACACTTCTTCAGTTGCATGATGGAAGAAGGCAGCTGATACGTCTCCGACGTATCGATAATTTCTTATGTTCCATGCCACATTATTGATGATATCTACATGTTTTATACACATTATATGTCATATTTATGCGTTTTGGAACTAACCTATTGACGAGATGCCGAAGTGCCGTTCCTGTTTTCTTTTTGGTTTCGAAATCCTAGTAAGGAAATATTCTCGGAATTGGACGAAATCAACGCCCATCTTAGAATCCCCGGAGCTTCAGAACACCCGAGAGCCGCCAGAGAGGGGCCACGGGGGCCCACACATGGTGGCGCGGCCCAGGAGGGGGCGCGCCGCCTAGTGTCGGTGGCCCCAGCCCCCTCCGAGGCTGCCCTTCCGCCTACTTAAGGTCTCCGTCGCGAAAACCCTATCACGTTCGACGAAACAGAGAAAACCTTCCGAGCCGCCGCCACCGCAGCCAAGATCCGGGGGACAGGAGTCTCTGTTCGGCACGCCGCCGGGACGGGGAAGTGCCCCGGAAGGCTTCTCCATCAACACCACCGCCATCTTCATCAACGCTGCTGTCTCCCATGAGGAGGAGTAGTTCTCCATCGAGGCTCGGGGCTGTACCGGTAGCTATGTGGTTAATCTCTCTCCTATGTGCTTCAAGACAATAATCTCATGAGCTGCCTTACATGATTGAGATTCATATGATGATGCTTGTAATCTAGATGTCATTATGCTAGTCAAGTGGATTTTACTTATGTGATCTCCGGAGACTCCTTTTCCCACGTGTGTAAAGGTGACAGTGTGTGCACCGTGTGGGTTTCTTAGGCTATATTTCACAGAATACTTATTCACTGTTATGAATGGCATAGTGAAGTGCTTATTTATATCCCTTTATGATTGCAATGTGTTTTGTATCACAATTTATCTGTGTGCTACTCTAGTGATGTTATTAAAGTAGTTTATTCCTCCTGCACGGTGTAATGGTGACAGTGTGTGCATCGTGTAGTACTTGGCGTAGGCTATGATTGTGATCTCTTGTAGAATATGAAGTTAACTATTGCTATGATAGTATTGATGTGATCTATTCCTCCTTTCGTAGTGTGAAGGTGACAGTGTGCATGCTATGTTAGTACTTGGTTTGGTTATGTTGATCTGTCATGCACTCTAAGGTTATTTAAATATGAACATTGAATATTGTGGAGCTTGTTAACTCGGCATTGAGGGTTCGTGTAATCCTACACGTTAGTGGTGTTCATCATCCAACAAGAGGGTGTAGAGTCTAGCATCTATCTATTTATTCTGTTATGTGATCAATGTTGAGAGTGTCCACTAGTGAAAGTATGATCCCTAGGCCTTGTTCCTAAATACTGCTATCTGCTTGTTTACGCTTTACTTCTTGTTTACTTCCGCAATATTACTACCATCAAGCGCCAGCAAGCACTTTTCTGGCGCCGTACTACGGCTCATATTCATTCATACCACTTGTATGTCACTATCTCTTCGCCGAACTAGTGCACCTATTAGGTGTGTTGGGGACACAAGAGACTTCTTGCTTTGTGGTTGCGGGTTGCATGAGAGGGATATCTTTGACCTCTTCCTCCCCGAGTTCGATAAACCTTGGGTGATCCACTTAAGGGAAACTTGCCTGTTCTACAAACCTCTGCTCTTGGAGGCCCAACACTGTCTACAAGAATAGAAGCACCCGTAGACATCAGCTCCGTTAGTGAGCACATGCTCGCCATGACCGGCATGCGAAGAAACTCAGTGATTTGGGAATAGTGATTCCTAACCGACTGGGATTAATCGTGTCCTTCAATCACTGCCACCTAGTTACAAGAGCTTTGTGATGAACTACAATATGCAGAACATGAACAAAGAGTTACCTGAACTCTTCTCCATGCTGAAATCTGCTGAGATTGAGATCAAGAAAGAGCACCAAGTGTTGATGGTCAACAAGACCACCGTTTCAAGAAACAGGGCAAGTCTAAGGAAAATTCAAAAGGGTGGCAAGAAAGCTGCCACGCCTCCTGTGAAACCTAAGACTGGCCCTAAGCCTGATGCTGAGTGCTGTTACTGCAAGGAGAAGGGACACTGGAAGCGTAATTGCTCCAAGTATTTGGCGGATCTGAAGAGCGGCCTTGTCAAGAAGAAGAAAGAAGGTATATCGATATACATGTTATAGATGTTTATCTTACTGGTTCTCGTACTAGTACCTGGGTATTTGATACTGGTTCGGTTGCTCATATTTGTAACTCGAAACAGGAACTAAAGAATAAACGAAGACTACTAAAGGATGAAGTGACCATGCGCGTTGGAAATGGATCCAAAGTCGATGTGATCGCTGTCGGCACACTTCCTCTACATCTACCTTCGGGATTAGTTTTAAGCCTCAATAATTGTTATTTTGTACCCGCGTTGAGCATGAACATTATATCTGGATCTTGTTTAATGCAAGACGGTTATTCATTCAAGTCTTGTTCTATTTTTATGAATAATATCTTTTATGGTCGAGCACCTGAAAAGAATGGCTTATTTCTGTTAGATCTCGATAGTAGTGATACACATATACATAACATTGATGCTAAACGAATTAAATTGAATGATAATTCTACTTATATGTGGCACTGTCGGCTTGGTCATATTGGAGTGAAACGCATGAAGAAACTCCATACCGATGGATTACTTGAATCACTTGACTTTGAGTCACTTGATAGATGCGAAGCATGTCTGATGGGAAAAATGACTAAGACTCCATTCTCGTATTATGGAGCGAGCTACTGACTTATTGGAAATCATACATACCGATGTGTGCGGACCAATGAGTGTAGCATCGCGGTGGTTATCGTTATGTTCTAACCTTCACAGATGATCTGAGTAGATATGGGTATATCTATTTCATGAAACATAAATCCGAAACTTTTGAGAAATTTAAGGAATTCCAAAGTGAAGTAGAAAATCAACGTAACAAGAAGATTAAATTTCTACGATCTGATCGCGGAGGTGAATATCTGAGTTATGAGTTTGGCATGCATTTAAAGAAATGCGGAATACTTTCACAATTGACACCGCCGGGAACACCACAACGAAACGGTGTGTCCGAACGTCGTAATCGAACTATCTTAGATATGGTTCGTTCTATGATGTCTCTTACTGATTTGCCGTTATCATTTTGGAGTTATGCATTAGAGACAGCCGCATTCACTTTAAATAGAGCACCATCAAAATCCGTTGAAACGACACCGTATGAATTATGGTTTAATAAGAAACCTAAGCTGTCGTTCCTGAAAGTTTGGGGTTGCGAATCCTATGTAAAAAAGTTACAACCGGACAAGCTAGAACCCAAAGCGGAGAAATGCGTCTTCATAGGATACCCTAAGGAAACTATAGGGTACACTTTCTATCACAGATCCGAAGGCAAGATCTTTGTTGCTAAGAACGGAACCTTTCTTGAGAAAGAATTTCTCACTAAAGAAGTGACTGGAAGAAAAGTAGAACTCGATGAGATTGAAGAATCTCTGCTCGTTGATCAGAGTAGCGCAGTACCGGAAGATGTTCATGTGCCGCCTACGGGCAACAGAGGAAGCTAATGATAATGATCATGAAACTTCAAATGAGACAACTACTGAACCTCGCAGATCGACAAGGGAACGTGCCACTCCTGATTGGTATGATCCTTGTCTAAATGTCATGATTGTGGATAACAATGATGAAGACCCTGCGACGTATGAAGAAGCGATGATGAGCCCAGATTCCAACAAATGGCAAGAAGCCATGAAATCCGAAATGGGATCCATGTATGATAACAAAGTATGGACTTTGGTAGACTTACCTGATAGCCGAAAGGCTGTCGAGAATAAATGGATCTTCAAGAGAAAAACAGATGCTGATGGTAATATTACTGTCTATAAAGCTCGACTTGTCGCAAAGGGTTTCCGACAAATTCAAGGTGTTGACTACGATGAGACTTTCTCACCTGTAGCGAAGCTAAAATCTGTGAGGATTTTGTTAGCAATAGCTGCATTTTTCGATTATGAGATTTGGCAGATGGATGTCAAAACGGCGTTCCTTAATGGAGACATTGAGGAAGAGTTGTATATGGTACAACCCAAAGGTTTTGTCGATCCTAAAAATGCGACAAAGTATGCAAACTTCAGCGTTCAATCTATGGACTGAAGCAAGCATCGAGAAGTTGGAACCGACGTTTTGATAAGGTGATCAAAGACTTCGGGTTTATACAGTGTCATGGAGAGGCATGTATTTACAAGAAAGTGAGTGGGAGCTCTGTAGCATTCCTGATATTATATGTAGATGACATATTATTGATTGCGAATGATATAGAACTATTAAGCAGTGTAAAGGGTTATTTGAATAATAGTTTTTCAATGAAAGACCTTGGTGAAGCATCATATATATTAGGCATCAAGATTTATAGAGATAGATCAAGACGTCTAATAGGGCTATCACAGAGTACATATCTGGACAAGATTCTAAAGAAGTTTAGAATGGACGAAAGTAAGAAAGGATTCTTACCTATGTTACCAGGCAAGGTCTTGAGTAAGACTCAAGGTCCGGCTACGGCAGAAGAAAGAGAAAGGATGAGTCAGATCCCTATGCCTCGGCAGTAGGCTCTATCATGTATGCCATGCTATGTACAAGACCGGATATAGCACATGTTGTTAGTTTGACTAGCAGATATCAAAGTGATCCAGGAATGGAACACTGGACAGCGGTCAAGAATATCCTGAAGTACTTGAAAAGAACTAAGGATATGTTTCTTTGTTATGGAGGTGACCAAAAGCTCGTTGTAACAAGTTACACCGATGCAAGTTGGAACTGATCCGATGACTCTAAGTCACCTGGGTACGTGTTTATATTGAATGGTCCACGGGCAAGCTCAAGCGGCACGGTGGCGAAATCCTCAACAGAATCGGAGTACATAGCGGCTTCAGAGGCTTCATCAGAAGCGGTATGGATGAAGAGGTTCATTATAGAGCATTGGACCCATTAGTCATCTATTGTGACAACATGGGTGCCATCGCCAATGCACAAGAACCAAGGTCACACAAGAGGCTGAAGCATATCAAGCTGCGTTATCATTCGATTCGCGAGTACATCGAAGATGGAGAAGTAAAGATTTGCAAAGTACACACTGATCTGAATGTAGCAGATCCGTTGACTAAAGCTCTCCCTAGGGCAAAGCATGACCAACACCGAATGCCATGGGTGTTAGGTACCTTACAATGTAATCTAGATTATTGACTCTAGTGCAAGTGGGAGTGTTGGAGATATGCCCAAGAGGCAATAATAAAAGTGGTTATTATATATCTTTATGTTTATGATAAATGTTTATATACCATGGTATAATTATATTAACCGAAACATTGATACATGTGTGTTATGTAAACAAACAAATGAGTCCCTAGTAAGCCTCTTAACTAGCTTGTTGATTAATAGATGATTAGTTTCATAATCATGAACATTGGATGTTATTAATGACAAGGTTATATCATTATATGAATGATGTAATGGACACACCCAATTAAGCGTAGCATAAGATCACGTCATTAAGTTATTTGCTATAAGCTTTCGATACATTGTTACCTAGTCCTTATGACCATGAGATCATGTAAATCACTTATGCCGGAAAGGTACTTTGATTACATCAAACACCACTGCGTAAATGGGTGGTTATAAAGGTGGGATTAAGTATCCGGAAAGTACGAGTTGAGGCATATGGATCAATAGTGGGATTTGTCCATCCCGATGACGGATAGATATACTCTGGGCCCTCTCGGTGGAATGTCGTCTAATGTCTTGCAAGCATATGAATAAGTTCATAAGAGACCACATACCACGATACGATTAAAGAGTACTTGTCAGGAGACGAGGTTGAACAAGGTATAGAGTGATACCGATGATCAAACCTCGGACAAGTAAAATATCGCGTGACAAAGGGAATTGGTATCGTATGTGAATGGTTCATTCGATCACTAAGTCATCGTTGAATATGTGGGAGCCATTATGGATCTCCAGATCCCGCTATTGGTTATTGGTCGGAGTGAGTACTCAACCATGTCCGCATAGTTCGCGAACCGTAGGGTGACACACTTAAAGTTGGATGTTGAAATGGTAGAACTTGAATATGGAATGGAGTTCGAATATTTGTTCGAAGTCCCGGATGAGATCCCGGACATCACGAGGAGTTCCGGAATGGTCCGGAGAATAAGATTCATATATAGGATGTCATTTTATGTGTTTGAAAATGATCCGGTGCATTTATGGAAGGTTCTAGAAGGTTCTAGAAAAGTCCGGAAGAAATCACTTTGGAAGGCGGAGTCCCGAAGGGACTCCACCACCCATGGCTGGCCAACCCTAGAGGGGTGGAGTCCCAAGTGGACTCCACCATAGGGGCCCCCCCACATGGAAGGGTGGGAATCCCACTTGGGTGGGAGTCCCACCTTGAGTAGGTTTCCCTACAACATGGAAGGTTTTGGGTTCGGGTCTTATTCGAAGACTTGTAGTCCAACACTTGGGGTTCCACCTATATAATGAGGGGCATAGGGGAGGGAGCCGGCCACACCAAAGCCACCACCTTGGCCGCACCCCTTGAGGCCGGCCACCCCTCTCCCCAAACCCTAGCCCCACTCCTCCTTCTTCCCCGCACGCTTAGCGAAGCTCCGCCGGATTCTCCACCACCACCGACACCACGCCGTCGTGCTGTCGGATTCAAGAGGAGCTACTACTTCCGCTGCCGGCGGGAGGTGGACGTCGTCTTCATCAACAACCGAACGTGTGACCGAGTACGGAGGTGCTGCCCGCCGCGCGTGATCAAGATCTTCTACGCGCTTTTGCAAGCGGCAAGTGAACGTCTACCGCAGCAACAAGAGCCTCATCTTGTAGGCTTTGGAATCTCTTCAAGGGTGAGACTCGACAATCCCCTCGTTGCTACCGTCTTCTAGATTGCATCTTGGCTTGGATTTCGTGTTCGCGGTAGGAAAATTTTTGTTTTCTATGCTACGTTATCCTACACTATATTGCTCTTGAGGGTACACTTCTTCTACGGGGTTGACCATCAAGGCAAGATTGTTCCCTTTTGACATACCCATGGCACGATTGCGAGAATCATGAGAGTTTTGCTCGAGCACCTTGAGGGCTTGCATCTCGTGCACGGCTTCTTGAGACGTGAGAGAGGAATAGCATTCTCTCCCAACAAGGGTCTTGACATCAATGGGTACAAACGGCATCATGCATTCAATGTTCTTCTCCTTGATCCAAGAGTCATTGATGTGAGTGGTACCAATAAGCCGGAAGGAATCGGCAACGGTGAGAAGTCTTCCATACATGACTTGATGGTCTTCATCCGGTAGCCTCATGAATCCTTCGGCTTGATTCCGAAGAGCATTATACTTGTTCCTTCTCGTGCTCTCACTTCCAATGCAACTAGCGGCCAAACCTTCCCAAGCTTCCTTGGCGGTGGTGTAGTTCGAACACGAGGCAAATCCTTTGTCCCCACACTAGTTTGAATCATGTGCAAGGCGGAGTTGTTGAGTTGACTATCAACCGCTTCTCTTCTAGTCAACTTGTCGGGGTTGTAGGGCTTGAAGCCTTCCAAGATGATTCTCCAAAGTTCATTGGAGGCACTGCAAACATGAGAGCGAAACTCAAATTGCCAAGTATCGAAATTCTCAACGGAAAACTTAGGTGGGTCGCCTCGAATGTTCAAATGGGGATGGGGAACCGGTATATCGGGAGATAGAAAAGGTGGAGGTACTCGATTGTATCTCTCACCTCCACTAGTTCCCCTAGGAGATGCAACGGGAGATTTGATAGTGTTTAAGTTATCACCTTCCACGGATTTGGTAGAGGAGGGTAATGCCGAAGCACCTCCCTCTTCTAACACACCCGTGTCCTTTACCTCTACGGTGGAAGCCCTAGGAAGGACCGGAGTCAAAAGCTCGGAAATCATTTTTCTCATGCTTTCCATTTGAGCATCCATGGAGGATCTCAACGAATTGATGTCCTCCATGGTGACCATCTTAGCGGCCTCTTCCGAAGGCCCATCGTCCGGCCACTACAAGCTAACATGCGAAGACGCTCAATTTAGGTGGTAATGACGCTTTATTTCGTCCCTAAGTGGTTGTAGAGTCGTTTCTAGAAAGCGTCGTAGGAACGTCTTATTATGCACCGTCTCAAAATCTGTTGAGACGTATTGAAAGCGTGCCTAGAAAAATTGAGACGCTATGTAAAGCATGTATATGGACATAAAGACGTTGTGGGAGCTCACAATTAAGTGCACTTACATGACGTCTCTACTGAACGTTGTGACGCTTTCAGGCATGCTAATGTGAGAAAATCATTTGATTTTCAAATGATCAAATTATGGAGCAATAAAGGAGAAAAAAACGCACAGTTGCTAATCAATATATAGACTGCATGCATTGTAGGGATATAAATATATTATATATTAATCAAGAGATCTTGTTCTTTACAACTGAGCCGTGGGTACATATAAAAGAGTGGTAAAGGTATACAACAACAGCAGCAACATCAACGCTTTTTTCCTAAATAAGTTTGGGAATAGCTGGAATCTATCTAAGCTTTTGCATGTACTACTTCAACACCGACGGATCTTCACTTCATCACGTAGATATTTTCCTTTTGGTCTTTTACTGTGATTCATCAAATTTCTGAAAAAAAAATTAAAAATCTCATTGAAATCTCATAAAAAAAAAGATTATTCATTTTGTAAGTCTGACAAAGCGAAGGTGCATACCAAATCATTTGTAGTAATTTTTCAACGTTGGCCAAAGTATGTACCTTCTTAGGATCAGGGTAATTAGCGAACATCAGAACTGTGCACAGAATAATCTATCTCAGGTTAGGAAAAAACCAATGAAAATAAAGTACATCAGTTTATAATATTATGCAGAACTTATACTGTGTTAATACTAAAAATGGTAGTTCGCATAGCTGGAATATATTTTAAGTTGAAAACTATATACTTACATGACTAATTAGCTTCAGCAAGTAACTACAACCAGCCTGATGCAGCAATATCCTTATGATGCATCTTCCAAACCTTTGGCTTCTAGCAGTAAAACTTGAAGCTATGATGCATTTTGGTTGAAGCCCTTTAAGAAACAAAAGTTGGTGGTTTGATTGGAGACAATTTAAGTAAAACTAGCACAAAGCCCGCGCGTTGCGGCGGATTGATTTTTGCTGAATATTAATTTAAGAGAACATAACTAACATCGAGAATACCTGAGAATATATTTTTGTTAATTTTCAGGTGTCTAACACTTTTCATTAATCTCAGTCATCTAAACTGCATATATTTGAGAATATGTTAATTTTGAGAAGTTTAGCACTGCCCATCTCAGTCATCTAAAAGTTCCAGTCCATTGCTTCTTCCTATCTTCTTCATCCCATATCCTCAAACAATCACAAACCTGCAATTGCTTATCAGGCAAATATTCGGATTCAACAACAAAAAGTAAGAAACAGTTTAACCTAAATATCAAGGATTTTATACGGTACTGGAAGTTTAAGAGTACATGAACATGCAAAAGGAAAATATTTGGAGAAAAGGTTAAGAGACTTCACCCTCTACATAATATACTCGCATGCAAGAATCTCTTCTGTAAAATTGGTTCTTCCCATATTGATTAGTTCAGCCGACTAAGATAAGAGTACGTACCCCAAAACCTCATCGCGTAAACCATGACAAAAAAAAAGAATCATTATTATGATGATGAAAGCCTTGATGCAACGAGTTAATGAACCAAGACCATGGACTCGTGTGCCTATAAAATTGGATCAGACCCAATAGATCCGGAGCTGATAAAAGTACTCCGGTTCTCTGTTCCATTCACATTAGCTAGCTCTGCTCAATCTCGATTTCAACTTTTTGGCATTAGCAGTTAAACTGAGCAATCTCGTCGATTCCACTGCCACCGTCTACTGAATGCCGAACACGCACGAGACCACGGTTCAAATCAGCGGCAGCAATAGCAGCCTGGAGCGTTCCGGGAGCGCAGTAGCAGCGCTCGAGACCACCGGTCCAGATCCCGGCATCCTACTCGGCCATGCTGCCCACGCAGGCAACAGCTTCGTCACTCCGAAGCTCATCCGGCTCTGAGCGACCTCGGCCACCTCCGCGCCGTTGTGTCCTTCAAGAAACTGGAATTGCAGTCTTCATCCCGTGTCTTTTCCGTTTATGCCTCCAAGCCAACGCGAGCCTGCGCGTCATCTCTGGGGGCTGCCGGCGGGAATTATCTGCTGCGTGCTGATGAATTTAACCCCCAAAAGTCCCGCTGTGCCCTGCCCCGTCAAGTCCCGCTGCGCCCTGCGCTGATGCCTGTCAGGTCCAAGCACGGCATGGGCGTCGCTGTCTCGTTGAAGGTGGCTTTGATGGATGCAGAATCCCCTTCCCGGCGCGTTACGTGCTATTCAGCTGTCTTTGATTCACCAGGTACAAAAGTTGAATACGGGAGAGCATCAGGATGCGCTGCGCAGGACAAATTTCGATTGGAACGTCAGAACCCTAGATTCAGGAGGGGCGGCGATTTTTGGAGATTGTAGGGTATCGGGTTGGAGCCTTCCAGGCAATAAATAGGGATGGACTAAGCTCCGATTGAAAAAATTGGGCCAGGCCCAGGCGAGCGACCAGGGAAACCAGCGACCATTTTTCACTTTTGCGGTGGCAGATGTCGTAAATTTCTTTGCAAATTGTGGGTAATTCTAAAACGGACGAAAATTTTGGGAAGAAACCTTCCTTCCTTTATTAGTAGGTATAGATATGATGAAAGGTATAACAACCTGAGCTATATAATATATCCATAAGCCTTACCCTTGGTCTCGACTACGTAAGCGATGTAATTTGCATCTGTAATTACACATAAAGAACTCAAGCAAGGTCAAGGTTATATCAACCTGAAAATGCTAGCTAAAGAAATGGCCATCAATTTGCTGCTTGAATAGACTGTAATTGTAGTGAACTTTGAGTGTTGTACTTGGGAGGCTCCACAAACTTCGTATCAGCATTCCTTAAAATACGAAAACAATACCAGGTTAGAAAATTTCCGATATATCTACTTGGTCTTACTAAATCACAGCAGCTGGTGCTTTATCTATTATATTATTAAAACAACAACCAACCAACGGTGTAGATTAGCTACGCATAATAATCAATTAAATAACGGCGGCCCAGATTAACTTCGGCAGCGCCGACTCTGAGATGCGTCTATTTTTGGAGAGCTGATCGCTAATCCTCCGTATCCAAACAGCCACATACTACCCTTCTCCCCACGTCTAACCTAATCTGCGCCGCCGCAACCCAAGTACATGAAATCTTTAATGGACAAGATGGATAGAGCTACAACTCCGAGGCATACGACCGCCGGGCGGCCGGCGTCCTTGCTCCGAGCGTCCGCCTCATCCGGAACCAAGCCAGGTTTGCACTCTAAGCTTAAATCACGGATGCGATCAGCTGCTTGGCCGCAACACAAGCACATGGCATGTTAATATTCAAGATTGATTAAACTACTACTTTGAGCAATGTACGACCATGAGTTGGGGGCAACAATTGTCAACTTCCGGCAACTATGTACGACCAGGAGATCAGGAATTGTTTTCTAACTGTTTCGGCATGATTAAAGGATAAACTAGGAGGTAATAAGTTCCACCAATTTCAGTCCGACAATATATATTCTCCCTGTTTATTACGCCGCGACATGCAGTTAAAGATTTTTCTTATTTGGTAAAAAAATCTAAATTAGCTGTCACAAAATTTATAACCCATGCATTTGCGACATAGCCATGCCAGGGTCAATACGTTTTGACCACCAAAGATCGACACGAATCTAGAACGATATTGGTTGCGGTTGAGAAAATTTGTTTCCGCTTACGATGTTTTGACTGGATATTTTGAGCTTCTCATAGCAAGTACGTTTGAAATAAATGCGAAGGTCGGTTTTTAGCTGGAGCACTATATGATTTTTTTCCCTTTTTTTCAGGTATGCGGTCACTATGAGTAGTTTAAATCCGAGCTAACATGCCAATCTGTTGTAGGTTCAGTCTCCCCTCTTCTGGCTTCCGCCAACAGTCTCGATCGATACCCAAGCAAAGCAAGTAAATCACCTAGACATAGCTATTCTTTATATTTTTACCTGCTGATAGGTTGATCTGGAAGTAGGAAGGCTGGAGCAGCGTCATTTTATTTTCGCTAGCAAGGATGTACACGAATCTAGATTCATGTTGGTTCCCTATCTTGGTGCTTACAATGTTCGTCTGGCTATTCTGAGCTTCTGCCGACTAACTAAAGCGAAGGTTGGTTTTCAGATAGAGCACTCACATATTTTCTTGCAATAGAAGAACCTAGGTGTTAATCGCCTAAGCTAAAATTCATTCTTTTTTCCTTCTGTTTCAGGACTTCGGTCACTATGAGTAGTTCGAATCCGAGAATGAGAAGGGCCATGCTTTCACGTCACTAAAGCAAGTTCAGATAGTCGATGAATTTATATAATCTGAACAACCCATTCCCATACCACTATTGTCAATGTATCTGAAGCATCATCAATATATAATCAATAGTTCAAACTGTTAAGCGGATCATACAGGTTTGTACACTGCATCTACGTTTAGATTTAGCGGGAGTGCTTTATACAATGTTGTGCATAACTACCTCTGATGATAATCAAAAAATGGATGAACATTTGAATTTACCTTATACAACAACATTGGCTAATACTACATGTTTATAGGTCAGCCAATATAGTTAGGATTATTAATTTTATAGCCTAATTCAGTGAGGTAGTGCCATATATCACTTTTTTACATATTGACATCAACTTTTCCTGAAATGTTAAATAATATAAATTATGGGTTCTACTTTGTTTGAATTAATATATCATATATTTTCAGTGTTGGCATCGGTTAATTAGTTAGGAGAGAAACATGATGGGATTTTATTTATTCAGTAATGTATTTGCTGGGGGCTCCCTCCTTGCAGAAATTGATTCATCTATTTGCTTGATTGATAGAGAAAATATATAGAGTTCTTATTTTTATACTTATCTTCCATTTTGAATACATATTTTTTGTAGCAAATGGAGATGGCATGCCTGTATTTTACTACGAATGGTGCTTCCAGCTGACAAATATGAGTGCTACATTGGCCTGCTTGATGGTAGACAATACAATGGTATTAGCTTTCAATTTTTCCATCACGTACATTTACTTTGGAACAATTGTATAGTACACTGAAATATAATTCAATGTACAAATATAACTTCAGCATTTCAGAGTTGTTCCTTTGGCTATCATGGTACTAATTTTGGGATTGTTTGTTAGATTCTATTATTCATACGGAGATGCAATGAGGAAGTTCAATTCTAGCAAATGTTAGAAATACCTAAGGCCGTTGCTTAGAAGAATTGCCATGAAAAAAAATTGACGGCTCAACAGCGGGGAGAGTTGTCCAATGGCATGTAATTTAAAAAGAGTGATGTCGACATATAAGTGTAAGCACAAAAGCTTGATCAAATTATAATTAAATTTACAAAAACATTCGGCTCAAAAATTCAATCTAAAATTAGGGAAATATAAAAAGGAAAAATCAGTTCTGAATATTAACATCTTTGGGTGAAGATTATTTGTATCTATTCATGTCTATATTTGCCTTTTTGGTTATCAAAGTGTATTTGACTCTTTTTATGCCAATATAACTATATAATATGATTTACTGAATATGAAAGGCACCATAGCAAGTTTAGTAGCTAAAGAGTGCAAAAATAATCTTAATTTCAATCTACCAAGTTATCTGAATGAAAAGGTAAGCTCCACTTTTTGCAGGAAAAAAAACGAGTACCTTACTATCTGAATGGGAATAGATGTTATGTGAAATTGAATTGCCAAAATTACTTCTCTTATTTGTAACAACTGACGGTTAATCAAGTATAACCATGTTGTCTTCTTTTTATATAGCTCTAATTACAAGAGACTTACTAAAAGTCACATATAAATCAAGTATCACCGGAAACCAAATCTATAAATGTTTAATTACACATCTAGCCGCGCAAATGCGCGGGCTATTTCGCTAGTTATACGGATGACACAAGATGCCATAAGTACCCAAAAAATATAAGTGGTGCAAGTTAAGGTTCAAGAATATATTTGCAATCGTGATACAAATCTGAGGCGACCTAATCCAACTTTGCATTAGTTCGTGATATCGTAAAATTTCTGTTTGATCGTGCTTATATCATGCAATTGAAAGCTCCAAGTATTTATTTAGCTCACAATTTGGCCACAATAACCTACAGACTAAAGTCCCTGATCTAGTAAAAGATTGAGTGATGGTAATATCAAAATTTTATTTGTTTGAGTTGACACCATGTGATTAATATCAAAATTTTATTAGCTGGATTGATTAAACAAAAAAGGAAAAAAACGCTAATTTTCTGGTCACAGAAAAGCGTTATTAATTGGATTGACTGCAGAGACTCGTACCAATCATACAGATACAGGGTAAAAGAAAGATACAAACTGAGATTAAATAACTAGAAGGACATACCTATGGACCCTTGAATGTTTGTTCGGAATTGCTGGCAGAGATCAGTCATGGCCTGGTGGCGTACGATGTGCGATGAGGAGAAAGCTACAATTTCACGGGAGAGCGCACCGTCTCACCGAGTCCGACCGGATCAGGGCTCTGCGCAGCAAACAAACATGTTGTACCAGCAAACTATGATTGTCGCCAGGCGCTGCGCAGGGTTCGCCGGAGAGGCAACTGCCGGGAGATCTAAAGGTGGCGGCGCTAGGTTTCCATAGATCTGGTCGTGGCTTGGAATCCGGGAGATTGGAAGTTTCTTTCCCACATAGGGGTGGGATTTTTTAAAGCTTTTTTTACCTGATTTTTCTTTATGCGGGTAGGAAGTTTTAACGAGTGGGAAAGTTGAATTCTGCCAGGGCGAGACGACACCCAAAACGTCTCATAAAACGTCTTTACTTACGCGGCGGATTTTCATGTAAAGACGAATATTAAAGCGTCTAAACCAAGACGTCTCTACGTGTCATTTTTCTTGTAGTGGGCATACTCTTAGGCGGTTAAGTCCGAAATAAGAGCCGAGGCTCTGATACCAATTGAAAGGATCGTATGCCGCACCTAGAGGGGGGTGGGGGGGGGGTGAATAGGTGCTAACCAATTTTTAGTTCTTTTTTCCAATTTAGGCTTGACACAAAGGTAAATTCTCTAGATATGCAACTAAGTGAATTTACCTATATGACAAGGTTATCACTAAGCAACATATAGCTACACAATATATAGGAGATAGAATAGGATAGAGGTAACCGAGAGTGGAGCACGCGATGACACGGAGATGATTTCCGTAGTTCCCTTCCTTTGCAAGAAGGTACGTACGTTCGGAGGAGTGTGGTCGGAAAGCCCAACACGAAGACTTCACTCAGATCTCCGTGAGCAACGCCACGAAGGCCTAGCCCACTTCCACTAAGGGATTTCCTCGAGGCGGAAACCGGGCCTTTACAAGGTTCTTGGGGCACACATCCACAACCGAATTGGAGGCTCCCAAATCTGTAAAAATACACAATCAACAACAACATATCAACACAAATCAACTAGGGAACCAAATAGGAACACTAGCATGAGATCCCTCAAACAAATGAGGGGGAAATGAAGAATGCTTCGGTGAGGATGTAGATCGGTGGCTTCTCCTTCGAATCTCCAAAGATCAAGAGCTTTGGTTGGGGGAGGAAGGAGATCTTGCAAATCTTGTGTTTCTTGAGGTGGCTCTAATGGTGGTGAAACTTGGCAGATTTTCTTGCAATGATTGAGCAACTTGTCCCTTTGGAGAAGAGAGCTATTTATATGATTGGAGCTCCGACCGTGAGACCACCTGTAGGAGGAGTTCCACCAAGTGCCGGGGAGGAACTTCCGCCGGAAGTCGTCAGGCAACCTGTCAGAAAAAGATAGGGGCGGAACTTCTGCCTGCGCCCCAACCGAAGGAGAAAGAACCCCTACCACCTTTGGCAGCAGGGCCCGCCGTCGCCGCGGCAAGGGCCGGCGGCAGCGGCGGCGAGGGAGGAGGCCGGTGGAGAGGGTGGGGGTCGGCGGCGGCGAGCCCCCCGGTGTTGCCTGGGTGCGACACGGGAGGGAGATTAGCTGTTGGGGCTTTCCGAGAGCATTTTATAAAGATGGGTTGTGGGTATAGACGAGAGAAATGACAACATGAAAACTGGCATATGGTGCAAGAAAAGGAGTCAGTGATAATGCAAAAAAAGGGGGAATAGCACGGTGATACGATTTATGTTTCCATCTTCATGACCACGACTTGACAAACAAGGAGAGAGGCACGTGTGAAGAAACACGATAAACACACATGCAAAACGCAAAAATAGTGGATATCAATAGTAAAGACTATATGTATTGAACCCAACAACAAACACCCAATGATGATGCCGTTGGATATCAAACACAAGTCAACCCAACTCTTGATAAAAACCGATTACTCTTACCGGCCAACCCACCTGTCTAATATAATCCTTAAGAATAGAGCGAAAGTCCAATAGAAACCCTATGGAAAATATTGGCTACTATGAAGACTCTTAGGACCACCAAACATTTAAATTGGTTACACAATTTTCAATTTTTACATTTATGTATGTTTTTTTTTGGCATATGCTCATGAGATCTACTTGAATAGTGGGGTAGCACCATAGTCCTCGCTCAGAGAGGCCGTTACGATGTTAGTTTTGTCTTCTTTTAAGACAGAGAGAGTGACAATACTTTCCCATTAAATCATTCACACCGACACAATCATAAAACTGTGTAGGGTCTTTCGAGATATGTTAAGTGAAATAGCTAAGAGATATAAATGTTGGTGCCAGGTCCATATTGACAAGAATCATACTCCCTTTAGATGGTCCATAATGAAGAATCACACTCCCTTTGCTTCGAATTATAAACGAATTTAAAATTTTAATACTATTATATACTAACCAAAATAAGTGAACAGACACACACTAAAATACATCAAGATTCGTATATATAATAATAATAATAACTTAGAAAAATGTCCAAACAGCTAAAATATTTTAGTTATAGTTTTGGTGGGTAGGGAGGCCCGCACAGGCAAGTCCTGCAAAGTAAGCAGTGTCAGTACCCACGCCAGCCTCTTCCCCCTGCAAAAATTGCCGTGCGGGTTTTGCCCCCGCACCGCGATCGGCTCTCACCGAACCGCTTTGTTTTCCTTACTCATTAGTTTAAGGCAAGTCTCAACGCTAGCCCCTGCCCACGTATATGTAGTGCCCAGTGCTGCGCGGTTCGGCTCCGCTCCGCGAGGTGGGATTATTCCATCCCTGGTCACACACCCATTCCCGTCGTTTCGTTCTTCTTCCGGCTCAAGTGCTCGTCCTCCATGTGGGCCAAAAGGTCCATGCGATCGCTGCTTTGCTGCTGGGCTGTGCACTTGTGCTGATTGCTACGATCCGGCAACTACCTGGGCCGCCATATTCATTAGGCCCCCGCACCGCAAGTACAGAGAGGGCTGGAGCCGGAACATCGCCGTCCACCTCGCCAGGGCGGGCGACGTTGTGGCTCTCCGCGGCGGAGGTGGAGCTTTGGGGAGGGCAAGGAGGACGCGGGCGGTGGTGGCTGGCGGTCTGGCATGTGGAGGTCGCGGGGGAATGGAGGTGTTCGTGGCGGGGCGGCGGCGGCGGCGGCGCTCTTCGTATTCTCCGGCAGTGGGGCAGTCTCGGACCTCTCCTCTAACAGCTCTTCTTATCCTTCAGATGGTGCGGGAGGAGGGATGGGAGGTCACCGCCCGAGGTCCCCGCCCCGATCTGTATTGCTGCCTCCGCTTCGGCTCATCGCTACCTAGGGTTTGGCCGCCACCGTCCGCTGCCACGCACCCGCCCGCAGGCCGCCGCCAAAACTCAAACGAAGCCGCCTGGCCACAGTCCCTCCGCCAATACGCCTTCCCCCGCGGCTAGGTCGCCTCCCGCCGCCAGGTCTCTCCCCGACGAGTTGCGGTTCCTGGAGCTCGATGGAGGCGTGGAGGAGCTGCACCGATCGCTGACGGAGCCGTCAGGCCGCCTCCTCCCACATGCAGATCTCTGCCACTCGCCGACGGGTGCCATGGCCGACGAAGATGGGGTAAATTCGATTTTTAGACAGAGGGTGTCTCCTGCGGAGGAGCGACGTGCCTCACAGACAAAGACACTCAACCCGCTGGTCTGTTCGTTGTTTCATTCCCGCAGTCTAGGTGGCGGCAGCTCGCCCCCGCCCCTTTGGGCCACCACTCAACTTGGGGGTTCACGGCGGCGCAGCGTATTCCAGCAGGCACGGGGGCGCGGTCGTACTGTGGCAACAGCAGTGAGTGCATGCTCGCACCCGATTTTCCCCAATTGATATGTACATGGCTTCATACATTAGATGTGCAAGTGCAGAACTGCAAAGTGCTCTTATTTTTAATCTATGATGTCCCAATTGACATTAGCTGATACAAGTGTTCCTGTTTGTAGTGCTAATCTGGGTTGAAGTGCTTCCTTCCTCCGTCATTGCTGTCGAGGGGACTTCTGTTAGTGGTTCAGCGTTTGGCTGCAGGAGCCGCGCTACAAGTGCGAGCGGCTTGGTATCCACTGCCCCTGAAGTTATGGCCTCATGGGGCTCATAGCTGCAGGTGAACGATTCCTATTCTCTTAATTTTGCTTACATATGTTGCGCTTCCTATTCTCTTTATTTTTCTTACATCTATGTGTACCTGTTTGTAGTGCTAATCTGGGATGTAAGCAATTGGTCTGGTCATTCGGTTTGGATGGATTTGAGAATGGATTATCCAAGTGCACCACCAATGATGTTTTATGGGTCTCTGAATACCATATCCCAAACAACTGCTACAGATTCATCATGTCGAGCCGGACAATGCTCTTCTCCCTCTGTTGTCGGCACCGCGCGCATCGTCTGCAGCGGCCTCTCCGAGCACACCTTTTAAGGTTTTCCTCTGTTTGAAATACTCATGTTGAACAGGAGCTTTGTTTCAAATTTGTCCCGTTATTGGATTCATCTGCAGCTAGAACTTTGGGTTTGTTTCTCTGAACAAATATTTTTACATTTCCTGGTTAACATTTTTGGTAGTTCCATGTTTGCAAAAAAAGATTAGCACCCTCACTTTATAACAGATATGCAATGTACGTCCCTTAATTCTCATCTGTTCAAAAGCTCTCGAAGCAAGCCAATCATATAGAATCCAATTATTATTATGTCCACTTGTCATCAACTGATTTCAGATCTTGAAAAAACCACACCTTGCGCATGCCAACAATGTTGCATATGTTGCTGGAGATTACCAGGGTATCTACATGCACTTGTGCTGGGTGAAATTCACAGTATATCGTTTCCGATATCTACATACCTGTAAGCTCCTATGTAATCTATTTAAACTATCCTTCTATTATTTGTGCCGATTATTTATGTCTATATACCTGTGAAATTCACACCACACCTTTGCATTGCTTTCTTGAGTAGTGAAAATAAGTTCTAATGTAAGTATTAGTGTCAGTTATTTGTGCTTCTGTGAATTATCGTTAGTGCTTGTTTACTGGACCAAATAAATTAAGTTTTGGATACTCAATGTACAAACTGTACTATCTGCAGATATAGAATTATGCATTCGAACATACCACTGGTTTTAAGTTGCAATTAGGCAACTTTCTGTTGGAATAGCTCATAATAAATTTTAGGTTCTTCTAAATTATAACGACAATTAATGTGCCAGCAATTATACATGTGAAATAGTTGAACTAGGTAAACACCAACATCGAGTGCAAAATTAAGCCAGCCCTAGACCTGAGGTTGTTGTCACGGTGGCCTTCATTGTAGTATCATGTGCAATTATGAAGTTCATGTGAGTTTTAGATAAGGGATTTACCTTTATATTATCATTCTTAGTGATTTTTGTTTAGAAGATGATAGCGGGATGGTGATGCATAATAAGCCAAATTATATGTTCGCAAGTTGCGGGATTTTGCGGCGGCGACTGCTGCCACAACCCACAGGTGAAGAATTTAGGAGGATTCCTCACCAGGCCCGCGCGGACAGTCGCGAACGCGAGCAGCGGATTGTCACGGACAGCCACGATGCCTATTAATTCCCCTGGCTGCAGTGCGTACGTGGCGCAGACTGTCGACTGACATGTCAGTTCTCATCTTGAATGCGCTACCCATATCCTTATGTGGCGAGACCACTCACCTTGGCTGCCGGACGGATGCAGGCACTACCGCCTGCCCACGGTAGGTGGTGGCGAGCTCTCAGCCAAAGCGAGCAAAGGCGAAGTCTATAGCTTGCTCGGCGCCCTTGCACACCCTCGAACTCAGGCGACCATGGTAGCTGCTCCATGATCTATTCTGGTCGCATGTTTGTGTTGCTATCTCTTCTCATCTTTGCATCCACGCCCCGCCCCTCCTCCCCATCGAGACCACCATGATTGGTTCAAGGTTGAAGGTATCGCCCTCTCTGGTGTTCCACACCAAGAACCTTTTTTGTACTATGTTTGGGTGTTTCATTTCCTTATCTTTTCATGAGACACACGCAGAGTGCCTAATTAACATTGATCACATGCTATTTAATTCCAGTTATCATTCCTTGACGACTTCTTCTTGATCCTCTGATTGAGTTAGATCATAATTGTACATGGATTGATTCCTGTCAAAATTTAGCATTGGACCGTGTTGGCTATATATACATGCAACCTGTACGACAACATAATGGACAAACCCGCTCTATGGATGCAATGTTATTTATGTTACATGCTTCATTCCAATTTATGCCTGTTAACTCAACATGTTCCTTATATTAGCCCCTTCATTACTTTGATGGAAGTTGTGCTTAGTGCATTACCCGTGCTTGCTTGACCTGTCTTAGTATTCCTGAGCTGGACACATAGTGTTGCTATTCTTGCATGGCTTGCATTGGAGACAAAATGCTTTGATTAGATTTCTTGTGAACAATAAAACTTTGAGAAATTAGTAAACCATAAGGGGTCAGTTGAAATAAAAAATTACCAAAATGATTTCTTATTTGATAATATATTGATGTTTTCTTCTATGTTCTGTTATGCATAGTAGAACAACTAATATGACTTAAGCTGTATTTTTATCCAAAGATTTGATTGGATATCCATGTATGCTATGAGAGTGTCCAGACTTGAGCTATCTGAGGTAAGTATCAGTAGCTTTCTACATGATGGGATGCTATGGTGTACTATTAAGTGATTTGCTAATGGGGAAATCAACAATGGTATAGATAATCATGTTTGTTGGGATTTAGTGATATATTGTGTTCCAGTAAATAGGCGTGTTTTCCCCAATGCTTATGTTGTTCTGTTTGTATTTGTGCAGCTGGAAGAACAATTGTATTGCGTGCGTGGTGTTACAGAAGAAACTATTTTGGTGCTGATGATATACCCAGAGCTTGGTGCTTTGTACTCCAATTATTTTGGTGCAGACTACCAAAGGTTGGTTGTTAGCCAGAAGCAGCCATATTATCCAACTATTGTTCTTGCCTATTGAAGAACTTGGTGTAGGGAACTCCTGAGAGGACACCAACCATATCTCTGAACAATCATGGAAGTGTCAGTTGGGCGATCACTTCAAAACTCGAAGTGTATGATCTTCCAAGAGATCAAAAGGCACCATATTATCCAACTATTGTTCTTGCCTATTGAAGAACTGTGGCTAATATTGGTGAAGTTCTTTGTATTGTGTCTTGATGTATGACACAACCAAAGGTTCTAAAAGTTACATGGTAGTGCCATCGCTTTCCTGTGTTAGGTACAAACTTTCTGTAATGTGTTGTTTCATGTGATATATATTATAATGCCCTTGCTTTGTTATCCAACTTAAGCAATCTATAATTTAGATTTCTATTAATTTCTATGCTTAGTGATCGAAAGGTTGACCTCTACATTGAGCGAATAATGTATGTTTCAGTTCTGTATTGATGAATGCCTGTTTGAACTAAATTGATTTATGAGGCCATATGATATTTCCCATATCCATGTTTCCCCTATTTATTTATGTCAAATTGATGGTGTTTTTGAAGGTTTCCGATTCAACTAACAATGTTGTAATTCGTCTAAATTGTATATCGGCTAGCTGAGAGATGTTAACAAAAATATGTCTAAAAACCTAAACACGATTTACATGGCAGCAACATAGATGAAAAAACTTGAAATTCTATCACGTCGGTCACGCTATGTCATAACAAATGTAGGCGGTGCAGCGAAGCGCACATATTCATCTAGTATATATAGAAGAGAAATGAATTCCGCCCAATAACAAATCTAGTATATATAGAAGAGAAATGAATTCCGCCCAATAACAAAAACGACGCGTGGCTCGTGTGTGTAACCTGTACTTTGGCTGAGATTCCATAAGAAAATGAACTAGCTCCTGCATGATGGTTTTGGACGGGTTGAAGTGACGATGGCAGTCTCGAGCAATCTCAGGCATACAAGAAGTGTTTTCTATGCTCAGGCAAACGGGAGGCGACCGATCTTCCCCTCGACCAGCCGGTGTCGCCGCAGGTTCCCCTAGCCACTACGCAACGGGAGGGGTGGGGATCTATGTGTCCGTTCCATGTTCCGTAGGGTTACCGACACTCCAAGAGGCACGGAGGAGCCAGGAATTTCGTACAAGGAGGGCCATATGAACTTTATATAAATGGAAGGGGCCATACAACTAATTTGGGTTAATTTGGAGATCAACTACCACATATAGTATGTGGGGTATTATTTACACACAAACAAAAATCAGCATGGGGATGGCCATGGCCCCATCTCCGTCCCTGGTAACCGAGTTCTTTGTCACTAGTGAAATTGGGCAGTGACGGAGCCAGCAGGGTGGAAGGGTGGGGCAGGCCGGCCCTCTCTAAGATTTGGCCCATCCCATATGTCTTATATAGAAAATAGCAAAAAAAAAAACCATCCCAAGTAAGGTCTGCCCACCCTAATAAAATGGGCTGGACTCGCAAGTGAAGTTGGGGCATCGGGGGGTGATGAGAATAATGGCCCCTCGACTCTACAATGTATATGTACTTCCTCGGACTAGCGTCGATGAGTTGGTGGATAGTGTCGATAGCCAGGAATTAAGTCTAGCATGATTAGCATTTGTTTGCGGCGGCGGTGTCTTGCAAAGGGGATGATGTCACAACTTATACTCCGTATTTGTTCTCAAGTTTCTCTCCCTCTAATGAAGCTCAACCTGATTTCGTCGGGGAACTTGCGGGTTTTATGCCCCCCATCTTCATTTCTCCACCGAGCGTTGGATTCTCCTGGCCTGGTCTACATCGCCTATTTCTCTAATCACTGCTTCTACATGCTCGTGTTCCTCCGGTACGCCGGAAGCCCATAGGAGGCAACGAGCTTTGCCTATGGCATGCCACTGAGGATGTAGAAGGAAGACGGTACCGATCTGTAAAATATTTGCCTCTAATTTCGTTTTCTTGTACGGATGTTGATGTAGCCCCGCTCACCAACGACACTACATCAAGGCCAACAAGTCCCCCAAGTGGACCAATGACAAGGGCTCGAGTTAAAGCTCTACATGAGAAGGTGAATTCGCTCCTCTCTACCTCTACCTTTGACACCCCTTGGATGGCTTGCTACTTCATGCAAATACACTATGTTCAATCAGGTACATCGGTCAAGACACAAGCCATGGAGTCCAAGCCAATGGAGAGAGAGCTGGAAATGATGAAGATGGAGCTCCAGCGCAGCCGGAACTTCCGCCCCCGGGGCCGGAACTTCCGCCTCAGACCGGAACTTCCGCCTCCAGACCGGAACTTCCGCCTAGATCTGCCAAGATGCCGTCCGGCGCCCGAGAAGTGGAGACAGCGGAACTTCCGCCCGAGGACCGGAACTTCCGCCCACCGGAACTTCGCGTAAGTTCCGCCCAAGTTCCGAAAGTCCGTCAAAACGCCCCGGATGTTCGCAAGGAAATGGGCTAATTTCGGAATTGCCGAACTTGGCGGAACTTCCGGTCGGGCGGAACTTCCGCCATCCAGACCGGAACCGCCTGACCGGAACTTCCGCCCAAGTCGGCGGAACTTCCGCCACGCGAACAGCACAACACTACTTTTCCGTGTAACTTAACTCTTCGCCCCTACCTATAAATAGGCTAGTTGGCTCAGATCGAGATTAGACTTGTTTAGAACTCAAACCTACCTTTGAGCTTAGTCTCCTTGGGTATCATCCCTCTGTAATCAAGGCACCTTGGTTGTTGACTTGAATTTGTGGAGTGAGATTCTAGTACTCGTTACTCTCTCCTCCCCAAGTTCATCCTCTCCAATCCCAATCTCTCTCCGGGAATTCTGCCTCGTGCCTCTTCCACGGAGATTCTATTGGCGTGGTCCATCGAGCCACGGAGGTAAGCATCGGGTGTATCGGGTTGGTGTGCGTGAGTGAGTCTCGGAGTTCATCGTGTTCTTCGTCCCCCTCGCGTTTTCCCATCTCCCCGCTTGGTTTCGAAGTCAATCCGCAAGATCGGGCCACACACGGGGTCTTAGACCACATCATATGGTATCAGCAGCCTTTGGTTCCCGGATTTGACCCTCCACCCACCCGATTTCGTTTCTAGAAAATTTTCCAAAAATAGCCCAAATTGCCTTTGGACCGATCCGTGATTTGGTTGAGTTTTGATTGGTTTTGGTCCAATAGAAACTTGTCTTTGGTGTTGATCTGCAATTCCCCCACTTTCCCACAGCTTCTAGTGCCAAATTTTCCACGAATTCGAAGATTTTCGGCCCGATTTCCGCCCAAATCGAAGAACAGCTCAGTCGATTGCGACCGGAAGTTCCGGCCGGCGGACCGGAAGTTCCGCCCCGACCGGAAGTTCCGCCCCTCAGACCGGAACTTCCGCTGGCTTTTCACTAACTTCGTTTTCGTTTTGGCACTAACCCCTTGTGTTTGGACTTCGTAGTGTGTGCCATTTCAGATAACTCCAACATCATCACGACGACACCCCGAGGATCCAAGCGGTTCATTTGACACCTCCACCATAGCAAGTTCAAGTTCGTCGGCCACCGTCATCAAGTGGTATAACTTGCACCTAACTTGTAGCCTTAGCTTCCTTTGCGTACCTTTCCTATCGAGTGTTGCGAAGCATTGCGCAAGCGTCCCGACCGTGAGGGTGTGCGTGTGTTGAGCAAAGCTACGAAGCAAGCTCGTTGTGAAAAGATAAGCAAAAGAAGTGTGACATACTTACATAGATAGTGAGAAAAGAAAGCTTCTAAGCATACAAAAAAAAAAAAAGAGTGTGAGTGACACTATACACAAAAGAGTCCAAAGCTTATAAGCAAAAGAGAGAAAAGAGAAGAGAGGCGTCTTGCGCAAATCTTGTTGCTTCTCAATTTTGCAACCAAGCCACGGTCTCTCTTGCGTTAGCGTGACACCGAGCTAGTAGTCTTCGTTAGGACCATTTTTGTTCGTGCTCATTTTCCGTCGCGCTAACCCCATTTTGTCCCACGTGTGCGTTCCACATTGTGAATGCCTTTTGTGATCACCGCTTTTGACTTGTGACTTTTGCATCTTACCCACTTTTAACAACATACTCGATCTTAGATTTGTCTTTTGGTTTTCCACAACACTCGCCTAACACCATATTTGCTAGCTTTTGCGTGTGGTTTTGCGTGTGTCCCCGATACACTTGATCTTACTTTCGGCTTGGTTGATTGCCTCAATACTATCTTACCTTGGTAAGAGTGCGAGGTAGTCTCCTTCCACTAACACATACAACATAGTTCTTGTTCTTCCATCATGGATAGGAGTGGAGATGAAACAAGGGATGGAGAAGTCGGAACACCGAGAGGTTGGCGACTCAACACAACCTATGGATTCAACGCCAAGAGTTCAAGGAGCAACTATCACTCTTCGAGACTCGCATCGATGAACAATATGAAGAAGTGGCTCACAACTTCTCCACGGTGAACCAAGACTTGGCTCTCCTCCGTGAAGCTACGGACAACTTGAATGGCCAAATGGCGGCCAATGATGCGAACATGGAGCGACGCATGGATAACCTCGAGCGCGCCATCACCAACTTGGGTCGTCATCGCCGACGCCGCTCTACTTCATCATCATCAAGCTCGTCACAAGATTACTATTCTCATGGCCACCGTTCGTCATCAAGCTCCTCCTCAAGGCATGAAGACCATCCTCGTCATCATCGACCACATGCTCGTCAAGAAGACTCTCGCTCTAACTCAAGGAGAGGTGAATTCCATCGCCATGCTCGTCCTCATGAACGACCTCCACAAGAACAAGCTCCTCACCAAGATCGTCATCAAGCGGCTCGCCATGCCCACCATGGGTATGACGACCATCCCCAAGACAACGTCCACCACAACATGGCGCCACATGGTGATGCTTCCGCCCAAGGTCGTCAAGAGCAACCAAGGCGTGATCTCCGGAATCATCCTCGCCATGACCAAAGGGGCCGAGGGCAACCACAACATGATCAAGATGAGAGAGCCATAATTGGGCAACGCCAACAACCTCGCCAAGACCCGCAACAACATCCTCACCATGAGCCAAGTGAAGCTAGTGTTCACCTCCAACGCCAACCCAATGCTATGGTTGGTCGTGGAAGACCTCCTCCACCTCCTCAAGTCGCAAGAGATGAAGGCATCCGTCCTCGCCGCCGCAACATGGAAGATGAAGAGAATATGTATGGAAAGCTCAAGTTCAATATGCCCAAGTTCAAGGGTGAAGACGATGCCGAGGCCTACCTCTCATGGGCACTCAAGGTTGACAAGATCTTCCGCATCCATAACTACTCCGGTGCCAAGAAAGTAGCCATGGCCTCCCTCGAGTTTGAAGATTATGCCAACACTTGGTGGGAACAAGTTGTCACTCTTAGGGAAGAAAAGGGTGATCCTCCAATTGATACTTGGGAAGACATGAAGGAGGAGATGCAAGCCCGCTTTGTCCCTACACACTACAAGACCGATCTCTTCAACAAGCTACAAAAGTTGAAGCAAGGCACCAAAACCGTTGAGGAATTCTTCAAGGAGATGGAGTTAACCATGATGAGAGCAAACATCCAAGAGTCCGAGAACCAAACCATCGCTAGGTTCTTCAATGGCCTCAACTACCCCATCAAGAAGATTGTGGAGTTCCAACCATACTCCAACATGGTTGAGTTGGTTCACCAAGCTTCCAAGGCCGAGCGTCAAGTGAATGAGGACATCAAGTACTCCAAGTCCAAGCAATACTTCGCCTCCAAGCTTGCCACATCAACTCCTACAACAAGTGTCAAGCCATCCGCATCCTCTACACCTTCCAAGCAACCTTCCATACAAAGTCGCATGAAGCAAACGGTATCCTCCACCGCCTCCTCTAAGGCCTCTACGGGACCCTCCAATGTCACTTGCTTCAAGTGTGGCACCCAAGGCCACAAATCCTTTGAGTGCAAGAACACCAAGGTCATGATCACTATGGAGAATGGTGACATAGAGACTCTAAGTGAAGGTGAATATGAAGCCCTAGTGCAAGCCGCCGTTGCCAATGAGGAAGACTATGATGAAGAAAGTGGAGAAGACCCTCTCTTATGCACACATGATCCAAGCCCTTCTCTTGTGGTCACTCGAGTGCTCACCACTCAACCCCAAGCTATGGAAGACCAAAGATGCAACATCTTCCAAACACGTGCCGGCATTGGTGGCAAGTCTATCAAGGTCATCATCGATGGTGGGAGTTGCCACAACTTGGCAAGCACCGAGCTATGTGAGAAGCTCAACCTCACGCTTCGCAAGCATCCTCATCCATACCATGTCCAATGGTTGAGTGACAAGGGCAATGTCAAGATTCAACACACCGTCACCGTCAACTTCAAGATAGGACCCTATGAAGACACCGTCGAGTGTGACGTGGTGCCTATGACCGTGTGCCACATGTTGCTTGGCCGCCCATGGCAATTTGACAAGAAGGCTATACATGATGGTTTCTCCAGTGCATACACCTTCAAGGTCAAGGACAAGAAGTTCGAACTTCGCCCAATGACTCCTAGCCAAATCATCGCCGACAATGTGAAGGCTTTAGCGAGGGCACAACACCACATCCACCATAGTGAGTTGAGAGGAGAGGGAGCACCAAAAAGAGAGTGAGCGCCACCACCCACATATGAGTGAGAGAAAGAGTGTCCTCCTAACCACCAAAAGCGAGTGGAGAGAAGTGAAAGACAACCCATCCACCACCATACACTACGTGCTCATTTGCAAGGGCCTCTCGGCGGAGACTAATGACTTAACCAACATTCCTTCGTCTTTGTTGTCTCTTTTGAAGGAGTTCCAAGACGTCTTCCCGACGAGCTACCCCATGGACTACCAGCCGGGCATCGAGCATCGCATCGACCTCATACCCGCGCTCCACTACCAAACCGCGCCGCCTACCGCACCAACCCCGAGGACACCAAGGAGATCCAACGCCAAATTCAAGACCTCCTCGCTAAAGGGTATGTCCGTGAAAGCCTTAGCCCTTGTGCCGTTCCCGTCATTCTTGTGCCTAAACCGGATGAGACGCAACGGATGTGTATGGATTGCCGCCCTATCAATGCCATTACCGTCCGTTATCGACATCCCATTCCGCGTTTAGATGATATGTTGGATGAATTGAGTGGTGCCACGATTTTCTCTAAGATTGATTTGCGTAGTGGCTACCACCAAATCCGCATGGCAATTGGTGATGAATGGAAGACGGCATTCAAGACCAAGCTTGGTCTCTATGAATGGCTTGTCATGCCGTTTGGTCTTTCCAATGCTCCTTCCACTTTTATGCGTCTTATGAATCACATCTTACGACCTCTCATTGGCAAGAGTGTGGTTGTCTACTTTGATGATATTCTCATCTATAGCAAAAATCTCGAGGACCATGTTCAACATGTGAGAGAAGTCTTATGCATCTTGCGCCACGAGAAGCTCTTTGCCAACCTTCCAAAATGCCATTTCGCTCAAAACAAATTGGTTTTTCTTGGTTTTGTGGTTTCCGCCAACGGGATTGAAGTTGATTCTTCCAAAGTTGAGGCCATCCACAATTGGCCCATTCCCACAAATGTTGGTCAAGTGAGAAGCTTCCATGGACTTGCCGGATTTTACCGCCGCTTTGTGAAAGATTTCAGCACCATTGCTTGCCCTTTAAACGAGCTTACAAAAAAGAATGTTCCGTTCGTTTGGGGCAAAGCACAACAAAAAGCTTTTGATGAATTGAAAAAGAGACTCACCGAGGCACCATTACTTGCTCTTCCCGACTTTTCCAAAACATTTGAGATCGAATGCGATGCGAGTGGCCTTGGAATCGGTGGTGTTCTCATGCAAAATGGAAAACCCGTGGCATACTATAGTGAGAAGTTGGATGGCGCACGCCTCAACTATCCTATATATGACAAGGAGCTTTATGCTTTGGTTCGTGTTCTTGAAGTTTGGCAACATTACCTTTGGCCAAAAGAGTTTGTCATCCACTCGGATCATGAGTCATTGAAATATTTGAAAAGTCAACACAATTTGAACAAGCGACATGCTAAGTGGGTTGAGTTCATAGAGTCCTTCCTTATGTAATCAAATACAAAAAGGGCAAGGAAAATGTGGTTGCGGATGCACTTTCCCGCAAGATTACTCTACTACTCACCCGCTTGGAGTTTCACATCTTGGGTCTTGAGGAGATCAAAGAGCTTTATGCATCCGACTCTTTCTTTGGTCCAATCTTTGCCAAGTGTTCCATTGACCGAGGTTTTGATGATTTCTATTTGCATGATGGCTACTTGTTTAAAGCTAACAAAGTTTGCATACCCGAGTCTTCTCTTCGTAAGTTGCTTTTGCAAGAGTCACATGGAGGTGGCCTCATGGGTCATTTTGGACGCGACAAGACTCTTTCGATGCTATCCACACACTATTATTGGCCACGCATGAAGCGAGACGTGGAGCGCCTTTGCAACCGTTGCACCACTTGTTTACAAGCTAAGTCAACATCTAATCCCCATGGTCTTTACATACCTTTACCCATTCCATATGCACCTTGGTCGGATATAAGCATGGACTTTGTATTAGGCTTACCAAGAACAAAGCATGGGCATGATTCAATATTTGTGGTAGTGGATAGGTTCTCAAAAATGGCTCATTTCATACCATGTCATAAGAGCGATGATGCTTCACACATTGCTTCATTGTTTTTCAGGGAAGTGGTTCGCCTACATGGGATACCGGCAAGCATTGTGTCGGATCGAGACGTCAAGTTCATGAGTTATCTATGGAAGTCGCTTATGGCAAAGTTTGGAGTCAAGCTCTTGTTCTCATCATCCTCGCACCCTCAAACCGATGGACAAACCGAAGTGGTCAATCGAAGCCTCTCCACACTCCTCCGCACACTTGTGAAGAAAAACTTGAAGTCATGGGAAGATTGCCTCCCCACGCGGAGTTCGCCTACAATCGAGCCAAACACTCCACAACATTACGGAGTCCTTTCATGGTCGTCTATGGATTCGAACCTCCAACGGCACTCGACATCCTCCCACTCCCTCTTCATCAAAGAACCAACATGGACTTCGACGAGCGCACCACCGCCATGAAGAAACTACATGAAGAAACAAGAGCAACCATACAAGACCATGTCCTTCGCCAAGCTAACCGCCTCAACGCCAAGAAGAAAGAACGAGTGTTTGAAGAAGGAGACCTAGTTTGGGTTCACCTAAGGAAAGAAAGGTTCCCTCAAGAACGCAACTCCAAGCTCAAGCCAAGAGGAGATGGGCCTTTCAAGGTACTCAAGCGCATCAACAACAACGCCTACGTCATCGACATACCAACATCCAAGTACTTGGTGAGCAACACTTTCAACATCTCGGACCTCTCCCCACATCATGGAGATGAGGAGGAACAAGAGTCGAGGACGACTCTGGGGGGGAGATGATGTAGCCCCGCTCACCAACGACACTACATCAAGGCCAACAAGTCCCCCAAGTGGACCAATGACAAGGGCTCGAGTTAAAGCTCTACATGAGAAGGTGAATTCTCTACCTCTACCTTTGACACCCCCTTGGATGGCTTGCTACTTCATGCAAATACACTATGTTCAATCAGGTACATCGGTCAAGACACAAGCCATGGAGTCCAAGCCAATGGAGAGAGAGCTGGAAATGATGAAGATGGAGCTCCAGCAAGGCCGGAACTTCCGCCCCCGGGCCGGAACTTCCGCCCTCCAGACCGGAACTTCCGCCCTCCAGACCGGAACTTCCGCCTAGATGGCCAAGATGCCGTCGGCGCCCAGAGAAGTGGAGACAGCCCCTCCCCGAGGACCGGAACTCCGCCCACCCGGAACTTCCGCGTAAGTTCCGCCCAAGTTCCGAAAGTCCGTCAAAACGCCCCTGGATGTTCCTGCAAGGAAATGGGCTAATTTCGGAACTTGACCGGAACTTCCGGTGGTGGGCGGAACTTCCGCCATCCAGGACCGGAACTTCCGCCGACCGGAACTTCCGCCCAAGTCGGCTTAACTTTCACGAACCAGACAAGACTACTTTCGGCGTGTAACTTAACTCTTCGCCCTACCTATAAATAGGCTAGTTGGCTCAGATCTGAGATTAGACTTGTTTAGAACTCAAACCTACCTTTGAGCTTAGTCTCCCTTGGGTATCATCCCTGTAATCAAGGCACCTTGGTTGTTGACTTGAATTTGTGGAGTGAGATTCTAGTACTCGTTACTCTCTCTCCCTCCCCAAGTTCATCCTCTCCAATCCCAATCTCTCTCCGGGAATTCTGCCTCGTGCCTCTTCCACGGAGATTCTATTGGCGTGGTCCATCGAGCCACGGAGGTAAGCATCGGGTGTATCGGGTTGGTGTGCGTGCGTGAGTCTCGGAGTTCATCGTGTTCTTCGTCCCCCTCGCGTTTTCCCATCTCCCCGCTTGGTTTCGAAGTCAATCCGCAAGATCGGGCCACACACGGGGTCTTAGACCACATCAAATGTTGTTCTTCTAAGGGTTTTTTTGCGAAAAAATCCACCGATCTATTAATAATCATCAAGAGTGGTACAGAGAGACCAAAAAGTAATAAGATTACAGATAGATCATTGGACCACCTAGCGACGACTACACACACTAGCGCGAGCCGAAGGCGCGTCGCCGAGCTTGTTGTAGTAGAATGGTTGGTTTCAGATAACAGCCTTAGGCCTTTTCGCAAAAAAGAAGTCCAGAAACGACCTAGCTTCTAACACAAAACTCGACACAAGCTCAATATGTTCCAAGTATCATCCAGTTTTATCCGACATAGACTGGACAAAAATCCATATTTTCCAAACAGATGCCAAAAATTTGTCTATACAAAGAGTGTCTAGATATATCCAAATTTAGACAAACTTTCGACATCTATTTATGGTCAGAGATACTACTAAACTACTCGGTCCAGAACAAGATTGACGTTTGACTCGGCCTTGAAAAAAAGCGAGTAAGCAACCATCATCTTCAAAGGAGAGCACACGTCCCGCCACGACATAGTACAACTTGCGTTTCCATTCTTTTAAACATCTCATATCCTCGTATTAAACAACCGTCCCTGTCCAGAATAAGATTAGCGTTTTGATTTGGCCGGTTAGTCCTGAAGAAAGCTAGTAAGCGTATAAAATCTTCACAGGAGACCACAAATCCCGCCACGACAAAGAAGCACAATCTGACACAGAGAGGGATCTTCCACCAAGATTCCGGTAAACTGCACACAAACAAAAAGAATGAAAAATGTGATCGTCATTGAGCACAAAATTCAAACCTAGTGCTTTGCTTTAATTGAATCGAGTAGAACAAGCATGTACGAGGAAACCACACGAGCAGGTAGACTGACTACTGAAAACACCAGCAAGGCGGAGAAAAGACCAAGCACGGCATAAACTAGTGTTACCGAGTCTTACCGCCGGCAAGCGTCGGTGTTGAGAAAGAGCACTTGTCCATCATGCTGGTCAAGGTCATCCATGTGCATCACAGAAGTAAATGACCTTCGTCTTCAAAGGACCCACGTCGAGCAGCGGTAACGAATCGAAACCTGGCATGGCGGCCCTCCTTACGTTGGCGGGCTCAAGCAGAACCTTCCTGATCAACCCGTTGATGTCATGTGCAAGCAACGTTTAACATAAAACTGCCGGCCTGAACTGTTCAACACCAGGTTTAATTTCCCGAGACATCACCCTAAAGAGACTTGTAAGGTCAGTGGATGCACATAAAACCATTAGCAGAAGCAAGAACTCAGCGAACAACAATGGCGCTGCTACTCCTCTTCCTCTTGATCCAAGCTCCCTTCCATGCTCAAGCATCCGAAAACATCACATTAGGGTCCACGCTGACACCTCAAGGCCTAAACACCTCATGGATTTCATCCTCCGGTGAATTCGCGTTTGGCTTCCGCTCCCTCAAGAGCAACCCCGCTGTCTACCTCCTCGCCATCTGGTTTATCAAGATCGCCACCAAAACTGTTGTTTGGTACGAGCACACCAACACAACAGTACCAGCTGGCTCCCAGCTGCAGCTCACACCTGGTGGCGTGCTTTCGCTCCAGGACCCTGCCGGTGAATTGATATGGAATCCCGGGGTGACCAACGTCGACCATGCCAGCATGCTCGACATTGGCAATTTCGTGCTGTATGGCAAAGATGGCTCCATCAAATGGGAGAGCTTTGCATCCCCAACTGACACCATCCTCCCCTCCCAGGTGCTGCCTAAAGGGGCAGTTCTACACAGTCGGCTGATGGACAACGACTACTCGGATGGAAGGTTTGTTCTTAGCGTAGAGCTTGATGGCAACCTAAGGTTTTACACCTTGGCTGTTTCCTCCAGTTCCCGCTATGATCCTCCATATTGGGATTCTGACACAGGTGGAAATGGTTCAAGCCTTGTGTTCAACACAACTGGCAACGTCTACTACACTTTAAATTCTGGCCAACCAATCAAAATTACGTCAGAAAATCTGGACTCACCGGCAGACTACTACAAACGAGCTACACTTGACGCAGATGGCGTGTTCCGGCAATATGTGTACCCCAGGAAGGCAGCACAGAACAGTGTATTGAACACAGAGTGGAGAGTTATGGACTATCTCCCACAGAATTTCTGTAAGGTTATCCCGGCAGAGATTGGAAGTGGTGTCTGTGGGTTCAACAGCTACTGCAGTTTCAACCCAAACAAGAGTGTGGAATGTGAGTGCCCACCCAACTACTCATTCATCGATACTGAGAAGAAGTACAAAGGTTGCAAGCCAGAATTTGCTCCACATAGCTGTGACTTGGATGATACTGAATCTATGCAACAATTCAGCCTACTTCCAATGATCAATATCAATTGGCCTTTCGGCGACTATGAGCGGTACAGCCCCATTGGTGAGGATTATTGCCAAAAACTTTGCTTAACTGATTGCTTTTGTGTCGCTGCGGTGCACTATAACAGTACTTGTTGGAAAAAGAGGAGCCCCTTGTCCAACGGAATGTCCGGTGCCATAGTGGGATCAGTTTTTCTCAAAGTTCCCAGGACTAGTACTCCTGGGTCCCAGTTGAGCAGTAACTCGAATACATGGAAGAAAGAGAGAAGGTATTGGATACTGGGAAGTTCACTACTCCTTGGAGGATGTGTCCTGGTTATTGTTTTCCTCGTCTCCGTTATGTGTTTTGGATCTTACCGCGTTATTAGCCGAAAGAAGTCAACTCAGGTACAATCAATAAATTATGAGGCATTGCCTCTTAGAGCATTCACATACAAGGAGATTGAGCAGGCGACAGATGGATTTCGTGAAGAGCTGGGCAGTGGTGCATCTGGTATCGTATACAAGGGCCAGTTGCAAGATGAGTTTGGGACTGGCATTGCAGTCAAGAGGATTGATAAGATGCTCGCAGAGACTGAGAAGGAGTTTGCCATTGAGGTTCAAACCATCGGAAGGACCTTCCACAGAAACTTGGTGCGGTTGCTCGGTTTCTGCGTTGAAGGAAGAGAGAGGCTTCTAGTGTATGAGTTGATGACCAATGGCTCACTTAATGGATTCCTTTTCTGTGGTACAAGGCCAACCTGGAATCTCCGCGTTCAAGTCGCACTTGGGGTGGCAAGAGGCCTGCTCTACTTGCATGAGGAATGCAACAGTCAAATAATCCACTGTGACATAAAGCCCCAAAACATCCTTCTTGATGAGAATCTCGTGGCAAAGATATCAGACTTTGGCCTAGCAAAGTTGCTCAGGAAAAATCAGACACAGACGAACACGGGCATCAGGGGAACTCGAGGGTACGTCGCACCCGAGTGGTTCAAAAACATAGGGATCACATCCAAGGTGGACATTTACAGTTTTGGGGTGATCTTGCTGGAGATTGTGAGTTGCAGACGGAATGTGGAGCTAGAGATAGCAGATGAGGAACAAGCAATACTGACGTATTGGGCAAACGACTGCTACAGAAGTGGGCGGCTTGACTTGTTAGTGAAGGGCGACGACGAGGCAATCTTCAACATAAACAAGGTGGAACGCTTCGTCGCCGTGGCACTGTGGTGTCTCCAAGAGGAGCCGACGATGCGGCCTACCATGCTGAAAGTGACGCAGATGCTCGATGGTTCCGTCACAATCCCCACTCCCCCTGACCCATCTTCCTTCATCAGTTCACTCCAGTAGAAGAGCGTGTTTTTATATGCAAGTTGCGGTTTAAAATAAGAGTATACTGGACATATATTGCTACAGAAAATAGTAAATATCAGTGATGATTCCTTCAAATGTCGTGAGTGGAAGTAGGAAAGCACTACTACATAGGAGAAATGTATGCATATGTTATAAGTTCCCAAAATAACGGTAGTTTTTTTCTGCAATCTTCATGTACCATCATTTTAGGTCCAGTACCAGAGTTAAGACATGGATGTATTACATTGTGATTTGTGAATCAGTGTGAATTTTTGGTATATTGCCTAGCATTGAAGGATGGAACTGGAGGCTGCAAGAAAACACTGAAAAGTAGTGTGTGGCAGGATTAGGAACCAGTGGGCAAGATTTATATTTTTTTTTACGCATTTATGGCTGAAAAGCTAGAGTTGTCAACTTATTTAAATAATACCAATATACCATTTCATGGAGGGTAATTCTTAGCCAGGTTATGCTCAAGTCACTGTGTGTGTTAGTCATTAGGTTATCAACAATTAGGATTTCCATCCAGAGTTGTAATTGTGTAACACTGACACTGATACATAAAGTATCAACTCTCATACTACAGTGCCGGCTAATTAGTGTTGATACAATAAGTATTGAAGTAGATATGCCGGACAACAGAATGAATTGGGTACTGATGTGCAATTTGTAGTCTCCAGGGTCTGGGCAAGTGGATTCTGAGGACTCCAACCAGGAATGGTCGCAATTCATGCAAAATACAACGAACACAAATCATCGCAGAAGCGATCTATACTACTCCAGTAATTACTCAAACCTCCTGGAGTTACCGATGCATAGACCCCTTGGGCCTTCTCCTCGAAGTGCCGCCTCCTACTTCCGGCTCCAGCGCTCTCCGCCTCCATCGATCTGCGGCCGGAGCAGCGGAGGGAGGGGTGTGGAGGGCTGGTGACTCTGCGCCGCCGCGGCCGGACTGCCGGAGCGCACCACCGTTGCCGTCGGCGGGCCCAGAGCCCACTTCCCTCCCAACTTGTTTTAAGCCCATCAGCATCACCTGGGCCGGTACACCGGCCCATTTCGACGTGAAAACACGAGCCCTAATAAGCACTGGACCGGACACAACAAGACCCTAGACGGTTAAACCCTCTCCCACTTCCCCTCCTCCGGCGTCCACCCGCCGCCGCCGCCACCGCCACCGCAACAGCTACTTCCGGCGTCCCACCCCATGGCGAAGAAGAGGAAGCGCAGCTCCGATGCCCCCGCCGCCGCGGCCGTAGAGAAGCCCGACGACTCTGCGCCGGAGCGGCCGGCGCGCACGCTCTTCGGGTTCAAGGACAAGCCGGACTCCGCCGCCGTCGAGCCTGCTTCCAAGGACGGCGCGCCGTTCCGGAACAAGGAGAAGGTGCTCGTCACCTGCTCCCGCCGCATCATCTACAGGTGAGCGCGCCGCTCCGAGCTCTTTGGGCTCTGGTTGGACAGATGTTTGTATGTACCGGCATATCTGATGTTGGGGACTGGACTTGGTGTGCGCGCAGGTACCGGCATCTGATGCAGAACGTGGTGTCGCTGCTGCCGCACGCCAAGAAGGACAGCAAGGTCGAGTCCAAGCAGAGCAAGGGTGGCCAGCTCAACGAGCTCGTCGAGCTCAGGAGCTGCTCCAGCTGCCTCTTCTTCGAGGTATTATTACACATGTTTTAACCCATTCGGTGCATGCCTTGCGTGATGAAAATGGTTTACGTTGAAGGTTGCCTGCTTTGATGGGAGAACGACACTATATACTGCGTTTAACATTGAATAAGTTAGTCTTGTCTGGTGCTAAATCACCTTTAAACTATAGCTTTGATCAACCACACTGTCTGTTTCACTATCTTACAAATGTGTTGCCATATTGTGACAACGCTCCATAATGAAGCAGAGTTGCAAAATTCTTATATTGAGGCATCTTCTACATGTGTATTGCAGTGCAGAAAACAGAAAGATCTTTACCTGTGGATGGTCAAGTCTCCCGCAGGGCCATCAGTGAAGTTTCTGGTCAACGCTGGTATACTCTCACACCAGTAGTAGTTATCTAGTTGCTTTACATGATACTCCATCATTTACTAATCCCCAACCATCTGGTACCATTTACGTGCAGTTCACACTATGGAGGAACTGAAGCTCACTGGCAACCATCTGAAAGGGTCACGCCCTCTGCTTACATTTTCTTCAAATTTTGACCAACAGCCTCACTGGAAGCTCTTGAAGGAAATGATAACTCAAGTATGTGGATGGTTTGACATGTTACATTATTCCGTGCATGTGTTATAAGCCATTTACACAAACTGATATTGACCTGTATTAATCTTCTTACTCCCTCTGATCCAAATTAATTGTCACAGGTTCTATGAACCTAGACAGATTTTAGGCAACAGTATGCCTAAATCTGCGACAGTTAATTCGGATCGGAGGGAGTATGCCTTTTCTTTTTTGCGAAAATCATTTTTTCTTATTTACCTGGTGTTCTTACTTGGTGTTAAAAGAGATCACACTTGATTTTATGATGAGTGTTTATCATTTTTTCTTATTTACCTGTATTTATATGCACTAAAGTGTGCTACTGTAGTTTTAGATTAGCATGTGCTTATTTTCTCTGATGTGTATATTTGCATCCATTTTTTTGGGTCTTTGTTATGTTTATAATATGAACCTTTCAAGGAAGGACTCATCCTTATTAACTCTTGTTCTATTCTAAAAGGATCCAAGTTATGGCCAAACCAAGTACGGAAAAAGTATATTTCTATTTCAATTGCTTGCTGTGGCCTCAAAAATAGAGCTGTGTTTATGATGTCTTCCGATCGTGATCAGTGATGTGATAATATTGTGTTCGGAATAAGAACTATATGGTCAAATTAATTATATTGAGACATGCTCTTCTTTTATACAAAGAACTTCAGAGCTAACTCGTTGCACATTGCTGCACTTGCAGATTTTCGCTACTCCAAAGGATCATCGAAAGGCAAAACCTTTTCATGATCATGTGTTTGTCTTCTCCATTGTGGATGACCACATTTGGTTCAGAAATTACCAGGTGATATATTGCTCTGTTTGGATTTTGATTCTCATGAGCTTTCACTTTCTGAACCAATTAAGTTATTAGCATCATGCCATCATCTGAATTTTAGCAAATGATGTACTTGCAGATTTCTGTTCCCCACAATGAGATTGACAAAGTTGATAAAGGAGGCCTGGACAAAATGACACTTGTTGAGGTAAAAGTTCAGTGAGCTTATATCTGGACAGTGTACATAGCTCGTGGTTGCTAACCAAAATTTTAATTGACTTGCTCTGTGTGTAGGTTGGCCCCAGGTTCTGTTTGAATCCGATCAAAATATTTGGCGGTAGTTTTGGTGGCCCCACGTTGTACGAGAACCCGTTCTACGTGTCTCCCAATCAGGTATTGCTTTCACCTGTTGATGTAGACTATAGTACAAATGTTCCAAACATCTCTCTAAGTAAAATCTGGGTTAACCTCTTCCATTACCAAGGAATGGTTATAGTATGGTGAATTTTGTGTGATTAGAAACAGTCAACTCTTAGAAAGTCGACTTGACATTGAATGCTGCTGTAATCCTATGCTAGTATTTATTTTGGGGGGAATTTATCAAGTGTTCTAGAATGGCAAGGCATGCTGACAATTATCTCTCTTTCAGATGTTCCTTGTAGTGTTCAAATAAAACACTCCTTGCACATTATTCCACCACTCCGTTCTTCTTGTTTTGGCTCTAACTTGTAATATTTGATCTGCATGGTTACAATACAGTTTAGTGCTATAGTATGCTCACCAGGATTCTGGTGATATTCTGTATTTGATTCAGTTGTCACAAGGCAGTTCCTGACATGTTTAATCTATATGTCTTCCATCTACATTCATAGGTCCTATTTTAACGACTATTTATTTCACCAGATCCGGGCACTAGAGAAGCGGAAGAAGGCAGGGAAGTATGCCCACAAGGTGAAGGCCAAGGTGAGGCGGAGGGAGCACGAGAAGGTGCACCACCTGGAACCCGATGAGTTTGCTGATATTTGGAAAGGGGAAGACTAGTGCAGACGCAACGATTGAACTGATGGACTCGTCGAACAAAGGATTGTACTACTCGCGCTGGCTATCATCAAGCAGTGAATTTTGCGTACCGTTCTGTGGTAGTTCTTGTATGACAAAGCATGTGCTTGCTATTATTTACGTAAACAACCGGAATTTGATGTTACGAGTACCTGTATCGCCTTTTTTGTGTGTCCTCAAGTGTGTCGCCTGCTGTCTGTGTTTTTCGCCTGTTTGTTCACGTGTCTTTTCTTCTCTGATATTGTAATCGCAAAGCAAATGCGAATGCTTTGATACAAAATGATTGCAGGTGTCACAGGTTTATACTTAAGTCCTGGTTTATAGGGTCTGCGTGTATCCTTAGATTATTAGTTTGACCAAATAAATTGTAGAGCAGTAAAGTTATATCATTGAAAGAGCATATGAACATCCTAATGATGTATGTTTTGCAGTATGTTATCTTGGTTAAATTTACAATACGAACATGGGTAGGATTTATAAGTAGACAATGTTAGTCAATACGAGAGGCGGAGCGGAACAGCTATTACCAGGAATGCTAATTGATCAAAGTTGAACTACTAATTTTGCCTAAACGAAGCATAAAAACAATCGAACTTGAATCTGCTTTTATATTGAGAGCAAGTGACGAACAAACGAACGAAGTCTTGCTCATTTGTTTCTTGATGAGAAAAAAAGCACGGTGTCTTTTTGCTCTTATAACGGGCCATAAACTACGCAAGGCACTATGACACAAACGGGCCGTATGGGCCTGGACAGCAAGCCCAGCAACACAGTCCAGAAACCAACTAGGGTTTCCACCTCCGCGCAGCCGCACACATATAAACCTGCGACCAAGCACGCCCGTCCATTCTTCTTCCCCACCGCCGCCTCCACCCTCCCCGAGCCGCAGCGCCGCCGCCGCCTCGACGCACCCAAGGCATCCCCCAATGGCTCCGTCGTCGAAGATGGCGCTGGGCATCAAGCGCGCGTCGCGGTCCAACACCTACCACCGCCGCGGCCTCTGGGCCATCAAGGCCAAGAACGGCGGAGCCTTCCCCAAGGCCGCGCCGCCCGCCGCCGCCGCCGAGCCCAAGTTCTACCCCGCCGACGACGTCAAGCCGCGCACCGTCAGCACCCGCAAGCCCAAGCCCACCAAGCTCAGGTGCGTCGCCCTGCCCGCCCCGCCCGTCTCTCTCTCGATCCCGTTGTGCGGAAGCTTTACGCTGAGATCGATTTGGTTTGTCGCTCGCTCGCAGGTCTACCATCACGCCCGGGACGGTGCTCATCCTGCTCGCTGGGAGGTACATGGGGAAGCGCGTCGTGTTCCTCAAGCAGCTCAAGTCCGGCCTGCTCCTCATCACTGGTAAATCGCACTACCGTTGTTTTCCTTGATACCATGTATTCTAGCTCAGCAGGTTAGCTGTATGCGTTGCAGATTACTCAACTAAGTTCTAGGCTAGCTGTCCGAAGTATTTATTTGTATGGTAGAAGATCTCGCTTGTTTTGGTTACTTACATCTAGCTTCTGTTAGATAAATCAGATCGACCCTGTTACGAACGTTTGGTTTTGTTTGTTTACTTTCCTTATGCTGGCGTTGTACAGACTGTGTTGCTTAGAAAGCTAACTTAGGAACTGCACTGAAATGCCCATGATATACCTAATGTAGTTCTTGCATTATTTCTCTTGGGATTGCATTACTTGTATGAGCATCTGTTAATCGTGGACATCAGACAATCTTACATAATACTGTGCTCTAAAAAAGGTGCCATCGACATTTTGTACTTGACAAGTTCTGAAGTAAATTTACGGGCACTCTTCTTTTTGAGTCAGTTTATGGACTGAACTGTGGTCTGGGAATTGATAACGAGAGAATTATCTACTTGCATGATTGCCTATTAGGCATTGATATGGGAAACATGATTTTATATGGCCAATTCAGACTGCAACTAGTTGTGCCCTTGACTTTACTTGTCTGTTTCATGGTCTTACAATGTAGCATGTCTAATAACCAACTATGTTGATCTCTTCAGGTCCTTTCAAGATCAACGGCGTGCCAGTTCGCCGTGTGAACCAGACCTATGTCATTGCCACATCCACAAAGGTTGACATCTCTTGTGTTAAGGTTGATAAGTTTGATGACAAATACTTCGCGAGGGAGAAGAAGACCCGGGCCAAGAAGACCGAGGGGGAGCTGTTTGAGACAGAGAAGGAGGTACATCCATGAACAATCTCCATTTGACATCCATGAACAATCTCCATTTGACATCCATGAACAATCTCCATTTGATTCTGGTTTCAGTCTTTGCGATGATACTTAACTTATTCTAATACCTAATTCTATCTTTTATCTGTTAAACCTACAGGCAACCAAGAACCTGCCTGACTTCAAGAAGGATGACCAGAAGGCCATCGACGCTGAGCTGATCAAGGCTATCGAGGCTGTCCCAGAGCTTAAGAACTATCTTAGTGCCCGGTTCTCCCTCAGGGACGGTGACAAGCCCCATGAGATGTCCTTCTAAGCTACAAGTTCCTGAGTTTGGGAAGTGTTTTGCCTAGCTTGTTTCTGAACTTTGTACCCTCTTAGTTAACTTCCTATATCTGTTGAAGTGACTGTCAAATATTATGAGAAGATTTAAGAGAATCATTTTCAGCCTTGGTGCTTCGTTGTGACATTTGCTCAATGCGTGAAGTCATTATTGTGCTGTTATTTGTTTTCATCTCATCATATGCTGATGGTTCTGAAGGTGAGTACTCAACATTTTATTGAAGACAGCTTGCCAAACATAGGCTAACATAAAACAAAAATGAGCTGTAGGTGTTCTCGCCGCGTCCCAAGTAATAACTACTCTCCAGTCTTGCAAATTAACCGATCAGAGTGGGATGATTTTATTTTTTTTGAACATTAAAGGCCCCAAAGGACCAGGAGCTGTATTAATTCCAGAGTGGGATGATTACAAGGCGAACCACGACGTCAGTACACACTTTTTCTTTTATTCAGTTTTTGTATACTTCGAACAGATGATGTTTTGACGATAAATACCAACCTTTACACATTTTCTTTTATTCAGTTTTTGTATACTTCTGAACAGATATTTTTTCTGACAACCAATACCAACAATTAAAGTAAGGTCATATCTTGAGATCTTCAAACCTTTTCTATTTCTATGATATAATAATCTTATACTTTTCAGAAATCAGCTGAAAAAATAATAACGAAGATGAGAAATGGCTACCACATAACCCCACCATTATGGAAGACGTAGCGGTTGAGACAAATATTATGAGAATACGGTAGACGTAGCAGTTGATTTTTTTTTTTTTTTTTTTTTTTTACAAATGTGTTCGAAGGATACAAAACAAGCATGTTAGCCAGACAAGGAGTCAAACCCGTGTCAATAGATATGTGACATTCTCCTAAATCGAGGATATGAAGAGGATGGTGGTGAATGGAATGGATGGAGAAGAGAAGGTTGGATATGATAGATGATCGTCGATGGTGTCCTCCTATATTCACATATCGTTGTATCAACAGGCTGATCCAACCTGTCCTATCTAACATGACATGAAAAATGTTTGAATGGGGTAAAACCGTGTTCAAAACTAATTAGAGAAAATATTCCTGTAGAATTTTCACTAAAGGGGAATATGTGTAACAAACACATACTAATACACTAATTTTTTAATAGATAGACATGTAAAATATAGAATTTTGTAGAAGTTAGAACTTTAAATACTTTTTTAGATTCTCAGGGAGACACTCTCCCCGGTTCCATTTCATGCGAAAAGAAACCAGTGTCATCAGTTTTACAGAAAATAAACGCACCCAGCAAAACCCCTTGCTGCACTATGAAGCCTAAACAGCAGCTTAGTTCAGAACCAAACACAACTCCTCCAGGAGCAACCGAACCGACCAAGAACAAGCTCAGCGCATACAAAAGCGCACCCACAAAAGCTACCAACAAGGAAACAGCTAAACACAAACTTTTTGCAACACAGGCGCAGCACTCTCCTGCTCTTTTTCCTGGTGTTTTTGCTCACAGCACCACATGCACCGAGGCTTCCTCTTCCGGATGTTCCTTCAGGAAATCAAGCGAAGCTCTCCCGCCATGAAACATCTTGGAAGCAGGAGCCCATGAAGTGATCCAGTCGAAAGAGGAACACTTCAAGTTTGCGCCAGCCTCAGCGGAGCTTTGATTCTTCCCACCAGTAACTCCATGAACAAATCCACCTCCTTCCACACCTGATCCTTGAAAGGAACTTTCCAATTCCTCAGGTATGACAAGATCACACTCCACACCTGCTTTAAATTCAACCAAGTAAGTCTGTTAAACACCAAACTATTCCTAGAATTCCAAATCCCCCAAAGAACAGCAGAGGAAATGAAATTAAACTGCAGGAATTTTTTATTACAAAGCCACCTACTAGCTATGTCCAAGTATTTATCTACCCTATATCTAAACACCTCCTCCACCATACTCCATATTTGTTTTGCCACAAGACAATCAAAAAAGAGATGATGAACACTTTCAAACTCTTTGCAGAAAGAGCATTCCATAGGTTTTGGAATACCTCTCCTCCTCAGATTATCCCTAGTCATGATTTTATTTTGTGACAACAGCCACATGAAGATCTGTATTCTTGGAGGGATTTTTAGATCCCAAACAGCAGGTAAGTAAATTGGAGTCACACCTCTAAAATTAACTATAGCATACATAGACTTTGAAGAATAAACCCCATTTGTTTCATAGGACCAGATCAACTGATCTTCATCTTCAGTAAAAACTATAGTCTCAGCAATAGCTAACACTTCTTGCCATTGAGACATCATGTCATCCGAGAAGGTTCTCCTAAAATCACATCTCAAATTTGCACCATCCCATACATCCCTAACAGTTTTAGTTTGCTGATTACACACAAAGTAAATGTCCCAAAATTGAGTAGCTAGGTTAGAATTACCAAACCAAATGTCCTCCCAAAACCTCACACTCCTACCATTTCCTATTTTCCACTTATAACCAAACCTAACAGCCTCTGCAGCTCCCATTACCCCCTTCCAGAAGGTAGAGGGGTGAGCATCATGGCAGCAGAGAATGTTTGGATCCCTAGTATTATACTTACTATCAACAATTTTCCTCCATAAGGTTCCTTCCCCTTGAATATATCTTTTAATCCAAGACCCTAGAAGGCACAAGTTTAAATCTTGTAGGTTGGGGATACCCATGCCACCAAAATCTTTTTTCATACACACAGACTGCCAATTAGCTAAATGAATTTTGTTATTTCCTTCCTCATCATTCCACATACAATTTGCCAATTGAGTGTTGATCAATTTTAAAGCCCATTTAGGGAACTTAAAGAAAGAAAGCAAATAAATAGGAATACTAGCTAGTACTGATCTAACTAGTTCCCTTTTTGCTGCAGAAGATAACAGCTTCCCCCTCCAACCAGCTAATCTACTCAAGAGAGAATCAACTAAAGGTTGTAAATCCTCCCTTTTTAACTTGTCATAGTGCAAAGGAATACCTAAGTATTTAATTGGGAAAGATCCCAAAACACACCCAAAAGTTTCCAGGAAAGAAGTACATTCCTCTACCTCCACATTAATAGGAATCAATTCACTCTTATGATAGTTAATACGCATACCAGATATTTGTTCAAAACAAGTTAAGATCCACTTCAAATTAGTTGCAATCCTATTACTTTTCTCTAAGAAAAGTAAAGTATCATCAGCATATTGCAAGCACACAACTCCACCAGGAACAAATTCAGGACACAAACCCCTAACCAATCCCTCATTGCCCCCTTTGAGGAGCATTTTTGAGAACACATCTACCACAAAATTAAAAAGACCAGGAGACAGGGGATCTCCCTGTCTTAAGCCTTTACCAGTAAGGAAAAAATCACTTTCAACCTCATTAATTTTCACACCCACTGATCCACCAGAAGTTAGCTGTTTAATCAACCTAATCCAGAAAGGACTAAAACCCCTAAGATGCAAGATCTCATAAAGGAAATCTAGATTAACCCTATCATATGCCTTTTCATAATCAATTTTAAAAACAAACCCCTCCTTCTTCCTCCTATGAACCTCATGCACAATTTCATGTGCAGTAACCACACTCTCTAAAATATATCTGCCTTTAATAAAAGCAGATTGATTATAAGAGATTAACCTCCCTATAATTTTAGCCAATCTATTTGTTAAAACTTTACAGAAAATCTTGAAGCTACAATTCAAGAGACTTATAGGCCTAAACTTCCTCATAGTCCTAGCATCATTTTCTTTTGGAATCAAAGTAATCATAGCAAAATTTAATCTAAAGATATCCAACTTATCATCAAACCAAGCATCAAATAAATTCATTAAATCTTGTGCAATAACATCCCAGTATTTCTGGTAAAAGAAAAAAGATAATCCATCAGGTCCAGGTGCACCATCAGCATAAGAACCAAAAACAGCCTCCTTCACCTCATCTAAAGTAAAACGACTCCCCAACATCTCATTTTCTGCTATAGTTACTTTTTCTTCAGGAAGGAAAAAATTATCTAACAACCTAATGTCAGGTCTATCTTCAGCACCAAATAAATCTTTATAATAATGTTTAGCTATCTCTAACATATCTTTAGTTTCAGTGACAGGGCCATCAGGCCCATCTAACACAGCAATCATTTTCTTCCTTCTCCTTTGATTAGCTAAAGCATGAAAGTAAGCAGTATTCCTATCTCCTTCACATATATCTTTATCTCTGGAACGCTGCTTAGCTTTAATTTCCTCAATGAGCCAGAAAGAACTTAGCTCTTCAAGGATTAAATTAAATCTTTCAGCCTCCCCATCTGACAGCTCTTGAGATTCAGCTTTAATATCTAGCCTATCATATTCCTCCATAAGATTTTTCTTTTTCTTTCTAATTTCAGCATCAATATTTGCACTCCACCCTTTAGCAGAACACCTAAATCTCCTAACCTTAGCTTGCCAAATATCCAAAGGATTATTACTAAAAACCTGGGTAGACCAAGCTTTAACAACCACCTCTCTAAAATCTACTCTAGTACTCCACCATTTCTCAAATTTAAAGCTACTCTTCCTAGGCACCACATTTTCCCCAGAATCCCAGAAAATGGGAGTATGATCACTACCTAATCTAAGTAAAGCTCTTGCATTTCCTAAAGGAAACAAAGCCTCAAAACCAGTAGTACAAAAAATCCTATCAATTCTACTCATAATTCTATTACTCTGGTTATTACTCCAAGTAAAAGATCTACCAGCTAGACCAATTTCCACTAGGGCCCACAAATCAATCCAAGCATTAAATTTATCAGCCCATTTAAAATCTATCACTCCATTACTTTTATCACACTGTGACCTGACCAGATTGAAGTCACCTCCAATCATAGCAGGCCCATCCCAACCCAAACACAACTCATGCAATTCTGAAATAAAAGCATCTTTACCCTCTTCATAAGGAGAGCCATACACTGTGGTAAGCCTAATTATTACACCAGTATTTATAACCCTAACAACAGTGCTCACAGAGAAGGTTCTAATGTCCCAAGAAATTATCTCAAAGACATCACTATTAACCCCAACTAAGATCCCACCAGCTGAGCCAACTGCAGGACTGAAATTCCATTCAAAATTTTTATTTCTTAGAAGGTTTTTCAAGAAGGATCTAGAGAACTTCTCTTTTTTTGTTTCCTGAAAGCCAATGTAATCAACTTTCAAAGGGACGACAGTGTCCTCTAAACACTTCTTCCTACCAGGGGCAGTGATCCCTCTAATGTTAAAAAAGGAAATTAACATTGTACTCTTTTCCTAGGGTGCTTGCCCCGTGATTTCCTAATGACCTCTATCCATTTCTCACCTTCATCCTCAAAATCATCTACATCCTGTCTACTATAAGGAACAGGAGTTGTTACCTCTCTTCTCACCCTAGGAGCTAGAGAAGCACCAATGCAACTTTTTCCATTTATGATCTCTAAATCTACCCTATCAATGGAAACTAAAGGAGACCCATGAGTATTTTCCTCACTAAGGATCTCCCTATCCACTACCACATTCCTATCATGAACCACCTTGTTCATTGGACACCTAGACTGAGGAGACCCATGAGTATTATTCTCCCTAGGGATCTCAATATCTATTGCCACATTCCTATTATGAAACACACTACTCACTGGACACCTAGACTGATCAGCCTGAACTTCCTTTTTTTCACCACTACCACTAACAGCAGAAATATCAACACCTACATTTCTAGCTAGAGATTCAAGATAATCAACATCTAAGGACTGAAAAGCATTATAATGCATTATACCTTTCATCTTTTTGTTTGGCTCTTCTAGGTTATTCTTCTTCTTGTACTCAATGGCCTTCTTCATCACATTCATCGACCTATCCACCCTGGAACTTTGTCTTGTAGCCTGAACAGGACCCCATGCTTTCTTCTTCCTTGTCTTCCTCTGTTGGTCAGTATCCACCACTCCTTCCATATCAGGCCTCTCAAAGCTAGGCATAATATCCTCTGGAAGAGTTAACTCCAAGCCTTCATTCACCTCTCCACTGTCTAGATCAATCCCATTCTTGCAAGTTAAGCTTCCCTGATCTTCCAAAAGGAAGTTTTGTATTTCTTCACTCACCTCCTCAGCAATCATGCTAGGTCCACTCCTCCAGATGAATCTTCCTTCCTCATCTACCTCACCATTCTTGAGCAACAAATCATACACTTCTTCTCCACTAACATACTCTTTCACCTCACCACCATCAGTGACCAGTCTCCTTGCTACAGAACCAGAACTAGCTGCATTAGCATTTACCACCACAGAATTTGTAGAATTCCCTGCAGCACTGCCTCTGTCTGTATCCATCCCATCCTGTCTTTCACTGTTTTGTTCTTCATTTTCATGCTCATCATTCCCATCAGAAGGTGGAGGTGGTGGTGGGGCAGGTGGATCATCTGCTACCCCAGTAACAGGTTCACCCTCAGTCTCAAACAGCAGCTGATGGAATTTCCCTTGGAAATGAAAGAGCCTACCAGCAGGAATCTTTGTAGCATCCCTGCACTTTATCTTCACCCTTACCACCTCAGCACAATCCTTAAACACACTCATCCAGTCAATTTCTTCAAGGATACCACACACAGATACAGCTTGAGCTATTATATTCCACTCACACCATGGAGGTTGCAGACCATGTATCTTCATCCATGTCACCTGCATCACTGCCACAGGGTCTGGGTCATCATCCCAAGCCTCAACCTTGACCCACACTCCAGGCTTTGTCAATCCAAACCTCGGATACCCAATCACCTGGTCCACTGGAAGATGAGGGGGGAACTTCACCAGGTATGACCATTGGGTAAGTTCTCTGATCTGCCATGGCCAGTTTGTCCTGTAGATCCCTGCAAACTCCTTGGCTAGCTCAGCTTTAGATATATTCCCTTCTTCTATCAGCACCAGCCCACAATTCTTTGTAGTGGTCACAGGATTTACAACTACCTCAGGAATCTCAATATGGAAGAAACCCAGGCCATTAGCTGCACTCCCTATATATTTGGCCACTTGAGGAGGTCTCTTGATGACAGGGCAACCTTCCACACCATGATTAGTAGCCTTGCAAATGAAGCAAAAGGCTTTCTTGTCACAAGATTGCTTGAAGTGTCCAGGCTCACCACAACCAAGACAGATAGTGTCTACATAAGACATCTGATTGGGGATCACCTGAACTTCACCTCCTCCATCATTCTTCTTCTTCTGCATCTGCTTTGCCATCCCACTCTTAGCTTTAGCACCACTATCTTCCACCTGGCCTTGAGAACTCTGTGGATTTTCTTCAGCACTTGGGGCAATCCATTGGTTGGACTGAAATCCAAACTGCTGGGGATTGAACTGGGGGTAGGGACCTTGAAAGGCCCATGGAGGAGGTAGGCCACCAGGAACAAATCCATAAGACTGTGGAGGGAATTGAGGATATGGACCTTGATTCTGCTGGAAGGGCTGCTGCTGCTGAGGACCTTGTTGAAATTGATTGCCCCTTCCTCTGTTTCTTCCTTCACGCCCTCGATCAGCCATGATCACCACCTCAGACTCCAAGTCAATGAAATCAACCTCTTCAACCCCCAGGTAGCATAGGCTTGGTCTCTCTGGTGGTAGTGGCGGCGGAGGAGGGGAGCTCCGAACCCTAGAGCGTGGTGGGCTTATATATGGAGCCACCTTTGGGGGAGGTTTGTCTAGATGCTTGGGAATATCCCACAGCTGTCCAAAAAGCGCTTCTAGCTCCTTATCCTCCATGTCTACGACCGGCACATGGTCTCCACCACTGTTTGACCTGGTCCACGACGCCATGGACGAGCTCCTGGAACCCACCAACATCTCCTTCGCCTTTCCGCTCCCGCCAAAACCAAGCACAGCTGCTCCAATCAAGTCTCTGAACTTTCTAGCACCTCTGGTATCTTGTTCAACAACCGATCGTGTTGCCGCAGAATCATCAGAGCAAACACCGCCTTCAGCTCCGGTACAGCAAGCCCCAGTGGGAATGGCCTCCTGTTCCACCTCGGAGGAAGCAGCGCAAAAGCTTTCTCTCTCGCCACAACGAACAGAGAATGTTGGTCGCTCACCTCCAAACTCTGTTCCGATCTCCCATTCTCCTCTGCTCGCAGACTCTGAGCGGTGTCCTGCAACTCTAGATCTCGCTGGAAGACCTCCTGCATCTGCACAGCTCTCGGACCAGGCTTCCGCCCCTGAACTGGCGCCTGGAGCGCCATTACCGCTCCGAAGACGAACTTGGTCTCCGACTCCACCTGTTCCCCCGGACTCCGCTGCCGCTCCGAGGTAGGTGAGCTTGGGACCAACGGTGATTGGCCCAAACGAGCCCACGCAGAAGCTGAAGCCGCTGCTCCCAGGTGAAGCAGCTCGGTCCTCCGCTGAATCTCTGACCGCCGACCTCGACCCCGCCATTGCCGATCCAGCTTCCTCACTCGCAACGCCTTCGCGAGCTCCCATCTCCCCTTCCTCGCCTCCCGTACCAGACCGCCACCACCACGACCGCTCCCCCGCCTCTGCTCCGTCCTCATCCGTGCAGATCGCCAGCGTAAGCCTTCGATTCGCCTTGGATTGCGGTAGAAACCTAGCTAAGGGCGGGGAGCTCGGTGTGAGGGACTGTGGAGTTTGGGGGAAGGCAAGTGGCAAGGGCACGCTCTCGCGCGACGCGTGGAGAGGCATGCGCCGCGCCCCTGGCCCGCCATGGACGCGGATCGAGGAGATCCCGCCATGAACAGGACCTTGGGTCGGACTCGTGGTGGAGTCGCCGAGGAGTCGCGAGAGCAACGTCATCGTGTGGATCCGGCGGTTTCACCACGAAACGGAAGGATAAGAGAAAATTGTTTTTAATTTATTTTAATTTATTTTGTCCAAGTGAGATATATTCCATACTATACTATTCTTCCATTTTCATCCGAAAGGTCTTTTTTTTATTCTATTTCACTATTTCACTCCATCTAGATCTAAGAAAGAACCCAATGAAATTCCACTAATATACAAAAAAGAAGAGAAGAATAGATACAGGGTATAAAACCTTGCTATAGAGTTTTTGCTTCAAAGAAAAAGACATATCATATGGAGTCAGGGAATGAAATAGAGTCAGCGAATGAAGCGGGTTCATTAACAACTCAATTTACGGATCAAAAATGAAAAAAAAGAAAGCATTCTCCGTCCCATGAAACATATCAAAGGTTTGTTAAAATTTGGATATATCTTGATGCATCTAAATTTAAACAAAATTTAGAGGGAGACCGAGGGAATAGTATGGATTGAAACGGAAGGATGCAATCTGAGGGAAGAGTTTGACTCGGCGGCCACCGGAGACGACGCCGCGAGAAAGCCCGCGGTTTCGAGGACTGTTCTTTTCACGGCCGCGCTCCCCCCTTTCATTTTGGCGGGAAAATTCCGTCGAACTCGAACCCTAACCAGGCGGAGCCATGGACAAGTTCCTCGTGGCGGCGCCACCTTGTGCCGGCGAGGACCCTGAAGCGCCACCACCGCCGCCTCGGAGGTGCTACCCCTCGGACTACATCTCCACCTCCCCCTGTTCCGCCTCCTCTCTGTTCTCACCAGCTGCCTTCTGGTTCGTAGGTGGCACCGGTGGAGCCGCATCGCCGTTGAGCTGGACGGGCGCATCGACGCCAGGTTCCGGCACAGGGAATTGCGCCGCCTCCTTGATTCCTACGCTGAGGTTGTAGAATTTTCGAAACATTTGATGCTTTTTTTCTGGTTTTTGCTCGGTTGCTCTGTTCCCGACTGTAATGACTTGTGACTAAGTAGGTGTCCGACAATAGGAAATCAAATCTTCAGAACCGTAGAATGTCTAATTTATCATATTCTCAGGGAATCCAGTGGTAAGGCAATATTAGAGTAGCTCAATGAGAGGAAACTAAACAGTTCAGATCATCTCACTGGAAATGGGGGAATTATTGTTGAGGGACTAGGTCAGATAGATCATCTCTTTGTACCAAAAATGTGCACAATTCTATTTATGTGTTGCAGTTTATGCTATTTACGGATGTATCTACACACTAAAAACATGTCTAGATACAACCGTATCTAGAAAAACTTGAGCAACTTATTTTGGGATGGAGGGAGTATTAAATTTGGAACTCTATACCAGAAAAATGGAGGAATTTTAGCAGTGCCTAACTGCCTATGTTACTTACAAAGTCTTTTTTATTTAAGTGAAGCAATTTTATTCTATTTATATATTGGAAATAATGTTGCAAACTGTTTTTTTTTATCCCGAGAAGACTAGGACCTTCGAACACAAGTACTACACGCATGGCGAGCAACGGTGTCAGACATATGTAATGCTGATAAGTACGCTGATTTATATTTTGCAGTGCTGAGCCATGTGTATTATGTGGCTAATCTGTTTACACTGCTGCTCCTTTTAGGTGAATCGTATGATTAATGCTTCATATTTTGCTGGGTGTTATCATCCAACGAGGTAAGTATTTATGTTTTATGTTTTTGTTGGAGTATTTCAAATTTTCAATGCAAAATCACTACTTTTACGATCGCCTTCTGCAGTTCCATTGCGCACTTTGTAGTAACATGTCCTTATTAGACAAGCTGATAAACTTGTTTCTTGTATTTGGGCAGGGAGGGAGTTTCAGCAATGGAATTTGATAAAAAGGTAGTATTGAAATGTATGAGAACACTCATTATTTCTGAGTTATCGCTACCAGAGGTGTATCAACAGAATTAATAAAGATAACCAAAGTATATTGATTCCTTGCCGATTTTTAGTCAGACTGATACATAAAATATTTAAGGATCTTCCTTGTGTTTTTATTGCGCAGGGAGTATACCTTGCATCAGTGACACTCTCAGGGTGTTTAACAGTACATGACTTTGAGACTCTATACTGCTCCTTGTATGGCCCATCATGTAGTAAGTTAAGCTTACCCGACTCACTTTTCTAGAAAAATGCTGAAAGCAGATGCATTCGAAAAAATATTCTCAGGATTATGTTCGATCCCTGTGTTGGTAGGATCTGGATCATAGAATAATTGTTGGATGACACCTTAAAGATCTTTGTTAGTGGATCATAAGATCTGGGTTCTGCATAGGATCAGGATTGGAATGGTCCAACAGGAATATATGGTCCTACACTGTACCGATTGCGATCTTGGGGAACTTTGCTTTAAAATATATCAGGCATTTGGAAGTTCTTGCTATTAAATATGCAGCAATAACTTCCCTAAGAATGATGTATAGTTTTGAAACCCTGATGTTTTTGTAGAGAAATAGGGCCATGTGCATGTGATTTGGATGCCAGATTAAGGATTCCAATATTTTGGATGTACCTCTGTGCCTTCTTTGGATTAAAATGGCCGTGTTAGCCATTATAATATCCAGTTAGAATTTATATATCCATATTAGCGAACCAAAAAGGTTGAAATGAAACATACTGGTATATTTCTAATTTCTAAACCAGATAACTTTGAAAACTACCTTTCAAAATATTCGACATACTCCGAGATAAGGAGAAGTGGACACCAAACGTTTTATTCATCATTTACTATCTCAGGTCATTGTCATAATCCTGCTGCATTTTACTGTTTCATTGATAGGTTTGCCAGATGACTCATCAAACTATGTGCTCCATATATCAGACCAATTGCCCCTGTGTGCTGTCAGATGGAATCCAGGAAATCAAGATGAGGTCGGTATCAGCATTGAATTTTACATTTTCACTTTATTTTAGGTCAGTGAATTTGGCACATTGACGAGGAATGCTGACTCCTAAGTGTAACTGGCAGTTAGGGACTAGAATTAGGTTTATTTTATGAATTGAATGAAGTGCTTTTGACTTCATATGTTTTCTATCTAACTTTATTATTGAGCTTTAAGCATGCCTGATGCAGATTGTTTGCTCATCTAGCCAAAGTGACAAAGTTTCACTATTTGATATCGGTTATGTCTCTTCTGTTCCTACTGAAGTAAGTACCCTTTTTCACTGTTCCTTCAAATGCTTCACATTTTACTCATGGGTACTTTAAATATATTTTCTCCATGTTGAATTACATCTGAATTCCAAAGATCATATTCTTTCCTTCTTCAATTCCTAAATAATCATGCCATTAAAATATATATCTGGTGTTACTTTCCCTGTTTTGTTTCTGCCAAACGGCACAACATATGGCCATGGGATTTTGAGCTTATGTTGCGCAGCACAGTATGCATGTTTTTCCCCCAGTTTGCTAGGTACAGTTCAAATATCATAACTGCTAACAGCTACACCTATGTTTAGAAAGTGAAGTTACGCAGTGCTAAAGAAAAGGTTTCCAGATGATATTTGAAGAAAAATGTACTTCCAGATGCACCTTAGTCCATTCAACAACATCAACATCAAAGCCTTTTTCCCAAGCAAGTTGGGGTAGGCTGGTTATGAAACCGTATGGAAACATAAGGAAACAAAAACAAGGAGAGAAAAAAAAAGAACAAGTAAACTAAGATTCACACATGGATCACAGATTTCCATGCAGTCATATTAAAAGTCAAATCTCTAGGGACATTCCAATCCCTCAAGTCTCTTTTTACCGCCTCCGCCCATGTCAACTTTGGTCATCCTCTGCCCCTCCTACTGTTTTCCATACTATTTAGAATTCCACTAGTGCTTCTGGAGGCCTCTGTTGGTTATGGCCAAACCACCTTAGTCGGTGTTGGACTAGCTTCTCGTTGGTCAGTGCCACTTCTAGCCTATCACGTATTACCTAATTTCTAATCTGGCCCTTTCTTGTATGACCACACATCATGCGCATCTCCGCCACTCATTTGTTGGATGTGCTGTCTTTTAGCGGGCCAACATTCTGCTCCATATAGCATCGCTGGTCTGATTGCCATCCTATAGAACTTACCTTTTAGCTTTTGTGGGACCTTGTTGTCACATAGAATGCCAGATGCTTGTTGCCACTTCATCCATCGTGCCTTGATTCTGTGGCAAACATCCTCATCGATATCACCAGAAAGGAAAATTATTATAGTAGCTTGAGGTTCATTATTACGTCGCTCCTATTGTTACACAACCCCTCACGACCCTTCTGATTTTTGTCTTATTGTATTTTAGGTTCTACAGAAAGGGAAGACCAAATTTCACGCTCTCTGCTCTGAATCCCGGAAGGGTTTGACTGATCTAGCTTTCACGTCAGATGATAAGTCACGGTATGTGACAGTTTTGTGCTTTAACACCATCATTTGTAATTGATGTGAAGCTTCATATAGGCAACTGACTGCATAGTATGTTCTTTTGTCTTCTTTTGTGGAAAGTATTGTTGGACCCTATGTATTGTCTTAAAAAAAGACTTCATAAATATTAAAGTTGTGAAGCTAATGAAATGGAGCCGTGCTAATATTTGTTATTAACCCGATGATAGACATCTTACTTGTCAGGATGAGGTGAGATGTGTTTCCAGAACAGAGTATGTAGTACGTTTGGTATAACTGTGAAGTTCATGGTGGATGTTGATTCACCAGGTGAAGGCAGGTTATCAGTGTTAATTACGAAGCGCGCTGACAGAATTTCTACCACCTTAGCAATATTGGTATTTTAGGAGGCATAAGCTATGTATACATGCACCAGATACCGATATTCTTAATGATACTTATATTTCTGGTAATTATGCATAAACTTTGCACTTATCAGTTCTCCATATCTAGGCTATTTGCATCTGGGCTTGATGGGGCAGTCTACATGTGGGATAGGCGGCTAAGTAAGACACACTGTATTGAGCTTACAGCACTCCCCGAATCTCAGTTTACCAGTGTCAAGCTAAATATGGATAATAGGGTATGCTAATTCTCATGTTATGTATTTGTTGTTCTATAAAAATCAGTATGTATCCTAATTGTCAAGGTAAGAACATGATGTTCTAGAACAATAGTTCTTTAGCATTGTTAATGCTATCCTCTTATACACCAAGTCACCAACCTATATTTCAGACTGTCTTGCTTTTTAAATACCAGCGATTATATTGTACTGTACTTAGTCTGATGATTTGTTGTTTGTATTACTTAAGTGTAATATCCTGTCTAGGTGCAACTACTGTATGATCAATAAAAACATGGTCTTGTGCTTGTCCGAACTTGATGTTACATAAGAGGGCAATCTAGTAATTTTTTCTATTGATGCAGCTTACATTTTCTGTTAACTTTAATAGTTCATCTGATTTACACTTTATGTTAACTTCAGCAATTGGTTTACTCTAGCCATAAACATTGCACCACTCACCTATAGGAACTTATTGTTTATCTTTTCAGACAGTGTTTGGTGCAACTAGAAATGGCACAATTCATGCTTGGGATACCCGTGGAGGGAGAGCTTCCGCTGCTTTCCAAAGCCATAATGAGGTACATTCAGCAGATAAATATCTTGCTAGTTCTGCTTCTTTTCATTTGATCCAAGGTCATGCAACATGATTCCACATGACGATTTCAGTGTTTCGAGAATAATTAAAAAAAACTTCTGTTTCTGAACTTTATATATGCTGTACCAACAAATTTCTACAGTTTTTCATATGCACTGTCTGGTACAGCTAGTCAGCTAGTTTACAAGTAGTGCAGGCTAGTTCTCTCTGACTGTAAATGCACACTTTTTACTAAAATATTTTCAAATGATATCCCATAAGTTGCTTTTATCCTTCCATCTTTATATACTTGTAAACTGGGATAACTGGTTTCCAGGTGGCAAGAAAATAAAAAATGGAGAAATTCTCAGAGTAAGGATACATGCGCCTCATCCAGGGAAGTATGGAACCTTAGTGATAAATCATAACTGTGGGACTTAATCTGGAACCTATTAATACTTAAAATATGCTAAAGAACCCTAAATTGCTGAAACCACTTTTGTCAAGATATCATGTTAAATAGCTGAGGAAGTTGGAAATAGGTAGTGTACGGCTATGAAGTGCAATTGAGAGGGATACTCTATCTGATTTTATATTAATTTTGTATTTCATGCCATGACCCGTGTCAATGCTAGTGCCTTTTATATGACAGAGAAAGTAGTAGACAAAGAATGGACGTTTATTGTGAACCTTTTTACTCAGCAATGTCATAGCTGTCTTTGCAAAACTAGTAGTAGTGTTTTTTGCCTTGGTCCTAGGTTGACAAAACTTTTTTCCAGGTTCAACCATTATCATCAGTCAAGATATCAACGTTGTTGGGCAAAATTGCATCACTGAAGGTATCAGAAAGATAAATACTATATAATTGGCATTTATGCTAAAGAAAACTCATGTATCTCTCCCCATTCTTGTGACCCATATTGACGCCTCACATACAGTATTAATGACATGATTCTATGTCAAAGCCGTCCACATGAACTATCAACTAGTTCGACTGCGGAACAGTGGAAGCATCCAAATTGTTAGAATTGTTATACGAATATCGGCATATGGTGACTCATATGAAAAAAAATAGTCTAGTCCACTGAACCAACATATCTATTTTTTAGACACCAAACAGTATTATATGCATCATTTTATGTTTGAAATGCATAATTACATGTTTGATTAAATGATATATAAAAAAATGAGAGTTTCTTTTCTTGTCCTGATATAAGGCACATAAAGTAAGACTAGGAATCAGCTCCAGAGCATATCATCTGTGGTGAAGGCACTATTATGTTCACATAACTTATTTAAACATTTTTTTCACCTTGTCTACTATTTCCAGGAACAATCAAACATTGTTTCAAGTGAAATTCTGTCTATAGACTTTAACCCTAGTTGCTCATACCAGTTGGCCTTCCATCTTGATGATGGCTGGTAAGTATCTCAGATTTCACTGCCATTATCTAATAATAAGAATTAAGGGGTTACTTGTTTCAGATCTCAATACTCTTCCATCTGCATCCATTGTTAGGTCTGGAGTCCTCAATGTTAACACCCTCAGTGTGAGTCATCTGCACTGCCCTCCTCCTTCTTGGTTGTAAGTGTTGATCTACAGATTTCTTCAAACTTGGATCGCATTACAAAAATTTCTTATTAAACATTACAAATATGACCAAATTGTTTTGTGGTTCTCTGCTATTTCCTATATTAGGGAGGGTGTGGACTCTCTGTTGCATAAGCGGAAAGCGACCTGGCTGTCAACATCTTCAGTAAGAAAATATTTTAGGGCACCTTTAATCTTAGCACATGAAGGATTTTCTTAAAATTGTACCTGTAAGAAATCAGGTTGAGGTGAATAAATGTTCACGGATGCTATAAGATGGTCCTGCATACCATGTTTACCATACTTTCTTTTATTATAATTCTTGACATAAAATATAGTGAAAAACATCAAGGAATTTGATGCATGTCATATGGTTAAATTGTACAGATTTATGCAGTTGGATCTTCCTCTAATAATGGAATGTATGTACTTGATTTTCATCCACATACAAGCTCTGCATGCCATGTGGACTACAAGTGAGCTGTCTTTCCTCTCTTTTCTCCTGGTTTTCTCACAACCAACTAACATGCCATTCTGATCTTCTAGTTGTTTTTGGGAACATATGTGGAGAAGTTTCACAGTTTCAGCAATTCATTGATTAACATTTTCTGTCGCATTGTTTTCTTAAAAGGTCCCTTGGAAATAAACTCTTGGTATTCTATGTTTCAGCGAGGAAACAAAAGGCTTCGAAGAAAACCAACCTGCAGAAAACAAGTTTATTCCTTTATCTGAAGGGGTCCTTTCGTGTGCAGCCCATCCACTCAGCCATAACATAATTGCTGGTACTGAGGTTCGTTTGCTTATCTGATCCAAGTGACGAGCCATACTCGCTACATGTATATGCCGAATGGCTTTGGTTCTTACCTTGCGTGTAGAACTGAAAATCATCAGATTTACAAATCAAATTCGAGTCAGGTGGCAAAAGATGTAACTAGTCACTATTGTCTGCAGTTCTCGTCATTGCTTATGGTATCACAAAAGCATGAGACCATCAGAGATCCAGAGTAGTGCCAAGGCGCATCAGGAGCTTCCTCCAAGCACAAGCAATACCCCCGATTGCAGCATTCACATGCTGCTTATTAGCTCATGGCCGTCCTGCACGTAAGAAAGATCTGTAGCATGGGGACCTTGATGGGGCCATACAAGCTTTGGCTTTGGCTGGCAGGTCGGTCTATCAGGGAAGTTCTTCAGCCATGAAAAGATTCAGCATGCGGCCAATACCCTTCTTTTACAGAAAACCAACAGACATCGTCGTTGCTGACATCCATACGAGTGCAATGAAGCTGTTGTACTCGATTTTCAAAGTGTAGACCTGTGCAAGGCATGCTTCCAGGGAATGGGTTCATTGTAATTATCATTCTTTTTCTTTTGTTATTCTTGACCTGGTAGTAATCAGAAAGTGTTGTCCGTGTTTGGGGTTTAGGGTATATGTACTGTTCTGTACGTGAGCTGTTTGCTATCCGTAATTTTTGTTCTGTACATGAGCTGTTTGGTATTGCCGTATTGGTAATATGTGTTCTGTGCATGAACCTTGTTGATTAGCATGCTTTAAGATGATATCGAGATTTCAGCATGCTGAGTTGCGCATGCATCATCATCCAGCGGCGTTTCTGTTTGTGGTTCCTTGTTCTGAAGGGACACTGGACACTGCAAGCGCTGTTCCCTGGTAAGGTACTTTGGCCCAAAAGAAAAACAAAGGAAATTTGAGAAGCTAGAAGACGGCTTGAAATGGAGGGTGGTTGATGCAAGTAGAATCTCCAACAAATGTGAGATCACCAGACATTGTTTGATGCTTCAAACATGCCTGTTGTAGAGTGCTGCAAGACCATGTTGTTCAAGTGCATTGACAATTCCATCAAGACTGTATTGGCAGCAATATCAAGTTCTGCAGTTGACTACAACTCCCAAACAGCAAATCGCTGTTGCCCTGCAACACATTCTGAAGAACAGAACGTCCATAGCATGCAGAACTGGGACAAACCACTCAATCTTTAGAATTCATGTAAAGCCGTAAATCTCCAACATGACAACCATAAACTAATGCTGATATCTGCTCAGAATCTAGAATAAAGCCAATAACCTCGATCCACAAGTTACACAACTAGAAGAAATCTAAGAAGGCAGGCATGTCTAGAACCAACAAGATGTTATGTTACCCCACAATGCAGCTACAAACTATTTTTAGACCAGTCTTACTCCTATTTATTACTCTCTCCATTCCGAATTATAAGATGTTCTTGTTTTTTCTGAATTGTATGTATCTAGACACATTTCAGTCTACTTTTAGTGTGTCCGTCACTCATTTCAATTCATACGTAGTCTACATTGAAATATCCAAAACATCTTGTAGTACAGAGGAATAGCTAATTTCACAAACAAGGAGGCACTGCAACAGTGGTTCATGTGCCAAATACAGTATTGAACATCGAATTACACGCAAGAACAAGTTCAACTGAATGAGAAAACACACACAGCCAAATCTTAAAGCAGTAGCTAACAGCTAATCCTACATACGCCCTCAAGCAGAGAGCCCCTAAACCTCCCAATAATCCCAGGTCCTCAAGCAGAGAACCATGAACCCCCATACCCCCAGGTCCTCAAGCAGAGAACCATGAACACAAGACCAAAGCGAAAACCGTGCACTACTGACGAGAGATGCGCAGCCTCTGGTTAGGACTGGCGGCTAAGAAAGCAGCAGATAAGAGGGAACCTGCAGCTCATCGCATAGACATCAGGTTGCGCCTCTGCACAGCCGGGGTCTTGGAAGGCCGAGCAGCCTTGGGATCAACTCGCTTCAGGTTCTGGCGCACCATCTTCTCAATCTGTTCTATGGAGTTGGCCAGCTGCTGCTCCACGACACAAGCGGGAGCCGGGGGGTCACACGGTCTGGATGGAGTCTGCAAGGAGCAGCCATCAGATACCCCAAGTGTGCCCTCGGCCAAGCAGGCTGCTGACGATGTCGTTGCAACAGCTTCAGCTGAGGCAGCAGGGCCAGAGGCGACGACAGCCAGAGTCTCATCTGTTGGTCGTGCGTTTTGCTGAAAACCCTGGTCTGTTTGTGCTGCATCACCAGACTGCGAGGTGGAGTCCTCATCCCACTGGAGCTGCCGAGCCGCAGCATCTCGCAGGCGATTTTTCCTCTCAACAGCCTGCAGAACGTTCAGTTAGTATTGCACCAGATTGCCATGGAGACATAACTAGATGCATGAAATGAGTAAATTACACACAAAAATCTAGTCAGTATAGCAAAATATGGCAATGGAAGCATATCTAGAGGAATGAGATTAGACACAAAAAAACAAGGGAGAAACTGCATTTTCACCTATAGTGGAACAAGCACATGTTCAACACTTAAACAGTACTATGAGCAGGAATAAAAGGCATGAACAGCTAACTGCACACAATTACTTATTTAGAGAAATGTTGCATGCCTTTTCTGTTGCATACAAGGGAAGTACTGAAGCAATATTTTTCGTAATTTCTAGATTTTCTGTTGCACACAATTAACCATTGAGATCTGAAAAATAGGGTTATGGGTAGATGACTGAACATGGGAGTAAAACTTGACACACAAACACATTGCCTACAGAGAGCAGCAAGGTTCTTCTAAAATTGCATACTCGGTAAAAATAATATCCATTATAAGCAATGCATCACAGAACAAACTGGAGTATCAAAATATAAACAAAATGGTTAGATACTTATATGACTGATCATGGATTAAAATTCGACACAGAAAAATCTTGCTGCAAGAGAACACACTTGCAAAGTAACCGAAATTACTGCCCAAAAACTAAACTATTGGTGTGCAAAGTTCGGTACGTGCTCAGGTTACATTGATCTCAGCAATGTCCAACTAACAATCCAACCTAAGCTAGACAAGAATGCTGCTAGTAAGGTTATCTGTACAGACAACAAGGTACAGGTAAAATTCACATAGATCATGTAATGCAAAACTGTCATGGTTCATGAAGGAACAGATCAAATGAGGAAATGGTTATCACCTTGATGACTGATGTGATGTCGCGGAGTGGAGTCCTCGGGTACCACTCAGGCAAAGCGCTCCTCCTCTTCGGCGCAGTCCACGCTGCCCATGCTGGCGGCAAGTTCTCCTTGTTGCTAGACGACAATGGATCCCGTCGAGCCAGCGGCTTGACGCCGCCCTTCTCCACCACAGCTCCGGGAGAGACCAGCCTCCTGATAAAGAATCCACCACTAGAGCGATCTGCTACAGTCGTCCTGCTGGCAATCCTCACTTCGGCCATCTTGGCTGCGAGAAAGTTATGGCAGGTCAGCATAACCCAAGAAATTCATCGAAGATGGAGACGTAGTCCTAGAAATCATATTTTTCTTTTACCTTGCAGTTGTTCTGCTCTCTCCTGTTCTTCTTTCTTGTGACGAGTCCTGCAACTGCGATTCTTGTACTCCCTGCTACGGCCCCAAGATACCTGCAAAAACGCCTCAACGGGATGAGAACCCAAGAAAATCAGCCGTAACATCAAGAAATGGACTCGAAACACAAAGACGCGGCTATTCCCCCGTCCATTCTAGGCTGTATCCAACCGAAATCCTCTTAGCTCCCAAAGATTCGCAACAAAAAGGGCCCAAGAAACGGATCCGGAAAAAGCAAGAATGCCATCTGGGGACTGGGGCGGGCGGGAGGCAACCAAAACTGTCAAGATTTCAAACAGCTCACCTCAGATTCCTGCCGCTCCGAATCCGCACGCCAATTCTTACCCTTCCGCAGATCTGCGAGGATGGAAACAACAGAAACGCATCAAGAAATTGCTCGGGAAAAGGCAAGAACACAACCCCCAAGAAACTGTAAAATTTCTCACTATTTGCTCGGCTCTTCCTCGATTCCTGCCGATTCGAACCTCGCGATGGCCAACTTCCCTAAGGTACAGCCCTAACCGAGCCCTGATTGATTCCTAGGGTTTGGGCTTGAAGGTGGCTCTGGTTTTCGGGAGTATTGAAGGTGGCTACTGGCTATCTATCTAACGGGAGGGAGGGGGGATGAGGAGCGCGATCTGATCGTGTTTTCAAATGCCGTGCCCAAAACGGGCAGAGTTGTTCCGGTGTATGGACCTAGTGTATGGTCCATAAAATTCGACCGTTCATTGTTCTGGTCTTTTTTTTTTAAAAAATGAATTGATTAGGAAATATGCCCTGCATTGCTACGGGTTAATATTTATTTTATCATTCCTCGTTTCTTGTAGTAGTTATCGCGTAGAATATTTCACACCAAAATCGATCGACCGACATAACCCTACCTTTACTTCACCTTTTCATCGCTGTCCACAATCAGTGGCGTACTCTAGTAACTTGGTGAGTACCATGTTGTTGTAGCATACTAACTGAAAGATCGAGATGTCGCCTAGAGGGGGAGGGGGGGGGGTGAATAGGCAATTAAAACTCTTCGGATTTGTCTTGTAATAATGCGGAATTAAACTATCGTTTAGTTTACAAGCACAAACCCTAAGTATGCTAAGCTCAACTAAGTGTAACAATAGCAACTAGAGCTAAGCAAGATAGGCACAAGATATATGTAGCACAAGTGATAGCAAGATATATGTACTTCAAGCACGATGGCTATCACAAGGAAAGAGAGCTCGGGTATAGAAATAACCGAGGCACGCGGAGACGAGGATGTATTCCCGTGTTCCCTTGCTTTGCAACAAGGTACGTCACGTTTGGAGGAGTGGAGGTCCACGAAGGATTCCCGCGCCACGAAGGCTCACCCTATTCTCACCACACCCACGAAGGATAATGGCCCTTTCCTTATGGTTAGCTTTTCCTCCGCTCGGAGATGGCAAGCTCCACAACCACTTCACAAGCTCCAAGGAGAAGCCCGGGCCTCTTCACAATCTTCTTGAAGAGATCACCGGAGCACCAACCGCCAAGCCAACTAGGAGGTCTCCCTCCAAGAGTAACAAGCTCACGGTCTCTCACTCGAACAAATCGTGGTGGAGAGCTCAACACTATGCAATGATGCAAAGCAAGAACACCGGAGGTGTTCAAGTCCTTCACCCTCAAATCCCACCAAAGCAACGAATGCTAGGATGAGATTGGAGAGGAAGAACAAGGGGGAAAGTCAACCAAAGACTCCAAGATCTAGATCCCAAGAGATTCCCTCACTTAGAGAAGAAATGGTTTGGTGGAAGAGTAGATCTAGATCTCTCTCTCAAATCCTCAAATATGGGCAAGAATGGTTGGAGGAATCAAGGGGGAGAGCAAGTTCTTCAAATAGCAACAATGGAGGTGAGAGAATAGGAAGAACTAGTTGCTCAAGGTGGAAGAAGGGCTATTTATAGTCTAGGGAGAAAAATAACCGTTGGAGAAAAAACTGTGTGCAAATCGCATAAAGCACGCAGAAAGAGCCGCCGGTTGGCAGGCCGGAGCTGGCCGGAGAGGCGGTGGCACCGTCCGGCCCACCGGCCGGGCGGGGCTGTCTTCTGGGCGCGAATAAGGCTCGGGGCGCGCAGGGCAGCGACCGCGTGGGCTGGCGGCGGGAAGGCGGCCCGGGTGCGGCGCGGGGCGGAGCGGGCGCTGTGAGGGGGAGGCGCCGTCCGGCCGAGCGGATGGCAGGCGGTGAGCGGTGGGGCAGATAAGGTGGAGTAGGAAGTCCGGCGGGGGTATCCGCCCGGCCTCAAGGCAACGTGGCAAAGTCAGCTGGCACAGCCACCCGGCCGGTCGGTGGCCGGGTGGGCGCCAAGGCCGGACGCGGCCGGGCTGCCACGCCTCTTTTTTCTTTTCTTTTCTTTTTATCCTTTTCTCTTTTTCCCTTTTCTTTAATAACTTTTGCTCCCGAACCCCGATTCGAATGAAACCAGTTTTGTTTGGAAGATAACAACAAATTCTATCCTATGGAAAGTGAAAACACAAGAATCTATAGGAGGGGATTTTATCATGAATATAAAAGGTGGAACCTTATATCATGAATAACCGGTAAAATCACCCAACCTCGAAAACGCAATAGAAGATGCATGCGGATTCCGTTTTCGATGAACTTGGACTTGTTGTAAAGCTAGCAACAAGCTCAAGAACCTCACACAGAGAAACACCAAGAAGCAATACGGATATGCAAAGTATGCAAAGGATTGAGCTCCCTAAGACGATGTGATCAAGTTACCCAACCGAAAGCCCCTCTTAATAGTGCGGCTATCTATCCTATAATCCGGTCTCCCATCAACCACCTCGAGACCGGTAAAAGGAAAACCTATCAAGGTCATACCTTTGCCTTGCGCATCCCATCACTTGATCATTGTCGCTTCGTCTATACTCATAAATGCTCCCCATACACTATGATGGGAAAGCTCCATTGATGCACATCTTCACATGTCCATTATCACCAAATGGACGGCAAGCTTCAAGCATGTGATCCACTCAAGATGCTCATCTTGAACTTGCCCAACTCACTCCTTGTATCTTCTCATACTCACATAAGATAGAGCATGGCTAATATTGAGTTCCACATAAGAACTCCATCTTCATTTCTTCTTCTTGATCATATCACAAATATATCTTCAAACCGATGATCTTGATGCCAAATCACAAGGTATATCTTTATCTTCATGGCATCCATACTTGAATCCAACACATGGAGAGCAAGTAGATCCTATGGAATATTCCTTCATATAAACTCAATGAAAACATTAGTCCATAGGGATTGTCATTAATTACCAAAACCACACATAGGGGCAATGTACCCTTACACTAACACCGGTCACACCATAGCCTAGACGCCACCATGAAGAAGGATACATGTTGGTGCGGGGTGAGGCAGCGACACCGCTTGATATAAAAACAGGATTTTTAACTGCCACATGTGAAATGTATTTAAACTATAGGGTTTGTTTAGTTGATTTTTCTATCGAGTACGTAAAATCTGGTAAGTGGCTGTGTATGACATAAAGAAAAGCGCTTACAAATTCTTGGTTCGAACAAAGCAAACACAAAGACAGATTAATTTGCTCAGTGGTGACGTCAGCAATGATGTAATCGCATGCTGCACAATTCCTATCTCCATATAAGGGGAGTTTGGTTTACTAGGCTTATTTTCGCTTTGTCATGCGGACAAGCTCTATGGAGAAGGCATGTTTGAAAAGGCGTATTGGGCCAAAAACTAGATGTTGTTTGGTTACTTCCGAAGCCATTTTCTACATTGGAAAGAGAAGACAGGTCTCATTGTTTGGTTGGTCGCATGCTTTTTCTAGCCTCACCTATATGGCAACATGGTAACCTTACCTCTCCCATCACAAGATCGGCACCACGAAGCTAGCCACCACCATGGCACCGCCGTTCACGCCGGTCACAAGAATCACCACGTTGCCGACCACGAAGCTGAATACCACCATGACACCACCGGTCACGCCGTTCACAAGCTTCGGCACGTCGGTGATCATGAAGCTAGACACCACCATGGCACCATCGTTCACACCGGTCACAAGCATCACCATATCGCCAACCACGAAGACGAACACCAACATGACACCATTAGTCAAGCCGATCACAAGCACCACTACATCGCCGACCACGAAGACGAACACCACCATGCCACTGTTGTTCACACCTGTCACAAGCATCACCATGTCGTCGACCACAAGGACGAAGAACCCCATGGCACTGCCGGTCACGTCGCCGACGACGAAGACGAACCATGACACTGCCGTTCATGCCCGTCACAAGCATCACCATGTCACCGATCACGAAGCTGAATACCAACATGACACCGCCGGTCACGCCGGTCACAATCATCACCGTGTCACCGACCACGAAAACGAACATCACCATGCCGCCACCACCATGGATTATCACCTCTCACTTCTCACATATCATCACCACGTCGCCATCCATGATAATGGCAAGCGAGAAGTTGATCAAGAATACTCCAAACTATATTCGCACATACTTACACATTACAGTATACTAGCGAGTCATTTATCTATCCGTGTATGTACACCGAAACAAAAACCTGTCAACTTGAAAGTCATGCGGAATGGTGAGGTGGACCTACTCCTCAAAGGAAGTTTCAAACGGTTGAGCGTGTGAGACAAATTTGACAAAATTTGCTTAAAACTTCATACACGAAATTAATGATTTACGACTGACGAAACTCGAAACCGATTGTCATATCTTCGACACACATCTTTTTCATGTACAAATTATTTTGATTCGAACTATGTTTGTGTTGATTTGAAGAGAGGGTGTGTGGAGTAGTGTAAGGAAAAGTGAGCGTAACAAGAGCACGTGCAAATATTGCATCTGTCCAGCAAAGGAGTCACGTCAATGGGGCAAGCCGGCTAGAAACGGCTGATTCAGGCGTTGTTCCAGGCCTAGCCGGAGGGTGCTTTGAGAAGCGGTTCGGCCACAACGCGAAGGCCTTCCAGGCAGCCATACAGGTCAAAAAATTGTTGGCCTTATTCGATCCAAGGTGAGGCCAGGTAACCAAACACGCCCTAGATTGGCTTTCCAACTGCCTGTTGTTCCTACTGGCTATTGCTCGTCGCCTGTCCGCAACACCCGAGGCCATCTATTCTCCTTCTCCAACGTTGGGCGGACAAGCATCGGTTGATAGCAAAACTCATCAACCAAGCCCTGTCCGTGGCATTCTTCCTGGCAGGCCCGAGCTGGGCCCACGACCCTGTCCTATGCGCACATGAACCAGGCGAGTGGGCTGTCGTAGGTACCCCTAGCGGCTAGCGATCATGGGGCTCCTTCCCTCAGCAACCGCATATATGTTCGCTGCACCAGGAAGTTGAATACTGGGGAAGAAAGCACCAGGATGGCGCTGCTGAGGAAAAATTCCGATCGGAAACACCGAAATCCTAGATCGGAGAGTTCTCGGGGGAATAAATAAAGGGGCGTGCTGAGCGTCCCCCAGGGATCAAATTGTTCGATCCCCCGGGTGGGCAGCCGTACGATGGAGGCAATCATAACCATCCACCTCTCACCTCTAGGGTCAACATTTCCCGCAAAGCAAAATAGAAAGAAAAAACACACCCACGAAGTGGATTTGATAGTGTCTTCGTCCCATGACCCCTACCTCCCGCACAACACGGATGCCAATGGTCCATCCGCTGTGGCGCCGTCAGATTCACCGAAGAAGCCATCGCGGCGTTGTCGGAGAACCCATCATGGCCCCACCGATGCAGCAACCCTCGTCACCGCGTTGCCTCCCCATCCGTGCATGGCGGCATCGCTCCTCCGCCAACATGGTGGGTGATTGTAGCATCCTCGATGCGCCATTGTAGCAGCCTCGATGCGCCTTTGTAGTAGCCCCGATGAGCCTTTGTAGCAATGCCAGTTGTCGCTGGCAGCGACGCCCTCGCGCCATAGCAGCAGCGCATGCCGTCCTTTGTAGCAACTCCGGTGGCGGCTTGCAGCAACGCCGCCACCATGACATTGTAGCAACGCCGACTGGCCGTCATGTCCCATAGCAAGTCCGGCGGTGGCTTGCAACAATGCCACCATGACATTGTAGCAGCGCAGGTCGCCATTTGTAGCAACGCCGCCCAGCCACTGTGCCCCATGTAGCAAGTCCAACCGCCCAAGTGACCAAGGCCGGCCGCGCCTTGTAGCACGACCGGCCTCCGCTCGCTCCAACTCTTCCAGTACTCGCAACAACTCCCGCCCCGCTGCTTGTTGCTATCCCTTCCGCCGCTCCCGGCAACACCCACCCCTGCAGCAAACTCCATGGTGTTGACGACCTTTGCGAGTTGCAAGTGTGGGGCTGGTGAGCCCGGAGATTGATCGCGCAACAACGGAGATGGAGAAAGTAGCAACTACCAGGTCTTTGTCACTGGCCCCATGCGCCGACCACACCATCTCGGGGAGCCCAGGGTTGAGGCAGGGCGAGCAGGTGGGCAAGCTCCGGGAGGGAGGAGGTTGAGGGCGACGCATGGGGTCGACCTAGGGCTGAGGCTACGTGGGAGGTGTGCGTGGGCGCATCAGCAGAAGTAAAATCAAGGGAGGAGGAAGAAGGGGATCTTCGGCCAACACCTCGATAGTGAAGGAGTCCGTGAAGGAAGAATAGGTGAGATCAAGTGGTTTAGTTTTGGGCAGTGGGTGGGTCCCACGACGACGCGTGTCGAGAGGAGATCCAGGGGATGCGAGATGCTCGATCCCCCGGGTAATATATTGTGTAGGAGAACGTAGCATAGAAAACAAAAAATTTCCTACGGCGAACACGCAATCCAAGCCAAGATGCAATCTAGAAGACGGTAGAGGGGATTATCGAGTCTCACCCTTGAAGAGATTCCAAATCCTACAAGATGAGGCTCTTGTTGCTGCGGTAGACGATCACTTGCCGCTTGCAAAAGCGCGTAGAAGATCTTGATCACGGCGCCACGAACGGGCAGCACCTCCGTACTCGGTCACACGTTCGGTTGTTGATGAAGACGACGTCCACCTCCCCGTTCCAGCGGGCAGCGGAAGTAGTAGCTCCTCTTGAATCCGACAGCACGACGGCGTGGTGTCGGTGGCGTGGAGAAATCCGGCGGAGCTTCGCGTGCGGGATATGGTGGAGAAGCGGGCGCTAGGGTTTGGGAGAGGGGTGGCCGGCCACTATAGGGGGCGGCCAAGGTGGTGGCTTTGGTGTTGGCTTTGGTGTGGCCGGCCCCCTCCCCTTGGCTCCTCATTATATAGGTGGAAGCCCCAAGTGTTGGACTACAAGTCTCCGAATAAGACCCGAACCCAAAACCTTCCATATGGTGGGAAACCTTCCCAAGCTAGGACTCCCACTAGAGGTGGGAGTTCCACCTTCCATATGGGGGGGTGGCCGCCCCCAAAGGGGAGTCCACTGGGACTCCACCCCACCTAGGGTTGGCGGCCATGGAGGTGGAGTCCCATGTGGACTCCACCTTCCTAGGTGTGTTCTTCCGGACTTTTCTAGAACCTTCCATAGAACCTTCCGAATCATTTTAATTCACATAAAATGACATCCTATATATGAATCTTATTCTCGGACCATTCCGGAACTCCTTGTGATGTCCGGGATCCCTCCGGGACTCGAACAAATATTCGAACTCCATTCCATATTCAAGTTCTACCATTTCAACATCCAACTTTAAGTGTGTCACCCTACGGTTCGCGAACTATGCGGACATGGTTGAGTACTCACTCCGACCAATAACCAATAGCGGGATCTGGAGATCCATAATGGCTCCCACATATTCAACGATGACTTTAGTGATCGAATGAACCATTCACATACGATACCAATTCCCTTTGTCACGCGATATTTTACTTGTCCGAGGTTTGATCATCGGTATCACACTATACCTTGTTCAACCTCGTCTCCGACAAGTACTCTTTACTCGTACCGTGGTATGTGGTCTCTTATGAACTTATTCATATGCTTGCAATACATTAGACGACATTCCACCAGAGGGCCCAGAGTATATCTATCCGTCATCGGGATGGACAAATCCCACGTTGATCCATATGCCTCAACTCATACTTTCCGGATACTTAATCCCACCTTTATAACCACCCATTTACGCGGTGGCGTTTGATGTAATCAAAGTACCTTTCCGGTATAAGTGATTTACATGATCTCATGGTCATAAGGACTAGGTAACTATGTAACGAAAGCTTATAGCAAATAACTTAATGACGTGATCTTATGCTACGCTTAATTGGGTGTGTCCATTACATCATTCATATAATGATATAATCTTGTTATTAATAACATCCAATGTTCATGATTATGAAACTAATCATCTATTAATCAACAAGCTAGTTAAGAGGCTTACTAGGGACTCTTTGTTGTTTACATATCACACATGTATCAATGTTTCAGTTAATACAATTATAGCATGGTATATAAACATTTATCATAAACATAAAGATATATAATAACCACTTTTATTATTGCCTCTTGGGCATATCTCCAACAGTCTCCCACTTGCACTAGAGTCAATAATCTAGATTACATTGTAAGGTACCTAACACCCATGGCATTCTGGTGTTGGTCATGCTTTGCCCTAGGGAGAGCTTTAGTCAACGGATCTGCTACATTCAGATCAGTGTGTACTTTGCAAATCTTTACTTCTCCATCTTCGATGTACTCGCGAATCGAATGATAACGCAGCTTGATATGCTTCAACCTCTTGTGTGACCTTGGTTCTTGTGCATTGGCGATGGCACCCATGTTGTCACAGTAGATGACTAGTGGGTCCAATGCACTAGGAACCACACCGAGCTCTACAATGAACCTCTTCATCCATACCGCTTCTGATGAAGCCTCTGAAACCGCTATGTACTCCGATTCTGTTGAGGATTTCGCCACCGTGCACTGCTTCGAGCTTGCCCAGCTTACTGCAGCACCATTCAATATAAACACGTACCTGCATTGTGACTTAGAGTCATCGGGATCGGTGTTCCAACTTGCATCGGTGTAACTTGTTACAACGAGCTCTTGGTCACCTCCATAACAAAGAAACATATCCTTAGTTCTTTTCAAGTACTTCAGGATATTCTTGACCGCTGTCCAGTGTTCCATTCCTAGATCACTTTGATATCTGCTAGTCAAACTAACAGCATGTGCTATATCCGGTCTTGTACATAGCATGGCATACATGATAGAGCCTCCTGCCGAGGCATAGGGGATCCGACTCATCCTTTCTCTTTCTTCTTCCGTAGCCGGACCTTGAGTCTTACTCAAGACCTTGCCTGGTAACATAGGTAAGAATCCTTTCTTACTTTCGTCCATTCTAAACTTCTTTAGAATTTTGTCCAGGTATGTACTCTGTGATAGCCCTATTAGACGTCTTGATCTATCTCTATAAATCTTGATGCCTAATATATATGATGCTTCACCAAGGTCTTTCATTGAAAAACTATTATTCAAATAACCTTTTACACTGCTTAATAGTTCTATATCATTCCCAATCAATAATATGTCATCTACATATAATATCAGGAATGCACAGAGCTCCCACTCACTTTCTTGTAAATACAGGCCTCTCCATGACACCGTATAAACCGAAGTCTTTGATCACCTTATCAAAGCGTCGGTTCCAACTTCTTGATGCTTGCTTCAGTCCATAGATTGAACGCTGAAGTTTGCATACTTTGTCAGCATTTTTAGGATCGACAAAACCTTTGGGTTGTACCATATACAACTCTTCCTCAATGTCTCCATTAAGGAACGCCGTTTTGACATCCATCTGCCAAATCTCATAATCGAAAAATGCAGCTATTGCTAACAAAATCCTCACAGATTTTAGCTTCGCTACAGGTGAGAAAGTCTCATCGTAGTCAACACCTTGAATTTGTCGGAAACCCTTTGCGACAAGTCGAGCTTTATAGACAGTAATATTACCATCAGCATCTGCTTTTCTCTTGAAGATCCATTTATTCTCGACAGCCTTTCGGCTATCAGGTAAGTCTACCAAAGTCCATACTTTGTTATCATACATGGATCCCATTTCGGATTTCATGGCTTCTTGCCATTTGTTGGAATCTGGGCTCATCATCGCTTCTTCATATGTCGCAGGGTCTTCATCATTGTTATCCACAATCATGACATTTAGACAAGGATCATACCAATCGGGAGTGGCACGTTCCCTTGTCGATCTGCGAGGTTCAGTAGCTATCTCATTTGAAGTTTCATGATCATTATCATTAGCTTCCTCTGTTGCTGTGTAGGCGGCACAGAACATCTTCCGGCTGCGCTACTCGATCAACGAGTAGAGATTCTTCAATCTCATCGAGTTCTACTTTTCTTCCACACTTCTTTAGTGAGAAATTCTTTCTCAAGAAAGGTTCCGTTCTTAGCAACAAAGATCTTGCCTTCGGATCTGTGATAGAAAGTGTACCCTATAGTTTCCTTAGGGTATCCTATGAAGACGCATTTCTCCGCTTTGGGTTCTAGCTTGTCCGGTTGTAACTTTTTTACATAGGCTTCGCAACCCCAAACTTTTAGGAACGACAGCTTAGGTTTCTTATTAAACCATAATTCATACGGTGTCGTTTCAACGGATTTTGATGGTGCTCTATTTAAAGTGAATGCGGCTGTCTCTAATGCATAACTCCAAAATGATAAAGGTAAATCAGTAAGAGACATCATAGAACGAACCATATCTAAGAGAGTTCGATTACGACGTTCGACACACCGTTTCGTTGTGGTGTTCCCGGCGGTGTCAATTGTGAAAGTATTCCGCATTTCTTTAAATGCATGCCAAACTCATAACTCAGATATTCACCTCCGCGATCAGATCGTAGAAATTTAATCTTCTTGTTACGTTGATTTTCTACTTCACTTTGGAATTCCTTAAACTTCTCGAAAGTTTCGGATTTATGTTTCATTAAATAGATATACCCATATCTACTCAAATCATCTGTGAAGGTTAGAACATAACGATAACCACCGCGCGATGCTACACTCATTGGTCCACACACATCTGTATGTATGATTTCCAATAAGTCAGTAGCTCGCTCCATCATACCCGAGAATGGAGTCTTAGTCATTTTTCCCATCAGACATGCTTCGCATCTATCAAGTGACTCAAAATCAAGTGATTAAGTAATCCATCGGTATGGAGTTTCTTCATGCGTTTCACTCCAATATGACCAAGACGACAGTGCCACATATAAGTAGAATTATCATTCAATTTAATTCGCTTAGCGTCAATGTTATGTATATGTGTATCACTACTATCGAGATCTAACAGAAATAAGCCATTCTTTTCAGGTGCTCGACCATAAAAGATATTATTCATAAAAATAGAACAACCATTATTCTCAGACTTGAATGAATAACCGTCTTGCATTAAACAAGATCCAGATATAATGTTCATGCTTAACGCGGGTACAAAATAACAATTATTTAGGCTTAAAACTAATCCCGAAGGTAGATGTAGAGGAAGTGTGCCGACAACGATCACATCGACTTTGGATCCATTTCCAACGCGCATCGTCACTTCATCCTTCGGTAGTCTTCGTTTATTCTTTAGTTCCTGTTTCGAGTTACAAATATGAGCAACCGAACCAGTATCAAATACCCAGGTACTAGTACGAGAACCAGTGAGATAAACATCTATAACATGTATATCGGATATACCTTCTTTCTTTTTCTTGACAAGGCCGCTCTTCAGATCCGCCAAATACTTGGAGCAATTACGCTTCCGGTGTCCCTTCTCCTTGCAGTAATAGCACTCAGCATCGGCTTAGGGCCAGACTTAGGTTTCACAGAGGCGTGGCAGCTTTCTTGCCACTCTTCTTGTTCTTGCCTTTAGACTTGCCCTGTTTCTTGAAGCTGGTGGTCTTGTTGACCATCAACACTTGGTGCTCTTTCTTAATTTCAATCTCAGCAGATTTTAGCATGGCAAAGAGTTCAGGTAACTCTTTGTTCATGTTCTGCATATTGTAATTCATCACAAAGTTCTTATAACTAGGTGGCGGTGATTGAAGGACACGATTAATCCCCAGTCTGTTAGGAATCACTATTCCCAAGTCAATGAGTTTCTTCGCATGCCCGGTCATGGCGAGCATGTGCTCACTAACGGAGCTGCCTTCTTCCATCATGCAGCTGAAGAAGTGTTTCGATGCTTCATAGCATTCCACGGCGCATGAGTCTCAAAGATAGTCTTTAACTCATTGATTAACTCATGTGGATCGTGGTGCTCAAAACGTTTTTGAAGATCGGCTTCCAGACGCACAGGATGGCACACGAACTTGAGAGTACCGAGTTTTCCGAGTCGCGTAAACATTCTTTACTTCATCGGTTTCAGTTTCTGCAGGAGGGTCACCTAGCAAGCACATATTGCAGGTTTCCGCCATTGAGGAAGATCCTCACATGACGGAACCAGTCGGTGAAGTTGCTACCGTTGCTCTTAAGCTTTTCTTTCTCTAGGAACTGGTTAAAATTGATTGGGGATGCCATATCTACAACATATTTGCAATAGTTTAGACTAATGTTTATGATAAATTGAGTTCAAATTTTAATTTAACAAAATTAAAAACTAGGTGAACTCCCACTCAAAACAATATCCCTCGCATTGTCTTAGTGATCACACGAACCAAATCCATCACACCTATGCCCGATCATCACGAGACAAGATGTAATTTCAATGGCGAACACTCAAAGTGTTCATCATATCAATCATATGATTCATGCTCTACCTTTCGGTATCACGTGTTCCGAGACCATGTCTGTACATGCTAGGCTCGTCAGGCCACCTTAGTATCCGCATGTGCAAAACGACTTGCACCGTTGTATGCACTTGTTGATTCTATCACACCCGATCATCACGAGATGCTTCGAAACGACAAGTCTTGGCAACGGTGCTACTAAGGATGAACACTTTATTATCTTGAAATTTTAGTGAGAGGATCATCTTATAATGCTACCGTCGCGATCTAAGCAAAATAAGATGCATAAAAGGATTAACATCACATGCAATTCATATGTGATATGATATGGCCCTTTTGTCTTTGCGCCTTTGATCTTCATCTTCAAAGCACGGACATGATCTCCATCATCAACGGGCATGATCTCCATCATCGTCGGCGAAGCACCAAGGTCAATGGCGCCGTCTTCATGATCGTCCTCCATGTAGCAACTATTACAACTACTTTGAAATACTACTCAACATGAAATTTAAAGACAACCATAAGGCTCCTGCCGGTTGCCACAATACAATAATGATCATCTCATAGATAGTCATCATCACATTATGGCCATATCACATCACCAAACCCTGCAAAAACAAGTTAGACGTTCTCTAATTTGGTTTGCATATTTTACGTGGTTTAGGGTTTTCGAGTAAGATCCAATCTACCTACGAACATCAACCACAACGGTGATACTAGTGTTGTCAATAGAAGAGTAAATTGAATCTTCACTATAGTAGGAGAGACAGACACCCGCAAAGCCACTTATGCAATACAAGTTGCATGTCAAGCGTGGAGCAAATCTCATGAACGCGGTCATGTAAAGTTAGCCCGAGCCGCTTCATCCCACTATGCCACAAAGATGCAAAGTACTCAAGCTAAAGATAACATAAGCATCAACGCCCACAAAACCATTGTGTTCTACTCGTGCAACCATCTATGCATAGACTGGCTCTGATACCACTGTAGGAGAACGTAGCATAGAAAACAAAAATTTTCCTACGGCGAACACGCAATCCAAGCCAAGATGCAATCTAGAAGACGGTAGCAACGAGGGGATTATCGAGTCTCACCCTTGAAGAGATTCCAAAGCCTACAAGATGAGGCTCTTGTTGCTGCGATAGATCACTTGCCGCTTGCAAAAGCGCGTAGAAGATCTTGATCACGGCGCCACGACGGGCAGCACCTCCGTACTCGGTCACACGTTCGGTTGTTGATGGACGACGTCCACCTCCCGTTCAATGCAGCGGTAGTAGCTCCTCTTGAATCCGACAGCACGACGGCGTGGTGTCGGTGGCGGTGGAGAAATCCGGTGGAGCTTCGCTAAGCGTGCGGGATATGGTGGAGAAGCGGGCGCTAGGGTTTGGGGAGAGGGTGGCGCCGGCCTATAGGGGGCGGCCAAGGTGGTGGCTTTGGTGTTGGCTTTGGTGTGGCCGGCCCTCCCCTTGGCTCCTCATTATATAGGTGGAAGCCCCAAGTGTTGGACTACAAGTCTCCGAATAAGACCGAACCCAAAACCTTCCATATGGTGGGAAACCTTCCCAAGCTAGGACTCCCACTAGAGGTGGGAGTTCCACCTTCCATATGGGGGTGGCCGCCCCCAAAGGGGGAGTCCACTTGGGACTCCACCCCACCTAGGGTTGGCCGGCCATGGAGGTGGAGTCCCATGTGGACTCCACCTTCCTAGGTGTGTTCTTCCGGACTTTTCTAGAACCTTCTAGAACCTTCCATAGAACCTTCCGAATCATTTTAATTCACATAAAATGACATCCTATATATGAATCTTATTCTCCGGACCATTCCGGAACTCCTTGTGATGTCGGGATCTATCCGGGACTCGAACAAATATTCGAACTCCATTCCATATTCAAGTTCTACCATTTCAACATCCAACTTTAAGTGTGTCACCCTACGGTTCACGAACTATGCGGACATGGTTGAGTACTCACTCCGACCAATAACCAATAGCGGGATCTGGAGATCCATAATGGCTCCCACATATTCAACGATGACTTTAGTGATCGAATGAACCATTCACATACGATACCAATTCCCTTTGTCACGCGATATTTTACTTGTCCGAGGTTTGATCATCGGTATCACACTATACCTTGTTCAACCTCGTCTCCTGACAAGTACTCTTTACTCGTACCGTGGTATGTGGTCTCTTATGAACTTATTCATATGCTTGCAAGACATTAGACGACATTCCACCGAGAGGGCCCAGAGTATATCTATCCGTCATCGGGATGGACAAATCCCACTGTTGATCCATATGCCTCAACTCATACTTTCCGGATACTTAATCCCACCTTTATAACCACCCATTTATGCAGTGGCGTTTGATGTAATCAAAGTACCTTTCCAGTATAAGTGATTTACATGATCTCATGGTCATAAGGACTAGGTAACTATGTAACGAAAGCTTATAGCAAATAACTTAATGACGTGATCTTATGCTACGCTTAATTGGGTGTGTCCATTACATCATTCATATAATGATATAATCTTGTTATTAATAACATCCAATGTTCATGATTATGAAACTAATCATCTATTAATCAACAAGCTAGTTAAGAGGCTTACTAGGGACTCTTTGTTGTTTACATATCACACATGTATCAATGTTTCAGTTAATACAATTATAGCATGGTATATAAACATTTATCATAAACATAAAGATATATAATAACCACTTTTATTATTGCCTTTTGGGCATATCTCCAACATATTGATACATTGCAAACATATCTATAATTTTTGATGCTCCATACTTGTTTTACACCAATTGCATATATGATTTGCTTACACTTCGTTGCACTTTTACATGATTTCCGGCACAAACCTATTGACAAGATGTCACAGTGCAAGTTCCTTGTTTTCTGCTGTTTTTGTATTTCAGAAAAGTTGTAAAATATTCTCAGAATTGGACGAAACAAAAGCCAAAGTTCCTATTTTTCCCGAAGCGAAGACGGAGTCCAGAGCAGAGACGGAGGAGGGCCACAGGGTGGCCAAACCTATCCTAGGCGCGGTCTGGACCAGGCCCGCGCCTAGGGGTGATCTGGGGCCACCATGCCTCCACCGACCTCGCCCTTCCGCCTATATAAAGCTCCGACGCAAAAACCCTAAAGATACAATCCTCCGTCTATGAAAAGTTCCGTAGCTCCGCCGCCATTGCAGACAAGATTCGGGGGACAAAAGTCTCTGTTCCAGCACCCTGTCGGGACGGGGAATTGCCCCCGCAGCCATCTCCATCGAGTCCACCACCATCTCTATCGCCGTTGCTGACTCCCATGATGAGGAGGGAGTGGTTCTCCCCTAGGGCTGAGGGCTCTACCGTAAAGAATCATCTATAAACAATGAGTATGATTGAGTTAAGTCTTTCGCTGAAACTGTTGATTAACTACTATGTGGTGTATCTCTCTCTCCCATGGTGTGATCTTTATGTGACCATGAGCTTTGTATTCTAGATGTCGTTATGCTATTCAAGTGGATTTTACATATGTGATCTCCGGAGACTCCTTGTCTCACGTGTGTAAAGGTGGAGTGTGTGCACTGTGTGGGTCTCTTAGGCTATACTTCACAGAATACTTGTTCACTGAATTATGATTTGAGTTGAATGTCTCTATGAAATTGTGGTGTGTTAGTACCGCCTATGAATGATCAAAGTGCAGCGCGGGTGTTCATTAGTACTTGGGAATACATCTTTAAGGTTTGCTTTTGCAGCCCTTCATGGTGAATTAGTGTTTGTTATCCAACCGGAGAGTGGTTCAGAGTAGCATTAGTACTTGAATCTCTCTTTTACTTTAAATTTTATCCTCCTCATGAAGTGCATATAGATAGGAATTATATTTATAATTTTCATCCTCATGATGGAGAATGTATTTCCCAAGCATGGGGGGATTGAAGTCGCTAATGCTCAAATGTCCCACTCATGAGCTCCCCATTAATATTATTATTAATAATTTTTATGCAAGGCTTTCAGGACAATACAAGGACTATCTGGATGCTTGTTTGGAAGGATCTTTCACAAGTAAGGAGGTTGAAGCTAAGTGGGATCTTCTTGAAGCAATTCACAGCAATACCGAAGATTGGGATAACGACCAAGGTAAAGAATCATCTATAAACAATGAGTATGATTGAGTTAAGTCTTTTGCTGAAACTGTTGATTTTCAAGAGCTTAGTGCTAAATATGATCTTGATCCTAAAATTATTGTTGATTGCTGTAGAGCTTTTGCTTCTCATATTAATGTTCCTAAACGAAATTGGGACATGTATCATGAACCTTATAAAGACACTTGCATGGAAAATGAAATTGTTATTAATGATTGCAATACACATGCTCAAACTTCAGAAAGTACTATTTCTTATACACATGTTAGTTTTTGTGGAGCACTTAGACCTTGTGAAAAGAATCAAATCTAAGAAGAATATTGTATCCATCATAGGAATGAGAAAACTAGAATGTGGAACAAGGCTTTAAATGATCTTGGTAAAAAAGTTTGTGCCCTCTATCCTTTTATTTGTGAACTTTGCTATGAAGTAGTTCATTTCAATTTTCAATGCTCAGGCCATGATAATAGCCTTTTGAATCCTATGAGTACTGCAATCTTGTATTGTGATAACATGATCACTCCTAATCAGCATGATGAACTAACATTATTTTTGGGGTGTGAAGAGTTATCAAGGAGAACTTCTTTCGTAGATATTAGTGCTCTTGATATGAATAGCGTCCTACATGGATGTCATCTTTATTGTGTTGATAATTTCCATGCAAATACTTACATACAAAATATTGTAAGAGATGAAAGTTTACCAAAATATGACAGGACTAATTTGTGTTTCGCTCTTATTAATGAAAAGGAGGAATCCTCTAAAGTTTCTTCTATTGTTTCTCACCGTAAACCAGGGTATGTGGAGAAGCTCCCTTTCAAGCCTCTCCCTCCTAAAGAGAAGAAGAAGAAGAAGAAGAAGAAGTGGAGAAGTAAAAGAAGTGGAGAAGTAAAAGGAAAGAGGAAATAGTATTTTCCCCTAAACATGTTGATCCTATTATAGTTTGTGATGAGTCTGAACTCGATGATGTTCCTATGCCTGTTACCTATAGTAGTGATCATGATTGGAAAAAGCACACTATTTTTGATATTGAAAATCTCTTTGGTACCAATTCTGAAAATGATGACGTTAATAATTTTTGTACTATTAGTACTGTTCATATTTCTTCCAATGATGATATATTTACAAATGAGAACACTTTGGAAGATAACTACTCTAAAATGCTTATAACGATACTATACCTCCGATATATGATGATTACAATGATGAATATGATATTTTCAGTCCACCTACTATCAAGGAGAAAATTAATATAGATTTCAATAGGCCTCCTATATTTGATGATTATGGTGATGATAATAATAATGATAACTATTTTGCTGAATTTGCTCCCACTACAATTAATAGGAATGACCATGCTGGTGTGGGGAGTAATAATTTTATGCATGTGGCTCATGATAAGAATGTTTTGGATGATTGTTATATTGTTAATTTTATTCATGATGCTACTGAAAGTCATTATGAGAGAGGGAAACATGGTTCTATGTATCTCAATAATATTAAGTTTTACCTCTTTATGTTGAAAATTTTAAAGTTGCACTTTTTTTGCTTTCCTATGCTTGTTGCGTTGGGATTCCATGACTTGATTCTTTACAAGCTTATTTTTCATAGTAAGTGTATTAGATTTAATTTTTTATATTTGCTTCTTTATGCTCTCTTTTACTTCAATTCATATTTCTTATGTGAGCATCTTCTCAAATTACTTAGCCTAGCTGAAAGGCGTTAAAGAAAACAGTCTTGGAAGATAACTCATGTTTTGTTTCTGTAATTTTTTATTTTGTTGAGTCTTGGAATTTATTACCCCTATAATAATCTCTCCTTATCATTTTTATTTCGTTTTTGTGCGAAGAATGGCCTCTAATAGGAAAAAAGTAAGATTTGGGGAAGTTGTTGTCCTGAAAATGGATTCTATGCTGTCACCATAAAAATTCGTAAAAATAGCCAAATCTCAATTTTGAGCTACTGTTTTGTAGGCATATGCTCCAGGTTATTATCTAACATTCGTTAGTTGACCACTTTTCGAGATGAGCAACATAAAATTTTCTAAAAAATCAATCTTTACCTGCTATTCTGTTTTGACAGATTTCTGCACTATTTGCATCTGCCTCTTAAATCTGTTTCTTTTTGAGTTCTTTTGATCAAAGAGCTTTTTGAAGAGTTGCTACAGTAGCTAACTCTTTAATAGATGCTTGATATATGTTAGTACTGAACCCAAGTGGATTTGTTTATTTTAATTGTACTAATAATAAAGAATTGTGTGAATTTTTGTATGAAGGAAGTTTTCAAGTGTAGGGAGAGAAGAATGATGCAATGGGATGAAGTATGGACAAAAGATCATGCTTGGGGATGCCCCTGCACCCCAAGAAATAATCAAGAGGTACAAGCGTCAAAGCTTGGGGATACCCAAGGCATCCCCTCTTCATCAACAAAGCTACAGGTCATTTCTCTATACGCTATATTTTTATTGCTTCATACGCTATGTGTTGTTCTTGGTGCGTATTTTTTTTGTTTTGTTTTGTTTGCTGTAGAATATGGTTGGATCCTAGCATTCTTGTGTGGAGAGAGACATGCTCCATTTTAATTGCATAGAACACTCTAGTTTTTGTTGTTATTGATCTGCGAGTGTTCTAGTTTGCTAGTACTGCGTTTAGCTCTTGTTCTTTCACTTGAATTTTGTTCAGAGCTTGTTAGTATTCTTTATTTGTCTATGATTAGCTCTCTGGTCCATAATGTATTTCATCTCTCAGAGTTATTTCAAATAAGTTGATTGATGTTGGATACGAGTAAAATGTTTCATGACTATAGTGATGCAAAAGGAAGCTTGTCTAGACTGTGGCATAGACTTTGGCATGTCATGTTGGATGTTATTCTTGTCATATGCTTAGTATTTATTGTTGTAGCATGACTTGTATCAAATATCTGAGAGTGCTTAATATGTCATTCAAAGAATCATGTGTTGTTTTCATCATAAAAACATAATATTGTGGTATTCTCCTTTGATGCTTTATTGGGTTGACTTGGCGCATGCTTATACCATGATATGACTATAACCAGTCAACTAAGCCTTTTGTGATCATTTAGTTTTTTACTTGTAATATCACTTTATGCTTTGATTGATAATGTTTTGTCGCTATGCATGATTATGACCATTACTGCTCTCTCAGTTGGTCGCTCTCAGTCTTTTGCTAGCCTTCGCCTATGCTGAGTATGAACTTTGAAGGTGTCCTAGCATTTATGTTTTGGTACTTCATAAAGCACATGCTGAGTACCACTTTGCTATGTTTTATCTATGCTCACAAACAAACAGTTGTTTTCAATGCACTATTATTCATGATCCTTTGTTTGAGTTGCTCTTCATGTTATAACATAGTTGCTAAGTTCTATTGAATTATATCTATCATGCCTATGTTAGAGTACTTAGATCCCAGCTCACAATGCTTTACATGCTTGATCAAGATTGTGTTGGCTTCATGTCACCTCAAATATTATTTTGTTATCACTTACCTACTCGAGGACGAGCAGGAGTTAAGCTTGGGGATGTTGATACATTGCAAACGTATCTATTATTTTTGATGCTCCATGCTTGTTTTAAACCAATTGTATATATGATTTTATTACACTTCATTGCACTTTTACATGATTTCCGGCACTAACCTATTGACAAGATCCCACAGTGTCATTTCCCTGTTTTCTGCTGTTTTTGTATTTCAGAAAAGTTGTACATGAAATATTCTCGGAATTGGACGAAACAAAAGACAAAGTTCCTATTTTCCCAGAACAAAGACGGAGTCCAGAGCAGAGACGAAGGAGGGCCACAGGGTGGCCAGAACTACCCTAGGCGCGGCCTGGACCTGGCATGCGCCTAGGGGTGGTCTCGGGCCACCAGGCCTCCACTGACCTCGCCCTTCCGCCTATATAAAATCCCGACGCAAAAACCCTAAAGATACAATCCTCCGTCCATGAAAAGTTTCGTAGCTCCGCCGCCATCGTAGACAAGTTTCAGGGGACAAAAGTCTTTGTTCCGGCACCCTGCCGGGACGGGGAATTGCCCCCAGAGCCATCTCAATCGACTCCACCGCCATCTCCATTGCCGTTGCTGACTCCCATGATGAGGAGGGAATAGTTCTCCCCCGGGGTCGAGGGCTCTACCGGTAGCTATGTGGTCTATCTCTCTCTCCCATGGTGTGATCTTCATGTGACCATGAGCTTTGTAATCTAGATGTCGTTATGCTATTCAAGTGGATTTTACATATGTGATCTCCGGAGACTCCTTGTCGCACGTGTGTAAAGGTGGAGCGTGTGCACCGTGTGAGTCTCTTAGGCTATATTTCATAGAATACTTGTTCACTAAATTATGATTTGAGTTGTATGTCTCTATTAAATTGTGGTGTGTTAGTACCGCCTATGAATGCTCAAATTGCAGTGCGGGGTGTTCATTAGTACTTGGGACTACATATTTAAAGTTTGCTTTTGCAGCCCTACACGGTGAATTAGTGTTCGTTATCCAACCGGAGAGTAGTTCAGAGTAGCATAGTGAAGTGCTTATGTTTATATTCCTTTATGATATCATTGTTGAGAGTGATCACTAGTGAAAGTACGATCCATAGGCCTTGTTTCCAAGCATCGAATGACCGTTTATTTACTGTTTGACTGCATGTTTAATTGCTTTCATATTTATTTCAGATTGTTATTACCACTCATATTCATACATATCACTTGCATTTTACTATCTCTACGCCTAACTAGTGCACCTATACATCTGAAAAGTGTATTGGGTGTGTTGGGGACACAAGGGACTTCTTGTATATTAATTGCAGGATTGCTTGAGAGGGATATCTTTGACCTCTACCACCTTGAGTTCGATAAACCTTGGGTGATCCACTTAAGGGAAACTTGATGTTGTTCTACAAACCTATGCACTTGGAGGCCCAACACTGTCTACAAGAATACAAGCGTGCGTAGACATCAAGCTTTTTTCTGGCGCCATCGCCGGGTAGGTAAGGTAAAAGGTACTCACATCCTCTGGCGACTAAATCTTTTAGTTGCTGGTGAGTGCTCAAAGTTATTTTTTTAGATTCTGCAATTACATCTTTTGTTTCTTGTATCGGCTACTATATGATCCTCATCATCTAGAGTGGATGGAGTTTGAATCTCTCTTTTAATTTAAATTTTTATCCTCCTCATGAAGTGAATATAGATAGGAATTATATTTATAATTTTCATCCTCATGATGGAGAAGGTATTGCCCAAGCATGGGGGAGATTGAAGTCGCTAATCCTCAAATGTCCCACTCATGAGCTCCCCATTAATATTGTTATTAATAATTTTTATGCAAGGCTTTCAGGACAATACAAGGACTATCTGGATGCTTGTTTGGAAGGATCTTTCACAAGTAAGGAGGTTGAAGTTAAGTGGGATCTTCTTGAAGCAATTCACAGCAATACCGAAGATTGGGATAACAACCAACACTACAAGAAAAGTTCTGATAGACAACGTCTCAAAATCGTCCGCTAAGGGGTATTTTTCGTCGCCTATGGGCCTAACCCGACGATATGGGTTCTGTTGTGGAAACTGCGTCAGGCAAAGTCCAACGACGATTTTTCGGTCCGTCGCGCTTGGGCGCCCTTCCGCCACGGAAAATCGGACCGTTGCGGAAGTGTTTTCGGGAGCCCGTTGACTGCGACGTCATGCAAACTGACACGTGGCAGACGCGTTAACGCCGTTAACGGCGTTAACCGGCTGAAACCCCGTGGTAGATGGTAGGCCCACACGAGGCCTGCCACGTCTTAAGCGGGCCGGGCCAGATGACATAGTTTGACCGGTCAACTATATAGTGGGCTGGTCCATTAGTTACGTGGGCCGGGCCTAACCTCTAAGGTTGACCGGTCAAAACTTAAATGGGCCGCCCATTTAACATGTGGGGTCCACCTTACAGCAATCGGGCCGGCCCAAGAAGCAAGTGGACCGGGCCAAAAACACAGTGGGTCCCACTTTCCTGTTAAAGGGCCGGCCCATTTAGTGTGTGGGGTCCACATAGAGCAAGTGGCCGGCCCAACAAGCTAGTGGGCGGGCCAAAACACAGTGGGTCCCACTTTCCGTAAAGGGTCGGCCCATTTCGTTTGTGGGGTCCACCATACAGCAAGTGGGCCGGCCCAACAAAATAGTGGGCCGGGCCAAAAACACAGGGTCCCACTTTCCTGTTAAAGGGCCGGCCCATTTAGTATGTGGGGTCCACCATATAGCAAGTGGGCTGGCCCAAGAAGATAGTGGGCCAAAAACACAGGTGGGTCCCACTTTCCTGCTAAAGGGCCGGCCCAATTAGTATGTGGGGTCCACCATATAGCAGGTGGGCCGGCCCAACAAGACAGTGGGTAGGGCCAAAAAGCAGGTGGGTCCCACTTTCCTCTAAAAGGGCGGCCCATTTAGTATGTGGGACCACCATATAGCAAGTGGGCCGGCCCAACACGATAGTGGGCCGGGCCAAAAACACATGTGGGTCCCACTTTCCTGTTAAAGGGCCGGCCCAACTAGTATGTGGGGTCCACCATATAGCAAGTGGGCCGGCCCAACAAGATAGTGGGTCGGGCAAAAACACAGGGGTCCCACTTTCCTCTTAAACGCCGGCCCATTTATTTTGTGGGGTCCACCAAAAAGCAAATGGGGTGGCCCAACTAATTAGTGGCCGGCCCAGTAGTTGGTGGGGTCCACCTTAAAGCAAGTGGGCCAGCCCAATTAGTGTGGGGTCCACCGTAAATCAAATGGGCTGGCCAAAGAAGTAAGTGGGCCAGCCCGTTTAGTTGCTGTTTATATGCCGGCATAATATGCGCTTTAGGATTTTGCGGGCAGCACATATGTGATTTCGCTTAATAGGGCCGTTTAAGGGATGGGAATTCGTGATTTAGATACTGAGAATATTTACGCAGCATTGATTTCTGTCGGATAGCCTCACTTACCACAAGCACCAAAGAAAAAATGCGCGAAAGAACTATAAAAACTAACTAAATATTACATCAGCTGCAAGGCATTGAAAAAAATATTACAGAACCCAGAGAAATTGAATGGTAATTAAACCTAGCAATACAATGAAGCGATCCGGCAATCTTTTAAGTTGTCCATGCAGCACCTATATCTGAAACAAAGACATTACAAGTTAAGACAGCAACAATGGAAAGGCAAAGACACTACAATATTGTTTGGCAAAGAATTTGGAACTCATCATTTCGTCATTATAACAAGATCATTGTAATGCGCACAATAAGCAAACAAAGAGTGCATGCCGCATACCAACAACCAATATAACAGAGCATGTTAGAATGAAACAGCAGACTTACTACTGTCGAGTCCCATGCAAACCAACATGTTCAGGGAGTACAAAATTGGCATGAACAACATAGTAGCAGGCTATAAATTTTGTAACAACGACTGAGCAAGATGAAGTTATGATGGCTACATCTACAGAGCAGGGAATGTAAACCAAAAATAGAAGTTACGATGGCAAAAGCTAAAGAGGAGGGAATGTGAACCAACATGTGCCAAGTGCAATTACTTCATTTTGGCCGTGAACTAAATAATACTCCTGAACTTATAGTGAAGGGGATGCAAATCAAGATGTTTCGGGATATAAACTTGTAATGAGCAACACATGGAGGATAGTTAATGCTGGAGCTTAGGATGGACCAGATACAGAATATAGTGGGATCACCTGTGAACTTGTATAAGAGGGAATGCAAACCAATATGTTCAGCTTTCCATATGTGAGCGTCATGCCAAGTCAGAGAAACAAGTCAATAATGCAGCTTTTGAAGAACAAGATGGCACGCAAAATTATTATCTAGTAGTATGACAAGTTTATTTGTACTACAGGCTAGATAGCAGAGTGATAGCATGCCAAACTAAGTCCTTACTTTGTTAGCTTACAATGAACTAGATACAAAACAATGGCATCACCTGTAGTACAGGGAATGCAAGCCAACATGTTCATGGAGTAAAAAATTGGCACAAACAACATAGTAGCAGGCCATAATTTTTGTAACAACGACTGAGCAAGATAAAGTTATGATGGCTAGATCTACAGAGCAGGGAATGTAAACCAAATATAGAAGTTACGATGCCAAAAGCTATAGAGCAGGGAATGCGAACCAACATGTGCAATTACTTAAAATTGGCCATGAACTAAATAATAGCAGGATGTTACTATAATACCTACAGTATAATTTTTGTAACAACGACCGAGCAAGATAGAAGTTATGATGGCTACATCTACAGAGCAGGGAATGCAAACCAAAATGTTCAATCGCTTAAAGTTAGCAATGAAGTAGAAAATAGCAACGTGTTACGGTCATAGCTAGGAATGAACTAAAAGAGCTTCAGACAAACAAGCATCTGAACCCAGAACATGGCGCTAAAACAAGGGACTTACATTAGGAGAAGCACTCTGTGGGAGTCACAGCAGATCTTCCTGGGGTTGATAGATCCGGTGATGAAGTACGCTACATGTGCTACTTGGGGTTGAGAGACGGCCATTACACTTCATGGTTACTCATCTCATCTGCAATCGTTAGCACAAACAGGTTCCCCCAAGATTAAACAAGAACTTGCAGCAAGCAATAGAAAAGCGACAGTAGAAGAGTTTAGATCATGCACGGCGCCGGTGAAGCAGATCCGGTTCATGCACAGCGTGTCGGTGAGCAAGATACGATGCGGTGGACGACGGATCCGGCGAAGCGGCTCCGGTGGGGTGGACGATACCGCAGCTGAAGCGACTGCGGTAGACTGCTGGATGAGCATATGGTTTCGAGGTTCGGCGGGGATGATCCGGTCCGGTTGATGACGGCGTCGATGAAGCGGCTCCGGCAGGCAGCCGGATGACGAGGATCGCGAGGGCTCGGGTAGGCCAGGGAAGTCCGGCGGGGATGTTCCGGTGCGGTGGTCGTGGAGGTGGGAGAGAGGGACTTGGGAAGTTCCGGTGGGTGGTCTGAGGGAAATGAATTTTTTTGGGAGGGTTTCCGGGCTAGGGAGGTGGTGATCCAAAAAATGACGGCAGACCCCCCCACCAACCGACTTTGTTGTCATCTCCACAGGGGTAGAATGGGAATTTGGAAGCGTACGAAATTTTTGTATTTTGTAGGCGGGAAGTTTTGCCGCTATGAGATTTTGAATTTCGCTAAGGTCCAAGTATAATGATAAAAAATTGTGAGACCGTACTAGTACCTCTGTTCAAGGCCGAGTGCAAAATCAAATCATCATCATCTTGAATATTGGTCACTACCATGGTCATGATCTATCTCTGAAATTAGCGTATCCGCTATATCAAAGTATAATGATAAAAAAAATTGTGAGACCGTACTAGTACTTCTATTCTAGGCCGAGTGCAACATCAAATCATCATCACGTTAAAAATTTGTTACCATGATCATGATCTATCTCTGAATTTCATCCGCTATATCTTTCAAAGTATAATTATACGAGTAATAAAAATTGTGAGACCATACTAGTACTTCTGTTCAAGTTCGAGTGCAACATTAAATCATCATCACGTTGAAAATTTGTTACCATGATCATGATCTACCTCTGAAAATGGGCGCATCCGCTAAAACTTGCAAAGTATAATGATACAAAATTGTGAGACCGTACTAGTACTTATGTTCAAGGTCGAGTGCAACATCAAATCATCATTACATTGAAAAGTGTGTTACCATGATCACGATCTATCTCTGAATTTGGCGCATCCGCTAAATCTCGCAAAGTATAATGATAAAAAAATTGTGAGATTGTACTAGTACTTCTATTCAAGTTCGAGTGCAACATCAAATCATCATCACGTTGAAAATTTGTTACCATGATCATGATCTATCTCTGAATTTGGCGCATCTGCTAAATCTTGCAAAGTATAATGATAAAGAAATTGTAAGACAGTAGTAGTACTTCTGTTCAAGGTCGAGTGCAACATCAAATCATCATCACGTTGAAAATTTGTTACCATGATCCTCTGAAAATAGGCGCATCCGCTAAAACTTGCAAAGTATAATGATACAAAATTGTGAGACCGTACTAGTACTTATGTTCAAGGTCTAGTGCAACATCAAATCATCATTACATTGAAAATTGTGTTACCATGATCATGATCTATCTCTGAATTTGGCGCATCCGCTAAATCTCGCAAAGTATAATGATAAAAAAAATTGTGAGACTGTACTAGTACTTATGTTCAAGGCCGAGTGCAGGATCAAATCATCATCATGTTGAAATTTGTTACAACGATCATGACATATCTCTAAAATTGGCGCATCCGCTAAATCTTGCACGTGGCGCATCTCGGTGCGGAGCAACAAGCCGGTGCTATCAAGGTTGAGGCGTCGGTAGCGTCATCGGGCTCTCCTCTTTTGATAGATCTTCTACATGGCGTGGCGCACCGCCCCCCCAGAGTCATATGTGAGATCGAGGTGGAGACGTCGCCGGCATCCTCGAGGCGCGACCGCCCTTCTACGAGCCGAGTCGACTCAAGGTATGAATCCATGCGCTGTCGCGTCCCTTCTGCATATGAAGTGGAATGCCTTAGATTTATTGTTCTTCTCTTACGATTATTTGCCGGACATGTGTGCTCTTTCTCAATATATTGCTTGAAAAGCTAACCAAGTTACTTAAATTCACTTCGTTCTTAATCTTGCGTGCCAATTTTGTTATTTTTTGACAGTGGTGCGCGCAAGGAAATTTATTTCTGGGTGTGCTGAGCTGTTAGGCCTAAGTCGAAATCCTCAGCTAAACAAGGCCTCAGCTTAACACATAAAAAGGTGTTCAATCTCGCCCACAATGTCCTCTTCTTTCCTCTTCCTTTATTGGAACTTGTTTTGCAGACAAGGAAAGTGGCACGTGTAATGTGAGTAAAACCCTCTTAGCCAAAATCAGCTACGAGCAAGATTTTATGTATTGTAGATTCCCCAATTGACTCTCATCCCCAATGTAGTCTTTTTTATGTCAGTATAGACTTCTTTACTGGATGTATACTATCGTACATGGCATGCATTTGCCTAATGAGGAGCATTGTATTGCCATTCTAGCCAACCTGATCGATCTGTCAAGCTTCATGCACGAGATGCCATGTTTAATTTACTCCCTCGCTCCGATCCATATTTATTGGTGTAAAATGAATGTGAATCGGAGGGAGTACTCTTCTTAGATAGTACTATACCAGTTCAAAAAAAAGGTACTACTACATCACAAATGCATCAAAAGAGTACTACATCACAAGACCACCACGGTTGTACTAGTAGAGTTTAATGCTTAACTTCCAAAGGGAATAAGATTACACATATGAACTTTAAACAGGCGCTGTCCGATGTCTGCTTGTTTGGGAGCACAACATAAATAATACTACCCCCGTCCATACATAAGTGACTAAACTTTGTCTGAAGATGTTTCATCTATATATGTTTTTAGTGTGTAGATACATCCGTATCTTGAAGGAAAAAGGTGAGCCGCTAACTTTTTGAATAGAGTGAGTAATACAATTCGGATAAACAATGGTGTAGTAAAACAAATACTCCTGCCCATCATAAAACAAAACACAGACTGACTCAAATATATGTACAGATCACAAAAAAGGTTTCATCAGAACCCGAACATATACATGCAGAAATGACCGTTTGATCACATAAAACAAAGGTTTCGTGGCATATTTATGCCCCCAAAACAAGCAGACGTAGGACAGCGCCAACGTACTAGCAGCTAGCACTATGGAGCTGCAGTACAAACAAATGGTGCAGCGACATTTCCACCAGAACGAAAACTAAAAGACATCAGACCAAACAAAAGCTGGGCTATCACTTCTTGCCCAAACAAGCCTTGCTCCTTCATATGCGACTTCCTTTTCTCTTATGGATGTTGAACTTTCAATTAGATGGGTTCCTGACAGCGCGTTCTTTTTCGTGTCCTTGATGTTGCACTCTGGATCAGGTCGGTTACTGTCGGGAAATGAACAAATTGATCAGCAAAAGTCATATGTAAATGAATGCAAAGGTTACATATGAATGACTAACCCGGTCTAACTGAGTAGGGATGTAAAGTGCACCAACGTCTAGCAGAATTGTACTTTCTCCACTGCCAGTTGCTCATATCTAATTGGAATACTCCCTCCTTTGCCCGTACAACCAGCTCATTTTTGTCCTCAAATACGCAGAGTAACCTTACTGGATGTTTCCAATTGTATGGAAATGATGTGTCAAGGCCAAAAAAAGTATCCAATTCAAAATTTATATGACATGTCCATGACTCGTGATCGCTTGTTGATGATCTTGTACTGGTCCATGTTTGTAGGGTGAAGTCTCTTATAACAGCAAGGGCAACATCTCCATTATGTCCCTTGAAGATGTGAATGTTAAGCATGAATATATCATGCGTCTCATGAGGGCACTGAATATATTTCAGAGTCTTCTTTGCATGGTCAAGCTCAATGATATATCTAGACTTCGTTGGCCAGTACAAAATACCCCCTATGAGAGTTGCCGGTCTACGGTCAATCTCTGACAGCATCGGAGTTGATCGAGCTAGAAACTCCCATTCTTTTGAATCTGGTGAGTAGATATGAGCCTGTGCATCGTAACGTTTAGTTGTTATCCAAACAACCGAGAACTTGCCACAATGTGTAAACGGTTCAGAGTTGTTTCTCGAACAGAGAATTGAGCCGCTGCTTTCAATTGTGTGATTGCGCCACAATGGTGGTTCTGGTATCGCTGTGAGAACTTGCCTAATTGGATCCCAGACTGATATATACCCTCTGGATACATTAGAATGGAGTAGCACCATACCATCGCGGCATCCCAGGACATAGATTTTGGGACCGTTCACTTGAGACGGGATTGCCAGCATCTTCAAGATGGCCGGGTGAAGATCATGCTCTGTGATGAATCGATTGTCCTCGGAGTTGTTGGTGAAAAACCCTAGCAACGGGTTTCCTCCGTTGTGTGACACAGTTAGCTTTCTGAAATAATTGCTTCCCATACATTGCCTCCATGCTTTCTTGGTGCCTGATGCAGCTAGTAAGCAGGTTGGATGGGGAGGAAGCCTGACAAGAATCTGAGAGACTACATCTCCAGGCAGATCGTTGATTGTTGTGGGTGTCCTTCGACTGAAGCTGGTAGGATTATGCAAATCGCACGATGCATCGTCAAAATTATGTAAACAGCACACTGCATCATCTATTTTTTAAAACAAAATGCAACATCTAATTTGACTAAGCAGCAAAATGCATCATCTAATTCATCATCAAAGTTTCCTAAACTGCAGTGCATCAGCAAAATCAAAATAGTGTAAACAGCACAATGCATCAGCAAAATCAAAATAATGTAAACAGGACAATGCATCAGCAAAATCAAAATAATGTGAACAGCACAATGCATCAGCAAAATCAAAATATTATAAATAGGACAATGCAATTGTAATCCTGTTGCATAATCAATGAAGCCCTTAATTTGCAAAAAAAAAAAAAAAAACACCACAAAAATAGGACGCACCAACGGAAGGCAATCTCGCATATACAGTAATAATTGCTAACGTGTCAACACGATTGGAGGAAAAAGAGACCTCTACAGGACCCAAAACGCTGTGGTAACATCAGATGGGGTTAGCTTTGATATAGGTAATAAAATGTAAACAGCACAATACATCATCTAAGTTGACAGCAAAATTCTTCATCGAAATTTCCCACACTGTTCAAGGAATCAGAAAAATTACCTAAAAGGCTAAAAGAGCAAAATGCATCATCAGAGTAAAATATATGTAAACAGTACAATGCATCATCCAACTTTTGGCTAAACAGCAGAGAGCATTAGCTAGGTTGACAGAAAAACAAAAACAAAAAAAAACCATGAAAAATTCCTGAAGAGGTGAGTGCATCAGAAAAATTACACCTAAAAAGCATAATGAATCACCCAAATTACAAAAGAAGCAGAATGCATCATCAAAAATACAAAAACATCTCAATGCATCATCACGTCTGGTTTGGGCAAAAAACCCCAATCCACCAGATCTAACCTCATTGCAGTTGGGGAAGGTAGAACTTACAAAGGGGTTGACGAGTCACGATCATATGCAACAAGCGCCGCCTTAGATGAAGTCACCATCCAAGCTCTCGACGCGTTCAAAGCAGCCAGCTTCGAAGCCTCCGACGGTTCTCCCGGCTGCGCCGCCAAAACTCTCGAAGCACGCGCCAAGACTTTCCAACAAAATGCAGCTTCGATACGAGCATTTGCCAGCGCCACAGCGCCCGGGCCCGTCCTAGCCACCGCCTTCGCCTTTGCCTCCGCATCCGCATCCGCTTTACATGTCTCCGCCGATGCATGCAGAGCATCCGTCTCCGCTTTCCATGTATCCGCCGACGCAGTGTAGGCATCGAGCGACGCCGTTTTCATTTCCTAGAAAACCCAGTAAGTTACTCACATTGCAATCCCCAAATTAAGGTTATATCGAACACAATGACCGATGAACCTCTGTACTCGCCGGAGGTTGGAGATGTACATACCTGCGAAGATCGGTCCGGTGGTGCTTGACGGTGGTGCGTCGGGGACGGGGAGAACTCGGCGGGGAGAATGGTGGCGCGGCCCAAGACGGCGGCGCGGAGAGGGGCGACGGTGCGGTCATCGAACCTCGGCAGACAGTATTTTGTATATATATATGAGAAGAAGAATAAAGTCTGGTCGAATGAGGCAGCGCGACCGGCAGAGTACAACCGAAGGCTACTAGTGCTACCTTGGAGTATTGTAGTAATATAACATAATAAAAATAATGGCCTTGTTTAAACCACTCTTGTCAGTGTGGCATCGCTTCCAAATTTAATGCATTCTGTGGAAATCGGAATAATGCTGTAAAAACTCTCATACTACTGTGGTATATATAGCATGCACCGGCACTTTTCAACAAAATGTCGTCTCCATTTCATAGGAGACTGCTTGCACACTGGGATACGATGCTGACATGACGAAGGGCGCAGAAGTATTTTGGAGTATTTCATTCGAGCAGATCGGGGCGACGGTGCGTCTTTGGAGGGAATACCGTGTGGTGTGTCTTTGGAGGGAATACCGTACGTACTTAGGAGTATTTCATTCGAGCAGACTGCTTGCACACTGGGATACGATGCTGACATGACGAAGGGCGCAGAAGTTTGCGAAAATGGTTGTACTACCATCCGACCATTAGTATAATCGAGCAGCCTAGTATAATCATTGCGCGATAGCTTACACGAGAAGGAAAAGAGCCGAACAGCTGTGGATAATAAAAGCATTTGGCTCTTCGAGGATCCTTCTTCTACTGCCTTCTCAAAGGAGTACTACTATTGTAATCTTTTTTTGTTTTTCTGGGACCTTCGGGTCCCTTCCCCGTTGAAAAGTGAAGTGTTTCGAATACATTCATATGCCTATGTTTCTATTTTTACAAGCAAATAAATAACAAAGGATGACTCAATGCACAAGTTGATCTCATTTTGAATTTTTTAAAACTTCTTCTATTGTATTCAAATTTGATTAGAAGGAGTCGATCGATTGTACATGCCAATCGTATAGCTTGGTGGGTGGATTGGCATTTGAAGTTTGGTCATTGTGTTCTTGTTTGTTACCACCCTCGCAAGGCACGTCCAAGTATTTCTGTCAGAATTTATGGCATGTATGTAGTTAAATAACCTACATTATTTCAATTATGAGTTTAATTACTAGGCAAAAGCTTAAAAATCCATATATAGTTCAAGATTAAGATGAACAAATCCTTGAACCTATATCTACAAAATTGATGGCACTAACACATCCTACCAAGCGGAAAGCATGTCTACCCTACTGCTTCCAAAAGGTGGAATTATGACAATAATGTGCAACTGTTAAAATTTGGTAGCCCTCCTTCACAATTAACACACATCTAGCCATTTTTGTACAGTAATAAAAAAGGGAAATCATTCTTTCATGCATGCATATAATTGTTAGAATCTCTTGTTTGTGAAGTTGCTTAAAATACGATCTCTTCCAAACTTGAGGTCATATGATAACTAAAAAGTTTTGTATGGCGGGATTTTGCATCAAAGTACATGCGCACAATACTCACTTGTGGGCAGAAAGCCAAACAAACTCATATTACTAGGTTTGTATTAATTTGTTCAAGAAATTTCACCATCACACATGATTTTGTGCTTGCGTTAATTTTACTTTAAAAACTTCTTCCAAATTCAAATTTTCTTCAAACATGCCAACGGTACATGTCTACCAATTAATAATTAAGGGTACACCACACGTACTGCCTCGTAGGGTACATAAAAAATTATACTATATTTTATGGCATGTACTAATTTCACATAATCTACAACTCAACGTCGAGTTTAATGATCAGCCCAGAACTAGAAAACAAATATACATATAGTTGCAAATTAACCTAGAAAAGCTCTAGTATCCTTTAAAACCCTAGAAAATGGACATGCATGCATGCATCCTACTCATAATAATTAATTAAGGTCTCGATCTCTATACTGCTCACGAAGTTTGGAATTCTGGCAAATATGCAACTTGTTTCATTAATTTACCATGGCGAGATAGATGCATGCACATCGATCACTTAAAAAATATAAAGTTTGTAAAGGATTTGGCATCCATATATGCTCACCGGATATATAGATAAGGCCAAGCAAACACATCGAATATTTCTGAAGAAATGTTTTTGCTAGAACCTTCAAATTTTTAGATTTACATCACACACAAAGAACACACCTTTAATTTCGCCAGGTTTGTGCACTAATAAAGTACTCCTACAGTACTAGAAATTGGATTGTTCTACTCCGGAGTGATATGCTCACCGGAGTATTTTTGGATCTTAGCTGGAGCGGCGTTTGGCGGTTGCACGAAGCCGTGCTGGATGTTAAGCCTATCGAGCACGCCTGGTGGAAAGCGTGCGCCACCTTAGCCTCATCGGCGCGCCGCTGCAATGCTGCGTCCCTGGGATTTGCAGCCGTGCATTCTTAGCCTGCACGAAAGCTTGCAGAGCATCCCGGCATCTATAGAGTGCCGGGAACATCACGTTATATACGAGCTCCTTGGCGGTGTTGCTCCTGCAAAGCGTCGCCGTGATGCGCTTCGAAAGAACGGCCTGGCTCCACGGCGGCACGCCTGAAGTGCGGTCGGATTAGGCGGCTGGCCACGGGAGCTCCCTGCCTCCGCATCGTTCGCGCCGGCCGAAGGGGATCTCACCTGCTGGCAAAGAAAACCATGCGGCATGCGCGGGCGGAAAAGCCGGCCAGGGCCGAGCGGGCGTCGCATGCGGGGTTGCGTGGGAGATCCCTGCCTCTGCATCCATCGGCCCGCACGGGAAGCGGCTGGCGAGGGCTCCACGGCCAGCAGCCGCCGCCGCGGGCTGAACAACCGGCCAGTGCAGAGCGGGCGGGTTATGCCTTGGTGCGCGATGGCCGAAGCGAAGGCGGCGCTGATGCTCCGCTTCCTCGTCGGTGGTAGGACTACGCGCGCGGCGACCGAGCCAAGTCGGAAGGCCATAGATATGTCGATTGGTCACTTAAGTGGAGAGAGGTTCTCTTACCATTTCGGAGAAGCGGAGTAAGAGGAAGTTGTTGCTTATACGGGTTCACTGCCACGTTGGGTTAAGAGGGGCAAAGTTGGTCAATGCCTAGGAAGTTGGAATCGTTTTGGCCCCAATTTTTTAATTACCTTGCGGTTCATCTCTCGGTCTCTCCCACCTCTTCACTATCCCTCCCCTTGCCTCCTTTCATGCTTCATCGTAGTGCATCTTGTTTTTCTAGCACCTTCACAAAAATCATACACATTTGGCCGATTCTGTCATTGTGTGCACTAATAAAGTAAAAAAAATCCATTATATGTGAATAAACGTTTAATACACTAGCTCGCAAAGATGTTTCTCAAGGCGATATGCACAATGCCTGCCAAAAATGGGTCATGATAACTAAATATCGTGTTAATTTTTGCATGACATGTACTCACTTGTGTATGAAGCCAAGCAAACTCATAATCTATACCAAAAAAATGTGAAAGAGTTCTTTTTAGTATCCTTCATACATGGGGTTCCTATTTTTACTTTCTATTTTTACTAGTTACAAGTACTCATGCATGAAAACTTTTGAAAATATGTGCATTTTGGGCTGTGTGGAGACATGGTACAATAATATATTCAAGTTGATATACAAAGTCTAGACATATTCAAACTAGACAAATAATGTATCTAACCCCCTAACCCTAAACTCTGTCTTATGAAGTCAAGCATGCATGAAGAGAATTGGTTTTGGGTTTCAAACATGGAAATTTCAAAATCATCCCAAAAGCTTCATTTTAGAGCGACTAAGAAGGATCCAGGCTTACCTTTCCATTTTCATGTTTTAAACTTGTTTAAATCTTGGTCAAATCCTAGATTTGACCAAGATTCAAATGGGCATAAAATAAAAAAATGAAAAATGAAAAACCAAAGCGCACATAGTCTTCTTATATGTCATATAGTAAGCATTAAAGTTGGTAAACAAGGTCTAGACATATTCAAACTAGACAAATCATGTATATACCCCCTAACCCCTAAACTCTATCTTATGACGAAGTCAAGCATGAAGATTAAGTGGTTTTGGGTTTCAAACATGGAAATTTTGAAAACCTCCCAAAAACTTCATTTTAGGGTGACTAAGAAGGATACAGGCTTCCCTTTTCATTTTCATGTTCTATACTTGTTTAAATCTTGGTCAAACCTAGGATTTGACCAAGATTCAAATGTGCATCAAAATTCCAAAAAAATCAGAAAAATGAAAAACCAAAGCACATAGTTTTCTTATGTCATATAGTAAGCATTAAAGTTGATAAACAAGGGTCTAGACATATTCAAACAAGAAAAATCATGTATCTACCCCCTAACCCTAAACTTTGTCTTATGTAGTCAAGCATGAAGAGAAGTGGTTTTGGGTTTCAAATATGGAAATTTCAAAAACCTATCAAAAGCTTCATTTTAGAGTGACTAAGAAGGATCCATGCTTGCCTTTTCATTTTCATATTTGAAACTTGTTTAAATCATTGTCAAACCTAGGATTTGACCAAGATTTAAATGGGCATAAAATTAAAAAATCGGAAAAATGAAAACAAAAGCACATAGTCTTCTTATGTCACATATATATATAGTAAGCATTCAAAAGTTGATAAACAAGGTCTAGCTAGACATATTCAAATAAGACAAATCATGTATCTACCCCTCTAACCCTAAACTCTGTCTTATGAAGTCAAGCATGAAGAGAAGTGGTTTTAGGTTTCAAACATGGAAATTTCAAAAACCTCCCAAAAACTTCATTTTAGAGTGACTAAGAAGGATACATGTTTCCTTTTCATTTTCATGTTTTAAACTTGTTTAAATCTTGGTCAAACCTAGGATTTGACCAAGATACAAATAGGCACAAAAAATAAAAACAAAAAGCACATGTGTTCTTATGTCATATCGTAAGCATTCAAGTTGATAAACAAGGTCTAGATATATCCAAACCAGACAAATCATGTATATATGTACCCCGTGTCGATCTTATGAAGTCTAGCATGAAGAAAAGTCGTTTTGGCCGGGTTTCAAACATGGAAATTTCAAGAACATCCCAAAAGCTTCATTTTAGAGCGACGAAGGATCGAGGCTTACCTTTCCATTTTCATGATTTAAACTTGTTTAAATCTTGGTCAAATCTTTGCTCAAGCATGAAGATAAGTGGTTTTGGGTTTCAAACATGGAAATTTCAAAAACCTCCCAAAAACTTCATTTTAGGGTGACTAAGAAGGATACAGGCTTCACTTTTCATTTTCATGTTCTATATATACTTGTTTAAATCTTGGTCAAACCTAGGATTTGACCAAGATTCAAATGCATCAAAATTCTAAAAAATCAGAAAAATGAAAAACCAAAGCACATAGTCTTCTTATGTCATATAGTAAGCATTAAAGTTGATAAACATGGTCTAGACATATTCAAACCATACAAATCATGTATCTACCCCTAACCCCTAAACTATGTCTTATGAAGTCAAGCATGAAGAGAAGTGGTTTTGGGTTTCAAACATGAAAATTTCAAAAACCGCCCAAAAACTTCATTTTAGAGTGACTAAGAAGGATACATGCTTCCCTTTTCATTTTCATGTTTTAAACTTGTTTAAATCTTGGTCAAACCTAGGATTTGATAAACATGGTCTAGACATATTCAAACCAGGAAAATCATGTATCTACCCCCTATCGACCCTAAACTTCGTCTTATGAAGTCAAGCATGAAGAGAAGTGGTTTTGGGTTTCAAACATGGAAATTTCAAAAACCTCCCAAAATTAAAGCTTCATTTTAGAGTGACTAGTTAAGAAGGATCCAGGCTTACCTTTTCATTTTCATGTTTTAAACTTGTTTAAATCTTGTTCAAACCTAGGATTTGACCAATATTCAAATGGGCATAAAATAAAAAATAAATAAAATAAAAAACCAAAGCACATAGTCTTCTTATGTCATATAGTAAGCATTCAAGTTCATGAACAAGGTCTAGACATATTCAAACCAGACAAATCATGTACCCCCTAACCCTAAACTTTGTCTTAATTATATATGAAGTCAAGCATGAAGCAGAGAGAAGTGTGGTTTTGGGTTTCAAACATGGAAATTTCAAAAACCTCCCAAAAAGCTTCATTTTAATTAGACTGGCTGGTTAATTAAGAAGGATCCATGATTAATTACCTTTTCATTGTCATGTTTTAAACTTGTTTAAATCTTGGTCGAACCTAGGATTTGACCAAGATTCAAATGGGCATAAAAATTCAGAAAAAAATCGAAAGAATGAAAAACCAAAGCACATAGCCTTCTTATGTCATATAGTAAGCATTCAAATTGATAAACATGGTCTAGACATATTCAAACCAGAAAAATCATGTATCTACCCCTAACCCTAAACTCTGTCTTATGAAGTCAAGCATGAACAGAAGTACGGTGGTTTTGGGTTTCAAACATGGTAAATTCAAGAACCTCCCAAAAGCTTCATTTTAGAGTTACTAAGAGAAAGATCCGGACTTAATTACCTTATCATTTTCACATGTTAAACTTGTTTAAATCTTGCTCAACAAACCTAGGATTTTACCAAGATTCTCAAATGGGCATAAAAATCAAAAAATGAAATACCAATGCACATAGTCCTCTTAAGTCATAAAGTAAGCATTCAAGTTGATAAACAAGCTATAGACATATTCAAACAAGACAAATCATGTATCTACCCCCTATCGACCCTAAACTTCGTCTTATGAAGTCAAGCATGAAGAGAAGTGGTTTTGGGTTTCAAACATGGAAATTTCAAAAACCTCCCAAAATTCAGCTTCATTTTAGAGCGACTAAGAAGGATCGATGCTTACCTTTTCATTTCCATGTTTTAAACTTATTTAAATCTTGGTCAAACCTAGCTAGGATTTGACCAAGATTCAAATGGGCATAAAAATTCAGACAAAAAATCTAAAGAATGAAAAACCAAAGCACATAGCCTTCTTAATTATGTCATATAGTAAACACTCAAGTTGATAAACAAGCTAGGTCTAGACATATTCAAACCAGAAAAATCATGTGTATATCTACCCCTAACCCTAAACTCTGTCTTATGAAGTCAATCATGAAGAGAATTGGTTTTGGGTTTCAAACATGGAAATTTCAAGTACGTCCCAAAAGCTTCATATATTTTAGAGTGACTAATTAAGAAGGATCTTGGCTTACGTTTTCATTTTCATGCTTGAAACTTGTTTAAATCTTGGTTGAACCTAGGATTTGACCAGAATCAAATGTGCATAAAATTCTTAAAAAAAAATAGAAAAATGAAAAACAAAAGCACATGGTCTTCTTATGTCATATAGTAAGCATTCAAGTTGATAAACAAGGTTTAGACATATTCAAACCAGACAAATCATGTATCTACCCCCTAACCCTAAACTCGGTCTTATGAAGTCTAGCATGAGGAGAAGTCGTTTTGGGTTTCAAACGTTTAAGCCAAAAGCCCCATTTCAAATATTTCAAACTTATTCAAATTTGAAAGACACACAAGTTATAGCACACATAGTGCATACATTCTCACACATACTGCACTAGATGCTAACCCGGCCTATAGTTTGAGGCCATTGGATGAGGTCGAAAAAAATCTTGGATTAGAAATGGGGTTGTTCGAACCCCGTAGTTGGATTTTTTGAACCTTGATCTGTAGTACTGGGCAAAGCCCTAGTTTAACCTATTTAATTATAGATTCGTAGGTCGATTTTTCTACCTTTTTATTATTACTATGCAGCACATGTGTGTTTGCCCGTCGAGTGAAACTCGGAGGAAGAGGAATCACTCGGAAGGAGAAGAAGGGAGAGCAGTCACGGGGCCCCTCTTATTGATGATGTTTGACTTTTGTGCGGGGTTTGTCGATGAAAGCGGGGAGGTGCGGGGGCGAGAATGAGAGAGATTTGTTTTTTTTTTTTGAGAGGGACGACCGAAGGATCCAGAAGGACCCACAGACTTCCAATACGCATCCTGATGCGTCTTCTCTTGACAAAGAAAATGTCTGGGAGTTTGCGTACCTATTGCACGTGACTTGTGCTCACTGAAGTGTGGGACCTCACGCATGGGCACCACACGTAAGTGACAGACCTGTTGGTGTAAAAACTCGGTTGATTATTATAGTGCATTAGAACAAAGTTTCCTATGGATTCAAGGGTAGGAAATCCAAGTTAACTCATTTACATGACATTATTTTTTCCATGAAGCAAAGTTAACGCACCTATCAATTGGTACATTTTGGAGTGACTAAGAAGGATCCAGGCTTACTTATTCGTTTTCACGTGTAAAACTTGTCTAAATCTTGGTCAAACAAAATTGGCAGAAAATTCAAAAAAAAAACAGAAAAATGAAAAAAGCGCACATAGTCTTCTTATATGTCATATAGTAAGCATTAAAGTTGATAAACAAGGTCTGGACATATTCAAACTAGCTAGACAAATCATGTATCTACCCCCTAACCCCTAAACTCTGTCTTATGACGAAGTCAAGCATGAAGATAAGTGGTTTTGGGTTTCAAACATGGAAATTTCAAAAACCTCCCAAAAACTTCATTTTAGGGTGACTAAGAAGGATACAGGCTTCCATTTTCATTTTCATGATCTATACTTGTTTAAATCTTGGTCAAACCTAGGATTTGACCAAGATTCAAATGTGCATCAAAATTCCATAAAAAATCAGAAAAACGAAAAACCAAAGCACATAGTTTTCTTATGTCACATACATATATATATATAGTAAGCATTCAAAAGTTGATAAACAAGGTCTAGCTAGACATATTCAAATAAGACAAATCATGTATCTACCCCTCTAAAACCATAAATAACTCTGTCTTATGAAGTCAAGCATGAAGAGAAGTGGTTTTTGGTTTCAAACATGGAAATTTCAAAAACCTCCCAAAATTAAAGCTTCGTTTTAGAGTGACTAGTTAAGAAGGATCCAGGCTTACCTTTTCATTTTCATGTTTTAAACTTGTTTAAATCTTGGTCAAACCTAGGATTTGACCAATATTCAAATGGGCATAAAATAAAAAAATAGATAAAATAAAAAACCAAAGCACATATTCTTCTTATGTCATATAGTAAGCATTCAAAAGTTCATAAACAAGGTCTAGACATATTCAAACCAGACAAATCATGTACCCCCTAACCCTAAACTTTGTCTTAATTATATATGAAGTCAAGCATGAAGCAGAGAGAAGTGTGGTTTTGGGTTTCAAACATGGAAATTTCAAAAACCTCCCAAAAAGCTTCATTTTAATTAGACTGGCTGGTTAATTAAGAAGGATCCATGATTAATTACCTTTTCATTGTCATGTTTTAAACTTGTTTAAATCTTGGTCGAACCTAGGATTTGACCAAGATTCAAAATGGGCATAACAATTCAGAGAAAAAAATCGAAAGAATGAAAAACAAAAGCACATAGTCTTCTTATGTCATATAGTAAGCATTAAAGTTGATAAACATGGTCTAGACATATTCAAACCATACAAATCATGTATCTACCCCTAACCCCTAAACTATGTCTTATGAAGTCAAGCATGAAGAGAAGTGGTTTTGGGTTTCAAACATGGAAATTTCAAGAACATCCCAAAAGCTTCATTTTAGAGTGACTAAGAAGGATACATGCTTCCCTTTTCATTTTCATGTTTTAAACTTGTTTAAATCTTGGTCAAACCTAGGATTTGATAAACATGGTCTAGACATATTCAAACCAGACAAATCATGTATCTACCCCCTATCGACCCTAAACTTCGTCTTATGAAGTCAAGCATGAAGAGAAGTGGTTTTGGGTTTCAAATAACATGGAAATTTCAAAAACCTCCCAAAATTAAAGCTTCATTTTAGAGTGACTAGTTAAGAAGGATCCAGGCTTACCTTTTCATTTTCATGTTTTAAACTTGTTTAAATCTTGTTCAAACCTAGGATTTGACCAATATTCAAATGGGCATAAAATAAAAAATAAATAAAATAAAAAACCAAAGCACATAGTCTTCTTATGTCATATAGTAAGCATTCAAGTTCATAAACAAGGTCTAGACATATTCAAACCAGACAAATCATGTACCCCTAACCCTAAACTTTGTCTTAATTATATATGAAGTCAAGCATGAAGCAGAGAAGTGTGGTTTTGGGTTTCAAACATGGAAATTTCAAAAACCTCCCAAAAAGCTTCATTTTAATTAGACGGGCTGGTTAATTAAGAAGGATCCATGATTAATTACCTTTTCATTGTCATGTTTTAAACATGTTTAAATCTTGGTCGAACCTAGGATTTGACCAAGATTCAAATGGGCATAACAATTCAGAAAAAAATCGAAAGAATGAAAAACAAAAGCACATAGCCTTCTTATGTCATATAGTAAGCATTCAAATTGATAAACATGGTCTAGACATATTCAAACCAGAAAAATCATGTATCTACCCCTAACCCTAAACTCTGTCTTATGAAGTCAAGCATGAACAGAAGTACGGTGGTTTTGGGTTTCAAACATGGTAAATTCAAGAACCTCCCAAAAGCTTCATTTTAGAGTTACTAAGAGAAAGATCCAGACTTAATTACCTTATCATTTTCACATGTTAAACTTGTTTAAATCTTGCTCAACAAACCTAGGATTTTACCAAGATTCTCAAATGGGCATAAAAATCAAAAAATGAAATACCAATGCACATAGTCCTCTTATAAGTCATAAAGTAAGCATTCAAGTTGATAAACAAGGTCTAGACATATTCAAACAAGACAAATCATGTATCTACGTACCCCCTATCGACCCTAAACTTTGTCTTATGAAGTCAAGCATGAAGCAGAGAAGTGGTTTTGGGTTTCAAACATGGAAATTTCAAAAAACCTCCCAAAATTCAGCTTCATTTTAGAGCGACTAAGAAGGATCGATGCTTACCTTTTCATTTCCATGTTTTAAACTTATTTAAATCTTGGTCAAACCTAGGATTTGACCAAGATTCAAATGGGCATAAAAATTCAGACAAAAAATCTAAAGAATGAAAAACCAAAGCACATAGCCTTCTTAATTATGTCATATAGTAAACACTCAAGTTGATAAACAAGCTAGGTCTAGACATATTCAAACCAGAAAAATCATGTGTATATCTACCCCTAACCCTAAACTCTGTCTTGTGAAGTCATCATGAAGAGAATTGGTTTTGGGTTTCAAACATGGAAATTTCAAGTACGTCCCAAAAGCTTCATATATTTTAGAGTGACTAATTAAGAAGGATCTTGGCTTACGTTTTCATTTTCATGCTTGAAACTTGTTTAAATCTTGGTTGAACCTAGGATTTGACGAGAATCAAATGTGCATAAAATTCTTAAAAAAAATAGAAAAATGAAAAACAAAAGCACATGGTCTTCTTATGTCATATAGTAAGCATTCAAGTTGATAAACAAGGTTTAGACATATTCAAACCAGACAAATCATGTATCTACCCCTAACCCTAAACTCGGTCTTATGAAGTCTAGCATGAAGAGAAGTCGTTTTGAGTTTCAAACGTTTAAGCCAAAAGCCCCATTTCAAATATTTCAAACTTATTCAAATTTGAAAGACACACAAGTTATAGCACACATAGTGCATACATTCTCACACATACTGCACTAGATGCTAACCCACCCTATAGTTTGAGGCCATTGGATGAGGTCGAAAAAATCTTGGATTAGAAATGGGGTTGTTCGAACCCCGTAGTTGGATTTTTTGAACCTTGATCTGTAGTACTGGGCAAAGCCCTAGTTTAACCTATTTAATTATAGATTCGTAGGTCGATTTTTCTACCTTTTTATTATTACTATGCAGCACATGTGTGTTTGCCCGTCGAGTGAAACTCGGAGGAAGAGGAATCACTCGGAAGGAGAAGAAGAAGGGAGAGAATTATGGTGTCTCCCCTTTTTCGGGTGATGATGTTGACTTTTGTGCAGGGTTTGTCAGTGAGCAGGAGGTGCGAGCGAGCGAGTCGAGCGAGGCGGCCGAGAATGAGAGAGATTTGTTTTTTTTTTTTGAGAGGGACGACCGAAGGATCCAGAAGGACCCACAGACTTCCAATACGCATCCTGATGCGTCTTCTCTTGACAAAGAAAATGTCTGGGAGTTTGCGTACCTATTGCACGTGACTTGTGCTCACTGAAGTGTGGGACCTCACGCATGGGCACCACACGTAAGTGACAGACCTGTTGGTGTAAAAACTCGGTTGATTATTATAGTGCATTAGAACAAAGTTACCTATGGACTAAAGGGTAGGAAATCCAAGTTAACTCATTTACATGACATTATTTTTTCCATGAAGCAAAGTTAACACTATCAATTGGTACATTTTGGAGTGACTAAGAAGGATCCAGGCTTACTTATTCGTTTTCACGTGTAAAACTTGTCTAAATCTTGGTCAAACAAAATTGGCAGAAAATTCAAAAAAAAAACAGAAAAATGAAAAACCAAAGCGCACATAGTCTTCTTATATGTCATATAGTAAGCATTAAAGTTGATAAACAAGGTCTGGACATATTCAAACTAGCTAGACAAATCATGTATCTACCCCCTAACCCCTAAACTCTGTCTTATGACGAAGTCAAGCATGAAGATATATAAGTGGTTTTGGGTTTCAAACATGGAAATTTCAAAAACCTCCCAAAAACTTCATTTTAGGGTGACTAAGAAGGATACAGGCTTCCATTTTCATTTTCATGATCTATACTTGTTTAAATCTTGGTCAAACCTAGGATTTGACCAAGATTCAAATGTGCATCAAAATTCCAAAAAAAATCAGAAAAATGAAAAACCAAAGCACATAGTTTTCTTATGTCACATACATATATATAGTAAGCATTCAAAAGTTGATAAACAAGGTCTAGCTAGACATATTCAAATAAGACAAATCATGTATCTACCCCTCTAAAACCATAAATAACTCTGTCTTATGAAGTCAAGCATGAAGAGAAGTGGTTTTTGGTTTCAAACATGGAAATTTCAAAAACCTCCCAAAATTAAAGCTTCGTTTTAGAGTGACTAGTTAAGAAGGATCCAGGCTTACCTTTTCATTTTCATGTTTTAAACTTGTTTAAATCTTGGTCAAACCTAGGATTTGACCAATATTCAAATGGGCATAAAATAAAAAAATAGATAAAATAAAAAACCAAAGCACATATTCTTCTTATGTCATATAGTAAGCATTCAAAAGTTCATAAACAAGGTCTAGACATATTCAAACCAGACAAATCATGTACCCCTAACCCTAAACTTTGTCTTAATTATATATGAAGTCAAGCATGAAGCAGAGAAGTGTGGTTTTGGGTTTCAAACATGGAAATTTCAAAACCTCCCAAAAGCTTCATTTTAATTAGACTGACTGATTAATTAAGAAGGATCCATGATTAATTACCTTTTCATTGTCATGTTTTAAACTTGTTTAAATCTTGGTCGAACCTAGGATTTGACCAAGATTCAAATGGGCATAACAATTCAGAAAAAAATCGAAAGAATGAAAAACAAAAGCACATAGTTTTCTTATGTCATATAGTAAGCATTCAAGTTGATAAACAAGGTCTAGACATATTCAAAACATACAAATCATGTATGTACCCCTAACCCTAAACTATGTCTTATGAAGTCAAGCATGAAGAGAAGTGGTTTTGGGTTTCAAACATGAAAATTTCAAAAACCGCCCAAAAACTTCATTTTAGAGTGACTAAGAAGGATACATGCTTCCCTTTTCATTTTCATGTTTTAAACTTGTTTAAATCTTGGTCAAACCTAGGATTTGATAAACATGGTCTAGACATATTCAAACCAGACAAATCATGTATCTACCCCCTATCGACCCTAAACTTCGTCTTATGAAGTCAAGCATGAAGAGAAGTGGTTTTGGGTTTCAAATAACATGGAAATTTCAAAAACCTCCCAAAATTAAAGCTTCATTTTAGAGTGACTAGTTAAGAAGGATCCAGGCTTACCTTTTCATTTTCATGTTTTAAACTTGTTTAAATCTTGTTCAAACCTAGGATTTGACCAATATTCAAATGGGCATAAAATAAAAAATAAATAAAATAAAAAACCAAAGCACATAGTCTTCTTATGTCATATAGTAAGCATTCAAGTTCATGAACAAGGTCTAGACATATTCAACCAGACAAATCATGTACCCCTAACCCTAAACTTTGTCTTAATTATATATGAAGTCAAGCATGAAGCAGAGAAGTGTGGTTTTGGGTTTCAAACATGGAAATTTCAAAAACCTCCCAAAAAGCTTCATTTTAATTAGACGGGCTGGTTAATTAAGAAGGATCCATGATTAATTACCTTTTCATTGTCATGTTTTAAACATGTTTAAATCTTGGTCGAACCTAGGATTTGACCAAGATTCAAATGGGCATAACAATTCAGAAAAAAATCGAAAGAATGAAAAACAAAAGCACATAGCCTTCTTATGTCATATAGTAAGCATTCAAATTGATAAACATGGTCTAGACATATTCAAACCAGAAAAATCATGTATCTACCCCTAACCCTAAACTCTGTCTTATGAAGTCAAGCATGAACAGAAGTACGGTGGTTTTGGGTTTCAAACATGGTAAATTCAAGAACCTCCCAAAAGCTTCATTTTAGAGTTACTAAGAGAAAGATCCAGACTTAATTACCTTATCATTTTCACATGTTAAACTTGTTTAAATCTTGCTCAACAAACCTAGGATTTTACCAAGATTCTCAAATGGGCATAAAAATCAAAAAATGAAATACCAATGCACATAGTCCTCTTATAAGTCATAAAGTAAGCATTCAAGTTGATAAACAAGGTCTAGACACATTCAAGTTGATAAACAAGGTCTAGATATATCTACCCCCTATCGACCCTAAACTTCGTCTTATGAAGTCAAGCATGAAGAGAAGTGGTTTTGGGTTTCAAACATGGAAATTTCAAAAAACCTCCCAAAATTCAGCTTCATTTTAGAGCGACTAAGAAGGATCGATGCTTACCTTTTCATTTCCATGTTTTAAACTTATTTAAATCTTGGTCAAACCTAGCTAGGATTTGACCAAGATTCAAATGGGCATAAAAATTCAGACAAAAAAATCTAAAGAATGAAAAACCAAAGCACATAGCCTTCTTAATTATGTCATATAGTAAACACTCAAGTTGATAAACAAGCTAGGTCTAGACATATTCAAACCAGAAAAATCATGTGTATATCTACCCCTAACCCTAAACTCTGTCTTATGAAGTCAATCATGAAGAGAATTGGTTTTGGGTTTCAAACATGGAAATTTCAAGTACGTCCCAAAAGCTTCATATATTTTAGAGTGACTAATTAAGAAGGATCTTGGCTTACGTTTTCATTTTCATGCTTGAAACTTGTTTAAATCTTGGTTGAACCTAGGATTTGACCAGAATCAAATGTGCATAAAATTCTTAAAAAAAAATAGAAAAATGAAAAACAAAAGCACATGGTCTTCTTATGTCATATAGTAAGCATTCAAGTTGATAAACAAGGTTTAGACATATTCAAACCAGACAAATCATGTATCTACCCCCTAACCCTAAACTCGGTCTTATGAAGTCTAGCATGAGGAGAAGTCGTTTTGGGTTTCAAACGTTTAAGCCAAAAGCCCCATTTCAAATATTTCAAACTTATTCAAATTTGAAAGACACACAAGTTATAGCACACATAGTGCATACATTCTCACACATACTGCACTAGATGCTAACCCGGCCTATAGTTTGAGGCCATTGGATGAGGTCGAAAAAATCTTGGATTAGAAATGGGGTTGTTCGAACCCCGTAGTTGGATTTTTTGAACCTTGATCTGTAGTACTGGGCAAAGCCCTAGTTTAACCTATTTAATTATAGATTCGTAGGTCGATTTTTCTACCTTTTTATTATTACTATGCAGCACATGTGTGTTTGCCCGTCGAGTGAAACTCGGAGGAAGAGGGATCACTCAGAAGGAGAGAAGAAGGGAGAGAATTATGGTGTCTCCCCTTTTTCGGGTGATGATGTTGACTTTTGTGCAGGGTTTGTCAGTGCGCAGGAGGTGCGAGCGAGCGAGCGAGCGAGGCCGAGAATGAGAGAGATTTGTTTTTTTTTTTTGAGAGGGACGACCGAAGGATCCAGAAGGACCCACAGACTTCCAATACGCATCCTGATGCGTCTTCTCTTGACAAAGAAAATGTCTGGGAGTTTGCGTACCTATTGCACGTGACTTGTGCTCACTGAAGTGTGGGACCTCACGCATGGGCACCACACGTAAGTGACAGACCTGTTGGTGTAAAAACTCGGTTGATTATTATAGTGCATTAGAACAAAGTTTCCTATGGATTCAAGGGTAGGAAATCCAAGTTAACTCATTTACATGACATTATTTTTTCCATGAAGCAAAGTTAACGCACCTATCAATTGGTACATTTTGGAGTGACTAAGAAGGATCCAGGCTTACTTATTCGTTTTCACGTGTAAAACTTGTCTAAATCTTGGTCAAACAAAATTGGCAGAAAATTCAAAAAAAAAACAGAAAAATGAAAAACCAAAGCGCACATAGTCTTCTTATATGTCATATAGTAAGCATTAAAGTTGATAAACAAGGTCTGGACATATTCAAACTAGCTAGACAAATCATGTATCTACCCCCTAACCCCTAAACTCTGTCTTATGACGAAGTCAAGCATGAAGATATATAAGTGGTTTTGGGTTTCAAACATGGAAATTTCAAAAACCTCCCAAAAACTTCATTTTAGAGTGACTAAGAAGGATATACAAGCTTCCCTTTTCATTTCCATGTTTTAAACTTGTTTAAATCTTGGTCAAACCTAGGATTTGACCAAGATTCAAATGTGCATCAAAATTCCAAAAAAAATCAGAAAAATGAAAAACCAAAGCACATAGTTTTCTTATGTCACATACATATATATAGTAAGCATTCAAAAGTTGATAAACAAGGTCTAGCTAGACATATTCAAATAAGACAAATCATGTATCTACCCCTCTAAAACCATAAATAACTCTGTCTTATGAAGTCAAGCATGAAGAGAAGTGGTTTTTGGTTTCAAACATGGAAATTTCAAAAACCTCCCAAAATTAAAGCTTCGTTTTAGAGTGACATGACTAAGAAGGATCCATGCTTACTTTTTCATTTTCATGTTTTAAACTTGTTTAAATCTTGGTCAAACCTAGGATTTGACCAATATTCAAATGGGCATAAAATAAAAAAATAGATAAAATAAAAAACCAAAGCACATATTCTTCTTATGTCATATAGTAAGCATTCAAAAGTTCATAAACAAGGTCTAGACATATTCAAACCAGACAAATCATGTACCCCCTAACCCTAAACTTTGTCTTAATTATATATGAAGTCAAGCATGAAGCAGAGAAGTGTGGTTTTGGGTTTCAAACATGGAAATTTCAAAAACCTCCCAAAAAGCTTCATTTTAATTAGACCGGCTGGTTAATTAAGAAGGATCCATGATTAATTACCTTTTCATTGTCATGTTTTAAACTTGTTTAAATCTTGGTCGAACCTAGGATTTGACCAAGATTCAAATGGGCATAACAATTCAGAAAAAAATCGAAAGAATGAAAAACAAAAGCACATAGTCTTCTTATGTCATATAGTAAGCATTAAAGTTGATAAACATGGTCTAGACATATTCAAACCATACAAATCATGTATCTACCCCTAACCCCTAAACTATGTCTTATGAAGTCAAGCATGAAGAGAAGTGGTTTTGGGTTTCAAACATGAAAATTTCAAAAACCGCCCAAAAACTTCATTTTAGAGTGACTAAGAAGGATACATGCTTCCCTTTTCATTTTCATGTTTTAAACTTGTTTAAATCTTGGTCAAACCTAGGATTTGATAAACATGGTCTAGACATATTCAAACCAGACAAATCATGTATCTACCCCCTATCGACCCTAAACTTCGTCTTATGAAGTCAAGCATGAAGAGAAGTGGTTTTGGGTTTCAAATAACATGGAAATTTCAAAAACCTCCCAAAATTAAAGCTTCATTTTAGAGTGACTAGTTAAGAAGGATCCAGGCTTACCTTTTCATTTTCATGTTTTAAACTTGTTTAAATCTTGTTCAAACCTAGGATTTGACCAATATTCAAATGGGCATAAAATAAAAAATAAATAAAATAAAAAACCAAAGCACATAGTCTTCTTATGTCATATAGTAAGCATTCAAGTTCATGAACAAGGTCTAGACATATTCAAACCAGACAAATCATGTACCCCTAACCCTAAACTTTGTCTTAATTATATATGAAGTCAAGCATGAAGCAGAGAAGTGTGGTTTTGGGTTTCAAACATGGAAATTTCAAAAACCTCCCAAAAGCTTCATTTTAATTAGACGGGCTGGTTAATTAAGAAGGATCCATGATTAATTACCTTTTCATTGTCATGTTTTAAACATGTTTAAATCTTGGTCGAACCTAGGATTTGACCAAGATTCAAATGGGCATAACAATTCAGAAAAAAATCGAAAGAATGAAAAACAAAAGCACATAGCCTTCTTATGTCATATAGTAAGCATTCAAATTGATAAACATGGTCTAGACATATTCAAACCAGAAAAATCATGTATCTACCCCTAACCCTAAACTCTGTCTTATGAAGTCAAGCATGAAGAGAAGTGGTTTTGGGTTTCAAACATGGTAAATTCAAGAACCTCCCAAAAGCTTCATTTTAGAGTTACTAAGAGAAAGATCCAGACTTAATTACCTTATCATTTTCACATGTTAAACTTGTTTAAATCTTGCTCAACAAACCTAGGATTTTACCAAGATTCTCAAATGGGCATAAAAATCAAAAAATGAAATACCAATGCACATAGTCCTCTTATAAGTCATAAAGTAAGCATTCAAGTTGATAAACAAGGTCTAGACATATTCAAACAAGACAAATCATGTATCTACGTACCCCCTATCGACCCTAAACTTCGTCTTATGAAGTCAAGCATGAAGAGAAGTGGTTTTGGGTTTCAAACATGGAAATTTCAAAAAACCTCCCAAAATTCAGCTTCATTTTAGAGCGACTAAGAAGGATCGATGCTTACCTTTTCATTTCCATGTTTTAAACTTATTTAAATCTTGGTCAAACCTAGCTAGGATTTGACCAAGATTCAAATGGGCATAAAAATTCAGACAAAAAATCTAAAGAATGAAAAACCAAAGCACATAGCCTTCTTATGTCATATAGTAAGCATTCAAGTTGATAAACAAGGTCTAGACATATTCAAACCAGAAAAATCATGTATATATCTACCCCTAACCCTAAACTCTGTCTTATGAAGTCAATCATGAAGAGAATTGGTTTTGGGTTTCAAACATGGAAATTTCAAGTACGTCCCAAAAGCTTCATATATTTTAGAGTGACTAATTAAGAAGGATCTTGGCTTACGTTTTCATTTTCATGCTTGAAACTTGTTTAAATCTTGGTTGAACCTAGGATTTGACGAGAATCAAATGTGCATAAAATTCTTAAAAAAAAATAGAAAAATGAAAAACAAAAGCACATGGTCTTCTTATGTCATATAGTAAGCATTCAAGTTGATAAACAAGGTTTAGACATATTCAAACCAGACAAATCATGTATCTACCCCCTAACCCTAAACTCGGTCTTATGAAGTCTAGCATGAGGAGAAGTCGTTTTGGGTTTCAAACGTTTAAGCCAAAAGCCCCATTTCAAATATTTCAAACTTATTCAAATTTGAAAGACACACAAGTTATAGCACACATAGTGCATACATTCTCACACATACTGCACTAGATGCTAACCCGGCCTATAGTTTGAGGCCATTGGATGAGGTCGAAAAAATTCTTGGATTAGAAATGGGGTTGTTCGAACCCCGTAGTTGGATTTTTTGAACCTTGATCTGTAGTACTGGGCAAAGCCCTAGTTTAACCTATTTAATTATAGATTCGTAGGTCGATTTTTCTACCTTTTTATTATTACTATGCAGCACATGTGTGTTTGCCCGTCGAGTGAAACTCGGAGGAAGAGGAATCACTCGGAAGGAGAGAAGAAGGGAGAGAATTATGGTGTCTCCCCTTTTTCGGGTGATGATGTTGACTTTTGTGCAGGGTTTGTCAGTGAGCAGGAGGTGCGAGCGAGTCGAGCGAGGCCGAGAATGAGAGAGATTTGTTTTTGAGAGGGACGTAGGAAGGATCCAGAAGGACCCACAGACTTCCAATACGCATCCTGATGCGTCTTCTCTTGACAAAGAAAATGTCTGGGAGTTTGCGTACCTATTGCACGTGACTTGTGCTCACTGAAGTTGGGACCTCACGCATGGGCACCACACGTAAGTGACAGACCTGTTGGTGTAAAAACTCGGTTGATTATTATAGTGCATTAGAACAAAGTTTCCTATGGATTCAAGGGTAGGAAATCCAAGTTAACTCATTTACATGACATTATTTTTTCCATGAAGCAAAGTTAACGCACCTATCAATTGGTACATTTTGGAGTGACTAAGAAGGATCCAGGCTTACTTATTCGTTTTCACGTGTAAAACTTGTCTAAATCTTGGTCAAACAAAATTGGCAGAAAATTCAAAAAAAAAACAGAAAAATGAAAAACCAAAGCGCACATAGTCTTCTTATATGTCATATAGTAAGCATTAAAGTTGATAAACAAGGTCTGGACATATTCAAACTAGCTAGACAAATCATGTATCTACCCCCTAACCCCTAAACTCTGTCTTATGACGAAGTCAAGCATGAAGATATATAAGTGGTTTTGGGTTTCAAACATGGAAATTTCAAAAACCTCCCAAAAACTTCATTTTAGGGTGACTAAGAAGGATACAGGCTTCCATTTTCATTTTCATGATCTATACTTGTTTAAATCTTGGTCAAACCTAGGATTTGACCAAGATTCAAATGTGCATCAAAATTCCAAAAAAATCAGAAAAATGAAAAACCAAAGCACATAGTTTTCTTATGTCACATACATATATATAGTAAGCATTCAAAAGTTGATAAACAAGGTCTAGCTAGACATATTCAAATAAGACAAATCATGTATCTACCCCTCTAAAACCATAAATAACTCTGTCTTATGAAGTCAAGCATGAAGAGAAGTGGTTTTTGGTTTCAAACATGGAAATTTCAAAACCTCCCAAAATTAAAGCTTCGTTTTAGAGTGACTAGTTAAGAAGGATCCAGACTTACCTTTTCATTTTCATGTTTTAAACTTATTTAAATCTTGGTCAAACCTAGGATTTGACCAATATTCAAATGGGCATAAAATAAAAAAATAGATAAAATAAAAAACCAAAGCACATATTCTTCTTATGTCATATAGTAAGCATTCAAAAGTTCATAAACAAGGTCTAGACATATTCAAACCAGACAAATCATGTACCCCCTAACCCTAAACTTTGTCTTAATTATATATGAAGTCAAGCATGAAGCAGAGAAGTGTGGTTTTGGGTTTCAAACATGGAAATTTCAAAAACCTCCCAAAAAGCTTCATTTTAATTAGACCGGCTGGTTAATTAAGAAGGATCCATGATTAATTACCTTTTCATTGTCATGTTTTAAACTTGTTTAAATCTTGGTCGAACCTAGGATTTGACCAAGATTCAAAATGGGCATAACAATTCAGAAAAAAATCGAAAGAATGAAAAACAAAAGCACATAGCCTTCTTATGTCATATAGTAAGCATTCAAATTGATAAACATGGTCTAGACATATTCAAACCAGAAAAATCATGTATCTACCCCTAACCCTAAACTCTGTCTTATGAAGTCAAGCATGAACAGAAGTACGGTGGTTTTGGGTTTCAAACATGGTAAATTCAAGAACCTCCCAAAAGCTTCATTTTAGAGTTACTAAGAGAAAGATCCAGACTTAATTACCTTATCATTTTCACATGTTAAACTTGTTTAAATCTTGCTCAACAAACCTAGGATTTTACCAAGATTCTCAAATGGGCATAAAAATCAAAAAATGAAATACCAATGCACATAGTCCTCTTATAAGTCATAAAGTAAGCATTCAAGTTGATAAACAAGGTCTAGACATATTCAAACAAGACAAATCATGTATCTACCCCCTATCGACCCTAAACTTCGTCTTATGAAGTCAAGCATGAAGAGAAGTGGTTTTGGGTTTCAAACATGGAAATTTCAAAAACCTCCCAAAATTCAGCTTCATTTTAGAGCGACTAAGAAGGATCGATGCTTACCTTTTCATTTCCATGTTTTAAACTTATTTAAATCTTGGTCAAACCTAGCTAGGATTTGACCAAGATTCAAATGGGCATAAAAATTCAGACAAAAAAATCTAAAGAATGAAAAACCAAAGCACATAGCCTTCTTAATTATGTCATATAGTAAACACTCAAGTTGATAAACAAGCTAGGTCTAGACATATTCAAACCAGAAAAATCATGTGTATATCTACCCCTAACCCTAAACTCTGTCTTATGAAGTCAATCATGAAGAGAATTGGTTTTGGGTTTCAAACATGGAAATTTCAAGTACGTCCCAAAAGCTTCATATATTTTAGAGTGACTAATTAAGAAGGATCTTGGCTTACGTTTTCATTTTCATGCTTGAAACTTGTTTAAATCTTGGTTGAACCTAGGATTTGACCAGAATCAAATGTGCATAAAATTCTTAAAAAAATAGAAAAATGAAAAACAAAAGCACATGGTCTTCTTATGTCATATAGTAAGCATTCAAGTTGATAAACAAGGTTTAGACATATTCAAACCAGACAAATCATGTATCTACCCCCTAACCCTAAACTCGGTCTTATGAAGTCTAGCATGAGGAGAAGTCGTTTTGGGTTTCAAACGTTTAAGCCAAAAGCCCCATTTCAAATATTTCAAACTTATTCAAATTTGAAAGACACACAAGTTATAGCACACATAGTGCATACATTCTCACACATACTGCACTAGATGCTAACCCGGCCTATAGTTTGAGGCCATTGGATGAGGTCGAAAAAAATCTTGGATTAGAAATGGGGTTGTTCGAACCCCGTAGTTGGATTTTTTGAACCTTGATCTGTAGTACTGGGCAAAACCCTAGTTTAACCTATTTAATTATAGATTCGTAGGTCGATTTTTCTACCTTTTTATTATTACTATGCAGCACATGTGTGTTTGCCCGTCGAGTGAAACTCGGAGGAAGAGGGATCACTCGGAAGGAGAGAAGAAGGGAGAGAATTATGGTGTCTCCCCTTTTTCGGGTGATGATGTTGACTTTTGTGCAGGGTTTGTCAGTGAGCAGGAGGTGCGAGCGAGCGAGGCCGAGAATGAGAGAGATTTGTTTTTTTTTTTGAGAGGGACGACCGAAGGATCCAGAAGGACCCACAGACTTCCAATACGCATCTGATGCGTCTTCTCTTGACAAAGAAGATGGCTGGGAGTTTGCGTACCTACTGCACGTGACTTGTGCTCACTGAAGTGTGGGACCTCACGCATGGGCACCACACGTAAGTGACAGACCTGTTGGTGTAAAAACTCGGTTGATTATTATAGTGCATTAGAACAAAGTTTCCTATGGATTCAAGGGTAGGAAATCCAAGTTAACTCATTTACATGACATTATTTTTTCCATGAAGCAAAGTTAACGCACCTATCAATTGGTACATTTTGGAGTGACTAAGAAGGATCCAGGCTTACTTATTCGTTTTCACGTGTAAAACTTGTCTAAATCTTGGTCAAACAAAATTGGCAGAAAATTCAAAAAAAAAACAGAAAAATGAAAAACCAAAGCGCACATAGTCTTCTTATATGTCATATAGTAAGCATTAAAGTTGATAAACAAGGTCTGGACATATTCAAACTAGCTAGACAAATCATGTATCTACCCCCTAACCCTAAACTGTCTTATGACGAAGTCAAGCATGAAGATAAGTGGTTTTGAGTTTCAAACATGGAAATTTCAAAACCTCCCAAAAACTTCATTTAGAGTGAAGAAGGATACAGGCTTCCATTTTCATTTTCATGATCTATACTTGTTTAAATCTTGGGTTGAACCTAGGATTTGACCAAGATTCAAATGTGCATCAAAATTCCATAAAAAATCAGAAAAACGAAAAACCAAAGCACATAGTTTTCTTATGTCACATACATATATATAGTAAGCATTCAAAAGTTGATAAACAAGGTCTAGCTAGACATATTCAAATAAGACAAATCATGTATCTACCCCTCTAAAACCATAAATAACTCTGTCTTATGAAGTCAAGCATGAAGAGAAGTGGTTTTTGGTTTCAAACATGGAAATTTCAAAAACCTCCCAAAATTAAAGCTTCGTTTTAGAGTGACTAGTTAAGAAGGATCCAGGCTTACTTTTTCATTTTCATGTTTTAAACTTGTTTAAATCTTGGTCAAACCTAGGATTTGACCAATATTCAAATGGGCATAAAATAAAAAAATAGATAAAATAAAAAACCAAAGCACATATTCTTCTTATGTCATATAGTAAGCATTCAAAAGTTCATAAACAAGGTCTAGACATATTCAAACCAGACAAATCATGTACCCCCTAACCCTAAACTTTGTCTTAATTATATATGAAGTCAAGCATGAAGCAGAGAAGTGTGGTTTTGGGTTTCAAACATGGAAATTTCAAAAACCTCCCAAAAAGCTTCATTTTAATTAGACCGGCTGGTTAATTAAGAAGGATCCATGATTAATTACCTTTTCATTGTCATGTTTTAAACTTGTTTAAATCTTGGTCGAACCTAGGATTTGACCAAGATTCAAATGGGCATAACAATTCAGAAAAAAATCGAAAGAATGAAAAACAAAAGCACATAGCCTTCTTATGTCATATAGTAAGCATTCAAATTGATAAACATGGTCTAGACATATTCAAACCAGAAAAATCATGTATCTACCCCTAACCCTAAACTCTGTCTTATGAAGTCAAGCATGAACAGAAGTACGGTGGTTTTGGGTTTCAAACATGGTAAATTCAAGAACCTCCCAAAAGCTTCATTTTAGAGTTACTAAGAGAAAGATCCAGACTTAATTACCTTATCATTTTCACATGTTAAACTTGTTTAAATCTTGCTCAACAAACCTAGGATTTTACCAAGATTCTCAAATGGGCATAAAAATCAAAAAATGAAATACCAATGCACATAGTCCTCTTATAAGTCATAAAGTAAGCATTCAAGTTGATAAACAAGGTCTAGACATATTCAAACAAGACAAATCATGTATCTACCCCCTATCGACCCTAAACTTCGTCTTATGAAGTCAAGCATGAAGAGAAGTGGTTTTGGGTTTCAAACATGGAAATTTCAAAAACCTCCCAAAATTCAGCTTCATTTTAGAGCGACTAAGAAGGATCGATGCTTACCTTTTCATTTCCATGTTTTAAACTTATTTAAATCTTGGTCAAACCTAGCTAGGATTTGACCAAGATTCAAATGGGCATAAAAATTCAGACAAAAAATCTAAAGAATGAAAAACCAAAGCACATAGCCTTCTTAATTATGTCATATAGTAAACACTCAAGTTGATAAACAAGCTAGGTCTAGACATATTCAAACCAGAAAAATCATGTGTATATCTACCCCTAACCCTAAACTCTGTCTTATGAAGTCAATCATGAAGAGAATTGGTTTTGGGTTTCAAACATGGAAATTTCAAGTACGTCCCAAAAGCTTCATATATTTTAGAGTGACTAATTAAGAAGGATCTTGGCTTACGTTTTCATTTTCATGCTTGAAACTTGTTTAAATCTTGGTTGAACCTAGGATTTGACCAGAATCAAATGTGCATAAAATTCTTAAAAAAATAGAAAAATGAAAAACAAAAGCACATGGTCTTCTTATGTCATATAGTAAGCATTCAAGTTGATAAACAAGGTTTAGACATATTCAAACCAGACAAATCATGTATCTACCCCCTAACCCTAAACTCGGTCTTATGAAGTCTAGCATGAGGAGAAGTCGTTTTGGGTTTCAAATGTTTAAGCCAAAAGCCCCATTTCAAATATTTCAAACTTATTCAAATTTGGTTCAAATTTGAAAGACACACAAGTTATAGCACACATAGTGCATACATTCTCACACATACTGCACTAGATGCTAACCCGGCCTATAGTTTGAGGTTTTTGAAATTTCCATGTTTGAAACCCAAAACCACTTCTCTTCATGCTTGGCTTCGTAAGATAGAGTTTAGGGTTTGGGGTAGATACGTACATGATTTTTCTAAGTATTTTTACGCCCATTTGAATCTTCGTCAAATCCTAAGTTTGACCAAGATTTGAACAAGTTTAAAAACATGAAAATGAAAAGGGTAAGCCTGGATCCTTGTTTAGGGTTAGGGGGTAGATACATGATTTTTGTGGTTTGAATATGTCAGACCTTGTTTATCACCTTGATATATGACATAGGAAGACGGTGTGCTTTTGTTTTTCTTTTTTTTGAATTTTTATGCCCATTTGAATCTTGGTCAAGTCATAGGTTTGACCAAGATTTAAACATGTTTAAAACATGAAAATGAAAAGGTAAGCCTGGATCCTTCTTAGTCACTCCAAAATGTACCAATTGATAAATGAGTTAACTTGGCTTCATGGAAAAAATAATGTCATGTAAATGATTTAACTTGGCTTTCGTACCCTTGAATCCATAGGAAACTTTGTATAAATGTAGTAGTATAATAATCAACCGAGTTTTTACATCAACAGGTCTGTCACTTACGTGTGGTGCCCATGCGTGAGGTCCCACACTTCAGTGAGCACAAGTCACGTGCAATAGGTACGCAAACTCCCAGCCATTTTCTTTGTCAAGAAAAGACGCATCAGGATGCGTATTGGAAGTATGTGGGTCCTTCTGGATCCTTCGGTCGTCCCTCTCAAAAAAAAAAAACAAATCTCTCTCTCATTCTCGGCCTCGCTCGACTCGCTCGCTCGCTCGCTCGCTCGCACCTCCTGCTCACTGACAAACCCTGCACAAAAGTCAACATCATCACCCGAAAAAGGGGAGACACCATAATTCTCTCCCTTCTTCTCTCCTTCCGAGTGATCCCTCTTCCTCCGAGTTTCACTCGACGGGCAAACACACATGTGCTGCATAGTAATAATAAAAAAGTAGAAAAATCGACCTACGAATCTATGATTAAATAGGTTAAACTAGGGTTTTGCCCACTACTACAGATCAAGTTCAAAAATATCCAACTACTAGTTCGATTTTGGGCTACTAATATAAAATTAAAATAAGTTGAACTAGTATTCCTCTAAAAAATCATTTTGGTATGCATTGTTTGATACTTTTCATAGCTATAGTGCATCACAAATTTATGATTTCATGCTTTGCTTTGCCAATTTCGATTTTTTCTAACCACCTTCTCTTTGATTTCAAATTTAGGTCAAACTATCGATGCCTACTATGTGTTCTACTTGAATTGGATGCAGCGTGCGCACATGTTTTGCCATTGTTCTGGGCTTCCACACATCTTTGGGGCATCCAAGTATTTAAGTTACCTTGTTTTTTTGAATTGTAATTCATACCCTTCCTCCCAATTTTTATGCCCATTTGAATCTTGGTCAAATCCTAAGTTTGACCAAGATTTGAACAAGTTTAAAACATGAAAATGAAAAGGTAAGCCTGAATCCTTCTTAGTCACTCAAAAATGAGAAGCTTTTGGGAGTTTTTTGAAATTTCCATGTTTCAAACCCAAAACCACTTCTCTTCATGCTTGACTTCATAAGACAGAGTTTAGGGTTAGGGGGTAGATACATGATTTGTCTAGTTTGTTGTTTAGACCTTGTTTATCAACTTGAATATAATGCTTACTATATGACATAATAATACTATGTGCTTTGGTTTTCATTTTTTTTGATTTTTTCTGAATTTTATGCCCATTTGATCTTGGTCAAATCCTAGGCTTAACCAATATTTAAACAAGTTTAAAACATGAAAATGAAAAGGTAAGCCTGTATCCTTCTTAGTCACTCCAAAATGAAGCTTTTGGGAAGGTTTTTGAAATTTCCATGTTTGAAATCCAAAACGACTTCTCTTCGTGCTTGACTTCATAAGACAAAGTTTAGGGCTAGGGGTAGAAACATGATTTTCTGGTTTGAATATGTCTAGACCTTGTTTACCAACTTGATCGAGTGCTTACTATATGACATAAGAAGGCTATATGCTTTGGTTTTTCATTTTTTTGAAATTTTATGCCCATTTGAATCTTGATCAAATCTTAGGTACGGTTTGACCAAGATTTGAACAATTTTAAAACATGAAAATAAAAGGTAAGCCCAACCTGGATCCTTTAGTCACTCTAAAATGAAGCTTTTGGGGGGTTCTTGAAATTTCCAAGTTTGAAACCCAAAACCACTTTTCTTCATGCTTGACTACATAAGACAGAGTTTAGGGTTAGGGGTAGATACATGATTTTTCTTGTTTGAATATATCTAGACCTTGTTTATATCAACTTTAATGCTAACTATATGACATAAGAAAACTATGTGCTTTGGTTTTTAATTTTTCTGATTTTTTTATTTTGATGCACATTTGAATCTTTGTCAAATCCTAGGTTTGACCAAGATTTAAACAAGTATAAAACATGAAAATGAAAAGGGAAGCCTGTATCCTTTCTTAGTCACTCTAAAATGAAGTTTTTGGGATGTTCTTGAAATTTTCATGTTTGAAACCCAAAACCACTTCTCTTCATGCTTGACTTCATAAGATATAGTTTAGGGGCTAGGGGATAGATACATGATTTGCCTAGGTTTGAATATGCATGTCCAAACCTTGTTTATCAACTTGAATGCTTACTATATGACATAAGAAGACTATATGCTTTTGTTTTTCATTTTTCTGATTTTTTTAAAATTTTATGCCCATTTGAATCTTTTGGTCAAATCCTTGGTTTAATTTGACACGGATTTAAACAAGTTTAAAATATGAAAATGAAAAGGTGGTAAGCAGGCATGGATCCTTCTTATATATATTAGTCACTCTAAAATGAAGCTTTTGGGAGGTTTTTGAAATTTCCATGTTTGAAACCCAAAACCACTTCTCTTCATGTTGTTGACTTCATAAGATAGAGTTTAGGGGTTAGGGGTATAGATACATGATTTGTCTTGTTTGAATATGTGTCTAGACCTTGTTTATCAACTTTAATGCTTACTATATGACATAAGAACACTATGTGCGTTATTATTTTTTTTAAATTTTGATGCACATTTTGAATCTTGGTCAAATCCTAGGTTTGACCGAGATTTGAACAAGTTTAAAACAAGAAAATAAAAGGTAAGCCCGCCAGACTGGATCCTTCTTAGTCACTCTATAATGAAGCTTTTAGGGGGGTTGTTGAAAATGTAAGCATGTATCCTTCTTAGTACGTCACACCACAATGCTTTTGGGAGGGTTTTTGAAATGTCCATGTTTGAAACCCAAAACGACTTCTCTTCGTGCTTGACTTCATAATTAAGACAAAGTTTAGGGTTAGGGGTAGATACATGATTTTCTGGTTTGAATATGTCTAGACTTTGTTTATCAACTAGCTTGAGTTTTGGGTTTCAAACATGGAAATTTCAAAAACCTCCCAACTTCATTTTAGGTGACTAAGAAAGATCCAGGCTTACCTTTTCATTTTCATGTTTTAAACTTGTTTAAATCCTGGTCAAACCTAGGATTTGACAAAGATTCAAATATATGGGCATAAAATTAAAAAAAAATAGAAAAATGAAAAACCAAAGCACATAATCTTCTTATGTCATATAGTAAGCATTAAAGTTGACAAAAAAGGTCTAGACATATGCAAACTAGACAAATCATGTATCTACCCCCTAACCCCTAAACTCTGTCTTATGAAGTCAAGCATGAAGAGAAGTGGTTTTGGGTTTCAAACATGGAAATTTGAACATCCCAAAAGCTTCATTTTAGAGTGACTAAGAAGGATCCATGATTACCTTTTCATTTTCATGTTTTAAACTTGTTTAATCTTGGTCAAACCTAGGATTTGACCAAGATTCAAGTGGGCACAAAATTTAAAAAATCAGAAAAATGAAAAACCAAAGTACATAGTCTTCTTATGTCATGTAGTAAGCATTCAAGTTGATAAAATGGTTCATGCAGGCGTCTTAGCTCCTAAAAAAAATTATACACCAATTGATTTGACGAATTGATGATTTACTCTAGTCTGCTTCTAGACCATGCAGCTAGCGAGTATTCATATGTACTGCATGGAGCCCCCAACTTTTGACTTCCCGTGTCGGAAAAGGCCTGTCTAATAATGTGGGGCAGTGAGGTATCCCGAAGTATCTAGAGGGTTCCAGTGTTTCAGGCTTTCAGCATCGCCAGTCCAAGGGAAGGATGGGTGACGAATCCGTGCATTCACAGCCGTTTAGATCTGAAGAGTCCTTGTATGATGAGCGGTAGATAGCACCTCTAAGCTGCAAATCAACAGCTTCAATTACTTCAAATGAGCATTGGCCGGAAGGCTGACAGAGTGAAAAAATTCAATTTCAAAAACTCATGTATAGAATAGAAAAAAAATAAAAAACATGTAGATAGAATAGAGGTATAGATAGATTAGCCCAAAAAAGAAGAGGACGGGGAAATTTCGAACGCTCGCCTTTAACTCAGCACAGCAGACACCTCCCTCGCGCACCTAAACTTTCGAACGCGCGCCCAATATTTCGAACGCTCGCCTTTAACTCAGCACCCAGCCCACCTTGTTCTTCTCTAGACACCTCCTTCGGCGCCCTGTTCTTCTCTAGACACACCCTCGGTGAACCAGGCCGCGCACCAAAACTTCCCCACGCTGTCTATCAGCCGCGTCAGCCGGCGACTGCTGGTGGCGCCGTTCTTCTCCAGCCGCACCGGCAGGCGCGGTCAGCTGGTAGATCCTCACGGTATGCATGCTATCTTCAGGCCTGGGCAAGTACGATTCATTATAGCTCAATCGAAGTCAGTCGCCGTCGCCCAGCCCTTATAAGTTCGTTAGTTCGTTCGAATCGATCGGTTGATATTGTTTTCCTCTCGATGTGTTTGTTTGACATTGTTTTCCGCTTTACCTATTTGCTCGAATTCGTTCGTACTGTACACTGTACTGCTCACCATTGCCCAATGTCTGTAGTCGTCGCTTGGTGCCAGTCCTCTATGGACCTGTTTGTAATCTTATTACTTCTGGGTTCTTTGCACTGCTAATACATCGGTGGATTTACGGCCAAAAAGAAGAAAGAATTTGTTGGTATTATATTGCTTTCGATTGATCTGTTCGCCCCCAAGCTTTTACAGAAGCCGCAAGAGATTCAAGGATGAAATGGCTCTCCTTGTTTGCGGTGGCGGATCTACAGGGTATGCCGTATATGCCACGGCATACCCTGCGTCCAAGCCGTGCAAGATCTTTGATAGTTTAATGAGCTGAGCAATTAATCAAGATGAGTGATGTATATGTATACATGCGGTGCTAATACATGTGGCGGTGCAGCCATGCGAACACTGAGCTAGTGCATGTAACCGATTGATTAGACATCCGATTGATTTGGCCAAAATCCGGTGATAACACATGCCCCCCTGGTTTTGGTAATGATAATATCAAAACCATCTGTTTTTCCTTCGAGGGGTCATGTCGTGGCAGAGCAGAACCGTCGCAGTATTCTTCATCATGACGCCTTGCCTTCTCAACTTCTCTGCACGATTTGACAGTTTTGAATATTTTATGATTTGCCACACTTTTCTTAAAAGTGTCTATTATTTGCCACATGACCACCACATGTCTCTTTTTATTTAACCGCATCGAACAGTTCACTTCTTCATCCTCCTGCTTCAAACCAGCCATCGGCCCAAAAACCCTCCTCCTCTGTAACCATGTCTTCCTCTTCCTCCTCCCAATCCTTTTCCTCGAGTGAGCTGGAGCCAGAGGTCAGCCAGATGGAAGCGTACAATAGGCGCGCTCCCAAGCATTGGGACGAGCAAGAGTTCGACTTCGACTTCGTACCAGAGGGTCGACCCGAGGACCTCGTCTGGTCGGATGGCGACATGCCCCTGACTGACGGGGAAGATGACCTCCGATTCCTGATTGACGGAGAACTGGAGGCGGAGAGCGACGACGACGACCCTCTCTTCCGGGGTAAATTCACTTCCTCCACCAAAGAAGAAGAAGAAGAAGAAGAGGACGACGAAGACGAAGACATCTCCTCCGACACGAAGAAGGAACCAGAGGACGACACCTCCTCCGATGAACCGCCACCAAAGCGCATCCGTGGCTGGGCCTGGTCCGATGAGGAGGATGATGATGAAGAGGAAGAGGCCTCCGCTGAAGGTCACAGTAGCAGCGACGAGGAATTCGTCGACAGTAGCAATGACGGCAGCTACCCCAGCGACGACGAAGACGGCAACAGCCCTTAGAGTAGGGATTTACTAGCATAAGACTAGCCGTAGCAATCTGTTCCCCTTTTGTTGAGCAATCAGCTTCTCCTTGTAAGAAATCCCCTTTTAAATCAATGAAGATGGATAGATTCTTCCTTTTGAGGGCAATCAGCTCTTCTATGTAAGAAATCTGATCATCGATGAAGAATTTCCTCTAATTTGACTTTGTCGATTTTCTTCAAATTGATTTAGCCGATTTTCCCTCAATACTCCACTATAATAAATATAGCATATCTATGATAGTACTCTATGATACCACCCACTATGCACCCATGTTCCAAACACCACTCCCGCTGACTGTACCTTATTGTATCGAGCGATAAGCTTGATGAGCAACCCAAACAAACAAAAAAAAGACTGTACCTTATTGTACTTGCTCTTACCCGTATCTTCTCTTTCTCTTTCATCGCGAGTGCAGCTAATTCAGTTAGTCTTCCAATGAATATTAATATTTTGTCTCAATGATGTCATGTTTCGACTAACAATTAGCACTTTTGAATTCTTAGATTGCCTTTTCACACGATGCACTTCTTTTAATTTATTTTACCACATTTCAATGTGAACCTTGACCAAATAAATAGGACAACAATATCACGATCATATAATACATAAGCAGCATTGTTAGAATCGTGTTGGAAAATACTTTCTAATGATACCAGTTTTATATCAATTTTTTTATATACTTCATCCTGAAAAATATGTTTCAACTTCATCAAAACTTGCATGTATCTGCAAACTAAACTCATCTAAATACATGTATATCTACATAAAATTGAAACATCATTTTTAAATAGAGAGATATAGATTAATATTTTTTCGAAGATAAAATACGAAAAACAAGGGTGCATTGTTTATTGAAATGGAGTGAGTAGTATATATAAAATCATTTTAGTTGCCAATGATCATGTTGAGGGCCTCTATTTCTTGTTTTGCTCAGGCCCTCCGTATTCTCAGGTACGGCCCTGGTGGTCTATGAACCTGTATGTAATCTTATTACTTTTGGCTTCTTTGCACTGCTAATAGATCGGCGGAATTACGGCAAAAAAGAAGAAAGAATGTGTTGGTATTGTATTGCTTTCGATAGATCTGTTCGCCCCTCCCCCCCAAGCATTTATAGATGGCACAAGAGATTCAAGGATGAAATTGCTCTCCTTGTTCATAAGGCAAAGAGGAAATCATATCATGGGTAGAACATTATATATATATTTTGCTGCTTGGGATCTATGATCCTTTTAGTTGCTGCTCTCCAGCAACTTTTGTACATATTTCCCTCTTTTTATTAATAAAAAAATAATAAGTGGGGAAACCCAGTGGTCAGCCTAAAAAAATCTGTTCGCTAGGTAGCCGTAGTTTTGCACTCAGTTTGTTTGCTGAAATCGGCTCAAATAATGTAGCATTTATAGTTTTATATTCGACCTGTTTGCTCAGGTATGCTTGCTTACATTCGTAGGTGACCTGTTTGTTGAAATAGCTTATCGCTTCTCTGACCATCTATCTCCTCAACAGATGGACAGAACTTGGATATTATTTGACTCATTAACCACACCAACATATTTGAGTGGTATTGAAGACTTCATGAAGCACGTTAGTGATTTTACTGACGGCGACAAGACAAAGGAAGTGATTTGTCCATGCCGCGTATGTTTGAATATTGGGTCCAAGCCTCAACATGTAGTCTCAGATCATTTATTCGTTTATGGGATGGACCAGACATATATCAGGTGGATTAACCATGGTGAACACTATGATCAGCCTGACATTATTGATCCTCTTTATTCTGATGGTTATCAGCCTGAAGATCTCGTCCAGGATGAGGCTACTGCTAATTTGTTACGGGATCTGTATCCATATGCAAGCCAACAGCCCCATGGTTATCACAAAAAGCCTCTTTTCCATGACCTGATAGAAGATGCTAAGCGCTTAGTGGCCCCTGGTTCTGTTGTGTCAAGATTCGAATTAATTGTGAAATTACTTCATGACAAGTCATACCAGGGGATTACCAATAAAGCGTTCAATGCAGTTGCGAAGACATACAGCGATGCACTCCCTGGGGCTGGACTGCCAAAATCCTTTTATGAGGTGAAGCAGTACATCAAGGTACTGGGACTTGGATATGAGAAGATTGATTTTTGCAAAAATAACTGTGCACTGTTTTGGATGGAGTATAATGACCTCGATGAATGTCCAGTATGTAAGGAATCAAGATGGAAACATGATGGAGCTGGTGGTAAGAAAAAGATTCCTTGGAAGGTTCTGAGATACTTTCCACTTGTACAAAGATTGCAGAGGTTGTTTGCTTCAGAACAAACATCTCGGGAAACAAGATGGCACAAAGAGATTCTCACGCCCGACCCTGATTTACTGAGGCATCCTGCTGATGGCGATGAATGGAAGCAATTCGACCTGGATCATCCAGATTTTGCTGCAGATCCAAGGAACCTGAGACTTGGCCTTGCTACAGATGGATTCAACCCATTTGGCAACATGAGCAACTCGTATAGCATGTGGCCAGTACTAGTTACACCTTACAACCAGGCTCCCTGGACATGCACCGATCAGTCGAACTGTATGATGGCCTTACTCATCCCAGGTCCCAAATCTCCTGGGAAGGATTTTGATGTGTTCATGCAGCCTCTTATTAGAGACTTGCAAACATTATGGGAGGGTGTCCCTACACGGGATGTGTGTCAACCTAAAGAACAAAATTTTCTATTACGTGCTGCTGTACTGTATTGCACCCATGATTATCCAGCTTTGGGCACTATGTCAGGCAGAGTAACATCAGGTTATAATGCATGTGTTCACTGTGATACTGATCAGCTGGCAGTGAGGATAATAAACAAGATATGCTATATGGGCCATCGCCGTTTCCTTCCATTAGATCACAGTTTCCGAAAAAATAGAAAAAAATTGCAATTTATTGGTGATCAGGCCTGTAAAAAGACTAAACCGCAGCACTTTAAGAGTCACGAGTTGGAGGCGCACCTAGAAGCGGTCAGAAATGTTAAACCAGGAAAACCACCAGCCGCCACAGCAGGTACAGCAGAGAAGAATACAGAAGATGCAGCAGCAGTAGTAGCAGATAGAAAAAGGAAGAAGAGACGAGATGAACTGAGTCTAGCAGCTACCAAAAGGAAGATGGGAGGTGAAATAGCAGCACGTACCAAGAGGAAGGAAATGGAAAATG